>CM024552.2:0-2400000 GCA_014182405.2 Eucalyptus sideroxylon
TTAATTTAGCTAGAATTGATATATATCACTCTCAAAAGTTTAGAATGAAATTGAAAATTAAAAAATTTAATATCAAATTGATGCCCGTATAATGAATTATGGATCGATCAAGTAATATAAAGATTTATTGATATAATCACGTCTTTCAACACTGCCCTCCAAAACAATTAGCTAGAAATCATTTAGTACACTTCACTCCCCTAAAGAAATGATTAATTATGCATCACCACCGAAGCGTGGTTTCTTTTTTCAATCAGCACTTGTGCCTCGTATATAAATACAAACTCCCAAAGAAAAGTTAACAGAGAGACGGGAGTCAACCACGCCACCACCTAACCCCCACGTACATGATCTTTTCATTATGACTTCTTGACTTGAGCGTAACCCATGTACATCGCCTCCATTATTGTCATGTTGATTGTTCTATGTTTCCATGTGTCATCAGTTGGCTAATCAGATCAACAACCTGTTTAGGGGCTGTGATGTTTGTAGGGCAAGCTTCAACGAATTGAGGAGGCGAGAGCTAGATTCCCCAATGAATTTGTGAGTATTTTACTTTCGCTGAATTCATTGGATTGACAAGAAAGATTGGTCCATCGATGGGAAAGAAGAATTCAACTTTAGATTCATTAATAATTAGACCTGCCCTTTTATTGTGGTGTCAATGTTTAGCTAGCTCTTGCTTCGGGTGACTTAAAAATGTCGAATAACAGAGCTTTAATAGGAAGAGAACCATGCTTGTTAATCGATAAAGTTGCATAATTAGAAGTGAAGTTGAAGTTATTGGAAGAATAACTCTCGAGATGGAATTCATCGCGACTTAACATCAGAAGATGATGTCATTGCTATGCAAGCAGCTCATTTCGAACGATAATGAGACTGGCTGTTTAGAGTAATGAGTGGAATTTGTGATCATTCCTGCGACAAGTCTAATATCGATCTGTCATTAGATCTCAGGTATTATGATAATAAACAATGCCAATTATCATATGGAGAATTTAGTACTGATTATATTTACTAAACTCAAGATGATTTTTCCTACGAAATCATATGACTATTCACTCTCATTATACGCTTTTGTCAGATGACATTAGCATGCATAATCCTTCATTTCTAGTGCCCAACATATTATCAGCAATTAAGTAGACAAGGACAAAATAACAGTAAAGATAGAAAGGAAATAAAAAAAAAAAAAAGAGAGCTTCTTATCAATCCTGATCAGATGAGCTTCCATGAATCCAGAGTGGGAAAGCACGCGAAAGAGTCAAGCCCAGCCCACCGGCGCCGCCAACTTCCGCCACGGCCGCGGGCGCCGCCGCCGCCGGCGCAGGAAACAGAGCGGGCCCTCGGGGCCACCACCTCCGACGCCACCAACCAACAGCGACGACGACGCGTCCAGATTCGGCAACAGGCCTCCGCCGACGGGGGAAACGGCAACCGGCCCTCTGCTGCGGCTCCGGCTTCGTCACCGGCGGCGCGAAGGCGTGGGTCCCGCCGAGCTTGACGCCGGTCACCTGCTGCACCATCCGGCGGAAGTTGGCCGCGTCCGCCGCGATGAACGTGGTCTGGGACCGGTTGGAGGAGCGCGACTTGCGCTTCTTGCAGGGGAAGGCCCGCGGTCCGGGGCGCTTTCTCGCCGCGGCCTCAGGGTCGAAGCTCGAGGCGGCAGCGGCGCCGGCGGCGCCGGCGGCGGCGGAGGGGCGGAGGGTGGTGCAGTCGATTCGGGGTCGAAGAAGAAGGCGCTCGGCGTCTCGGGCTCGGTGAGGGATCGAAGGAGGGACCTGGTGAGCGCCTCGGCGCCGCGAGGGAGGAGCCAGCTGGGGTCGACGGAGGAGGAGGAGGGCCGGAAGCCAGGAGCGTCGAGGCTGGCGATGGGGTCAGACGAAGACGCCATGTTTGGCTGTGCTTTTCTCTCTCTGGTCAGGCTCAAGACTATGTAGGGAACAGTGAGGAGATGATTGAGAGGGACGACTGTCAGAGCATTTCCAAAGAGAGGCTATCAAGGAGTGAGCCGATATATGGAACCGGAGATGGTCAGATGGGGAGTGTGCAGAGTCAGATGAAAGTAAGATCTCTCTCTCTCTATCTCTCTCTCTCTCTTCAGAAGAAGAAGAAGATGAAGAGGAGAAGATGGAAGTGGAGGAGAGATGAAGGAGCAGGGACCTGTGCCTTGCCGTGGAATTTAAACAGCGGACTGGAGAGAGAGAGAGAGAGAAGAGAGATGGGTGAGTGAAAGTGATGGGGAAAATGATACTACGTGTCGGTTTCTTGGTCCGCGTTATATTTCTTTTTTGGCAAATTTACATAATTCGACTTTTCAATTTCATATAGTACGATTCGACTTTTTCTTATATAGCACGAGAATTTGAAGAGTTGGTCTTAAAGACAAAAAGGGTTTGGAGAGTCATGCCAACGCCTTTTGCAATGTCCTCTTTCCGAATCTCAACTGGACTTGGACCGTGCCGTAGAGAAACAGGAAATTCTCGTATCACCTAATGAGATCCGATTCTTGATCCGTGATTAGTTCATGTAGGACCTCACAAAAAAAAATTCTCTCCCTCTCCCTCCCACCCACTCTTTGTGTCATCGCCATTTTCTTTGAAGCTCGTCGTCGTCGATCTCCGTCTTCACTTTTGACAAAGGCATATTTCGGTAGATCAATGATGAAATGTTCATTGGATGAAAAAAGAGTGCCGTGTAATGAAGTTTAACTCGATAGTGCATAGAATCAATGCGGCGATGGGTGCACCGACTTGATTTTCCCTTCAACAAATCGATACCTCCGTATCTTAAGGCTATTCTCGATACGGATTTTATTTTTTACGGACCATGTTGTTCATCATCTTCGATTTGAGAAACTTTCATTTGATCATTTTTTTGATCAACGGATCATGAATATAAAAATGGCCTATTTAGTTAAGTGAACGACATGTTGCGATTTTTCTATTTTGTCCAGACCCATCATGGTTGATATTGTGGGTTTTCGAACTATAAAATATAATCCACCGAAATGGAAATATATCATATATAATTCACTCTTGTATTTTACCCCTTTGACTCGTTCTCTTATCAAGTCCTTAAATTCGACTCGAACTTCCTCCCCACTTCTTTCAACTAAATTTAAAAAAGAGAAAATGGGATTGTCCTGTCTTAGCCTGATCAAGCCTCCGTCGATTAAATGAATTCTTAAATCCACACGTAGTCAACATTGTCCTCCCGTGGGACTAGTGAAATCTCTAGAAACTCCGATTTCAAAAGTGACTTTTTGCCTCATCAGCTCTTCTTATAGGAAAAAAGAAATGTTATTTTTTGGGAGAAGGGTCCTCCTCAAGCTAATAATGATCGGCTCGCAATGCCATTTCGCACGCCTGTCGTGTTATATGATGCAATTACTCGATAATGGTGATTTCTTTTTTTATATAGCGCCAAATGGAATCTTACCTAAATTATTCTGGAAGGGCTCCTCTGGTGTTCCCCGATTCATCCGGGACAAGTTGCTCGAGATTTGAATCGACAAATCGAATTGAAAAATCGAAGTCGTGCTGACAAATTGGCGATAACGAGGTCGTGACTCGTGAGGGGTTTTGATCGTGGAGGATGATCGCATTCGAATTGACTGGGGAGTGGCGACCAGGCAAAGTCCTCCCACGGTACATCGGCTATGCTGCACATAATTTTGTCCATCGTCTGTCCAACGTTGACTCGCCCAACGTTTGTCTGTCCCGTGCCCCGATTCACTGCTGTGTTTTAAAATTGTGGGGATAGTTTTGTCTTTAGTGATACACCGATGAGGGCAACTGGAAAGGCTTGTAAATTTTATATCGGGCTCACTTTATACCTTTGGAAAATTATTAAAATTCACTTTGCCCCGGATATGTGTTCATAATAGGTCTAAAAACACGGTATCGAAACACTAAAAAAAAAAAAAAAAAACATTTCAAATCATAGCACTTCTCTCAAACTCCTTATGTGTGGGGCCTGGTGGGTTCATTCCAACTTGATCGAAGTTGTCATCGAGCATTTGTAAGGAAGTGAATTTTTTACGTGAGAGGGGATTGTTGACGGTAATCTCACGTGGAGAGGGTTGAATTTTTTTAGCATAGTCCTAGAAATTCATAGGCTGCCACTTTGATCCTAATTGTCAACTGAGATGGAAATCATAATGTCACGAGTGGTTATCTTTTTGTTTGATCTAGGAAATTTTCTCTTACTAGCCCTTTTTTTATGTGGGCTTTTCTCCAAATTTCTTGCACCAAGATAACGCGACCACGCGTTTCATCAGTTGTTAGAATCCCGCCACATGACCATCCAACAATATAAAGGGCAAAACCCTTAAACTTTCATCTATATCACACTATCATACATCATCAGGCGCTTGGCGTGGTAACAAAGGGTTGAAGGCCGGATTGTTCAGCACTGAGTGCTAGGTACAATGTCTAATAAAATCCTTAAAAAGGATAAACCTTCTATTACCCTAGCGATATGAATGTTCATGTCAGAAGACGTAGACATCGTATGTTTGATTGGTGAGGACGCAGGAGTAAATCGAATTGAAACTTTGTCGAGGGAGTAAAAGGCAAGTAAAGATGGCAAAAATTCAAGAGGGGCAAAGGCAAAGAGACTCCTTTAAAGTAACCGCAAGAAAATTTTAAAAGTATAAAAAAAAAATGAATAGATAAAGTAAAGAAGGAAGAAGATAAAGGGCAGTGGATAAGAATCCAACGGCGGAGAGCGGCCCTCCATCAGTCGTCGTGTACGCATCCGAGGAAGGTAGATTTCGTAAAAGGATACGAAAGGGACAGCACCGTTTCTAGAAGCGAATCTCAGAATCTTTTTGAATAGGTCAGAGCGCCAGCAGTGACGCATGGGTCACGTCGCATTGTCAAGGAAGATATATTCTTATTTTGTATGCTATTTTTTATTTTTGGTTGGTATTAATTTATGGTGGTATTTTGTTGTATTGATTAGACATTGTCGAGGTGACATGTGAAGGTATCAAGCGGAAAATAAAAATCATACAGTTTGGTATATAGTTGGTTGGTAAACTAATTATTGCCTCAAGTTTTTTTAAAGTAAAAATAGGTCCGATTAAATTTATTATTAGGTGATGACTTTTTCGATTTATTGAACTTTTGCTGTGGGTATATTCGTAGGCATTTCCTTCAGTGTTTTTTGGTTTGACGATTTCTTCATTTTGATGTGTGCGATTAAGAGAGTAGAGACTCAATAGCTTAAAAACGATTCCCATTTATGCTCATTAATTCTCGATGGAATTATGGAGGTTGAAGAAGATGAAATCCATGAAAATTTTCAAGTTCGCAGAGGAGCAAGTTTGCACTCCATACTGTTGAGTAGTTGACCCAGAAAATCATGCCAATTGCTATTTATTTACAACATGATTAGGTGCTATAGAGAGAATCCATCACAATATATAATATTAATAGATTTTTTTCTTTCTTGGAATATAAATATTGTATCAATAATTAAACAAGTATAAGAATACAATCAAGATAGGGTACAAAATATCATGACTAATGCTTCCATTGACTTGTTATGTAGAGCAAGTCAATCGGGTGTGATATGGCCGATGCGAAGAATATTTTCTCGTCGTCATTCTTTGACTTCTCCCTTGGTCCGATTTGCAAGCGACTGAAAATGTTTTTATTTTTAAAAGTGACTGAAAATGCATTATATATTCGTCATTTGCCAATAAAAAATTACCATGGCAGTATTTCGTGAACAAGTTAAATCCTATGTCGTTGACATGGAGAATTAAGTTACTAGATGCATGTGCTTTTTCCAGATTGAAACACATCGGGGTAGATCTTGAAAAAGTGTCCTCAACTTACTATGACTTTAGAATTTACTAGTTCGGTCTCACAAATTTTTGTGGGTGGATATTTCTTTCGTCACGTGATGTTTAAATTTCATTTAAAAGCCATTTAATTAATTTAAAATCGTGCATGCTGCTCATTTACGCTTTAGAAATTGAATATTTTGAGTATGAAGCTTACTGTACATTGAGCACAAAAGCAAGTGCTCCTCGCTTCCATGTCAAATGTAATTACCACGAGGTGCAATCGAATTAGGCCCTAACTTGAAAGAATGCGAGCATTTCCATATTGGGCCCTGATCGGCCCAATAAGACGATGGCCGACTCGGACCCGGACCTTGAACCGGGCCGGGCCAGCCCAAAACAGGGGAGAAGAGGGGGTTCGTTTGTCCACGCGATTAAACGTATTCTCCCACCGGAATAGCGCCTCGCCCTTCATCGCGGCGAAGAAGACAGCCAAGAACGCCGACTCAACGTGAGCAACCGGGGAGAGGGAAACGAAAGGAAGGGGGAAGGAAGAAACGCCCGTCCGCTGCTCGGCGATCCCGGCGAAGCTCAGGTAACTCGTCCTCCTTCATCCGCTCTCGTTCCCTCGCCGGAGCGGTTGCGGCGGCGACTCGCGATTTCAGGTCGTTTCGCGAGGCTCCGGTCGCAGCACGCTTGGCGAATGGCGAGGAATCGGTTCTCGTCGACCGGATTGTCGCGC
Source organism: Eucalyptus sideroxylon (assembly GCA_014182405.2). Lineage (NCBI taxonomy): Eukaryota > Viridiplantae > Streptophyta > Magnoliopsida > Myrtales > Myrtaceae > Eucalyptus > Eucalyptus sideroxylon. Next base: position 6,540 of record CM024552.2, read on the forward strand.
GCGATCGATGCGATTGGGGCCGTGGAAACCCGGCCTGGGATAGGATTTGGGAACATCTATGGTGGCTGTAGACCGAGTTCTCAGCGAGAGAAGTTGAGTGTAATTTTCTTTTTTGGCGAGGCTTTTGAGTCGGTGCATTTTGCGGAAGCGAGACGGGGAGAAAGTGGAGGCTTTGCCGTGGCTTGTGTAGTGCTACTGTTATTGTCTGTCGCGGCGATCGGTTGCGTAGTTTTTGAGCTTTGTAGAGGCAAGAGGAGGGAGAAAGTCGGGGCTTCGCCGTGGCTTGTGTGGTGCTACTGTCGTTGTCTGTCGCTGCGCTCTCGACTGCGTAATTATTGAGATTGAAGAGATGAAGAGTCTCCTTCTTTAAGGGGACCATCAAATGTGGAACCGAGGCTCGGTTAGCGTTTGCTCTAGGAGAGACACGCGTGCTTTAGCTTGGATGGGGACTGCGAATTCAGGTTGCAGTTAGGGAGGTTTAGCTGGGTGTGCTTTTTTTCGCAACTGCTCTGTTCCAATGTTGTCTGAATTTAGGGAATCTCGGGAGTTAGGCCGTGATGATGATATTTCAGCATTATGCTCCTCTCTCCCCCATGCTTTCTACCAAATTTCAAAATTTGAATCACGATGCGATTTGCATTTGCTCAAGTTATTTATTTTTTTCTCATTTATGTTTTCTTTCTCTGGAATGATTTGCTCCTGCCATTGTTATTGATGTTTAAGAGCTATCATGATACGAAATGGGTGCTTACTGCTTATTTTTATGCTCGTGCAACTCAGGTGCTCTGTGGTTATCGTCACTGTCATTTGACCATCAGCAACATCTTCAGCTTCTCTTTTCTTGTCAATATCTTTTAGCGTACATTTGACTGAAGCGGTGCTGATCATGAATAATTATCATGCTCAGCCACTACCTCCAGGAGTTCAATCCTATACTCAATATTCACCTAACCAACCTCCCAGGCCAGCCACTTCGGCTCCTTCTTATCATTATGATAATGCTGGGGGACCTCACCATCAATTAGGTGGATTTGGAAACCACTCTTTGCCTCTTTCTTCTAATATTGCTCAAAACACGAACACTCAAAGCTTTTATCCTTATGCTGCAACACCTCAGACTAATTTTGCTCAATATCCTCCAAATTTGTCTGGCCAGAACCCTTATGGAATTCAACATGTTAATGATTCTCACTCTAATATCCTTGCCGATCCAAATTTAACTTCCAATTCCTATGGATCTTTAAATCCAGATGGTTCTATTCACAGTGGGGTCCCAAGCCCTGTTGTTCATTGCAATTCTTCATTTCATAGTAGGCAATCTGATGGTGAACAAATTTCACATCTGCCAACGCAAAGTCCTGTAGTCTACATGGAAGTGCAACAGAAAATGAATTCTGGGGAAGTAAATTACTGTCAGACCAGTGAAGTTAGGACTTCTCAACAGGTCGATTCTCAGCAAGGTGACTCGTTGCCGTCAATGTTGAATGGCCCTGAGGAGCAGGTGCCTCAAGAACTAAATTTGAAGGTTTTGGAGATACCCCAGCGTATGGATAGTTCAAAGCATCAAGAGACAGGCTCGGTTGATGCAAAGATCGAGAGAGATGGTAATATCATCTCCTCAGTTACTCAAGACTCTGGATTGAAAAGTCTTTCTGAAGAATCCAACAGACTGCCAGACAATGCCAGTGCATCTCCTGTCTTTGCCAGCAATTTTATTGAAGGTGCTCAGGATATTGAGACTGCCGTTCCAAATGAAGTGCTCCGAGAACAAGTATATCATTTTCCATTCATTTTTTTTTTTTTCCATTTCAAGTTTCACTTTTTCTCCCTGTTTGCATCTTCTTTATGCTTATGGAGCATTTGTTGTGATTGACTTGTCAGGAAGTTGCTACTCAAAATGTTATACGAAATCAAAGGTGAGCACTCAGTACAAAGAGATATCTAAATTATCAACTCAAAATCGTTCTGCAGCTAATCTTCTGTTTATTTAGAGAGGCAAATGCTGCAACTCGACCTCCTGATGACGATGCAGACATCTTCACAGAACGTCGTGACCCCAATGCTATAAAAGTATGCATATTTCAAGACTTTGTAGTACATTATGTTTTATCTATCAAAAAGAAATTCAAGACTCTGTATCATCTACATATAGTATTTTGGTTATTTGGCCAGCACCTACTTGCATTGTTTTTGATGTGCACCATCATAATCTTTGAATAAATGTGAATGTGTCAGGAACATTTACTGAGGATGGCATCTGACCATCGTGCAGAGATGGCTTTAAAGCGTGGGAAGTCTTCCCCCCCTGAAAATGGTAGATAATTTTGTTTTTAGTATTTGGTTATGATGTTTTAGATTTTTCCTTTTTCTTATAGTAACGAGTTTCTATTTCATCTTTGTACTTTTTGAAAATCCCAAAGGCACTATTATCAGCATAAACAGAGTTCCATTTTTGTGCTTGTCTGAATAATACATGTTTGTTCATGAAAAGAATGGGAATAAACAGAGTGAGAACTAAGAGGTAGTGAAACTGGGAGTTAAGGAAGAGCGGGATGGAAATGTTATTGTATGTTCCTTTTCTTTTGGCAAGTTAAACATCTTGTTGATACCTGCATTTGGCATTTTTTTTCCCTGGTTCTGAGATAAGTTTGGCCGTCTAGGTTCATATGGATATGCATAGTACCCTTGTTTGAAGTACCCTCAACCTCTGAGTTCTATTAAAGACAGTAAAGGGCGCGTTTGTTTGTGTTTATTTAAAAATTGTTAGGGGAACAGAAATAGAAAAAAGTGTTTTGTTAGAACGATTTTGAAAAAAAACGTGTTTGGTAAAACTGTTTCGGGAATAAAAAATAAACGAAACATGTTTGGTAAATTTGGATAATTTTTTTATTTCTTTTATTTTTTCTATTTTTTCTTATTTTTCCTTTTTTTTTTTTTTCTTTTTCATTTTTTTTTCTTCTTTTGGCCGGTCGCCGGCCAAGGCCTTGGCCGGCGACCGGCCGGCGAGGGTCGGCCTCGCCTTGATCCGGCGAGGCCGAGCTCGCCCAGGCCGGATCTGGCGAGATGCGGCCTCGCCGGGCCACCGCCAGGCGAGGCCGAGGCTCGCCGGCCGCTGGGCGAGCTCGGCCTCGCCGGATCTGGCGAGGCCGAGCTCGCCCAGGCCGGCGCGAGGTCGGCCTCGCCTTGATCCGGCGAGGCCGAGCTCGCCCAGCGGCGAGGCGAGGCGCGGCCTCGCCGGGCCACCGCCAGGCGAGGCCGAGGCTCGCCGGCCGCTGGGCGAGCTCGGCCTCGCCGGATCTGGGCGAGATCGAGCTCGCCCAGGCCGGCGCGAGGTCGGCCTCGCCATGGCTGGGCGAGCTCGAGCTCGCCCAGCCATGGCGAGGCCGACCCTCGCCCAGCTACGGCGAGCGTCGGCCTCGCCGGGGACGGCGAGCGTCGGCCTCGCCGGGGGCCGGCGAGCCTCGCCGTGGCTGGGCGAGGCCGCCGGCCCTCGTCGGCCGGTCGCCGGCCCTCGTCGGCCGGTCGCCGGCCATGGCCGAGGCCGGCGACCGGCCAAAAGAAGAAAGAACAAGAAAATAAGAAAAAAAAGAAAAAGAAAAAAAAAGTATTTCTCATTTGTGTTCCAGAAACAAGAAACACAAAATTTGTGTTTCTTGTTTCTGTTTCTTTTTTTGTTCTGGGAACAAAAAAAGAACAAAAAGGAACAGAAACGCACCCAAACGCGTTTCTGTTCCTTTTGTTCCCAGGAACAAAAAAAAACAGAAAAACTGTTTAAAAACAAAAAAAAAGTGCAAACAAACGGGGCCTAAGAGAAATTAAACAGATCATTGATGTGAGGCCCAGTCCTGTTAATGAGCTGCTTGCTTGGGTTTGTGTTTATCCGATGCTATTTCGTCTGTTTATGTGACAATCATCAGATTACATACTCTTTAATTAAAACTTCTTAAAGTTATTTGGGGATCAATATGATTGAATTGATCTCCTTGTATTAGTTACAATCATTCAGCTATTTGGTTGGTAAGACATAGATCTACTTCTAATTAAGCTCTCTTTTGTTCTCGTTTTTTCTTTGTCCACTTAGAAAAGAGATGGTGTGAATTGTCATAGTTCAGGTGCGTTTTGGTAATGTTTATCTTTGTATTTAAGGGTTACGAACCATGGATTGCAGGTAATTTAGAAATTGGAAATGGATATGGTGTACCTGGAGGAGGGGCTTATGCTGTTGCTCCGAGACCTGATGTTACTATGCCCAGTAAGATTGAATGGCCTATACTTTTCAAGTGCAATTCTTTTTTTATGCTCAAGGTGGTCATATCTCTCTTTCTTCTGATACTTCAGGACGTGTTGGGAATGAAGAATTGTCAGCTGCAAAAGAATTGCCTGAGTATCTTAAGCAGAAGTTGAAAGCACGTGGCATATTAAATGATAATAAGGCCAATAAGGATCCTGTTGCAGCTGTGAACGTAGGCTGCTGTAACTCATAGAGTTCTTTTAGTTTCCATTTTTCACTTGTTTGTGGATGGAGAATTTTATCTGCTTGTCTCTTTGATATTGTTTCTTTTTCTTTCTGCATGTCTTTGTTGTTGGAGTGTATTGGAGTTGTCTATTTTTCTGATAGAAGATGCGTAAATAAGTTCTGGATTTGCACCTTCTGTTTTCAAATATATCTTGTTTCATATGCTTGCAAAGTTAAGGATTAGTATCTTGATGTGAAAGTGTTAGGCTCTCTTTAACATTTTGGTTTTTGTTTGTTTGTTTTATTTTTATTTTTATTTTTTTTATTTTTTTATTTTGACTTTCAGAAGTTGGACGTGCAGTCAGCTCAGATCTCACAGAGTGGAAGGTTGCCTGCAGGATGGGTGGGTAACAGTTAACCTGTTCATATGTTCTCTTTTGTGATCATTTGTGTAAGTCGAGAACTAGGAAGCATGTTCAAAGCACAAAGAATTTAGTAGATGTAAGATAAACTAGTCAGTGGTTATTGATGCAGATTGTAGTTATTGGAAGTACAGCATGATATATTTTCTCTTTTCTGATTGGCTGGAGTCTATTAAAAATAGGAAAAATGCTTATGTTCAAATAATTACGAGTTTACTGTGAATGATGGATGATTTGGCAGAAGTCTGTCATATCTGATGGCTAAAGGTCTTGCATTATCGGGTGCATTAGATAATTTTGCCAGCCCTTGGCATGTTGTTGTCTACATATGCCTGAGGCTTTTAAAACTGATTCCCAGGATCTGATGAATATTAATGTGTGAATGCCAAATGCTAGACAGAGGTTTTTTTAGAAAGCTTTGTGGTCTTTGTGAAGTTTACAGTAATTTGCTCTCCATGCTCTTAAGGATCTTTCGGAGATAAACTGGTAAAGATCTCCAAGTGTTGATAAAATGCATCTGTGTATCCCACATCCCTCAGAGCTTATTTTCTTCTAGTCAGCATAGTTTGACAGATATCAAATGCCACTTAATCTCAACAAAGATGTAGGTCATGCATAAACAGCTCAAGAATGAAAGCTAGCAAGGTGAAATTGGTGTAATGGAGTGCAGGTGTTAAAGTAATCTTCTGCTGCTAGACTAGAATGCTGTTGTCTGGATTGAGAAAACACCATTATTTCTGAGGAGACTGATGAATGTTGCTGATTGATAATCTCTCAGAGTTTTTGGATCGTTCATGTAACGTTGCTTCATCCTCTATTCATGAATTAAAACTACAGTATGTGAATTCAATCAGTATAATCTCAGACTTGAAAAGACTCAGTCGATTGCATCTTGGCTTATAGTTTGTTTCCATAATATTCCCTGATTGATCAGTTTTTGGCATAGAGGTATAGACTAGTAAGTATGCTTTTGGTAATGACATCTTGCAATAGGGCTAAACTCTAAAATCACTGCATTGTATGTAATACTGGAAAAGATGCAGCGGAAAGATGTTTCTGTTCTTTTTTGTTTTTCAAGAAATTGGGACATTACAGTTATAATCTTTTAGAAGTTTCTGATTCTGCTAATTACTCACTAATTTGTGTAGATTGAGGCTAGAGACCCAGCAACTGGTGCTCCATACTATTATAATCAAAGCACTGGGATGAGTCAGTGGGAAATTCCTCAACATACTTCTTCTGCTGGCCACTCTCGACCATCATCGTCTCTTCCAGAAAATTGGGTGGAGGCATTTGATGAGACAACAGGTACTTAATGAAATCATCTGACTGTCAACTTGTGGGTTCCTGAAAAATGTGAGATTGACATGGATCTGTAAAGATTTGGCAACCGTTTCCTCCTAAACACAATTTTTAGTTAGTCATGGCTCATGTCATCTTGATCTCGCCAGAGGAGGTCGGAGATTGCACCCTGATGCATGGAAAGGGAAATTGGTTTCATTCTATTGTGTACATTCCTTTGTGTAATTTCTATACCCAATGGTGGAAGATTCAAAGTGGGAAAATAGTTCATTCTGCTCACAAATATATATTAGAATTTGTGTTGCTCTAGCGTATCTCTTATCGGTCACCATGCATGGGTCAGATTCCCAGCCCATTGATAAATGTGTTGGCATGCAAACATCTGTGAATTAGGTTGCCACTTACTGTTGTTTTCAGATTAATGGAATCTTTCTTTACAGGTCATAAGTACTATTATAATACGGCGACACATGTATCACAATGGGAGCATCCTAGTTCATTGCAGCAGGTTGCTTCACAACGTGATGAAAGCTTGGTATCTCAAAGTGCAGCTAACAAAAATTGTGACGACCAGTCATCTCATGCGATGAGATGCATGGAATGCGGTGGTTGGGGACTGGGTCTAGTGCAGTCTTGGGGATACTGCAACCATTGCACTCGGTAATTTGAAGTTCATGATCACTGTATTTTTTGTAATCTTGCTTTTGTTATTTTGTACTGCTAGAGGAAAAAGGTTACTTTTGAAGAGAATCTATGGGGCAAGTTTACTGATGTGGTTTGGAAAGAGCAACCGCATTTCTCTCCTTTACTCCTTTCTTGACTCATTTGACCATTTTTAACTGCAATCTGCAAGCTTGGAGCTCATAGGATAGTCCAACACTCTACTGAATTTTGTTAATGGGACTAACTGTTAATCCATCTTCTATGGGAGCTGTCTAACTTTAAGTAAGGCTCCTTCAATAATAGTTGGAAGTAAAATGGATTAACTGAGTGAAACCTACAAGTGATATGTCAGTTTTTCCATCGAGATCTTATTGTTTCCAAAATTTCTCTCAAAAAGTTTAGATTTGCGATCCTCTTGAAGGATGGTGTCTCTAAGTGCTTTGAAGAGACCAGACCTTTTAAGTGTGGATGCTATTATGCTATATAAGCCAAGGTTTGGTCTAGTGGTGCCTGCATAAGAGTAGTCTTATGTTGTGTGCTTGTTTTTACTTATCTGGAGTGCTAGCTTATTCTTCCTACTTGTGCCTATTCTTTTCACGTGCATCTGTTCATGCACAGAGTTTGCTCACACACTGAATGCAACTGTACTTTCTATGTGAAGTTTGAAATGAAATTTCTCTATATGACGTGAACTGCAGAGTTCTTAATCTTCCTCAGAGCCAGTACATATCAAGCATTTCAGATAACTGTCAGCAGATTAGCATTAATGCAAAAGGAGAAGATATTGAGAGAAAATCCTCCAACGACAGGTAATTCGAAATTGGTAGACTAGCTGTGACTGATACTCGTGATAGTTGCATCATGTTTATACTGCTATTGAACCTTACCCTTTTTTCCGAGCCAGGGTGCCAAACAGATGAGATTGTCATTTTTGTGCATATGAACTTAAGCTCATGAAACAGTATCATATGGTTAAGAAAATGGACCTCGCTATGTCAATTGAAGCTACATTTTTTTCCCTGAGGACTTTTGTTAGGTATACTGTGTGAATAACATCATGTGTGCTGTCATGATGAGGAGATCTTTCCAGTCTCTAGGTTTCAGGATGGCATAACATTAAAGTAGCTGGAGTTTTCTTTTTAAATGCATGCATGTGGTCGCTTCCCCCCCCTCCCCCTCTTTTTTCTTTCTCCTTCTCTTTTTCTTTCTTTTTTCTCTCTTAGCATTATATTAGCTGTAGTTTTGGCATCCATGTGCTTGAATGACAATGTATAAGCAGCTCTTACCACTTATGAAATTTATGTAAATATTGTTTCACATGAATAGTAACCAACACCAATTTGGACCTTTCAGGTCTGGCTGGAGACCTCCACTAGGAAAGAAAAATAAAAAGGATAGCAAGAAACGTACCTATTCTGAGGATGATGAGTTGGATCCCATGGATCCAAGCTCTTACTCAGATGCTCCTCGTGGAGGATGGTATGTGTTACATTGGTTTTACTGCTGTTTTTATGTCTGAAATGGTGGTCATGGGGGTGTAAGAAATATTCCTTGATTTGGTTTCTTGTTTATTTTATGATCTGTTTTTTTCATATGCATTATTGACTTAAGAAATTGCTGATCTACTTCAGGGTTGTAGGCTTGAAAGGAGTACAACCACGTGCAGCTGATACCACAGCCACGGTACACTACATTGGCGACATCAATGCATTTACTTTTATTCTAGTGGATGAATGCATTTTGCATTAAGTTCAAATATGGAAACTTATTCTAAGCAGATATAAAAAATGGAAATAGAAGAAATTGTTTTCACTTTTCCTTCGTGGTTAGCCATGAGGCGGGGTTACTTTCAGCTGATTAAATAGAAGAAACTGGGAGAGACCCAAAAAAGAAGAAGAAGAAGAACAAGAAGAAACTGGGAATTTTTTCATATCTGTGAAAAAGACACATTATCTGGCGTCTCTTCTAAGAATGTTATTGGGGCCTATGATTTCATTCATTTGATGTTCTCACTTGCTTGAGTAAGTGACTTGTGTTTTGGTAATTTCAGGGTCCTCTGTTTCACAGCGTCCATACCCATCTCCTGGAGCTGTCTTAAGGAAGAATGCAGAAATAGCTTCCCAAAGCAAGAAACCCAACTCTCGTTATGCACCTATAACAAAGAAAGGGGATGGCAGTGATGGACTAGGCGATGCTGACTAAACTTGGGATGTAGTCTTGATCAGAATTAAATGGTGAAAGCATCCTCAATGGTGCTAATCTTTTTTGTTTCGACACTGATGCTCTGGGCGTGTATGCTTTCTGCCTTCAGATGTGCTGGACATGGTTTGGATGACAGACCAGTGGTGGAACTTTCCTGAGGGTATGTTGCTAAGAAGAGGGAATATATGCCCCTTTACTTTCGTAATACAGAAGCCTGCAAACGTGTCAAGCACATGTGAAATTGAAGAGGCTGCATTCGAAAGGACTTATTCCATCGTCATAATGCAAGTATAGCCTAGATCAACTGTCTGAAGTCTGCACTTGAGAGGTCGCTTGTCATACCAACTGGTTTTCATGTAGTTTGCGGTCTCTCTCATGCTTTTAAATTTTGATAGCTTCGTGGAATATATTGTATATATATAATAGAAGCTCACGTACTGTCAACTTGTGAGATCAGGGGCGAGTCAGAATTGGGATGGAAGTTGCAAGAATTACAGTTGTTTAAGAGGTTGTAAAAATTAGGAAGAATTTGTACTGGCTGGCGGTTCATTTATTCCATTTTGAAAGTGAATCGCACCATGACATAGAGTGATGTTCCCGTGCCAATTCTATTCAGTTTCCAAGAAACTCGTTTACATAGGCCTCACTGTTACGGCCTCTAGCAGCATTTGCCAGCAGCCAATTCTGCTGCTTGCACTGCCACCGCTACCACGAGTCATTGTCGCCACTGCTACCCTACCACTGGCCACGGGTGTGGTGATTTCCACTAGTTACCAACTGTTGTGAAGCCATCGCCATCGCCATCCCATCGCTGGTGGTTGCTGCTCTCGCTCCAATCACTGGTTTTTCATCGCTTGTGATCCCCATAAGGGCTAAGTCCATCTGTGTCCAGACATCCCCATCGTAAAAGTAATCCCGTGTCATCGTCAAACGTTAGGAGATGTTAATGCTAGGAATCCTTACAAAGATTTTAAAACTAATAAGTAAGTACACAATTCATGAAAACAAGCAAAATCAGTCCGGGAAAGTCCATTTTCTATGCATATTCAATGAGCTTTAAGGAAATGTTCTGGCTTCTCTTCGACATTCTGCTGGCCTTCGGGGATTCGTGCTATGTTTATCATTGTATCTTTCTTTTCAATGCGTTGGAATTTCTCAATTTCAGCGTCTCTTGTCAGGACTCAAGCCAACTGTCAAGAAGAAGAGGGATCGATCCTCTGCGACCATCCGCCGGGCCACAGGTGTCGTCTGTCCCTTCCCTTTTGCAGTTTCGTCCCTTTTTGTTACCTCTCGTTCTGGGCGTGAATTGAGGAGAAGCCGCCCGATTACGTTCCACAGTCGAAAGCAAAGACGTAAGCAAGCGTGGAGGGAAGTAAGAGTCAGCTTCGCTTTTAAAACGCGAAAGCAGGAGTCTTTAATTCGTTTTTGTTTTGCGTGTCCGAGAGAGGAGAGAGAGAGAGAGAGAGAGAGAGAGGGGGGCCGCACGTGGAAGTGACTCAAAGATGACTTTGATTGTTCAGTCCCCCATTCCTCACTGTGCAGCTGCGAGCTACTGATGATGGCAGCTGCTTTCAGTACATAAATATTATAACCTAATTTTTATAAGGGGACAAAAAGATACAACTGGGCTTGAGCATCGTGCAACGAGCGTAGTGGGGAAAAACTAATAAAGAAAAGATGAAAAAGGACAACCTTTTCCTCTCTTTTTCTTCGCTTCAATCGATCCAGAGCTCCCCCGATCCGATCCCCCCGTTAACGTCAGCCCGATCGAACCCATCAGTTTCAGTGCCCAGTTTCGCCTCCCGCATCATTCTCCTTCCAACGGTTTGCCGATCCCATTGATCACCGGAGAATTCGAAGAATCTTCTTCATCAGCTTCTTGTTCTTGTTCCTGTTCTCGTTCTTGGTCTTCTCTCTCCTCGTCCCCTCGGGTCCTCTCCGTTTCCTCCAGAGCCTGGCCGCAGAAATTGAAGGACCCGAACCTCGGGTGGACTCGGGGGAGCAAGCGTTGAAGTTGGTGTCGAAGGTGAAGGAGGAGTGGTGGTCCGGGTGGTGGTGATCCGGCCGGGCTAGCTCCTGGACCTTGTCGAGGGCCTTGGGGCAGTTCCTCCGCCGCTTGGTCTCTCGCCTGTCTTCCCGCTCGTCCTTCCCGGGCTTCTCGGCGAGGGCCGGAATTCGCGGGTTCTCGCCGGAATCTGAATCGGGCCGCTCCTCCGCCGACGGGCTGACGGTGGTCTCTGTGTCCGCCATTTCGAGGTCACGGGAAGAGGGAAGAGACAGAGTGAACGGCTAAGCTCAACTGAGGTGTGGAGAGAGAGAGAGAGAGAGACATCTTCCTTTTGGGCGGCCATTAAATATGGGAGTTCGACCAAAAAAAATAAAATAATTTATGTATGGGAGAAGTATCTGCTCACAAATAAAATAAAATAAATAAAATGCTCCTCTCTGTTTTTCTTTGTTTATTATCTTGATTATGCTCATGTGTCCCCCTTTTGTTTTTTTTTTTTTGATTTAGCCTCTTTTAAGGTTAAATTAAGGTTGTCGAAGGGATGGAAAATTAAAAATTAGAAAAAAAAAGTTAAAAATAATGAGGTCACGGCTAATTCGGAGTCCGCATATTGAAAAAAGGGTGTCAAGCTCGGAAGTCAAAATTTGCTTGAAGAGTAAAGACAAGAGGGAGGCCCCCCACTCCTGCCTGCCTACTCTCTCCTGAAAGATTCCCTTTACTAAGAAGGATTTTGATCGAGACCACCGCACGCACGGATCGACCTGTTGATCCAACTTTTGGTTTGAGGACGTTCATCAGTATCCAGCAAGAGCGCCAATCGATCCTGTTCCTGATGGGAAAGTAGCTGGCCCAGCACAGGCATTTCCCTCACTTTCAAGGCACTTGAAACTTGGAGCAAAAGCTGGTTTGGAGGACCCGTTTTCGCTTTTTAGGAGCCAGTCTCCGAATCTCATGGAACTCGATCTTTATCCTCTCGGATAATTGTCTAGAAAGTCCTATATTAATAGTTATCATTTGTTTTAAATTTTTAAATTTTGTCATTTCAGTTCTCACCCTTTGACAATTTTGCCAATTTTTTTTTTTTTTTTTTCTCAAAAGTAAATTTTTATTCATATTTTAAGATTTCAAGATGATACATGAGAGGCTCAATACAAAGCAAATTCCAAACAGCAAAGTAGAACAGTAAAGCATAATTTGCTATGATAAGCACACTCTCATCCCATAAAATAGAACGAATGGTGGCCAGTCGGCTTGCCCATAGTTTTAAGTGATGAGTGCACACCATAATCTCTTTCTTTAATAGCTACGACTTTTCTAGTGAGTGGTGCAAGTTTAGACTCGACGTCCTCAACATCATCACATGGAGACAAAAATAGGTTGAGCAAGCTCCCAAAACTAGACTAGATTGGAAGAGATTAAGTGAGCACAAAAATGTCTCTAAGGAATTCCTAGATCTAAATCTTTGTCGGAAGATAAGAGCTCCAACATCTAGATTGGTAGATGAGGGATTCCAAAATTTGAAGAAGTAGCATAACTGCTTCCACTGTAGTGTAAACTCACTGTATTCCTCCTCGATTCTATTGGATTTCTTGGTTTCGACGATTTGAAGTAGCAGGCCAATTCTTAATGATGGAAGTAGAAGATACGTCAACGGGTAAAGAAAAGTATTGGCAACAAGCAAAGAAAAAAAACTAGATAAAAGCAATATAATACTCTTGGATCAGATCGGGAGAGAAAATCTCAGTTCGAGTTAAGAAGATGGAGCATTCCTCGATTGAAAGTAATTTCTCGGTCAAGGGAGCTTTGAGTGGAAGAGAAAAAAAGGAACTAGAGAGAGATGGATGAGAAGATAAAGCAGCTTAGCAATCAATTTAATCTTAAGTCTTTTGATAGTTTGTCAACATAGTCATTCCGGCTGATTTTGTTTGGAAATCATTGATATGGTACTCGCACCACGCAGGATGCCGACATCCACATCAACTATTTTCGGCTAAAATTGGTTGGAAGGATTATGTTAACAAATTATTAAAATGTCTTAAGATTAAATTGACAAAATTAAAAATTTTATAATTAAATTTGCTGCTGTATAACAGGTTTATTACTTTCCTAGCAAATATTCCCTTTACCCTTGTATATCATGCAATTTTGAGCAGCCGTCACAATCATTGGCTTTATATAGATACATGAGACGGCCACTCTATCCTTGTGATCCTTGGTAACTTTTGACACTTGCCTTAATGATCTCGCCAATTGTTTTCATTGCCGGCTACCGCCAACGGCTGGCTTAGAGAACTTATTAAAAGGAAAATAGGTTACTCTTCTTGTGTGTGCCTTGAACATCGAAAGACATGATTCTGCAGAGCAAAAGGAACTACACCTTGGAAAGGTTTTTGAATCATATTATGTACTTGGAAGTAAGACTAACATGAACATGAATGCTCACATTGAATTGGACCAACGTTGGTCCGAAGTAGGAAGAACCGTAAATGAGCCATAATTTTCACCGTCGAAATTCCCTTTCTGAGTACCTTCGCCTACTAGCGTTAACCTAAAACAATTTTCAATCAAAGGGTTCTTCTTCCCCTAACGTATGAGTTAACTTTTCTAGTGGAGTACCGATGTGCAAATATTTTTATGTTGTCATCTTGACTTGGAACAATGGTTGCCAGATAGACAGACTCTATGTCGTCAAGTCTGATTTTTCACAGCTTTGCCTAATTAGTATGTGGCTCTCGTTGGATGAGGGAGTACAAGTGCATGGATCACTTATTATGAGGTAGTTCAAGTGCATGTATCACTTATTGTTGAAAAGTAGGACCGAGTAGAGCATTGATTGAATCTGAAAGACTCAATTGCATGCTATTGCCGACCCATTTGGAGAGCAGTTTACTTAATATTCTACTGAGTACAGAGGCATACATCCATATTTTAAATGTGAAGGTCTCAAGAAAGTAATTAAAGTTGCTGTTGAACAGCTGGGCTTTTGTCATTTCTTGGTTGACTTCTTGTTATCATAGGAAATTTCCGTATAACCCTAAGTTATTTTGATGTACCAAGCTTGGCCGTGTCGCGACCAAATTTTCGAGTGATCCACTTAATGTTTGGCTAATGGATTACTAAGCCTAAATTGAGTTCGAATTCTCCCAAGTCCATACTAATTCACGACTTAGATTCAAATTCTTAACATGCAAATGACTTTCAATCATGAGTCACCACTAATCTATTTTTCAGTAGGTCGATTAGACTTCTACGTAAAATAATGGGAGAATTATTTTACTTCTACGAACTAGAGATTTTGGGTACGGGGATTTGATTACGTTAGATTTCTCTAACGTTCTTTCGGTACTTTTCTCTTTTATTTTGAAAGATGTTGGGCAAGTAGCTTGAATTGATTTTAATTCATTTCCCTAACATGTGAGGTGTTCATGCGAGTGCGCAAACCACCAATTAAATACCCAAACAATGCAACAAATAAATTGCAAAACTTACTTCAAAGCAACGAAAGTATTTGCGTTGTTAAATCAGAATTTACATCAACAATCCTAGATATGATTTTTAATTGATATGCAATCACTCATTTTTTTTTTCACTTTTTTAATGAAAATCATGATTTATGCAATGCATGTTACTAATCTAACATGAAATAATATAGCATGGCAGTATAGCCTAAACTAGATGACATAAATAAAATGCAGTCTATCCTAAAAATCGAATTGATTTATTCTAAAACAATATATATTTTTTTGGATTTTCCATGAAATTCAAAATTAAGAAAGATGCAAGATTATCTAGCTAGATTAAGATTCTATCCAAAAATGCAAAATTATCTAGCTAGATTAAGATTCTATCCAACTTATATTAAGGATTAGGTCATGCTAAACTCTAATTTAAACTAAGATATTATCTTAACTTAGCAATTTCTAACTTAAATGAACCTAGCAACAATCACTAGATGACGGGCATTTCATGAACTTAATCATCCTACATGATACGTGCATGATTTTTTTTGTATTTTTTTTAATGAAAATTCGTAATTAAAATCACTAAAAATAAAAATCTAACTAAAGTGAAAACTAAAGTGTAATGTTATCTATTCTAAATGCCTTCTAAACATGCATTTTAAAGAAAAAAATGACTAACCTATCATGCAATCAATTCTAATCTACATGAATGCAAATGCAATTTGTTTTTGTATTTTCGGGATAAATAGAACAATTAAAATATAAACATCAAATCATCCATAGTCATCATCCATCATTCGAATTGAAATCAAAACTCGACTATTTCGCTAATAAAATCGATAAATTGATCTTAAGCCTTAAATATCAATATATCAATTTTACTCCCGCGTGAATAATTATTCCATCTAAAACTTTATAGATAGAATAAAAATTCATGTACGGTTGTGAGTTAAGTGGTACATCGGGAATTCAATCATGCATCGAGAAATATTTCAAACAAAGAGACAAATGATCAAAACTAAAATAAGATAAAATAAATCTACTAAATAAACCTACCAAATAAAATAAATCAACCTAGTAAAATAAACCCACCTAATAAAATAAAAAGAATCTCTACCTAAATTTGAATTTTTTTCAAATATCCAGTAGATTGGACCACGAAGGAGGCTCGGCGCGGCAAAGATGGTGGCTGTGGTGATGGGTCACCGTCGGTCAGAGGTCGCGGTTGTCGGACTTGCTGAATGCGCACGGTAGCTACAGAAGTCCCTTAGCTTTTTGACCGAATTCCGGCTACTCTGGCGATGATGGTCTTTGAATATCCAAC
Organism: Eucalyptus sideroxylon; assembly: GCA_014182405.2. Classification (NCBI taxonomy): domain Eukaryota; kingdom Viridiplantae; phylum Streptophyta; class Magnoliopsida; order Myrtales; family Myrtaceae; genus Eucalyptus; species Eucalyptus sideroxylon. Next base: position 22,378 of record CM024552.2, read on the forward strand.
TTTGACTTTCAAACCCACATAGTCAATTTTTTTACTTGTCTACCCTTGATGGTCCGTGTATATCAACCAGAAGAGCTGCAACAAAACTCGAGCGAACCGTCCAAAAGGGAAAGTATGGCGTTATAACAGCCCAACGCGAGGAAGATAGCTCAGTTGCAAAACCGGTCTAGACGTGCAAGGACATCGGGACAAAGATCAACGGAACAGCAACTCTCGTCACGGGGTCAGGTCAAGGGACAGCGTCGCTCGTTGGCACAGCGACAGGGAGCAGCTCTATTCAGCGTTGGGTGGAGAGGAACAGCGGCTTCGCGTCTGGATGGGGACGGCGTCGGGATTTTGAGAGAAGCAAGAGCTCGGGGTGACGTCGCTGTCAGAAGCTTGGCGAGGCACATTGGCAACCGGTCCTCTCATGATCCCCTCCTTTTCACGAGATTGTGGCAGGATCTTATTTTGGGCTGGTTCAGATGCTCGACATAGAGAACTAGACAAGCTGGCATGAGGAGCATTGGGACGAGCTGGATGGCCGCCGATTTGGGACCTCGGCCGGCGTTCGTGATCTTGCAGGAGGCCGTCGACTTGTAGGTTGATCAGCTGGAGACTCAGAATCACCGGAGAAAATTGACGCGGAGAAGACGAGGAGCGACCGCTTGTGGACGTCGAGGCTCAAGAAGGAACGATGACGAACTCTTTTCGAACCTCTCCCTGACACTCTCTTTCTTTTCTCACTTTTTTTCTTGCACGCGTGTCTCTTGGTTTTTGGGATTTGCGATTCGCCCACCCCCTTCGAAGCTCTTTCTTTTTCTCTTTTTTGGTCAAAAGCTCCCCCCACGGATGATGACAAATTCTCTCTTCCTCTCACGCTCTCTCTAGTTTCTATCCGTGTATACTCTGCTGGTTTGGCGAAGCACGGAGAGAAGACTCACTCCCCACGATTTCTCTCTCTCTCTCTCTCCCTATTCCCTCGTGTTTTTCTATCGCGTGCTTTCTACGAAGCTCTCTTGTGCGGCCGTGTATTCAATACGTGGCCCCCCAAAACCCTACATGGCCACCGATTATGTTTCAATTTTTCCAAATCCATATCTACGAAAATTCTTTTTCTGAGTGGAATATTTGTTTTTAATATGATTCAAGATTGCAAAAAGATCTTTATCAAATTTGAAATATTGCAAAGATGAATCCGTAAAATCTCTTCGAGGATATGGGTTTAGGCCGATTTCTTTCTCTTCGTGAGGCTTGCGCACTGCATTAATTTAAAACTTAGAATTACTAATTTAAACCCATCACCACCGGTCCGATAAATAAATGCAAAAATACAAATGCAAAATAGATGCACCTAAACCTACATGCTATATAATTAATATTTTTTCAGGGATAAAATTAACCCATAATTTTCTATTTAATAAATAAATGATTGGGCCGCCAAAATTTAAGTGTCAACAGTCGTATTACCATGTCAATAGTAATTGAGGAAATGTTTCGATTTCCGATTCATTAGATTATACAAAACACAGAAAAGATATCAATGATTATAACATCTACCACCAGTTTAAAGAAAAAGTTCTACACAAGAGGCCTTATACATCATTGATTTGGGAAGTGCGTAGATACAATCATCAAATCAAGAATGGGTCAAACCGTTTGTGTAAATTTTCCTTTACTGGCGGTAAAGGTCCCTTTACAGTAATGATAAATGCTTTTTTTTTTTTTTTTTTTCATATGACAAATAATTAGAAATTGCGGGCTTTCCTTAAACGGGTATTTGTTCATCCGGTCCCAGTGAACAAATGTATATCGTCTGTGCGAGGCCTCGGAAATTCAATAGTATGATTTGGTGATCCACTAATAATTAAGGATCACGTTAAAGAGCTACACGCATTAATCATACTAATGAGAAAATATTTCAATTTTACAGAACAACGCTAAAAAAGACGAGTAATTATAGCATGCATTACCAATTTGATTTTTTTTTCTTAACACAAGTGGATATTTACATCATGGATTTGAGGGAGTATTAGTAATAATTCTAAAATCAACGATAAAGAAGACCGTTTGTGTAAAATTTCATTTATATTGGCGATATATGCTATATTTTTACAAATGACGTTGTGTTTGGAAATCACAGCCTTTTCTTGAACGGGTATCTAGTAAGTGTCCCACGAGAACTCTTTTACAAAATCCTTAATCAATAGAATTTATTACACGAAGTGAAACAAAGATTATTTGTGTGAGTAAGTTTTACATTGGCAAAGGCAAATTTTGCTAATTGCTATAATAATGGACGCTCGGCAAAACTTGAAATCCAAGTATAATTTTGGAATATGTGCACCACAAGTCTTAAAATTTATCACAAAAGTGTAACTGAGTTCTAAAAGTTTCAAAAAGTGCGATTGAGTCCTAAAACTTGTCAAATTGATGCAATTGAGTCCTTCAATTGACACCATAAATTTGTCTAATGAAAAATACTTATGTTGTATTTTTGAATTAATTTATTTTTCTTATGTGGCAATTTTATTACTTTTTGCTTAAATCTTATTGGGAAAATTTCAAATAAGAGCTCGAAGTAAACTTATTTTCTCAAATTATGGTCCAAAATGGACCTTATGTCAAATAAGGGCTTGGAATGGCTATGATTGTTTCAAATAAGAGCTTAAAGTTGCCATGCTTGTTTCAAATAAGGGCTCGATTTCACCGACTAGCTAAATATTATGACTAATAAAAGGGTGTTTTCGTCCAATTACAATTTTAATTTTAAAATATTTTTTATTCTTTTCTTTTTCTTTTTGACCAGAGCCAGCGGTTGCTAGTGAGGGCTAGCAAGGCTTGGCCACCCTCACCAACCACTGGTAAGAGTTGGCAAGGGCCTACAAGCCCTCCCATGGGGCCGATGAGGGCTCGACAACCTTCACTAGCCATTGGCGACGCGACCCTCACCTAAATATGGCGAGGGCCAACCTTGCTGATGGTTGCGAGGGCGGCCTCCCTTAGGGTGAGGGTTGCCTCAACATATTGGGCAAGGGCAATCCTCACTCACCGCTCTTTGACATCGTCGATGGCCGAAAGAAAAACCAGAAAAAGGAAAAAAAAGAAAGTACAAAGGAAAAAATTCAAAAATGATAAACGACTATAATGTCCTTGACAATCGAAAAGTTAGGCCCTTATTTGACATAAATATAGTTACTTTATGCTCTTATTTGAAACAAAATCCAATTTAAACTCTTATTTGAGAAAATGATGGCATTTCGTACATTTCTTTGGAATTTTTAAATAATAATAAAAAATAAAAAAGTCAAAATAATTTTAAAAACAAAACTAGAAAAAAAGAGAAAAAGGGTAGGGATTGTGGCTGGATGCTGCGACTGTTGCCCATCGCCGGAGGATGGTCGGCCATCAACAACCTCGGGTGAGGGCTGACGTTCCCGGTTGAGCCTCGCCGGTCATAGGGACCCTCACTAGGCCCGAGTGAGGCTCATCCAAATTTAGGCAACGTCGCCCCTCCCTCTAGCCTAGTGAGGGTCATCACCTCTCATCAGGGTTGGCGAGGCCTCACCGGGGCTAGCGAGGCTCGTTGGCCATAGGTGAGGACCGGTGTTGTCTAGATTTGGCTGAGTTGCACTAGCTTCAATCAAGGTATTGCCTAGATTTGGGCAAGCCTCACTAGCCCTTGCCTAGGCCGGCGATGGCCTCACCTAGGCCGATGAGGGCCACCCCGCTTCCCCGTCGCCTAAGGCCAACGACCTTCGTTGGTCCCTTTGGCGATGGGCAATGGTGCCAACACCCAGCCACGATCTTGCACCTTCCTTCTAAACTTGTTTTCCTAGTTTTGTTTTTTAAAATATTTTACATTTTTTTTACTATTTTTTAAATAAGATTTGAAGCAAAAAGTAATAAAAAATGCCACGTAGGAAAAAAAAAATTAATTTAAAAATGCCATGTCATCATTTTTTGTTAGACAAATTGATAGTGTTAATAGAAAAAGTCAGCACCAATTTAAAAGTTTTAGGATTTGATTGTACTTTTTAAAAATTTTAGAACTCAATGCATTTTTGCGACAAGTTTTAGAAGTTATAGTGTATATGTCCTTATAATTTTCTTCATCTTTCGATTGGCACATAATATGTCAAAAAAAATCTTTAGTTGTACTTTCGCGATAAGTTTGAGGACTTGCAATGCATAAATCCCTATAATTTTGTTCATCTTTCGATTGACATAGAGTATGCCAAAAAAAAATCTTTAATATCATGGACGATAAAAAAGATACTTCATGTAAGAAACAGAAAAAGAAAAACACAACAAGGGATAATTGCTCAAAAATCCCTCTTGAACTTTGACACAGTTGCGCCATGGAACCCAAACTTCGGAAAATTACAGATTACCTCTTTAAATTCTGGCATCATAACGCAATAGCCCACAACGATTGAAAAGCCATAGGTTAAACTCGTAAAGATTGTTTTCTATTGCAGCCGTAAACTTTTTCATTTGCATAGCCATTAAGTGTTATTTGAAAATAGACTAGCTCATTTTTTATTAATTATTATCAAAGTAAGCTCTACTGCATGATTAATGAAGTTAAGAAGAAAGAGAGCAACCCGATGCATGGTTAATAAAATTGAGTAAATTAAATAGAGATTACATCAGTTAATAAAAGTGAATTGGTATATTTTCAGTTAGTATTGAATGATTATGTTGATCGAAAAACTAGCAGTTGTAACAAAAATAAAAAATTAAGACGTCACATTTTGTAACTTTCTAAAAATCAAGATGGCATCAAAGTTGCCGGGGGGTTTTGAGCAATTATCTCAAATAAGAAAGAGGGATAATGACACGAGTAATTCCGAGTAATTCCCGAACTTTGACTCAATGTGTAATGTGGTCCATTAACTATTTAGTTGTTCAATGTGTTCTTGAATTTTAGTTTAATGTTCAATGTGATCGTTAAACTTTTGTTACATATTTAATTTAGTTTTTGAACTTGAATTATATGAAAATGTTCAATATAATCCTTCTATTAATCCAAATTTAGGGACAACATTAACCATTTTCATCTAATTTATGAATAAAATTAAATATTTACCAAAAGTGTACGGACCACATTAAATAAAATAAAATTTCAAAGATCTAATTGAATATTGAGTTAAAGTTCAGTAATTAAATTGAATAAATTAAAAATTTGAGAGATTATATTATATGTTGAGCTAAAATTTAGATATCATTTATATCTTTTTTTTTTTTTTTTTTTTCTGAGAAGGAAAGATGGAGAAGGGAAATCAAGATTTACGGTCGAGAACACGGCCTGCAATGCGCGATCCGGCCCATTGTCACCACCACGAAACCATCAAGATTCCATCCGGCAACTACCATTCGTTGACCGACATGCAGATTTCTCCGAAACGATGTGGACTTTGACACTGTTCCTTAGCCGCTATGCCCATCCGGCAACTACCATTCAAGAAGGCCCCCCCTCGTAAGTCCCGCAAAAGCTCTCGATTTGTTTTTCTTAGGATGCGTTTGGTAACTGTTTCGGGGAACAATTTTTGAATAGAAATATATATATATATATATATATATATATATATATATATATATATATATATATATATTTTTTTTTTTTGTTTCCGTTTTAGGGAACAATTTCGAATATAAGAATGCGCTTGATGACTGCAAAAAATTTCTACTCCGAAACAAAGATTTGTTTGATAAACTTATATAATTTTTTTTTTTTATTTCTTTCAATTTTTCAATTTTTTATTTTATATATATATATATATGTTTTCTTTCTTTTGGCCGGTCGTCGGCCTTGGCTATGGCCGGCGACCGGCCGATGAGGGCTGGCGACCTTGTCGTGGTTGGGCAAGGTTCAGCCTCGCCTTGGCTGGATGAGCTCGAGCTTGCCCAGCCATCGGCCAAACCTCATCGGGCCACCGCTAGGTCGACTGAGCCTTATTGGTGGCTGGGTGAGCTTGGCCTCGGTAGATCTGGGCAAGCTTGAGCCTCGTCAGCTGGTGCGAGGCTTGGCCTCACTAGGTTAGGGCGAGGCCGACCTCGTGTTGCCTAGGTGAGTTTGAGCCTCGCCGGTGACCTCACCTAGCCACCGAGGCCACTGGCGAGACTTGGCCTCGCCCAAGCAGCGCGAGGCTTGGCTTCGTCGGGGGTCGACGACGCTCGGGCAAGGTTGCCGGCCCTCAATGGTTGGTCGCCGACCATGGCTGAGGCCGGTGACCGACCATAAGGGAAAAAAAAAGAATAAAAAAAGAAGAAAAAAAAGAAGAAAAAAAAAAGTGTTTATTGGAAGTGTTCGGGAACAAGAAATAATTTTTTACTCCTTGTTTCTGTTCCAAATTTGTTTCTAAGAACAAAAAAATAAATTTTTTATTCCCATAAACAAAAATGTAAACATATGCCTTTCTGACCACCGCATTGAGTGGTGCTGTTGCCTTTGGGCTTTCTCCCTCTCATGAAAAGGAGAAGTTCGAATCCCCAGTATGTCGCAGGTGAATTTACCCGCTTCATAGGGGTGGTGGGTTCCTCCGTGGACCCCAGGATTTGCCCGTCGCGAGGTGTTAAAATGGGTCATTGACCAATTTATGGACCCATTTACATTTAAATGGGTTATTAATGGATCAAACTTTATTTCCTAAAGTACTCATAATGGGTGTTAAAATTAAAGAGATTGAGATATATGGGTTTTAAATGGGTCAGCTTTGCACCCATTTAAGACCCATTTATCAACCCATTTATTTTCACCCAAAGCCAAAACCTCACAATCTCTCTCTTCTCTCTTTAACTTTACAATTTTTTTTTTTAAAACCGAAATTATGATTATTTTTTTTTTTTTCTTTCCTCTTCCTTCGGTCGCTGGCACGACGATGGTCGGCGATCGGCTAGGCGAGCCTCGAGCTCATCGGATCTGGCAAGGCCACCGACGCCTGGCGAGCTCAAGGCTCACCGTATTGGCGAGGCTCGAGCCTTGCTCGACGCCGGCGAGCCTCGAGCTTGCCAGATCTGGCGAGGCGGAGGCCTCTCTTAAAGCCGATGAGCCTCGAGCTTGCTGGATCTAGTGAGGCGAAGGCCTCGCCGACGTTCGGCAGGCTCAAGCCTCGTCGATCTGGCGAGACTTGAGCTCGCCGGTGTCGGGCAAGGCTTGAGGCTCGCCCGTGGCTGGTTGTCGGGCTGTCGGCTGTCGTCATGGCCGGCGGCCGGCTAAAGAAGAAGAATAAGAAAAAAAAAAAAAGAAAAAGAAAAAGGAAAATTATATTTAAAAATAAAAATAAAAATAAAAATAATTAAAATTTGATTTTTAAAAATAATTATTTTAAAAATCATAAAAATTGTCCATTAAATTTTTATTGTATAAAAATTATCCCCACCTTAGCCAACAAGTTTGACACATACTTTCGTTGAGATAAGAATATACCATCCTACGATCCGGCCACTTTAATACCCAAAAAATATTTCAGGCCCCCCAAGTTCTTCATCTTGAACTCATTTGTCAGTTTCCTTTGAAGTTCTGTGATCTCCTCAAGGTCATCCCTTGTGATGATCATGTCATCTATGTATATAATTAATGCTGTCACTTTGTCATGTTGTCGTTTCAGGAACAACGTATGGTCCGAATTACTTTGAGTGTACCCATACCTTATCATTGTAGAGCTAAAGTGACCAAACTAAGCCTATGGTGATTGCTTTAATCCGTACAACGACCGCTCGAGTTTATATACCACTTCCAATTTATCAGCACACGCATATCCTGGTGGGATTTCCATGTAGATCTCTTTTTCCAAATCTCTGTGTAAGAATGCATTCTTTACATCAAATTGATGTAAGGGCCAGTCCAAATTTGCTGCAAGTGATAATAATACCCGCACAGTGTTCAGTTTTGCAACTGGAGAGAATGTTTCTTGGTAGTCCACACCATAGGTCTAGGTATATCCCTTTGCTACCAGATGTGCCTTGTACCTTTCGACAAAACCATTTGCTTTATATTTGATGGTGAAGACCCATTTACATCCTATTGCCTTCTTTCCCTTCGGTAACTCGACAAGTTTCCGAGTCTTATTTTTCTGTAAAGCCTCTATGTCTTCTTGCATTGCTTGAACCCACTTGGGATCCCTCAATGCCTCATGTACTCCACTAGGAACTCTACTTGCAGAGACATTCGAGACAAATGCCTTTAAAGATCTCGACAACTGCTTTGTCGAAACATAATTGGTGATCGGATACTTCGACCTTCGTTGTTCCACATTTGGTGAGTACCTATTAGGAGCCTTACCACGATTATGTCTATCGGACAATTTATAACAAACAGCTACATCAGTATCAAAAAACAAATTCTATGTGGTAGGAGAACTTACCTCAGGAGAATTGTCAAGTACTAAAGAGGGGATATTTTGAAGTGGAGGGAGCTGTTCTTAAGATTGTTCATGTGTCTCTTGCACCAAATCAACCTAATGATCAGATTCTTTAGTGTACTGCTGCTCATTTTTCGGTGTCCCACCATGATCCGTGACCACACCATTACTGGTCAATGCTGCCTGCCGCAGCATGTGAACCCGCTTGTCAACTTGCACCTTAGCTTGTGTGTTACCAGTCCTTGTGTCACCAGGTGTTGGCACTGTGGGGTCATTTTTTTTAAAGCAAAATTAGACGCAACCCCTGCCATCACACCACATTCCCACCAATTTGTCCTTTCACTAGAAGTCTCCCCTTGAAAGGTACAATTGGGTGTGAAAAAAAAACAATTTGGACTTGGCGAAGGTAGCGTCCATTGTGATGTGGGTTTTCTTGGTAGCTGGATTGTAACAGTGGTATCCTTTGTGATGAGTGCCATAACTAATGAAAACACACTTTACTGTACACGGATCAAGTTTTTTTCGTTGGTTCTTGTGGAGATGGACGTATGCCACACACCCAAACACTTTGGAGGTAGTGTCATGATGGAAGGAAGAGGAACATAGGATGCAAGTGCTTGAAGTGGGGTCTGAAAGCTCAACACATGAGAGGGCATTCTATTCATCAAATGTACTGCTGTAAATATGGCGGCATCCCAAAAACGAGATGGAACTTGACCACCTATGAGGAGTGCCTGTGCCGTCTTGAGGATATGGTGGTTCTTCCTCTTAGCGATACCATTCTGTTGGGGTGTCCTAGGGCAAGACGTTTCGTGTATAAGCTTGTGTCCTGAAAGTAAGCTGCAAGATGTTGGTTAATATATTCCCCACCATTGTCGCTACGAAGGACTCGAATTTGAGTCCCAAACTGCATTGCAATCATCCGATGAAACATGCAGAATATTGCTGCCACTTCATCTTTATGCTTCGTTAAATAAACCCAGGACATTCGGGTACAATCATCCACAAATGTTACAAACCAATGAATCCCAGATAGAGTAGTAAGCAGTGAAGCGCCCCACACGTTCGAATGAACCAAAGAAAACGGCCTGGTGCTCTTATTAAAACTCAAAGGAAAAGAGACATGATGACTTTTTGCCAAAATACATGTCTCACGTTGGAATTCAATATTTGACAAATTATGAAACAAGTTTGGAAATAAATGTTTTAAATACCCAAAAGATGGGTGTCCTAAACAACAATGCCATAACCAAATCGCTTTCTCTTTATTAGTAGACCCACTACTTGTGTGATGTGCTCGGCCTGCATGAAAGTTATCAACATAGTACAGCCCCCTACTTTTAGTACCATGACCAATAATATCCTTCATGAGGATATCCTGAAATAAGTAAAAAGACGGATACATAAGAACACAACACTTCAAAGCATCAGTGAGTTAGTCAACATAGAGTAAATGGTTATACAGAGAGGGCACTAATAAAGTGTGAGACAATGATAAAGAAGGTGTAAGATCAACATTGCTAGCCCTAGTGATAGGATAACTAGTGCCATTTGCATTATAGATACTCTGTCTCCTTGGAGTGGTGTAGCATATAATTTCGTTCCAATTGGGTGTCATGTGATCCGTTGCCCCATAATCAATAATCCACCCCTCCCCGCCACACTGAGAATTACTAATAAGTGCACACCCAGTGTTATCTTCAGGAGTCACATAAAAAATATTGGTAGCGTTTACTTGCGATACCAAAGAAAGGAGTGAGGTCCCGGTAGCCAATAATGCCTGCCCCCGTCCTATAGCATTTTCTATCTTTTTCTTGTTCTATAACTCTTTCCACCAATCCGGATAATTATGCAATTTAAAATAGGTATCTTTTGTATGTTTAGTATTACCACAATAAGTACAGCCTCCTAGGTGTTGTGGTTTAGCCTTCGAACCTTTGTTGATTCTCCCTCCACCAGACGCAATATTAGGAGGGACCATCTGGAGAGCTTTGGACTCATTGTTGGCCTCGAGAAAGTGTGAGATAATCTTTCTACCACACAACACTAGCTGCCGCGGTGCTAGATGGTTCAATTGAAGATAACATAACAGCTTGGCGTACATCCTCTCACCTTACCCTGGCATAGGCTTGCTCCACCGTCGGGAAGGGATGCATTTGTAGAACATCAACCCTGACTTTATCAAGGTGGTCATTGAGCCCCATGGTCTTCTTGCACAAGAGCGTTGTAGCCTTGATATCATGAGGACAAGTCATGGGATTAGGCCGTTGAAAATCAACCTCCCGCCATAAACCCTGAAGATCATTATAATACTTTTCAATCAGGCTGCCTGCCTGTTTTAGTCGGGACAAACGTCGCTTTAGATCATACACTTGGGAGACATTGGTATTATCAAAGAACGTAGTAGCCACCGAATCCCATACCGCTTTTGCTGTTGGGAAACAGATAAAATTTCCAATCAATGCTGGGTCCATGGAATTGATGAGCCATCCTTTAACTGTATCTTGTTGTTAGTCTTCCACTTTCGAAAATTAGGGTCGGTCGGAAGTGGGGGGGGGGGGAGATCCCCATTGATATATCCCAATTTGTCCTTCCTGGAGATATACATCTCGACAACTTGGGACCAAAGGCCATAATTACAGCTATCCAACTTGATTGCAATTGGTGGGGTGGAGTTTTTAGCATGAGAAGGTGAGGCCTGATGGTGAGTCAAGATTTGTGTCAACTTGGACATTAAGGTTTCAAGGAGTGCATCAATAGTGGAAGTCCCTCCTAGAGCCTGATGCGAGACTATAATGCCCAGAGACAGTGCCTTCCGCTGGAGCCTGAGGAACTATCTCGATGGGTGGATTGTCATCCGTCATGAATCTTGATAAAGGGTGCAATTAGAGTGGCAATTGGCAAGAAACCACCGCGTGGCTACGCCACAACAAGGAATTTGGATGGTGATCAGAACACAGAGTCCCTAGATCATTTGCTCTGATACCATGTTGACCAGTAAACAATTTTTTTTTCTTTTGTGTTCTTCTCTTTTTACAAGAATATAACCACACACACACACACACATATATATATATATACCAACGCAAGCTGCCCTAAAATCTCCTACAAATCACTACAAATCAGGAGATCTCCTACAAATTAGAAGATACATATATACAAAGACCTTAAATAGAAAAACTCTCATATTGAGGCCCTAATTGACAGCTCATGTTAACAAATGAGTTAACGGAAAATATTTTCCTAATTAACAGAAAATTTTTTCCTTTCAAAGCTTAAATTCAGGAAAATAATTTCCCCTTTAAAAGAACCAGAAAACGTTTTTAAAAATGTTTTAAGGTCCTTGCTTAATGAAAATGTTATTATTAAAAAAAATTATAATTAAAAATTTTGAATTTGATATTATTATATCTTTTTTTTTCCTTGTTTTCTCTTTTCTTTATTTGCCTGTGAACGTAAACCCTAACTCCTCCACCCCTCTCTCCTTCTACTTCGCCCCCTCCCTTTTGTCATCGCCGCCGCCTCCAACCCTAGCCCCTTTTGCCCTCCTGTTGGCTTTGCTCCCTCCTCTTCCTCTTCGTTGGCGTCTTCTGCACCTTCATTCTCCAATGGATTTGGCTCCACGTCGGCGACTTCGGCGCCGATGCTCTTCGGTACACTGTCGTCAGTCGCGTCAGGAGGATCGTCGCCCTTTGGAATGGCTCAGCCTGCTGCAAGCTCTAGTCTGTTGCCATTCACGCCAAGTTCCCCTTCGCCATTGTTTGCCTTGTTGGAGAGCTCTGCCGCTTCTCTGTTTGGTGTGCTGGTGCCTTCTTCCAGTGCGAGCCCAGGTTCGTCCTTGTTTGCGATGTGTGCGCCTGCGCCTCGAGCATGGTCAAGGCTCGCCGGCTTGTGCCTGTTTTTAGAGCTCAGCCGAGCTTTGGTGGATGGAATCGCTGCAAAGGGAGGTGAGGTCATCAAAGATGGCGGTGATGGCGATGGACAAGAAGAAGGGGCAATGGGTTAGGTGGGGAGGCGGCTGGGAGGGAAAGGAAAAAAGGAAAAATAAATATTTATTTAAAAATTTCATTTTTTATCTTAGAGAAAGCATTTTCCAATAAGGTCCAAACAGGAAAGAATGTTTTCAATGATATATACCAAACAAAAGAAAACTAATCGTATTCCTGGAAAGTATTTTTCAAGAAAATATTTTCCTTAATTATTGAGTTTTTCATGAAACAAACGTACCTTGAGGATTGAGGTGATTTGAGTAGCTCTAGAAACACTGAAACTCTGTCCGGCTCTCCCCAAGCTAGTTACTTGGTCCGAAATGCTTAGTAAGCGAGCTCGAGCGATGAGCGGTGAAGTCCGAAAGCAGTACATGTGTGTCCGTGGGGCTTGGAGTGAAAGAAAGTAGTGTCATCAGGCTGGATAATGCGTAGTGATCACAGGGTGGTGCTGCAAGCCGTGTGGGCTATGTCCATGAGACCTGAGTGAGAGAAAGGATAGTGCGCCGAATGTTGGGTTAGTAATTCAAGAGGTTCGAAGTGAGAGCAAGTGTGGTCCGTAAGCTCGGTGGGGTCGGGTGAAGTCTAGTGCGTTTTGTGAGCAAACCGTGAGTCTCAATTGAGTAGGAGAGTGATGCGGTGAGCTGGGTAGTGTTCAGTTAGTTCAAAGGAGAGAGAGGCCACGAATGAGAGGGCGATCGAGCGAGAGAGAGAGAGAGAGAGAGAGAGAGAGAGAGAGAGAGAGAGAGAGTCGTGAATGGGAAAGAAGATGAGGTTCCAAGTCTTTGCTTTGGTCGATGAGGTCACGGTGGAGGTGAGGCCGCAAACTTAATGTCCTGAATTTGGGTTTCATGGGCAGCTCGGAATAGGCCGCGAGTTGGTGTGCTGATCCAGATTTTATAGGTGAATTAGGAATGAGCCCGTGAGCTTGCCATTGTGATGTGAGATTGGTAGAAATATTTGGCTTGCTTTTATTGTTTCAATTAGTCACCTTGTGCATACTAAACGGTCCTAAGTTAGATTGAGAACTTCTCAACTTTCATTTATTATGTTTACATCATATTAAGTTAAGTCCGGTTTAAGAGACGACGGCAAAGCTTAGTACGAGTCTCTTGGATGAGTTCGGGGTCTCGTTATCTTAGTTTCTGGGCTGTTTTGTGCACGAGAATTGTTTAGTGCTACAACAAGATGAGAATACATATGTTGTGCAGTCGGCCAAGAAGCCGATGGAAGGCCTTGGGTGTCGGGATGCCTAGAGAGGGGTGAAAGAGAGTGATGGTGTACTCTCCAGAGAACTGATGAAGGTTGAATAACTCCTTAAGGGACCTCGCAATGCCAGATTGGGTGCGAGGGGTATAGGGCAGGGTGTCGTCTCCCCCTGAGTGATTATTGTAGCCAAACCCATATAGACACGGCAATTAGATTGTTTTTTTTTTTCTATTTTAATTCAATTGTTAGTGGGAACCACACTTAATAGTCCTTTTAGCACTGGATTTACCTTTGGGTGAATAGTATAGACCCCTAGCTGAACCCCGTGGTTGGTACATGGCGAACTATTTTCTCGTTAGCGGCCAACCCCCGAGCTAGGACTACCGGCTTACTTGCAGAGTTTTATTTTTGAACTCACACTTGTTTATGGTGCCTTTTCTTTAGATTAGAAGATGTTCTTCACTCCACTTGCTGCCACCACAACTATCCTCTATGGCACCCCATTTGATTTCGTATGGTGATAGGAGGAGATCCATGACCGGTAGTTTCCAAGCGTGACCTTTGTCAAGTGTACCTTCTACTTGACAGTGGACACAGGGGCTCCAATTGGGCAAGCATATCTGGTCTTTGTAGCCTTGTATGCATGCGTGGGAGGTCGGCTGATGAGACCTCTGCCACTGTACAATGAGGGTCCAGGCCATGGCGGTAGCCCAGCAGTGTAGGTGGTGATCGATGAGTGCCTAACTTTTGGGAGAGATTTTTGTTTTTTTGACCATGTGTGTATATGAGTGACAAGAGGCAGGATACTTAGTGTTTGCTTTCTCTAGTGTTTTTTGTACAAATCCCCCTCCTTAGTTCCATCTCCCATTATGTACAGAGACAAGGCTGATGATAATTAGAGTTGGAGACATCTCAGTTTCTTATATTCTAGCCTAGCGTAATCATTATAGTTGCAATTTATTATCAAAATTTTCTTTGAGTATAGTTCTCTTATTTTAACAACAATGTACGATAAGTACTTGGAAATTAGGTGCCACAAGTCGGCCATCACCGGCCTTGGGTGAGGGTTGGTGTTGCCCAATCGAGCCTTGCTGGCCGCAGGGACCCTCACTAGGCCCAGGTGAGGCTCATCCGAATTTAGGCGATGTTGGCCCTCCCTGGGGCCTAGTGAGGGTCATCACCTCTTGCCTAGGGTTAGCGAGGCCTCACCTGGGGCTAGGGAGGCTCGTTGGCCACATGCAAGGGCTGGTGTTGCCTAGATTTGGTTGAGTCGCACTAGCCCAAATCAAGGCGTCGCTTAGATTTGGGCAAGCCTCACTAGCCCTTGCCTAGGCGATGATGGCCTCACCTAGGTCGATGAGGACCGCCGCCCTCTGTCACCCAAGGCTAGCGACCTTCACCGGTCCCTTTGGTGATGGGTGATGGTGCTAGCACCTAGCTGCGATCTTGCACCTTTCTTTTAAATTTTTTTTCCTCGTTTTGTTTTTTAAAATTATTTTAGATTTTATTTATTTATTTTTTACTATTATTTAAATAATATTTGAAGCAAAAAGTAATTTAAAAAATGCCACGTAGAAAAAAACTAATTTAAAAATGTCATGTCATCATTTTTGTTAGACAAATTGATAGTGTCAACGGAGAGAGTGCACCAATTTGAAAAGTTTTAGGATTTGATCGTATTTTTAAAAATTTTAGAATTTCATGTACTTTCGCGACAAGTTTTAGAAGTTATAGTGCATATGTCCTTATAATTTTCTTCATCTTTCAATTGGCATAGCATATGTAAAAAAAAAAATATTTAGTTACACTTTCGCGACAAGTTTTAGAACTCTTAGTGCATAAATCCCTATAATTTTGTTCATCTTTCGATTGACATAGAGTATGCCAAAAAAAATCGTCCATAAAAAAGATACTTCATGTAAGAAACAGAAAAAGAAAAACACAAGAAGGGATAATTGCTCAAAATCCCTCTTGAACTTTGACACAGTTGCGCAATGGAACCCAAACTTCGGAAAATTACAGATTACCTCTTTAAATTCTGGCATCATCATGCAATAGCCCATAACGATTGAAAAGCCATAGATTAAACTCGTAAAGATTGTTTTGTATTGCAGCCGTAAACTTTTTCATTTGCATAGCCATTGAGTGTTATTTAAAAATAGACTAAATAATTTTTTATTAATTATTATCATAGTAAGCTCTACTGCATGATTAATGAAGTTAAGAAGAAAGATAGCAACGCGAAGCATGGTTAATAAAATTGAGAAAATTAAATAGAGATTACGTCGGTTAGTCAAAGTGAATCGGTCTATTTTCAGTTAGTCCAGAATGATTATGTTGATTGAAAAACTAGCAGCCGCAACAAAAATACAAATTTAAGATGTCGCATTCTATAACTTCCTAAAAATCAAGCGACTTCATCAAAGTTGCGGGGGGTTTTGAGCAATTATCTCAAATAAGAAAGAGAGATAATGACACGAATAATCCTAGAACTTTGGCTTGATATGTAATGTGCTCCATTAACTAGTTGTCCAATGTGATTCTTGAATTTTAGCTTAATGTTCAATGTGATTCTTGAACTTTTGCTACATATTTAACTTAGTTCTTGAACTTGAATTATATGAAAATGTTCAATATATTCCTTCAATTAATTCAAGTTCAGAGACAATATTGAATATTTTCATATAATTTATGAATTAAATTGAATATATATCAAAAGTTTATGGACCACATTGAATAAAATAAAAATTCAAGGATTGAATTGAATATTGGGTTATAGTTCAGTAATTATATTGAATAAATTTAAAATTCGAGAGATTATATTATACATTAAGTCAAAATTTAGATATCATTATCATTTTTTCTAAGAAAGAAAGATGGAGAAGGCAAATCAAGATTTACGGCCAAGAACACAGCCTGCAATGCGCTGATCCGGCCCATTGTCACCACCACGGAACCCGTCAAGATTCCATCGTGGGTATCACTCCATTCGTTGACCGGCACGCAGATTCCTCCGAAACGATGTCGACTTTGACACTGTTCCTTAGCCGCTACGCCATCCGGCAACCACCATTCAAGAAGGGTCCCCCACCCCCATAAGTCACGCAAAGGCTCTCGATCCGTTTCTCTCGTCGTCTTGAAAAGAAAGGGAGAATCTTTGCAGAGGAGAATCCAACTCTTGCGGTGCGGGGAGGAGAAAGATCGCTTTTACCAGAATCCCGATGAAGCTCAACAGGTTCTGCGTCGCCTTGGCGCTTGTGGCGGCGGTCCTGTGCGCGTCGAGCGAGGTGGGTCTGTGCGGAGAAGGCCAGGTCATAAGGATGAAGCCCGGCGGGGTCCACAACTGCAAGGGTAGCCAGAACAGCGCCCAGATCGAGGGCCTTGCTCGTTTCGCTGTTGAGGAGCACAATAAAAATGAGGTCTTTCTAATTTCCCCCCCGCTTTTGATTTTCTCATCCTTCTTTGGTTCTTGCCCTTTTTTCGTTTCCTTAGATTGAGGTCTGGTTGGCCTTTGATAAGGTAATCTGGTCGAGCATATGTTGACTTTAGGAATCCATTTTTCTGGGGATTTGTTTGGATTTATTTCTGGGATTGCCTTGTTCTAATTGCATAATAATTGTTGGAGCATCGTTTAGACTTTAGTTATAGCCATAATTGTTCAATATGTCGGATTGTTGCGTTTGATTTCCTCTTTGACTCTTCTTTTGTGTCATTCGATTCATCGCAGAATGCGCTTCTCGAGTTTGCTCGTGTGTTGAAGGCCAAAGAGCAGGTAGTTGCCGGGACTTTGTACCATCTTACCCTTGAGGCTGTTGATGCCGGCAAGAAGAAGATCTATGAAGCGAAAGTGTGGGTGAAGCCGTGGATGAACTTCAAGCAGCTGCAGGAGTTCAAGTATGCTGAGGACGTGCCTGCCTCCAAGGCTTCTGGCCTCGGCGTCAAGCGAGGTATTGGGCTAAGCACAAATGAGCTTTTTTGGCCATGACTTTACTTGGCCGTGGATTGTCCATTTCCAGGACGACCAATTTAAAATTGACAAAAAAAGAAAAAAGAAAAGAAAAGATTCATTGGCCGTTGTGACATTAGCATGGATCAGGATTAGAGCTGCTTGATGTAGAATATTTTACTTGATTGCATGGGGGGTTTAACCGTGCATAAAATTTACAGAATGTAGCCTATCATACCATAGGCATCCAAGGTGGAAAGAAAGTTTTGAATTTGGTTGGTGATTTCAAAAATATCGGATATTGAGGTGACTATTGTTAGTCGTAATCATTTCAGAGGCTCCGACAGTCTGTGCCGAAACTCTCCGCTGTTGTGAATATTCAAATTCATCTTATGGCTTCAGAGAGCTAATTCAAATTTAACAACATATTCTCATCTCCATCTTTCTCTGCCTACTATTTATGTCAATATGAACCTCGAAAAATTGTGTAATGAGTACGCATCTCTATATCTGGACAATGCGACATGTCATTTTGCAACTCATCTGCATTCCCTCTCTTTTACTATGTAATTCTCTGTCGAGTTTAAACTAAGTGCAATCAAAGCACAGCTTTTCATATGGTCTAATGAGACATTTTGTTATGCTTTTCCCAACCCCTCAAACTCCAAACTCCTAATAATGTTTCCCAAGACCAACTCTAGCTTTCCTCTTTAGAAGTATTTCTTGGTTATCTGTTTAAGCTCGACACAGTGTCTGGAGTTGGGGGATTTTTCCAGTGGTAACCTAAGCCAGTGCTCTAGTGGCCATGCTGAAGCTCATGAGGCAAGTGAATGCTAGCAGTTGCATGCATTGTTTAGCCACATGAGAAAAAACAAGTAGACAATAAGCAGCCCCGAGCAGTGGCTTCTTTTTTTCGTTGTTGGGTATCTGATTGAAACCTCTTCTTAACGTGTAGGTCACTGAGAGTTCTGCCAGATCTCAGTTGCTTCCAAAGGTGGGGAGGGGGAAGCAAGGAGAAAGACTAGACTTTATCTATATCAATGGGTGGAGTGGATCCACTCGCTGTTAGAATAATTACGAGGTATGTGTTAAAGAATTTGTGGACGCATATAGTAAATTGAGTCCATATGCAGAAGAACGCCATCTAGCTCATTGATGTATGAGAAATCACGTTGAATTTGGGAAAACAGTACCCTATTCAGCGACTATGTACATATAAAGTTAATACTTTGTATGATCTTGCATCTATAGTTTGTTTATATGGGTTTGCTTCCTTCTAGCATGTCTGATCTGTTTAACTGTTTCTAATGAAGCTTCGCCTAACCAGCAATTCCTAGGACTGTGATACATGGTGGAGTATGTTTAAGAACTCTTTCTTGCTCTCTGGCCTTGGCTTTATTGAGTAATTGTCTAGGGAGCTTATCCATGGCAAGAATGAGAGCATCCATAAAGACCTAAAAGAGGAAGTTATCATCTATGATTTCACTTAAAAGAAGGGAAGAGAACATCATTTAGAATATATTACTGTTTCGAACCCTGTATAAAAGAAAATTTTAACATTTTCTTTTTTTTGAACTTTATAACTGAAGAGAAGTAATCACCAACCTTTGCATAGGCGAAGGTTGTTTTCAACTAGGCAATCGTTGGATCACGAATTTGTGCAGACATTTGGTAAATGAGACATCAGAGAGACCCCCACAACTTAATCTTATATGTAACTCAGTTTCTGCACTCCTACTCCACAATCCCGAACAATCAAAACTAGCAAGGGGTTCTCTCTTCACACACAATTGTGTACAATGAAGAAATCGACATTTGGGTGAACGACGAGCCCTTGATCGTGACCCGTTGGATCAACAAGGTTGAGGTCTGGCTCATCAAACTTGTCGTCAGATTAAATCATGTGATGGTGCAATCGGGTTAAAAACTACTTTGATTATTGGCAATTTCTGCCCTCTTCTTATGAAGAAGGATTAGTGAGAAATATAGCAAATCGAATATGATTGTTTTCGATTTATCTCTGAAGACCATGTGTTTCCCAGAACTGATCATAAGTGTAAACGTTCTGATCAGATTGCTATAAGATACAGATATTTCCCTCCAACCAAGAAGTATAATCCATATAAAAACTGTAACCCCTCTAGTTTAGCCTGAAAAGTTAGAACTTTCCTAGTTTTAATTTTTGGTGGGTTCGACTGATTACTCAACTTGCTTTTGAGCTCGAGTTGAGAAGACCAATTCGTAATTACTTGTCATCCTCTTTGAATTCCTTTGGCGTAAGACTAGCCCCGGTATAAAATGGTAAGTAGGAAGGAACTCTTGTGCGAACGATTTGTTTTCTTTTTCCCCAGTATAGAGAGAGAGACCATTTTCTCATACTCACAAGAGTCGATGTTTCGGCAGTCACTGTGCATTTGACAGCGGCGGCCACAACTGTTGTCTCCCCTCACGAGCAACCAGTTAAACTGCTGTGATCATTCAATCATCTGGCCGACACTGTCGGTCGGGGCCGATCATACTTTTGCTTCCGACTTGTATTTTCTTTGGTGCTCTGTTTCCCATGATGCTCTTAATGTCCTGTTTCCATCATGCCATACTTTACATTCGCCGTCTGTTTTGCTGGTAATTTACTGTCAAGTTTATGCCATACTTACCATGATATGCTTTGAAAGGATGAACTAGTCTTTCGATTCATATAGGGATCGCCTTTCGACGGAGTCTCCCATTTCCTTACACAACTCTTGCGCTTCCCAGATCGTAAATCTCGTTATTCAAACCATCTTTCAGGTTCATGAATCCACGACGATGACAAACTTACAAATTTTACAATCTTCTCAGAAAGTTCAAAAATCCCGAAATCTAAAACAGTTAAAGAGGGAAAATTACATTTCATACGGCACGCGTTTGTACAGTTCGGGGGGTAGCCTAGGCGTGGCCATGGCTTGCACAGGCGTCGACATGTACGTGACCAGCCCGGGGTTCTCGGACATGTCGATCTCCTCCGGCTTTGTCCCTTTTGGTGGAGTCCAGACGAAATGGTGCAGCAGGTGGCCCAGCATGGACGTGACCAGGTTGATCCCGAGCTGTGCGCCAGGGCACACCCGCCTGCCCGCGCCAAACGGGAGCAGCCTGAAGTCGTGGCCCTTCATGTCCACATCTTCCTCAAGGAACCGCTCGGGCCTGAACTCGAGCGGGCTATTCCAGACGGCCGGGTCGCGGGCGATGGCCCACACATTCACGTGGACGCTCGTCCCCTTGGGGATGTCGTAGCCACCGATCTTGACGTGGGAGTTGGACCGGTGGGGGAGCATCAGCGGGGTCGGAGGGTGCAGCCGGAGCGCTTCCTTAGCAATGCACTGGAGGTAAGGGAGGTTCGAGAAGTCGGACTCAGTCACCACACGCTCGAACCCGATGACCCGGTCGAGCTCCTCTTGGGCCTTCTGTTGAACCCTCGGGTTCTTGATCAGCTCGGCCATCGCCCACTCCACTGAAATAACAGTAGTGTCCATGCCTGCTGTGATCATGTCCTGCATATGGTATGGACCATGGAGTCAGTTCCAATGCCAAGAAAATTCCTAGAATCTGCAGTAGACCATTTGGTTTCGGGACTAAACCAGGTGTCCAGAGCCGGTCGTTAAACTTACCCAGAGGAGTCCTATGATGGTATCTTCGCTGAGGTCGTATTTGTCCTTGAGAGTGAGCAGGGCGTCGACGAAATGCTGCTTGGTCCCGCTCTTCTGGCGGGCTACCGTGTGCTCCTCCATGATGGCCCGGGTGAGGCGGTCCCTCCTCGCGCTGTGCTTGGCGAACGGCTCCTCCTCCAGCGGGTACATCCAGCGGAGCCACGGGATGTGCTCCGCCATGACGAGCGATGCGCCAAGCTTCACCCCGTTGGACACGATCCCCTTGAACTCGAGGCCCTGCCCTTCTATCACGCCCTCGGCGTTCATGAACCTCTTCCCGAACACCAGCCTCGTTATGTTGTTTAAGGCAACCGCCCCCAGGTACTTCTTCACCAGCAGGGTCTTCCCCGAATTATCTGCACCCACATCGGAAATCGTTCTGGTCTTAACACTACTGATTCCACTCGGAATCATTTACCATATCAAGCATAGTAACTTACTTAAAGCAGAAAAAGCAGCCGAGTTTCCCAAGAAGAACGTGTTCAATGCGCTAGTGTTGTTCAAGAAGAAGTTAAAAGCAATCCTTATTTCCACCGAAACGATGCCGAAACGTTAGGTTGAAACGAGAACAGGACGAACATGGCCCTCGACGTGGCCAAGTCATGAGTACTACGCATCCACATCATGACTTTGCTTTCAAAGGAGAAGCAAAGAGGGAGTAATCTCAAATCTCGTGAATTGGGTTGAATAGACAGAACAATCTCAACTCCCCAAAGAGAGAGAGAGAGAGAGAGAGAGAGAGAAGATGATGATAGCTTGAAATATCTCTGGTCCCGATGCCGTCAATCGTAATTGATTTTTCTTCTTTTGGGCTTAGAAACCCACAGCGCGGCAACATTAATGGAAGAGAGATAAGCTTTGAGGGTCAACACCCTCGAGTTCAATGATTAAGTGGCGAGCTGTGTCTTAAATTCATTCACGGAAAGAGAAGTTGGCAGAAATTGACTTTGCCAAATTGCGCTTTGTGTACATGGACCAAGCGTTCGATCTTCCCTATCATCTTATGCAAACAACCTCGTGTTTGGACTACCTGAGATCTAGTAGGGCATTCGCGCACTCCGATTTCGTGCCATTTGCTGGGAAATGGAGAAATATGAGTTTTTTTTTTATCCTAACGCTAAAGTCAATGTCTTGGCGACCAATTCCTTCCCCCCTTTTTTTCAACAATCATGTCGTGGTGGCAACCAACTATTTAATAGTCACACTCAATGAAGAAGGCCCCTATTTTAAAATAACGGTTTACCCCTTCCTCTTTTTGTAAAATTTATCGATAACAAATTCGAATTTCATCGTGGTTGATAAAGAAAAAAATTCATTTCCAATATATTGATGAAATTTTTTTACTTTAATCTTTCATTTTCATTTTACGGAAAATATTTTCCAGATTTTAGGTGTTCGTTCACGGAAAACCAATTACTCAAGGAAAATATTTTTCATCAATGTAAAATACTACCTTTAAAGATAAGGAAAATGTTTTCCACTTCTGAAAAGTGAAAACATCTTCCATAATTTCTTCCTTTTACTAACACATTTTTGTTTTATTTTTATGCATTTTTATGCATTTTTTTTGCTTTTCTTTCTTTCCTTTTCATTTTTCTTCCTTAACTTGGCCAGTGGCCAGCAACCGATGACCGGCAACCGACCGCGGTTGCGAGCCAGCTCGAGCTCCGCCCCAAGCTGGTGAGGCTCCGCCTAGCCCGATCTGTGGAAGCCGAGCTCAGACCTCGTTAGATCGGGCGAGGCGGAGCCTCGCCGGCCTAGGACGGAGCTCTGGCCTCGCTAAATTCAGCGAGCTGGGCGGGGCTCGGGCCTCGCCCGAGCTCGCTAAAGGTCTGGCGAGCCGCGAGCTTGCCGGATCTGGCGGCGGAGCTTGGGCTCGCTTGGATCGAGAGCCCGAGCTCTACCGCTAGATCCGGCGAGCTTGTGGCTCGAGCTCGTCGGATCTGGCGACCGGATCTTGGTCGGCCGCCGGGCAGTCAGCCATCGTCAGGCGTGCGGTGGTGGAGGAAGGAGGAGGAAGGAGGAAGGAGAAGGAAGAGAAAAGGAAAAAATGAAAAGAAAAAGAAAGAAAAAATAAAAAATTTGTTAAGAGTCATTAACGAACAGTGGAAAATATTTTTCACTCAAAATTTAAGTTTCAGTCGAACATCGGAAAATATAGCCATTTTCCTGGAAAATGATTTATGGGAAAATGTTTTCAGGAGATGACTCATTTTTCGCGAAACGGACGGAGCCTTAACGATGAAATTTTATTATTTGGGTGAATAATGCTTTTTCTCCCCGAATACTTGTTGACAGGACAACTGCAAAACTCAAAGCTGTGATTTCTGGCACCCATTCCAGTTCCAGGTTGAATTTGTCATATCTGGCCGACCAAATGACTTAAACCTTTTAATATGCTATGACCGAAGAAGAGAAGTGGATAAAAAGACAAAACAATCTCGGGATGGAAAGGGTCCCGTTATTCATGGACTAGACTTTTCTTGATCATGAGAAACTTCATTTTTGCATCGGCAAACGTCGACTTCAACGAGGAGGAAAATTTACCCCTTCACGCCACTATTTTTTGGACCGAACGAGTGGCTGTTCTATCCAAAAACAGATTTACGACTTAGACCTCAACTTAGAATCCATTATAAGACTCGTACAGAAAATCATTTTGTAGAGCGCGGCGTGATGGGTTTCTGCCGTCGTTTGGACGTGGTTCGTTTGTTTCAATACAGTTTTTCGCGTTCCTCACGTTCAAGTTCGGTAGATCAGTCTTCTCTTTGATGCAGAACGGAAGAAAAGAAGGCTGCGAATGCTAAAAAGAAAAGGTGGAGGAGAAGTTACCCGGGTTGGTGCAATCCTTGAAGATGGACTCGACCATGGCGGTGACCTCATCCTCCCGGATGGGGCGGAGGGCCTCGAGCCGCTTGGGGTTGAAGAGCTCCAGCGTGCACACCTTCCTCACCTTCACGTAGTGGGGGCCGTAATCGGCCCATATGAGGTCCTGGCCGTCCCTGCTGAACTTGGCGGTCGCTCGGCTTCGGTGCCGGTCCGCCAACTGCTGGTCGTGCTCCTTGAGCACCTCCTTGGCCAGCTCCGAGCTCGACACGACCACGTTCAGGGAGGAACCGAACCAGATCGATATGATGGGCCCGTAGGCCTGGGACCACTCCGCGAAGCACCGGCACCGCACCGGCTTGATGTCGTAGAGGTTGCCGACCACCGGCCAGGCCCGCGGCCCCGGCGGGAACTTGAACCGAAGCCGCTGGTAGAGCTGGTGAGCGAGGAGGAGGAGGAGGAGGAGGACGGGGATGGAGAGGAGGATTAGTGGGAGAGCCATTGGCGTGGGATCTCTCTCTGGGGTGGAGAGGCGAGAAGAGATGATGGTTGGATCGTAGGAGGGAGGTCGATGATAAGTCATTTTTATTAATTTTGTTAATTTGACCAATAGAAAATACAACATTCTACTATTATTTTTTCCCTCTTATGTTGGGATGATGTAACTAAAATTTATGGCACATTATATGAATTAAAAATTCATTAGTAATATCACATGTTAAATTAAAATTTATGAACTATTTACATTGTGATTCCAGAAATTTAATTCCGGTGGGCTATCTTCTAGAGGTGCGGACGGTGGGTGGAGAAGGGCGAGCCACGTCCCTCCCCCACCACATGACACTTCCCCCCTTTTTTCTCTCATCTCTTACCACCAACACCCTCGTCTCTTTCCCCCTTTGCCCCCACCCCCTCGTCTCTTTCCCCTCACCTCCAAATTTTCTCCCTCCTATCACTTCCCCACTTTTTCCCTGTCTTTTTCCCCTCACTGTCACTTTCCCTCTTTTCTCCCTTGTCTTTTTCCCCTCACCCCTAAATTTTCTCTCTCCTGTCACTTTCCCTTGCCCCAAAATTTTTTCCACTTTTCTTTTCCACTCCCACCGACACTTCCCCCTCCCTCCAACACGCCAAATAGGGGTATGCAACCGAACAAGGTATACCTAGGAATCGGACCAACCCACCCAAAAAATAGGGTCAAGAACCGCTACCTAAAATTCGAAACTGATTTAAACAGGTTCGGGAACTGGGTCTAATTGATTACTCACTCAGGAACCGATTCTCGGACCGGTTTTGGAACCGGTTTAGGAACCGATTTTGTAAGTATAGTTCCAAAACCCTATTTTTTCCCGTTATTTCTATTCTTACTCCCACAATCACACGATGTTTTCCTTCTTGTCTCTCTAAAACACGCATGGCATTCATCTTTTGTCGTTCATCTTCCTCACTTGCTTCTCTCCCTCATTAGCTCCCTCGCGCACTGTTTGATAGACAGATGGTGTTCGTCGCCGCCAAATTTTTGTATACCACATGAATTGGCTTGCCCAATTTCTCTTTTGTAGGAGAATTTATGCTTGCATAAATGAGTAGCTTCATGTATGTTGCTAATTCTTTGCCTTACAATTTTATTTATTATAATTAGCCACGTGGATCCTAAATTTTCGTTAGGTCAAAAAGTTCATGTATTTATTTATTACAAATACTTAATATTTCAATACAAATTAGGAGAATTACGTTATTTTCTCGTGTATTAATATAAAATTCAAAATTGTATAGGATATTGGAAAATTGCAAAACAAGTTTTAATGAAGACATGGTTGACTCTGGAACCGGACCGGAAAAACAGGATAGGTCAAGTATATAGTCCAATACAAACAGGGTTGGGTATAGGGTCCAAAAAATGGGAACCAATTATAATAAGGTTGGGTACATGGTCCAGATCTAGGCCCTACCCACCCTAGACCCAATCACCCCTAATGCCAAATCCTTTTTTTTTATTCTTTTAGTTTCCTTCTCAAAACCCTAGCAGTGCCCTTCTTCTCCTCCTCACTGCACGACCCCCTCCTCTCCTCTTCCTCTCGATCACTGCTTGCTCTCGGTCCTCATCACAATCGTTCACCGCCTCACCTCCAACCCTTCCTCCCTCGCAGCTGTAGCCTCGTCGCCAATCCATCGCAGCATCACAGAGTGGTGACCCTTGCCTCAGTCTCTGCTTTTTCTCTCGCCGTCTCTCGCTATCGCGGGCTCGCTGTCGCTCGTGGCCTCGTCTCTGCTCCCTCACCCTCGCTTCCATCCTCCATTGTCTTTGGGACACCCGTGTTGAAACGTGTCAACAAAAGTTGACCATGCGTCGACAAATCTGACACGCGGTCAACACATGTTCAAGCATGTCCGAACGTGTCAACGTGTCCGGCATGCTCTGACACGTGTCGGACACGACACGGAAGCACGTATAACGTGTTCGTGCTTCATAGCTTTCCCATACGGCACTGCAGAAATCAGTCGGAATAATAAAATTGATAATAATAAAGAAAATAAAAGGACCGTCAGGAATATTCACGAATTAACTCATATACCCGTTAGCCTCCGAATATCATCTCGCATTTAATCACCGTTCAATTTGTTTTGCCACAACTACTCGAGCTGAGAAAAGAAGAAGCCAAAATAGTATTTCTTGCGCATGCATATTTGGTGAAAAACGTGGATGGCTCCAATTCGTCATTGTGAATGGAAATACGTAAGGAAAATAGAGGAAAAAAAGGGAAATTATTTGCCAGTGGGCTTAGGTAGGAACCAAACATATATTACGCATTTGAAGTCAAATCACCGATCGTTAAGGTTTTTTTAATTGTTACACACGTTAATTTCGTGACGAGAGTTTCTTTTCTTTGTTTTTGGGGACGAGGTGGGTTTGCTAAAGTAATGGCAAAATTCACCAAAGCAAGTGGGCCTCTAAGTTTCATCTTCCGGTGATGATTTTGTGGTTTGTAAATTGAATGGTGTGTTTGTTTTGCGAAATACAATTTTCGAAAAAATGTTTTTCTCATTTTCTAGTGTTTGGTTCATTTAAGAAAATGAGTCAACGGAAAATAATTTCTTAATTAACAGAAAATGTTTTTCTTTCAAAACTTAAATTCAGGAAAATAATTTCCCCTTTGAAAGAACCGGAAAACGTTTTTAAAATGTTTTAAGGTCCTTACTTAATGAAAAATTTATTATTAAAAAAATTTCTAATTAAAAATTTTGAATTTGTTATTATTATATATTTTCTTTTTGTTTTTGTTTTATCTTTTCTTTCTTTGCCTGTGAACGTAAACCCTAACTCCTCCACCCCTCTCTCCTTCTCCTTCACCCCCTTCCTTTCGTCATCGCCGCCACCTCCAACCCTAGCCCCTCCTGCACTCCCGTTGGCTTCGCTCCCTCCTCTTCCTCTTTGTCAGCGTCTTCTGCACCTTCATTCTCCAAAGGATTCGGCTCCACACCGGCAACTTCGGCGCCGATGCTCTTTGGTACGCTATTGTCGATCGTGTCTGGAGGATCGTCGCCCTTCGGAATGGCTCAGCCTGCTGCGAGCTCTGGTTCGTTGTTGTTCGCATCGAGTTCCCCTTTGCCATTGTTTGTCTCGTTGGGGAGCTCCGATGTGATATAGCTAGTATGAGTACCTAGGGGGGGGTGAATAGGTATATAAAAGACTTTTCTTGATAATTGCACAATACTAGATAGTTGAAGGATTTGTGACAAATAATAATCAACGTAAGACTGAGTAAAGGAAAGAGAGAATTGAACACGCGGTTTATAGTGGTTCGGCTCGATTCAAGCCTACGTCCACTCTTCTGTACTGACAGTCAATTGGCTGGATTCCACTATGAACAAAGAGATGTTACAACATTGATCTTCCTTGATTTTTCGGTGTAGATAATCTACCACACTCGCTCAAGGTCTCACTAAGTATAGACACTCTCTGTGTATACGATTTCGCTCAAAATATATTGACTAATAATCAAGGTGCTTCAGACTCTGGAATTCTCTATCGATCACATACTAAAACAACTAGAACGTCTTCCTTTTATACTCATTTATGCCATCATACCCGTTGGCACTTACCAAAGGAATTCATCCAATCTACCCGTTGGACGGAATCAATTAAGAAGATCATTTGAGCTATTAAAGGAACGACGACGATAGCCCATCAATCTGTTCGCCCATACAATCAGGATCTTGGTTTCCAAGAATAGAACCTTCCAAGAATATTTCATCGACCATCGGATCTTCAAATGATCTAGATTACGTATAAAAGAATCCGTTATTTTCTTTATCTAGCCAAGAGATCTTCTCCAGAGGATATGATTAAATCCTCAACCAAATACTTCGGCTCTAGATTTCCTTCGTCATTGGATTAGAAAGACTGTCAATGAGAATAGTCTTAAGTCTTGAGTCTTGAGTCTTGAGTTTGGTGATAATAAAGTCTTCAGACTCTAAACAGAAGGTCTACGAATATTCAGACTAGACTGATAGAAATGTTTTGTCAGCTTCAAAATATTCTGGAAAGATTTCTCCAACAATCTCCCCCTTTTTGATGGTGACAAAACTTTCCTGTAGATTTGAACAACTTTGACTGTAAAAACATTTCTCAAGCAATATGGCTATCTCATAAAGATTAATAAAACAACCAGACTCAGTATCCACGAGAAAATTGGTTAGTCTTTCATGAGTAATACCATACGACAACACTTGATATAAATGCAAACGGTTAAGCATTGAAATCTACACACAAGTCAGTCAAATTCAAATTCACACCCAAGTTCACTCAAGTCATACTAAAAAACAAACATTCAAACACTCAAAAGAAGTTTAAAGTCAAAGTTTAGAGAATTCGTTCAAATTTGCAATTCTCCCCCTTTTTGTCATCATTAAAAAGGTGAGAAAAGAGTCAGGTCTGCTTGGGAATGCGCACGATCTGGAAATCTCCCATCGACTGGACTATGCCTTCTAGCCTCTTCAAGTCTTTCCTTAGTTGAGCTACGTCCTCTCCTTTGGCATTGGCTTGAATTTGTAGAGCGAGGTCTTTCATTTTGTCCTCAGGGTGACCAAAGATTCTTGTCCAGCATTCTTCATGACTTGAATTTCACAGTCCAGAGCATAGATTTGGCCCCGCATTTCCAAAAAAAGATCAAGAATACGACGAAAATCTGTTGAATTGTCCGTTTGTGTATTTGCATGTGCTTTCTCTGATGGAGTGAATGCAGACGATGGAGCTTCGTATAATCTTGCAGATTTGGTGTTGACGTATCATGTCCTTCTTCGGGCATTTGAGAAGCCCGAAACTCTTCGGATCTCGCTGGTGATTGTCTTAGACCTTCACTATTGGCAGCATGAGGTGTGGACCTTCCTTGCTCGCCATCTCCCCCTGTCTCTAGGACCTCAAATGGGGAAGAGTGATGATCATGCTCTTCTGCATCTTGATTCCCCTTCTCTCCAGCTTTAGCTGTAGACTTTTCTTTCTCTTCTTCTCCTTCTTCGTCAGCTTCTTTCTCCTTCTCTCGCTGCTCTTCTTCTTCTCTGTTCTTGGTTTGCTTCTCTTCTTCTCTCTGTTCTCCTGCTTCTTTCCCTTTCTTATGATGTTCTGTCGATTGAGGTACAGAACGTCTGGTCCTTATCAAGGCAGAGATTGTGAGATCTTCCTCTTCATCTTCATCTTCCAAGATGAGAGTTCTTTTCTTTGAGGATGGGGCACCAATGGCCTCCTTCCCTTTTCTTTTTGAAGCAGAAGGTACTGGAGTCTTTACTTTAAACTTCTCCATTGCCTTGGAAAGCTCTTTCAGACGCATCTTCGTCAGCATCTTCAAACCTACCACCATTTTATCGCATGGTCGAACACAAAGAGTATGTGGAGGTTCAATATTCAAGTGTCTGAAGATCTTGGTCACCAGACCTGGGTAAGGCAATTGGCCCTTGTCCTTCGACATTGCTTTGTACATGTGAAAGAGAATGGTGTGAGGGAGAGAGAACTTCTTCCCTGAGTTGATTGCGTACATCAATTTTGCCTCGGAATTAGACACGTCAGTCTTGGATGTTGACTTCGGCCTGATACAGTTGATCACAATTTTGTGAAGCAAGATATTGATGGCTCGCATCCTTGAATAGATAATTCTTCCCTCTGTATCCCTATCTTTGACAAGCTCCAATGAAGCACGAGCAATTGAGACTTTGATCGATTGATAGCGTCCTCGTTCAACTCCAATTATGTCAACCAACATGTCCACATCTATCACATAGTCTTGGTCTCAAACACTGAATGATATTCTATTCGCATTTAAAAAGCTAAGATTCGAATAGAAGTATGCTGTTAATTGCGCATAACCATATGTGGTATCGGTGCAAAATTGCTCAAGTTTAAGCAGATTGAACTTCTCCCTTAAGTTCACATTAATGGCATCCAAGAAATCGAAATCAACACTCCTAGGGTTTATCACCCCTCGTTTCAAGAGATCGAAGAACAGATTCTCCTGTTCCTTCGATTTAAACAACTCCATTCTTTTTCCCTTTACCTTCGTAGCAATACCCATTCTAGGTTGAAATTCACTGAACATTTTATCATCATCGTTCCCGTCAGTCGGATTCTGTCCCGATACACGAGGGTCACTTGGTATATTCGCAAGTGCTTCCTCAGCCTTTCCTTTGGGAGCAATTCCCAAATCCTCCATTTGTCGCAAAAATATATACTCATTCCCATAATTCTTATCCTTAAGGAAATCATCTACATAGTTCAGCGAAGTCCCAGTGCTTTTCAATGCACAGTAAAGCTTGTAAATAAAAGAGGGTTTTTGGACTCTTACAGGGTCTGCATCATCGATTATTTCTTCCTCTGGTCGTTAACCTGCACCTTGTGGGGTAGATGATATTGAGTGACGTTGTGGAGAGTGAATCGGGCTCGCATGCCGACTCGATAAATCTTTTTTCGGTTAGATCGAAATGGGTAGGCCCCTCCTTCATTCTCTGTGGTCCCCTGTTCGCGATTCTTGAAGACTTCCTCGAAGAAGACATCCTTCCTTGTCGTTGAAAGATTCCTTTACTCGTTTTCCCAAGAAAAGATGACAACTTTCTCGAAGATTAACATGAAGTAGAGACATGATTGGGAGGAGAATGTCTTTTAGGGTTTTGAAGATTAGGTGAAAAAGAAAACTGTATATATTTAACTCAGTTTAAAAAGGAAAGATCAATTGGCACAAGAAAAGTGAACAGACACCTCTTTTTAAAATCATTAACTGCCAAATAGAAGTTAATCCTTTTGAAAAGACAAGATTCCGTTTTTCACGGAAATTACAAATTAACTGAACGAAAGATTGTACCTTTTCGAGTTTAAATATAATAGCAACTTATAGTCTATAGTCATGAATATCTGAGTCTGAGGGTCTAGAGTTTGAGGGTTGGAGAGTCTCTAGACTTTAACTTCCTCGAGCTTCAAAATGTTGAGTCTGGAACGGATAAAATCGAATTGATTTTTCTCCAAAGGCTTTGTGAATATATCCACTAGTTGACTCTTTGAATCAACAAATTGAATCGAGATTTCTCCATTTTGAACATGATCTCTAATGAAATGATGTCGAATCTCTATATGCTTTGCTCTTGAATGAAGGATTGGATTTTTAGTGAGATTGATTGCGCTGGTGTTGTCACATTTGATTTCCGTGCATGAGTCTTCAATTTTAAAGTCTTGTAGCTGTTGTTTTATCCATAAAATTTGCGAACATCAACTTCCAAGAGCTACATACTCGCTTCGTTGTTGAGAGAGCCACGGTGCTTTGTTTCCTTGAAAACCAAGACAACGCCCCGCTTCCAAGCAACGGCAAGTTCCCGAGGTACTCTTTCTATCGACTCTGCAACCGGCCAGATTTGCGTCTGAATATCCTAGAAGATTAAAGTCTCCCTTCTTAGGATACCAAAGACCGATGCTTGAAGATGAAGCAACGTATTTTGCAGCACTGAGATGGGATTCTTTAGGATATGATTGAAACATAGCACAGATGCAAACACTCAACAAAATGTCAAGTCTAGAAGCAGTAAGATAAAGAAGTGAACCAATGATGTTCCTGTACAGCTTTTGATCAACTTTTTTCCCTTCTTCATCTTTGTCTATCTTCAAAGAACTTGACATTGGTATATCAGTCTTTTTGCAATTTTCAAATCAAAACCTTTTGACAAGGTCATTAGCATATTTTTCTTGGTAAATGAAAGTTCCTTCCTTCAATTGCTTTACTTGAAGACCAAGAAAGAATGTTAATTCTCCCATCATACTCATTTCAAATTCATCATGCATAGACTTAGAAAATTTCTTGCATAAACTTTCATTAGAGGATTCAAAAATAATATCATCCACATATATTTGAACACGTAAAAAGCTTTTGTTTTCCTTTTTGATAAATAAAGTAGTATCTACTTTACCTTTGACAAAACCATTATGTATTAAGAACTTACTTAGTCTGTCGTACCAAGCTCGAGGTGCTTACTTTAAACCATACAAGGTCTCTTTCAGTCTGAAGACTGAGTCTGGCTTCTTTGGGTCTTCAAACCCAGGTGGTTGTTCCACATAAACTTCATCATAGATAAATCCATTTAGGAAGGCACTTTTGACGTCCATTTGGAATAACCTGAAATTTGTATAACAAGCAAACGCAAGTAATAGTCGAATAGCTTCTAACCTTGCTACTGGAGCGTAAGTCTCATCATAGTCTATTCCTTTTTCTTGCGAATATCCTTTGGCCACGAGTTTTGCTTTATTTCGTATGACTTTCCTTTTTCATTCATCTTGTTTTTGAACACCCATTTGGCTCCAATAACAGTTTTACCTTTTGGTTTAGATGTCAATTCCCAGACATCATTAATGTTGAACTGTCTGAGCTCTTCTTGCATAACTTCAATCCAGCTTTCATCAGATAAAGCTTCTTCTATGCTCTTTGGTTCAATTTCAGAAATGAGAGCCACAAAGACTAGACTCTTCACGTCTTTTGGATATGGTGCGAATTCCTTCATTAATTTCGCAGATAATGAGATCTTTGGGATGATTGGACTTATGCTTCCAGTTACTGGTTGATTTTTCTGGTTGATGATCTCTTTCTTTATTTGAATCTTCATGAACAGCTTGATGCTGGTCTTCCAGAGTCTGAGATGCTTCTTGAGTTGTAAGCTTTGGAAGGTCTGGAGCAGGTTCAGACTCTTCATAATGAGTCTGACTAGATTCATTTTGCGTAGAGTTTTGAAATTTGACATTCATTGACTCCTCCACAGACTGGCTCTTCTTGTTATAGACTCTGTAGGCTTTGCTTGATGTAGAATATCCAAGGAAGATACCTTCATCTGATCTTTCTTCAAACTTACCAACTCGATCTTTTGCATTTTTCAATATAAAGCATTTGCAACCGAGCACATGAAAGTATGAAACAATGGGCTTCTTATCTTTGAATAACTCATAAGGGGTTTTCTTTAGAATATGTCTTATGAAGACTCTATTGATGATATAGCATGCTGTTGAAACAGCTTCAGCCCAAAATCGTGAAGAAATTTTACTTTCAATTAAAAGAGTTCTAGTCATTTCTTGAAGAGATCTATTCTTTCTTTCCACAACTCCATTTTGCTGAGGAGTATATGGAGAGGAGAACACATGCTTAAAGCCAGATTCATTACAAAATTTTGTAAAATCTTGATTTTCAAATTCACCTCCATGATCTGTTCTTATACTTGAGATAACACATCCTTTTTCATTTTGAACCGTTTTTTTTGCAAATTTTTCAAAATACGAGAAGGTTTCGGATTTACTTGCAAGGAAATATACCCAAGTAAAGTGGGAGTAATCGTCCACAATTACTAGGCAATATTTCTTACCTCCAATGCTCTGGGTTTTAGTTGGTCCGAAGAGATCCATATGTAGCAACTGTAGTACATGATTAGTAGAGACATGATTTATTGGCTTAAATGAATTTCTTACCTGATTTCCCAGAATATATGGTGTGCATGGATCAGACTTTTGGAATAGTAATTTGGGTAGACCTCGAACAAGCTGCTTTGATGAGATTTTGGTTAATTGCTTCATGTTGACATGACCAAGCTTTATGTGCCATAAGCTTGCTTCGTCTTGGATTGAGATTAGGCCTTGCGATTCATTTGGTTTCATATCCGGAAGATAGATATTTCCATGTCTTCGACCCATGAAAGGCGAGTAGAGTCTTTTCTTGGTTCGAGAACATGTTCCTTCTTGAAAGAAGATCTTAAAACCAAAGTGTCACACAATTGACTAATGCTGAGAAGATTGTAATTGAGTCATTCCACTAGGGAAACATTACTTATTGTGAGATTTCCAATTTTCATAGTTCCAAATCCCACAATACTTCCTTTGCTGTTTCCTCCAAAGGAAACTTTTCCACCATTTACTTGAACAAGCTTTATGAAGCAATTTGAGTCTCTGTCATGTGTCTTGAGCATCCACTTTGTCAAGATACCACTTTATCTTTTCTTGACGGAGACCCGCATTTAAAAGAGAGTCTCAAGCTTTCTTTGGTACCCAAATTTTATTGGGTCCTTTGGTGTTAGTAAGATAAACGGTATTAGCCCATACTTTTTAACGGGTTTCCAAATCATAGGACACTCTTTTTCAAAGTGATCGGATGTTGCACTTTGAACACCGAGGGCATTTCGGCCTACGAGACTTTACAAAAACTTTCTTGAAATGATTTTTGTAAGCCTCTCTCGAGGGTCTTTTCTTAATTCTTTCTTTTATTTTAGGAAAATCAATTAAGGGAATTGTTTCTGCTGTCATACCTAGACCGGACTTATTGAAATAAGGTCTTTGAGCTGAAAGAATTTTTTCCAGTTTTTCGGACCCTATTGAAATTTTCTTTGAAATATTTGATAAGTCAGTTTTTAAAAAAGGATTCCCTTTCAAAAGATTATCTTCCTTTTCTTTAAGAGTGGAAACATTCATATCTAAATTTTTAATTCTTTCTTCTAAGACATTTTCCTTTTGTTTTAGAGCTGAGTTTTCATTTTTAAGTTCGGAAATTCTTTTGAGAGAAGTCTTAAGACTAAAACACAATTCATCAATGTATTTAGAAACTTTGATAGGAATTTTAAAATTACTTGCCTTAAATTCACTGTCTGAGTCTGATCCAGAGTCTGAGTCTGAGTCTGATTTTTCCATCAGACACAGATTGACATATTCTTCATCACTTTCTTCACACTCTGTATCACTCCATGTTTTAGCTTTGAGAGCTTTACGAAACTTTTCAGCTTTTCCTTTCTTCTTCTTTAGAAGAGGACAGTTGGGTCTGATGTGTCCCTTTCTCTTGCATTCGAAGCAAACTACATCCTTGTTTGGTTCCTCATCATCTACAGACTTGGTCTGCTGTCTTTGGAAACTTTGTTTCTTTGAGTTGAACCTTCTTCCTTGTTTATTCAGCTTTCTGAATCTTTTTATCATAAGAGCAAGCTCCTCATCGTCTAGATCATCTTCAGAATCTGTATCATCAGAATCATCATTTGATTTTAATGCAATAGATTTCTTACCTTTTGGATCTTCGTCTTCATTAATTCGTTCCACTTCATAAGACTAAAGAGTTCCAATCAGCTCATTGACAGATAGTGGCATGATTCTTTGCATCTCTCTTATTGAAGTCTTTATGTGATTCCAAACCTTGGAGAGTCCAAAGAGCTTGTTTACCTTCATGGGATCAGAAATCTTTTGTCCTTGATTCTTAAGACCATTGACAATATCGTAAAACGGCTAAACATGTCAGTTATAGATTCTCCTGATTTCATTTTGAAGGCTTCATATTGACCGAGGAGAATGTTAATTCTGGTTTCCTTCACTCGATCTGTTCCTTCATAGGTGATATGTAATCCATCCCACACTTCTTTCGCTGTAACACAAGAAGATATTCTGTTATATTCAGTTGGTGACAAAGCATAATATAAAGAGTAAATTGCTTTTGCATCGAGTGCTTGTCTCTTGATTATCTCTTCTTGAGTCATTCCGCTGGTTTCAACAATTTCTTTCCCTTTTTCAGAGACTGATGCAGCTGTAGGAGTAATTCCTTTTTCTACAACGTCCCATTCCAGAATATCTTTTGATCGTAGGAAAGCTTTCATCTTGTTCTTCCAGATGTTGTAATCCTTTCCATCAAAGTAGGGTGGTCTGATATTGCTTTGCCCTTCCATCAGCCCTGGTGCTAGCATACTAGCCATGGATCTTTTACTCTGAAGTAAAACACTTCAAATAAAGTGAGTACACAAGCTCTGATACCAATTGATATAGCTAGTACGAGTACCTAGAGGGGGGTGAATAGGTATATAAAAGATTTTTCTTGATAATTGCACAATACTAGACAGTTGAAGGATTTGCGACAAATAATAATCAACGTAAGACTGAGTAAAGGAAAGAGAGAATTGAACACACGGTTTATAGTGGTTCGGCTCGATTCAAGCCTACGTCCACTCTTCTGCACTGATAGCCAATTGGTTGGATTCCACTATGAACAAAGAGATGTTACAACATTGATCTTCCTTGATTTCTCGGTGTAGATGATCTACCACACTCGCTCAAGGTCTCATTAAGTATAGACACTCTCTGTGTATACGATTTCGCTCAAAATATATCGACTAATA
Source organism: Eucalyptus sideroxylon (assembly GCA_014182405.2). Lineage (NCBI taxonomy): Eukaryota > Viridiplantae > Streptophyta > Magnoliopsida > Myrtales > Myrtaceae > Eucalyptus > Eucalyptus sideroxylon. The sequence continues at coordinate 59,024 of CM024552.2, forward strand.
ATCAAGGTGCTTCAGACTCTGGAATTTCTCTATCGATCACATACTAAAACAACTAGAACGTCTTCCTTTTATACTCCTTTATGCCATCATACCCGTTGGCACTTACCAAAGGAATTCCTCCAATCTACCCGTTGGACGGAATCAATTAAGAAGATCATTCGAACTATTAAAGGAACCTGACGATAGCCCATCAATCCTGTTCGCCATACAATCAGGATATTGGTTTCCAAGAATAGAACCTTCTAAGAATATTTTGTCGACCATCGGATCTTCAAACGATCTAGATTACGTATAAAAGAATCCGTTATTTTCTTTATCCAGCCAAGAGATCTTCTCCAGAGGATAGGATTAAATCATCAACCAAATACTTCGGCTCTGGATTTCCTTTGTCACTGGATTAGAAAGACTGTCAATGAGAATAGTCTTGAGTCTTGAGTCATGAGTCTTGAGTCTTGAGTCTGGTGATCATAAAGTCTTCAGACTCTAAACAGAAGGTCTGCGAATATCCAGACTAGACTGATAGAAACGTTTTGTCAGCTTCAAAATATTCTGGAAAGATTTCTCCAACACGATGCTTCTCTGTTCGGTGTGCTTGCGCCTTCTTCTAGTAAGAGCCCAAGTTCGTCCTTGTTTGCGAAGCGTGTGCCTGCACCTCGAGCATGGTCAACACTCGCAGGCTTGTGCTTGTGCTTGGAGCTCGGCCGAGCTTCGGTGGATGGAATTGTTGTAGAGGGAGGTGAGGTTGTCGAAGGTGGCGGTGGATAGGAGGAAGGGGCGATGGGCTAGGTGAGGAGGCGGCTGGGAGGGAAGGGAAAAAGGAAAAATAAATGAAAAATAAATATTTATTTAAAAATTTCATTTTTTATCTCGAGAGAAAGCATTTTCCAATGAGGTCCAAACAGGAAAGAATGTTTTCAATGATATAGACCAAACAAAAGAAAACTAACTGTATTCCTATAAAGTATTTTTCAAGAAAATATTTTCCTTAATCATTGATTTTTTCATTAAACAAACGCACCTTGAGGATCGGGGTGATTTGAGTAGCTCGGAAAACACTGAAACTATGTCCAGATCTCCCCAAGCTAGTTACTTGGTCTGAAATGCTTAGTAAGGGAGCTCGAGCGATGAGCGGTGAAGTCCGAAAGCAGTACATGTGTGTCTGTGGGGCTTGGAGTGAAAGAAAGTAGCGTCATCAGGCTGGATAATGCGTAGTGATCGTAGGGTGGTGGTGCAAGCTGTGTGGGCTATGTCCATGAGGCCTGAGTGAGAGAAAGGATAGTGTGCCGAATGTTGGGTTAGTAATTTAAGAGGTTCGAAGTGAGAGCAAGTGTGGTTCGTAAGCTCGGTGGGGTTAGGTGAAGTCTAGTGCGTTTTGTGAGCAAACCGTGAGTCTCAAGTGAGTAGGAGAGTGATGCAATGAGCTGGGTAGTGTTCGGTTAGTTCAGAGGAGAGAGAGACCACGAATGAGAGGGTGATTGAGAGAGAGAGAGAGAGAGAGAATGGGAAAGAAGATGAGGTCCCAAGTCTTTGCTTTGGTCGACGAGGTCACGGTGGAGGTGAGGCTGCAAACTTTATGTCCTGAATTTGGGTTTCATGGGTAGATCATAATGGGCTGTGAGCTTGCCATTGTGATGTGAGATTGGTAGAAATATTTGGCTTGCTTTTGTTATTTGCATTAGTCACCTTGTGCATACTAAATGGTCCTAAGTTAGGTTGAGAACTTCTTGACTTTCATTTATTTTGTTCACAGCATATTAAGTAAAGTCTGGTTTAAGAGACAATGACAAAGCTTAGTCTAAGTCTCTCGGATGAGTTCGGGGTTTCGTTATCTTAGTTTCTGAGCTATTTTGTGCACAGGAATTGTTTAGTGCTGCAACAAGATGAGAATACATATGTTGTGCAGTCGGCCAAGAAGCTGATGGGAGGCCCTGAGTGTCGGGATGCCTGGATAGGGGTGAAAGAGAGTGATGGTGCACTCTCTAGAGGATTGAGGAAGGTTGAATAACTTCCTCAGGGGACCTTGCAATGGCAGATTAAGTGCGAGAGGTACAGGGCGGGGTGTGATCTTTCCCTAGGTGATGTTGTAGCCAAACCCATATAGACACGACAATTAGATAGTTTCTTTTCTATTTTAATTCAATTGTTAGTGGGAACCACACTTAATAGTCTCTTATTTTAGCACTGGATTTACCTTTGGGTGAATAGTACAAACTCCTAACTGAACCCCGTGGTTGGTACCTGGTGAACTATTTACTCGTTAGCGACCAACCCCCAAGCTAGGACTACTAGCCTACTTGCTGAGTTTTATTTTAAAACTCACACTTATTTATGGTGTCTTTTCTTCATATTAGAAGATGTCTTCCACTCCACCTGTTACCACCACAACTATCCTCTATGGCACTCAATTTGATTTCGTATGGTGATAGGAGGAGATCCACGACCGGCAGTTTCCAAGCGTGATCTTTGTCAAGTGTACCTCCTGCTTGACGGTGGACACAGGGGCTCCAACTTGGCCAGCATACCAGGTCTTTGTAGCCCTATACGCAAGCGAGGGAGGTCGGCTGATGGGACCTCTACTATTGTACGATGAGGGTTCGAGCCATGGTGGTAGCCCAGCGATGTAGGTGGTGATCGATGAGCACCTAACTTTCGGGAGAGATTTTTGTTTTTTGACCATGTGTGTATATGAGTGACAAGAGGCGGGATACCTAGTGTTTGCTTTCCCTAGTGTTTTTTGTACAAATTCTCCTCCTTAGTTCTGTGAAAGCTAGTACGAGCACCTAGAGGGGGTGAATAGGTGCGAAAACAAATTTTACAAAGTAAAGTATATAATTTTGCTTTTAAACCAACTCTATTTAGAAATAGATTATGAAAATGAAATTAGAATCTAATAATCAAATAGAGTTACGATCAAAGTAAAAGAGCTTAGGGAAGAGAATAAGAACACATGGTTTATAGTGGTTCGGCTTAATCCAAGCCTACGTCCACTCTTCCGCACTGACAGCCCACCGGCTATATTTCACTAAGAATCAAAAGAGTTGTTGCAGTATAGTTTTTCCTCGATTCCATAGTGTAGAGACTCTGCTATACTTTCTCAAGATATCACAGAAATATAAACTCTCTTTTAAGTACAAGTTTTTGCTCAACACTTGAATTGACTAAGAAGAAGTGAAAGTACTAGTATGAATACCTAGAGGGGGGTGAATATGTGTAAAAACAAATTCTGCAAAATGCAGTAAAAACCTTTACTTTTAACCTGAGTTTGAATAACAGCAGATTTTTGAAATTGAATCTGAAGAGCAGAAGACTTTGAGCGAGATCAAACTTTAGCAGTTAAATAGAATTACTAACAAAATAAAGAAGTTGAGAGAAGAGAATAAGAACACAAGATTTATAGTGGTTTGGCTTAATCCAAGCCTATGTCCACTCTCTCACGCTAACAGTTTTTTTGGCTGGATTCCACTATGCAATCAACAAGAAATTACAACTTTGACTGTAAACACTTAGTAGATCGCACTATCTCACTAAGTCATTTTTTTGGTATTTCTCTCACGATCACAAACGTTTAAACTCACAAGAGACAAGTGTATGATCGAATGTCACTCAAACTTTGGAATTATAAATTCTACGCTCCGTCTCTTACTTGCTCATTGGTCCTTCATCTCCTTAAATACTCATCCACTTCCAAACTAGCCGTTGGATAGTATCTCGAAGATTGTCTTCCAATCTACCCATTGGATATCTCTGTATCTAGAAGATTTGGTAGCCGTTGAGTGACAAAGGTAGAATTCCAAATTGATTCCGATTGCCCATACAAACATAATCTTGGTTTCCATAAGTAAAGCTTCTTCGTATTGAAAGTTATTGTTTTCAAGATTCAATCGTCAATCAATTAGATTGAGTCAATCAAATCGATCTTGATATGGAATCCAAACCAGATCACTAGCCGTTATATGATTGGGCTTGTATTACGTTCTGTCGAATTTGGATGTAAAGTCTGATAGCAATAGACTTTACAATTGAGTCTGAACATATTCTGCTTCTGAACAGATTTAGTTTTAAGGTCTGAACATAGTTTGAATAAGTTTAGTTTCAGCATAGAGTCTGTCTCTGGTTCTTCGTTCACGTTCAGTTTGGAATTTGTTAGAGTTGACAGACTTATGATGCAGAACAGACTTTGACACTAAAGTCTGGCAATCTTCAGACTTTGACACAAAAGTCTGGAAGACACAAAAGTTTGGAAATCTTCAGAATATACTTTGGACTTATGTTACGTTCAGTCTTCTGGCCGTCTTCAGACTTTGACAATATTATTTACATGTTCTATCATCTGCATGGTCTATTACTTAACCATCAAACATGTTAGTAGCCTGTGATTTATTTTGTCATCTTCAAAATATCATAAGGGATTTCTCTAACAATCTTCCCCTTTTTGATAATGACAAAACAATATCTGAATATGCAGATTTGTAAACATACTTTTAAAAATATTAATTTAAATCAAAGGATATTAGAAGATAGCAAATAGATTGAGCATAAGAATATATAGAAAAATAATCGCAGCTCAATATTATGCAATCAACCAATCAACACATATGCATATTCATATCTTCTCCCCGTTTTTTTCATAATCAAAAAGCGATAATAATGGAAAAAGTAGCACGTAGAGAATATAAAATGATAACAAATATGTCTTGCATAATTTCCAAAAATCAGCTTTTGTAAAGTAAATCGAATATTAATGATATGCAATATAGCTCACTTTGATTATATATATCAGCAAATATCCAATAAAATCACGGATGTATTATAAAATTCACTTATCCTTTTTGTCATAATAAAATGATAATATCAATAAAAGATTTGTTAATGACAAAAGGTAATAAGAGATGCACTAACCGAATTTTTTAGAACTTAAATTCTGACGCATTTACCTTTTCCTTCATTCCATAACAAGATCACGATCAATTCAAAAAGATTTTTCCATAATTGATCAAGGCTCCCCCTCAATTTGTTGTTTTTTTGAGATGATCACAATTCTTTCCTTTCTCTTAAATTCACGTTCTCCCCCTGTGATCATGATAATATTTGCGAATGGAAACAATTGTTACTTGTGCACGTTGAAGATAATATTTTTCAAGTATTTCCTTTGTAGTAACAACATCCGCAACGATCACTTGCATTTTGAAATTCGAGGCAATTTTTTTTTCTTCAATCAAGCTATTCTCGAATTCAACCTACATAAACATAACGAACTTTTTCCACAAATAAGTTGTAATAATATTCACGTAATAAATAATGCCATTTCTTCAAATAAATAAATTGAATAACATATATAAAATTAAAAATTCAAAACTATTCAACCTTTTGTATGACACATTAGGGATTTCCTTAACAATTTGCAAAAACTTTGCACAAGGAAAGGAATTTTTGAACCTTCAGAAAATAGTACAGATCTCCTCAATTTTCCGATGAAGCTTTCCAAAATCCATACGGAGGATTCTTTTGTCACCTGCAACTTCTTGTATAATAGATAATAATCTTTACAAAATAGCCATGCAATATCTTCTTTTGATTTGCTGATCAAACTTGCTAGATATAAAATATCTTTAAAGAATATAGCAAGAATATCCATGAATATGTAATAATATTTTTCGAGATCAAAGGAATTTCCTTGAGCATAAATTTCATATATATATTATTGATTGCTATCACGTGCCAAATCAAGTAAAAAATATTGCAATGCCTTATTTATGAGAAGAAATATTTGCAATATAAATGATAAGCAATCGTCCAAAATCATGATAAATGCACTTAAAAATTTGCATGGCCGAATGATTAAAAATTATTTTCTTACCCAAGGTATATGTTTGAAGAAATCATTACTAATTTTCACATGAGATCCATTTTTGATTGCATCATGATTTGCATAGATTTGCAATCATTCTTCCCTTAAAGAATTTCCTGCAATTAACTCATTTCCTTTTTGGTATCCATCAATTTGGATCATTCCATTTTGTTATAGAAAAATACAAAATCTCCATAATCAAATATTCTTTCTTAATTCATCATAACAAAGTATTCAAAGAAAGAATATTATGCACAATGATATCTTGAAAAATAAATTCTCACTTAGTCATAATATGATAAAATCAGAGAGAATAAAATCCTTGAATATCTAGAAAAATCTTGCATAATAATTTAATATCACGTAAAATTTGAGAGTATAAAATCATACCAAATAAATTCACTTGTTTCTAAGCAGGATATCAAAAATAATCACAGGTATCAAATCAAATCTCGAATCACAAAAACAAATCATACGATTCTTTCTTCAATAAAGCAAAATATGATCATTATAAATCTCAATCAACCAAGGATATATCGACTATCAAGCATAATGAGAATTTTTAAATTTTGTACTCAAATCAAATTGAGAAAAAAATTATACACAATTCTTATCAAACTCTCCTTCTTCTTCTCCTTTATTTCCTGCAAAAATAACTCATCTTTTCTTTGGTACCCATTTTTTCTTGGGTCCATGAGAGTTATTAGAATATGCTGCTTTTATCCAATCTTTCTTAATAGGTCTCCAGACTTTAGGACATTCTTTCTCAAAGTGTTCCAAATCTCCACAATGTGAACATTTGAAGGCTTTTTGACCAACATATTTTGTAAAGATTCTTTGAAAAGGCTTCTTGTATGCAAGTCTAGAAGGTCTTTGTTTAAGTCTCTCCTTGACTTTAGGAAAATCTATTAGAGAATCATTTTCCTTATTGAAACCAAGTCCCGACTTATTATAGTAAGGAACTTGTATGGAAATGATATGTTCTAATGTTTTTGATCCATTTGAAAATTTTGTTGAAATATTTGAAAATTCTTTCTTCAAAGAATTATTTTCTTTAACAAGTAAATCTCAATTTTCTTTTGTTTGTAGAAAATATTTTTGCAAAAGTTCAAACTTTTCTTTTCGAGAAAGATCTTGTTGCCTTAGCCGATAATTCTCCTTTTTAAGTTCGGAGATCCTTTTAAGAAAAGATTTGAGATTTGAGCAAAGCTCATTTTATATATTTGAAACTTTGAGAGTAATTTTTGAATAGCTTACCTCAATTTCCTCATCGGATTTTGAGTTTGTGTCCGAGTTAGACTATGATTTTGAGCTTGTGTTCGAGTCAGACTCAGATTCTGAATGTGCCATCAATCATATATTTCCTTGCTCATCATTTTCTTTCATTGTTCTTTTCTGGCCATTCTGCTTGTATTGTCTTCTTTCACTAAACTTCCTTCATTTTCTACTCAGTTTTTTGAATTTCTCTACTTGAAAAGCAAGTTCTTCGTCGTCCATGTCATTTCCTGAGTTTGTTTCATAAAAAACAACGTTACATACTAAAGTAACGGACTTCCTACCTTCAGGATCTTCATCATTGAGTTGTTCCACTTCATAGGATTGAAGAGTGCCGATCAATTCATCAATGGAGAGTGGCATAATCCTCTAAGTCTCCCGGATTGAGGTCTTGACATAATTCCAATTTTTTGAGAGACCTCGCAAGAGTTTGTTGACCTTCATTGGGGAAGAAATTAGATGACCTTAATATGCCAAACCGTTTACAATTTTTGTAAAACAATAGAAAATATCTCCAATTGACTCTCCTTGTTTCATATTGAATGATTCATATTTGCCAAGTAGAAAGTTTACTTTTGTTTTTTTTACACGATCGATCCCTTTATATGTAACATGAAGTCTATTCCAAACTTCTTTTGATGTTTCACATGAAGAGATTATGTTATATTCAACAGGAGACAAAGCGCAATATAAAGAATAAATGGCTTTAGCATCAAGCGCTTCTCTTTTGGACAACTCCGTCCGAGACATAAGAGCGGGGGGTTTGATTTCTTTGTCTTTGCCAATCTTATTTGATGTAGATGTAGCAATGGGATTGATTCCTTTTTCCACAACATCCAATTGCAAGGGATCTCTGGATCTTAGGAATGCTTTCATTTTGTTCTTCCACACGTTGTATTCCTTTCCATCAAAATATGGTGGCCTAGTGTTGCTTTGTCCTTCCATAAGTCTTAGTGCCAAGATACTAGCAATAAAAGATCTTTAGCTCAAAAGTAAAAACATTTTTATAAACCGAGCATTTGGCTCTGATACCAATTGAAAGTGCTAGTATGAACACCTAGAGTGGGTGAATAGGTGTAAAAACAATTTTTGCTAAATGTAGTGAAAACCTTTACTTTTAACCTGAGTTTAAATAACAACAGACTTTTGAAACTGAGTCTGAAGAGCAGCGGACTTTGAGCAAGATCAGACTTTAGCAGTTAAATAGAATTACGAACAAAATAAAGAAGTCAAGGGAAGAGAATAAGAACACAAGATTTATAGTGGTTCAGCTTAATTCAAGCCTACGTCCACTCTCCTAAGCTAATAGCCTTTTTGGTTGGATTCCACTATGCAATCAACAAGAGATTACAACTTTGAGTGCAAACACTTAGTAGATCGCACTATCTCACTAAGTCACTCTTTTGGTATTTCTCTCACGATCACAAACGTTTAAGCTCATAAGAGACAAGTGTATGATCGAAGGTTGCTCAAACTTTGAAATTATAAATTCTACACTCCATCTCTTACTTGCTTATTAGTCCTTCATCTCCTTAAATATTCCTCCACTTCCAAACTAGCCATTGGACAATATCTCGAGAATCGTCTTCCAATCTACCCATTGGACAGCTTTGTATCTAGAAGATTTGGTAACTGTTAAGTGACAAAGGAAGAATCCCAAATTGATTTCAATCACCCATACAAACAGAATATTGGTTTTCATAAGTAAAGTTTCTTTGTATAAAAAATTCTTGTCTTCAAGATCCAATCGTCAATCAATTAGATTGAATTAATCAAATCAATATTGATGTGGAATCCAAACTAGATCACTAGCCGTTATATGATTGGGCTTGTATTACGTTATGTCGAATTTGGATGTAAAGTCTGATAGCAATAGATTTTACAATCTGGGTTTGAACATATTCTGCTTCTGAACAGATTTAGCTTTAAGGTCTGAACATAGTCTGAATAAGTTCAGCTTTAGCATAGAGTCTGTCTTCTGGTTCTTTGCTCACGTTCAGTCTGGAATTTGTCGAGTTGTCTGACTTATGATGTAGAACAGATTTTGACACTAAAGTCTGGCAGTCTTTAGACTTTGACACAGAAGTTTGGAAATCTTTAGAATATACTTTGGACATATGTTACGTTCAGTCTTCTGGCCGTCTTCAGACTTTGACAATATCATTTACATGTTCTATCATCTGCATGACCTATTACTTAACCATCAAACATGTTAGTAGCCTTTAATTTATTTTATCATCTTTAAAATATCATAAGGGATTTCCCTAACAACAAATAGCTTCAGATTTTGGAATTCTTCTAACGTACACACACTTGAATAATTGGAACATCTTTCGTATATACTCCTCCATGCCTTCATACCCGTTGACACTTATCAAATGAGTTCTTCCAATCTACCCATTGGACATAATCAATTAGGGAGATTTCGAGTCTTTTAAGGAATATGAAGATAGCCCACCAATCATGCTCGCTCATATTATCAAGATCTAGGTTTCCATAAGTGGAACCTTCCAAGTATGCTTCGCCAATCAACGGATCTAAATTATTCGAATTGAAATCAAAACGAATAATAGATTCCAAGATGCTATATCCAGCCGAGAGATCTTCTTCAGTCAATAGAATCAAATCCTTAACGAAAGACTTAGTTCTGGATAAGACTTCTTTGACGGTCTAGAAACTGTCAATGATGATAGACTTTGAATCTTGAGTCTGGCGGTTCGGCAGTCTTTAGACTTTGACTAAAGAGTCTGCAAGTCTTCAGACTAGACTGATAGAAATGTTTTGTTAGCTTCAAAACACGCAAGGAAGTTTTCTCCAACAAGTTCCATCTCCCGTTATGTATAGAGACAAGGTTGATGATAATTAGAGTTGGAGACAGCTTAGTTTCTTATATTCTAGCCTAGCATAATCGTTATAGTTGCAATTTATTATCAGAATTTTCTTGAGTATAGTTCTCTTATTTTAGCAACAATGTACAATAAGTACTTGGATATTGGGTTCCATAGGTTGACCATCACCAGCCCTAGGTGAGGGTTGGTGTTGCCCAATCGAGCCTCGCTAGCAACAGGGACCCTCCCTAGGTCTGGGTGAGGCTCATATGAATTTAGGCGACGTTGGCCCTCCCTTGGGCCTAGCGAGGGTCATCACCCCTTGTTTGGGGTTAGGGAGGCCTCACCTGGGGCTAGGGAGGCTCGTTGGCCACAAGCGAGGGTTGGTGTCGCCTAGATTTGGTTGAGTCGCACTGGCTCAAATCAAGGCGTCGCCTAGATTTAGGCAAGCCTCACCAACCCTTGCCTAGGCCGATGATGGCCTCACCTAGGTCAATGAGGGCTGTCCCCTTCTATCACCTAATGCTAGTGACCTTCGCTAATCCCTTTGGCGATGGGTGATGGTGCCAGCACCCAGCTGCTATCTTGCAACTTTCTTTTAAAATTTTTTTCCTAGTTTTGTTTTTTAAAATTATTTTAGATTATTTTACTATTATTTAAATAAGATTTGAAGCGAAAAGTAATAAAAATGCCACATAGGAAAAAAATTAATTTAAAAATGCCATGTCATCATTTTTTATTAGACAAATTTATAGTCTTAACAGAGGGAGTCGGCACCAATTTGAAAAGTTTTAGGATTTGATCGTATTTTTTAAAAATTTTAAAACTTGATGCACTTTCGCAACAAGTTTTAGAAGTTATAGTGCATATGTCCTTATAATTTTCTTCATCTTTCGATTGGCATAGAATATGTCAAAAAAAATCTTTAGTTACACTTTCGTGATAAGTTTTAGAACTCTTAACACATAAATCCCTATAATTTTGTTCATCTTTCGATTGACATAGAGTATGCCGAAAAAATCGTCCATAAAAAAGATATTTCATGTAAGAAACGGAAAAACAAAAACACAGGAAGGGATAATTGCTCAAAATCCCTCCTGAACTTTGACACAGTTGCGTGATGGAACCCAAACTTCAGAAAATTACAGATTACCTCTTTAAAATCTGGCATCATCACGCAATAACCCACAACAGTTGAAAATCCATAGATTAAACTCGTAAAGATTGTTTTCTATTGCAGCCGTAAACTTTTTCATTTGCAAGCCATTAAGTGTTATTTAAAAATAGACTAAATCATTTTTTATTAATTATTATCAAAGTAAGCTCTACTGCATGATTAATGAAGTTAAGAAGAAAGATAGCAACGCCAAGCATGGTTAATAAAATTGAGAATATTAAATAGAGATCACATCGGTTAATAAAAGTGAATGTGAATCGGTCTATTTTCAGTTAGTCCTGAATGATTATGTTGATTTAACAACTAGCGACTACAACAAAAATAAAAATTTAAGACGTTGCATTCTGTAACATTCTAAAAATCAAGGGACTACTATGCAAATGGCATCAAAGTTGCGGGGGAGGGGTTTGAGCAATTATCTCAAATAAGAAAGAGGGATAATGACACGAATAATCCTAGAACTTTGGCTTGATATGTAATGTGCTCCATCAACTATTTAGTTGTTCAATGTGGTTCTTGAATTTTAACTTAATGTTCAATGTGATTCTTGAACTTTTGCTATATATTTAACTTAGTTCTTAAACATGAACTATATGAAAATGTTCAATATATTCCTTCAATTAATTTAAGTTGAGGGATAATATTGAATATATAATTTATGAATTAAATTGAACATATACAAAAAGTTTACGAACCACATTGAATAAATAAAAATTCAAGGATCGAATTGAATATTGGGTTATAGTTCAATAATTACATTGCATAAATTTAAACTTTGAGAGATTATATTATACATTAAGCCAAAATTTAGATATCATTATCATTTTTTCTAAAAAATAATATTGAGTCTGATTAAGTCTTGTATGTACTATTACCTTAAAGAAAATAATATTGAGTCTGATTAAGTCTTCATTTTTGTGTTTAGTACGGAACTTGTTAGAGTGGGTAGACTTCGATGTAAGATAGACTTTGACACAAAAGTCGACATTCTTCATAATAGAATTTGGATAAGTTTTGTTAGCTTTAAAATATCATAGGAGTTTTCTTCAACAATCTCTCCATTTTTTATGGTGACAAAACTTTTCTGTAGATTTAAAAATTTATATCCCGAGAAAAAACACTTTGGCAGTACATAATAACTTCTAATAATAGATTGTTAAAGATCTGGATAACATCGATTCTGTAACCATAGAAAACACATTAATCTTGACAAATTAGACAAAGATTCAATCCAAATCCATAATCACAACCAGGAAAGGTTACTGCAGAATATCCAACACAGTCAGTTCAAACAAACAAGTTCAAACAAATTAAATCTACTCTCATTCTCTCCCTTTTTGTTTACAAAAAAGAAAGAGAAAGTCAAAATAGAAAGATTAAAAGATAAATGCAATCAGGATTGTCTAGGAACTCAAACGAGTCGAAAATCCCCTAGTGACTGTACAGTCTCCTCAAGCTTCTAGCAATGTTGATAAACATCTTTGACCTTGGCTACTGTTGGAGAAAACTCCTTAACTGTTTTGAAGTTGACAAAACATTTCCAAAGTTTAATCTGAAGACTGCCAAACTTTAAGTTCAAAGTCTGCCTACACCGATAGTTTTTAGACTAAAGAATGAAGATTTATCCATATGCGAGATTATCTTTATTTCTTCAAGAATTCGATTCGTATGATTTATAGATGACCTTATGACTAGATTTAGCACCTACATGATTGATTATCCTTGTGGAATCAATTCTGATATTTGAATATTTTGAAAGGCGAGTAAATTTGGAATGTTCTACTTATAGAAACTAAGATCCCGATTGTATAGGTGGACATGATTGATGGACTTTCATCACAAATCTTCAAACGACTCAAGATCTGCTTGATTGATTTTGTCCAACGGGTAGATTTGAAGAATTCATTTGGAAAGTGCCAACGGTCGTGAAGGCATGAAGGAGTATTTAAGGCGGACTTTCTAGTTGTTCGATAGAGTGTGTGAAAGAAAAATTTCAAAATCTGAAGCTTCCTCGTTCCTTGTTATTTCATTCACTGAACTCAAAGTTGTATACAAAAGAGAAAAATTATAGTGAGACTTTGTGAGAGACCAGTAGAGACTCTTCACTGTGAAGTCGAGATCATAAGACTGTAAAATCTCTTTTGTTTCTTAGTGGAATCTAGCCAGTGAGCTATCAGTGTGGGGGAGTGGATGTAAGCTTGATCTAAGTTAAACCACTATAAATCTTGTGTTCTTATTCTCTTCCCTCAACTCTTTTTATTTTGATTCGTAGCTCTAATTAAATGTTTAAGTTTAAACTCCTTGATTTTATTTGAAACTGCTAAAGGTTGAAGTCATTCTTAGATTGTGATTTTCTATAAGCAAATTATTTCTACTGAATTTTGCGAAAATTTTTGTTCACACCTATTCACCCCACTCTAAGTATTTTTACTAGCCCTTTCAATTGGTATCAAAGCTTGTGTACTCATTTTATTGAAGTGTTTTTATTTCTGAGCTAAAGATCTATTACTAGTATTTTGGTTTCAGGTTTAGTTGAAGGCCAAAGCAACAACATACCTCCTTACTTTGATGGGAATAAGTATAATATATGGGAAAACAAGATAAAGGCATTCTTGAGATCTAAAGATCCCTTGAAATGGGATGTGGTAGAAAAATGGATCAATCCCAAAGCTACATCAACTTTAGAAAGAGGAAAGGAAGTTGTAGATGTTGACGAAATGATCAAGAGATAAGCTCTTGATGCTAAAGTTATTTACTCTTTATACTCTGCCTTATCTCTTACTGAGTATAACTAAATTTCTTCTTGTAAAACAACTAAAGAAGTATGGGGCAGATTGCACGTTACCTATGAAGGAACCGATTGAGTGAAAGAAACAAAAATCAATATTCTACTTAGACAGTATGAAACCTTCAAGATGAAGCCTAGAGAATGAATGGATTAGCATATCAAGGACAACCAATCTCAGGACCAATGGAGGTCAATAAACTGCTGTATAGACTCTCCAAAGACTAGAATCACGTGAAGACATCGATTAGAGAAAGCCATAAGATCATGCCTCTTTCAATAGATGAACTTGTTGGCATACTTCAATCATATGAAGTGGAGTAGATTAATGAGGAAGAAGATTCTAAAGGTAAGAAGTCAATTGCTTTAAAATCTAATGATAATTCTGATATAGATTCAGAATATGAAATGGACGATGATGAGCTAGCACTTATGATAAAGAAGTTCAGGAAGTTGAATAAGAAGGGAATGAGATTCAATTAAAAGAAGTAGAGCACTCAAAAATTCCAAAACAAACCAACTGAGAACAATGAAACCAACAAAGATGTTATATGTTTCGAATGCAAGAAAAATGTCAAACCCAACTGCCCTTTGTTGAAGAAAAAGAAAGGAAGAGCAGAAAAATACAAAAAGGCTATAAAAACATAAACTTGGAGCGATACCAAGTGCGGGAAAAGTGATGAAGAAAATGTCAACATATGTTTGTTGGCCAATTCAGAATCAGACTCAGATTTTGAAACAAATTCTGATTTAGACTCAGACAAAGAAGTTGAGGTTAGCAATATAAAAATTCCTATTAAAGTCTCGAAGTATATAGATGAATTCTATCTCAGTCTCAAAACCTTTCTTTAAAGAATTTCCGAACTAAAAAGAGAGATTCTTAGCTAAGATAACAGGAAACTTCTTGGAAAGAAAAGTTTGAAAATATGTATAAAAGTTTTATTGATTTGAAAGAAAATTTAGATTCTCTTTCAAAAGAAAATGCTTTCTTGAAAGAAGATATTTCAAATATCACACAAAATATTTTCAAAAGAATCTGAAAAGTTAGAGAAAATTCTTTCTGTACAAAAACCTTATTTTAACAAATCTGGTTTAGGAATGACTTCAAGAGCTATTACTTTAATTAATTTTCCCAAAGTTAATGAAAGAATTAAAGAAAGATCTAAAAATGCATTCTACAAAAATCATTTTCAAAGAGTTTTTGTAAAACCTGTTAGTCAAAATGCTTTTAAATGTTCAAAGTGTAATAGCTTAGAACATTTTGAGAAGGAATGTCCCAAGGTTTGGAGACCTGTTAAGAGGGGTTGGGCAAAAACTGTTTTTAATATTAACTCACCTGAACCCAAGAGTATATGAATACCAAAGAAAATTTGAGTTCTTTTTATGATCACAGGTTACTATCAAGAAGTAAATCAAATGATATTTTGATAGTGACTGTTCAAGACATATGATCGGAGATTCGAATTACTTTATAAAGCTTGTTCAAATGAATAGTGGAAAAGTTTCTTTTGGTGGGAACAACAAAGGAAAGATTGTAGGTTGTGGAATCGTGAAGATTGGAAGCCTAACTATCAACAATGTCTCATTGGTGGAAGGTTTAAATTACAATCTATTCAGTATAAGTCAGATTTGCGATACTGGATTCAAAATTAATTTCCAAGAAGGCATCTGTTCGGGAACAAGTAAAGATTGCTCTCAATTTTTCACTAGGCAAAGACATGAAAACATTTACTTTTTGGATATAAAACTTGAAAGTTCTCGGTGTCTTATATCCATTCAAGATGAAGCAAATATTTGGCATCAAAAGCTTGGTCATGTTAACATAAAGCAAATTGCCAAGATTTCATCTAAGAAGCTTGTTTGAGATCTTCCCAACTTGGCTTATCAAAAATCTTAATTATGCACTCCTTGTGTTTTGGGAAAATAGGTTAGAAGTTTCTTTAAATCTGTAAATCAAATTTCTACTAATCGAGCTTTGCAGCGTCTGCATATGGACCTCTTTGGACCAACCAAAACTCAAAGAATTGGTGGAAATAGATATTACCTAGTAATTGTAGATGATTACTCTCGCTTTACTTGGGTTTACTTTTTGGCAAATAAGTCTGAAGCCTTTTCTCACTTCTCAAAGTTTGCTAAGAAGGTTTAAAATAAAAAAAGGATATGCTATTTCAAGCATACGAACATACCATAGAGATGAGTTAAAAAATTAAGACTTTGCAAAATTTTGTGATAAATATGGTTTACAGCTATCACGACCTCATTTTTTCCGTTCGAGGGAAAAGGAAGAAGGTTTAGGGGTATTTACCTAAAGAGGCGGATTAATGACCCTAAATTAGGCACAGGCTCTCTCGAGCCCATATCTCGTGCGACATTAGATTTTCAATTTTAATTCTTAACAACCTATGTATTTTTAGGAGTTGCCACTAGCCTATTGAGGTCGGCTAGAAACCAATCAAAATGAGGGAGTGTTCTCTTGATTCCTACACAACCAGAGATTTCTAAGACTGGGGACTTGTTTACGCCAATGTTTCTATTAGAATCCTTGCGGTACCATTAACTTGGAATGTTGTTGATCTAAATGGCCACACAATCTTGATTACCAATTATAATCCTTATAAAACCACTAAGCATCCATGCAAATATTTTTGTAGATTTTATTTTCTTTAATGTTTAAACTAATCATAACCCATTTTAGAAGAGAAATTTACACTCAAATTAATGAAAGTGGCGTGGTAAATAAACATCCAAGAAATTAAAATGACTTGAAAATAAATGTGGAAAAGGAAAATCCGATACAAGTCGGATAAATAATATTACATGGTTTTTGTTAACACCTAA
The DNA here is from genome assembly GCA_014182405.2 of Eucalyptus sideroxylon. Taxonomy (NCBI): domain Eukaryota; kingdom Viridiplantae; phylum Streptophyta; class Magnoliopsida; order Myrtales; family Myrtaceae; genus Eucalyptus; species Eucalyptus sideroxylon. The sequence goes on from CM024552.2 coordinate 75,775, forward strand.
AGTTTTGCGATTCGATCATTTATTTATTGCATAGAAAATTAGAGGTCAATTTTAACCCTGAAAAAATATTAATTGCATATAGATTTAGGTGCATTTATTTTTAATTTACATTTTTTGCATTTCATTGGATCGGTGGTGGATGGATTCAAATTAATGGTTCTGAGCTTTAAATTGATCAATTGGACTAAACCCACGAAGAGAGCAAATTAGCCCAAGCCGTATTTGAAAAAAATCTATTGCAATTTTTGAAAAATCAAGAAAATAATCATTTTTGCAAAGGAAATCAAGAAGAGGTGTGGAAAATAAAAAATGATATTACGTGTGGAAAAGAAATCTTCATGGATGTTGATTTAAAAAGAAAATTAAAATCCTAATTTTTGGCCTATAAAAAGGTCACTCGTGTAGGGTTTCGGAGGGGGCCGACAATAAAAATACACGGCTACATTAAGGTGCACGACAACGCTTGTTCAGAAAAGAGTTTTTGTTTTGTTTTTGTTTTTGTTTTGTTTTGTTTTGTTTTTTTGTTTTGTTTTTTTTTTGTTTTTTGTTTAGAAATAGTTCTTTTCTATTTACATTCAGGAACAATTTCGAGTAAAAAACCCATTTGGTAACTATACAAAATTTCTACTATTAGAATAAAAAAAAGAATAGAAATGCGTTTGATAACGTAACATTTTTTTTTTGTTATATTTATTTATTTTTTATTCTTGTTTACGGTCATCGATCGTTGGTCGTTCTCGCTGTTGTCGCGCACGACCACCCGCTACCGATGGGCTTTGCGGCGGCGGTTGCTAGTGACGGTTAGCGGCGGGCGATCGTGCGGCGCCGGGTGGTGGGCGGCAACAGGCGGTGGGAGGCGTCAGGCGGCAATGGTGATGGTGGTGGTGGTGGTAGGAGAGAGAAACAAAAGAAATAGAAAAAAAGATTGATTTATTTCTAGAAATTGGCCGCGGTAGGAGTGAGAAACAGAAGAAATAAAAAAGAAGATTGGTTTATTTGTAGAAATCATTCCCGAAAAAAAGATGTAATTTTTTTGTTTTTCAAAATTGTTCTTGGAAATAAATATTTTATTAAATAGAATTTTGTTCTTTTTTTGTTATGGAGAACAAAAGGTTAAAAACGTTACTCTTGACGTCGAGGGGTTTTCTTGTTTTCTCTTGAGAAAAAGGATGAGTCAAAAAAAAAAGAAAAGGAAGAGAGAGAGGGAGCCGTCCGTGGGTCAAGAGAAAAAGGAGAAAAAGCTTTGAAAAGTCAAGGGAGCAGAAGAGTACGAAGAACAGAGAGAGGGAGACGTGAGGGGACAGGCCAGCAGGAAAAAAAAGAAGCAGGTCGTCTTCTCCAGGAGTTGGCCTCCGCCGCTGCTACCCGTTCAACCCCGCGCCGGCCGCCGCGCGGCACCACCGCTCGTCGCCCCTGCAGCAGCCGCGACGACCCGAGCCTTCACCCGCGACGTACAGCTCCGTCAATCGCCGCCGCTGCTCCCGCTCCCCCCGAACCGCACCCTTGCGCCGTCGCTGCCACCAGCCACCGCCGCTCTGGGTCCCCTCGCCTGAGTGACCAGCCGAGCCTTCGCCGCGCTCCGTCTGCAACTCAACGCGAGCAGATCCCGAGCCGGACGCCGCGCCTCCGACTCTGCTCGCGCCTCCGCCGACGCCACAGGAGCCCGTACCGCCGGTCTGCTGCCCCGCCGGACGCCACGCCGATCCCTGCCGCCGCTCCTGCCGCGATTCAGCCCTCAGCCTGTCCTCGCGCCACCTCTGCTCCGACGCCCAGCGGATCCGCTTCGAGCCTCCTCCGAGCGAAGCTGCCCGCGAAGCCGCCCTGCCGTTCCGTTTGCTGCTGGAGTGTTCTCTTCACCTGCAGCCGACGCCTCCGCTCGCTCGTCCGCTGCCGCACCACCGCGCTCCCAAACGCCACAACCGTCGCTAGTTGTAGCCCGTGCCGGCCCGTGTGCCCCCGATCCGGACGCCGCTGCTCCACGACACCCACAGCCCGACGCCGCTCCTCAGTAGCTGAGCCCCCTACCGCCGGGTTGCCAACTCCGCCGGTCCACCTTCGCCGGAGCTCCGACGCCAGTGACCCGTCACCTCCGGTGACCTACCACAAGCTGCCAACGTTGCTTGGAAAGCAAAAGCAAAAAAGGAAAAAAAGAAAAAGAAAATCACATTGGGTAGCTTTCTATTTACTTTATTTTTATTTTATTTTACTTGTTCTTTTTAGTATAATTATTCCTTAATGTAAAATTAATCACATTGGGTAGCTTTCTATTTACTTTATTTTTATTTTATTTTTACTTGTTCTTTTTAGTATAATTATTCCTTAATGTAAGATTGAGATTGCCCGACATGAAATTGCTTATGAAATTTGGGATTGATAATCCAATTTTCGCGCTCGAAATCCAACTTACAATTACTTGCAAAATCGTTAATCCAATCTCACGCCCGAGATTTGATTCGCGATTTATTTAAAATGGCCAATTCGATTTCATGCGCGAGATATAATTCGCAAATTTATGGATATCAATCATATCTTATCTGATTCAGTCATGTTGGTTGAATCAATTTTATTTTTGTAAAAAGGAAAAATCCAAAAAATATTTGAATTGGGATTATGTTGGTTTTAGAATATCTCTTGTTATCTTGCATATTTAGAATATGGATTTCATTTCGAATTGGTTAAAAAATAAAAATAAAAATAAAAATAAGATGCATTCATTTAGGATGTTAGTTTTTTTAAAATTTGAATTGAACATTTAATTATTTGGCAATTTTAATTTCGAATTTTATAAAAAAATAAAATAAAAATATCATGCATATGCCATATAGAATTAGGGCATTTTTTTTGCATATCATTGCATATTAAGATAGATTGCATGTTCTTTTAGGAAAATAAAAACTGTGCACATGTCATTAGAATTAAGTCATTAGGTTAATTTAGATTGAACATTTAATTATTGCATTTTTTTAGAAACTATTTTAATTATGTCATATAACTTAGGTCACATTGTCATGCCATATAATTTTATGTTAGATTAGTAACATTGCATTGCATATAGATTAAATTCTCATTAAATAGTCAAAACAAAAATTGAGTGATTGCATGTTAATTAGAAATCGTATCTAGGGTTAATAATGTGAATTTTGATCTAACAACGCAGATAGTTTCGTTGCTATAAGGTAAGTCTCGTAATTTATTCATTACTTTCCTGTGTGTTAAATTTGTGGTTTGCGTATCCGTATGAACGTCTCACATGTTAAGGAAATAGCTTAAAATTAATTCAAGTTACTTGTCAAACATTTTTTTCAAAATAAAAGAGAAATATATCGAATGGGTGTTAAAGAAATCTAGTATAATCAAGTTCCTGAACTCATAAATCTCTAGTTCGTAAGAATAAAATAAATTTCCCGTTACTTTACTTGGGTTTCTAATCGACCTACAAAAAATGATTAGTAGTGACTCATAATTGAAAGTCAATTGCTTGTTAGTCGCGAATTGGTATAGGTTTGGGAAAGTTCTGAGCTAAGTTAGACTTAGTAGTTCATTAGCTTAATTTTAGGTGGTACGCCCGATGGTCGTGACAGCCTTGTTATCACACCCTAGGATAAGACCCCCATGAGCGAAATGATAATTCAAATATGCATGAAATTATTCTAGATAATTTTAATCTATGCAAAATGGATTATTTACAAAAATGATTATAAAATACCAAAATAGCATTAAATTAGGAAAATTACCTTTTAAAATTAGAAAAATTTCATAGATGTCATTTTTACCTTAATTTGATATCATCTATCACTTATATATATTTGAAATTTTTGGATTTTTTTAAAATAATAGTAATTCCTTAAACCGATATATACTACATTGAATAACACAGCATATGAATATCACAATAATCGAGCTTAAATCGACCGTTTCAAGATCGAAGTTTGGTTTGTGTATTTTGACGAACACTTGACGTGCATCAAATCATCCCAAACTAGCTTTCTCGAGCCATATTTGCGGCCTTTGATCTCAACCCATAAGCAATCTCACGCGGAACTAAAGTATCAAGATTATACCACCACATGCAAGAAGCAAGATTAGATAGAAATCACAACTTAAAATACAAGAGAATTAAGTTGAAATCGGTCTCAAATATGCGAGTTTGAGCTGAGTTTGTAAACTGGATTTAAACCCAAGTCAAGTAAACGTGTTGCATGCCCATATTCAAGTCCCAACACTCATCACATACAAGATCTAAGGGAAACATTACTTCATCTAAGTGAAAGTAGGTAACATGAGCTTTCAAATGCAATAAACATCATAGAGAATGACCAACTGAGCACATCAAAACAACATCTCCAAGAAGCACACATGTAAAGTCCACACTGACTAGCCATGAATTAACGTGAATAGGCTTGTTTTTTGGCCAAAGTTTTGGACAATCTCATAGTTCACACGGGGATTTAAAGACCAAACTAAGTTGACCTCAGTATCATTTGTACTCCCATACAACATTCATTAAATTCATGAAGATAGAAACACATGCAAATGGGAGTAGCAAGTCAAACACGTATGGCTCTTAAAGATGCTTCAAATATTTAAAAAAATTTCAGCCTCAGAAATTAGTTTTTCAAGCTGGTTTTCCTCTTGATTTTTCACTATTAAAACATGCTCAAACTCGAACAAAAATGAATCTAGGATACTTACCTTGCTTCCTAGTTTTTTTTGCAAGTGGTTCTTGGCCGAGGTAACCAAAAAATTATTCTCAGGGGGCACATGAAAATTGACTCATTCAAACTGGAAATGAGATTTGTAGAAATAAGAATTGATAATGAAGGTTTTCGTTGAACTCTAAAATTAGACTTCAAGACCTCTTTTGTTAGAAAACTTAACACAAAAACAAATTATATGTATTCTAGTTTGGGGTGAAAGTCAAGATTTTCGTCATTTGTCTCTCATTTTCTCAAAACACTTGCTTTCCCTTACCTGTGACTAATCGAGCTCAACACTTAGAAAAAATTTTGGACTTTCTTGGCCCGTAAGGATGGTGATTTTTAGGGGCTTTAGGAGGTCTTCTTGATCTCTATTTTGGATGTGTGACCTATGATTGAAAAGATCTTTGAGTAAAGTTTCAATCTTTAATTGAAGGTTTTGGCTAATTTTGGCTGCAAGTGTGCGAAAATTTCACTTTTCTCTTTGAAGGTTGATCTGGAATTTCTAGGTTTACTTTTCTAAAGTTGCTTCTGAGAGTGTTTTTGGAGGACGACCATGAGCTCTCTCTTCTCCTTCTCGTCTCCTTCCTTTCATTCTATGAAAGAGCTTGCTTCATAGATCTTCTCCCTTGAATTCATCAATCTTTTGGTCGGCCTTTTTTACTCCTACCAAGCCTACCAACTGAGCAATTCACCCACTTTCTGACTTAGCCAGAATTTGCAAATGTTGAGTGTGCGGATTTGGTGCAATTTTCCCGTGCCTTTAGCAGTTTATCCCTAATCAATGTTTGTCCACTTACAGTACCAATAATGGTCTTCCATCACATGTAGAGATCGGGCTGGTTAGGCAGCTGAGGAGGATATGGTAGGGCCACAAAGTTGCTTAATCGGCAACTTTGAATTGAGACCAACTCGTGGACTGAGTTTTGGTTGTTGATTTGAGTGCTTTAATCAATCAATTTGGCTGCAATTTTTGATCAATTGACAAGATCATATATTGTAGTTTAAAATCTTGATTATTTTTGCAATTGTCTTCACCAATTTTGCAAGAGAGTCCCTCAAAGTTGGTCATTTTTCTACCCGAAAATACCTAATTCAATGTAATTTGGTCTTTTTGCTCGATTCAATTAATTAGACCTGACCTAAGTTCAATTTCAAATCAATTGGGGGCCAAGATGATGATTAAAGGGCTCGGGTGAAATTTTACAAAATTTGCAAATTGGTCTCTCGACTTTTAGAAATTGTATGTTAGCCCCAATTTACCATTTTAATTCCAATTTGACCTCATGGGCTTGGCTAGTCACATTTAGATCATTGGCCCCAACTTTTTTTTTTTTTAATTTCTTTTTTTAATATATTTTTATATTTTTAATTAATTTTTTCCTTTTTTAAGGAAAAAATTTCCTTTTAAAATATTATATTAAATGCCTAGACAATCTATATGCAAAAATTTGACATTAAATTTTTTGGGCAAAAATTTAGGTGTCAACAATCATGTTTTCTCTTTTCCATACACTTTAGAACAAAATAGGGCTGTGAAAAGGAAGAAAAGATCCTTATGGGAGATGACAAGAACCCTCTTAATTGAGAGCAAAATTTTCTCTCGATTTTGGGTCGAAGCAATTTTTACAGTTTGCTACATCATCAACAGAGTGTTCTTGATGCTTATTTTAGATAAAACTTCTTATGAAGTGTTTAAAGGGAAGAAGCCAAATGTTTCTTACTTCCATGCGTATGTTTTAGTGTAAGTGTTATGTTCTGAAAAATGCAAATGATTGAATTGTGAAGTTTGAAGAAAGATAAGATGAATGAATTTTCCTTAGCTACTCAACCTCAAGCAAAGCATACAGAATTTTTAACAAGAAGATTCAATCTGTGGAAGAATCTATGAACGTCGAGTTTCAAGATTATATGCAAAATCAACTAAATCAGACTCAACTTGAAAAATTTGAACCTGCTCTAAATTTTACAAAGTCTACTTCCCTTGAAATGGTTCAGACTTCTGAAGATCAACATCAAGAAGAACTAGAAGATTCAAATGAAGTAGAGAATCAACAGACTCTCAGACCAACCAGCAATTGGAAGCATAAGTCAAGTCATCCCAAGGAACTCATCATTGGCAACATTGATGAAGGAATTCGCATTAGATCCAAAAGGCAGGAAGAGTCTAGTGCTTTAACACTTATTTCTGAGATAGAACCTAAAAGTGTAGAAGAAGCCCTGACTGATGAAAGTTGGATCGAAGCTATACAAGAAAAGCTCAGACAATTCAACATCAACGATGTTTGGGAGCTAAAACCTAAACCTAAAGGTAAGTTTATTATCGGGACTAAGTGGGTTTTCAGGAACAAAGTGGACGAAAAAGGAAAAGTGGTCAGGAACAAAGCAAGACTCGTGACCAAATGATATACGCAAGAAAAATGAATAGATTATGACGAGACCTATGCATCAATAGTAAGGTTAGAAGCAATTAGATTATTACTTGTTTTTGCTTGCTATCAAAATTTCAGGTTATTCTAGATTGATGTAAAAAGTGCATTCCTAGATAGTTTCATTCAAGAGGAAGTCTATGTGGAACAATTACCTGATTTTGAAGATCCAAGAAAGCTAGACTCAGTCTACAAACTGAAAAATGCCTTGTATGGACTAAAGTAAGCACCTCGAGCCTGGTATGAAATGTTAAATAAATTCCTAACCCAAAATGGTTTTGCTAAAGGAAAGGTGGATACTACCTTATTCATAAAAATAGAGGGTAATGATTTTCTATTGGTTCAAATTTATGTTAATGATATTATTTTTGGATCTCATAATGAAAATCTATACAAGAAATTCTCTAGATGTATGCAAGATGAATTCAAGATGAGTATGATGGGTGAGTTAACTTTTTTTTCTAGGATTGCAAGCTAAATAATCAAAGAAATTCTTACCTTTCACCAAAAAAAAAAAAAAAAATCAAAGAAATGCATTTTTATTCATCAAGAGAAGTATGCAAAAATCTCATCAAGAAATTTGGATTGGAGAATTGTAAAAAGACAGAGACACCAATGTCAAGTTCTTCGAAGTTGGACAAAGATGAAGGAGGAAAAAAGACCAGAAGCTTTATAGGAGTATTATTGGTTCGCTTATTTACCTTACTGCATCTGGACCTGACATTTTGTTTAGTGTTTGCATTTGTGTTAGATTCCAATTAGATCCCAAAGAATCTTATTTAAGTGCTGCAAAATGCATCATCAAATATGTTGCAACCATTACAAAATTAGGTCTGTGGTATTTCAAAGAATGAAACTTTACTTTCATTGAATATTCAAACGTAGATTTAGCAGGTTGTAAAATTGATAGAAAAAGTACTTCTAGTACTTATCAACTGTTGGGCAACAAGTTGGTGCATCTTTTTCTCAGATGACCAAGTTTAAACAGAAGCATATTCCAAATTCTTAACTGCTTCGATGGGTTGAATGGCTCTCAAAATATTCTTTTGAAACCAAACATATTCTTGGAAAGAAGAATGTGTTTGCTGACTTCTCGTCAAGACCAAAAGCACCAGTCGAAATCAACATGTACATCAAGAGGCCTGCTTTTCATATACTCAATCATGGAGTAAAATACAAGATTGAGAAGATCAAAGATTTGTGTCGTGACCAAATTTTTCGGGTGTGAACCACCTAGGGTTTGGCTAATGGATTATTAAGCCTAAACTTAATTTGGACTCTCCCAAGCTCATACCAATTCGCGACTTAAATTCAAATTCTTAACATGTAGATAGATTTTATCTAGGAGTTGCCACTAATCTATTTTTTGGTGGGTCGATTATAAACCCAAGTAAAGTAAGTGGAGTTTTACTTTCCTCCTACGAACCAGAGACTATGGGTATGGGGACTTGGTTACACTAGATTTCTCTAATGCCCTTTCGGTACCATTTTTTTATTTTGAAAAATGTTTTTTTTTTTGCAGGCAGCTTAAATTGATTTTAAATCTATCTTCCTAACATATGAGATAATCGTGCGGGTGCGCAATCCACCAATTTAACACCCAGGTAAACAATAAATAAATTGCAAAAACTTACCTCAAAGTAACGAAATCATCTGCAATGTTAAATTAAAAACCACATCAACAACCTAAATATGGTTTCTAATTAACATGCAATTTCTTTTTTTGTTTTCACTCAATTATTGAAAGTCATGCAATATGCAATGCAATATTAACTAAATGACCTGATTCTAACGACATGTAATTTCTAATTAAATGGGCCTAGCAAAAATACTAAATGACATGCATTTCAGTGAATCTAGCCCTAATGACATGCATATGACGTACAAAATATGCCCTAATTCTACATGATATATGCATGATGATTTTTTGTTGTTTTTTTTTTTAATTAATTTTCGAAATTAATAATTGCCAAATAATTAAACTAAACTAGCAACCTAAATTGATTGATTTGATTTTTATTTATTTTTGATTTTAAAATTCGAAATAAAATTCCTATTTTAAATATGTAAACCCTAAAACATGCAATATTATAACCTAAACACATTTCAAGATAAACAAAGCAATCATGACAAACTAAACCAAGGATATCACACATCATTCAGATCAAGGGATAATATTTTGTTGATAAAATCGATAAATTGATCTTAAGCCTTAAAGATCAAAATATCAATTTTATTCCCGCTTAATTAATTATTTCATCTAAGGCCTTATAGATGAAATAAAAAATCCTGGCGCGGTTGCGAATCGGGTGATATGTTGGAATTTCCAATCATATACTAAAGACTAATTATACTAAAAAAACAAGATAAAGTAAAATAAAATAAATAAAATAAACTAAAGAAAACTACCTAATGTGTTTTCTTTTTCTTTTTTATTTTTTCAAAAATTGGGCTTGGCAGTCGTGGGTTGGCGCTCGGACGGAGGACTCAGCAGCAGGTGCGGCGGCGTCGGGCTCGTGGGTCGCGGCGGCAATGGTGAACATAGTGAGAGCTCAATTGCTGCGGAACAGTAGTGGAGCGGAGCAGGCCTCAGGCTTCGAGGTGCGGCGTTGGGTGCGCAGGCGCGGCGTCCGGTGAGCGGAGACGGGCAACGAAGGCACCGAGTGCTTGGCTGAGGCGAGCAGTGCGGTAGCGCGGCGAGGTCGGGAGCGGCAGCCGGAGCTCCGGCGTCGGGCGGGCGGGAGCGGGTCGCGATGGCGGCGCGGGTTCTCGGGCTGCTGCAGTGTCGTGGGGTCGTCGGGTGGTGTGCGCGAGTTGCTGCGGGTTGCAGGTTGCTGTGCGGCGAGGCTTGCAGGTGCTAGTGCGTGGAGGCGCGGTGATGACCGGCTGAATCGCGAACTAGCGGGTTGCAGGCGAAGTGGAGGGACCTGCTGCAGGCGTCGGTGGCGGCTTCGAAATGCAGGGCAGTGGTGTCGGAAGCACGGTGGCGCCGCAAACAGAGGTGCTGGATCGTGGGCGGAGGCGCGGAGCAACGGTGGCGCGCACGGGGACTTGCAGCGGTGGAGAGATGGGCGAGGAAGAAGAACGGCGTTTCTTCCTTTCCATTTTATTTTTTTTTTTTATCTTTTCCGCTGACTTGTCACCTCAAGTTTCTCTCTGTCTCTTCTTTGCAGCTGCTTTATGCTCTTGTACTTTTCAGCAAAAGGCCAAGACTTCTATTGACTTTTTTTTCCAAGATTCCTTCTTTTTTTCTCACGCTTGCATTTTTCACTTGCACGAATTCTTTCTTTCGCCGCCCCCTCTCTCAATTTTTTGAAAATTGCTCTCCATTCCTCCCCGACTCACGAAAATTATGGCTTCTTTTATAGTGATTTTCAGATGGCCATTTTTATAGCAACTTTTGATTTTCCATCTTCTACGTTGCATTAAATCAAGCCTGCAAATCGGAACGTGATTTCGCAATCAACTCGATCTTGCTCGATTTCTTCCATTTTGCAAAATTCTTGCCTCTTATTCACTTGATTTTTAAATTTCTTCTAAATTTAACGAAATCCGAATGCTCATCAGAATTTCAAATTTCCATGCATAATCAATCAAATAAATTTCCCCCATTTTTTTTTCATTTTTTCCTTTTATTTATTCCAATGCAATTTTTATTTTCCTTATTTTCCTAGATTTGCTAAAAATAGGTGTCAACAATTTGCCATGCTGGAAATATCCCCAGGAGATTGTGGAGCAAATCCAGAGTGACAGCCTCACTAAAAATTTAGAAAATCTCATTTGGCAGTGCCACACAAATCTATTCAGATTTAATGGAGGTTCGATTCTTTATCCTTTCGAGTTAAATTTGAATTACTCATTCATACATCATCTTATCCGGAAGGAAGATGACTTCCCTGATCAGCTTAAGATGTTATTATGGTACTTAACCAATAAGTACTTAATAGCTATTGAAATTCTAATAAGAAGATTCATTGCCAACCTCACCAAGATATTTTCACTCGGAAGAAACATCGAGAAAGAAAGTAACAAAAATCTCTTAGACTTTCTCAACTGGTTTTATCCTTCTACTCACTGGAAATATCTTTTGGAGAAAGAACTGAGAACCATGACACAAAATCCTGAAGTCCACACTATCTTGTTTTTCCGACGTCCATTGCATTTTTTCAGAAATAATGGCAAAATTATCAATGCCCCACAGGATATAGGAACCACATCCTACAAACCCCACTTAGACAGCAGAGAAGCTCGAGTTCACAAATCTTATCCAGGACTCGTTGGATGTTGTGAACACCAGTACCGAGAACTCTAGAGAATTTTGTGCTAGGAGAACAAGACCATTCCTAAAGATGCATGGAATTATAATGTACCAATTGCATGGGATTATTATGACCTAGCACCAGAAGCTAAGGAAGCACTCAGGTAATGCAGACAAGCTGCATTATCCTAAGATGACATTGTCGAATCCACTCAAGACCCATATGCATGTTAGGGAGGTCCTCTTTCCCAAGATCCCTATGACCTAGGACCTTCGTCCTTATCTCAAAGCATGAACATATCCTTCTATGCACAGCTGTCCAATTGGCCTCAACCAAGCATTCCTGCCGACACTGTAGAAGATGACAATACATACTAAGCTTAAGAAGAAGCATCCCACTGGGCTCACGAAGAAGCATCCTCATCACATCAGCTAAATCAGATCCTCTCACTAGAAGACCTTGAAGCTCTTGAACAAAAATATGAGGAACATCTTCTAGCAACAACACACGGCTCAAATGACTCGGACTATGACTATAATGCTCGTGATGGACGAGACTGCTGATCAAATCCACTGTTCGTACAGATTCACTGTAGCAAGCTATTGTTCACTTTTATTGTAACACTAAGCTAGAGAAAGTACTATTCACAGTACAATCACTGTTCATAGTGTGCGAATAATTCCCTTCTAGAATTTTCTGGTGCCTCTATTTGTATCTGGACCTATGAGCTTGGTCCTTGTGTGTTTGTGACCTCTTATTGTTTATATAAGGCAAGGAGGGTGTATTGTGTTGGGTAAAGTTCCCTGAATTAAAGTATATGTTTTATGAAAAACCTCTCTATGGCTTTCTAAGCTTCTCTTCTTCTCCAGCCTGGTAGGATCCTCCGAAAAATGTAGCTCTGGTAGATTAGAAATATTTTCATCCTAGCATCTTTGAGTATCTCTAGGCTCTGAACTAAAGGGTTAAGTGATTTTTTGCTAAAAGGCGACCCATTTGTTGGAGAAATCTTTCTATTTGATGCAAGAATATTTTGAAGAAGCGACAAAACGTTTCTGGAAACATCGTCTAAGTCGGATGTTCAAGTTGAGACCGTAGTTCAATGTGTTTAAAGTATAAAAGCTTGTGATGATTGACTTTGTTTTCGAGAATATTTTCGAAGCGACAAAAGACTCAAGACTCAAGACTCAAGACTCAAGACTCAAGACTCAAGACTTAAGACTCAAGACTCAAGACTCAAGACTCAAGACTTAAGTCTATTCTCACCGAGTCTTTCTAATCCAAAGTGACGAAGGAAATCTAAAGCCGAGGTATATGGTTGAGGATTCGATCCAATCCTCGGAATAGATTCTTTGGTTGGATAATCATTTCGGATTCTTTAATTCTTATCTAAGATCGATTGAAGATCCGATGGTCGACGAAATAATCTTGGAATGTTCTATTCTTGGAAACCAAGATCCCGATTGTATGGGCGAACAGATTGATGGGCTATCATCGATTCCTTAAATAGCTCGGATGATCTTCTTGATTGATTCCGTCCAACGGGTAGATTGGAGGAATTCCTTTGGTAAGTGCCAACGGCTATGATGGCATAAAGGAGTATAAAAGGAAGACGTTCTAGTTGTTTTAAGAGTGTGATCGATAGAGAAATTCCAGAGTCTGAAGAACCTTGATTGTTAGTTGAGACTGTTCGAGCGAAATTGTATACACAGAGAGTGTTTGTACTTGGTGATACCTTGAGTGAGTGTGGTAGATCATCTACGCCAAGAAATCAAGGAAGATCAACATTGTAACATCTCTTTGTTCATAGTGGAATCCAGCCAATTGGCTGTCAGTGCAGAAGAGTGGACGTAGGCTTGAATCAAGCCGAACCACTATAAACCGAGTGTTCAATTCTCTCTTTCCCTTACTCAGTCTCACGATTGATTTTTAATTATTGCAAATTCTTCAACTGTTTAAAGTATTGTGCAATCTTCAAAAATCTTTGTATACCTATTCACCCCCCTCTAGGTACTCATACTAGCAATATCAATTGGTATCAGAGCCCGTGTTCTTACTTTGTTTGAAGTGTTTTACTTCAGAGTAAAAGATCCATGGCTAGTATGCTAGCACCGGGGCTGATGGAAGGGCAAAGCAATACCAGACCTCCCTACTTCGATGGAAAGGATTACAACATCCGGAAGAACAAGATGAAAGCTTTCCTACGATCAAAGGATCCCTCGGAATGGGACGTTGTGGAAAGAGGAATCACTCCCGCTGCTGCATCAATCTCTACGAAAGAGGGAAAGACACTATTGAAACCAGCGGAATGGCTCATGAAGAGATAAACAAGAGACAAGCACTCGATGCAAAAGCAATTTACTCTTTATATTGTGCTTTATCTCCAACTGAATATAACAGAATATCTTCTTGTGTTACAGCAAAAGAAGTATGGGATAGATTACACATCACCTATGAAGGGATAGATCGAGTGAAGGAGACCAGAATTAACATTCTCCTCGGTCAATATGAGGCCTTCAAAATGAAACCAGGAGAATCTATAACTGACATGTTTAGTCGTTTTACAGATATTGTCAATGGTCTTGAGAACCAAGGACAAAAAATTTCTGATCCCATGAAGGTGAACAAGCTTCGCGTGGACTCTCCAAGGATTGGAATCATATAAAGACTTCAATAAGAGAGACGCAAAGAATCATGCCATTATCTCGTAGACGAGCTGATTGGAACTCTTGGTCTTACGAAGTGGAACGAATTAATGAAGACGAAGATCCAAGAGGTAAGAAATCTATTGCACTAAAATCAAATGATGATTCGATGATGCAGATTCTCGAAGATGATATGGATGATGAGGAGCTCGCCCTCATGATAAGAAGATTCAGAAAACTGAATAGAAAAGGTAGAAGGTTCATCCCAAAGAAACAAAGTTTTCGAGACAGCAGACCAAGTCTGTTGATGATGAGGAACCAAACAAAGATGTAGTTTGCTTCGAATGTAAAAAGAAGGGACACATCAGACCCAACTGTCCTCTTCTAAAAAAGAAAAGAGGAAAAGCTGAGAAGTTTCGAAAGGCTCTCAAAGCCGAAACACGGGTGATACGAGAATGTGAAGAGAGTGATAATGAATATGCCAACATATGTTTGATGGCACATTCGGACTCGGACTCGGATTCAGTTCGGACTCGAACAGTGAATTTGAGGTAAGTGATTTTAAAATTCTGTCAAAGTCTCTAAATATATTGATGAACTGTGTTTCGGTCTTAAGACTTCTCTCAAAAGAATTTCCGAACTTAAAAAGGAAAACTCAATTCTGAAACAAAAGGAAGTTATTTTAGAAGAAAGAGTTAAAAGTCTAGACCTAAATGTTTCTGCTCTTAAAGAAAAAGAAGATGATCTTTTGAAAGAAAATGTTTTCTTAAAAACAGACTTATCAAATATTTCAAAGAAGTTTTCGATAGGATCCGAAAAGCTTGAAAAAGTGCTTTCAGTTCAAAGACCCTATTTCAATAAGTCGGGTTAGGCATGACAGCGGAAACAATTCCCTTGATTGATTTTCCTAAAGTTAAAGAAAGAATTAAGAAAAGACCGTCAAGAGAAGCTTACAAAAATCATTTCAAGAAAGTTTTCGTAAAGTCGTTGGTCGAAATGCTCTAAGGTGTTCAAAGTGTAACAGTCTAGATCATTTTGAAAAAGACTGTCCTATGGTTTGGAAACCTGTTAAGAAAGCATGGCCCAATAATGCTTATCCTACTAACTCCAAAGGACCCAAGAAAATTTGGGTACCAAAGAAAGCTTGAGACTCTCACTTGAATAGGTCTCCGTCAAGAAAAAGATAAAATGGTATCTTGACAGCGGATGCTCAAGACACATGACGGGAGACTCAAAGTGCTTCGTAAAGCTTGTTCAAGTAAACGGCGGAAATGTTTCATTTGGAGGAAACGGCAAAGGAAGCATCGTGGGATTTGGAACTGTGAGAATTGGAAATCTCACAATAAGCAATGTTTCTCTAGTAGAAGGACTCAACTATAACCTTCTCAGCATTAGCCAATTGTGTGATACCGGTTTCAAGATCTCCTTTCAAGAAGGAATTTGCTATGGAATTAGTAAAGACTCTCTGAGTCTTTCATGGGTCGAAGGCATGGAAACATCTACCTTCTTGATGTAAAACCAAATGAAGCACAATGCCTAATCTCAATTCAAGATGAAGCAGTCTTATGGCACGAAAGCTTGGCCATGTCAACGTGAAGCAATTAGCCAAAATCTCATCAAAGAGGCTTGTTCGAGGACTACCTAAATTGCCATACCAAAAGTCGATTCATGCACTCCATGCATTCGGGAAAGCAGGTAAGAAATTCATTTAAGCCAATAAATCATGTCTCTACTAATCATGTACTACGGTTGCTTCATATGGATCTCTTCGGACCAACAAGAACCCGAGCATTGGAGGTAAGAAGTATTGTCTAGTAATTGTAGACGATTACTCTCGCTTTACCTGGGTATATTTTCTTGCAAGTAAGTCGAAACCTTTTCGTACTTTGAGAAGTTTGCTAAAAAGGTTCAAAATGAAAAAGGATGTGCTATTTCAAGTATAAGAACAGATCATGGAGGTGAATTTGAAAATCAAGATTTCACAAAATTGTGTGATGAATCTGGTTTTAAACATGTATTCTCCTCTCCATACACTCCTCAGCAAAATGGAGTTGTGGAAAGAAAGAATAGATCTCTTCAAGAAATGGCTAGAACACTTTTAATTGAAAGCAAAATTTCTTCACGATTTTGGGCTGAAGCTGTTTCAACAGCATGCTATATCATCAATAGAGTCTTCCTAAGACCTATTCTTGAGAAAACCCCTTATGAACTATTCAAAGGTAAGAAACCTATTGTTTCATACTTTCATGTGTTTGGTTGCAAATGCTTTATTTTGAAAAATGCAAGTGATCGAGTTGGTAAGTTTGAAGAAAGATCAGATGAAGGCATCTTCCTTGGATATTCTACATCAAGCAAAGCCTACGAGTCTATAACAAGAAAAGCCAGTCTGTGGAAGAATCAATGAATGTCAAATTCCAAGACTCGGCGCAAGATGAATCCAGCCGGACTCAATATGAAGAGTCGAACTCACTCTAGACCTTCCAAAGTCTTCAACTCAAGAAGCATCTCGGACTACGGAAGTCCAACATCAAGAAGCTCATGAAGATTCAAATAAAGAAAGAGATCATCAACCAAGCAAATCAACCAAGAATCGGAAACACAAATCCAGTCATCCTAAAGATCTCATTATTGGCGAAATCAATGAAGGAATCCGCACCGAGATCAAAAAGGCGTGAAGAATCTAGTGCTGTTGTTCTCATCTCGAAATTGAACCAAAAAGCATAGAAGAAGCTTTATCGATGAAAGCTGGATCGAAGCTATGCAAGAAGAGCTCGACAGTTCAACATTAACGATGTCTGGGAATTGACATCTAAACCAAAAGGTAAAAGCGTTATTGGAGCTAAATGGGTATTCGGGAACAAGATGAACGAAGAAGGAAAAGTCGTACGAAATAAAGCAAGACTCGTGGCCAAAGGATATACGCAAGAAGAAGGAATAGACTATGACGAGACTTACGCACCGGTAGCAAGGTTAGAAGCTATTCGTCTATTACTTGCGTTTGCTTGTTACAAAAATTTCAGGTTATTCCAAATGGACGTCAAAAGTGCTTTCCTAAATGGATTTATCCAAGAGGAAGTTTATGTGGAACAACCGCCTGGATTTGAAGACCCAAAGAAGCCGGACTCGGTCTTCAAACCGAAAAAGGCTCTGTATGGTCTAAAGCAAGCACCTCGAGCTTGGTACGACGGACTAAGTAAGTTCTTATTACGTAACGGATTTGTCAAAGGTAAAGTAGATACTACTCTGTTCATCAAAAAGGAAAACAAAAGTTTCTTACTCGTTCAAATATATGTTGATGACATTATTTTTGGATCCTCTAATGAAAGTCTTTGCAAGAAATTTTCTAAGTCTATGCGGGACGAATTTGAAATGAGTATGATGGGAGAGTTAACATTCTTTCTTGGACTTCAAGTGAAACAAATGAAGGAAGGAACTTTCATCCATCAAGAAAAATATGCGAATGATCTTGTTAAAAGGTTTGGATTGGGAAAGTGCAAAAAGACCGACATACCAATGTCATGTTCTCGAGAAGATAGACAAGGATGAAGAAGGGAAGAAAGTAGATCAAAAGCTGTACGGGAGCATGATCGGTTCACTTCTTTATCTTACGCTTCTAGACCCGATATTTTGTTGAGTGTTTGCATCTGTGCTAGGTTTCAATCAGATCCTAGAGAATCACATCTCATTGCCGTGAAACGTATTATCAAATACGTTGCCTCATCTTCAAGCATCGGTCTTTGGTATCCAAAGAGGGGAGACTTTAATCTTCTAGGATACTCGGATGCGAGATCTGGCCGGTTGCGAGTCGATAGAAAGAGCACTTACGGAACTTGTCAACCGCTTGGAAACGGGGGGTGTCTTGGTTCTCAAGGAAGCAAAGCACGTAGCTCTCTCAACGACGAAGCGAGTATGTAGCTCTTGGAAGCTGCTGTTCGCAAATTCTCTGGATAAAACAACAGCTACAAGACTTTGGCATTGAAGACTCATGCACAGAAATCAAATGTGACAACACCAGCGCGATCAATCTCACCAAAAATCCAATCCTTCATTCAAGAGCAAAGCATATTGAGATTCGACATCACTTCATTAGAGATCATATTCAAAATGGAGAAATCTCGATTCAATTTGTTGATTCGAAGAGTCAACTAGCGGATATATTCACAAAGCCTTTGGAGAAAAATCAATTCGACTTTATTCGCTCAAGACTCAACATTTTGAAGCTTGAAGAAGTTAAAGTCTAGAGACTCACCATTTCTAAGACTTTGATCTCTCAGACTTTAAATCATGAGACTCAAACATTCTTGGCTAAAAAGCGTAAGTTGCTATTTTATCTCGAAAAGGTACGTTCTTTCATTCGAGATATAATTCGTGTGAAATTTGAAAACTTGTCTTTTTCAAGGAATTAATTTTGGCAGTTATTGATTTTGAAAAGAAGTGTTCGTACACTTTCCTTGTACCGATTAAACTTCTCTTTTCAAATCCGAGGTATATATATATATACAGTTTTTCTTCGCCCAATTTTCAAAACCCTAAAAGGCACTCTCCTCCCGATATCTTTGTTTCTACTTCTTGTTCGTCGTCGAGAAAGTGGTCATTTTTCTTGGGAAGAGCAAGTGAAGGAATCTTCCAATAGACAAAGAAAGATGTCGTCTTCGAGGAAATCATCAAGAATCGCAAGCGAGGGGACCACAAAGAATGGAGAAGGGACCGACTCACTTCGATCTTGCCGAGGAAGAAGACTTATCAAGTCGGCGACAAAGTCCGATTCGCTCTCCTCCACGTCATTCATCGTCTCCTGCCCCACAAGGTGCAAGTCAACATCTGGAAGAAGAGATAATCGAGGAAGCCGACCCAGTAAGAGTCCAAAGACCCTCCTTTATCTATAAGCTTTATCGTGCGTTGAAAAGCTCCGGTTCTTCATTAAAATATATAGATGACTTCCTTAAGGACAAAAATTATGGGAATGAGTATCTTTTTCTGCGGAGAATGGAGGAATTGGGAATTGCTCCTAAAGGAAGGGCAGAGGAGGCTCTTGCGAACATTCCAAGTGATCCTCGTATGCCAGGACAAAATCTGATTGACGGGAACGATGACGACAAAATGTTCCTTGAATTTAAACCTAGAATGGGTGTGGCAGCAAAGGTGAAAGGAAATCGGATGGATTTGTTTAAATCAAGGATCGGGAAAAAGTGTATTTCAGGCTGTTGAAAAGAGGGGTGATAAACCCTAGAAGTGTCGATTTTGACTTCTTGGACACCATCAACGTGAACTTAAGAGAAAAGTTGAATTTGCTTCAACTTGAGACTTTTTGCTCTGACTCTACGGATGGGTATGCTCAACTGACCGCTTATTTCTATTCAAATCTTAGCTTTTTGGATGCGAATAGAATTTCATTCAGTGTTCGAGACCAAGTATACGTGGTAGATGTGAATATGTTGGCGGACATAGTTAGAGTTGAACAAGGACGCTATCTCCCAATCAAAGTCTCACCTGCTCGTACTACTCTGGATCTTGTCAAAGATAGGGACGTAGAGAAGAAAATTACCTATTCCAGGATGAATGCCATCAACATTGTGCTTCATAAGATTGTGATCAACTGTCTCAGACCGAAGTCTACGTCAAAGACTTCTGTGTCTCTTTCGAAGCAAAGTTGATGTACGCGATCAACTCGGGACGGAAGTTTTCTCTCCCGCACACTATTCTCTTCCATATGTACAGAGCAATGTCAAAAGACAAAGGACAATTGCCTTATCTGGTGCGGTGACCAAGATCTTCAGACATCGAACATTGAACCGCCACATACATTTTGTGTTCGACCGTGTGATAAGATGGTGGTAGGGTTGAAAATGTTAATGAAGATGCGTCTGCAAGAACTCTCCAAGGCAATGGAGAAATTCAAAGTGAAATCTCCAGTTTAGTCTGCCTCAAAGAGAAAAGGAAAAGAGGTCATTGGTGCTCCATCGAAAAAGAAGAAAAGAACTCTCATCCTTGAGGATGAAGATGAAGATGAAGATGAAGATGATGAAGATCCCACTATCCAAGCACCGACAAGAACAAGACGTTCGTGTCTCATCCGACAGATCTTCGAAGAACGAGAGAAGAGGAAGAAAGAGAGAGAGAAGGAGAAAGAAGTTGAAGAAGAAGGAGAAGGAGAAAAAGAAAAGTCTGCTGATAAATGAGAGAAGGGAAATCAAAAGCATGATCATCACTCTTCCCCTTTCGATGTCCTAGAGACGGGGGAGTTAGCGAGCAAGAGAGGTCTACACCTCATGCTGCTGTCGGTGAAGATCTAAGACAATCTCCGAAGACCCGGAAGAAGTTCAGGTCTCTCAATTGCTCGAAGAAGGTGATACGTCGATTCCAAATCTGCCGGACTATCGAAGCACCATCGCCCGCATTTACTCCATCGAGAAAGCTCATGCCGGTACACGGACGGATGATTCTGCAGATTTTCGTAGCATCATGAATATTCTTCGGAAATGCGTAGCCGATATATGTTCTAGATTGTGAAATCCAAGCTTTGAAGAATCTTTGGACAAGCATCTTCGTCTCTCTGGAGGATAAATTCAAAGACCTCGCTCTGCAACTTCAAGCCAATGCCAAGGGAGAAGAGGTAGCTCATCTGAGAGAAGACCTGAAGAAGCTCGAAGGAGTAGTCCAGTCCATTGGGGATTTCCAGATCGTGCGCATTCCCAAGCAGACATGACTCCTTTCTCACCCTTTTTAATGCTGACAAAAAGGGGGAGAACCAATTTGAACCAACAAACAACTATCTTTTAAAACTTTTTAGTGGTTATGTTTATTTTTGAGTATGACTTGAGAACTTGAACTTGGGTGTGAATTTGACTGAATTGATTTGTGGATTGTGATGCTTGACTGGTTGCATTTTTATCAAGTGTTGCTATATGGTATTACTCATGAAAGACTAACCAATTTTTTGTGGATGCAGAGTCGGTTGCTTTATTAATCTTTTGAGTTAGCCATATTGCTTGAGAAATGTTTTTGCAGGTCAAAGTTGTTCAAATCTACAAGAAAGTTTTGTCACCATCAAAAAGGGGAGATTGTTGGAGAAATCTTTCCAGAATATTTTGAAGCGACAAAACGTTTCTATCGGTCTAAGTCGGATGTTCGGAGACCGACGGTTTAAAGTCGAAGACTTTGTTTTCTCGAGACTCAAGACTCAAGACTTAAGACTCAAGACTCAAGACTTAAGACTCAAGACTCAAGACTTAAGTCTATTCTCACTGACAGTCTTTCTAATCTAGTGACGAAGGAAATCTAAAGCCTAGGTATCTGGTTGAGGATTCGATCCAATCCTCTGGAATAGATTCTTTGGTTGGATAATCATTTCGGATTCTTTAATTCTTATCTAAGATCGATTGAAGATCCGATGGTCGACGAAATAATCTTGGAATGTTCTATTCTTGGAAACCAAGATCCCGATTGTATGGGCGAACAGATTGATGGGCTATCATCGATTCCTTAAATAGCTCGGATGATCTTCTTGATTGATTCCGTCCAACGGGTAGATTGGAGGAATTCCTTTGGTAAGTGCCAACGGCTATGATGGCATAAAGGAGTATAAAAGGAAGACGTTCTAGTTGTTTTAAGAGAGTGATCGATAGAGAAATTCCGAGTCGAAGAACCTTGATTGTTAGTTGAGACTGTTCGAGCGAAATTGTATACACAGAGAGTGTTTGTACTTGGTGATACCTTGAGTGAGTGTGGTAGATCATCTACGCCAAGAAATCAAGGAAGATCAACATTGTAACATCTCTTTGTTCATAGTGGAATCCAGCCAATTGGCTGTCAGTGCAAAAGAGTGGACGTAGGCTTGAATCAAGCCGAACCACTATAAACCGAGTGTTCAATTCTCTCTTTCCCTTACTCAGTCTCACGATTGATTTTTAATTATTGCAAATTCTTCAACTGTTTAAAGTATTGTGCAATCTTCAAAAAATCTATTTTGTATACCTATTCACCCCCTCTAGGTACTCATACTAGCAATATCAACCTAATTCCTAATATAAATTAATTAGGATCTCAATCTAATTAGGTAATTTTCATATTTCACCTAATTTCGAATTTCATGAAAAATACAAAAAAAGTCATAGGTTAAATTAGTTTTATTATTTAGGATAAAATGCATTCTTTTAGGAAAAAGAAAAAATGCCATATGCCTGTCATTAGGGTTAGATTCATTGAGATGTATCTCATTTAGTATTTTTGCTAGGCCCATTTAATTAGAAATTACATGTCATTAGAACTAGGTCATTTAGTTAATATTGCATTGCACATTGCATGATTTTCATTAATTAAGTGAAAATAAAAAAATTGTGTGTTAATTAGAAATCATATCTAGGGTTGTTGATGTAGATTTTAATTTAATATTACAGATGCTTTCGTTGCTTGGATGTAAGTTTTTGTAATTTATTTATTGTTTATCTGGGTGTTAAATTGGTGGTTTGCACACCCGTATGATCACCTTACGGAGATAGTTTAAAATCAATTCAAGTTGCCTGCAAAACTTTTTTGTCAAAATAAAAAGAAATGGTATCGAAATGGCGTTAGAGAAATCTAGCGTCCTCGTACTTGGGTTTCTAATCGACCCACCAAAAATAGATTAGTGGCGACTCCTAGTTAAAAATCAATTGCATGTTAAAAAACTTGAACCTAAAGTCGCGAATTGGTATGGGCTTGGGAGAGCCGTAGTTAAGTCTAGGCTTAACAATCCATTAGCCAAACTCTAAGGTGGTTCACACCCTTAAAATTTGGTTGCGACAAAGGCTGTCCCTAAAGGGCTTGAACGGGAGTTGTTCGTGTGACATCCTGAAATTCTATCCCGTTTCGATAAAGTGAAATGGGCATTTCGTCGGTGTGCCTATAGCCTTTTTCTCTGAGCTGATCACTCACGAGTTAACTAACCTATTGGGTAAAGCCGTTAAGGGATGTATCAGCTGTAAAATCCCTAAAAGCTACCTAATTGGTTGGATTGAGCTAAAATCACGTCTGATCGATTTTTAACCACGAAATTGAACTCGATTTCGGGAATCGAATTTTAAGCGCGTTACAATTCTTATTTTTAGGATCCTGTCTCATCGCTCGTCAATTTATTGATGAGTCCGAAATTTCAAGAAAGAAATTATCGGAAGAAAAATTGAAGCCCAAAAGAAAATAGAAAGGAAAAGGAAAAGAGAAAAGGAAAATTGAAATAAAGAATTATGCATTTCCTTTTTTCTTTTTCCTCTCTCTCCCTCTCTTTTCTTTTCTTTCTCTCTCCTCTCTCCTCTCCCCTCCCCCTCGTGCGAATCCCCCTCCCCCGCCGACTCTCTCTTTCTTTTTCCCCCTTGCCGTTTCCTTCTTTGCTTTCTCTTCTTCCTTTGACTAGTCAAAAGTTATTTCTCTCTCTCTCTCTCTCTCTCTCTCTCTCTTTCTTCTTCTTCTTCCTTCCTCCGCATGCTCGACCGAACCAGCTTCTTTCTTCTCCTTCTTTTCTTCCCGTGCGAACCAGAAGCCTGGAGCAGAAGCAGCACAGCTTGCCGTCGCACCGCCGCCCGCGCCGCGCCCGTGCGCCCGTGCGCCCGCCACCATCCGCACGCGCCCAGGCGTCCCTCTTCCGCTCGGCCCAGCCTTGTTTCGCCTCTGTTCCGCACCGACCAGCCACCGTCCGGCCACCTTCGGCCACCGCCCAGCCCCGCCGGACCTCCCCCTCGTCCCCCTCACCCTTCGCCGGCTTCCCCTCGCCGCCCTAGCCGCCGGAGCAGTCCCGATCAGCCGCGACCAGCAAGCCCACGGAGTGGGTTTCCAGCACTTCGGGCCCGCTTTTGGGCCGTTTCCCGGCCCCGAACCCGAGCCGTGCTTTGGGAACAATCGTTCCTCGCGTCGCCGTTGTCGGATTGATCCGATTTGCGCGCGATTTGGTGAGTAATCTCACTAATCCAGGATTAGTGGCTAATTATGCTTAATGTTGGTTTAGATTTAATTAATTATGTTTAGGTTGTCAGATTATATTAAATTAGCAATTATTAGCCAATTGTGATGCAAATTAGATAAATTGAATGTGTAATTAGCAAGTAGACGTGGTCTACTATTTATTGGAAGTGTCTCGGAATTTTTCCCGACCCTTGGTGGGCTCCAATTAGGCTTTTCGGGCCTAAGTGGATTTTTAGCATTTAAATATTAATTTTCGGAATTAAATTAAATAATTATTTATTTTCCGAAAATTCAACTGAGATGACCTGGAACCAGAAAATTATGCTGATGACCGTGGTGAAGTCCGTTTATTTAATCGGGCTTTATTTTGAGCTAAATTGAATTTTTAGTAATTAATAGTTAATTTTCGAAATTAATTAATTAATTAATTATTTTTCGGAAATTAAGATTTTGATGGCCGACGACCGAAATCTCATGCTGATCATTGTGGCATAGTCCGTTTATTTATTTGAGCTCCACGTTGTATGGAATTGAATAAATTGTGATATTTTAGGGATTTACCCTAAATTGACTGGAATTGATTGAGATTGAATTGTTGATCGGTAAATGGCCAAGTATATTATTCAGTATTTATAATGCTTGGTTGAGTTGATTTAATTATTTGATTGAGAAATCGTTGGCATTGGTTGTCGTTATTGAAAGTAAATTGGTAACCACTTGAAAGAGGACACGTGGGCTCGGTGAATTGGAATGTCACCTGGAGAATGCACGTGAGTTCAGTGGTTGAATATGTCACCTTGGCGAAGAGGTCGCCTAAGAGAATGCACGTGGCTCGGAGACTCGGTATGTCGTCCTGGAGAATGCACGTGGCTCGGTGACAGAGTTTAGCATCTAAAAGGACACGTGGCTCGGTGAATTGATGCATCACTTTGGTGAGATAGCACCTAAGAGAATGCACGTGAGCCCAGGCATCTAAAAGGACACGTGGCTCGGTGATCGATGCGTCACTTTGGTAGCGAGTACCTTAGAGAATGCACGTGGGTCCAGTATTTGGAATGGCATCTAAAAAGGGTACGTGGCTCGGTGATCGATGCGTCACTTTGGTAGCGAGTACCTTAGAGAATGCACGTGGGCCTGGGCATCGTAAAAGGACACGTGGCTCGGTGGCTTGATGTACCACCTTGGTGAAGAGGTTGCCTTAGAGAATGTACGTGGGTCCGAGGTTTGAGGCACGTGACTCGGAGACCTGGAATGTCGTCCTGGAGAATGCACGTGGCCTAGCTTTTAAATATCCCACAGTGGGGATTGAATTGTATGACATGTAATCGTCTGGTTCGATTTGTTTGAAGTAAATGGGTGCCTATTGTGAATTGTACTGACTTGCAGATGGAATCAGAGGCCAAGGTAAGTCATTTGCTATGTGCGTGTTTAGGCAGCCTTTAGTATAATGGTTTACTAATCGGGCTTAGTGGGGTAGAACTCGCTGAGACGTAGTCTCATCCCAGTTTAGGGAAAACCATTTCAGGACCCCGCTGAAGAGCTGAGGAGGAGGAATCCGAGAAGGAGAACTTGGAGGTGAATCTTAAGGAGAAAGATTTTTGGAAGAAGAAGATAGTCCCGAGAGGGGCCTTGAGTATCATCTGGATGGATTGAGATCCTATCTCCTTTTTATATCTCTTTTTGATGTGAATAGTTATGAAGTGAATTGTGGTTTGTATAAAAGTTTGGTTATAAATTTCAATATGAAAAATATGGCCCTACTTTTCTATCCCATCGTTTTATTGTCTGGGGATTTTAACTGCTTCCGCATGTGCTTAAAAATGAAAGGGTCAGCGATACATTGTCCTGGGATATTGCATTATAAAATCGACCAAGTGAGACGGATGTGTGTGTGCCTGAGGATCGGGGCGTGACAGTTCGCCCACTGTGGGAAGGTATACCTGCAGAAAATTGATTTCGTCCTCCCTGGTTCTAAATCTAGGTCCATTCATGATATTAGAGCCATGGTTTCGTTTGTAATATTTATCTATTCCATGCACTTGGTAGGTGAATTCAGTGCCGAGAAGATCTCTTCACATCATGTCTACAGAACCAGAAATTCTCGAAGCACCAGTTTCTCTTGCTGCATCTCCATCATCCTCAACCCTTTTAGATTTTCGTATTTCCAATGCTTCTAGGATAGATTATCTCTATGAAGTCTCTCTCAGTGATGAAACCAAGATTTCTGAAACCCAACTTCCTCTCATGAACCCTTACTCCGCTTTTGCCAAACCTCACCCATCATTCTCACCTATCCTCTCCATCCACCAACTTATTCACCAAACCCCAAAGCAAGTAAAAGAGTAAGTCTAGTCCTCCAAATTTGATCGGTACCCCATTCTTGCTACTGAAAATAAGTATTTCGTTACTTTTCAGATCCCTCCAGAATTTCTCAGACAATTGGCTCAACAGAGATATACTCATGTCCATTATGGCATTGTTTGTCTTGCTCTCACCTTTCATGGTCGAAAAGGCTTGCCAGTTGTGGCAATAATTGTGTTGTTGGATACCGGGTTTTTACAATACCAGCATGTTTGCATCAGTACTATTCAAATCACTTTGAATGCTTCCAAACTTCAACATCGCTCTTTCAGACCCCTAACTACTCTCTTTTTTAAAAGTCCAAATCTAGTTCATTAGAGCTCCTCAAACTGCTGACTCTGTAGCTGCAACACTACATTACCATATGGTTTATCGAGTGCATAATCATGCTCTTGATCTAAATTTCAACAATGGTAATGAAGATGCTTTGCTTATCTCGATGCAGAATGATCATGCGTCCTGAATCCATGTTCCTAGACAGATCCCGAAGGACATGTTGGCCAAGCTCCTTCAAGAGACTTGGATCACCAACTACAAAAAGCTATACCAGCATAACAAGCCTTTCCAGTCTACGGACTCTGAGTTCGTCCCGAAAAAAGATGGAACTATTTCTATCAAGTTTAGCAAGGAAAAAGGAAGAAAGTCCTTCTATCTTCTAGATTCTCTTTATGATTGAACCATGTGTTCCTGAATCAATTTCAGAGCCAGACCCAAAAAACCTTGTTCGACACTTTAACAGTGATGGACATCTTGTCAATTACTACAAAGACAAGTATGGTTATTATTTCTGAGATCCTTTTTGCCAATGTTCCTATTGTACAAATTCCCCTGACGAGGTAGATCCTTTTGCAAAATCTCCACCTCGACGAAAAAGGCCAAAGGATAAGGTGTACCAAAGGTACTTAAATGGAGATCCCTCCGTTAACACTCTTGGTGAATGTGATAAATACTAGTTCATGGTTTCTTATGCACCACCTCCACCACCAGAATTCAGTACTACACCCCCAAGATTTCCCAGATTCACCAAAATCGCCCCCACCATCTCCTCCTAAAAAAAAACTAGCTCTCTCCCCGTTTTATAAGCCAATCTTAAAGTGGGCCAAGAAACACTCCTACCCACTTGAGATTCCAACAGAAACACCATTCACTTCTTCCATTGCTATGTTTCATGATACAGAC
This sequence comes from Eucalyptus sideroxylon, assembly GCA_014182405.2. Lineage (NCBI taxonomy): Eukaryota > Viridiplantae > Streptophyta > Magnoliopsida > Myrtales > Myrtaceae > Eucalyptus > Eucalyptus sideroxylon. Next base: position 103,275 of record CM024552.2, read on the forward strand.
TTTCCTCCTCAAAACTTCCCATTCCGCTAACTTAGGTGGTTTCAACTTCAAGAATTGTTCCACCGGTCCTCGAGTATGGCGTTCTGCTCCGGGTTGTTGTTGTGCTTGCCTTTCCATCAAATTTCCTATATTGGTCAATGCTTGCAAGATATCTTCCATTCGAGATTCAACCCTTGAAGTAAAGGTTTCGGCTCTCGATGGATGAGAACTCCCAGTTCATACCATATCTTCCTGTAGCTTACCAAGCATTTGCCTCAAGAATAATTTGTGGCTTGATGTCATTAGTCAGATAACATAATAAGGTTATTGCTAAAGTCACATAAGTAACATAGAATGTTACCAGCACACAAAGGTAACTCACAATAACTGCCAGAGATTTACAAGTGAACTCACTCACCCGTTATTCAAAGTTAGTCAACTATCCTTGGTTAGTGTCCTATAGTGTGCATTATTATATCATCTTTTCCATTTAAGGCACCTTATCACTCCAAATAGACCATAGCTCTGATACCACTCATTGTGGCACCCCTTGACGGCCCCCAATCTATTAGGGTCACCACATTGTTTCCTCTACCTAGATATCCCTTCTTCTTCTTTTTTTTTAATGGACTTTCGAGAAGTCATATGGGGGTTTTTTCATATACTTGATTGGTCCCTGTACAAAAGTATCGTGGAAGCATATCCAACAACTCCCTTCCCTATATTCAGAAAAAAAAAATGCACACCAACTAAACATTTTTATAGGTAAAAATTGAACATGTTTATTTACTTAAACCAAATGGACATCATTCATCGGTATACTAAAATGCCATAGTCTTCTATTCTCGGCTATATTTCAAAAGATGACCGACATCTTTTCCAACAGTTATATACTTAAAGTCAATCGATCAGTGTCAGCGTCCAAAAGTTCCTTCCTCTGCTGTCCTCCTCCTCGTAGTCATATTCAATCACTCGGTCTATCTGCTGGTAACGGTGGCAGCAGAGATATCTTGTCTAGTCTGAAATGTTAGTCCCCAAACGGGGTGAGTACAACGACTCAGCAGCAAAAGATCCGTTAAACTATACTATGCAAGCCATCACGATCTAGTTTTATGCAAAATAGACAAGATAGTTCATCAAGGAATGAGTATGCATCGGAACCATAAAACTTTTAGTGCAATGACCAGTGCAATTCCAACAAACAAGATGCATCATGTCTAGTCACATAGGTCCCGATCATAGGACCAAACTGTTATGACACGTCTCATTCCATGCCATACAATTTAGTCACATAACCAGACCACACGCACTCTTAGTAAAACCATCATTTTTAATATTCAAGAGGTTTTATCCCCCCAGAGGACCAATGTTTGCGTCCTTCTGGGATTTCGCACCCAACTTGGCATCACGAAAGGCTCCGGGCATGTATTCAAAATACAATCGGGCATCCGGAGCATTGCGTCACATCTCCGGGCATCTCGCACCCCACTTGGCGTCACGAAAAATCATTGGGGGCCATAGACATGGTTACCCTTACCCTCCGGATTTACGTATCGACAAGCAAACAACTGGGCATCCCGAAGCTCCCGGGGAAAACTTCTGGGCATGTATTCATAATACAACCAAGCATCCGAAGGGCATCTCATTCGAACCTCTAGGCATCCCGACTCTTGGGGCATCGTTGACCCGAGGATCCAACGGTAACAATTAACACTTTTCAATGCAATGACAAGATGTCCCATGAGTCTTTATCAAATCTCAATATTCCATGATATGCTGAATGTCAATATCATCATGTCTAATAACAACTCAAGATGCATTCATCTTTGGGACAAATTGAGCAAATTCGGAATAAAACAGCTCAAACATCACAGTTTTAGTAACAATTTTGGAATAACCCCTAAATGAAAACAGAAAATTCTGAAATTTTGATATGTTATAAATAAGACCTAAAGGAAAAATTTTCATGAAAAACACTAAGTCAGATTCATTGTATATCAAGAGCAGTAATTGCTATATTCTTTACTAACATTCTGTAATAGCTTCCAGATTTAACATTTACGAGGAAAATCTTTTTACTGACAAAATCTTTTTACTGACCAAAAGTTGTCCATTTATTTTCAAATTTTGATATGTTATTCATAAGGATGTGTCCTACAACTTTTATTAAGGGTTTGAAGTCCAATTTTGATTACAGAAAATTCACGGAATCATCGAAGGTCTTGCTATTTTCTGCGAAACAGTTTACTAATTCTAAGAGAACTACTTCTACTCATTCAAAATCCAGCATCCAACATCCACAACCCAAATATCTCCAAGTCTATTGCACTCCACTAGACAACAACAGCACAACATGATATAGGTTAATGAACTTTCACTTGCCTCAAGTCCTATGATGTTAACGGTGAGGGATTCGGTGCGGTGGTGCGGCAGCTGCGGCTCGAGTGGGATGGCAGCTACGGCACGACGGGGACAGTGGTGGCATCCAAGCACATGGCGGAGGGGCGGTCCTTTCCCTCGCTGCTCACTCTCTCGCACTCGCCGTTCGCTGCTCTCTCCCCCTTTCGCTTGCTCACCCGCTCGTTCTCTCTCAGTTTCTCTCTCTCTCAATTTGCTCGACCGCTTGCTTCTCTGGTCACTGGTTTTGTTGAAAACCAGTCAACAAAAAGGGGGGTTTTCGGTGGCTAATTGGGTGAGTGGCAGCTGGATTATACGTGTCCTGCAATTGAATTTTACTTCTTAGCTGCACGACACCTTACTTCTCCATGCAAGGAACGTGTCCACCATTTGCTTCCCCTCGGTCAACAATCTCCAAGAGCTGTTGACCCCATTATGTCGGTGATTAGGAGAAAGCTTGGGGTTACTTGGGCGAGATAACCCCACGCATGTACGTCCCCATGCAAGTCAATATTTCCTCCTTATTTGACGGACTTCAAAAAGAAACGTGACTACGATTAGTGTCCAAAGTCTTCTCTTGTTGTATGGTTGGTCGGTCCAAGAAATAAAAGAGAACGTGACCGTTGGTGGGATTGTTCACATGGCTATTCAAGGAGAATTTCTTTTTCTCCGAAAGTTAATGTTTCGGGATGTCGAGTGACGATGAAACTAGGTTGAATGTGGTGCCGACGATGACGAATGTCGCGCAAGTGAAGAAACATGCACAATCCTTATGCACGGTTCAATTCTTCCAAGATTCGACTCTTAATTTCAGCATGTGCAAGTTCTGAAAAATAATTACTAACGTGGCTGCACGGGGTCACAACAATGTGCATGGGAGGTTTGGTTTGTAGGGTACACAATTGGACGGCTAAAATCAATACAAAAGATATCTGCACCTTATGGCACAAACCTCGTTCTTACTAGAGATGGTACATGAGAACAAGGCTATAACTCATTCGATGGTGGAACCATTTCTAAATGTGACCCCTCGGTCCGATGGTGACAACAAAACAATGTCTGTTGTGGTGTCGATAACACCGTCCGATGATACTTCCGTCACTTAGTCACGAACTGTTGTATATTCGAGGGTCGTGAAAATTTCCGGATGCCACTCCTCAATTCCTTTATTTTGATTCGTAGCTCTAATTAACTGTTCAAGTTTAAACTCATTGATTTTATTTGAAACTGCTAAAGGTGGAAATCATTCTTAGATTGTGATTTTTTATAAGCAAATCATTTCTACCCAACTTTGCAAAAAAATTTGTTCACACCTATTCACCCCTCTTTAGGTGTTCTTACTAGCCCTTTCAACTATAACCTGTGAAACTTGCCGATTCAAGGTCTAAACTTGAGTGTCTAGAGACTATACCTTACTAGTGAGAAAATCTGAAGTAGATCGGCAGTGTGAAGCTTTTGGATCTCAACATCCATTGCATATTGCTGAGCTTTAACCTCCAAAAGAAGCTCTATTATCCTTGGATAGTTTGGATCAAGGTCTGTTTGAGCACTAGCTTTAACAAAATGAGTCTATGAAGTGTTGAAAGATGAGGAAACATCAACTTGATCGAGTGCAATTTGTTTTGCACCCTGACTTGAAGTATACTCTTCAACTTCAACTTTAGGGAATTGGGATGCAAAAACATCTTCAGGGTCTGCAGGAGATCGGCTTATACCATCACTCGCATTATGTGGAGAAAAAGTCCATGTTTTCTCATGAGCTCCCCCTGTTTTTGTGCATACAGGTGGAGAAGAAATTTCTTCTTCTTGAACCTTTTCTATTTTAGAGTGAGAGTGATGTTTTGTCTCAGTTTGTACTTCTTCAGGGTCATCCCCAGTTGCTTCAGAATCCTCTGATAATGTTATTGCAACAGTTTCTCCATTAGAGTCACCATTTTCTTCAAAAGCACCTTCTTCTTCTTTATCTTCATCTCCTTCAACTTCTACTCCTTCTTCTTCTTCTTCTTCTTCCTATTCCTCTTCTTCATCTTGTCTTTCTCCTCATTCTCTTTCCTTTGATTTCTCAAAAGCAGCAAAGCCTTGAAGATTTCTTAAGGCAATGACATAAATGGTTAGATCATCTTCATCCTCTTCATCTTGCAGGATAAGTGATCTCCTTCTCTTTCCAGTTTCTTGTACAACTTCCTTGCCTTTGTGCTTTCTTGGAGTAGCAAAACCTTCCTTGATTTTGCTCAAGGACTTCTTCTTCAAGAGCTCAATCGCCTTAGTCAAAATCCTTCAGCTTCATTTTGGAGATCATTTTCAATCATATCTCCATAGGAACAATAGTTCTTGAGTAGAGTTGAGGGGGAAACTTGATATGAAAATGACAGAACAACTTTGTAACTAGGGCAGAGTAGGGAATTGGCCTTTATCCTTCATGACAGTCCTATACATATGCAGCAAGATAGTACAAGGAAGTGAGAAACGAGTCCCATTGCAGATTGCCCACATGATTCTTGCCTCAAACCTAGAAACATTAGTTTTGGAGGTTGCCTTGGGCTTGATGCAGTTGATAACAATTTTGTGCAACAGAATGTTGGAGGTTGGCAATCGGGAGTATGCGATACCTCCACTTGGCAGTCTATCCTTTACCAAAAATCTAGTGGCTTGACCAATGGAGTTATTGATTGGCTGAAAACCACTTCTTTCAACTTCTAGAATATTGGCCAAAATGTCAGCATCCACAACATAGGCTTTGTCACAAGTAGTAAACTGAATGTGATTCTAATCAAGGAAAGACAAATTTGAGTAGAAGTATGCTGTCAATTCTAGATAAGCCACAGCCGTCTCAACACAAAACCTTTCTAATTGAAGGATGGCCAACTTTTCCCTCAAGTTCACATTTATCGAGTCCAAGAAGTCAAAATCCACTATTCGAGGGTTTATCACCCATTTGTTCAACATTTAGGCATAAACCCTTTTATGCTATGCCCCTTAGAATGAAACAGTTTCGTTCTTTCACCACGGACATCAGCAGTCACACCCATCTGGGTTGAAAATTCGAAAATATTCGCTCATCATTATCCTCATTTTCAGGCTGGTTAACAGAATTAAATCTAGGATCAAAAAGAAAATGCATAAAAGCCTTTTCTGCGCAGCCTTTTGGTGCCATTGCTATCCTTTTCATAGCCTTTAAGAAAATAGTTTTGTTCCCATGCCCATGGCCTTTCAGGAAACTAGTAATAAAGGACATTGGAGAACCACCCTGTTTCAGATAACAATAATACTTGCAAAGAACCTGGGGTGTCAAGAATTTGAGAGGAACAACATCTTGTTCAACTTCTTCCAACGGTTGACAAAGAGTGATATGCAGAGAGTCGTCACCAGTAAAATCAAAGTGTGTCGGTCCTTTTGGCATGTTTTGAGGCCCCTGACTTGTGATCCGAGAAGATTTCCTTTGGTGTGACTTGGATGCAGTCTTGGAAGATTTCATAGACATGTTCGAGTGAAGAAAAGATGAAAACTTGCAGAGTAATTTTGAGAAGAAAAGTTGAGGGAGAGAGAGATTAGACGTTAGGGTTTGGAAAATGCTTGTGCTTTGAAAAAGAGAAATCTTGGGGTATTTAACCAAATCGAAATGAGGTAGTCAAATTGTCATGAGGGAAAATGCTTTTTCAAAAATGAAAATAAAATTGGTAACTCTGCTAAAAATTTGAAATCATATTTTAGCAAACATAATAATTGCCGAAAATAAAATAGGCAAGCATCGATTCAGATAAAATCATACCTGTTCAGAATTTACATTCTAAAAATAAAATACTTGGATTTGAGAATATGTTCATACTGATATGGCTTTTGCAAGTTGAAGTTATGAGTCGATCAACTTTAGACTTTAGGAGATATAATATTCAGCTTGCTGCGAATAGGCTCAAATGAGTTTTTCTCCAACGATTTTGTGAATATGTTTGTCAGCTGATTCTTTGAATCAATAAATTGAACCATAATCTCGCCATTCTAGACATAATCTATTATAAAATGATGTCAAATCTCTATATGCTTTGCTCTTGAATGAAGAATGAGATTTTCGGTGAGATTGATAACACTTGTGTTGTCGCATCTGATCTCTGTGCAGGATTCTTCTTTTCCAAAGTCTCTTAGTTGTTGTCTTATCCAAAGAATTTGAGAACAAAAATTCCCAAGAGCAACATATTCTGCTTATGCTGTTGATAAAGCCACCGTACTTCATTTCCTTAAGAACCAAGATACCGGCATTTGTCCCAACAGTTGACATGTGCCAGATGTGCTCTTTCTATCGATTCTACAACCGGCTAAAACAACATCAAAATAACCAAGAAGAGTAAAGTCTCATTCTTTTAGATACCATAGACCTAGCTTTGGAAAAGTCGCAACATATTTTATGATGTGTTTAACAACACTAAGATGAGATTCTTTTGGATTAGACTGAAATCTAGCACAAATGCACACACTAAATAAAATGTCAGGTCTAGAGACAGCAGGGTAAAGAAGAGAACTGATAATGCTTCTGTATAGTTTCCGATCTACTTTCTTCCCTCCTTCATCCTTGTCCAATTTTGATGAACTCAACATAGGAGTTTTTGTCCTCTTACAATTCTCCAATCCAAATTTCTTGATGAGATCTTTGTCATATTTTTCCTGATGAATGAATATATCTTCCTTTGATTTTCTGACTTGCAATCCCAGAAAGAATGTCAATTCACCCATCATGCTCATTTCAAATTCATCATGCATAGATCTTGAAGATTTCTTGCATAGACTTTTGTTAGGAGAACCAAAGATTATATCATATACATAAATTTGTACAAGTAGAAAATCTTTTCATTCCTTTTTTTATAAATATAGTAGTATCAACCTTTTCTTTTTCAAAACTATTCTGAGTTAGAAATTTACTCAACATTTCATACAAGGCTCGTGGAGCCTGCTTTGACCATACAATGCATTTTCAGTCCGTAGACGAGTCTCGATTTTCTTGGATCTTCAAATCCTGGTGTTGTTCCACATAGACTTCTTAAATGAATCCATTGAGGAAAGCACTTTTGACATCCATCTAGAATAAACTGAACTTTTGGAAACAAGTAAAAGTAAGCAATAATCTAATTGCTTCTAACCTTATTACTGGTGCATAGGTCTCGTCATAGTCCATCCCTTCTTCTTATGTGTATTCTTTCGCCACGAGTCTTGCTTTGTTTTTTTTTTTTTTATCACTTTTCCTTTCTCATCCATGTTGTTTTTGAAAACCCACTTCGTTCCAATAACATATTTGCCTTTGGGTTTTGGAATCAGCTCCCATACATCATTGATGCTGAATTGTCTGAATTCTTCCTGCATAACTTCTATCCAGCTTTCATTAGACAGAGCTTCTTCTACACATTTTGGTTCTATCTCAAAAACAAGTGTTAAAGCGCTGGAGTCTTCTCTTGCTTTGGATCTAGTACGAATTCCTTCATCAACGTTACCAATGATGAGTTTTTTAGGATGACTTGACTTGTGCTTCTAGTTGTTGTTTGGCCTGAGAGTCTATTGATCCTCTATTTCGTTTGAATCTTCTTGTTCTACTTGTTGTTGTACTCTAAAAGTCTGAACTTTGTTGGGGGAGACAGACTTTGTTAAGTCCGGAACTAGTTTAAACTCTTCAAATTGAACCCGGTCTAGCTAAATTTGCATATTTTCCTGAAACCTAATGTTCATAGATTCTTCTACAGATTGAGTCTTCTTGTTAAAGACTTTGTAAGCTTTACTTTTCAAAGAGTACGCAAGAAAAATTTATTCATCTGATTTTTCTTCAAACTTTCCAAATCGATCATTTGCATTTTTCAAAATAAAGCACTTACAGCCAAAGACATGAAAGTAGAAAACATTCGACTTCTTTCCCTTATATACCTCATAGGGAGTCTTCTCTAGAATAGACCTTAAAAACACCCTGTTGATAATATAACAAGCAGTGGAAACTACTTTTGCCCAAAAGCGAGAGGGTATTTTACTTTATATTAAAAGAGTTTTGGCCATTTCCTGTAGAGATCTTTTTTTTCCTTTCCATGACCCCATTTTGTTCTAAAGTATATAGAGAGGAGAAAACATGCTGAAAACCAGATTCATTACAGAATTCTACAAAATCTTGGTTTCCAAATTTATCTCCATGATCTGTCTTTATGCTTGAAATTGCATAATCTTTCTCGTTCTGAATTTTCTTTGCAAATTTTGAGAAGTACGCAAAAGTCTCAAACTTGTTTGCTAAGAAGAACACCCAAGTGAAATGAGAATAATCTTCCACGATCAGCAGAAAATATTTCTTTCCACTGAGACTCTAAGTTCTTGTTGGACCAAAAAGATCTATATGGAGAAGCTGTAAAACTCGATTGGTAGAAATCTGATTTACTGGATTAAAAGAACTTTTGACTTGTTTTCCCAAGACACAGGGAGTGCATGATTCAGACTTTTGATAGCCCAGATTAGGAAGCCCTCGAACCAACTTCTTAGAGGAAACCTTGGCAATCTGCTTCATATTTACATGACCAAGCTTCCGATGCCAAAGGCTTGCTTCATCTTGAATAGAAATAAGATACCGTGAACTTTTTGGATTTACATCTAGAAGGTATATATTGCCATGCCTTCGCCCCCAGTAAATGATTGAGAGAAGTCTTGACTTATTCTAGAATAAATGCCTTCTTTGAAGTTTATTTTGAAACCAATATTACAAAGCTGACTTATGCTCAGAAGATTGTAGTTTAAACATTTCACCAGGGAAACATTGTTGATAGTCAAACTTCCAATCTTCACAGTTTCACAGCCTATAATCTTTCATTTACTATTTCCTCCAAAAGAAACTTTTCATTCTTTTAGTCTATCAAGCTTTACGAAACAACTTGAGTCTCCTGTCATATACCTCGAACAACCACTATACAAATACCATTTGATTTTTTTTTTTAATAGTGACCCGTGATCAAAAGAAAAACTCAAACTTTCTTTGGCACCTAGATTTTCTTGGGTCCAGGAGTGTTAGTATTAAAAACAGTTATTACCCAGTCTTTCTTAATTGGTCTCAAAACCTTGGGACAATCATTTTCGAAATGTTATGAGCTATTACACTTAGAACATTTGTGAGTACTTTGGCCAACAGGTTTTATAAATACTTTTTGAAAATGATTTTTGTAAAATGTTTTTATAGGTCTCTGTTTAAGTCTCTATTTTACTTTAGAAAAATCAATTAAAGGAACAGTTTCATTATTCATACCCAGACCTGACTTGTAAAAATAGGGTATTTGAGCTAAAAGAATTTCTCTAATTTTTCTAATCCTTTTGAAAGCCTTTTTGAAATATCTGAGATTTTCCTTTTTTAAAACAACATTTTCTTTTGAAAGTGAATCATAATTTTCTTTCAAATCGTCAAAGCTTCTTTTCAGATTTTCAAACTTTTCTTTCCAAGAAACTTTCTATTGCCTGAGCTTAGAATTCTCTTTTTTTAGTTCGAAGATCCTTTTAAGAGAGAATTTAAGATTGAGGCAAAGTTCATATATATATATATATATAGAGAGAGAGAGAGAGAGAGAGAGAGAGAGAGAGAGAGAGAGAGAGAGAGAGAGAGAGAGACTTTAATAGGAATTTCTAAGTTACTAACCTCGATTTCTTTGTCAGAGTCTGAATCATTGTCTATTTCTAATTCTAAGTTTGAATTTGAGTGAGCCATCGACATATGTTTGCGAATTCTTCTTTGCTTTCTTCATATTCGGTGCCGCTCTAAGTTTATGCTTTGAGAGCCTTTTTGTATTTCTCAATCTTCCATTCCTTATTTTTCATCAAGGGAAAGTTTGGTCTAATATGCCCATTTTTCTTGCACTCGAAGCATATTACATCCCTGTTAGTTTCGGTTTCATCTCGTAGGTTTTTTTGGAAATTCTGCAAGCCCCGCTTCTTCCAATTGAACCTTCTACCTTTTCTGTTCAGTCTTCTGAATTTCTTTATTATGAGGGTCAGTTCTTCATCATCCATATCATCTTCTTAATCATCATCAGAATCAATTTTAGATTTTAAGGTAATTGATTTCTTACCTTTTAGATCTTTTTCATCATTGATCTGCTCCACTTCGTACAACTGAAGTGTACCTATTAGTTCATCTAATGATAAAGGCATAATCCTTTGAGTCTCTCTGATTGAGGTCTTCACATGATCCCAGTCTTTTGAAAGTCCATGCAATAGTTTGTCGACTTTCATTGATCCATAAATTGGCTGGCCTTGATAAGCCAGGCCATTCACAATTTCTGTAAAATGACTAAATATATCAGAGATAGATTCTCCAGACTTCATTTTGAATGTTTCATATTGTCCAAGAAGAATATTTATTTTTGTTTCCTTCAAATAGTTAATCCCCTCATAGGTAACATGAAGTATGTTCCAAATTTCTTTTGTTGTTTCATAAGAAAAAAAATCGATTATATTATGTGGGAGACAAAGCACAATATAAGAAATAAATTTGTTTTGCGTCAAGAGCCTATCTTTTGGTAATTTCAGCTTGTGTTAATTCATCAACATCAATCACTTCTTTTTCTTTGTCCGAAGCTAATGTTGTTTTAGGATTGATTCCTTTTTTTAATAACATCCCACTCTAGGGGATCTCTTGATCTGAGAATTGCCTTCATTTTGTTTTTCCATATATTGTACTCATTTCCATCGAAGTAAGGAGGTCTGGTATTACTTTGTCCCTCAACCAAACCTGGAGCTAGAATACTAACTATAGAAGATCTTTAGCTTAATAAGTAAAAACACTTCAATAAAATAAGCACGCATGCTCTGATACCAATTGAAAAGGCTAGTAAGAACACCTAGGGGTGAATAGGTGTGAAAGCAGATTTTGTGAAATGCAGTAAAAAGCTTTACTTTTAGGGATAAGTGCTGCAAAAGTCCTAAAACTTGTCACAAAAACACAATTGAGTCCTAAAACTTGCAAAAAATGTAATTAAGTCCTAAAAATTGTCAAATTATTTCAATCGAATCCTAAAGTTAATACCGTTAGTCTTTTCCGTTAAAAATGCTGACGTGGCATTTTAAATAATTTTTATTTTTCACGTGGATTTTTTAATTATTTTTAAAAAAATTAGATATAAAAACTAAAAAATAGATTTATTAATTTTATCTTATTTTATCAAAAACTAAAAAGAAAAGTTAAATTTTTTTTTTTAAAATTGTTTTAAAAAAATCAACAGCTCCTCTTCGCCGTCATTGTCGCCGTCGCCACCAGTCGCCGAAGGGCTCGAGCGACAATTGCCGGCCCTAGGCAGGGGTGGTCGGCCCTCGCTTGGCCCTAGGCGAGGGTCGATGACTGTTGCCTAGCCCCTCCGGCAATGGGCGGCGGCCACAACAACGGAGAGGAGCCGCTGATTTTTTTTTTTTAAACAATTTTTAAAATAAAAATTTAACTTTTCTTTTTATTTTTTGGTGAAAATAAGATAAAATGAATAAATCTATTTGTTTATTTTTTATATCTAATTTTTTTAAAAATAATTAAAAAAATCAACGTGAAAAATAAAAAATTATTTAAAATGCCATGTCAGCATTTTTAATGGAAAAGGCTAACGGTGTTAACTTTATGACTCGATTGAATAATTTGACAAATTTTAGGACTTGATTGCACTTTTTGCAAGTTTTAGGACTCAATTACATTTTCGTGGCAAGTTTTAGGACTTATGCAGAACTTATCCCTTACTTTTAAACTGAGTCTGGTTGACTACAAACTTTACAGAAGGATTTAGACTAACAACTATTTCAAAACACAGAAGTATCATCACCCTAAGTAAAGTAAAGGAGTTCAGCGAAGAGAAAAATAAATATAAGATTTATAGTGGTTCGGCTTAGATCAAACCTACATCTACTCTCTCACGCTGACAGCCTTCTGGCCGGTTTCCACTGTGAATTGAAAGAGAATGTTACAGCCCTGTGATCTCAACTTCTCAGTGAGGAATCTCTACTGTTCTCACAAGATCACTCTCCAAAGTTTCTCACTTTCGAATACAAGTTTAAGCACTAAGTGATGAATGACAAGTGATTTGGAAGCTTCAGACTTTGGAATTCTTCTTTCACGTTATTCTTCAAATGACTTGAATAACCTCTTTAAATACTCCTACATGCCTTCTCGGCCATTGGCACTTTCTAGAGGAATTCTTCCAATCAACCCGTTGGACATAATCAAACAATAAAATCTCGAGCCGTTTGAAGATTGAGATGAAAACTCGTCAATTATGTTCGCCCATACAATCAAGATCTTGATTTCCATAAGTAGATTCTTTCCAAATAAGTTTGCCTTCCAAAATGATTTGCTTCTTCGAAATTGATTCCAATTAAGATAGACAAGAAGGTAGGTGATATTTCCAACCATAAAGCTTGATATATCTTATACGCACTAATACCTTGAAGAAAATAATCTTGAGTCTGATTAAGTCTTCATTCTCACATTCAGTCTGGAACTTATAAGAGTGGGCAGACTTCTGATGTAAAATAGACTTTGACACAGAAGTCTAGCATTTTTCATAATAGAATTTAGATAAGTTTTGTCAACTTCAAAACATCATATGAGTTTTCTCCAACATTTGCTTCCTTCTAGAATGTCTAATATGTTTAACTGTTTCTAATGAAGCTTTGCCTAACTAGCAATTCCTAAGATTGTGATACATGAAAGAGTATGTTTAAGAACTCTTTCTTGCTCTCTGGCCTTGGCTTTATTGAGTAATTGTCTAGGGAGCTTATCCATGGCAAGAATGAAAGCATCCATAAAGACCTAAAAGAGGAAGTTATCATCTATGATTTCTAGAGACTTAAAAGAAGGGAAGAGAACATCATTTAGAATATATTACTATTTCTAACCCCGTATAAAAGAAAATTTAAACTTTTTTTTTAACTTTATAATTGAAGAGAAATACTCACCAACCTTTGCATAGGCGAAGGTTGTTTTCAACTAGGCAATCGTTGGATCACGAATTTGTGTAGACATTTGGTAAATGAGACATCAGAGAGACCCCCACAACATAATCTTATATGTAACTCAATTCCTTCACTCCTACTCCATAATCCCAAACAATCAAAACTAGCAAGGGGTTCTCTCTTCACACACAATTGTGTACAATGAAGAAATTGACATTTGGGTGACCGACGAGCCCTTGATCATGACCCGTTGGATCAACAAGGTTGAGCACCTCCACTGTGTTCGACTCTGTTGGGATATAATACGCAGAAATGACAAGATCTTACAATTTACATCAATGCGAAATCGCTAGAAAAATAAACGAGAAAAATAAGGGCACCAGAAATTTACATGGTTCAGTCTAAGTATCGGTACCTACGTCCATGAGGAGAGCTAGTAGCAAATAATCCACTAAAATCGGAGAATCAGAGTTTATAATCGCTCAAATGCTCAAAGGTTTCCCACACCCAGATTTAACCCAAAACCCAAAGTGTTTATAAATAAACAAACTCACGGCACAAAATTATCGCACGTTCAAACTCAAAATACAACGCTCTACGTATGCCTGATTTGCGTATGTACGAAATCACGTATCAAAGCTTCTCGCAGAATCTGGCTCGGCGGATGTGAGGCTTCACTTTCTTCTCAGTGGCATGTGGCTTCTCGCGCTCGTACGTTCAGCAGCCCTTTTTATTGCTTTGCGTGGCTCCTTGCCGAGAGAAAAGAAAACTTGCAGTTTTCTTCTGCTTTTATACATGTGTTTGCGTCCCCAAGGTCAAACTTTTGACCTTGGGCCACACCTCCTCCGTTTGGGCTTCATGTGCAGGACTTCACGCGTCTTTCCTTTTATGTTTCGTAGGGTTTCTTTTTTCCGTGCAGGGGCACATCTTTGGCAGCTTCACTTCAAAGACCGAAAATTCATCTTTTAATTATTTCAAGAGTCCAACAAAGCCTTTTGATTATTCATCTAATCTTCAAATTCGATACATTAATTTAATAATTCTCCACCTTGGCTCGATGTTTGAAGCCAAGTTATAGTGCTCATCATTCTTGCTGCTCTCCCAATGCCCCGACGAGCATTCACTCTCTACAGACGCCAATGGAGCTCAAGCAGAGCTTAAGCTTCGCCAAAGGAACAGACTTACTCATCATATCTGCCGGGTTATCTGCTGTAGCAATCTTTTTAATAGTAACAATACCCTTAGTTAAGATATCTTGGATGAAGTGGTACTTGATGTTGATATGCTTCGTTCGCTCGTGATAAACTGGATTATACACCAAATATATCGCACATTGGTTATCATAGTGTATATTCACACTTTTCTGTTCTAACCCAAAGTCCGATAGCAAACTTTGTAACCATATCGTCTCCTTCGTTACAAAGGTTAGTGCCATGTACTCTGTCTCAGTCGAAGACAAGATAATGTGATCCTGTAAGGATACTTTCCAACTAACTGCACCACCTACTAGCGTAAACACGTACCCTGCTAAAGACATGCAATCATCCAAGTCACCGGCATGATCCAAATCCACAAAACCAGTGGTCTCACTGCCATTGCTATCCCTCCAGTATACTATACCCACGTCTGTTGTCCCCTTCAAATATCTGAGGATCTACTTCACAGCTTCTCAATGAGTTTTACCATGACGCTTCATATAGTGACTAACCACGCTCACAGCTTGTGAAATATCAGGCCTAGTGCACACCATAGCATACATAATACTACCCACGGCACTAGAATAAGGAACACGAGACATATACTCCTCCTCCTCCTCCTCATTCTGCGGTGATAATTTTTTTGAAAGTTTAAAGTGCTTTGCTAAAGGTGTACTTACAGATTTCACTGATTGCATGTTAAAACGTACCATTATCTTCTCAATATATTTCTTCTAAGATAGACATAAAACTCCTGCAACCTTGTCATGCAAAATCTCCATACCCAAAATTTTCTTTGCAGCACCTAAATCTTTCATCTCAAATTCAGCATTTAACTGCATCTTCAGCACATCAATATCAAACATATCCTTAACGGCTATCAGCATATCATCAACATATAAGAGTAGATAAATCAAATAACCATTCTCCAATCTCCTATAGTAGACACAGCTATCCATCTGACTTTGCAAGTAGTCTTGACTAGCCATGAAGACATCAAAACGTTTATACCACTGCTTAGGAGATTGTTTCAGCCCATACAAAGATTTCTTTAACAAGCAAACATGATATTCCTTACCCGGAATAACAAATCCCTCTAGTTGCCTCATGTAAATATGCTCCTCCAACTCACCGTGAAGAAACGCAGTTTTGACATTTAGTTGCTCTAATTCGAGATCCTGCAAAGCAATTAAGGCAAGTGAAACACGAATAGAAGTATGTTTTACCACATGAGAGAACACCTCATTGTAGTCAATGCTCTCACGCTATGTATACCCCTTCGCCACAAGTCTCGCCTTATACCTCACTGCCTCGACATCGGGAATGCCCTCTTTCCATGTGAAGGCCCATTTACTTCCAACAATCTTTTGGCTCTTTGGTACTTTAACCAGCTCTCATGTCTGATTTCGACTGAGTGATTCCATCTCTTCACTCATAGCCTCTAGCCACTACGACGACTTCGGACTAGTCATTGTCTCATAATAAGACGAAGGCTCATCTGTCTCCACCTCATCACCTACAGTCAATGCATAAGCAATATCTATATAACCATAACGTACCGGTGGTTTAATTTGCCTTCTTTGTCTATTTGCGACTATAGTCTGTTGCGGCTTTGATGGTTGTTCACTATCACCGACTCTAGGAACTGCGGCTTCATCTGCAATCCCAATAACTGTTAGCTTCGAGGTCTCCGGAGTCTTCACCTGAAGCTTCACCTCACTCATGACACCACGATCTGTCTTTTTTGTTGGTTATGTCTCAGAACTCCTCTTTTGAAGCATTACAGTCTCGTCAAAGATTACATCTCTGCTAATTATAAAACCTGGTGATCTAGGATCGATGCACCACAGCCAGTAACCTTTCACCCCATGTGCATAACCTAGAAATATGTACTTTTTTGCCATCGGCTCAAGCTTATCATCACTCGCATGAGCATACGTAGGACATCCAAATATTCGTAATTCGGAATAATCAACAGGTTTCCCCGACCATACTTCCTCAGGAGTCTTCCACTTGATAGCAGATAATGGAGATCGATTAACTAGGTAACATGACATGTTCACTGCTTCGGCCCAAAATTCCTTACCAAGTCCTGCATGCGAAAGCATGCATCGAGCTCGCTCAAGCAAAGTTTTGTTCTTCCGTTCTACCACGCCATTCTGCTGTGGTGTCCCAGGTATTGTGCGGTGTCTTACAATACATTCTTTCTCGTAGAACTCGGTAAAATCTTTACCACAGAACTCTATGCCATTATCGGTTCTTAGGCACTTGATTTGCTTATTTGACTGCTTCTCAATCAAAGCTTTAAATTTCTTGAACTGATCAAACACATCATATTTGTACTTCAAAAAGTAAACCCATACCTTCCTCGAATAATCGTCGATAAATGTCAACATATATCGAGCACCTCCTTTCAAAGGAACCGAAGATGGGCCCCAGATGTCTGAATGAATATATTCCACTGGTCATATGGTCGAATAAATAGCTGTAGTAAACTTAACTCGGTGCTGCTTCCCATAGATGCAGTGCTCACATAAGTCCAGCTTCCCTATTTTTTAACCCTTCAACAACCCCCTTTCACTCAGTATCGTCATACATGTCTCACTCATGTGACCTAAATGCATATGCCATAATTGAGTCAAGTTAGAATTTGACTCACCTGATGAAACTACAACGGTTCTGGTCACAGTCTCTCCTAATAGATGATAGAGACTATTCACTTTCTTCCCTTTCATCACTGTCATAGCACCTCGAGAGATCTTCAGTACTCCACCTTCAGCAATGTACCTACACCCGATGTCATCAAGTGTCCCTGGAGAAATAAGGTTCTTCTTGAGCTCCGATACATGCCTCACATCTGTCAATGTGCGCACCACCCCATTGTGCATTCGGATCCGAATTGTCCCTATCCTCACAGCCTTACAGACTGCATTATTCCCCAAAAAAACCCTACCACCATTTGCAGCTTGGTAAGTAATAAACCAATTTTTATGAGGCGTCATGTGATAAGAACACCCCGAATCTAGCATCCATTCGTCTTTTGACGAAGTAGTAGTAACACATAAAACAGCTTATGCATCGCTATTGCTCCCCTCAGCAACGTTTGTCACACTGCTTGTGGCATTCTGCTTATCAACTTTATTCCTCTGCTTTGGACAATCTCTCCTGATGTGCCCCTTCTCGTGACACTCAAAGCAGTTCACGCATCCCTTGGACTTTCTATTGCGTGATTTCGATCTGCTTTACTTTTGCTGGTTCTAGGCTCTCGATGTTGTTCTTTACCCTGAATCATCAATACTTGTGCTGCTCCTTTCGCCAGACCGTCATCTCGCAACTTTCTCTGCCACTCCTTAGAGAATAAGACGAACTTTACCTCTTCCGAGATAATTGTAGTACGCTCCTACAACAGTGAATCAGTAAAGTGCTCTCATAACTCTGGTAAAAAGACTAACAACATCATGCCATGTTCTTCATCATCAAGTATCTTATCGACATTCTTCAAATCCAACATGAGTTTATTAAATTCATCTAGGTGGGTTTTGATAGACGTATCTTCAGTATATCTAAATTGAAACATCTTTTTCAGTATATACAAGCGATTGTTCAAACCTTTCTTCACATAGAGTGCTTGAAGTTTTGCCCATAATGCTACGGCATCCTTCTCCTCAATAACCTCTAGTAAGACTTCATCCGACAAATTTAACAGGATTATGCTCTTTGCTTTTTGCATAAGCTCTACCCTCTCTAAGGCTTTCATTATAATCGGCAACTCATCTTCGCCATTTAGTGCCTTGGCCAAACCTTGTGTTGTCAATAAAGCCCGTATCTTGATGCTCCATAACACAAAATTATTTCTCCCATCAAACTTCTCAATCTCAGATTTTCTCTCAGACATAATTGTAATAACAGAGTTTCCAGATAATAATCAGACAAGCAAAAGCCCCAAATCACAATCAAGAAATCCAACCTTAAGCTTTGATATAATACGTGGAAACGACAGGAATTTGCAATTTACGTCAATGCAAAATTGCCAGAGAAATAAACGAAAAAAATAAGGACACCATAAATTTATGTAGTTCGGTCTGAGTATCGGTATCTACGTCCACGAGGAGAGCCAGCAATAAATAATTCACTAAAATCGGAGAATCAGAGTTTACAATCGCTCAAATGCCCAAATATTTCCTACACCTAAATTTAACTCCAAACCCAAAGTATTTATAAATAAACAAACTCACTGCACAAAATTACCGCATGTTCAAACTCAAAATACAACGCTCTATGTACGCTTGATTTGCATACATACAAAATCGTGTATCAAAGCTTCTCACGGAATCTGGCTCGGCGGACGTGCGGCTTCGCTTTCTTCTCAGCGGTGTGCGGCTTCTCGCGCTCGTACGTTCAGCAGCCCTTTTTATTGCTTCACGCGGCTCCTTGCTGAGGAAAAAATAGTGGGTGGTCCGGGACCGCCACGTCAGCGTGGTCCCGGACCACTCACACGGTGCCACGTGTATGGGGAAGCCCACAAAGGACGAAAACCGGGGCCCACTTATCTAACACTCTCTCTCCTCTTTCTCCCTTTTGTCCGAGAAAATATTGGGTGCCCTAACAGTGCCACGCAATCGGTGCCCTGAACGATTCATTGCGCGACACGTGTCCGTCTGTCAGTCCACGTCGTCCACCTCTCCGTTTCGAACCAGCGCGCGGGAGCTTCTCTCTCTCCTCTCTCCCTGGCCCACCTCTCTGCACCTTCGACGCTCGCTCTCCTCTCGCTCTCCTCTCTCTCCTCTCGTCTCTCTCCCCGTTCTCCGTTCCGTTGCGGGGAGGGAGAACAAAATTGCGACGGTTCAGAGGAAAACATAAAGTCCGCTCTGCTCTCTCTCTCTCTCCCCCCTTCGACGGCCCTCCACCTCCGCCTCCGCCTCCGCCGGTTGCCTCCGTCGCCCCCGACGCCGACTCCGACGCCGACGCAGCCTCCGCCTCCGCCTCCCTCTCGTGACCTCTGGTCCGCTTTATCTCTCTTTCGTCCTCTTAGTCGCCCCTCTCTTCCGGCAAACCGCGACGCCGACGCCCCTCCGCCTCCGCCTCCGCCTACGCGCCCGACGCCAACGCCGACGCCGACGCCCCTTCGCCTCCCTCTCGCGACTGCGCTCCGCTCTCTCTCCCTCTTTTCTCTGCGGAGCGCCCTTACTAGCTAACCCCGACGCCGACGAACCCCTGCTCTCGCGTTTTGGCCTCCCTCTCCGCGAGCGAAGGTCGCGCTGCTCGCTCTGCTCGCTCTTTCACTCTTTCCTCCGCGAAGCGCCTCCTGCTCCTGAACGCGGACGCCGCCGACGCCGTCGCCTCCCGCCGTCGCCTTCCCAAGCCCCACCGATAGGCGCCCCATTGGCGACTCCCGGTACGTTCGAAGGTTCGTTTTCTTTTTTTTTTTTTTTGTCATACTTAGTTCTTCAAGATCATGCTGTTAGTATAATGCAGGCCATCGAGATTCCGTTCGCCCTCCCCCCCTCTCTCTCTCTCTCTTCCTCCTTCTGCGCTTTGTTTTTTCTCTTCTCATTTTCTATTTCGGGAGATTTTACGCTTTTTTTTTTTTTTTTTTTTTTTTGGTGTTTGATAGGAATTGGATGTGGCCATAGTCAAAGCGACGAACCACGTCGAGTGCCCGCCCAAGGAGAGGCACCTCCGCAGTGAGTGTTCCTCCTCCGATCAGATCGATATTAGAGTTTTTCTCTTCCTGCTGCTGCTGCCGCTGCTGTTTTTGATGCGCTTGTGGCGTGGATGGGATGTGAAATGATCGTGGATTGGCGGTTCTTGTCTTATTGCAGAGATTGCCTTCGCGACCTCGGCGGTTCGCCCGCGGGCCGACGTCGCCTACTGTATCCAGGCCCTCTCCAGGAGGCTCACCAAGACGCACAATTGGACGGTACGGATCGGTTCCTTAATTTGTATTTGCTCAGATCGGATGCTGTCTAGTTCGATGTGGTTCAGCGTGGATCTATGCATTGTTTGGATTGGAAAAACGACTGTTCTTTACGGTTGCTTAGCCTGATTGGTTTTGTATATAACTACTCATTGCGCAGCGCAGCACGTAGTCTATTCTACTGTAACGAACTTACGCTGACACTGATGCTAATGATGCCACTGCTGCACTTACTTACATGTAAACCTCGAATGTATTGGATCGTGGCTTCAGATTGATTTTAATTGAGAGAACAGAGTTTGAGAGCGTAGCTTTTTAGGTGGATCGTATTGCACTTTGAAGGTTTTGTTCTAGCTTGAAATGGTAGCCGTTTCTTCTTCGTAGGCTTTGTGATCTTAATGCAGCGATCAATATAAGGCTTGGATTTTTTTTTAATTAAATAGCAGCAACTTATGTTGTCCGACACTCACATTCACCTTGAGCGAATAATCCATGATGAGATCTTTGTGTTGCCTTCACAACTGAAGGATTGTACATAGTCGTTACTGCATTATGAGCTTTCATGATGGAGGAGTGGGGAGAAAGATGTCGAACTGGTCTAGCTTGGGCTTGGTTTTGTATGGGATCTATTTGCAACATCTGTGTGCATCTAGACGTAATCGAGCTTGGCTGGTTAACTTTTTTAACTCTTGTAATTGAGACCTTAGAAAAGTTAAGAATATATACCGTACTTCATTCGGCAAGAATAAAGCATTCTACAGAAATTTCGGTTGATATGACCCTGTGTTCTCTCGGTGACTCTTATCTTCCACAAGAGCTGCCTCAAATAGTCGTCACTTCTATGTTATTTTTGTGTTATTATGCCTAGTCTCTCTGTGCACCGTGCGAGGGCCTGATATGTTGAGAAGAGGCACCGATGCTGATAGAAAGAGATGCAAATGGTGTGGGTTAGTTGTTGAACATAAAGGAAATAACCCTTTGTGAGCATGCGTGAAGAAAGTGGATTACAGGTGTGAAGTTTTGAAGGAGAGGTGTGTAACCGGAGATTAGTTGTGGTGTGAAGGTGGGTGGTATAGTATTTTTTTTTTTTTTTGCATTGTTTCACCTTAAGGTAGGTTTTCATGTAGGGGCAGAAGCAGAAATTGAACTAACTAAAAGTGAGATCAAAGCAGTTTTTCTGGTTATATTAGTGGGTATTACAATGAGGAACTCATGTTTTTGTGATGAGCTAATCTCTAATTTACTGGTAGTCTCAGTAAAGGAAAACCTTCCTACTTATCTCTACTGATTTGCGTCTTTCACAAGTGCTGATTTTTAAGTGTCAGCATGTACATTTGGAAGTTTGAATTCTATTACAGTCAGTGTTCACTTGTATATTATGAATGGCACAATGTCTTTATGAAGTCTTGAAGTTAGTTTGATGTGAATTTTCGTTTTGTATACAGTTTGCCGAGATTCCAAAGATGTCGAACTGAGATTCAAAAAGAGGAGCTGAGGAAAGTGGAAGAAAGACTGAGGCTTGTATTCATTGAATTCTATCAGAAGCTCCGCCTTTTAAAGCTTTTTAGGTGAAATATTGTAACTTCTTTGTTCCTGGGGTATTTACTTTCCCTCTATTGAATATTTGTTGCTTTCCTATGATGAGACCAGCTTTATGAACCTCTCAGCCTTTTCAAAGATCTTGAAGAAATATGAAAAGGTCAGACATCAGCACCAAACTGCTAGGCTTCTTTGTTGCACCTTTCAGCTTCCCTATTCATCACATAATCACATGATAATGTATATAACTGTCACTTGATAGCAAGTATGGTAGCGATAATTTTAGGATTCTCTTGTTTTTTCCTATATCATAGATCACTTCACAAAGAGCAGCCAGGTCATACATGGAAATGGTGGACAACTCTTACCTAGGCAGCTCTGATGAGGTTTGTTCTCTAACCAACAAGCTGGTGTGTGGTCTTTGGGATATTGTACTATGTAATCCTTCAGGGGAACCCATGTAAAATTCAGCCTTAAATATATCCTCAGTAAAGATAAGAATTTATGCTCAGAATGGTTGATGGATGTATGAATTCTGTATTTCCTTTGGTCTTATGCTTTGTCTGGTTATACTTCATCTACTTGATGAGAATAACCATTTTTAGGGGGTTAGAGTAATATCAACCATGATCCTACCCCAATTCCTAAAACTTCGTGCTAATAAGGAGGATAGGAGTAAATACATTAGTGAACCTGGTCCAGAGCCAAATTAAAAAATACAAAAGCTTTGCCAAGTTTTATAAAACCCATATTACTCTTACCTGTGCCTTGTGAAAAGAGCATTATGCTCATGCTAAAAGACTATCTGTACATAGGTCACTAGTCTCTTGGAGAGGGTGGAAGCAACTTTTGTTGAGCATTTTGCTGATTCAAATCGCAGAGAAGGCATGAAGTCATTGAGACCGAGGCCAAAAAGAGAGGCATAAAGTAACATTTTTCTCAGGTGAAGGATATTTGTCTCAATAATGTAATTATATCGGGATATATTCACAATTTCAGGTCTTCATTGCTTGTTAGGGTTTGAAAAAACCACAAACTGCATTGTGATTCTTCTGGTTTCCAGGTTTCTTTTCTGGTTGCTCAGCTGCTCTTGTGGTTGCTGTTGTTCTGAGAATAGAAACCAAAAATCTTATGGATAGGGAGGAAGGTGCAAGATACATGGAAAACATTTTCCCTTTATACAGGTAGGATAGACCTTGTTGAAGTTTAAATTACTTTTCCATGAAATACCTAAAAATGCATCTTCGATACCCATCTAATTGGATGCATGAATCCCATCAATGAAAATCCTTTTCCCCCATGTGTGCAGTTTTTTTGGATATGTCATTCTCCATATCCTAACATATGCGGCAAATATATACTTCTGGAGACGATATCGGATTAACTACCCATTTATATTTGGGTTTAAGCAAGGCACAGAACTGGGATATCGCGAAGTATTTCTTTTAAGCACAGGGCTTGCAGTACTTGCACTTGGCAGTTTCCTGGTAAATTTGTACCTGGATTTGGGCTCAAAAACTCGAAATTTCAGGACATTCACTGAACCGGTTCCTTTAAGCTTGGTCACGGTATGACAATGCAAATAGTTCCCATCTCCCTGTTCTATACGGATTTCATCCTTCCAACTATCAATTTTGCTTATGCTTATGGTATGATTCTTTCTGATAAGCTGTTCTTTCAGTGCAGGTTGTTCTTTTAATAATTTTCTGCCCTTTTAACATCTTATACAGTTCGAGTCGCTTTTTCTTCATCAGATGTCTTTTGCACTGTATTTGTGCTCCTCTCTACAAGGTAAACGAGATGAGACATAAAGTATCCATTAGGATGTAGAGCTAGACAGTGATACAGTTTAATGTGTTCTGTACTAGCAGGTTACTCTTCCAGATTTCTTCTTGGCAGACCACCTTACCAGCCAGGTGCAAAGTTAGAAAGTGCTTTTAATTTTTTCATCGGCCACTCCATGTGGAGACATATGCTCAACATACTTTCCATCATCCTAATTTTCAGGTGCAGGCTATAAGGAGTCTGGAGCTGTACATTTGCTACTATGGGTTGGGAGAGTATTCTCAGAGACAAAATAAGTGCCACAGACATGGTGTCTATAATGTTTTCTATTTCATTGTTGCCATCATCCCATATTGGATGCGCTTCCTGCAGGTGACATTTTGCCACAAGTGTTCTCTGGTAACTTTCACAACAGCACGGGGATAAGTCGAGAGGATGCTGTTGTGTTTGTGATTTTTGCACAATCATAAGTTATGATTGGTAAAATTACTGAGTTTACTTTCAATATATAAGCTTCCGTTAAGTGGATGATTGACAAAATGATCTGATTGTTAATCATCTTAGAAAATACAATGAGCCAATAGAAAAGTTGGAAGTACGACGAATTTGAATAAAAGTAACTCCAACATGGAGTGACTGTTACTGTAGTTAGCCATTGCAATTGGTTTATCTGAAGTACATTTTGGAAGGACTCTTGCTGATTTGCATTCTTTTGCTGCCTTGAGTTCACTTGGTAGCATGAAAATAAAAATTAAAAAACAAATCTATACATACATACATATATATAGTAGTGATGATACGAAAATCCAAGGACACGACTGCTTAACTTAGAAAACATTTGCACTGAAATGACTTGTTTTGTGAGAAATGGCATTTAATCCTCTGAATAGATGCTCCCTGACAGCATTTGCTTGTCTTCACTGTCAGAGCACTTCTAATGTAGTAGCCCGTATAAATGGAAAGTGTAGCTGGAGTCTCATGATATTTACTTTTACATGAATCTTGAGCATTGACTTTTGAAAGAGATTTCTTGTTATCACTCAGTGCCTCCGTCGATTATGTGAAGAAGGAGATGTGGTGCATGGATTCAATGGGTTAAAATACTTCCTGACAATTGTGGCAGTTCTAGTAAGAACCGCTTGTGAACTCAAGAAGGGACATGCATGGTTGGTTCTTGCTTTCATCAGCTCAGCTATTGCGACAATAATGAACACATACTGGGATATTGTAGTAGACTGGGGGCTTCTTCGAAGGCATTCCAGGAATTTTTACTTGAGGGATAAACTTCTCATTTCACATAAAAGTGTTTATTTTGCAGCCATGGTACATGACTACTTGTTATGCCAGAATTTGTTTGTGCTCTCCTTTTACGTTTCTTTGGGTTGATATTTTTTTTTCCCTTCTGGATGTCATTGTAGATGCTAAACGTAGTCTTGAGACTGGCCTGGATGCAGCTCGTGCTGGAGTTCAAATTGCGTTCCCTGCATAAGATGGCAGTTACAACAATTGTATCTTGTCTAGAAATCCTTCGTCGTGGAATCTGGAGCTTCTTCAGGTACTGTACCTCTTCAAATATACACATGAAATTCAGTGTCTACTTGCTGATTGAATTACTGTATTGATAAAACGTTCAACCGTTAAGAAGTGGCATGAGCAAGAATGAAACATCTTTCACTGATTGTGCTGATCAGAAGAAGGCTTATTAATGTGGATTCTTCAATATCATAGCAACAAAAAGGTTTTGTTTTACAACATCGTTAAGGAGGATTGCAATTTATCAGGTTGGAGAATGAACATTTAAACAATGTGGGAAAGTACAGAGCATTTAAGTCTGTCCCGCATCCCTTCAGTTTCTATGATGAGGGTAATGACGACGACAACTCTGAGAAAGATGACTAAGGTGATTCGTAGTTCAAATCCATGAGGTCAATATGGTGCTCCACCTGGGCAATCTGCAAATAAAGTTTCCTCAGTGCAGTTGGGATGGCAGATTTCTTATAGTTAAAAATCTTTCTAGTTCAAAGCCTCGAATGTATGCTCGACTTCACTTCTCATTCTATGCATGGTAATTTCTACTGCGGTCTTCCTGAAAGCTGGGTGACAAAGACTGAGGATCTTCACTTCATACTGTGTTATGTGCATGCATTTGAGATTTTAATAAAAATATTGATTGAAGATTTGTTTGGGTTTAATGCACTCTGCTAAACTGGGATAATTCATCTTACCAGGTTTTTCCGCTTCTAGGCAAAACCCTCTCAAGCATAGGGAAGAAGGGACATGATGGAGAAGAACCCCTGGGAAGAAGAAGATGCTTCTATATCGAGCAACGACCAGAGCAACAACTTGAGGAGTCTTTAGAGCAATCTGATGCTCACTTCCAGGGGAATATGGTGAGTGTTGTCTCAATCTTAAAACTAAAATGATGCCAAATTAAATCGCAAATTTGGACCTTTGGTTAGACTTCTGTATGGCAGTGCTATTGGTTGGGCATCGGTTTGAAAACTTGGATTCCATGACAATGCGGGGAAGGGCAGAGCCGAGGCTGAGTCCGGGGGAAGAGGACGTAGAGGAGGCCAATACCATCGAATAATCGGGAAATCATTTGGGGGCTCAACTGTTGGTGTGGTGTGCTGACTGATTAAAGCACGAGCAGCAGCAGCTTTTGGCCTGTGTTTATTGTTGTTGTGTGTTGATGGTGGCAGCCTATAATGCCGGCCCATGTATATAGGCTGTACGGTTTCATCCTCGCACCGTACTACTTCGGCAAAGAGAAAGAAATAGTGACTGTCACGAATCATTTAATATTTCATGTATTTGCTGCTTTGGAAGAGGCAAATGTACTCCATTTGTCTTATATTTTGCATATTACTTTGTCTATTGGAGTTCATCTAACCCTTTTTTTTGAAAGGAATTACTTTAGAGTTCGTATTCTGTTGGATGCGTGGGGCGCTCTCACTCGAGACTGTTTTTACTCAAGACGGTTCGCAAAACCAAAAGGATGATTCTGCTTGTGTATGATGTGCTTCAAACAGATAATTTTTCTGAAGTAGAATTCTAGTTCTCATATGAACGTGCACAATCAATGAACGCATGGGTTCGGTCATTCATTACATGAAAAAGCAATGTACTTTTAATGGGAACATGACACGTTTGTTTGTGGACAACAGCAATAGCTGTTTTGAAGCTTGGATGGGTCTCTTATGAGCTTTATTTGAATGTTGCGAAGCATATAGAGCTATGTATCTTAATTTTAACAGATTCCTGGTATCGATGGATGGGCTCAAGTTGTTTAGTTTATTTGCAATATTCAAGTTACGATTTAAAATTTTGGTCTATGAGTACATATATAATGGTTCATTTGGTCAGTATATTTGATATACACGCCTAGATGATATCATCCAACGTATTTCATCTGAATGACAGGTGCTACGCTCTATGAAAGGGCTTAAGGGGTGAATTCACTTCATGAAATTGACGGACGTAGCTGAGTTTTACAATATATCATGTGTTATGCATTCAAACTTGCGGTGATTTCACTCGATATGTGCTAGGAGATCTAGTATCCTATGATATGAGATATGCAAGTTAATATGCGACTTTACGATGACATTTCTTTGCATTTAACACTGATAACCATATGCTAAAGGAGATGGTCAGGTTGCCGCAACATGAGGCTCCAAATTCCTTAAGTTGATTAGGATGGGCATTGCAAACCAACTTTGATTAGTAGTTTCAATTGATATTCCCTTTAATTAGGGAAAATAAAAACATAAAAATTAAATGCCAAGCGGTGTAGGAATCTGACTATTTATACCCAATTTCTTCAAAATTTTCACAGCACTTATGTCCCTACACTAGCAAACCAATGCAATGATTTTGTATAATGCCTCCTTCCCAATACCCTTAGACTTAAATTTTGTTTCTCCACGGTTCATTTGGATCAGATTAAGAAGCCATGGGTGGAACATCTTTTAGCATATGAGAGAAGAAGGTTTGTCTTTGAACATCTTCTGACTAAGCGCGTTCAGCATCGCTCTCAACTATTGGCGTGAAGCCATTTTCCAGTCCATGTCATCATGGCCTTGAATTCATCATAATTGATTTGACCATCCTGGAATACATCCATAATAGAATAAGCACTCTATTTCGTATATGAACAAGATATACATAGATTCCAAATTGCAGGTTGTTCTTGTTATGTATTACCTTATCTAGATCAGCATCGAAAATGATGTCTTCAATAAATTTTTCGTTGTTCGGACAAAGATTGTCATCTATCAAAGCTTCTTTCAACTCATCGAATTCAATATATTCGCTTGAATTCTTGTCAAAGAATTCAAAAGCTCGCGTAAAGTGGTCATCGTTGCCAATCCTTCTCAAGTGGACTAACATACTGACAAACTCCTTTAAGTTTAACGTTCTGCTTCCATCTTCATCAGCCCGTTCTCCTATAAGATGAAGTTCTATTATTAGATGCTAATACAAGAAATCGTGACTCATCAAATTATGAGAAACGAACTTCATTTTGCAAGAAGTGCTAGCAATTATGTGAAATGGTGATACAACCTCATGATCAAATCTTTGACTAACTGATGAAAAACATATTTCCGTATTATGTAATCGGTCCATAATCTTCCAAATGCCTTGCAATTTAAGCAAAATCATGCACTTCACAGCATACAATGCGTCGACATGGAAGAAGAAAACATAAACCATGTGCAAAAAAAAAAAAAAATGTGCTAAGCTGTTGAATAGGTGATCTTACTACATCCATCAACATCTGCACAAAAATGTGCTAATCTGTTGAATAGGATCAGCAACTTGCTGTCCATATTTGTGCAGGCCATGTTTCAACTCTTCAAATGTCAGATCTCCATTTTTATTGATGTCCATCACGTTGAACATCTCTTTGATATGATCCACTTGCTCATTAGGCAAGTTGTTTGCTACTACCTACATTAACAATGCAGCAAACATGATTCAAGTTTAACTTTGCACTAAGAACAGCAATGAAATCCAACAAGGCAATGTTCAAGGACTCACTCGAGAACTTTCTTCTTGAACTTATTCATCAAAGCGAATTGCTTTATCCTCGTCCGGACATTTTGTCCAAGTGAAACGTTGGGAGCCCTGTCCACATTCTGTATCTAGTTATGCTTTGCGCAAATCAAATATAAATACAAACTTAAAACCATTTGTCGCAATGACCACCTTACCAGCACCTTCTGGCGTGGGTTAAAATATCTTTGCCTGAAGATCTGTAGGCAAATTAGCATATATTGGCCATATAATGAGTTCGGCAATTTTGGAGCCACAACCCCTTACCTATTGGAGCCAAAACCCCTTACCTATGCGTCAAAAACTCTTCTGCTGCTTCAATTTCCTCTTGAGCGGGTCATTGCTGTTTAGTGATGCAAGAGCAGACATCTTAAGCAAAAAACACTAATCATTTCCACTACATCAAAAGCTTTCTTCCTCAGCACAGCATTCGATGTACACATGATGACGCTCTCAATCCCCTAGATTTTGCACTTTAATGATAAGAAGAATATAGAAAATTAAATGGCATAAAATCAACATCTTTCATTATAATAGCTGCAACGCAGCAAAATGGTTAGGAACAAATGATGAGAAATCTAGAGTTTCACTCTCACTCTCCTATGCTTCAAAAGCTCTTCCGCTGCTTCAATTTCCTCGGCCAAGTCATTGCTGTTTAGTGATGCAAGAGCAGACATCTTAAGTCAAAAACACTAACCCTTTCCAGTACATCAAAAGCTTTCTTCCTTAGCACAACATCCGATGTGCACATGATGACGTTTTCAATCCCCTAGATTTTGCACTTTAATGATAAGAAGAATATAAAAAATGAAATGGCATAAAATCAACATCTTTCACTAAAATAGCTGCAAGGCAGCAAAATGGCTAGGAACAAATGATGACAAATCTAGAGTTTCACTGTCACTCTCCTGCGATGAAAAATGATGGCAAAGGCGGCTGCCTGGTTCATTGGATGAAAAGATAGAAACCTTCCCAGAAAAGGGATGCTAAAAAATAGTTCAGAGGTAGAGGCGACTTTACGGTGGGGTCGTCCCATCCAAGAATTGTAAGTTACTTCGGCCAATCGGTATGTGTTTCTTCAGAATTGTTGAATTCATTCATCACAGGACGCTCAATAGAGTTTGATGACCCATATACAATAGAATAAACAATTTATTTACATTTTACTAAACAACATGTCAAGATAAATATGTCTCAAAAGAGCCAGGGGCAGCGAACAACGAAAAAAAAATGCTCTATTAAGACATTCTAATATGTAGTACATCCATCACCAATTAGCTGTGAACATGTAACAATTAAGCATATGATTGTGTCACTAATCATCTTACTCTTCTCATTGTAATAGCATAACATAGTGCTCCCATCACTTTACATGAATAGGCTGGATGCATCTTTCCCATTTTAAATTCAACTCAGATCTCTACCTTCTTCCTTGACCAATACAATTATCCATTTCGAATCAGAAAAATTCGTTTGCTCTTTGTAAATTGGCCATTGCATTGACATGACAAACATTAAAAAATACAAAAGCCTCACAAGACACTAACATTATAATTTTAGTGAGATAATATCATATGAGATGCGGCATTACTTGCAAATATTTTATTCTAAAACTTCATACCATGCACCAGCCATCGTACGTTATAAACCATCAAGAATCGCTCCCTACCAAGAAGATTATTTCACATAGGAACTAAAAGCGATAGACATTCCAAGTAAGGCTAAATTATGGTTCTATAAGAGAAAGGGCGAGTTATACCCGACGCAAAATGGTTCCGTGAGATCTATTATGATACGCCAACATCTATTCAGAAGAAACCACTAATAATAAATATTAAAATATTAAAAACAATATCATATAACATTAGGATCTAAAATAATTTCATAATAATCACCTGATTAGTGAATGGCAAATATCCAGTCATATTCCCTGGAGGCATATTATATGGCGGCATATTATAAGGGTATTGCATCTACATAAAATAGATAATATGTTATCTATAGTCGTAGAAAGACACAATCCATTATAGATAAATTAATACATCAAACTACTAAATAAACCTGATTGGGAAGTGGGGAAAACCCATTCATAGTCCCTGGAGGCATGAAACATGGTGGCCGCTGCACCTATATTAAAAAAAAAAACAAATTAGTAAGATGTAAATACAAATTGAGAACTAATATCAATATATCTAACTGTGATAATTTAGTTTTACCGAAGGACCGTCGACATTGCTAGGATAAAAGGCACTTCGAGATGGATTTGAATTACTCGAATAGTCTGGATAATGAGTTTCATTATGTGTCGCTTGAATAGCCAATTCTACATCACAAAGTAATAAATATGTTAATTAGCATTATATAACATAAGTGAAGAAATTAATAATCACATTAAGTAAAATATTACATAACTTACCTCGACTTTCTATTCGTGTGGGGGTGTTCCTTTTTAGATTTTTTATTCATTTTCTCACTTGAACTTTTGAGCCTTCCATAGCTTATTCCCTTTCCTTTTCTTCGAATAGGGTCTGAAACTGAAATCTCACAAGAATCCTCAATATCATCATCGTCATCAGGGACAGCATCATCAGTGACAACCACACTTGCTTTGTATGATGCAATTTCAGCCTTCGTTTTTTTCATGTTTGTTCTCACTATAGTCATAGTATTTACATCTTCGGCTCCCAAACTCATCAATTCAAAAGATTCTTGCATTAACGTGGAAAACCGATTAAATTTAGATGGACCTGGAGACATTTGCTGACATTCATCATTCACAATTCCTTCTTTGGCATTCTTGGTCCATCTTTTCAAAATATAAGAAGATGGAATACTCGTAACCGATATGTTATCATTCAACACTTTCAAGGCATGGCGACACAACCACCCTTTCAATTCAAATGATTTGCAATCACAAAAAACTGAAAAGTCTATGGGATTAAATTTGACAACATTTTCACGTGCAATCCCCGGACACTTCAAAGTATATAAATAAATCGATCCATCGAATGTAGTGCATGAAACTTGCTCGCCGAGACTTTGCAAAAATTCTACATTGAACTTCTTAAATATGGTACGAGTATACACTGAAGCAGCATGTCCCAAGATCCCATTTTTAGGAATCTGCAACTTAGGCTTCCCACGAGAACTATAATCATCTTGATTTTCAATTTCTCTCATGTGCTTTAGTTGTTCTTCATAGTGATGGACCAATGCTACAACAGACGATGTCTTGGTCGCTGTCTCGTTGAAAGACATTATTAGTGCTCTCACTCCTTTGACTCGATGTTATACCACATGTAAAGGTATTACGACCAAAGGCTAAACTCCACTTATGTCTAAGGTTGTACAATCTTTGAAGCCAATTGTTATTCTTAGTACCCCACTCGTCTTCCATTTCCTTCCAAGTAGATTCAAATTCATCCTCTGATCTGCATCTATACATAAGCGTCGAGAAATATTTATCCTTAAAACCCGGATTACGATAAAGATGTGGAATGTTTTGATGGGCATTTTCCCAATATGCCAAGTGCATAATCGATGTTGTGTATTCGGAAACATAATTCTAATGGCTTTTGCCATAGCTTGATCTTGATCAGTGAATATAGTCTTTGGAGCCTTGTTTCCCATAGACTTCAAAAATACCTCAAATAACCAAATAAATGACTCTGCAGTCTCATCTAGCAATAATGCACAACCGAACAAAATATTCTTCCAATGATGATTAATTCCAACAAAAGGTGCACAAATCAAATTATATATGTTGGTACGATACGTGGTATCGAACACAAGCACATCACCAAAACAGTCATAATCATATTTGGATAAACTATCTCTCCAAAATATATTTGTCATTTTACCATCTTGATCTACTTGAACAGCATAGAAAAACATCGGGTTTTCCATTTGCATGCGATGAAAATGATTTAGAACATTTTGACAATCTCCCCCACTGATGTCATTAGATCTTTTGGTCTGCAAAAAATTCTGACAATCACGCAAGTTGAAACCCAAGTTTTTACTTCCTCCCGCTTCATTTGCTAAAAACTTGTATGTCGAAGTCCCCCCAATACCAGCTTTAATCATACCAACTATAACACCCTTACAAGTATCGGATATCATTCTTCTACATCTAATCAAATGCTTCTGACCTTCCGGAATAAATGGATGATTATGCTTGGAAACATACTCAATGACTTCATAAACACCATTGTCAACCTTAAATTTGATACGAGCAGGACAACCACATCTAACTTCAAACCTTTGAAATTTCTTTTCTGGATTAGATGAGTTGATAGGATGCCCCTCACAATTACACACGAAAATCCGTCGAGTTATTTCTCCTTTCCGATTTCTTAACAAATTATCCTTCCTCACTCCAAATCCTTTGCCAATTGCGTAAGCTACATACGTGTGATATGCTTCAAGTTCATTTGCAAAAACCATTCCTATTGCAAACTCATAATCTTTTTCCATATCACGCATTACGTGTGCAAGATGGGAAGTTTCATCCTGCAAGTTTTGAAATAAAAAGTAAGTAATATAATACTTTTTACGAGCAAGATATCATCCAACACGTTACTTAAGAAAGCATAATAGGTTTTACATGGTATGCATGAAAAATTACCTCTGATTCAGCCATTTGAATATTCCTTTTTCAAATAGACGGGCAAGCTTTCAGCTTCCTCAAAGACTCTCAATCCCGTGAGCCAAGAACCAATGTCGTTTATTTCGTCTTAAAGATTGTTGCGACTTGACATACCACAAAATAAATCTACCACCAAGAAAAAAAACATAAGTTTTCTCATTTTGGTCTAGCAAACTTCCACAAATCAAAATTAAACTTATAATTTGTAATCGAGCACTACATACAAACATCTCCAATTTAGAAGAAAATATGTCTTACAAAGAGGCTAAGTAGAAATAAAATTGATGAGATTAAAGATCTGCACCTATGCAATGGTACAAGTAGGGTATGCAAGATCCTTGGCTTCACTATTGTGCATCAGTTCATTAATATATATGCTGCCCAAGATTCCAAAGTCAATATAAGCAACGTTTTCACCAAAAAATCTATTGATATGTTTTTCCATTGTGATAGCTTTTCCAAAGAACACAGTTACCATGCTTTATTGCTTTCTCAAATGCTTCTGCAAATAAACAACATCTAACCCTAAAAAGAAAGAAGAAGACACTAGATAATATGATGCCTTTAAAGGGACAACATTAATTTTGATATAGTTACCTATATTCTGATCATGTAAGAAGTAAATATGCAAATCAAGAGAACTGCAATGCTGTAACATGATACTTTTTTATTTGAGCTTCACAAAAGTGCGTCTTACCTTATGGGGGACTTCTAGATCTTCACAGCCAGCAAAGCTTGTTCTGTGTCTATACTACCTGTGTGTCTTATCAGTTACACCTCGTGGGTTGCAGCTCTCGAGAAACCTTGATCCTTTCCTGTTTCCAACCAAATGATAAATAAGCATCGGTCAAATTTAGCATCACTTGACAAGGCAGAAGTCAAAAGAGAAGAAGAAATGGCAAAGGATTATGATCCATGTTCATAGTATTGTTAGCAGGGTCGATGCCACACCTCAAGGAAGAAGCAACAAGCACTTGAGCCTTACAATACTAGCAGTCACAGAAATAAATGTAAGTGTAGAATTGGATTCCCAAGTTCACGGTCACTCATTAAGGTCGTATATATGTTTAATCTTAAGACTTACTTGCAAATATAGAATCACGGTTGGTAAAGGAAGAGCACATGACAAGATAAGCAAAACAAATTATTCGATTGACATCGCCACAAACGTGCAGCGGTTGGTAGTTCATGTGAGTGGGTCATCTTTCAGTATGCGTTAGTATACCCAAGGCAGATTAACAAGAAGGACCTGTAAATGTGCTTCAGCTTTGAGGTGCTAAGAAAAAAGTTAACTGCACTCAGGGTAGTTTTGGATCACTTAGGCACACAGTAAAACTCAAATTTATTTCTTTAAAACAGCTTAAAGATGAGCCACTCTAAATAACACGAAGAAGCAACCCGTGGCAAGCATAAAGAAAAACGAAGATACTACATTTGAGGTCAATAATAAGCATACAAACCTTTCCGAGTGTCATGTGAAAAATAAACTATTGCACCAGGAATGAAGCCAGCAGAGTAAAAGTCCTGAGACAAGTCTTTTATTTGCTTCTTGGGTGGAGCAGTATCTGAAACGTGATCAGATATTTGCGTTATGCTTTAGCTTCCAAAAACACATTCTTGAGACATGAATATCGAAATCATTGAAATATTGCAAATTAGTTACATCACGTGAGCAAACTTACATATATAAAATGGCAGTTCAGGTTTAGCTACCACTTTCCCGAGGAGAACAATCAAACTCTCTATTTTCTCTTATGGATGAAATGTAGCCTCTAGTGTATGATTCTCAGGAAACCGTACCCTTATAACAGTCTGCATCACAAAGCAGAGGAATTTTAGGGGTATGTTGCACAAGAAATCAATATAACACAAGCTATATCTCGAGATTACAAGCTACACGTAAAAATTGAGCATCAAAAACAAAATCATAAGGGGCACCTTTGGTAGAGTAGATATTAAATCACCTTTGTTATTCTTGAGCGCCATGCTGCCTCTTCGCTTCTCGGATTTTTTTAGTCTTTAAATATTTTTCTGCCCAAGTCATCCAACCAAAAAATCAACAATTACAAAATCAATTATTCTTATTAATATGAACATACTAGATAATGGAATTACAAAGGAACCAGAGTAACAATTGAAGTAAGTACTAGTCCCTGTCTAATTTCAAGTTCAGTTTCGGTACATAAATGGCATAGAGCAATTGCAAAAGGATTTTCACTTTGAACTAATAAAAACTACCAAATCCACAAGCCAAAATAAGTTCGGAGATAACACTAATGTATGTCCAAGTATAGTAGGCTGCTCGTAGATGCATGACAATCATGTCAGCAAGTTAACTAATTCCACGTGCCAACATCTTGAGGAAACTCGTCCCCAGATTTACCTTAAAAATCCAAGAAACATGAAAATCCCTTCTTGGCTAAAAGCAAAAATGAGTCAACAGATTCATGAAAATATTGAAGAACATTGGAACTATGTGTGCTTTTAATAAGAACCATAAACTGCAGGTTGCTTCAGCCAACCTATAATTTTAACCTTCAGAGTGAAGGCAAGCATAAAATTCAAGGGGCATGTTGGCAGCAGGCGAAAGACCAAAATTACATGATTGCTAGATACAAGTAGAACAGCTAATATGCACAGGATGCCTGATCAAATCACACAACTGCATATTCTATTTCTAGCAGAAAAACTGAAGTTACAAGTGAAGACGAATATAACTCCGCTCTATACCTACCACGAAATTTACTAATCTAAAGCAAGAATTCCTCAATACAGGAACATATGGTGGAAATGCAGACCATTACCTGTGAAATCAACAGCCACCATGAAGTTCACTTCAAATCCCGCAGCCAAGTAATCTAGAAAAGTATGTTGGGTACTCTCAGAAAATGTATCCACAAATAGCTGGCTCTTAAGGATTTTATCTCCAGCAGCAGTTGGTAAAACTAAATTCTCTCCCGTCCCACTAGAATGAAGCTTTTCCAAGTCCAATAGTGACTTCTGCAGTTTCCTAATGCAGTGACATAAAGTAAGCATTGTCAACATAATCATATACGAGAATCAGGAGATACAAGAATCAAATGTCGACAAGTATTCCATTTACCCAATCAAATCATGTTTTCCACTGCTATTAAAGTTGAAGCATTCTATTACCAATGGACTGTCCTGCACAACAATTTAGATATCAACATATGGATGCGGACACCTGGTATTCTTCAAAGAAAACATACAAAGCTGAAACAAGGATGCACAATGGGTAGAGGTTGCGTGTCCAGCAATACACCAAAAAGAATACCCTCATGTAGCAATCCAACTTCGCCAAACTTGATTATGAACAGAGATGCATCAAAAGACAGGGAGAAACGTGAAATTAGTCATCTTCACAAATTGGTCAGTCTCTGTGTGTCAAATTCAGCTAAACACAAGAAACCAGCAATTTTCAGTGGTTCTCTCGCAAAGCAAACAGAGAGATAAGCTTCGGCTCCATGCTTGTGAAGACGTCCCACCATATCTCTCGTTGGCACATGAACAAAATAAGAGGTACTTGTTGGTTTAAACAGCCCAAGCTGCAATGAATTTGCCTAAGTAAACTACCTATTTCGATAGATCGGTGGACCAAGAAGGTAGATCTTAGAGAGAAATTTTTATCTTATCCTTCACAACGAGTTACACCTTTGGAATTGCAACGCAAATGACTATTCAGAAGCACGCAAGGATCAACTTCTCCAACAGACACGCGATTTTGGGAGAAAATAAAAGCATGGAGTGACCAAGTTAGGGTCAAAAGTCTCTAACAATCTCAAAAGATACCGCGCAACAAGCCAAATGCGCAGATGTAACTTTAAACTTCAACATTAACATGGCACCGATTTCTACTAAGTAGAATCCCGAAAAAAAAAAAAAAAAAAATGAAAACGAACCTTCGGATGTACGGGAGTCGCCAATGGGCCGCCTATCGGTGGGGCTTGGGAAGGCGACGGCGTCGGCGGCGTCCGCGTTCAGGAGCAGGAGGCGCTTCGTGGAGGAAAGAGAGAAAGAGCGAGCAGCGCGACCTTCGCTCACGGAGAGGGAGGCCAAAACGCGAGAGCACGTCGGCGTCGGGGTTGGCCGGTAAGGGCGCTCCGCGAGAGAAAAGAGGGAGAAAGCGGAGCGCAGTCGCGAGAGGGAGGCGAAGGGGGCGTCGGCGTCGGCCGCGTAGGGCCGAGGCGAGGCGGAGAAGTCGGCCTTGGAGTTGGGGGCGACGGAGGCAACCGGCGGAGGGGCGTCGGCGTCGCGATTTGCCGGGGCGAGAGGCGCGCCTTCGAGGACGAAAGAGAGATAAAGCCGACCCGAGAGGTCACGAGAGGGAGGCGTAGAGGCTGCGTCGGTGTCGGCGTCGGCGTCGGGGGCGACGGAGGCAACCGGCGGAGGCGGAGGTGGAGGGCCGTCGAAGGGGGGAGAGAGAGAGCGGAGCGAACTTTATGTTTTGCTCGAACCGTCGCAATTTTGTTCTCCCTCCCGCAACGGAACGGAGAACGGGGAGAGAGAAAGAGAGGAGAGAGAGGAGAGCAGAGGAGAGAGCAGAGCGTCAGAAGGTGCAGAGAGGTGGGCCAGGGAGAGAGGAGAGAGAGAAGCTCCCGCGCGCTGGTTCGAAACGGAGAGGTGGACGACGTGGACCGACAGACGGACACGTGTCGCGCAATGAATGGTTCGGGAGCACGAATGATGTGGCACTGTTAGGGTACCCAATATTTTCTCCTTTTGTCCCCCTCCCCTCATATGTGGCGCCGTGTGAGTGGTCCGGGACCATGCTGACGTGGCGGTCCCAAACCACCCAATATTTTCTGCTTGCCGAGAGAAAGAAAACCTGCAGTTTTCTTCTGCTTTTATACGTGTGTTTGCGCCCCCAAGGTCAATTTTTGACCTTGGGCCCACCTCCTCCGTTTGGGCTTCACGTGCAGGACTTCACGCGTCTTGCCTTTTATGTTTCGTAGGGTTTCTTTTTTCCGTGCAGGGGGCACGTCTTCGGCAGCTTCACTTCAAAGACCGAAAATTCATCTTTTAATTATTTCAAGAGTCCAGCAAAGCCTTTTGATTTTTCATCTAATCTTCAAATTCAAGACATTAATTTAACAGGCTCATCACACTTGTCGTCGGATTAAATCATGTGATGGTGCAATCGGGTTAAAAACTACTTTGATTATTGGCAATTTCTGCCCTCTTTTTCTTAATGAAGAAGGATTAGTGAGAAATATTGCAAATCGAATAGGATTGTTTTCGATTTATCTCTGAAGACCATGCGTTTCCCAGAACTGATCACAAGTGTAAACGTTCTGATCAGATTGCTATAAGATACAGATCTTTCCCTCCAACCAAGAAGTATAATCCATGTAAAAACTGTAACCCCTCTAGTTTAGCCTGAAAAATTAGAACTTTCCTAGTTTTAATTTTTGGTGGGTTCGACTGATTACTCAACTTCCTTTTGAGCTCGAGTTGAGAAGGCCAATTCGTAATTACTTGTCATCCTCTTTGAATTCCTTTGGTGTAAAACTAGCCCCGGTATAAAATGGTAAGTAGGAAGGAACTCTTGTGCGAACGATTTGCTTTCTTTTTCCCCAGTATAGAGAGAGAGACCCTTTTCTCATACTCACAAGAGTCGATGTTTCGGTACAGTCACTATGCATTTGACAGCGGCGGCCACAACTGTTGTCTCCCCTCACGAGCAACCAGTTAACTGCTGTGATAATTCAATCATCTGGCCGACACTGTCGGTCGGGGCCGATCATACTTTTGCTTCCGACTTGTATTTTCATAGGTGCTCTGTTTCCCATGATGCTCTTAATGTCCTGTTTCATCATGCCATAATTTACATTCGCCGTCCGTTTTGCTGGTAATTTTCTGTCAAGTTTATGCCATACTTACCATGATATGCTTTGAAAGGATGAACTAGTCTTTCGATTCATATAAGGATCGCCTTTTGACGGAGTCTCCCATTTCCTTACACAACTCTTGCTCTTCCCAGATCGTAAATCGCGTTATTCAAACCATCTTTCAGGTTCATGAATCCACGACGATGACAAACTTCCAAATTTTACAATCTTCTCAGAAAGTTCAAAAATCCCGTAATCTAAAACAATTAAAGAGGGAAAATTACATTTCATACGGCACGCGTTTGTACAGTTCGGAGGGTAGCCTAGGTGTGGCCACGGCTTGCACAGGCGTCGACATGTACGTGACCAGCCCGGGGTTCTCGGACATGTCGATCTCCTCCGGCTTTGTCCCTTGCGGCGGAGTCCAGACGAAGTGGTGCAGCAGGTGGCCCAGCATGGACGTGACCAGGTTGATCCCGAGCTGTGCGCCAGGGCACACCCTCCTGCCTGCGCCGAACGG
Organism: Eucalyptus sideroxylon; assembly: GCA_014182405.2. Taxonomy (NCBI): domain Eukaryota; kingdom Viridiplantae; phylum Streptophyta; class Magnoliopsida; order Myrtales; family Myrtaceae; genus Eucalyptus; species Eucalyptus sideroxylon. Next base: position 143,092 of record CM024552.2, read on the forward strand.
GAGCAGCCTGAAGTCGTGGCCCTTCATGTCCACATCTTCCTCGAGGAACCGCTCGGGCCTGAACTCGAGCGGGCTATTCCAGACGGCCGGGTCGCGGGCGATGGCCCATACATTCACGTGGACGTTCGACCCCTTGGGGATGTCGTAGCCGCCGATCTTGACGTGGGAGTTGGACCGGTGGGGGAGCATCAGCGGGGTCGGAGGGTGCAGCCGGAGCGCTTCCTTAGCAATGCACTGGAGGTAAGGGAGGTTCGAGAAGTCGGACTCAGTCACCACACGCTCGAACCCGACGACCCGGTCGAGCTCCTCTTGGGCCTTCTGTTGCACCCTCGGGTTCTTGATCAGCTCCGCCATCGCCCACTCCACTGAAATAGCAGTAGTGTCCATGCCTGCTGTGATCATGTCCTGCATATGGTATGGACCATGGAGTCAGTTCCAATGCCAAGGAAATTCCTACAATCTGCAGTAGACCATTTGGTTTCAGGACTAAACCAGGTGTCCGGAGCCGGTCGTTAAACTTACCCAGAGGAGTCCTATGATGGTATCTTCGCTGAGGTCGTATTTGTCCTTGAGGGTGAGCAGGGCGTCGACGAAATGCTGCTTGGCCCCGCTCTTCTGGCGGGCTACCGTGTGCTCCTCCATGATGGCCCGGGTGAGGCGGTCCCTCCTCGCGCTGTGCTTGGCGAACGCTTCCTCCTCCAGCGGGAACATCCAGCGAAGCCACGGGATGTGCTCCGCCATGGCGAGCGATGCGCCAAGCTTCAGCCCGTTGGACACGATCGCCTTGAACTCGAGGCCCTGCTCGTCTATCACGCCCTCGGCGTTCATGAACCTCTTCCCGAACGCCAGCCTCGTTATGTTGTTGAAGGCGACCGCCCCCAGGTACTTCTTCACCAGCAGGGTCTTTCCCGAATTATCTGCACCCACATCGCAAATCGTTCTGGTCTTAACACTGCTGATTCGACTCGGAATCATTAATCATATCAAGCATAGTAACTTAAAGCAGAAAAAGCAGACGAGTTTCCCAAGAAGAAAGTGTTTAATGCGCTAATGATGTTCCAGAAGAAGCTAAAAGCAGTCCTTATTTCCACCGAAACGATGCCGAAACGTTAGGTTGAAACGAGAACAGGACGAACGTGGCCCTCGACGTGGCCAAGTCATGAGTACTACGCATCCACATTATGACTTTGCTTTCAAAGGAGAAGCAAAGAGGGAGTAATCTCAAATCTCGTGAGTTGGGTTGAATAGACAGAACAATCTCAACTCCCCAAAGAGAGAGAGAGAGAGAGAGAGAGAGAGAAGATGATGATAGCTTGAAATATTTCTGGTCACGATGCCGTCAATCATAATTGTTTTTTCTTCTTTTGGGCTTAGAAACCCACAGCACGGCATCATTAATGGAAGAGAGATAAGCTTTTAGGGTCAACACCCACGAGTTCAATAAATAGGTGGCGAGCTGTGTCTTAAATTCATTCACGGAAAGAGAAGTTGGCAGAAATTGACTTTGCCAAATTGCACTGTGTACATGGACCAAGCGTTCGATCTTCCCAAGCGTTCGATCTTCCCAATCATCTCACCTAATGTAAACAATCCCGTGTTTGGACTACCAGAGATCTAGTAGGGCATTCACGCACTCCGATTTCATGCCATTTGCTGGGAAATGGAGAAATCTTAGTTTTCTTTTATCCTAACACTAAAGTCAATGTCGGTTTCTTTTCTTTTTTTTTTAGTGTTGGAGGAACCGTTTTAGCCAACTGTCGCTACATAAATCCCCAGATGTCGCTAGCGGAGAAATCACCAGTTCGGCGCCACGCGTCAATCATTTAATAGCCCGCCAGCCTCTCTGCAACTGGCGTTGCAAGGGCTTCAAACTTCTGACCTTCCCTCAAATGACTGAAGCCTATCTAACGGTACCACTATGGCCGGTGGTCTAAAGTAAATGTCTTGGCGACCAATTCCTTCCCTTTGTTTTTTCTTCAACAATCATGTCAGGCTGGCGGTTGGTGGTGGCAACCAACCTTTTAATAGTCACATTCAATGGAGAAGACCTCTATATTAAAATAACAGTCCACCCGTTCCTCTTTTTGAAAAATTAATCGATAACAAATTCGAATTTAATCGTGGCTAATAAAGAAAAAAAAATCATTTCAAATATATTGATGAAAATTTTTTACTTTAAAAATGATGAAATTTTATTATTTGGGTGGATGATGCTTTTTCTCCCCGAATACTTGTCGACAGGACAACTGCAAAACTCAAAGCTGTGACACGAGGGAAGTACCCTGTGAACTTCGTTTCTGGCACCCATTCCAAGTTGAATTTGTCAGATCTGGCTGACCAAATGACTTAAACCTTTTAATATGCTACGACCGGAGAAGAGAAATGGATAAAAGGACAAAACCATCCCGGGGTGGAAATGGTCCTGTTATTCATGGACTGAACTTTTCTTGATCATGAGAAACTTCATTTTTGCATCGGCAAACGTCGACTTCAACGAGGAGTAAAATCTGCCCGGAAACAGATTTACGACCAAACTATTTTTTGGACCGAACGAGCGGCTGTTCTACCCGGAAACAGATTTACGACCTAGACCTCAACTTAGAATCCATTGAGACTCGTATAGAAAATCATTTTGTAGAGCGCGGCGTGATGGATTTCTGCCGTCGTTTGGACGTGGTTCGTCTGTTTCGATACGGCTTTTCGCATTACTCACGATCAAGTTCGGTAGATCGATCTTCTCTTTGATGCAGAACGGAAGAAAAGAAGGCTGCGAATGCCAAAAAGAAAAGGAGGAGGAGAAGTTACCAGGGTTGGTGCAATCCTTGAAGATGGACTCGACCATGGCGGTGACCTCGTCCTCCCGGATGGGGCGGAGGGCCTCGAGCCGCTTGGGGGTGAAGAGCTCCAGCGTGCACACCTTCCTGACCTTCACGTAGTGGGGGCCGTAGTCGGCCCATATGAGGTCCTGGCCGTCCCTGCTGAACTTGGCGGCCGACCGGCTCCGGTGCCGGTCCGCCAGCTGCTGGTCGTTCTCCTTGAGCACCTCCTTGGCCAGCTCCGAGCTCGACACGACCACGTTCAGGGTGGAACCGAACCAGACCGATATGATGGGCCCGTAGGCATGGGACCACTCCGCGAAGCACCGGAACCGCACGGGCTTGATGTCGTAGAGGTTGCCGACCACCGGCCAGGCCCGCGGCCCCGGCGGGAGCTTGAACCGGAGCCGCTGGTAGAGCTGGTGGGCGAGGAGGAGGAGGATGGGGATGGAGAGGAGGATCAGTGGAAGAGCCATTGGCGTGGGATCTCTCTCTGGGGTGGAGAGGCGAGAAGAGATGATGGTTGGATCGGAGGAGGGAGGTCGATGATATATGGAATGGGATGCCTGGCAAAATACAAGGGAGGGAGTTGGTGAAGTGGATATATATTTTGCCGTTTTATCTTTTCTTTCTTTTCCTTCATGATGGTTAGGCCGAAATCACTTTCAATATCGGAAGAATGTGATGTCACTTCCTGCTGTTCAATTTTTTTTTTTTTTTAAATAACAAATACTGGGTATGCATGTTCTCTCGACGTGGTCTTGGTGCAAAAATTCCTTTTGCTTACTTTCTTTTTAATACTAAAATGATAACCAGCTTTGCACCCAAATCAAAACTCATTAGACCCAACCCAAATCACAAAAGAAAATTTTGAATTTAAATTATCTTGGATATTTCAAATAATTATACTTTTTGATCATCTAATTATATTTTTTACTAGAAATCCTAAAACTTGTCATACAACTATAATCAAGTCATAAAATTTTCAAAAAAATACATCAAATTCTAAAGCTTGTCAGATGGGTACAAATAAGTCATTTTATTAAAATTGTCAATTTGACCAATAAAAAATGTAGACAGCATTTTTATTTATTTTTCTCTTTGTACGTTGTGATAATATGACTAAAATTTATGGGTTATATTACATGAATTAAAAGTTCATGAGCAATATCACACGTTAAATTAAAATCCAGGGACCATTTACCTTGTAGTCCCAAAAATTTAATTCTGGTGGGCTTTCTTCTAAAGGTGCGGCCGGTGGGTGGAGAAGGGCAAGCGACTTTCCGAGTAAGAGAGCAACCGGGGGACAAAGGTTAGTGAGACCGCGTTGTATTCTCAAACTTCCATACGACACTATAGAAATTAATTGGAATAATAATGATAATAATAAAGAAAATAAAAGAGCTGTCAGGAATATTCACGAATTTACTCATATACCCATCATCTCGCATTTAATAACCTATGAACATCATCTCGTATTTAATCACCGTTCAATTTGTTTTGCCACAAATACTCGAGCTGAGAAAAAAAGAAGCCGAAATAGTATTCCTTGCGCACGCATATTTGGTGAAAAACGTGGATGGCTCCAATTCGTTCCTAAGAATGGAAATACGTAAGGAAAATAGAGGGGGAAAAAAAGGGAAATTTTCGATTTTTTTTTTTGCCCTTTTTGTACTATTTAATTTTTGGGGTCAAATCTGTGGTGGAAAGAAGATGCGTGGTGGGTGAAGACTTGGTTGGCGTGTAAAAGTGGGGTCGGTAATGGTGGGGCCCATCTTGCGGTTGGTGAAGCAGCCGGGGTTGGTGAGATTGAGAAATTTCTTCTTCCTTTTCTTTTAATTATAATAATAATAACAATTATTACTTTTATTTTTTATATTTATGTCTGCCAAATCATTCCAACCGCGAGGCGACCCTTGATTTCTCGTCTTCGGGTGACCAAACTCAATAACATCCCCCTTTTCTCTAAATTTATGGTTTCCTTTCAGGACCAATCTCACCTACTTTTGATGACGACCGGGTGACCAAATCCAACTTCAGAGAGGTTCGACTAATTTGTGTGGCCGGGACACCATGAGGAGGACAATCATTAGGCACCCTCGATTCACGTTGGATGAGAGAGCCACAATAGTATATTGACTAAGAAAAATTGGGTCTAAATATAAGGATTGGATACTATTGTAGTAACTCTATTGGTAAGGTCGCAAGCGAATCGGTCCAGCCGATCCCATCTAAATAGATATTTCACCCTTGACTAAACGATAGATACTAGTCAACTTAATTTAAATGAAAATATTTCATTTGGCCAATTTATGTACCAGTAAAACCCTATTTGGTTTAGCATTTCAAATGGATTTTGAGACTCTAAAGTCCTTTAGACAAATGTAAATAGTGTTCGATTCATTTTTTGGCTTAACTTTGGAAAAATACAATTACATTTCTAAAGAGCTTCAAGAGCCTTTAGCCTAAAGTAGATCTATAGATTCTTTGGGAAGTTGTATTCTTAGAATGCAAATCTTGACCCCCATTCACTCTCCGTCTTCTTCATTGTTTGCATCGAGAAGTTGATGGAAGGTTGACGACTGCTGGTTGTTGGCCAAAGAGGTCACACGTGTCGACTTTCAGTGCTTGGGTCACGTGACTCGGGCGACAATTGGCCTGAGCCGCATGACCCAAGCGACGGTTGCTATCCCCAAGTAGTGCAACAACCGAGGTGACAACGCTTAGGTTGCCACATTGCCTGAGGGTATGGGATCTCAAGTGACAATTGGGTAGCGCAACTCAAGTAACGCTGCTTGAGATCGCGCGACCTCAGGTGAGGTTGTTCAGTAGCTGTATTAAAAACCTTTTTTTATAAAAAAATTATAGCAAAAGTCTTTTAGAAAATGCAATTTTTACCGAACAACATTTAAGTCGAAGGTGTTTTCTAATGCACTTTAAATTACAATTCACCAAACATCATTTGTATTTGAGAAAACCCATTCAATCCAAAGGTATTTGCATTTTCTTGAGGATTTCCTCAAAACTGAACCAAATAAGGCCAAAATTTGAGAGGCATTTTCTTTAGCTAGGCAATGGCTCTAATCTTTGCTTTTTTCGTTCGTCATTTTGCAATTTTGATGGAAAAAAAATATACTTCACCGTTTCATGTAAGACCAAGCCTCAGGAAGAAATTTCGTGCGTAGAAGAATGCTTCAGATATAAATCAAACTGAATAAGGGTGTTAAAATCAAGATTTTCGAGTCGGTTCGGTCCAATATCCAGTACCTATCTAATCTTCCGGTTTCACATTGCTTTGCTGCATCACTCTACCCGGGTACTAGCGTTGGTATTCGACCCGGAAATAAATATATATATCTTCGTTAAATTATAATTAGAACGAAACGTCCTTCTTAGGCCGACATCTTTTTGCGTTTCATGGAAGCGACTGGACGATTAGGCAGACTCGATATTCTAAGTCCCAAAATCTCAGGCCCACGACTCTGTTGGATCTTCAGATGTTATGTTAATTTCTAGGACTTCTTGTTCTGCATTTTTTTTTCCTTCTTCAACTTCTTCTTTGTTAGCGCCAACTTTCGAACTTGGAAACTGATTCGATTTAGTCCGCGCTTTTGAGGATTCAACCCTAACCTGATGAAGATTAACCTGCTGATTTTGGTAATTATTAAGAATTGAGATGAAGTCTTTTCATAATTTAGCTGGGCTCTCCAAGAGCCTCAATCCCCCGTTATGTAGCACATGAGTATACTAGTATCAAGGCCCAGCTTTTTCAGCAGAGTACGCCCACTGAAGGGCTAAGCCCGCTTTCAGTCGGTAGAAATGGTCAAGTTGGTAATGTAGCCCAAATTGATAGTACACCTGTTTTGGTCCAACGAAAGTCGTTCAAAATTTGGATCACGGCCATCTCCGTTTTTTAGAAAGTAAGTTAAGGTTGTCGTTGGGAACCCAAAAAATGGCTACAATAGGGTCGTTTTGAAAGAAACATTAGTTTGGTGACCCATTGACCATATCAAGCAAAATATCGACTTTATATTTGCAAGATTTCATCAGATTATATTGACAGGATTGTGATTGGCATAAATTTGGCCAACAGGAGGATTGACACGTCCAAGAGCGTCATTGGCCAATGTTGGCGGCATTGGCCAAGGTTGGCATATACGTGGCATAGGCATATGATATACCACGAGGCAAAAGTGGCTAAGATGATGCCAAACCTGTTAAATAGCTAGAAAAATGCGGGGAGGGTAGTTTCTTGTCAAATGTTATCCTTAAAATATTGGAGTCATGTTAGATTATGGTCAAATACATCATAGAAGTGGATTGGCATACATGGTAAAACAATTGGTATGAATACCACACTCGTCACTGAAAATTGAAAACAGCAGTGTCCAAACCATGGGGAGCACATCCATAATGTGAAGACACGACTATAACGTTGGTAACAAGTCTTAGAATATGAAATTGAGATTTTAAAGGTTCATGACTGTAAGAACACTTTCAAAACTGATACCAACTCGTGAGGCCCGTGTCCAAAACTTGGGAAGCACAATCAAAACTTGGGGAACAAGTCTTAGAACGTGGAAGTGAGATTCTAAAGATTCCTAACTATATATATATAGAGGCATAAAGATGGATGCATGCACTCAACCAAATAGTGAAATCTTACTCATTGAATACCTTGCACAAAATAATTGTTAACATCTCTTCCATAGTTACCTTTGGTGTGGACTAATCAAATCAAATCAACGCCGTATAATCAGCAACACCATGCTTGAGATGCACCATATCCGATCCACATTCGACCACATAATTTCTTTACCAATCTAGTACACTTTGATTGCATTTAGATTGATGGGGGGAGGGGGAGAGAGAGAGAGAGAGAGATGAAAACAATTTAAAGGTGTTGGCAACTATTCAGGTGGTCAAATTTTCAACAATTGTGTCCGAACCATCATTTCCTTTGAATTTCATTTTTGTTTCATGACATCATGCATGGATAAGGTTGAACCCTAGCTCACGATACTATACAGATTGTATCTACTCTCTCTCTCTCTCTCTCTCTCTCTCGTACCAATACTCTCCGACGGCTTTGCTCGACCATCTTAAAAAAGACCTCATTGGCTGCTTTATAAAATGAGCCTAAAATCTGTAAATCTACAGTTAAGGTCAGTAAGTTCCAAATCTCGAGATGCAAGCAGCAGGTTTTTCGAACTAGACGGCGTGAAGCGAGCGTTGAAGGTCGATTTTATCCCTTAGCAACATCTTGGATTCTTCTCATTTTCTGGTGGGTTGCGAAATGCGGATTTACTTTCAACGATCTGGGGACAACAAAAGTCTACCGTAAGTGAACAACCGACGGCACCCATTATGACGATATTGGGAGTAAGTAAGTACGTGGAAAGACTGTATCACGAGGGCATTAGTGGGTGGGGGGTTAACAATATTTTTGTGTTGCATCTAGTCAAGTGTCTCCTGGCAACAGGACAAAAGGATCTTTGCATAGTGCTTACCTAGAGACAACGAGGCAGATATGGAGGGAAGCAAAAGTTATGTGGAGAATCAGAGACGCATTATCTCTTGTCCCAAGCTTGCTAGTGATTTCCATGCAGATTACGCATTAAGCTGTTCTTCCGGAGTCATCTTAGATCAGTATTCTTCCGAAGTCCTTATCAGCTATCGCGTACTTGACTAACGCGGCCTGCGTTGGTCTTGTCACTTAGTGAGAGATGTCGTCGTGACGATCATGATCGCACAGTCCCGACCAACGTTCGTGGAAGGTCGCGCGGTCAGTGAGGCTCACTAAGTTCGGGGGGGGTGAGGTTCTGGGTGGTGGGGATCTGGTGGCCGTTGTTTTGACACAAGATCTTTCGTTGTTTTGGCGGGATAAAAGGTGTTGCTCTCGAGCATGTGGAGATCAATTCTATTTGGGGGTGCTGTTCGAATAATTGCGAATTAGATATTCAAGACTGGCATGATTATTCTCCCGTTCCATGGATGGTGATGGCCAGTAGGAGTGAGATCACCAGTTTTTGCTCTTTGAGCCCGTGTTAGATTTTTGTCCGGATTGCGGGATGAAAGGGAACATTAGATTAGGCTGCTAATAAATAGCAACGTTAACTATGATATCTGGTGATGAAACTACCATTCTTCAATTCTTTCCATTATCTCCATGTGCACTTAATACCATAAAAATTTCAGAAATCACTAGAAATTACAAGTCCGGTTTCCAATCTCTCTCTCTCATCGAAGATGATCAACCTCAGGCTTCTATAACCATATCAAAGTTTGTCGGTTTCAAAGCACTGCGACAATCGTGGCCATGGTGACAAGCATTGCAACAGTCGTGGTCATGGCGATGGTGAACAAGGTGACGATGAGAGAGAGAGAGAGAGAGAGAGAGAGAGTTCTGATTAGGTTTGGCTATTTGTTTGATTTCTATCGATGTTGGTCTCTAATCTACCAACTGAAGTATAATACCATCCTAGTGCAGATACAACCTAAGTTGAAAGCACATTATTGGTGCCAGAACTTGCACAATTATTCCCTTCAAGTTTTTGAACTTTTAATTTGTCTGGTCAATTTCTTGAACTTTCAAGTCCTTTTGATTAAAAATTTGAGTGAATTGTTGCCAACATATCCGTTGTACGAATAAGAGTATGGCATGCAAAATTTGTACACCATTGTGGACTATCATCTAACTTGTAACTTGTGGGACTAAAAACTCCAAAGATGAAGCCCATGACAAGACCTTGAGCAATAATATGTCGATCGCTGACGATGACTACAACTTTCCATGTCGCTCCAATAATCACGTCAGTTTCAATTGATTAGATTTAAAGTCAGAGGGATTTGATTAAAAAAGTTACATAAGTTCAAAGACTTGATTAGAAAAATCCAAGAGCTTTTAATTGGAAGAAAATGCACAAGTTCATCGACCAAAAGCGGACAATTAAGCATAACCTAATAACGAAAGAAATGATCTTAAAAATAAATGGTGTTATCGTAAATTCCGTGATGAAAAGAGTGCATCGTTTATAGTGGAGACTTCGCCATCAAGGGACTAAATAAATGAAATTTAATTTTCTAACAAGATTAGTGAAAAAAAAAAAAAAGGAAAAGGGAAGAAAAGGAAATGAGTAAGAAGGAACGATGGCCCTAGTGGGGTTTTCAATGAGTCTTTCTAACCACTCCCATTTTATTTGGCTATCTTCTGTCCTCTTGTTCTCCCACTCAACTCCACCTCCATTAAATTTTGCAAGAGGAAGCTTTTTGTCTAGCTATAGCTTTCATATAGCGAACGTAATCTTTAACAAAAGAAGAATGCTATTGTAATATTATATATATACAATATAATATAACAATGATTTTTTACACATTAAATCTTATAATGCATGAGGTGTGACAACTAGGTTAAAACAGATGAGTGGACACGAACACTCAGACATGGATATTTGCTCGTTCTTAGATCAAGTAAAATCATAATCCAACCAAACAATTGTGGTGTCAAAAGCATGAACAAATTTATCAAGATATAAGTAGGAATCGCCTTTCCTTGCATGAAATTTTGACATCACAAACCTTTTCCATCCCGACTGAATATAACTGATGGTCTAAGTTTCTTGTACGAGGAAATTGATTCTTAATGCAGTACATGATTCTTGGTGTAGCGATTGATGTAAACGTTGATACTCGCCAATCCAATAGAGGCAGATAAATCTAGTGTGGTAAATTGGGAGGCTATTCTTCCTATCTAACTTGTAACGATTTGATTGTATTTCTTGACAATACTCTCATAAGAAAAGTCGCTGGGAATATACCAACCAAAGAAAGTGATGGCCATGTCCCTAACAATAACTCCTCCTCATTTGTTCTTTTATATATATACTGATAATTTTAATTACAAGCAAGGAAATCATAATACCATGAGATTTAATGAAATACTTTATAAGTTTCATAAACTAAGTAGGTTCGGACATTTGACTTGTACACGCGAGCCTACTATTAAGTTGTTTGTACGTCATTGGTGAAATTCGAATGGGTGATCTCCCAATTCAGAGGTGAAAATCTCTCTCGATATCTCATCCAACTGCACCAATGTGGAGGACTTTATTCTCTCTCTTTTTTCTTTATTTTTTCAAATTTATAGGAGCAAAGAAAGCATCAAATTAGTAAATGAGATGCTAAATGAAATGAAGATTCGATCAGTAGCTGGCCCAACCAAGGGTTTCTAATGGGAATCTATAAGTCAGTCACTAGACTTCTGAGTGGAATCTGCATCGAATTCAGCAATTCCGACACGTGTGCCCAGGAGATTCTCGAAATTATGTATCGCCAAAGACACATAGCCAAATGCAAAATCATTTATCTCAACAAAGAGAAAACAAAAGAAGAAATCGAACAAAATGGAGTTTGCATTATCAGATTTTCGTGTTGCCATGGTGTTACAGAGAGCCAAAAGGCTCGTCGTCAGTCATCTCAAAATAAAAAATAAAAAAGAAGAAGAAGAAGAAGAGATGAAAGCACAAAAAGGCCCCTCCTCCCTCTTCCTTCATCCTCTTATTCTCATTCATTACTAAACTCTTCAGTTTTCTCTCAATGTGTCAAAAGTGTGGGAGATCAGTTGGGCCTCGGGGCCATCACGGCGACCAACGGAGGCTGAATGGTCGGACCTGTAACGGTCACCGGCACTGCCGCTGCTGCTGAGGAGCCAAGGTTCTGCATCTTGAGGTGGTTGTCGTCGTTAGCGGCTTCGAGGTCGTGTGTGTGGCCGTTCTGATGGTCCTTGACTGGCTCAGGGATCTCCTCTGCCTCCTTCTCCTGGTACTCCTTGTACTTGCCCCACAAAACCGAGTAGAGCCCGGCCACTATCAGGACCGAACCAAGAACCCTGTACCACATATCAAACGACAATATATTAATGGTTATCAGATATGGTATAGTGACCCTATTGATAAATGACGTGATCAAAATTTATGCGAGAGAAAAAAAGCCAAGAAAAAGGCGTTCAATCCTGGTCCCCCTGTTTCGCATCTTCGTCGGTTGGGACGATGTTAAAAAGAAAACTTTTGAAAAGACGGCGAGAGGAATTTACCCTCCGAGGTAGATCTTCTCGGCGAGGATGAAGGAGCCCATGATGGCCACGATGATCATCATCAGGGGGCTGAAAGCGGTGACGAAGACCGGGCCTCTTTTCTTCATGACCAGCCCTTGAACATAGTACGCGAGGCTCGATGACACTATCCCCTGTTCGACATGCAACGAATATCGGTCATGATATAGACTTAAGTTGTGCTGTTGATATTTCTTTTCAAGTAAATTTCCCCTTACAGCATAGGCGGCGGCGAGAAGGTTCATGTCGAAGCCAATGGACCAGACGGAAGCCTTGTGCTCCATCACGAACGTCACAGCGATGGACTGAAGCGTGCCCATGAACACCACCATGGCCGTCAGTGAAAGATGTGCTGGGTATCTCTTCAAGGTCACTGCCTGTAATTTCAATGTTTGAATAATAAGCGAAATTGATCGAAACGAACACGAGTGGTTGGCTAGATATAAGAATTTGTATATTTGTGTTAAGTTACCTGGAGGATGAAGAAGGAAGCCCAAGCGAAAGTGGCGATGATGAGGAAGATGGAGCCCTTCACCCAGTCCTTGGCGGCAGACTCAGGTGCCTCTGAGCCATTCGTGGCTTGGCCGTGGAGGTGAGCGGACCATGGGAAGGTGAGGACATTTCCCTTGTATAGCGTCATTAGCATGGCGCCGCCCACCGTCACCACTGTCCCCACCACCTTCGCCACGCACCTTACTTTCTTCATGTCTACCTTCTCCATCCTATCACAAACGAAAGAGTATAAGCATATCGTCGAATACTCAAGAAGAGTCCATCACTTTAAAAAAGCAAGTCCCGTTAAAAAAAAAACTCGGCACACCGCTTAGCATATCGGTCTGTAATGCAGTACCTGAAGAGAGCTGCCATGACGAAAGTCATCGCGGGGAGCATGTTGCTCATGGCGCATGAGAAGGTTGGGGATGTGAATTTCAGACCCGCGTAGTAAAGGTTCTGATCGATCACCGGCCTGAGTACCGCAGAAGAAGAAAATAAATATAAGAATTAGCATATGAAAGATCTTTTTTCAAGGCGGATCGAGAAAATAAAAGCTGCAGGGTTTTTCATTAGTACATACCCAAGAAGGCCCAGCACAAAGATTTGCATGAACACGAGGAATGTCATCTTCGGCCTCACCTTCCTGCAAATAATACCAGATGAGTTAATCCCACACGCTCTTCGTTCCTCTGATCTCTCTCATATGAGCTAACAGAAGTCGGGACCAATTGGTCCGTCACTCATTAGATATAAGTACCTCTCAAGGATGAGCGCGAACGGGGCGATCACGACAGTGGCGAAGGCATGCCGGTAGACAACGAGGACGTAGTGACTCATGCCGCGGTTGAGGGATACCTTGGTGATGATGTTCATGCCCGCATAGCCGAACTGCAGTGATATCATCGCGATGTAGGGCCTCGCCCTCTGCATGAAGTCGCTCCACCTTCCTGCTTTTCCCTCCATTTCCAAGGTTGCCTTAAGGAACTAGGAATGGGAGAGAAGGCGAAAGTGAGAGAAGGGGTATGATGAGGATGCAAGAGGAAGAAACACTTCAAAGAGTACTTTGTGCTTGTCTCCTAAGTACAGATTGCTGGAAGGAGTGGGGTATTTATAGGCCTTCGGGGTTTGGCTCTTTATCCACTACAGGAGCTCTGGGGTGGTGGCCTCGCGGGTGAGTGTTCGTTTCTCTTGCATTTCTTGTTCGAATATTCTTTTGAGAGAGAGAGAGAGAGAAATGACCAAAATAATCATGGAGTGACTATAATATATGTACTAAAATGAATCTGAACAATTAAATCCGATGAGATTCATGTTAAACCAATCAGATTTATTAGAGTATTAAAATATTAAACCATGTTTTTATCTAATAAGTTGACAATAATCTTACAAAATTTTGTATGGTATTAGAATAAAAAGTCCTAAGTTCTTTCCTAAGTAACATTTTCACTTCGAAGTGTTAGAATATTTAAATATTAAATTTTGCCTTCACTTAAGAACCACAAAATCTCACAAGATTCAATGGTCCACATTCAATTTAGTATAACGTTCAATAATGCTTGCTCGTGAGAGAGAGTGTGACATGGGATTCACTAGTTAGGGTTTAACCTATAGGATTTTTTTTTTCTTATGTGACGTGACGAGGAAAACAAAATAATAATAAAAATGAAGGAAATGAAAGGGAGAGGGCATGGTGGTGCTTCGCTAATGCAAGAAGAGGAAAGGAGTTGCATAATTTGGTGGGGTGGCCCCATCACGTCGACTACGCGGCGGTTTGATGCATCACTTATATTTTTGAAGTCATTAACTCCACTTATGTCCCGAGGGAATAAGAAAGGACGACCATGCACTCATAGGATAAACATGTCGATCGGAGGTATGGATAATTTTCAGTTCAGGATCTGGAGGTTATTTGTTCAAATCCTACAAATGATTTTGGGTTCGAGCCACCTCAATGAACCTGACAGGCTGTTTCAAGGGGCTCCAAGTAGCTGATCCTTTTCTCGTCCACTTGGGTTAAGAAGAAAAAAGAGCAATGCTAGTCTCCAAGGGAGAAATTAAAAAAAATTATTATTATTATTATTGAAAATACAGTTTTGTATTCGGAGGAGAAATGAAAAATGATTTGTGATCTCTCATTTTGAAGTATCAACAAAGGACTTTCAAAATCAAGTTCTAGCTCTGGTTCCAATCAGAAATGTCCTCATTAGCTGAGTAAATTACGTGGCAAACCCCAGAACAGAGTCACTCGAACTTGAAGACGTATCATCTTTAACTAGCCTGCTAAGAATCTCAGACTTGTCAATTAGCGGCACCTGACATAATGAGAATCCGTAGTTTTTATAAGTCGATCGTGTGCACTTTTGCAAGCATCTCTCTTGTTGTTCTTCTTGCCGTGGCACGAGCACTATGCACAGTCATCGAGGCGGGTTGACATCCTTCGATGACGATAGAACTTGTTCTAGATGTGGCCCTGGAAATTGTTTGTCTATATTTTCTGTAAGATGAAATGGAGCTTGGATGCCATATCAAATCAAGCATCGTGTAGTAAGAAGAGCTTTTCATCTCGTTTTGCACTGACCTTTAATTATTCGCATGTTTTTCGAGTGGAGAAATGGAAAGGGAATTGAAAAGCTGTTCCTGTACTTGTAGACAACGTGTTGGGTAAGATTAGACTTAATAGAGGTTTTGAGGTATGTATTTGATTCTCATTATAAATGAGAATTGATTCTCATTATAAATTAATACGCCACCACTGCCGGTGGTTGATTCTCATTATAAATTAATGGGGATAAATCCCCATGATTTTCGAGTGACAAAATTGGAGAGAAGAACCAAGCTGCGCATAATGCTATCAGGAACTTATTTGCCTTTTTGGTTTCATATAATCATGTTGATAATTTTAAATTTATCTCAAAACTCAAACTCATAGGAGAAGGGAGACAATATGTATATAAAAAAAATATAAACCTTGTAGACAAGTGACGTGATATACTTTAGCATATATGCTTACACTATTAGTAACCCAAGAACATGATTGTTTAATGCCTATTGGAGATTCTTACAGTTTGATAATTTGGGAAGAGAATTGGCAATCTACTTTGTCACAATTAGTTGTTAAAATAACTATTATGATCAACGTGAGTATGAATAAAGTAATATTGCTCGCCCAAAAGAAATAAATAAAATAAAGTATGATTATGATATTATTTTGTGTTAGCTGTTCTACGAGCGTCTCTTCTCTTTTTTCATGATTTCTTTGTCTCTTTTTAATGCAAGTACTTTCGAGATATGAAAGAATTTTAAACAAGAAGATATACATTTTTAAAAGGAAATCAATTAGTTTATTTCATAGGCCATCGCGACTAGCTAGGCCATATTCTGCACATGTGATGAGACGAAGTTGATCAAGTATCTTATGTCATCGCAAGAAGTGCCGGAGGAATATTCAGGCCAAACTTTGAGATGAAACGAAACCGCTTTTAACCTTTTTCGAACTAAGTGCGGCTTTACTAGTGAAATTCTCAACTTATATTTGCTTATATATTTGTGCACTGTTTTCATAAGTTTCTCACCATATTTGCAAATACATTTTGGTTGGAAATTGTAAATCGAATCGTCAACACCAACTAGAAAATCGTCAAACTTCGAAAATCTGACATAAAACCTATCTATTCCTCATATTTTAGGAATAGTTGAGATACAGCAAACGAAGGAATACCTTAATAGTTACAAACCCTAATTCGAATTTGAATACTATATTTGAATCATGTGGCTATGTTTTAGGGCACTTCTTCCTTTGTAGTATTCGAGCCCACCTAGGTAGGCATGAAGAAATATTCGATACCATATGCCAACTTATATTGTTTATCCATTTCATTTGTCATAGGCTCTTTATGTAGATAAAATATAGTCATAAAGATGGAGAATATATGGTGCACTTCTAAGATAATCACAGAAGAACAAAGGGGCAATAATCACGTCCCAACCCTGTTTTGTATCATCAAAATGTGATGATGCATTTCAATAGGAAATCGAATCGTTTTCTACCCCAAACTCTTCTAAACCTCTTTTTGGGTATTGAGAATCTAGCGATGTAGCCTCCGGCGATACGCCTAGATAAGGATGAAATCAACATGTGCTTCTAGATTCACAACCTTCATATTGCTCCATTTCTTGTCTCTTATTGTGACACTCGAGCTTGTTGCAGCCTCCTTCTTTCTCCTTTGTTTATCCGGGTGGAATATGGAAAACCTTGTGTACTTGTTATAAATAAGAAAATATTTTGAATAGCCTGAGATACATATAAAAAAAAAAAAAAAAAAACGAGCTAACATTGATCGATCTGGGTCATTCTATGTCGAGTATGAATTCAATTGAATGTCAAATCAACTTCTGATAATCAAAGAAGGTTATACCATCCAGATGTTCGCAGAAAAGGACAAGAATCTCTCAACAGTTTGAGAATATGTTGGGTGAACATGTTAAGTTACTTCGATGAACAGCGTGGCAAGTTCACATGCAGACTATGTCCAATCGGCATCCCCAAAATATCCATTTCTATGACGATGAAGAGCCCCACCCATCAAAGCCCTTCCCGTTTTCGTGTTGCGTTTTGTTCTCCTTTTCTTCTAATAAAGAAAGATCGAAAGCTAGAGAACCTCTGCTTTATGTTTGTGCCAATTATGAGACTTTTGGAATTGCAATGGAATCGCATGCGCTCGCCAGTTGCTGTGCTGATGTCAATTTCCGCTGCTTTTGAGCGGGGTCATCTGTCGCATTATCCAAGAGCCAAGCTGAGAAGCACCTCGTATATCGTACGTATACTCCACGGAAGAATGTGATGACCAAAAGTATAAAAAGAAAAACGAAAACGAAAGGTTCGTTTTCAAATATGCGATTTCCAAAAATAATTAATTTGAGGCAACGTAGGTATATTAACGATTTAACACTGCATAAACTCAATAAACCACTCCACTTTAATATCATTCCAATAAATCCCATGTTTTCTTTCCATCTAAGGAGTATAATCAACATGTGATGTGTTTTTCTCATAAATTGTGCTTATAATGTTTTTTGCAAATTCAAAAAGGTGTATCTAGGGGTGAGCATCAGTCCAGGTTCAACCCTGGACCGACCATGGACCGGCCCAACGCTGTCGGTCCTGGTCCAGTTCCCAAGGAGATTGGGTTGATCCTTGATCCTAGAATTCTTGGACCAACACTATGCGAGTTAGTCATCGGTTTTGAGAGTTTAAGGTCAGTCCAACCCGGACTAACCCTGACTATATATATATATATAGCTAATATATTATTTATAACTTTTTTATATAGAGAAAACCTTAAAATAAACGGCGTTAACAACATTAAATAGTTATTTAGTGAGGAATTCAAGCAATTTTACATTATTTTTTAATAACTTAGATTTTTAATGTCTTTTATAGCGTCAATAGTCATAATTTATGAATAAGGAAAATGTTTTTATGAGGAGTCCTCACAGCGTCCAAAATGGCATAAATAGCTCTTTACGGTATCTTCCTTTAGTACTCGTTTTATTTTATTTTATTTGTCCTCTTAGTCTTTAATTTGCCAAAATTGAAAAAAAAAAATTATCTGCTCACCACTCGACACTTGCCTTGCTTGCTTTAGGTCACCCATGTCACTCGCCGCTCGATGCTCACTTGGCTGCTCTCCACTTAACACTCGATGCTCACTATGTGTGACGCTCACCCCACTCAACCCTTCTTGCTTGCCTTTCTTAGCGACCCCGCCCGTCATCAAACTCATTGGGTTGATCCAGTCTTGGTTGGCCTTTCAAGAAGTACAAAAAATGAAATAAAAAAGAAAATATTGGTTGGTCCCGGGTTGACTCGAACCTGGATCGAACCCGTTGAATCAGTTTGATCCACAATCACTTTTTTAAAAAGTATAAAAAATGAAGTAAAAAATTATTGGTAGATCCTAGGTTGACCTTGGAACTAGACCGAACCCATTAGGTCAGTTCGATCCTCGGTCCCAATCTCAATAGGGTCAATCCTCGGTCCTAAAAATTGAGGACCAGTATTGTGCGAGTTGGTCCTAGGGTTAAGGGATGGATCGGCCCAACCCGGACCATGCTCACCTCTAGGTGTATCGTATAAAACCCTAATTTGCTAAACTTGCCAGTCGATACAGACATATTGGCAACAATGAAATCCAGCAACGATGAAAGCCAATCAATTCCCGAGATAAGTTAAGATCTAAGTGGTCGTCAATTCAAAATAAATAAAAATAAATAAGTGGCAAAATTGAAAGAAAGAAGAAGAAAAGAAAACCAAGAGAGACTGCATATCTCCATGGCCGAGAAGCGCTTTCTTCTTTTCTGCCTCACGTCACAAAAGGCGAACAACAGTCCCAGAAAACAGTTCGACCCATTGTAGCCAAGTGGAGCACGGCCTAGCCAATGGGCTCCTAATCATCCCCAATCATACCGACACCATCGCGTCACACGACGTCGGATCGGCCCTCGCTCGCGACAGTTGTCTTCTCCTTGGTCACGAATGCAAAGATCTTTCTTCGCCCTTCATTATTGTCGTTCGTGTCCCAACGATCCATGATCGAGGGGAGCATCCTCTCGTGTCCGGATACGAATGCCCCAACGATCGCTGGACACCAAGTGGATATTTGGGGGACATTCGAAGAGTGGGGGCATTGCTGTTCTCTGAAACAGCGTTCGGACAGTGTCCTACGAACGAACGTGAATTGCAATGGGAGAGAAATAGCGGAAAAAAGGGTCGTGAGATCATCGTTTGGAAGAGCGCCTTGAACAGCAATGGCATGGGTCCTCTTGCAAGGAGACGGTGTCTTGTGTTTGAAATTTCCTAGGCAATTCTTGGATATACATTGGCAAAGCGAATCATCGACTCCTCCCTGTGTTTATCTCGGTTTCTTATGTGAGCTGCAAATACGAGAAAAATGTCCTAGAGATGATGTGGTTATCTCATTTGTATGACCAATTGAGGCAATGTTAACAAAACTTATCAAATATTTCTTTGGATTTCGAGAGTTGTGCCTCTTTAATTGATATCCATCTAAAATTTTATGAGGATGTTCTGAAATTTTTCAGTGATGTAACATCATCGCACCGCATGATAGGAAGGTTCATCACGGAATAATTTAACAAGTTGCACGAGGGTTTGAAAAAGTAACTAGTGGGAGATTTCCACTGAGAAAGTGAAAGTGAGGCTGGCTGGACCTGCTGGTGGCCTTGTGTGGAAATGGGACATAGTGTCTAGGAAGGAGCTCCCAAATTTTTCCAGACACTTGTAATGGGTGCACATTTTTAATCCAATTCTTGCTTTGTCTTTTCTTGGGTGAAGTTGGGGTTAGGTCAAGATTGATCGACAGATAGCCAAAGTTGAAGGTATTCCCTTTTGGTCTTAATTTAAATGGAAAAATTATCAAAACTTATTATATAAAATATGAATTCTATTCTAAATTTTTTAATTTGATATTAGTTTTAGATCCTTTGACAATTTGTCAATATAGTCTTTCTAACAATTTTGGTTAGAAATCACTAGCGTGAATGTCGACGGTCTTATGTGGTACAGCCACATCCTATTGTTCATTAGTTTTTTCTTTTGCCAAATTTATTGAATTATCTATTAAGTCACCAATCTTTTCTTTTGTCTTGCCTACTAGCCCATTGAATTTATCAAATTTCTTTTAGAAGTTCCCAACCTAAATTAGAATGATAACAAATTTCAATACGCTAAATTACCAATTAATTTTGTATTACCAACTCTTATCATTTACAAAACCCTTTTTTTTTAAATTTGTTACTTGCACTTTAATTTTACTAACTATTACACAAAATTACTTTCATTTGGTGATTTACCAACTTTATTCCTAATTAAGTAACCAATAAAAAAGTTGGCAAACTAGAGAAACAAATTGAGATTATAAAAAAAAAAAAAAAAAAAACTAGAGAAACAAATAAATATCAATAAGTAACTCAAATACGAATTGGTAACCCGCAACTAGTTAAAAACTTATTTGAAGAAAAGTTTATTACATAATAGAGTTGGTGAATTTAAAACATAATTAAGCAAGGTCAATAAAAGTCGGTAAAAAGATGAGAAGAGTTGATAATTAAAGGAGAAATAGATCAAAAAGTAACTTAGAGGATAGTTGGTAATCCAATTTCTTTTATCCAATTAGAGTAGATTAGCTGCGTAACCTCTTAAAATGTGGCATGTCAATATACTTGATTAACACACAATTTCTAATGTACTTACTTTCTCAAGTACCAAACAAAAGAAAAAGATATTTTGATCAACATTGAAAAGTAGAAAGCCTTTTTAATTTCATTATGAGAAATTTAAAAAGTTCTTTCTCCTGAAGGACCACTATTGCAAAGCTCTCGTGCGAAGCTTGTCCTTTTCAGACACTGTGAAGGAACGTTCACGCATGCATTTGGCTAATTCCTCATCGTTCATTGCCTCAGAATGGATTAGCAAGAATATACACCGTTCTTTTCCCACGTCCTTCTCTTCCTTTCTCCTTTTGCGTCCGCAGTTTCCCGGAAAAATTACCAGAAACACCCATCTCCCTCATTTTTCACAAGATCGATTCGTCACTGAAATAATGCAGTAGTGGTTCGTCTTCTGAAGAAACCTGATCACACAGGTATCGCCATCTGTTCAGGAGTTTAAAAAGAAATGTAGCTTTCATATACTTTATGAATGATGGATCTTCCGGCTTTACGAAGACGCCCATTTCTTGATATAAAGATGGCATCTGTGATTGATCCATCAAGCAGCACCTTTCGTCTTTCGCGTCTCATCCAGAAAAGCTTTTTCTGGTCAAAAGGGTTCAATCTTTTGGAAACTGTGTCAAGTCTTTAGCAGCGTGATCGACCGATCGATCGAGATGGTGTTGCTCTTGGCCCCCCCTTCTTTTCCGCCAAACTAAAGATGTGGCCAATCGTGCTGCGCGAGACAAAAACAACCTAAAACTTATCTTATTCGTGATGCTTCTGCCTTTTGATTGCAAGCCAAGCTTTATATCGGTGTGGAAAAAAGAAGAAAGGATAATAGTTCGGGGACATTACGGGAATGCGACAGAAAGACTTTGATCGAATCCCCCCAATGAAGTGGGAAGTACAAAATATTTGAAGTTACGAACCTTTTCTGTTTGTGTTGATGAAATGGGACATAGAGATAGACCACCAAAAGCAAGCGAAGAGACGTGAGACGTGAAAAGCTTATAGTAGTAAAGTTGATGATGAGTTGCTTCTTTATCCTTTCTGTGTTTGTGCTTGCCCGCTGTGAATGGAGCTTCGAAATGTAGAAACATACAGAAAGAAAGGGCAAAGGGTGGTTTCGTCTGACCAAACAGTGGCAGGGTTTTCTCATTTTCCATACATGTCTCGCCAGGACTCAAGCTGGTAATCGTAACATTTATCTTTGCTAGATGAGTTGTTAAACATTTGATCGGGATGGGGTAGATTCCGTGTTCAAGTTGCAGCATCTTCCACTTAGGCACTTGGAAAAATAGGTAGGGTATACCTTCGTCACTTTGTGGATGAAGCTTTATCCAATACACTCAAACGAGGTAATTTGAAATTATTTATGAGAATTAGTAACGAAAAATTCGGATGTCCGATATTTATTTTCTCATTATCAATGGATCTCAGAAAAATCTACAACACCGACTCGGTTTCCCTCAACGTCGCAATCTAGCTAGCTACTTTAGGGTAGATAATGCTTGTGATGATGTTTTGTTTGCCATCTTCATTTTGTCTTCCTACTTTTCGAGCACAACTATCTTGTGTAATATGTGGATGAAGACGAATGGCATGCATAGATTAACAAAAAGTTAAATTAAATTAGCGCTAATTGTTGTGAAGTTAAGCTTGCATTTAGAGATAAACAAAATCAAGGCACGAAAATCATGAAGATCGCAACGAAGGTCAGGAAGTGGACTAATTATCGAAATGGACTAAGTGGAGAATGCACCGTCACCCATTTACTTCAACGTGGCAGACGAATCCTAAACTAAGAAGCGCTCTCATTGATATAATTGAGGGCATTACTACGGTTTCTTTATTAGGTAAAACTAAGGAATAAAGTAACGTTGAAAAATGAAATAGACGACGACGGGATATACTTTTCGTTTCGGAATCAACTGAGGAGCCTTCCTTCTTCGCCAATCAACCCTCGTCATTGGGCGAGTCGAATTTCCAACGCAGTCACTCCGCACCAACCCAACACCCCCCCTTCCCCCTCCAAAAAGAAAAAAACCCCAAAAGTGCCTTTTGAATTTGGGCAGATTGCAACTATTTAATGACGCGGACGCCTCCTTTAACCTGTTTCATGGGATAATACGTATGTGGTCGAGAAATTTTTGCCAAGATGTGGACTGTCCTTTCTTTAGGACGACCGTTCAATAACCTCGTATGTCCACATATCTGATGTATCTTTTTTAATCATAGTCCAATTAGACATGAGTGATTACTATATGTGAAGTGGTGGGTGGAAATCGATCCAGGCAGATCTGACAGAAAGGTGAATAGTAAAAAACAAGCCGAAAAGCTTGCTCTCTGGTTGCAGCTCGATCGCAAAGTGATCAAACCTGCACAAAACAAAATAGCTACTTCGATCTAAACGACGAGGAAAAGTGAAGTGCTTAAAGTGAAATTAAAGGAATTGTGCCTGAAATTAAAGCAGATGGAAGCAAAAACTAAAAGAAATCAAAGGATAAGTACGTCGAAAATAAAAGAAGTCAAAATTCAAACACTTAAAATAAATGTCACTAGAATTAAACTGACTTAAAAGTTAGTGCTACCATGAAACTTGAAATATTGAACGATAAAACATTAGTATTTGCACGAGCTAATTAATTTGTAACCGCTCCCGCTCTTAGCTCAAGAGTATTCTTATTTCGATTGGAGTAACCCCCAGTAAATTTCGGATGGAGACCAAATATTGCACATACCAAGTCAAAGTTAGGCCGGAAGAGCTCCAGATCGAGGTTGACCTTAGGTTTATAACCTGACTCTTGCCTTCACTCAAATTTAACCCTAATGCATTTTGGGCTGTAAATATATATCACAAACACCTAGTAAAACCAGATTCACATTCCCAAAACAAACTCATCGAAACATAAACCATAAAATCTCTAAAAAGATTACATCATATCCGTGACCATATGCATCCATCCTTTTTTCTATTTCTTTTTATATAAGAAAATAAGGGAACGAAAAAAAATAAATATTTGAGCTACAAAACTTTCTAACGATGTTAGCGTCAGATTGCACTGAACAAAACAAGACACTGCATGAAGAGAAACGACTCCTCCTCTCTTTTGTCCATATTGGGAGAACAGAACAAAGCTAAAACATCTTAGTGGAATCCACACCACTGCACTTCCTAAACTCACCCGCATCACACTAATGGCGATTTAACTAATTAAATCAACATGGAGTTGATTCTGTCTTAGTGCTGTTGTGGTCATAAGCACGAACCGGGCCTTCTTCGCTAAATAATGACCCCGACCGTTATAATTAAACAGAAGTTAGTATAAAGAAGTCGTCGAAATTCAACAATTTGAGGCTTAGAAAGATGGCTTTTGGGGCGACACATCTCAGTACAAAAGGTTAGTTGTCTTCAATTAGGAGTCGCAGGTGTGTTTTTTGCAATGCGATCTCCCTTTTAATGAAAAGAGATTAGATACAGCTACGAGCGCCTGCCTACCCATTTCGTGGACATTAATTAAGGAAACACTTGGTTTATAATTGATCAAATCAATCTCCACATCTAATTTTTTATTTTATTTTATAACTTCGCTTAGTTGGGAAGCTAGGCAGATGATGACACCCTTTCGCATTTCGAAATTCAACCCACCACGACCAAGACGGCTACTGTTCTCCACATATTGCTCTTATTTGACTTATGTTGCGTAGGAAAAGAGACGGATAAACATGCCAAAAATATACTTACTCTCTCTCTCTCCCTCTCTCTCGTGGTGTGCTGTATTTTTTTTTCCCAAACTATTTTGATTTCTACAAGAGGCCCATGATTAGGCCCGACAATGCTTTGATATGATTGTGCCGCCTCGAATTTTCCCACTACGGACTAGATATGTCAGGGTCAAATGTCGAAACACAATCTAGAAATCGAACAGACAATCAAGCAGAGAACCAGGACACACGTAGAGTCTCCGTGGTTCGGCAATTACTATCCTTGATGGATGACATTGCATATACCGGAAAGGAGGATTGACATCGCACTTGAAAGGACGGAAAGATGGAGCGGTTAAAAATTCATCATCGACACTGCCTTGTTAATTGTTCCTGTGGTAATGTTAGTGAGGGGCAACATTTCTTACTGTCACTTCTGTCAATTCTGTCAATTCTGTCAATTCTTATAGATCAATGCAATTTGCACTTTTGGAGCCCTTTGTTCTAAGCATGGTCGAAAATCCAGGGACCTAGAACTTTAGTTTTTCCTGAACGAATTGCACGTGAATTCGGTTTTTTCGAGCTGTCTGAAAACCGCTTTCCATCGCCAGAAAGCTGTCGTTACCAAGGCCACCAAATGAATATTTTCTTTTCGCGGGTCAGAATTGCACAGCAGTACTGAATTGAAGAGACCCTTATGAGCAAATTGCAATCCAGGGAAAACTGACACCCCGGCGCGGCCCTCCTACGGTAGGAGTCCAATCCAAAGAGGCCGAGGAGAGTTACTCTTCTTGATCAGGTCGATTATGGCCGTGAGCTGTCGTCAGGCTTTAATCTCTAGCGTTAAGCATTGCGGAAGTTTCGTGCTGTTTAATCTGACTCTTAAGGCCCCAAAAGGAACGTTTGAGCAAAACTCATTCCCTCTTTCTCGCTCTCTCTGACCTATACAGTCGCGGGAAGTGCCGTAACCTGTACGCATGTTTCGGAATTAGGCCGCTGCAGCTCTAGATGTGGTATTAACCACAAGACATTCACCAAACACCCGATAAAAATTGCGTCGCAACACCCTTTTTCACGACTAAGGCTGCCGGCAAGAGAATCGTGCTGAGCCGACCCTTTTTAAGCACACTTGTTCATTCTAACTATTTATCCGTTGGTGCGCTTACAATATAGTCTTGGATGATCCAAAGTTAGGCATGAAAGAATGATTCCAATCCAGTTATATCCTAAGTAGCACTAACATGACACAACACGAAATGCCAACACGTCGTTTATTAAAAAATAAAAAAATTTCGATATGTTAAGACACGTTTTGTATTAAATATATATTTTTATATATACAGTATACATTATCATTTTATAATTATTTTAATCAAATTAATTTGATTCAAATTCACAAATAAATAAATAATAAAAAATAGCTTAGAATGAATTTACATATAAAAAACATTACTTTACCATTTGTTAATAGTATTCATTATTTTAATTTGATAAATTTAATTTCATTTTAATAATCCATAAAACCTGGAGGGGAAAAAAAACAAGCAGTACACATTATGGACTTGTATGTTAGAGCATGTCGAAAGAGGAGAGAAAAAAACAAACTTGGGGAGTGAATTGTATACTACAAGAAGTGAGAGTCAAAAGAGAAGAAAATATTGGGTTTTTCTTCTTTTCCCTTTTATTATTTTTATTATTTTACATATTTATATTTTGACTCCTCATTTATTAAAAAATTTTAAAATTGATCATGTGCGTGTCAAATCATACATTAAAATTCTGAACTCGCATATTGAAATTTCAGACTCACGTGTTAAAAAGTGTCAGAAGAGTTGATTAGATGTCGGATTTTCCAACACCTATTAACCGAGTATCGAAAAATGTCAAATATGTATCAAAGTATCCGATATGATATGAAAGTTCCGAAGAGTTTCGATACTTCCTAAGTTATACCTTAGAATCTACAAAGAAAAGAGCCCCTCGACCGAATGCACATATTGGAATAGGTACTTTCTTCATGTCTTCACTTGAGAGGAACGCACATGGCGAGAAGGGCGTAATTATTTCTGTATCTTCTTCTGTAAATTCGGACGAGAGGAAATGACCACGAACGCGGAATCGAAAACGAAAAGGGAGACTAGGTTTGTCTCGTTCTGTCTGGCCAGACGTCTAAGGGGTGCAAGTAAGTCTGGTCACGCTCACTGACTGAGCACGTGACGTGAACAGACAATTAACAAAAATGGAAACAGTTACAAAGATCGGTGCTTACGTTTCATGCCTTTCTTTATGCAATAGAAATACTTCTGCCTGTCGTTTATGATTTATCGAACCAAACGTGATCGCTTTAACAATGCGAGCCAGAGCAGGCCCAAGATACTAGGAATTTGAATCGGATCCTCTCGAGCCAAAAAAATATGCTCGCTTGTACGGTTCATCAGGATTCCAGATCGTTTACATTGTTTACAGAGATTTGAAGCTCAATATCCTGTTTAATTCATTGATGATGTTCCATAATCCAGTACAAGTCTTGAAACTTTATATGTGTGTTCAAACTTTACTGTCTAGATTTAACAATGTGAGATTTTGCTGAGGCTGCGGTCGATTATTTTAAAAGCGTCTTTGAATGAGGTTTGACCACGCTTAGCGGTCAGATATATTGGAGTGCAGGAAGAGCGCAATCTTTCGGAGAGTTTCAATTCCGATGAGGAATTGAGGATTCTTGGTCTTATCTTTTCCTACTTTTCCAACATTCTTGCTAGAAAGAGAACTATGGTTACTTCATCCAGTTTGAGATAGATGCCTACCCTATTACAATATTGTGAAAACATCGATTGAACAATAAATAAATGAAATGGGAAAATAAAACGGGCACCATAGGTTCAATTGGTGTAACCTACATTCAACAAAAAAGCAATAGAAGATTTCATTATAAATTAAACGATATAATGGAGATTACAAGTATATTTTAGTTATTTAAACACTTTCAATGTTTTCCAACCCCAATTACGCTTAATAATTCACACAATTATTTCCACAATTCTCCATGAAATTATCTCTCAAGTTTATAGAGGAATTATGCAAAATCTTACCAAGCAATTTTATCTTTTAACTCTTTAATTCGTGCAAGAACAAGTCAGATTGTTTTTTGAAGAGTTCGCATGAGCTCAAGATTTTTGGTCCAAGCACTAACATTCCTGTCCAACTAATCTTGTTGAATATATGTCTTGAGTTTGACCCCAAAGAGAAAACTTTCCTCATTTAAAGTGGTTTTCTAGTTTCATTAGGTCTCCTAAAAAGCGTTTCCTATTGGCTTTAGACAAAATACGTATCGACCTCGGGAAAAAAGAAATAATCTAAACTCTTTTTACTCATTTAATAGAAAAGTTTTAGCTAATGGGTAATCGCTTGGTCGCTTTGCTAAGAAATCTTCGAATTGGCATCATTAAGTGACAATCATAGTAGTTAGGACACAATACATGCACGCCATGCCAATGGTAGTAAGAGGTGGTTATTAATATAGTTTTTCTAACAAGAAAATTACCAAAAAAATATCAAATTTATTGTAACGATACCAATTTCATCCTAATTTTTTTTGTCAATTCAGTTTTAAATTTTTTGTAATTGTATCAATTTAGTCCATCTGTCCAATTATGATTAACTAGTGTTGACATGAATGCTAGCCGACATTGATGTGGACAAATTTAAATAATCTTTGTATTTTTTGTTAATTTTTTTTTTTTGTACCTTCTTTTGCTTTTTTGCCCCATAGTGGCCTGCGACGCTCCGAAGTAAAAGAAAGAAGAAATAAAAGAAATAAAAGAAATAAATATTATTAAAAGAAACCTTCATGTGTGATGCTGCTTAGAAGTCCATACGAGGAGAAACTAACCTTTTTTTGAAAGTTGAGAAGAAAGTAGCCTTTTTAATAAGTTGGGAGTAGGTTTTGAAATGTGACGAGACATTTGATACGGCAAAGCAAAGACGGTGATGCTTTTCTATAATTATCTCTTCTATCATCGTATTGTGAGAGTGCATACATATGACATTACGCCCTTTTCTTTTCTCTTTTTCACTTCACTTCACTTCTTTAGTGTTATTTTCTTTCATCCATTTCTCGTTGGCCAAGGTAGAGTTGGTTTTCCATCTCTGTCACGCTGCTCTCCAAGGGATCCATATGGAAAACCCTTTTCCTACTGCATTGTCCACAGCGATCGAGACGGTTTGATTAGTAAAGTAACGGCGTGGAATTTGGGCTTGACAACCTTGCAGCTAGGCCAGGTATAGATACCATCTTAGCTCAGAGGTCCTTCTCCGACTAAAGCAAGTGGGCACTGTTGTTTTCTTTGCTACAGTTAAACCAAGTGCGCACTTGGAGATCACCCCTTTTCCATCTTTTCCCTTGCGTTTCGTCTAACCTCTTGTGTCGTTCCGCTCATGCCTTTCCACTTAGCTATCTAAGGGGTTAGCACTTTTAAGGACCATTGTCTAATTCAGAAAGAAATCCTAGCAATCGAACTCGTTCCTTTCCACCTTTTTTCATTGCATCTCATCTGACCTCTCGTGTCGTTTTGCTCATGCTATTTTTTTTCACTTAGTTATTTTATGGGTTAGCACCTTATATTAGGGGTTAGCACTTTTGAGGACCTTCTTTGTCTAAGAAAGAAATCGTTACGATCGAACTCGTTCCCCTTTCAAGAATGGATTCAGCCGGGCACTCCTCAAAATTTCCATAGCTCGAAATGCCCCGCTTCGTACCTTGCACGAAACAACCGGGAATGAGGTGATCCACTTTGAAAATTCAGCCAACAGATGATCTTTCCTATCGTCTAATTAGGAAATTACTTTGAAGAGAAGCTTCTTCGAAATGAAAATACGAAAAGGAAGATTCTAACCTTAGAAAAGCAATGCGGATAAAACTTTCTATAATGTTACGCGACTCTGACCAAAACGGATGATGGGAAATCTCGTGCGCGCGTTGCGAAGTTGAGAAAAATGAGGGAATTGGCGATCTTCGTCCGTTCTGCCGTATCCTTCCATTGTGTATAAACTAACTTAGGAAAGTATCAAAGCAACCATCGGATACACAATTGCCCTTTTCCTTATCGGAAAAAGAAGAAGAAGCAACTTATTCCTCGTATATTGAACTTTTGATCCCACATGATCATGCATTTCTGTGGGCACTCAAAGTTGACTATATTGTCATGTATCGGGCACATGGACGAGAAGTTGTTATTGACACTCAAAGTTGGTTGTACCGTCATGTACCGGGCACATGGGTGAGAAATATAATGTAACTGTACATCATAAAAGTATTGATATATGACAAGTTATCGTCAAGCTTATGGATAGGAGCTCAAATCGACGGTGAAGCAAAGGATTGCCATGTGTCTAGTTGTCAAAATACAATGGTGAAGACTAAAGTGGCTACCTGAACGATTTTAGCGGCAAGTCTTTGATTAGAGTCTTTAAAATACTTCAAGAGGCGCCAAGAGAGCGCGCGATTGAAAAGCAGTTTATGGCCAGGTACCTAGTTGTAGAACTAGTGTCGATAAATCAAGAAACATCAAAACACCATCAAGGCAGTTACATAGGAGAAGGGTGAGTTGGTTATAGAAGAAACATGCCTAAAGATGGAGGCAGATTAAGAGATTGACAGTTACTTAATGGTTACCAAGTTTCTCTATAAATACCCTAGTCGTCCAACAGAACAACCCCCGATCATCACATCAAATGTCTTTACTTTATCTTTACATTATCGCATTTTAGTTTCTCTAGCTATAGTTGTCAGATTCCTGTCGTGATTAGATTTCGACGAGTATCTTTATCCCAATTTAATACCATCAATTAAATTTCAGTGTTGTATCTTTTGTCCAGCATCGTCAATTGAATTCCGACGTTGTGTCTTCTATCCAAGTGCACTGTCGTTGATTAGATTTCGGCAGTGTGTTGGTATATGTTTAAACTGTGTCATTGATTAAATTTCAGCATAATTTGGGTTTGACTCGAGAATCCGAGATTTAGTCGTCAGTATTGTACAGTTTTATTTGTGATTGGAAATTTTATAATATTGCATTTGATATTCTTTGTCAGGAATTAGCACAGAACTTATATCTTCTTCAAATAAAAGCCGAAAATATCACAAGGTGAAAGATATTTCGTTGCAGTAACAAAACTGGCGGAACAGTTTCTCTATAAATATCACAAGGTGAAAGATATCCTGTAAAGTTTTGTTGGCAAATTCTTCGAACGTGGAGCACGTCCTCAAGACTCACTTCGATCGCTATCCACAAGGCGATCAATTCAGACCGCTCCTCCACGATGTGTTCGGAGATGGTCTCTTCATTGCAGATGGGGACCTCTGGAAGGTACAGAGGAAGATGGCGAGCAATGAGTACAGCCCGGCCGCTCCAACTCGCTCCGTTGATTCGCCATGGATAATGAGGCTTCGAGGTCATGTGTGTGGCCGTTCTGATGGTCTTTGACTGGTTCAGGGATCTCCTCTGCCTCTTTCTCTTGGTACTCCTTGTACTTGCCCCACAACACCGAGTAGAGCCCGGCCACTATCAGGACTGAACCAAGAACCCTGTACCACGTATCAAATACTATATATTAAAGCACATATGGTATGGTGATCCTATTGATAAGTGACGTGATAAAAAGTTATGCAAGAGAAAAAAAGCAGAGAAAAAGGCGTTCAATCATGGTCCCCTGTCTCTGCATCTTCATCGGTAGGGATGATATTGAAAAGAAAGCATTCGTAGGGGCGGCGAGAGGAATTTACCCTCCGAGGTAGATCTTCTCGGCAAGGATGAAGGAGCCCATGATGGCCACGACGATCATCATCAGGGGGCTGAAGGCAGTGACGAAGACTGGGCCTCTTTTCTTCATGACCACCCCCTGAACGTAGTACGCGATGCTTGACGACACTATCCCCTGTTCAACATGCAACGAATATTGGTCATGATATAGACTTAAGTTGTGCTGTTGATATTTCTTTTCAAGTAAATTTCCCCTTACAGCATAGGCGGCGGCGAGAAGGTTCATGTCGAAGCCAATGGACCAGACGGAAGCCTTGTGCTCCATCACGAACGTCACAGCGATGGACTGAAGCGTGCCCATGAACACCACCATGGCCGTCAGCGAAAGATGTGCCGGGTATCTCTTCAAGGTCACTGCCTGTAATTTCAACGTTTGAATAAATCAGCTAATCAGCGAAATTAATCGAAACGAACACAAGTGGTTGGGTACATATGAGAATTTGTGTATTTGTATCAAGCTACCTGGAGGATGAAGAAGGAGGCCCAAGCAAAAGTGGCGATGATGAGGAAGATAGAGCCCTTCACCCAGTCCTTGTCGGCAGACTCAGGCGCCTCTGAGCCATTCGCAGCGTGGCCGTGGAGGTTAGCGGACCATGGGAAGTTGAGGACATTTCCCTTGTACAGCGTCATCAGCATGGCGCCGCCCACCGTCACCACTGTCCCCACCACCTTCGCCACGCACCTCACTTTCTTCATGTCCACCTTCTCCATCCTGTCACAACCGAAAGAGCATAAGCATATCGTCGAATGCTCAAGAGGAGTCCATCTCTTTAAAAAAAACTAGTCATATTCAAAAGGCTCGGCACGCCGCTTAGCATATCGATTTATAATGCAGTACCTGCAGAGAAATGCCATGACGAAAGTCATCGCGGGGAGCATGTTGCTCATGGCACACGAAAAGGTTGGGGACGTGAATTTCAGACCCGCGTAGTAAAGGTTCTGATCTATCACCGGCCTGAGTACCGCAGAAGAAGAAAATAAACAAGACATAAGAACCAACATATACAAGATCTCTTTTTCAAAGCGGGTCGAGAAAATAAAAGCTGCAGTGTTTTGTATTAGTACGTACCCAAGAAGGCCCAGCACAAAGATTTGCATGAACACGAGGAATGTCATCTTCGGCCTCACCTTCCTGCAAATCATACCAGATGAATTAATGCCACATGCTATTCATTCCTCTGATCTCTCTCCTATGGAGCTAACAGAAGTCGGAATCGATTGCTCTGTCGCTCATTAGATATAAGTACCTCTCGAGGATGAGGGCAAACGGCGCAATGACAACGGTGGCAAAGGCGTGGCGGTAGACAACAAGGACGTAGTGGCTCATGCCACCGTTGAGGGACACCTTGGTGATGATGTTCATGCCCGCATAGCCAAACTGCAGCGACACCATCGCTATGTAGGGCCGCGCCCTCTGCATGAAGTCGCTCCACCTTCCTGCTTTTCCCTCCATTTCCAAGGTTGCCATAAGGAACTAGGAATAGGAGAGGAGGCGAGAGTGAGAGAAGGGGCTTGATGAGGATGCAAGAGAAGGAAACACTTCAAAGAGGACTCTGTGCGTCTCCTAAGTACAGATTGCTGGAACGAGTGGAGTATTTATAGGCCTTTGGTGTTGGGCTCTTTATCCACTAGAGGAGCTCTGGGGTGGTGGCCTCGCGGATGAGTGTTCGTTCCCCTTGCATTTCTTGTCCGAATATTCTTTTGACAGAGAGAAATAATCATGGAGTGACTATAATATATGTACAAAATTGAATCTGAATGATTAAATCAACCTATTAGATTTGTTATAGTATTTAAATTTTAAACCACACATTCATCTAGTACATCAGAACACGAGATTACGAGTTCGAATCTTTCCATGTCCCTATTTGCCTCTCTAGTGAAACACTTCCACCTTGGAGTGTTAGAGTATTTAAATATTAAATTATGCTTTTATTTAGATACCACAAAATCTCATAAGATTTAATGATCCATATTCAATTTAATATCACCTTTTTATAATACTTGCTTGAGAGAGTGACGTGGGATTCACTAGTTAGGGTTTAACGGATAGGATTTTTTTTCTTATATGAGGTGGTGAGGAAAACAAAATAAAATTAAAATTAAAGGAAATGAGATATATAATTTGGTGTGGTGGGCCCCATCACAATGCCTACGCGGCGGTCTGATGCATCACACATTTTTTTTTATATCATTTAGGAGTCATTAGCTCCACTTGTGTACTGAAGGAATAAGAAAGGACGACCATACACTCATAGTATAAATATGTCAACCGAAGGTATAGATAGATTTTCAGTTCAAGATCTTGAGGTTACTAGTTCACGATCTGGAGGTTACTAATTCAAATCCCACGGACAGTTTTGGGTTCGAGCCACCTCTACGAACCAGAAGCCTGAACTTAATTGAATCAGCGTGCTGACAGACTATTTCAAGAGGCTCTAAGTAGCTAGTCATTTTTCTCGTCCACTTTGGTTATAAAATGAAAAGGAAGAGAAATGCTAGGCTCGAAGTAAGTAATAAAAAAAGAATGATTATTATTTTCATAAGAAAAGTCGAATATACAGTTTTGTATTCACAAAAGAGAAATGAAAAATGATTTGTGACCTCTTATTTTGAAGTATCGAGCAACAACTTTCAAGATCAAATTCTAGCGCTGGTTCCAATCTGCAAACGTCCTCATCGGCTGAGCAAATTACCTAGCAAACCCTAGAACAGAGTCACTCGGACTTGAAGAAATCTTATCTTAACTAGCATGCTAAGAATCTCAGGCTTGTCAATTTGCAGCACCTGACGCAATGAGAATCCGTAGTTTTTGTAGTTTAATCGTGTGCACTTTTATAAGCATCTCTCTTGTTGTTCGTCTTGCCGTGGCACGAGCACCATGTGCAGTCGTGGAGAAGGGTTGACATCCTTCGATGACGATAGAACTAGTTCTAGATGATGCCCTGGAAATTATTTGTCTATATTTTCTGTAAGATGAAATGGAGTCTGGATGCCATATCAAATCATGCATCGTGTAGTAAGAAGAGTTTTTCATCTCGTGTTGCACTTGCCTTTAATTATTGGCGTGTTTCCGAGTGGAGAAATAGTAAAGGAATTCAAAAGATGTTCCTTTACTTGTAGACACCATGTTGGGTAAGATTAGACACCATGAGAATTGATTCTCATTGTAACTTAATGGGGATAAATCCCCATATTTTTCAAGTGACAAAATGGGAGAAAAGTTCAAAGCTGTGCATATTGCTATCAGGAACTAATTTGTCCTTTTGCTTTTATATAATTATGTTGATAATATTAGAATCTTAGCCCAAAATTCAGACAAATAGGAGGAGGGAGATTGCATATCAATGTCGTAGACAAGCGATACAGTATACTTTAGCATATATGCTTAAACCTTTAGAAATTCAAAAACACATTTGTTTAATGCCTATCGGGATTCTTATAGTTTGATAATTTGGGAAAAGAATCGGCTATCTACATTATCACAAGTAGTTCTTAAAGGTCAAGTATAAATAAAGTAAGATTGCTTGTCCAAAAGAAATAAATAAATAAAGTATGATTATGATATTATTTTGTGTCAGTTGTTCTCCTAGCGTCCCTTCTCTTTTTTTGTGATTTTTAATTAGTCTCACTTTAATGCAAGCACTTAGAGATATGAAAGAATTAAAAAAAGATACACATTTCCAAAAGGAAATCAATTTGCTTATTTTATAGACCATTGTGACTTGCTAGGCCATATTCCGCACATGTGATGAGACGAAGCTGATCAAGTCTCTTATGTCATAGTAAGAAGTGCTGGAGGAATATTCAGGCCAAACTTTGAGACGAAAAGAAACCGCTTTTAGCCTTCTCGAACTAAGTGGGCTTTACTAGTGAAATTCTCAAATACATTTTGGCTGAAAATTGTAATCGAATCATTAACACCAATTAGAAAATTGCCGAACTTTGAAAATCTACACAAAACCTATCTATTCCTCAAACTATATGAACAGTTGAGATACAACAAACAGAGGACTACCTCAATAGTTACAAACCCTAATTCGAATTTGAATACTATATTTGAATCACATGGCTATGTTTTAGGCCACTTCTTTTTTCTTTTTTTCTTTTTGTAGTTCGAGCACATCTAGGTAGGCATTATGAATTATTCGATACCATACGCCAACTTATATTCTTTATCCACTTCATTTGTCATAGGTTTTTTTGTGTGGATACAATATAGTCATAAAGATGGAGAATATATGGTGCACTTCTAAGATCTGATCCGACTAATGGAAATGGCCCACGATCACGTAACCGCAGAAGAACAAAGGGGCAATCATCATGTCCCAAATCCGTTTTATATCCTCCAAATGTCACAATGCGTTTCAGCAAGAAATCGAATTCTGCCTAAACTCTTCTATAGGTGTTGAGAATCTGGCGGTGCAGCATCGTACGATATGACTAGATTAGGATGACATCAACATTTGCTTCTAGATTCACGAAGTTCACGTCGCTTCCTTTCTTGTCTCATGTTGCAACACACGAGCTTGCTCTGACCTCCTTCTTTCGCCTTGTTTATCCGGGTGGAATATGGGAAACCTTGCATACTTGCTATGAATAAGAAAGTTTTTTTGAAATAGCCTTAGATACACAAAAAACGAGCTTACATCGATCGATCTGAGTTATTCTATGTCGAATACAAATTGACTGAATGTCAAATCACCTGCAGAGATTCGAAGAAGTTCACGACATCCAGATGTTCACAGCAAAGGACAGGAATCTCTCAACAGTTTGAGAGCATGTTAAGTGAACATGTTAAGTTACTTCGATGTCCAGCTTCGCGAGTTCAGATGCAGACTATCCAATCGGCATCTCCAAAATATCCATTTCGATGTCGATGAAGAGCGCCCCCACCCAACCCCCTCCCATCCCACACCCCCCCCAATATCAAAGCCCTTCTCGTTTTCGCGTTGCGTTTTGTTCTCCTTTTCTTCTAATAAAGAAAGATCGGAAGCTAGAGAACCTCTGCTTTATGTTTGTGCCAATTATGAGACTTCTGGAATTGCAGTGGAATCGCATGCGCTCGCCAGTTGCTGTGCTGATGTCAATTTCCGCTGCTTCTGAGCGGGGTCATCTGTCGCATTATCCAAGAGCCAAGCCGAGAAGCATCTCGTATATCGTCCGTGTATTCGACGGAAGAATGTGATGACCCTTCTAAAAAAGTATAAAAAGAAACAAATAAAAAAACAAAAGGTATGTCTTCAAATATGCAATTTCCAAAAATAATTAATTTGAGGCAATATAGGTACATTAATGGTTTTAAACGGCATAAACTCGACAAGCCACTCTGCTTTAATATCGTTCTAATAATTCCCATACTTTCTTCCCATCTAAAGAGTATAATCAACATGCGAGGCACTTTTCTTATAAATTGTGCTCATGATGTTTTTTGTTAGTTCGAAAAGGTACATCGTTTAGAAGCTTAATTTGTTGAACTTGCCAGTCAATTGAGACATATCAGCAACGATGAAAGCCAATCATGTGGCCAAATTAACATCCCCGAGATAAGCTAAGATCTAAGTGGTCATCAATTCCGAAGATAAAAAGAAGGGGCGAAAACGAAAGAGAGAAGAAGAAAAGAAAACCAAGTGAGACCGTATATCTCCACGGCCGAGAAGCCCCCTTCTTCTTTTCTGTCTCACGTCACAAAAGACGAACAACAGTCCCAAAAAACAGTTCGACCCATTCGAGCCAAGTGGAGCACCGGGTCTAGCCAATGGGCTCCTAATCATCCCCAATCATACCGACATCGTTGCGTCACACACGACATTGGACCGGCCCTCGCTCGCGACGGTTGCCTTTTCCTTGGTCACGAATGTAAACTTATTTTCTTCGCCCCTCATCATTTTCATTCGTGTCCCAGCAATCCATGATCGAGGGGGGCATCCTCTCGTGTCCGGATTAGAGAATGCCCCAACGATCGCTGGACACGAAGTGGATATTTGGGGGACATTCGAAGGTTGGGGGCATTGCTGTTCTTTGAAACAGCGGTCGGACAGTGTCCTCCGAACGAACGTGAATTGCAATGGGAGAGAAAAAGCGAAAAGAAATGTCGTGAGATCATCGTTTGGAAGAGCGCCTCGAACAGCAATGGCGTGGGTCCTCTTGCAAGTGTCTTGCGTTGGAAATTTCCTAGGCAATTCCTGGAGATACACTGGCGAAGCGAATCATCGACTCCTCCGAGTCTTCATCTCGTTTTCTCTCGCCGGACCTGCAAATATCAGAAAATGTCCTAGAGCTAACGTGGTTATCCTGGTCATACGACGGATCGAGGCAGTGTTAACAAAACCCGTAAAATATATCTTTAATTTTCGACAGTTGTGCCTCTTTAATTGATAACCATGTGAAATTTAATGAGGACGCTTCGAAATTTCTCGGTGATTTAGCAGGATCGCACCGCGTGATAGAAAGGCTCGTTATGGAATAATTTAACAAGTTGCACGAGGGTTTCGAAAAGTAACTAGTGGAAGATTTCCACTGAGAAAGTGAAAGTGAGGCTGCCTGGACATGCTAGTGGCCTTGTGTGGAAATGGGACACTGTGTCCAGGAAGGAGGTCCCAAATTTTTCCAGACGCTTGTAATGGGTGCACATTTTTAATTCAATTCTTGCTTTGTCTTTTATTGACTGAAGTTGGGGTTAGGTCAAGATTGATCGACAGATAGCAAAGTTGAAGGTGTTCCCTTTGTGTCTTAATTTAGATGGAAAAAATATCCAAAATTAAAATACTAAACTTACTATATAAATATTGATTCAGTTCTAACTTTTTAATTTGATTTTAGTCTTAAACTCTTTGACAATTTGTCAATTTAGTCTTTCTAACTAATTTTAACCGGAAATAGCTAATATGGATATTGATAGTTTTATGTGACACGGCTACATTCTATGTTTATTAGTTTTTTCTTTTGCCAAATTTTCATTGAATTTTTCTATTAAATCACTAATCTTTTCTTTTGTCTTGCTTACTAGCTCTTATCAGTTCCTTTTAGAATTTCCCAACCTTAGAATGATTACAAATTTCAATATGCTTAAATTATCAATTAATGTTTTATTACCAACTCTTATCATTTTCATTTTTTTTTTAAATTTGTTACTCACACTTTAATTTTACTAACTATTACATAAAATTACTAACTTTCATTTAGTGACTTACCAACTTTATTCCCAATTAAGTAACTTGATAAAATATCAATCAGTAACTCAAATAAGAATTGGTAACCCACAACTACTTAAAAACTTAATCGGAGGAAATTGTTAAATGACTTAAATTAAAGCTAGCAATTACATATAAGAGTTGGTAAGTTTAATGCATAATTAAGAAAGATCAATAAAAGTTGGTAAAAAGATAAGAAGACTTGATAATTGAAGGAGAAATAGATCAAGTGAGTAACTTAGAGGATAGTGGGTAATCCAATTTTTTTTATCCAATTAGAGTTGATTAGCTGCGTAACCTCTTAGAAGATGGCACGTCAATATACTTGATCAATACACGATTTCTAATGTACTCAGTTGCTCAAGTATTAAAGCAAAGAAAAAAGATATTTTGATCGACATTGAAAAGTAGAGGGCTTTTTAAGTTCATTTTGAGAAATTAATAAAATTATTTTCTCCTGAAGGACCACTATTGCAAGCTCCCGTGTGGAAAGCTTGTCCTTTTCAGGCACTTTGAAGGAACGTTCATGAATGCATATGGCTAATTCCTCATCGTTCATTGCCTCAGAATGTATTAGCAAGAATATACACCGTTCTTTTCCCACGTCCTCCTTTTCTGTCTCCTTTCGCGTAGGCAATTTCTTTGAAAAAAACCCTTACCAGAAGACACGTCTCCCCCATTTTTCACAAAACCGATTCGTCACTGAAATAATGCAGTAGTGGTTCATCTTCTGAAGAAACCTGATCACACAGGTGTCGCCATCTGTTCAGGAGCTAAAAATAAAATAAAATGTAGCTGTCATTTACTTTATGAATGATGGATCTTCCGGCTTTGCGAAAATGCCCATTTCTTGATATAAAGATGGCATCCATGATTGATCCATCAAACGGCACCTTTCGTCTTTCGCTTCTCATCCAGAAAAGCTTTTTCTGGTCAAAAGGGTTCAATCTTTTCGAAACTGTGTCAAGTCTTTAGCAGCGTGATCGACCAATCGATGGAGATGGCGTTGCCCTTGCACACCCCCCCCCCTTTCTTCTTTTCCGCAAAACTAAAGATCTGCGCAAGACAAAAACAACCTAAAACTTATCTTATTCGTAATGCTTCTGCCTTTTGATCGGAAGCCAAGCTTTATATCGGTGTGGAAAAAAGAAGAAAGGATCATAGTTTGGGGACATTACGGGAATGCGATAGAAAGACTCTGATCGAATCCCCCCAATGAAGTGGAAAGTACACAACATTTGAAATTGCGAAAACTTTTCTGTTTGTATTGACGATGATCGGGGTCACGCCAATGGGACGGAGAGATACACTACCAAGCAAGCGAAGAGACGTGAGACGTGAAAAGCTTATCGTAGTAAAGTTGACGATGAGTTACTCCTTTATCCTCTCCGTGATGTGCCTGCTCACCGTGAATGGAGCTTCGAAAGATAGAAAGATACAGAAAGAAAGGGCAAAGGGTGGTTTCGTCTGACCAAAATAGTGGCACGGTTTTCTCATTTTCCATACATGTCTCGCGAACATTTATCTTTGCTAGAAGAGTTGATCAAATATTTGATCGGGATGGGGTAGATTGTGTGTTCAAGTTGCGGCATCTTTCACTTAGACACTCCGAATAACCTTAGGGTTTGGCTTTGTCACTTTATGGGTGAAATCTTATCCGATATACCCAGACAATGTGGTTTGAATGTATTTATAATGATTAGTCGAACGAAAAATTTGAATGTCGTGTATTTCTTTTCTCATTATCAATGGACCTAAGATAAATCTACAACACCGACCCGGTTTCCCTTGCCGTCACAATCTAGCCAGCTACTTTAGGGTAAATAATGCTCGTGATGATGTTTTGTTTGCCAACTTCATCTTTCTTCTTACTTTTCGAGCACAACTATATCGTGTAAAACGTTGGTGAAGACAAATGGCATGCATAGATTAACAAAAAGGTATATTCAATTAGCGCTAATTGATGAGAAGACAAGCTTGCTTTTAGAGATAAACAAAACCAAGGCACGAGAATCATGAAGATGGCAACAAAGGTCAGGAGGTGGACTATTAATGAAAATGGATTAAGTGGAGAATCCACCGTTACCCATTTACTTCAACGTGGCAGACAAAACTACTTAATAATTCCGAACTTCGAATTCGACATCCTGAACTAAGAAGCGCTCTCATTGATATAATTGAGGGCATTACTATGGTTTCTTTATTAGGTAAAACTAGGGAATAAAGCAACGTTGAAAAATGGAATAGATGAAGACGGGATTTACTTTTCGTTTCGGAATCAACTGAGAAGCCTTCTTCGCCAATCAACCATCGTCATTGGACGAGTCGAATTTCCAACGCATTCACTCCCCCCCACCCCCAAAGTGCCTTTTGAATTTGGGGAGATTGCAACTATTTAATGACGCGGACGCCCCCTCAATCTTGTTTCATCCGATAATATGTATGTGGTCGAGAAAATTTTGCCAAGATGTGGACTGTCCTTTCTTTAGGACGACCACGAAATAACCTCGTATGTCCCCACATCCAATGTATTCTTTTTTTTTTTTTTTAATCGTAGTCCAATTAGACATGAGCGATTAATATATGTGAAGTGGTGGATGGAATTCGATCCGGGCAGATCTGACAGATAGGTGATTAGGAAAAACAAGCCAAAAAGCTTGCTCTCTGGTTGGAGCTCGATCGCAATGTGTGATCAAACTTGCACAAAACAAAATGGCTACTTCGATCTAAACAACGAGGAAACGTGAAGTGCTTAAAGAAAAATTGAAGAAATTGTGCCTGAAATTAAATGCCAAGTCTTAGCTGATACTTTTCTAGTACCGATGGACTACGGCAAGGTGACCCACTCTCTCCTTATTTGTCAGTCGTGGTTATGGATATTTCTTAATTGAATTATCATTAAGAGAGTGGCCATATCTTCTTTCAAGTATCATTGGCGTTGCAAAACAGAAAAAATCACTCACTTATGCTTTGTCAATGATTTGTTTCTTTTTGTTCATGGGATGTTCATTCTATTATTTGCCTTGTTAAAGCACTTGATGATTTTGCATGTCTTACAGGACTATATCGTAACCCGAATAAATGTCAAATCTTTTTCTCTAGGTTGGCCGAAATAGAAAAGGTATTATATTGGATGACACGCCTTTCCCATGGATAACCTTCCCATTAGATAGCTTGGTGTTCCTCTTGTCACTAGACGACTCACGCACACAGATTGCAAGAGTTTGACTAATAAAATCTTTTAAAAAAAAATAGAAGGCTAGGGCATGCAACATACAGCTATGCTAGTTGTCTACAGTTGACCAAATCATACTTATTTCCATATGTACTTAGGCTACGTTTGGTCGTCCGGATTTCTAATTGGAATAGGATTGGATAGGATAGAATATGAAATCGTAGGATTTTTTTATGTCCCGTCCAATGTTTGGTGAATTACAGTATTAAAGTTGGATATGTTCACATCATGTACATTTTTTTTTTATATAAACGACATATCATTATAAATGAACATAAATGTTCATAAATGAAGATGGTGAAAATATCTCGTAACACTATTCCTTAATTTATTTATTATTTATTATTTATTATATTTTCCTCTTTTTTATATTATTTTCATTATTATTTCTTTTTTCCCTTTCATCATTCTTTAATAAAAATTTATCAAATAGTAAACTGTACTAACATATTTAAAATACAAAAATACCTAAAATATATAATAAATATAAATATTTAATTTATAGATTGAATGTTTATTATAAAATAGAATTAAAATAAGATTAATTAAAAATAAAATTTTTTTTATTTTCTTAAATTAGAATTCAAATATTATTTATATTGAAATATAATTTCAATTTTGTTAATTTAATAAATTTGTTATTCAAAAAAAATAACTTTCCTATTATGGACGTTAGAAATCCTATCCACCTTTATCCCACCCCCCATGGGATAATTTTATCCTGTCTATATCTCCCTTATATCCGACTTTATCCTATCCCGAGTGAGCATCAAACGTAGGATAGGATAAATTATATCATATCCCCGAATTTTATCCCGACTGCCAAACGCAGCCTTATTGGATGCAAATGTTTCTACTTCCAAAGCAAACCATATATGAAGTGGAGAAAAAAATTAAATAATTCTTATGGGCTGGAAATATGGAAGACCGCCGATCGCATAAAGTTGCTTGGGAAATTGTTTGCTTGCCAAAAAGGGAGAGGGGACTGGCTCGATCTAAATCTATATGATAAAGTTTTACTAGGCCACATGCTTTTGAGCTTCGTAAATTGTCCGTCGTCTTCCTTGTGGAGTAAGTGGGTTCACAATACCAAATGTAGAGGCATTTCGATTATGCATCTTGAAATCAAGGGTAATATGGCATGGAGCTAGCATGGTATTCTTAAATTGAAACCAACTTCAGCTTCAACCATATCTAGGCAAAGTTATAGTTGCAAAGAGTTATACGATGAACTCAAAAGTGTGGGACTAGCTATGGGATGGTATCAACTAATATGGATAGGCAAGGTCAGCAAACACAATTTTATTGGGTGGCTAGTTTATAGAGATAGACTATTAACAGTGGATATCATATCATGTTGGATGCCTACAATAGCAATCCATTGTAATTTTTGTTTGGTTGGTCTAGAAAGTTGAGATCATCTATTCTTCTAGTGCACATGGAATGGAAGCATGTGGCGTATTATCCTTGC
Source organism: Eucalyptus sideroxylon (assembly GCA_014182405.2). Taxonomy (NCBI): domain Eukaryota; kingdom Viridiplantae; phylum Streptophyta; class Magnoliopsida; order Myrtales; family Myrtaceae; genus Eucalyptus; species Eucalyptus sideroxylon. The sequence goes on from CM024552.2 coordinate 186,166, forward strand.
ATAATACAGAATCCGCCGTTCTTTAGAAGGATGGAATGTTGAACTCCAATGGATGATCGGGGCTACCAAAGGCAAGGACTTGGCAGCAAGGCTTCTCAAAGTAACTTTCTCAGCAACCATATATTGCATTTGGATGGGACATAACTGTAGAGATTTCCAAAACAAGTCAAATGATGTCCCCATCATCGTGGCTAAAATTTGTAAATTTACAGAGGGCGAGCTTCATATTACAAAAGTTTTAGACCTTCGCAGACAAATGTAATATTAGCTACCATATGGAGACTCCCTCACTCTATTTTTTCACATTCTTAGTTATCTTTGTAATATTGGGAAATGCCCCTAAGCTCCCATGCATCATCGTATGAATGACACTTACATTTCAAACCCAAAAAAAAAAAAAAAAAAAAAAATTAAAGGAGATGGGAGCAAAACTAAAAGAAATCAAAGGATAAGTATATCAAAAAAAAAAAATTGAAATCAAAACTCTTAAAAAAAAAATCATGAAAGGAATTGAAATAACTGAAAAGTCTATGCTAAGATGGGACTCAGATGTATTGAAACGGACACAACACTAGTACTCACAAGTAGATCGAGGTGCTTTTACTCTTATTTCGATTGAAGCAACCCTTGGTTAATTTCAGATGGAGACCAATTATTACACATATCAAGTCAGAATTAGGCCGGAAGAGCTCCGGATCGAGGTTAAATTAGGTGTAACCCGACTCTTGCCTTCTAGTCTTCATCTTGGTCTGTACCTTCACTTAAATTTAACCCTGTACATTTTGGGCTGTAAAAACACCCAGTAAAGCTCTAAAAGATTACATCATATCCACGAATATACGCATTCATCTTTTTTCCTATTTCTTTTTTATATTAGAAAAGAAGGGAACTCAAAATAAAATATTTGAGCTACAAAATTTTCTAACTTTGTTAGCGTCAGATTGCACTTGAACAAAACCCTGCATGAAGAGAAACAACTCCGTCTCTCTTTTGTCCAAATAAAGAGAACAGAACAAAGTTAAAATATCTTAGTGGAATCCACACCACTGCACTTCCTAAACTCACCCGCCTCACACTAATGGCGATTTAATTAATTAAATCAACGTGGAGTTAATTCTGTCGTAGTGCTGTTGTAGTCATAAGCACGAACCGGGCCTTGCTTCGCTAATGAATGACCCCGACCCTTATAATTAAACAGAAGCAAGTACCAAGAAGTCATCAAAATTCGACAATATGAGGCTTAGAAAGATGGCTTTTGGGGCGACACATCTCGGTACGAAAAGGTTAGTTGTCTTCAATTAGGAGTCGCAAGTGATTGCAATGCGATCTCCCTTTTGATGAAAAGAGATTAGAGACAGCTACGAGCACCTGCCTACCCATTTGGTGGACATTAATTAAGGAAACACTTGGTTTATAATCAATCTCCACATCTAAATTTTTTTAAATAATTTCGCTTGGTTGGAAAGCTACGCAGATGATGACACCCCTTCGCATTTCGGAATTCAACCACCACGACCAAGACGACTACGATTCTCCACATATTGCTCTTATTTGACTTATGTTGCGCGGGAAAAGAAAAGGATAAACATGCCAAAAACATGCTTAGTCTCCCTCTCTCTCCCCCTCTCTTTCTCTCGTGGTGTGCTGTTTTTTTTTTTTTCCCAACTCCTTTTTGATTTCTACAAGGGCTTCATGATTAGGCCTGACAATGCTTTGGTATGATTGTGCCACCTCGAACTTTCCCGCTAAGGACTAGATATGTCGGGATCAAACGTCAAAACATGATCGAGAAATCGAATAGAAAATCAAGCGGAGAATTAGGACACACACACAGAGTTTAGATGGTTGGGCACTTACTATCGTCGATAATTGAAATTCCACATATTGGAAAGGAATATCGACATCATGGTTGAAAGGACGGAAAGAGGAAGGTGTTTAAAAATCAATCATCGATATTTCCTTGATAGATGTTCCCATGATAATATTGTCAGTCAATGCAGCATCTTTACTGTTATTTCTGTTAATTTTTTTTACAGATCAATGCAATTTGCTCTTCTGGAGCCCTTTGCTCTAATCATGGTCGAAAACCGAGGAACCTAGAACTTTAGTTTTTGCTGAACGAATTGCGCGTGAAATCGGTTTTTTCGAGCTGTCTGGCAACCGCTTTCCATCGCTAGAAAGCTGTCGTGACCAAGGCCACCAATGAATATTTTCTTTTCGTGGGTCAGAATTCCACAGCAATACTGAATTGAAGAGACCCTATGGGCAAATTGCAATCCAAGGAAAACCGGCAGTCGGGCTCGGGCTCGGCCTCCTCCGGAAGGAGTCCAATCCAAAGAGGCCGAGAAGAGTTTCTCTTCTTAATCGGGCCGATTATGACCATGAGAGGTTATATAAAGGATTTAAAGTAAGCTTGGGCCCCTTCAATCTGACTCTCAAACAGACCAAACGAAGTCTGACTCTACCGACCAACAACAAATAAAAAATAGCCTGACTCTTAAGGCCCCAAAACCGTCAAACGGACAAATAGAGTTGAAAATGGTCCGAACATTTTCAACCATCAAACTCATAGGTTTGAGGATTCATGGTTTAAAGTTGGCAGTACTTTAAGGCTGCTGCAGCTTTAGATGTGGCATAACCATGAGACATTCACCTAACACCAGATAAAAATTGCATCGCAACACCCCTTTTCACTATTAAACCTGCCGGGCTCTTTTCATGAAACTCAGGCATGAAAGAATGATTCAAACCAAACCCAGTTATGCCTCAGAATCTATAAAGAAAAGAGCCCCTGACCGAATGAACATATTGCAAAAGGTAATTTCTTCGTGTCTTCAGGGTTAGTGGCCAAAAGGAAAGGACGGATTCAGTCGCTTCCAAACTCGATTTTTGAGGAAGACTAGCATTCCCTCGGGAGGAACACACACGGCGAAGAGGGCGTAATTTTCTCTAGTTCTCTGAATTCAGACGAAAGGAAATGATAACACATGCGGAATCGAAGACGAAAAGGGAGACTAGGTTTGTCTCGTTCTGTCTGGCCAGACATACAATGTGTACAAGTCTGTCTGGTCTCGCTCACTGACTGAGCCCGTGAACGGACAATTGACAAAAATGGGAACCATTACAAAGATTGGTGTTTGCATTTCGTGCCTTTCTTTATGCAATAGAAAATACTTTTGCCTGTCGTTTATGATCTGTCCAACCAAACGAGAGTGCTTTAATAATGCTAGCCGGGCAGGACCAAGATACTAGGAATTTGAATTGGATCCACTCGAGCCAAACAATATGCTCGCTTGTAAGGTTCGTCAAGATTCCAGATAGTTTACATTGTTTATAGAGATTCGTGTTTATAGAGATTCGAATCTCAACATCCGGTTTAATTCATTGATGATGTGTCATAATCCCGTACAAGTCTTGAAACGTTATACATGCGCTCAAACTTTATTGTTTAGATTTAATGATGTGAGATTTTGCTGGGACCGTGGTGGATTGTTCTAAAAACCGATTTGAATGAGGTTCAACTGCGCTTGGTGGTTGGAGATGTTGGAACGTGAGAAGAGTGCAATTTTTGCAGAGAGTTTCAATTCCGACAAGGGATTTGAGGATTCCTGGTCCTATCTTTTCCCACTCTTATGACATTCTTGCTGGAGAGAGCCATGGTAGTTCACTTGGAGTTTAACAGAGTTATAATTACAGTTGAAGAGGTTCGAATACTTGATCCAGTGCAAGAGAGATGCCTACTCTATTATAGTGTTGTGGAAAGAAGCGCTCGAACAATAAATAAACAAAATGAGAAAATAAACCGGACACCATAGGTTCAATCGGTATAACCTAACATTCACAGAAAAAGGAATAGAATATTTTACTATAAATCAAGCGATATAACATATATTACAAGCATATTCCAGTTACTTAAACATTCTCGATAATTGCCAGCCCCCAATTACACCTAATAACTTACACAATTAGCCCCCACAATTCTCTGTGAAATAATCTCTCAAGTTCACAAATGAATTATGCAAAATCTTACCAAGCAATTTTATCTTTCAAACTTTTGAATTTGTACAAGAATGTGAGTCAGATTACTTTTTAAGAGTTTGTATGAGCTAGAGATTATTTGTCCGAGCTCTGACATTCCTGACCAACTCATCTTAGAGAATATATGTCTCAAGTTTAATCCGAAAATAACTTTTCTCATTCAAGTGGTTTCCTAGTTTGATTAGGTCTCCTAAAAAGAGTTTCCTATGGGGTTTAGATGAAATATGTATCAACCTCGTGAAAAAGAAATAAGCTAAATTCATCTTCCTCATTTGATCGAAATGTTTTAGCATATGGCTATTTGCTTGGTCACTTTGCTAAGATATCTTCAAAATGGCATAGATAAGGAAGTGACCGTCATTGTAATATCCTCGATTTTGACCCTTATTTTGGTCCCAACTAGGAGGCTAAGCTAGATAGGCCTTGGATTAGTCAAACATTTCTAAAAAAAACAAGTGTGAAAAGTAGTAAATGAGGATGATGAGTGTGGAGGCTTATGTGTCCTAAGTAATTAATAAATGGAGGGTGACTCATAACCTAAGGAAATGATAGCAAGTGATCTTACAAGCCAAGTAGAGCACCACATCTCTTCCATAGACTTGCCACCTTGAGTTTCATAGGTTTTGATTTCCCAGTTTTTCAAAATTGCTGGACCTTTTCTACTTTCCAATTTTATAGAGGTCTTTGTGTTTCAAATTTGGAGAAACTTCCTTCATGAAAGTTGTTCTAAATATCTTGATCTAAAACATACTTAATTCATATTTTTCTGAGGTAAAATGGTTGGAACGAAGGTCCAATTAATTACCGTACACAACATGCTTAGTATAGTAAAAACAGTAACTAAGTTGCTTTCTCGAATTTTTATAAAATTTTCCCTTTCAAATTTAATCATGCTTCCTTCATGAAATTTTTAAAGGACATCCATTTCCACAACATAGAAAATTTTCAAAGAGTTTTGTGAAGATTTGGATTTCGAAATAAGTCTCTCTCTCTCTCTCTCTCTCTCTCTCTCTCTCTCTCTCTCTCTCACTCACTATTAAATCTGCTTGACAGACGAATTTCTGGGTTGTATTTAGTGAATTTCTGCTCATTCCACAGCACGAATTTGGCTAAGTTTTCTCATGAAAAATGTTTCTTAAGATCTTCTCAACAACATATTAAAATTTTACAATTTTTTCAAGCTCGTTTAATAAGATAATGACACTGGTTTCAAAAGTTGATCGAAACTGCTCTTCAACTTAGAATGGAAGGTTACACGCCAAACTTGGAGAGGAATGGGCTACATGCCCAACTTGAGGAGGAAGCCTTGTCAAAATCTTAGGTGTCCATCTTAAGATTATGTAATAATGCCAAAAGTTTTTCCTTGATAAATAAGTTAGTGATTTATAGCTTAAGTGAACCATACCATGGAAGGTTCTAGAATGCTTGGCTTAATGAGCAAGAAAAACCATGAAAAATGTGCCCAAAAATCCAAGACTTATTATGGCCATATCTTAGGCATTAAATGACGGGATGAGTCACTAGTTTAGGTGGCCATTTGAGGATTTGATCATCATTACGTAAGATTTTCCTTGGAGATTAAGTTAGGCCAAGTAATGATGAAATGGTGACTCATAAGTTTAGGTGAACCAATTAGGAGTAACTTGAAGAATAAGTAGCGCATGTTCCTTGGAGGCTAGTCTTTAAATGAAGGTATGACTCACTACCTTAGGTGGCAAGAAGAAAATTCGGTAATCATGACGATAGGATATTCCTTGAAAAATAAATTAGGGCCACTAATGAAACTTGGCTTGGCCTATAAATAGGAGGACTACCCCCATTCATCCTCATTATTTGGCTCACTTCTTCCCTTCCATCTTTCTTGCACACCCTCTTCCTCTCTTGGCCTTGCTTGCCTACCACCTCACAAGACGACCCTCTCTTGGTGAAATCACTTATAGTTCACCGAGCTTCATCGAAAGTAAGTAGAATCTCTAACTCTTGGCTAGAGCGATAGCCTACGTCATCAAGTTTAGTGGTGTGCTCACCCGTATAAACTGTCTGTATGTTGTAATGTTCTTTTACGTGTTTGCTCATGTCTGCATGCTTGAGTGTGTTCACGTCTCGAGACAAGGTCAAGATTCACTTGGCTTGAAATCGACGTCAAGTCGTGATGGCCTAAACAAGTGACCCAAGTCACGAACCAAGAATTGTTCCTGGCATATTATCTAACATGATGTTGAGGATCATGACACACTCACTTGAATGTGCACGCCCTCAAGCCTTGCATATGTTGGATAAGATAAGAGATGAAAAACCAGCTTGTGTAATGCACTTGTCTGTGCACTTAAAGAGGAAAAAGTGCCCATCGCCACATAGTGTTAGCAGCAATGCCTTGTTCATTAGATGGGATGCCCTGGTTGAGCCAGGATGCCTCGGATAAGCTAGCCCCGAGATGCCCTGATTGAGATAGGATACTTGGGTTGAGCCTGGATGCCTTGGTGAGCTAGCGCCAGGATGCCTCGGTTAAGCCGAGATGCCCTGATTGAGCCAAGAAGCCTAACTTGAAGCCGAATGCCTCGGTTGAGCTGGGAGGGCCTGGTTGAGCCAAGAGGGCCTAGTTAAGCCAGGACGACGATAAATGAATTTGCATGAATGCCGGTATATGTATAAGTGTGATATGTTGATATGTTCATTGACAAGTAGAAGGTAAGCATGCATTGAAGCATGTTGCAATGGGCATCTGAATGTAGTTAAGGTGTAACAATAAGTTTGCTAATGATTTGCCATACATTGCAAGTGGTATACCTACTAGATTTTGATGATAAGATGTCTTCCTAGTAGAGAATTAAGGGTTTTACTTACTAAATTTTCCCAAACTCACCATTCATCATTTCAATCTTGTAGGCATGGAAGTCTCATGTCAATTTTGGGAGTTGCAATCTCGCTAGAGTAGCTAAGGTTTACCCCGACCTTTTGAAGATGTGGTAGTTATAAATATAACGGCCCGTGATAGAAGGTCTTGTAAACGTAACTAATGTAATTGTGTATTTGTGAATGGTTGTTTTTCTAGATTTTTGTTGTTGTCTGGGTGTCTGGGTGTTGTATGTATGCTTCTATATGTGCTTAATGAAAAGATAAAAAGAAATGGGACGGCGACATGCTTGGAACGTTGGGAAAATAACCCTTGCTACTCGTAACCCTAGGATGAAGTCGGGGTCATGACAATCATAGTAGTTAGCACACAATACTTTACATGCACGCCCATGCCAATGGTGATAAGAGGTGGTTATCAATATAGTCTTTGTTGGGAAAATTACTATATATATATTAAACCTATTTTAATTGCATCAATTCAATCTTAATTATTTTTTTTGCCAATTCAGTGTTTTAAATATTTTGTAATTGTGCAAATTTAGTTTATCCGACCAATTTTAGCTAGCTAATGCTAATATGGACAAATTTAAATATTATATTTTTCCTTTATTTTTTATTTTTCTTTTCTTCCTTTTTTTTTTTTTTTTTTCCTTTTTTGATGTTTCAAGCAGAGTCCTTTGAAGTAAATTGTTTGCTTATGCAAATTCTCTCAATATCTCTCTAAACACTTCTTTTTATTCAACCTAGTAGGATCCTTTGAGAGATGCACCTCTACTAAGTTAGAGATATTACCATCCCAGTAACTTTGAGCGTCTTTATGCTCTGATCCAAATTTTCGGATTGTTAGCATACTTGTTGCTACTGACCTGGTCTTCTCTAGTTCTAAGTATATATCTTATCATTGATATCAGAGCCATAATTTAATTTGCAACTTGGTTAGTTCTATGCACTTAAATGGTGCATCCAGTGCTAAAAAGATTTTCACATCATTATGGCTGACCTTGAAACTCTCAATGCACTTGTTACTCTTGCTTCCCCATCTTCTTATTTTCGCTCAGATTTTTTGTGTGTCAAATGCTTCTAAGATTGACTATCTTTATGAAGTCTCTCTTAGTGATGACACAAAGATTTCAAAAACCCAACTTTCTCTTACGAACCCATATTCTGTTTTTGCTAAACCCTATTCATCATTCTCTCCTAATCGTTCTATTAGACATCTTATCCACCAAACTCCTAAAGAAGTGAAAGAGTACATGCAATCCTCCAAATTTGATCATCATCCTATTCCCCTAAGCTAGATCTAAAGAAGTTTGTTAAATACTTCTAGAGTAATGGAAATCATATGCATTACTACAAATGCCAATATGATTATTGTTTTTGGGATCCTTTCTGTCAGTATTTTTACTTTACAAATTCTCCTAATGAACAAGGCCAGGTGAAAATCCAAAAAATCAAAAGACGGTGTATACTAAAGGTATTTGAACGGAGACCCCTTTGTTAATACCCTTAGTGAAAGTGGTAAGTTCCAATTCATGGTTTTTTATATTTCTTCTCCACCATCAGCATACACATTATCACCTCCCGTTCCATCAGCTTTACCACCTACGCCACCTCCCTCATCTCCTCACAAAAAACCAACCATTTCTCCATTCATAAACCAATTCTAAAATGGGCAAAAAAGTATTCATACCCACTAAAACTTTTAAATGAGACACCACCCAACTAAGAAAAGTAGATAAAAGATAATCCTTTTATCTCCATTTTCCATGATACATGGAAGGTACCGTCACGTCCCAAAAATACATAGTGGAGGAACATGAAAGGTAAAAGAGAACTCCATTTGTTGTTCTAAATTGGCAATCAGAGAGTCTTTTAGTACACAACAATGTTTTCAAAACAATTTATTTCAAAATCATTAATGCACAATCAAATCTTAAGAGATATGATGAAATCACCAATAAGATACTTTCAGACTTCTAGAAAAGGCTTCATGCCCTAGAATTTGGACAATATTTGGGATATCATCATCTCCAAAGTCCAAAAGTGGAAATAGAGAAACTTCATAGGCAAATTCAACTCCTTGATGAAGGGAAATTCAAACCTACTTATCCATTTCCAACTTTGCCACGAACTAAATATTCTCTTCCACTACTACAACTTCAATTCTTGCTACTTTCGTAGAAATCTTTGCCAAACGAGATAAAACTGATGTGGTAGAAATGCGAAACCACTTTAGAGAAATGAATTGGCTAAGGAGAGAAAAATGGGAAAGAAAAGAATCCTAAAGAATCTTCAACTTCTACAAAAGAGAAGCCGGACCAAATAATGAATTGATTCCGACGTCTTGAAAGACCAAATTCAGCCTCTTCTAGAACCGATTCTTCTGATCGATTCAGATTTAGAACCAGATTCGGTTTTTCTTTCATCCTCCTCATCATTTTCGATCCTTGCTATTGAATCATTTCCTATTGTACCGGTCACTTCTTTAATATTCATGGCCGATCCTCCATATCAGGAAATGAATATAAATCCTTATAAACTAGAGGTCGTCTAACCAAATAATCCATCCTAGAATCTAAATTCCCCTATAAACAGTTTTTTTACCATTAATGACATTCCTTATTCCAAATAGCTAGAAAGATTTGAAGAATTTCATACTAAGCTAAACATCTAAGCTCTCACAAATCACGACAAATATGATGTCCTTTTTGGATTTTTCACGAGATTCACAGGTACCCTCAAACATCGATGGCAATCGGTTACAAAACAAGATCAAGTGCAATTTCTGCTCTTAGCAGACTTCGGCTAAGCTATTGCTCTCTTATACCTTTTTTCCATTGGCAAACCTGTTGACTTTCATGAGCTTAAAAGAAGAGAGTTTTTTGAAAGAAAATTTTGCTCTCTCCAAAAAAGACATCTTGACAAGCATTATCGAAAAATGATCAAACTCTTCAATGACCTTGGAGTTGATGCGAACGTGAAACAGGTTTTTCTGGCGTCTATTCCTAGAGAGCTATCTCAGCAAGTTGAGAGATCATTTCTCAACAAGTAAAGGAAAATTGTGTATATTCATTTGGGAGAAATAAAAGAAAAAATCTATTTGTCTTGATGATTTGTATCTAAGGCACCAGATGATGAAAACCTACCTTAAAGACAATCAAGAACTTGACGGAGCTTGTCGCATCAAAATTTGAAGATTAAGTTTTCCCAAAAAAAAAATTGTGATGACTCTTGTGGAAAATTTTCCGGAAAGAAAAGGCATTTCAAAAAGTATTAGGTATGAAGGTCCAAGTATAGATCTAAACATTTCCGAGAAAAGAAAAAATGACAATTCCTACGAAGAAGGAAAGATCACTCAGACCGGAAGAAATCAACTCCATGCTTCATCTGCAACTAAATGGATGATTTCACCAAAAATTGCCTCTAGGCGAAAAATGGTTAGAACCACTTAATACACCACATTGAAATTGAAATTGTTGTTTCACTTGAAAATGATGGTGTTGAATCATTATTTTCTATTGATGAAGACTCATTTAAGCAAACTCTTTGTATCATTCATTGTTATTAGAACTCTAGTGAAACTGCTTCTGATTCAAATTTTGAAGATCTTTTCCATATATCACACATCTCTTCAAAATAAGACCCTAGTATATATTCTAGTTAAGTCCATTGTCCTCATTTTCCTATAAAAATCCTTACCTCAAAATTTGTTAAAATATCACAGTCATTGCTCTTATAAATATTAGTGTAGGTTTTTCAATTCTAGACATAAAGATTCTTCTTAAAGAATACTGGACTTCTTGCGTTCGGCATTTCAATTCTTCATCAAGAAATACTTTTCTGCAAATGTATGAACTACACTGAGAACTATTCAGTTTTTCCCTCAGTGTTCCATAACCACTAAAAATTTTAGATCTAATCTTTCCAACAAAGATTTGATTACTAGTTAGGATGTTATGACTCAAATTCCTCTACTCCGAATCATTCCTAAGAAAGACCTTAAGTATAGAGATTAGTTCTCTGAATTTGTTAATATTAAAATACTCTTCTCTATATAAATGAGTTTGCTAGATTCAATCATGTAAAAGTTGTCAGAATCCCATTTTGAATTCTCTTGTAAATATCCTCATCCTTTATGGAAAAATGCAGAATTTTTTGTTCACTTTCCTTTAAAAAAAAATGAATACATAAATCTCACTAAGACAAGTCACATGAGAATGAACCCAAAAAATCTTGCTGCTACTCATAATGAGTGCTCAGAGTTACTACCATAAGGCCTTATTTAAATTTCAGATTCCTAATGAACTTGCGAAATTTTTATGTTAACAAACGAATTAAGCAGAATCGAGAAAAGATGCGATTAGTAATCAATTACCAGCCTTTCAACATTTTCCTCCAAGATGATAAATTCTCATTGCCCTTTCGAAATTCTCTTTTTATTGGATTATCCAAAACTCACGTATATTCAAAATTCGATCTCAAAGCTGGATTTTGGCAACTAAGCATTCATCCTGAAGATAGGCCCAAAATAGGGTTCTATAGTCCAAACCAGTATTTTCAATAGAAAGTTCTCCCTTTTAGCCTCAAAGCAACCCATGCAATGTGCCAACTTTTTCAATCAATTCTGTCAAGTGCAACAGTCTACATTAATGACATCTTACTCTACAGCCTTGATAAGGAATCCCACTGCTAACTCATGGATCAATTTGTAAACATCGTGAAAAAAAAAAAAAAAAAAAACATGGAATCATGCTTTCTCAGAGAAAGATGAACATTGCTTAGACATAAATTGAACTTCTTGGTATACACCTCAATAAAAATACATACTATCCAGGGCCACATATTACTTAGGAATTATTAAAATTTCCAAAAGAAAATTTCATGATAAAACAAGTTCAGTAATTTCTTGGGATAATTAATTATCCAAGATTTTGTTCCCAACATTGCAAAATTGCTACTTCCATTACAATTAATACTAAAGAAGAATCCCCCACCTTAAAGCAAAGCTCAAACCAAAGTAGTTATAGAATTAAAATAAGTAATACGGAATCTTCCTCCATTGCAAATGCCATCCACCAAGAAGAAAATCCCCTGGACCGATGCTATCAACGAATATTGGGTAGCCATACTATCTGAAGAACTTGAAGGTAAGTGAAACCTTTGCACTTATAAAAGTAGAAATTTTTCTCAGGCTGAAATGGATTATCATTCTACTTTCAAGAAAATATTAGTAGTAAAAAATGGAATAAAAAAATTTTGAATTCCATCCTATTGGCCATCATTTTCTAGTAGAATTAGATATAACATCTTCTACCAAAATGACCAAATTCAAATAGAAGCAGATTCCCCACTCTCAACTACTTTGATGGGCTAAATGATTTTTGAAATACTCTTTTAAAACCAAGCGCATTGTAGGAAAGAAAAATGTTCTCACTAATTTTCTTTCTAGACCAAAAGTACCAACATGAATTAACATGTACATTTTCAGGCATGCTTATCCTCAATAGGTTTGAGTACAAGATTGAAAGAATGTGAGATTGGCTAAACTTAGAATATCCCAAGGAAATCATTGAACAAATCTAAAGTGATAGCCTCACTGAAAATTTTGATAACTTCATGTGATACTATCATACAGATCTATTCAAATTCCATGGAGGCTCAATTATTTATCCTTTTGGATTAAACTCCAAGTATCTATTTATTTAATCCTTTAATATGAAAAAAAGATGATTTCCATGATTAGCTTCGATGGCCGTTTTTGATACTTAACCAAAAAGTACTTAATAGTTTTTTTTTTTTTTTTGGTGAAAAGGTAAGTAAAAGTACTTAATAGTTGTTGGGTTCTCCATAGAGAATTCATTGTCAAGTTAATTAAACTGATCATGCTTTGGCGTAATGAAGGGAGTGAAGGTGACAGAAACCTCTTGATTGTACTTTATTGGTTCTATCTTCCTACTTACTGGAAACACCTCTTTGCACAAGAACTAAGAAATGCCCCTCAAGCAAAACCACAGCTACACATAGTAGTTTTTTTAGGAGACCATGGACTTTTGTGCAACGTAATGGCACCCTCATTAGTGCACCAGAAGGAATAAGAACCATAACATATATGCCTCAATCACATCTCCAAGAAGCCCATATTTACAAGATATTTCCAAACTGCACTGGATCCGTTAAATACAACTACAAAGAACTTTAGAGGGTCCTATGCTAAGAAAACCAGACCATTCTTGAAGAAGCATGGGACTACCCAACACCTATCCCATGGGACCACTATGGTCTTACACCCGAAGCCAAACAAGCACTTGATGAATTCAAGCAAGCATAGAATCAAGCAAGGATACCTTTATTGCAAGAGCAAGAAATGGCAGACACAGACGATCCTGCACAATTCTCTCAAAAATCCTATGCTTAGGCAGCCTATGCCCAATGGGGGGGTCCTCTCTCTGAAGATTTATATGATCAAGGACTTTTGTCCTTATCTCTCAGAATGGACCCCAGCATAGTCTCCCATTATACCCAAATAGCAAATTGGCCCAAGTTAGTCATGCTTGGTGACACTCCAAAACCCTCTAGGATTCATAAAGAAGAACCTGCCTCAAGCAATCAAAGTATGTGAGATACCCTAATCTCACAAAGGGGATCCTCTTACAATACCAATAGTCCTCTTGATGATGTTGCAATGGAACAACACTACAAAGAAGAATGGCTGGCAAGACATAGCTCTGATGATTCAAACTATGACTACAACTCTCGGGATAGTAGATAGATCTATAACAGAAGTTACTATAGCATGGGTCACTATAGCAAAGTATTGTAGCAATAAATTAGAGAAATCACTGTTTATAGTCACTATTCACATTATTTACAATAATTCTCAATTGGGAATGTTATAGCCTCTATGTGTTTTAAAACCTATGAGCTTGGTCTTTATTTTGTGTGACCTCTTAATGCCTATAAAAGGCAAAGATGATGTAATGTTTCGGGCAAAGTCTCTTAAAGTAAAGTGTGTGTTTATGCAAATTCTCTCAATGTCTCTCTAAACACTTCTTATTCTCTAACCTGATAGGATCGTTTGAGAAATGTAGCTCTACTAAGTTAAATGGTTACTATCCCGGTATCTTTAAGCGTCTCTATACTCTAATCCAAATTTTCAGATAGTTTACAACTAAAAAACAGTCCTTTGAAGGTTTGAACAGAGAGGTTCACCTATGGGATATAGCATATTTGCTGCAATTGACTTGGTCTAAGGTTCCAAAGGAAAAAAAAATCAAAAAAATAAAATGTTATTAAAAAATTGTCAATGCAAGCTCCGACCGATCAAAATTGATCGGAGAGACTAAATTAACATATATATAAAAAAAAATTAGGACTGAATTGACAAAAAAAAAATTGTTTTAGAATCAAATTGGCACTATTTTAGTAATTTTTACTCTTTCTAGCAATAGTGAACAACCAAATCCTTATATTTCCCTTTTGTTTATCATTAAAAAAAAATTAACAAATACCATCTTTAGATTTACTCTTCATGTCAAATACTCTACTTTGAAATCCAGTTGATCAAGCCTTTTCCGATCTAAGGCCAATGACGATGGTCGCGCCGGCTCAAGCCTCGATCGTTCCTGTGTCGTACTACTGAGAAGTGCGTATGAGGCGAAACTAGCACCAACTCAAGGTTCGAGCATTCCTGTGTCATGCTGCTCAGAAGTGCGTATAAGGAGAAACTAGCCTTTTCTTTTTCTTTTTCTTTTTTTAAGTAGAGAAGAAACTAGCCTTTTTAGTAAATTGGAGTGGGCTTTGAAATGTGACGACCCATTTGATACGGCAAAGCAAAGATGGTGATGCCTTTCTGTAATTATCTCTTTCATCGTTATATCGTAAGCGCGCGTCCATTTGATATTACTCTTTTTTCTTTTCTCTTTTTCACTTCACTTTCACTTCTTTACCGTTGCTTTCTTCCACCCAATTCTCGTTGGTCGAGATAGAGTTGGTTTTCCATCTCCGTCACGCTGCTCTCCGAGGGCTCCCATATAGAAATCCTTTTCTCGTTCGGCAAGCCTGGGTACACATACCGTCTTAGGTCGAAGGTCCTTGTCCCGACTACACCGAGTGGGGACTGTTTTTTTCTTGGCTACAATCGGACCAAGTGCGCGCTTGGAGATGATCCCTTTTCTACCATTTTCACTCGGATATTTTAGGGGCTAGTACTTTTAAGGTCCTTTTGTCAATTCAGAAAGAAATCATTGCGATCGAACCCTTTACCCTTTTAAGAACGAATGGAGCCGGGCACTCCTCAAATTTCCCAAAGCTCGAAAAGCCCCGGCTTCGCACCTTCCACGAAACAACCGGGAATGGGGCTACCCACTTTGAAAATTCAATTGACGGGAGATCTTTCCTATCGTTTGATTAGGAAATACTTTGGAGGTAAGCTTCTTCGACGTGAAAGCAAGAACAGGGAAAAAAATAACCTTGAAAGAATAATGCAGATAAATTTTTTATGATGACACGCAACGTTGAGATCTATTTGAAAATACTGAAGTCAACCAAAACGGATGGTGAAAAATCTCGTGCGCACGTTATGAAGTGAGAAAAATAAGGGAATTGGCGACTTCATCCACTGCATCCTTCCATTGTTTATAAACTAATAACTTAACAAGGAAGCAAAGCAACCCCTGGATAAACAATTGCACTTTTCCTTATCAGTAACAAAGAAAAAGAAAAACTCATTCCTTGTGGGATTATTTTTCAAAAAAAAAAAAAAAAAAGATAATTTATAAATTAATTTTAAAAAATAATGATTTATACCACTTGAAATAATTAATTAATGAAAAATAATTCTTTATCAATAATAATTTAATCTTTAATATTTTGGTGGATGGAAGGAAAATATTTTCAAATTATTCATTTTTTTTTTATGAAAGAAATGAATTATTTTGTGAATAGATATATAATTTGATAAAAAAAATTATAAAATAACAGAAGAAAAGACTAGATACGCCACAGTAAGATCACCACTTAAATATCTCCTAAACCCTACATCTTATCTCTGTGTGTGTGTCTCTCTCTCTGTATCGCTCGGAGCTCCAGCCATGGAACTCTTCTCTCTCCAGTCCGTTCTCCTCCTCTCCATCTTCCTCTACCTCTACCTCTACGTCTTCCGGCCACCTTCCCACATCAAGCACACCAAGACCCCCGGCTTTCGCCTCTACCCCGTCGTCGGAGTCCTGCCGGACTTCCTCTGGAACCGCCACCGCTTCCTCGACTGGATGGCCGGCGTCCTCCGCTCCGCCCCCACCAATTCCGTCGTCTTCTGGCGCCCCGGCGGCGTCCGCGGCGTCATCACCGCGAACCCCGCCGTCGTGGAGCACGCGCTCAAGACCCACTTCGAGAACTACCCGAAGGGCGACAAGTTCATCGCCGTCCTCCGCGACTTCCTCGGCGAGGGGATCTTCAACTCCGACGGCGAGCTCTGGCGGGTCCAGCGCAAGACGGCGAGCTACGAGTTCAACACCCGGTCGCTGAGGCAATTCGTCATGCACAACGTGACCGTGGAGATTGAGTCCCGGCTGGTCCCGATCCTGTCCCGGGCCGAGGCGGCGGGCCGCGTCCTGGACCTGCAGGACCTGCTCGAGCGCTTCGCGTTCGACAACATATGCAAGCTCGCCTTCAACGTCGACCCCGGGTGCCTCGCCGGCGACGGCACCGGCGAGGGGGAGTTCATGCGGGCGTTCGAGGAGGCCGCGAGGATCAGCTCCGAGCGGTTCATGTCCGCCTTCCCGCTGCTGTGGGTGCTCAAGAGGCGGCTCAACGTGGGGTCGGAGCGCCGGCTGAGGGAGTCGATCGCGACCGTCCACGAGTTCGCGGAGCACATCATACGGTCGCGGATGGAAGAGAGCAGGGAGGCTCACGACGAGGATTTGCTCTCGCGATTCATCGGCCACGAAAGCGTAAGCCTACTCGATCTTGACACGATACGTTTCGTTCACAAATTTTGTTACTTTTCTATAGTTCATTGGTTATTTTCTATACGTTTTATCGTGGCATTTCCCATAATCTCAAACACCAACATAAGCTGTCGTTATCGAAATCGAAAATCAAGCTACGATCTAGCTTGCTTGATCGACGAAAGAGCTGCCCGGTTGATGAAATTAGCGCGAACTTGTTAAATCGAATTTGATCTGACTACGTGCGGATCGCCAGGTCTATGAGAATGGCTCTGCCTCGACCGAGTTCCTCCGAGACATCGTGATCAGCTTCATCCTCGCGGGGCGCGACACCACGTCGTCGGCTCTGACCTGGTTCTTCTGGCTGCTCTCTCTCCACCCGGAAGTGGAGCGGAAGATCTTGAGCGAGCTCGAGAAAATCCGGAAGCAAAGCGAGAAGAGTTCTGGCGACCCGTACAGTATCCATGAACTGCGGGACATGCACTACCTGCACGCGGCCATCTCGGAGGCGATGCGGTTGTATCCGCCTGTACCGGTGGACACAAAGGCCTGCCTGGAGGACGACGTCTTGCCGGACGGGACCTTCATTGGGAAGGGCTGGTTCCTTTCGTATGACACGCACGCGATGGGAAGGATGGAGGGCATATGGGGTGAGAACTGCCACGAGTTTGTCCCCGAGAGGTGGATCGACGAGAGCGGGTTGTGCCGGACGGAGAGCCCGTTCAAGTACCCAGTTTTCCACGCGGGCCCGAGGATGTGCCTCGGGAAGGACATGGCGTTCATCCAGATGAAGTCGACTGCCGCCTCCGTGCTGGAGAGGTTCGAGATCGACGTGCTGGGGCAAGACGCGACCCGCGAGCACCAGCTGTCATTGACGCTGAGGATGAAGGGTGGGCTTCCCGTGAGGGTGCGGAAGAGATGCATGGACTGAAATCCTCCATTGAGCTGCTGGTTGGCAAGAATAAAATGGATTCGCATGCATGTGATGTATATGAATAATCTGTGTTTGTTTTTCTTACTGCGTATTTAACTTTCTCAAAAGTTCTCATGGTGCAAGCAAAGCTAATGCATTCCTTAAGACTTGACACCGCCTCTGGTGCCGATAGCCAGACGCATCGATTCATGGATAGATCGATCAAGCATTTTGGATCTCCAGATACAACAAAGTTGCGCTTAGAGAAATTTCGAATAGGCAGTACGATCGTGAAATCCAAAGCATATGCTCCTTTCTTCAACCCTCTTCATATGGATTAGGTTCGCAGTATCATACATTTTAGAGTTCATTGTGATGAACGAGCTTAAGATGTAATGAGGTAAATGTTTCGTGAGACGGTAGATTGTACCAATGAGCTTTTACACCGACAAGAGGTTGTAGATTTCCTGAGGCAGTGAAATTAAGGTTGATTGTAAAAAAATTTGTCAAGAGTTAACATGGATCAATTTCATTCATTGATCGGGTAAGGATTTCTTCCACAAAATTGCTAGGTTCTCTTTTGGAGCTTTGTGTTATCTAATTTGGAAGAAGAGAAATTGCATCATCTTTCGAGGTGAAACTATTTCCGTGTTGGCTCTCAAAAATCATTTGATCAAAGTTGTCAAAGACAGAGTTCTCTCCTTCAAGAATGTGCCTCCTACCCCAAGAAATAGAAGACTTTAAAGGAATTGGGGCTTCGACCCCTCGGTCTTTTCTCGGTAGCTTTGCTTGTTGCTGTTGGTGCTTGTCTTTGTACCGTCCTAGTTCTCTCGTCCCGCTTTTAAGCGTGTAGTAGAGATTTGCTAGGGTTGGTTTTGCCTCGGCCCGGGTTGTGGGCGTTTTTCTTCTTTCTTTTGTTTTCCCTTCGACTCCCTTCCACTCTTCCTGCTGCGCGGTCAGAGTGTAAGTTGGTGCCGTTTCTTGTTTGTCCAAAGTTATCAATATATTTCTTACCTTTCACCAAGAAAAAAAACTTCATTCATTGATATAATCAACCAAACCGGTCACGATGTCATTGTCCTAGTTGAAAGCTGAGTACTGATAGATTGCCAATCGACACCGAACGCCCCTGGCCATACTGGCAACTGTATATATACGTGCATATATGTAGTTTCATCCCAATTCAGGAAATTGTGTCATCACTCCTTTTGTAAGACTCACCCGATATGATGCTTCTCTTCATTGTACAAAAAGCCTCTTACTTCTCCCTCATTTCCCCCCTCTATCTTTACTTCTGTTACCACACTACTGCAGCTCGAAAGAAGATCGTTAGCAATGGAGGTCTGATGAATTACCCTTCCAATAGGGTGCCTGCCAAGGTTCGTCAAGAACATGCATCGTGTCCTTGATTGGATCTCCATGATACTCGCCACTAGCCCCACCAAATCCGCCATCTTTCGGCGTGCCAACCCAAGTTTTGATGGCGTTTCCTTTGAATGTGGGGCACGTCCTTAAGACTCGCTTCAATCGCTGTCCACAAGGCGACTGATTCAGATTGCTCCTCCACGATGTGTTTGGAGATGGTCTCTTCATTGCCGATGGGGACCTCTGGAAGTTACAGAGGAAGATGGCAAGCAACGAGTTCAACTCCAAGTCGCTCCGTAGTTTTGCCATGGATAATGTGGCGATAGAGAGGAGCACAGGGTTGCTTCCACTCTTATGAAGAACTGTCTCGAGAACAGGCCGAGTATTGACCTCGTAAGAAGTTCTGATTATTTCGCTTTCAATAACATTTGCGAAATGGCATTCAATGTATACCCTGGTTTACTACGTGGCAAGGGAATTACGACTTCAGACTTTACGATGGCATTCGACAGCGCTAATTATCTCCTACCATTCATGTGGAAGGTCAAAAAGATCCTCAAAATCGGAACGGTGCAAGAGCTTAAGAAGTGCATCTCCATTGTCCATGAATACATGGAAAACATCAACCTGTCGAGATTGGCAGGAAACAGAGGAACAAACAAAGATTTGCTATCTCGATTCATTGGCCGAGGCTACACTTTGATCGAGTATCTAGGCCGTGCTGCCATCAGCATCGCACTTGCAGGAAAGGACAAAATCTACCATCCTCACGTGGTTCTTCCGGCAATTATGTTCGCACCCTAATGGAGAGAAGAGAATCCTAGAGGAGATAGAGACGATACGAGCTCATCATGGCGAAACCCTGGGGGAGACAGACAGCTTTGAGGAGCTATGCAAAATGGATTACCGGCACGCTACTGTCACAGAGACTAAGAGATTATATCCGTCGGTGCCACCTGCTGGCACAATTGGGAGGAAGGGCTGGCATGTCATATTCAGTTCTTTTTGCATTGGGAAGGATGGAAAGCTTGTGGGCGAAGAACTGTCTCGAGTATTTGCCCGAGAGGTGGCTCGATGAGGACGGAACATTCGAGCTAGAGAGCACTTACCGGTTCCCGGTTTTTCACGCCGGGCCGAGGACGTGTCTTGGGAAAGATCTGGCCTATACTCAAATGAAATCAATTGTAGCGTCCGTGTTTGAGAGGCTTGAGATACAAGTGCAGAACAAGGGGAAGTGCCCTGGGAAAATTGTGTCGATGACTGTTCTCATGACAGGTGGATTACTTGTCAAAGCGAAACAAAGATGTCAGCATTTGAAGCAGTAACTTCTCTGTACTAAGGACAAACGATGAAAGCACAATGGACCTTGAAGGACCAAGGGGCTTGCAGCATAAGCCCGATAATGAACCTTGAAGAACCAAGGGAGGAATAACATAATGCCCGCTTGTCGATATGAACAAAATATGTACAGTGGAAGCTATGTAGACTGCTGGGTGCAAAAAGTAGACACCCGATATGTTCACTTGGGGAAATAGTTAAGAGAAAGCTTATGTCTGAATTTGTCAATGTATCCAGTTGAATTCACATTCACCCAAAAACTAAATCAGGCAAACTACGATATATTAACTGTTCTACGTTACATCACTTATCTAGTATGGGATTTTCTAATACAACTCACACATATATATATTAAAAACATGTGAGCTCTGCTCCCTCTTAATTTATGTGTCCTTCTGCATCAACTTATTTCAAGTTAAATCTCCATCATCAACACCTAACTTCATCGCTAGTCTTTTTCTCCTAATACAACCATGAAGTCTTCCATCAAGTCCACATTACTACGCTACAAACTCCACCCGTCCTAAAACCACGTTGATCACTGGATTACTTTCCTGAGATATTCACCACCATACATGTTGGGAGTGGATTACTAATCGTCCATCCGCTCTGAAACACTAACAGATTTTGTAATTAATTAACATGAAATCATCAAATAAATAAATGATGAATAATAAAGACACTAGAGATTTTCATGGTTTGGCTCAAATATTGACACCTACATCCACAAGGAGAGTCAACAGCCAATAATCCATAATCACATTAAAAAATTATAGAGTTATAATCGCTCATATGCTCGAGTATTTCCAAAACCTTGTTTTTTTTTTAAAAAAAAAAACTTATAACATGTTGTCGATACCTAAATTTTATATAATCATTTAATAGTTAATTTCATAAAAAATTAGGAATTAATATTTAACCACTAAATAAAAATATTAAAATTAAATTGAATATAATTTTAGGAGCATTTATCATATAGTTTATTTCATTGCAACATTCGACCAGCAGCAAATGGACTTACAGCAAGGGGAAATTTGAGCTTAATTTAATCTCTTGGACTGAGCCCATAACTGCACAAAAATTAGGCCGAGTCCATTGAAGATTATATAGTGGAAATTTTAACAGTTATATGTGTCTGGTCGAAAAATTGGTATTTAAATCATTATCGAGATCTGGTCACATAATGAATGATCGGAAATAATCTTCGGGGAATTTGTACGTGCATATTCGAGGAAGTGAACAAGAAGAAAGTGGGAAAAAATTGATTCTGTGGATTGCGTACAAACGAAAACTTGGGCTAATAAAAGAAGATGATTTGCTTGAAGAAAAGGAAACTCAATATCGCTGAATGGACTATCCATGAGCAGCTCGTCCCTGCCCTTTTACCGTGTCGTTGTCCCGGCGAGCTCGCCAGCTCAGTCCCCGAAGGTTGCTGATTTCCCACCGACGTCGCCGCCGCTTCGTGGCATGCTGTCCAGTCCATCTCCATTGACGCCAATCCTTGCCTGTCGCTGCCGCCACGGGTCGACAACGCAGCTGCTGCCCTTTCTCTCGACCGAGTCGTGAAGTAGCCTTTGCTGTGGTTCCCCGACAACAGAGCTACGGGCCACGCTTGTAGCCGGATTCGCCAGTTCAATCATCACGGAGTAGTCCTTCTGGCGACCCGTGTTTTTCTTGCAACCCCGGTGACGTCGGTGGTTTCGGGTGAGCCACCGTACGCACTCAGTCGCATCTTGCCACCGCTCCTTGCCGTCTCGACGGTGCCAATATATTCAGCCTCGGTCCAATCCGATCCCCAGCGACCAGCCTGGTCCAGCAGCGTCCAGCAATCAGCCCGCGACGTTCCTGTCCGACCAGACCGGTTTGCCATCGAGCCATCTCCCTCCCTGTAGGCTCCAGTAACACCAGATTTTCTTTAGGCCATTCACTAAAATTTTGTTGTAGGTTTTCTCCTCGATACACACGGAAGCATCATCAGGATAGGCAAGTGGAGAGTCCGGCTGTGGGGCTCGAAAAGTCAAAGTTCGGTGGATGCTCCCTTGAAGACGTTGCACTTGCAGCAGCTCCTTTTGCAACCGCACCTCATCATCGACCAGCAAGCTTTGCTCTTTATAGCTTACGGGTGTAAATGGTTCGATTCGGTTCGATTCAATTCATTTTTAAAAAACGAAATCAATAAAGAAATTTATTAAACCGAAACGAAATTCAATCCAAATTGGAATCAAACCGAACCGAAATCCGGGTTCGGTTTTTCAATTTTTACTTTAGTTTTTGTTTTTGATTTTGTTTTGTTTTTTTCCCTACGTGCATCCCTTTCAATAATTTTGTTATCTTTTAAAAAATCGATTTTTTAGTTATTTTTCTTCTTTTTCTTCTTTTCCTCATTGGTCGGTCGATGCCAATGAGCTCGAGCCCACTAGATCCGTCAAGCCTCACCAGAGGTCATCAAAGCCTCAACGACATCTAGCAACCTTTGGCAAGGCTTGAGCCATGCCTAGGTGGCCAATTCTAGTAGGGCTCAAGCTCGCCAGCGTCGAGTGAGCTTGGCCCAGCCTAACCAAGCGAGGCTCAACTTCGCCAAAATTAGGTGAGCTCAAGCCTCGTTGGCTTGTGGCGAGGCTCCAACTCGCCTTTGGCCGGTCATCGGTCGTTGAGGGCGATTGGCCAATGTAGAAGAAGAAGCGAAAGAAAGAAAAGGAAAAAAACAAAAGAAAAGAAAAAGAAAAAAATCACAAAAAGGATATTTTTAAAAGAATAAATTAAAAAATAAGATGAAGTTTTTTTAGATTTTATGGTTCGGTTAGGTTAACCGAACCAATAAAAACTGAATCAACTAAAAAAATTTCGATTTTTAATGAAAACTAAACCGAAAAAAAAAAAATCGAACTTTTCGGTTTGGTTCAGTTTTTTACACCCCTAGCGACAACGACTGTCATTTCGACTGAGGGGGTGGTGCGGAGAAAGAGTGCTTGATCACAACACTCAATGATGCTACTTGGCCAAGGAACCCGCAATGGAACGATTAGTTCACGACTATAGAGGTGTCAAAAATTGAACCGAAAATCAAACCGAACCAAACCAAATAGAAAAGTTCAATTTTTTTCAGTTCGATATTCATTAAAAATCAAAACTTTTTAACTAGTTTGGTTTTTATTGGCTTGGTTAACCTAACCAAACCGATAAAATATTTTTTTAAAAATTCATTTTATTTTTTAAAAAAATCTTTTTGTGATTTTTTTTCCTTTTCTTTCTTTTTCTCCTTCTTCTTCATTGACCAGTTGCCATTGGCAACCGACCAAAGGCAAGTTGGAGCCTCGTCACAAGTCAACAAAGCTTGAGCTCGCTCGCTCGATTTTAGCGAAGTTGAGCTCACTAGATTTTAGCAAAGTCGAGCCTCACCGGCCTGTGGGAAGGCTCCACCTTGCTCAGTCAGGTGAGGCCAACCTCGCCCGACATCGGTGAGATTGAACCTCGCCAGATTCAACAACCTGGGTGGAGCTCGAGCCTCGCAAGAGGTCGCTAGATGTCGGCAAGGCTCTAGCAACCTCCAATGAGGCTTGAGTCTTGCTTAGCTCGTCAAATCTCAAGTTCGACCTTGTCGGCATTAGGTAAGCTCAGCCTCACCTAATCAAGCGAGCTTGGACTTGCCTGACCAAGCGAGGCTCCAACTTGCCTCTGGCCGATCGCCAGCCGCCATTGTGGCTGGCCAATGAAGAAAAAAAAGAATAAAAAAAATCATTTTTTAAAAAATAACAAATTTATTGAAAGGGATGCATGTAGGGAAAGAAAAAAAAAGTAAAGACCAAACCAATTAAGGCTTATTGATATTTGAGATGGATTGTTATCTCATATGTGATATTTGAGATCTTAGGCTTATCCAACTAAGGCTTATTGATAAACTTAATTTGATTTGGATACCGTAAGGATATCTGATCATTTTTTAATATTATTTCAGTTTTTTATTGGATAGCTACAGTGTCTAAGATTGTGATAATCTTTAATTTAATTCGTGAGACGATTCATCATTTCTTAGTTTATCATAATTTAAATTTGAAATCTTTGTGTATTGTGTTGCAGATTAGGCGACACATGTTCAGGCCCATCCCGCGCGTTCTTTTTCATTCCCTTCGTGCGGCTTCGGCTTCTTCCCTGTGCGGCCTGGTAGGTTTCAAGCAAAAACAAAGCCCAAGCCTTTTGTTGTGTGTTCGTGCCTGCAGCACATTAGAGTCCAACTCTTGGTCTTGCTCAATCTCGTTTTGATCGGGTTGGGTCTCATATACAGCTCGAACTCGAGATAGTAATTCAACACTACACTATTGTTACCTTATTACTGTCTAAATAGAACCAGCACCGACATGTGACACAAGACACGACACACTAGCATGTCGTTTTTAAAAAAATAGAGAATTTTAACATGTTGTGACACATTATATATTACATATATATTTTTATATATACATGATATATTATTAATTGAATTAATTTGATTTAAATTCGTAAATAAATAAATAATTATAAAAGAGACTAAAATGAATTTAAACTAAAAACATTATTTCAATTTGACAAATTCAACTCTATTCTAAAAAAAAATAATTAATCCACCTTTTAGATTTACGTATCAGAAGAAAAGAAAAGAAAAAAATTGGGGGTGAATTGTGTGTCACTGAAAGTGGGAGTCAAAAAAGAAGAGAATACTAAATTTTTCTTATTTCTCCATTTTTTATTTTTTTGCATATATTCACATTTTGACAACTCATTTATTGAAAAAATTTAAAATTGATCTTATGTGTGTCGGAATCACGTGTCGAAATTCTAAACTCACATATTAAAAAATGTCAGGAGAATTGACCAAGTGTTGGAATTTCTAACTGTTAACCGAGTGTTAGAGAGTGTCAGACACTTGTCAGAATATCCGCATGTCCGACATGATATGAAAACTCTCGAAAAATTGGAGGTCTCATGAATTACCCTCGATAGGATGCCTGCCGGGGGGCATCAAGAGCAAATATTGCATCCTTGAGCGGATGTCAGAGATGCTCGCCGCTCACCCCACCAAAAACCGCCATCGTTCGGCGCGGTGGTCTGCCGGGCTCACTTCGACCGATGTGTTCGGAGATGGTCTCTTCACTGCGGACGGGGGGAGGGGGGGGTGCAGAGGAAGATGGTGAGTTACGAACGGGCCAAGTATTGAGACATGCAATTCGACGACATTTGCGAGATGGCATTCCATATAGGCTCCGATTTGCTACACGGCGAGGGAGTTACGACTGCACACTTAACAAGAGCATTCGATAAGGCAGCTTCCTTGGGCTCGAGCAGGCTCCGTCGCCTACCATTCATGTGGAAGGTCACATAGAGATCCTCAACGTGGGAATGGAGCGAGAGCTCAAGAACTGCGTCTCCAATGTCCCTCAATACATGGAAAACATCATCCGGTCGAGATTGGCAGAGGAAAGAGGGACAAACAAAGATTTGCTATCTCGATTAATTGGACCAAGGCAACACTCGTCGCCTTCAGCGCCGAACTCGCGGGAAAGGAGACAACTTCTACTGTGCTCACTTGGTTCTTCTGGCTACTATTGTCGCACCCCAATGTAGAGAAGAGAATCCTAGAAGAGATAGAGACGATTCGAGCCCGTCGCAACAAAAACTTGGGGTACACCATGTAGTTCTTATGCAATGGGAAGGATGGAAAGCTTGTGGAAACCCAAATTTTAATTTTGAATGTTTAACAGAGTTGAGTAAAATATAGATTAAGCAATGCTTAATTGAGAATTACGTACAGTTATCGACCCATTTCCTCCGGGCAAAGCCTCCTATACCCCTCCAGTTCGTCAGAGTTGTTCTAACAAATGGAGTTGACCACGGCTTCAAAAAATCCATCAAAAAAGTACCACTTGCGCAACCTCGACATCCATGACCTAAATAGCTAAACGGCAATGACCCTAACAAGGTTAGAACATACAATTATGTGCAGTCGCTTTCGTGGATTTCACAACCCCACCGTGCAAAAATGCCATAGGGTCAAATAGCGGGCATAATCTACATACAGTTTCTTGGTCACAGAAGTACAAAGACAACAAACTAAGAATTTAGGATGTGAATCTTCATTTTGATCTTAACTCTTCTTTCTTGAATTACAAGGTGTGGCGCTACAAAAGCCCTGCTCTCCCGTTTAGGTGGTGTATTGAGAAGGTATTATACAAAGAAGAAATATTCTAAGCCTGTTAAATTAACGAGTGTCTCATCAATGACTATCATCCCAAAATCCCTCGCTCATGGATTGATCCCCCTGAATACGCCCTAGGACCTGGCCAACAAACGGTGAGAGCAATAGCATACAATTGACTGCAGATCTTAAATGAACAAATTATCCTTGAATCTACACTGGAGATCAAGGTTCATGGTAGTGGGCACCAGATCTCGTCCCATTGCTAACCGAGGAATCCCCAATTTTGACTCTCCGATAAAAGAGAACATATGCCGCAGCTGACTTAACATCATCTTCATTAATGGGAGATATATGGCTGTCATCGAAAGTGTACCACCTATTTTCATCTAGAAGCTGCATGTCATCAATGAGATGTGAGCGAGCCAAGCCACTGGTAATTTGTAAAAGAATCTGGAAGACGAATACAATATACTACAAGAAAATACTAAGTTGTATTATACAGCTGCTTACCTTGATATGTGCAGTGTAGTGTCCACTTCCCATGCCTCCATAATGGTTGGTCAAAGCATAAAGTTCATAGAGCTGGCGTCTGGAGTTGTTTTTGTTGGCAACATAGTTTGTGAGATCAAAGTCGTGGATGGGAAAGTTGACGAAGGTTTCTAGCTTGTGCTTCATTGACCGACTATATGAGAATCTCTTTAAATGGATAACTAACACTTCTGGAAGCCTCCATAAATCAAGCTTTTTACTTGCTTGTCGTTGATCTTTGCACTGGGGACAGTACCTAACAGATTGAGAATGATGCGGCAATTAACTTCAACAATGGACCTCAATTGAATAAGCCAGTTACAGGCTTTGAAGAACTCCTAGCTAAGGGAGGGCTAGTTCATAGTTGCCACCATGGCTAAAGCAATAAGCTTAGATTCAAGTCTCACTATCAACAAATACATAGGACCAGCACCTTCCGATTACGCGCCCCCTCCCCTCCAAAAAGAAAAAAAAATCTAATCAGCCATTCCTTAGTTAGGTACAAATGTTCATCCTTGAGCACCTAACGATAATGCAAAGTTTTGTGCCAACTAATTTCCACAGAGTAACTAGATAAACCAACATCTTTGATTATACACTACTTTACTTTTTCATCAAGACCTAAATAAAAGCATTTTCAGCATAGTACTCATTGCATGTGCACAAGCAAGGCAGTTGGGGGAGAGAGAGAGAATACCACATATCTTCAGGCACCAATGGTTCTTCTCTCAAGAACGCTTCCAGGCAAGTATACAGGGAAAGAGGTTCACTCCTGGCCTTTTTGGTCACGGGGCCATTAAACACCTCTGGCAAGTTCTCAAGGCACTGTATGTCATACTTCTTCAAGAGTTCATCTGACCAGTTAATGGCAACTAACATACTAGATGATGAGGGAAGTCTAATAACTTTTTCGTCTCTGGCAAATAGATCAATGCATTTATTGTTATCGTCAACCCATTGAAGAGGTAATGATGATGACATATCGAGTTTTGGGCTACTACCATCCTTGCTCATTATAGAAGTGTCTGTCTGTGCATTGCCAGCATTAGTCTCGGAGCATCGATCTGATGCAGTACTACCTTGTCCAG
The DNA here is from genome assembly GCA_014182405.2 of Eucalyptus sideroxylon. Taxonomy (NCBI): domain Eukaryota; kingdom Viridiplantae; phylum Streptophyta; class Magnoliopsida; order Myrtales; family Myrtaceae; genus Eucalyptus; species Eucalyptus sideroxylon. The sequence continues at coordinate 214,408 of CM024552.2, forward strand.
CCCTCTTTTTAGTCATAGGAGATAGCATTCTTTGAACGGTTGTTTGGATCTCTGCTCTTTTAATCCCATCATTGGAAGAGATGACTGAAACAAGAGGGGTTCCACATGGTTTCCATTCCAATGCATTATGGACATCAATAACACCCCTGAGTCAGGAGCAAATAAAATAAGTAATCAGGAACTACCTGGATATATCACAACATAGCTTTTATCTTTCTACTCTGTCACCAACAGATAAAGAGAGACAAAATAGAGGAAAGATTCCATTTCCAATATCTTCTGCATAATGCTAAGAGGAATGCTGATGAAGAATATGAGAGAGAACTCCAAATTCAAGCAACCATCAAACAAACACATTGTAAGTGATATCAATGTAGAAATAAAAGTAGATTGATCACATTTTTTATAAAGCATTAAGAATTGAGGTAAGCAATCATAGGATAGATATAGTACATACTGTCCTCGACGACGGTGCACCAACTGAAGATAAATCACATTTTTCTCAAACTTTGAGACCTTGTAGGCAGCAAGGTGATCATCGTCCTTAATGGTGGACAACAATATTAATGCGTCAGCCATCATTCGTTGAATCTGATGGTTCCTTACCTGTGAAAGCCACATTTCAGTAAATTCACCAAGCTGAATTTACAGACATCAATAACTTGACAAGACACCAACTATTAATGTACAAACCTCAGCAAGCAAAAGCTTCTCAGTATGTTGCAAGGAACAAGCAACGCTAAGTGCTTGGATTAAGTCCCTACAACGTCCTTGCTTTGGCACTGTCACAGTATATGCAGATGGCAACGCAGTTCCATCACAGGAAAAAACTGTCACAGTCATAGTCCTAGTGGTCGTGGATTGGAGAGGCAAAGATAGATACATGAATGGATCAAAAGTGACAGAGATCTTATTGCATACCGGGCAAACCAAAGTCGACTTGTACTGTCCCTGTTTATTTGTAAACAATCCAAATATTGGTTCAGGATCAATTAAATCTCTTCAACAACAGGCCGTAAAATTTTGAAGAATACCCCCAAAAGTTTACCACATATGCCAATGTCATGCTTTTCGCAGGTGAGTGAGTGATATACAAAAAAAAAAAAAAAAACAACACAAAGGAGAAATAAACACCCCCCCAAAACAAAAAAAGAAAAGCATTGGATTTGATGTAGGTCAGGGGCTAAGGCATACAGAATTACTCACTTGACAAACATCAACAATTATTGAATCATTGCGAGCAATGTGATTTGCCCAGTATTCATCAGCAACTTCTTCATCAGGTCGACCATCTGCATCTCTGGATTTGATGTATGGCTTATGCTTGACACGATTTAGATCTTCATGAAGACCATCAAGCAGAAAAGCCAATAGCTCCTACAAGTCAATTAACACTGTCAACCAAACAAGTCTCTCGAACATCAAATAGGGATCACTGTGGTTCTCATTACTAACCTGAGAATCATGCTGATTGTATCCACTGAATTGGGGAGCAAAGCGAGCAAGCTTTCCTTTGAACGGACGCGGTGCAATTGGTGTCCGTCCAGGTGCCCATAGCTTCCGCAACAACTCACCAAATGCAAGAGCTAATTCACCCTGCCCAGAAATCAGTATCAGTTAGATCAGCGATCTAGCAAATTTATTAGAGCCCATTCACTACAAACCATGATTATCTTACATTACATATTTCACGAGACCACAGTGCAAAGTGAGTTCACATGTTTCAATGACCAAGGACTTACAACCATGCCGAGAGGATTCTGCCAGTTAATCTCTTGATGATAATCTTCCCGAAAGTATTTCGCAAACTCAGGTGTGTGAACAAGGCATTGTATTGCACTATTCATGAAGCAAGTGTTCCCAAGATTAATCAATCCAGTCAGACCTCCAGATGAACCCCGTGTGCTCACCCCACTGACACTAGCCGTGTTTTCCAACTCCCTCACTCCAGGAGTCAGACTCTGACTTTGTGCCAGGTCTGCACTAAAGCTTCTAGATGATGCTCTGCTGGCAGAGAAATTTCCCACAGTTGATGGGTTTAACTTTGGTGGCTCAGCAGCAACAAAAGCATTTTCCTTGCCCAGAAATCCATTCCCCTGAATCATGCTCCCACCCAAAACAGAACCATTTGTAGTGTTGATGATCTCCACCAGAATCTGTTAAATGCAATAAAAGGAAATTGTTACCCATAAAAAAGATTAAAGGAAATTGTTAAAAGCACAAGAAAAGTTTGAGCTAATAGAACCAATGATAACTTAAGAGAGCTCATTGTAAAAGTAATTGCAACTTCTTTTTTGCTCTTTGTTTTTGAAATAAACAGTAGTGACTGACTGACAACAAGTGTCACGCAACAAGCAAGCATAGATAAAGAGGCTCAAATCCATTAAGAATCCTGACAGTAAAATAGCTTCAAGTATAATGCATTCACAGATGAACACTTCTTTTTGGCGTAGCTATAACTTAATAATCTTTCTCCACTCTACAGATATTCTTCAACGGAAAGAACAAGGATATATAAATGGCACAAAGTGCCAAGCGACAGACAAGCACAGATGAAGACGGTCAGTCCTTATTAGTGCAGACAGCAGTAGCAGTATCTTGTCCAACTGATCAATCCACTAAAAGCAACAGATTTATTTAAACCTCATCCTCCCTCACCAATAACCATTTTGTTAAGCATCAACCAAGATCTTTATCCACTCTACAGCAATACTTCTACTTCTTCAACAGGAACAGCCCAAGGAAAAAAGCATCTAACTTATCATAAGTGCACTGCACCCTAAATATCCCCACCATCCTTCAATCTAACTTCCTCCAACATTACATGACTGACAAGGCATTATCCATGAGAACTTGAGTCTACAACTTAAACTCAATAAAAATTTCTGCTCCTTTGCATAAGCTACTGCATTGGTTTTTTAACATCAATGTTGTCCTTCCACATCACAGCGGTTCGCTTGATGATGTAGATCCTAGTTTCCTTTATGGCCTAGCCTTCCTCTTGTTTTCCTTATGCATTTGATGATGATAAGCCACTCCCTTTATCCACAACAAGTCAAAGCACAAGAAGAAATACAAATATTCCCCCAGGCTTGTTATGGTGGCAGTCATTGATACTCAAAGCTAATCTCTCTTGAGAACCCAACTGGCCCTATGTGAGTGATTAATGTAGCATAATGATCTTAGTCTTCTCAAAAGACCGTTTCTGCAGTCACAGGTTTGCAGTACATCCACATATTTGAACAATGAATCCAGTAGATGCAGAAATCATCAAGTTAAGCATTCTTATTCCTGTCAAACTGTTAAGATTCAGGAATAAACAGAATAAGTACAGGATAAATCCAACTTCTGAAAACTTACATACAGGCTATCCTCTTCAAAGATAATGCCATCAGATTCAGTTGCCTTCAAATTTTTTGACAGCGACAGAAAAAGAGACCGCAAAATACCCATCTACTGCGATGTTACCAGCAAATTATATTGCAACAATATCAAACCAACTTACAGAATAGAAAACTAAATCGCTACAAAGTGGTCATCCTAAATCAACAACCTAGCTAACAATGGATGCCATTCTTATTTACCAGACTTAGCCCGAGAATTACTTTACCATTAAAATACCAAGCATACAAATCGATAAAAGTTTCTGTTTTGTCCTCAATATATTTGAAGAGCAGCAGATTGGGACACCTAAATATAGCAGATACCTCACGATCTCGCGATACTTTTACTTTCCAGAACTCAAAGTTTCATATGTTTCAGAGACTCATGGAGCATTCATAAGCATTGAAAACCACAGTAATACATGGGATCATTTATCCAAACCCATAAGTTTCTGTCCCAGACTACAACACGGCAGAAAATAAGGGGAAGAAAAAGAAAAAGCAACCGATGGCATGCGATATATGCCAAAACAATCCCACACACCCTCAAAAGTTCCTCCCCCGACATTTATCTTCTCTCACAACTCACTAAAAAGATAATCTATTCAAAGAGCAACCAGATTGTAAAAGAAGGAAAAGCATGCCAGAATATTGGAACCCACATCTTGATCCATCTGAACGTTCGCATCATCAAGAGTTCTATTCATGTCATTCATCAATGCATGCTTCCGATGACCATAATAGTCCCAAATGCAAACCTGGAACATACAAAAATTCCAATCACAATGAACTCAAGGAAGAACTGAACCAGAAAATAACTTGGGCAATTAGATGGAAATGAAAGAAGTAGCAGAGATACATGAAGTCTTTACTTGTTCCGAGTTAAGATCAAAAATCTCACAGGCTCTTCTGTGAAGATCTCCAACAGTTTCCTGTGTCATATATTCAGGTTTCAGATTAACAGGAGAGAAGAATCTCAAATGCAAACATGCAAGAAGAAATTAATGCTTCCTTTCCAATAGACATGCAAAGGACACTAATTCAAGGAGTTCATATGATACCTTCTTACTTATTCTTATGGTAGTGCGGTCTCCCTTCGACATCAGAAGAAGGTGCAGCCGTAAAGGATACACCTCTACAGTCAACTCAGTCTGAGAGAGACCAGAGCTAATAACCTTCCGAGGCAGGGTGGGACCACCACCATACCTGATACCAACAGAAATTGTCATCAAGGTTCCAGTCCAATTCTTGCAAATGAGACTACAGCATATAAAACAATTTTATGACTTCTTCTTCCAAATAGGGGAGAAAAATACTAGATACACATTACAGAGACATTCGCAAGAGATGTCTATAGCCTAATGTTTAAAGATGATTGCAGATATGACTTCTAATATGTGAAAGCTCACTAAGGAGGCACTTAATAAAATCAGAAATTATCAGAAAACTTAAACAACGAATTCCTGTCCTCAAAATGTATCGTTATCAAAGCCTAAGCACCCTATTCCCACCCCTCATGGAAGCCATATAAGCCACACACTTAACAAACATATGATGAATTTCAACATTTGCTTTTGTCCTCTTTATCTATATTCCTTTCCCAATGGGTCAGGAGGAAGCATACAATAATCATCGTGTATGCTACGCCTAAGTAAATCTATCAAAAGGAGTTTCCATAAAAATGCAAACAAAACCTTGAGCAGAAAACTTTCGCAGTTAACAGGAAAGTGCATCTAAATAACATTACAAAGTGCAAAGAGGAAATAACTCACCAAACATACAGCTGATTCCAAACTTCATATGGAAGTAGAACATAATCACGACCTTCTAAGAGAGTATCATGAATCTCAAATCCTGCACTTGATTCTTCTGAAGCAGAATCATATATCAAATTGGAATTATCAATGACACTGGGCCTTTTAAGAGCAGTTGAGCCAGCTGAATCGCAATTTTCTGACAAGGATGGTCCATCATTCATGTTATTTGACTGGTCTTGGTTGACATACTCGATCCAATGCTGCCACCATCTATTAGAAGGATTAAATCACGTTTGAAAGATGCCCAATGCACCAATATTTAACACAAACAGACACAAACTTCCTAATCAGATACTCCTCAGAGCCGTGAGATACACTAAAGAGTGCATAAACCAACATGCGATTACATATTCAGACAGAGAAAAAGCCACGAATGCAGGCCCCAGTCAACTTCCAATTTGGCGGATCAACTTCAGCAATTAGACACTATTCAGAGTGGAATTGTATAAATCTGCAAACTCAGAACTCGTGCTCTATAGATGGTGGGTAATAACATTATTCAGGAGTCAGGTGACTGAATTCAACTATCTCATTTTTCCTTCACAAGAATCACCCGGCCACTTGCACAAAGGAAAAAAAAAAAAGACCACCATCCAGCCAGCAACGCTATTCACCTGCTTTCTTATGGCCCCAGTTGCAGAACCTACAGCCCTAATCCAAAACCACGAACTGGTCGAAATTTCAGCACATGCTAGTTCAGGCGCATATCGGAATCGACATCTCGCAAACACGGGCACGAGAATCATCGAAATGTCACAACCATTCTAAGCCTAATCCAGCAGAACTACTAAAGCCATCTAATTTCCCCCAAAAAAAATTCCCCCCCCTAAACGGCGCTGATTCCAGCAGAAAGCACAGCAAACACACAGCAGCACAGGAATTCAAAACTCGATCGTCGCCGCACCTCTGGCTGAGGAGATAGAAAGTATCGCCGTCCTTGGTGTTGGACTCGGACGTAAATGCGATGTCCCTGATCAGAACCCGCTCCTCCTCCGGGGTCAGCTCCGCCTTCCCGCCGCCGCCGCCGCACATCAGCACGTCGGCCGACATCGCCGTCCGGAGGACCGCCGGATCTGGTGCGAAAGGTCCGGGCTTTCTCCCTCCCCGCCCGCCCGGCCCGGAAATTTTCCGGTAAAACCGAACCAGACCCGGAAAAGAGGAGGAGAAATTTGAGGGAGAGGGAGAAGAAATCAGGAGAGGTTTGTGGGAATCTGGGGGTCCGTGGAGATTTTGGTCGACCCTTAAACCCTCGCTACAGGACGGTTCTTGACAACGGCCATTGGACTTTGGATTTTCCGCTCCTCCCTTTTCCTTCCCTCCAGAAAAATGATTAATTAGGTGGGGGATGAGTGGGATTTAATTTAATCGCAATTAGAAATTGGGCATAACTGAATTTCAATATTGGGACTTGGGAGGGAATAGAAATCAGTAAAAAAAAAAGCCATGTTGAATGAGCTGCTTCGCTTGCTTGAACAGTAATGGTTGTTTGTGTTTTTGTTCGAGTTCAATTGTCGATGTTCAGAGTTAATTGAGAAAATAAGGACAGAGTGTTTATGGTGGCTCAAACTCAATTAAGGTTGTATAATATGTATTTTAGGAGTGACTGATTACAATAAGAGTGTGAATAGAAATATAATTACAAAAAATACCCCATGATAAATATAAATTATACATTAATGCTCCTCAATTTGCAGTAGGCGTAACAACTGAGAGGTTAGATCTTAATAACATGTAATGCGGTCCCTTGGTAAAGATATGTACCAATTGATTTGTTGTAAGCCCATGAGCATGAAACACAAGGTTGATAACAAAATAGATAATAGAGATATTGTCATGATTAATGGTGAGAGAATTACAATAGGGAACTGCAAGCTCAAAAGTAAATGACGAATCCAAATAATCTCACTAATAGATTGAGTGAGAGCATAATACTCTATCTCGATACCAGAAATGGGCTATGATGGGTTGCTTCTCAGCACTACATGCAACAAGATTGGTGTTTATAAAAACACAAAACCAAGATATGGACCGTAGAGTATCAAAGCATCTAGCCCAGTTTGCATTTACATAAGCAATCAATGAAGTGGGTGAACATCATCCAATGAGCAACCACGGGTGGAGGTGCTAGCTAAGTATCGATATATACATTTGACAACTTGGAGATGAGGTAATCTTGATTGATATATTAATTGACTAACTAAGTTTATAGCAAAACTAATATCTAGTTTGGTCATAGGTGTATATTATAGAGCACTAATCATTTATAAATACAATGGTGGAGAAGCAAGGACCTCACCATCATTAGTAGACAATAAAGTCTTCAAGATTAGAGGAGTAGATACATGCTTGACCTTAATAAGGTCCAACTTACATAAAAAGGCTATCAACATACTTGGCTTGACATAAAAGTGTACCGCGAGAGCAATAATAAGCCTCAATGCCAAGGAAATAGTAATAGGTCCAAGATCCTTCATGGCAAATTCCTATGAGAGTCGAGTAATAATATACCATAATAACTCAAGAATATCATTGGAGACGGTGCACATGATTCGGAAATTTAAGATGAGAGAAACCGCGAGGTTGGCACATGTAAACTTCCTCACTATGACGTATGGCCCATCTCAAATAAATAACAATAGAGAGAACAACTCGAATTGTAATTGCTTTAACAACCAAGCTAAATATCTCGTCACAGTCCAGTCCGGCTGCTATTTAAATTGTTGTGCAACGAGGCGAGCTTTGAAGCGTTCCACAGTCCTATTGGACTTTTCCTTAATCTTAGAAACTTATTTACAACCAACCAAATTCTTTTAAGGATAAGGTGATACAAAATCCCACGTGCGATTAGTGACCAAGGCATTAAATTCATCTACCGTGGCTACTTTCAAACGTTAGTTAAGATTGGCCTCAGAATATCAAGTCTGTGTCTCTTTATGAAAAGACTAAGAGAGATTAAAAGTTTTTATGGGTTTAGAAATTCTATCGGATGAGTTAGAAAAGAAGAATCGGAAGTGGAGGAGCTAGATAGAGATGTAGAGGGGATTTATAGGTCTATTATGGGATGAATTTGGTCGGGAGAGAAGTGAGGTTGGGACATAATGAGTGAATTCGGAGGGAGGGGAGGTGGAGGTGAAAAACAGTTGGAAATAGGTTAGGTACGTCGAGAAGAGACGATAGACAAATTAGGAGTAGGGCTAGAGAAGAAGAAAGAGGCAAATGAAGAGTTTGAGAGTTGAATGAGGTATAAGGAAGAATATATCGATTGGAGTTACGTGATTAAGATTTGACAATTTTGATGACTATGTTTACGTAAATTTTGTATATGATCCTTTTTTTTGTCATAATATTTGTAACATATTTGTTTCCTTCATATTTCATGGGAATAAAAATGAAACATAATAGTTTTTTTTCAACTTTCAAAAAGCATACGAAAAGAATTTAGTCGAAATAAATTTCAAGTAATCAACGGTTACAGTAGTACTCGAAGAAGCTCTGACTTCCATGGTTCTGCCATATGAGTGAGCTCTCTAGTGGCCATGATCGTGAGCTGAAGAACTCATGCTTAAGAAAGAAGAGTCTTAAACCGCAGTTTTCGTTTTCTTAGTTTGGTCCGGCCCAGGAGGGGCCTTACGGCCCTTACCCATTTGGTGATGCATTTGAATTGGCCGAAAATTGAGCAGCACTGTAGTAAATCTACAATGACAAACATGAGATTATCTCCCAATTTCCCACATGCACATTGAAAATCAGTAGCTTCAAACTAAAATCTGGAAAACACAAATCAAAACAATCACGATATAAAACGATTCGATTACCAAATTCGCATGGAAACTCAACAGCAATTCTATGTTTTCTTTGAGTTTTTTTTATGCTATAGAGTGTTAGAAATTGGTTTTGCTTAGTTTCATAAATTAGTGTAGGCTTGTTAAATTTTTCTAACGCTGCCGTTTGATCACGAATTAAACATTTAAACTATGGTAATTTAAATAACTATGTATACATTCTTCAAATTTATTCACCTATCAAATGTGGCTTAAAGATCATGATCTGATATAATCAGTACATGACATATACATCTATGGTGCAGCAATGAAGCCCTCCGAAAAGTCTAGCAAATTTCTAAGCTCTCTCGGCGCCGGCACTTAGCTCCATCTCCCCTGCATTCCCATTAGCTCCATTGGCCACGTTCTTGGCCGGGACTTCGTCTTTCGCTGGCTCCGCCTCTTCGTCTTCCTTGCAGATCGACTCCTCGACAGGCTTGTATGTGTAGAGCCGAGCGCAGACCAGGTAATACACGAGGTTGATGACTTGAATCCCGCTGACGAGCCAGTAATAGCGCTCCAATCTCCCCCGGTTGAGGTTCCGGTTCGGGAGCCAGTTCCTCTCCTTGCCCGTGTTGTTGTGGACAAGGGTCACCAGCAGCGTGCCGAGGTAATTCCCCGCCGATATGGCGACCCAGTACAGCGCGGCCGCGGTGCTTCTCATGCTCTCGGGTGACTGGTCGTAGAGGAACTCCAGGTGGCCCACGGACATGAAGACCTCACCTATTCCATGGACGACGTACTGAGGGACCAGCCAGAAGACGCTGATGGGTATGATGGCTTTCGGGTCGTCCAGTAGGTGGTAAGCGGCGGCCACCTTCTTCCTCTTGATCTCGACAAATGACGCGACTATCCCGCCGAGTATGTTTATCGTGAATCCTATCCCCATTCTCTGGAGGCACGTGATCCCCACCGGGTTCCCTGTGAATCGGCGGATGAAGGGCACGAATACACGCTCATACAAAACTAGACCTGAAGGGATTGGGACTTTGCATTAGCGTTATGCTTCCAATTGTGTCGCTAGAAACTCAAATGAACATGTTGATTGAGATCCATAGGTGCCATGAGATCTTACCTGAGAGCAAGGTTAAGTTGGCGAAGATGGAGAGCGAAGCAGGTGGGATTTGGAAGGAGCGGGACAAGTGACGGTCCATGCTTCGAGCCTGGACGATGGTGAAGCTGCCAAGGTGCGACGAACACGTGACCAGCAAAATCCCGGCAGCCCAAATCGGAAGCATCCTGACGATGCATTTCAGCTCCTCCACGCGGTGCACCGTGACCAACCGCCATAAATTCGGTGGACCTGAATTCCTAGCTTCTTCTTCAGTCACCGTCGCGGCTTTGTCAAGCCACCTGATAATTAATTGATACACGGGCAGGTGGGACTTAATGGTGAATCAATTAGGCCGAATTACGGAATACAATATTCCAGATTGATGGCGAAATGGTAGCTTACTTGAATTGTTCCGAGTGCAATAGCCTCCCGTGCACGGATATGACTGCGTCGAGCTCCTTGTTCTGGTACAGCAACCCCGCATCCTCTGGCACCGGCATATTCCTCTTCTTCACGGCCGCCACTATCACCTGAGCTAGTCGGGTGAGTGGGCTTCCTCCGGGCTTCAACTTTACGTACAGCCTCGACCCCATAACGAATGCCACCACCGAAATTGCCATGGCCATTGCTGGGATCCCAAGCCCCCAGCCCCATCCCACGTTGTCCTGGATATAGACGACGACAGTGATCGCCGTGAGCGTGGCCATGCCCATGCTGAAGTAGTACCAGTTGAAGAAGTTCCACCCGCGGGAGGCGACCTTGGACTTGGACATGTCGAACTGGTCGGCGGCGAAGGTGACAACGCAGGGGCGGATGCCGCCAGATCCGAGGGAGGTGAGGAGAAGGGAGATGTAGAAGACCCACAGCTGGGTGGTGTTGGCTTCCTGACAGTTCACCTGGGTCGGACAGGGTGGCGGGCGGAGGGAAGGGAGGACGGCCGATAGGACTATGGTAATCAGACCCTGTAATTAGCTACGTGTACGTTAGTTCAAATTCAAGTTCTTGAAATCTTCCTCTTTGGAATTGCCTTGATTATGTGGAAACTAGCTAAATCACATTAGTGATCAATAGAACTTTCTTCATCTTTACAAAGAAACCAATCTGATTCTGATTTTTATTTTTTTTTTTTAAAATTGAGCAACTCCACATATTGTTGAATTGGTCACTTCTACTGAATCTCTCTATCTATAACCTCTTTTTCACAATTTCTCCTGCGACTTCTGCTCACTTGACCTGTTGAAGACTGATTTTCTCACCGTTCACACCTTCTCTTGACTTTCGTTTGACTCTCAGACATCAACTCCAGAGGCCTGCTGAACAGGCTTGAATTCAATCCTTTGGTTACACCAAACTACTTCCGTCTGTGCTCAATTTGTTATATGAACTTAATCCAGCTCGAAAAACGCTTGGGAACTACCATAATCGTGATTAATTCATCTGTTATAGGCATCATAATGAAAAGAAAACTTCACAGAAAGCGCAATCATATTCATCAAATAAGTAGGCACGGCAGATTCTAACGTCGACAATCAATTCCGTGTCATCAAATGTGTTGTTCAGATTGGCGACATCGCATCACATGGTATCTATGATACATGGAAAACCTGCTCCGGGGATTGGGATGAGTCATAGGTTCGAAACTGTTGAGAAGCCAGAATGGGAGGTAAAAAATTTACACCACGTACGGAGAGACGGAGGGAGGGAGGGAGAGAGAACCGACCAGTTCGTAGAAAATGGAGCCGAGGATGATGGTCCAGTACCGGCCGGCCACCGTGTCGGCAAGCAAAGCGCCAAGCAACGGTGTGAAGCTGCCAGTCCCGGCAAAGTTGCTGAGGGTGTTGGAAGCTTGAACCAATGGCAGGTTCAGCACTTGGGTCAGGTAGGTTATCATGTTGGCGTGGAACCCGGACGATGCGAATCTGTCGCACACCTCGTTCGCTGCACACAGCACTTACATAATCATTACCAACATTATTGCTAAACATCACACAAGACTTGGCGCCCCCTTGTTTCCATGTTCATTCTGATAAAGATTGAAGATTCCTAGGGTGATTCTGAGGTCATGTGGTCTTGGAACAGAGTTATTGTTATGTGCTTTCCATTAAAAGAACAGAAGAAAGAGCAAGAACATGATATAAGAGGATGAACTGAGCTATCTCATTTTTCCTTTTTCGCCACCAAACGGAGGTGATCTATTTACCGAGGATGAACGGCATAGTTTTGATGCCTCCGAGCTTCCTTTTCTTTGGGCCGCCATCGCTCTCCTCGCCTGGGGCTCTCTCTTCGCCTGGGGCTCTCTCTTCGCCTGGGGCTCTCTCTTGCTGCTTGTTATTCTCATCAGCCACCACCATGCTCTTCATGTCCGCCTCCATGTCTCTCCGCCCTCCCTTCGCTTCCGATGCCTTGTGAACTCGCTAACTCTGCTCACATATATAAAACTCTCTCTTGGACTGAGAGAACGTGATGAGAATGATTGGAGGTGAATCCGCAGAGGAGCGAATGGTCCCCATCACTTGACTTATATTGGCATGATGTGATGTGAGTGTCTTCCATGTCATAAGTGTAATGCATGCCTTGGTACACCAGCGATTTGTCTTCGCTCGCTTTTGGTCTCTCAAAGCTTTGGGGGTTTCTTTTGGGTTGACAAAGCAAGACAAAAAAGGCTTCAAAAACAATATCTTTCTTTGGTTTCACATTGAATTCGTGAGGAGATAGGTGATTATTTATGTGCTATAATGTTGCTCTGAGAATGAGGTCGATCGATTAAAAGGAATCTTTGGGTTTGAATAGCAAGAGAACAGAAGATGACAAATTCGAGAAACTGGGGTCGGATTGACCATTCAAGGGGCTAATGCTCATCATGTGTCATGGCAGGATTTGAGCTATTAGCATGCGGATCAGATGGGTTGCGGACATGAAATGCACGATGAAGGCAAATCTTTTTCCTGTTTAGTTTCACCGTATCTTGTGCAGATCATTTTACACAAACCCTTCAAGTAGGGAGTGTCGGTTCACTAATGGGTCTCTTTCCTCAATCATCTCATTCGATCTCCGATAGGAACAAGCATGGTTTTAAGATAAAACTTAGAACTTGAGAATTGATATATGCCTTTGCGCGATCTTGCGATATTCCATTATATTCAATAATGAGTGTATAATCCAGAACCATTAATCTAAACTTTCATTTTATAATTGAGACTTTCACTTTGTTAATGTTTAATATATTTTATGTGTCTAAATATAAATTATGATCAGTGAATTGTAGAGCAAGTGGTAGTCACTAGAGGTTATAATTCACTGCAATCATTCAATTAATTTTATAAGTGAAATCTGGATAGACCTTGGAATCTAGGACATGGTAGATTTCAGGTTCTAAGACATGCAAGGTATGTTCAATAGGTAGATTCTAGGTTTTAGGTGAAACATACGGAACTTTAAACCCCTGAAATATGGAACCACTCATCCCTAATCCCCGAGCATGTGGACGCATCAAAAGGACCAACTCCCGGAATGTGGTAACGTACAGCTTCAATGCATCGCTGCAAACAGAATATGCAGCAAGACTGTAATCTATCTAGGAGAGCGTCCCCCAATCGACGGGATTCGCTTCACAGTTTCTCCTCGGACATGATCTGTAGGAACCCACTGAAGGGAAACAGATGGATGGTACTTCAGTTCTGTGGCATTTTCGCTCTCCTTTCCGTTGCGTTAAAGATGCTAAAATGATATAAAGAAAGACCAGGAGGCAGCGTTACCCACGCGGTACGCCGGGACAAGGACGACCATATGGTGCGTTCAGATTTCTGTGATCTCTGGACTGGAAAAAGTGACTTGTGTCCCGGGCTAGGTTCAAGTCTTCCGTTTATACGTCCAAAAGGAAAGGAGAAGGGAAGCGTTGCTGCTTTCGACAATATTGTAATGGCGGGGAAGACTCAGATTAAACCACTTGCTGAGTGATTTGACTCTAGACTTGTATGACTAGGAACAGTTTGCTCCAGTATGAAAATTGACTAATGAGGGTAGGAACTACTGATCAATCCGATTCTATACTCTTAATTTAATACAACTAAAACACATCAGTCGCGTGCGAGCATCTCACAAAAAAAAAAAAAAAAAAAAAAAAAAAAAAGATGCTAGAAATATCATAACTTTGATATAGTACTCACTTTAGTATTAAAACTTATCGACAAGTCACTTTAACGTCGCTTTGGTAAAAAAGGAACAATGACTTAAGTGTTAACTATGATTTAGGATGCTAGAAATCTGACGAGGGAATATTTTAACATTTTTTCTGATGGACATGGCAAAGAATAGTGAAAAGTTATAATTTAAGTATCAATTTTTGTTTAAAATGATCACTTATATTTTACATTTTCAAAAGCGATTTATTGGTTTCGCTTTCTTCAACATGATTAGACCACTTGGTTCATAACGCACGTTGCGTACGAATTTGAAAACGCATACCAAAACAATTACTCCATCAACAGTGGCCTAAATTCAAATTAAATACCATTGCATTTAAAATAAGGATGTTCTCAGTCAACATAAAGTCCCCATCAAGTCAAAAATGTCCCAAATAAAACCTCCCCTACTAAATGCAACAACACGAGTTAAAAAGCCGAGTCAAAAACCTACCCATCAACAATTTCCCCATCTTTATGCGACAACACCAGCAAAAAAACAGGTCAACAACCTCCCCAACCATATGTAGCAGCACCAACCAAAACCAAGTGAAAAACAGAGCCCTTCCACGAAGTTCCGAAACCTAATTTTTTTTTTTAGATAAAAAGTCACGTATGAATAAAATTCTATAAAAAAAAATGTTGCGTTGGGCTTTTTATCGAAATTTGTTATCAAAGGCCCTCAAGTGATCATTCTTCGATGTGGCGTTAGAGTAATACGGTGAGAAGTTTTGATACTGAAATTAGCATGGTACGAAAGCTATGACATTATTAGTGTCATTTTTTCCTCTCAGATCTGTAGCTAGCATAACAATAGCATTAATAGGCAACCTTGCTGAGAAAACAATCAGTATTAGGTGCAGCCTCTTACTTCCTGCTCGAGAAGAATATTGTCTCGATTCTATAAACGTCGAATATATGGAGATTATCCTTGTCCACGACCGGCAGCAAACATGACATGGTGCCGACAATCATATTTTAGAAACAGCAACCTGCGGGGAGTGATCTCGCACGTGAAACGTTACGTGCCAAGAACAGAGGTTTTCCAGTGAATGTCTTTAGCCACGTTGTCTGTCGTCACCATTACACATGCAGGTCTTAAGCATGTTATACTGCCCCTCCGATTTGGGACTCTTTCAATAATCCAGGGGAGAGTTTGGCTTTCACTTATCTTCTCGTAGTTAACTTCGAACGACTCATTCGCCGCCCGAACGAGCAAGACCATACGTTAAATTACTCCACGGGCAGACAAAACATTATCAGCAACACACAATGTGAAGAAGGCTTGTCCATGCTGAAGAAAACTAACATAGCGGGTGGGGGCTCACAAGTGAGATCCGAGGAGAGATTTTAAGATTCAATCATGTTCACCATGAAAATTGGTTTTCAACCTTCCGAACCATCAAAGCAGCTCCATCAAGCAGGAAGAGGACAAATTTGACAAAGGAAGGCTGAGACGATTGGGACTCTTCTCAGAGGACGTGCAGCGGAACCATGTAGTGCGGGGACACATGGGTGGATTCGGCAACATTCGTGCGAGTCCAGACACGAAGAGTGACGTCCCCGCTTACGTGAGTTTTCTATGGGGAGTACGAAACGATGTTGACCGAATTCAAGCGGGAATAGAAAAAGGTGAGAGGGACCGCTTTGCTGGTGAAGTCCCGTGATGGGGGATGCTTGTGAAAAAAGACCAGACCCCACATGCGCTCGGTTGTTGTCAATCATGGAGATCGAGACGAAGATGTGCATCCGCGTGATGAAGTAGGCGTCTTGTACCCATTCACGATTTATTTTTGTGTACATTGGCTTCTCATCACCGTCACCTGTCGATTTATTTACAATAAATTTCATTGAAATCGCGCTCCGACGTGTTGACATTCCAGATCCTCCATTGATGAACCAGTGAGCTGTCCTGATCCGAATGGCCTTGCACACCTGCCAACTTTACACCCACAAAAGACGCACAAAATAGCAAGTTGCAACTTCTATAATCTCGGTTTGCTAATCATGCATATCCCTTTTCTGGTAAAGGAGGAAATTATAAATACTAAAAGGCTCTA
The DNA here is from genome assembly GCA_014182405.2 of Eucalyptus sideroxylon. Taxonomy (NCBI): domain Eukaryota; kingdom Viridiplantae; phylum Streptophyta; class Magnoliopsida; order Myrtales; family Myrtaceae; genus Eucalyptus; species Eucalyptus sideroxylon. The sequence goes on from CM024552.2 coordinate 230,724, forward strand.
AGATAGTTCTAACTTAAGATAACAAGATAATCTGTAGGTATTTCAGCCTAATTTGGATCTTCTACCTCTTAAGTAAGCTCTGATTTAAAGATATAAATCCGTGGCAGAACCAAAGGTATACAAATGTACAGATTGGCAATAGAACCAAAGCCTCGATATTGGAGGAACTAGGACAATTACGATGATGATTATTTGTCCCCGTATGTGGGTGGAATTTTAATATTTTTTGCTAACCGGTTTTTTGTCTTGTAAGGCTGTCTACTATAGATGTCATTATCGATTGTACAGTGATCTCTCGCCGGGCGGTGGGATTTCCACATTATCAGATGAATCAACAGGCAAGAAAAATAAGCAAAGTTCTAGAACCCCACAAATTTCTTGCATATAATTTACTAGCAAACGATGCTATCATGCCCCTTGTGCCCCATTATATCCGGTGACAAAGTAGGAGCATACCTGTTCTTTCTTCCGCTTCTTTGGTTTGACCAACAATAGCCATTGTGCTCCTGTCAGCGATGAATCATCAGGCAAGAAAAATAAGCAAAGTACTGGAACCCCACAAATTTCTTGCATATAATTTACTAGCAAACAATGCTATCATTCCTGTGGCCAGTTCAGAGTTCCACTTCCGCCTGAGAGAGAGAGAGAGAGAGAGAGAGAGAGAACTCAAATTAAGATATAATACTGGGTACGAGGGTTAGAAAAGTTGGTACCCATCGTCCCGTGAGAATTATGGAAACTTGTGTAATCTTTAGTGCTTCGAGAAATAAAAACTGAGGTAGTCACCTTAAGCTAGGGGAATGAGATTGGCCCTTGCTCTTGGATGAAAAGCACAGTAAACAATCAAAAACGTATGTAGACAGATAAAAAGCACAGTAAACAACAATAAACGAAGTAAACACCAAACCAGGATGAATAAAAGAACCAATTTTTTAAGGCTGCACAGATAAGAAAGATAAGGCAGTGCCCATTGAGAATTATATGAATAATTTAACGTTTGGGCCATAATTTTGGATTCCAAGGTTCAAATTCCTCAAAATATGAGAATAGGGAAGCAGCACCTGATGGTCTCTATGGCTAGCAGCCAACTGCTATTTCTTTAGACTGTTTCCCGAGACAAGTAGCCCGAATCTACAGAAAATGTTGACCATTAGAGAATCACATTAACAACATTAATAGATACACCGCATCATGACACTCTTTATCTTCTCTCGGTTAAATTGAATGGCCATAATCAATACTGATTAACCAACGTCTGCATAACTCGCTGGGGTTCGGGACAAATGCACATCTAGATGCAAGATAAGCGTGCTGATCGATGAGGAATCAATACTCCAGTAAACACCACTTTGAAGCAATTTCAAGCTCCAATCAATTGTTTTTGCTCTTGACCAAGCAAAAAAATATCACCACTCAGAATACTAATATACTTATAAAGAGTGGAACCACAAAGAAACATGCAAAAGAGAAGAAAATGCCATTGCTACCCTCTGACAGGTGATCGATCGCCTTCACCTTTTTGCCCAAAAGTCAATGCATGCACACTCGTATTATTTACTCTGATCTCATCACCTTCATTGAATTTGCCGACATGAAACTCAGTCATAGCTGCTGCTGCATCAATCAAATCCCATTTCAGAGAACTTGCAACTGTAAGCATAAAGATGCTAATTTCTTTTTCCCAAAAACTAGTGGGATAATTGATATTGCAGAGTAAAAGCCAATTTATTACATTTAGGCGAGGGCTCCTATCATCACTTGACATGGAATTAGCAGTGATCAGCTCTGCTGCCAACTTGCTGTTTTAGCATTTCCGGACATCAGAGAAAGGACTGCTCTGGAGGCACAACTAAGCGGCGATTTTTATGTTGCGGAGGCCACTGCAGCTCCCTTTTCCGAAACCCTATCCATCGGGAGAAGGAATCCCCCAGTTATCGTGCTTCGGCGTGTCTCTGACACTCACTCCAAAGATGAATATCATTAACTCACGCCACTTTCTGCCAGGTGAAGCTCCTACCTTCATGATAAAGTGCAGCTTCCAATTACCCATTTCATCGAATCTTCTGTCAAGCATAATAAAATGATGTGGACAAGGTCCACATCCAGCTAACCCCGAAGCACAGAGATTCATCTTAACTGGGTGGTAAGTCAGATTTTTGGAGATTTGAAAAACAAGCATACCTTTCAAAGCTAATTTACTGTAACAAACTCTTCGCCTGTTAAGGCTACTTAGCTATCTAAAAAAAAAAGAAACTTCAGTCCAGTCATTGAAAGACTGAAAGCTATGCTAAATTACTACCCGAAGAAATCTCGCTAAACCTTCAACAGTCACAACACTTTCAGCAAGTGAATGGGACATGAAAAGGAAATGATTTCCACAAGCCCTCCACCAAAGGCATTTATTTCTTCGCCTTCCCTATAGTGCTCTCAATTAGCAACTCCATACCGCTTGGCTAGGTTACAAAGAATCCCTAAATTGTTGAAATTATAAAATCTAATGTGCATAGAACACCAAAACAGATAGTCCTGGATGCTGAAATTCAACATTAACATTGGATAATGAAACTTTGCCATCTATTTCATGGATTCCAAAGTCAATAAGGAGTAGAACAGAGTACTTCCCAGAAATTCAATGTCAAGTATTTAAAAATGTAATTTTTGCAATAAAATATGATGACTGCAGCCATAATTCCTCAATTCGCTGTATGTTGGTCGAGATCAGAAAAAAAACACATGGAGAAAGCCACATATAGTACATAAAAATGCAAGATAAGAGATTATCATAATAAAAAGTCATGGAAATTAAAGAATCCATACCATGCTAAACATTTTTGGAGGGATTAGAAAAAAAATTAAAAGCTTTAAAATTCCTAAATCTAACAAAGCCAGTGTCAGGCAATCTCAGTTGAAGTCCTTCAGTCTCTTCTTCAGCACATCCATAGATTTCTTTCGCGAATTTGGTTTTGTACTTCTGTTTGAGAGGCTCCCAAAGATGCTATCTGGGGAATCCTTGAATTTCTCACAGATAGTAGCCACCTTTTTATAATCCAGTGCGCTGTAATTCTTTTCTCGGATCACTGGATTCATGAAATTTTCTGGTTGACTGCTCAGCAGAAGATTTATCAATTGCCTTGCTTCCAACAAGCACGCTCTAAAGCTACCGTCCTTGTATATTTCACTCAAGCCTGTGCTGTGAAATCTCTCATCTGCAAATGACTCCAACATCTTCAAGTCATTGTTGATACCCATGACAGCATTTGCATTGAATCTCTTCACGCTATCACTAAGGAAAGCTGACACTATAGAGTTAGAGATGTGCTCAAGAGCCCCATTTCCCACTTTGCACAAAGCATCCAAGGGCAAAATCTGCTGTGCTGTGGACAAGAGAGTGCCGAGGTAAATAAGCACCTCACTTACGTATTCATTGCCATTTTCGGCTATCTCCTCTGTCGTCCAATTAATATGTTCCGTAAGTGCCATAAACTCATCCAGCTTGGAGTTAACCAAATTCAGCAAAGCAATATAAGCTGCATCTCTTGAGGTTTTCAGAACCACCTTAGCTGTCAAACCAGCTTGAGGCCTTTCTACCGATCGGATTGGGATCCCACAAAGTTGGGCAGCATGTCGAACAAAAAAATCAGAGGCTCTCTCAAGAAAAGCAATGTTTGCAGCAATTTGCATTGCTTGAGATACACCTATACTGCTGCTCTCAATTGTATTCAGTAGAGCTTCATTCAACACATCAATCAAGAATTTGTCCAAGTACTTCTTCACGAGGTCATATGAATTTATATGCACTCCATAGGACAAATAATCAACAGAACCCTTGATGAATGATCTGACAATCCGGCAAGCATCAGGTACCATTGCCGAAAATGGTGCAATATAAGGGAATGCAGGCATGATATCAGACGTTTGGAGATGAAAAGAGAGGACATTATTTTCATAATCAGCATCCTTTTTTATCACCATCTGCTCATAAGTGTCATTGCCAAGAACACCTATAATTTGTTGTCTGCACTCTTCCAAAAGAAGCTCGTGGTACTTGTCTCGGCTATTATCCAGAGCCTCTAAAAGAGACCCGACTTCATAACCGTACTGTCTAAGAGTTGCCCCAAACAGAGTAACATAATCCTTCACGAGTAGGAGATGGGTGGCAGAATCCATATGAGAGAATTGGTCCTCCAGTACTGAAGTCATTTTGGCAACAGCAGTCTCCCACATTGTCTCGATCTGATCAGCAACTAAGAGCCCACCACTAGTTCTCAGGACACGGTCCTCTACAATAAAATGACCCGCGATTTGAGCAAAAAATGATTGATAAGATTCGACGAATGGCTGTGCAGACGATACCTGCAGATCTGAATTAAGCTGCAGTAGTCGATTCTTATAGTAGTATTCACGAAACTGCTCCTGGGTTCTCAGACAAGTATGGATGTGATATGCTCGATAAAGAGGGGTAAGATCAAACTTTAACACAAATTCCTCGTCCAGTTCTTCAACATCAAGAGAATAAGCAAAATCTCCTATCCCAGAAACACTCTGCTCTTCAGCCTTTCTTTGACGTTCCAGCATTTCCTCATCCCGTTGGCGGGCTGATGCAGCATGTCCTATCGCTGTTTGCCCGATATATTTGGCAGAGCTTCTTATCTGTACAAGCCATTCGTTGAACTGGCTGCTTAGTCTCTTCTCAATATGCAATTTGATAAGGGGTATTCTCTTCTCGACAACCATTTTAAGAGCTTTGACAGGGATATTATGCAAGTAATTTCTCTCAATAATATCAACAGTTTTTAACGCAGGATAAAACTGCCCCTTGGAAAAGTGACCATTGAACTTTGCACAGAGATCCAAGACTTGCACACAGATCTTACACATCTTTATAGCTTCCGCAACATTCTTTTTTATTGAATAAGACTCAAGAAGTTCTTCAACTTTGATCAAAAGAGCACTCCCAACCTCTTGCAGCTTAAAATTGTCACTGGAGAGCTCACTTTTGAGTTCTTCAGCATCAACAAGCACGCCGCGGAGCTCATCAACAGCTTGAATAAATTCCTCATAATGCGTCTTACAAAGCTCCTCGATCTCCACTTCTTTCTTCTTCATAACATGCTTGAGCTGCTGCAGGAGTGATTCGGGGCGTCCCATTTCAAAGGCATGTCGCACAAGGGGACCCAAATCCTCACCATTACCAATCAAAGTTGCGAGGACCAGATCCTCTCCCCCATCTCCGTTCTCTGCAACAGTCCTCCTCTTAGGTTTTGCATTCATCTTTCAGATCCAATCATAAAAAGACACTGCAAAAACCTGAATAGATGTCAAGGGTTAGCCCAATAAATCCAATCATGCGATAGCACCACACTTCAAAAATATAGAAACAAAAGAGAAAGATCATTTCCAACTTAAATACCTTGATAAACAATTCAAAGCGCACTATTCGCAGGTTGCAATCATTTCCTTATGTCTGGCAATTCCTGTTTAATATGGCAGACCGCTCCAGATGATTAGCACATACGCAGAACTTCTACTACAAAAATATAGAGGACTACCAATCAAAAAATGCAAGACTACGACCATGGCACGGAGAAGGAAGACAAAACAAATCCAATCTGCCCGGAGCTACACAACGCTACTTACTTTTTCCCGGACAAACGCTGTCCTAGCTGACAATGGCTAAAATGAAAAACGAAATGGATAGATGACGAAGCTGTTGCTCGAAAAACACACATATCAGAAGATTGACATCACTAAACAGCCACGCCCAAATCGCTATCGGTGACTGCAACGAGTTCAGGTTGCCACCAATCGATCCACACTACGACGCACAGCGAAAATCTCCACAGCCACGACACACACGGGAGAGACCTCTCCACCAATCCACCACAGGACGCAGTTCAAAAATCGAAAAAAAAGAATAGCACAACGAACCGAAACGAAATCGCCAATGCACCTCTGAAAACCATTCGTCCTCATAGCATCCGACGCGGCGGCGAACGCGTAGGTAAAAATGGGAAAATGCCGCAATCGGCCGTATCTCGGCCTCTTCAGGCGGAGATAGGCCGAGATACCGGCAATGGCGGCCGCCGTTCGACGGCCGCAGCAACGGCAGCGGCGCGAATCCGCAGGCACGAATTTCTCATCTAGCTTTTGTAACGCGAAGCCTATCCTCGAAAAAAAAAAGAAAAAAAATCGTTCGGTACCTCCATGACTGGATACGAGCTCGCAAGCCGATCGGAAGAAGGAGCTGGAGCTTGGCGATGGAGCCGCGCGGCTTCGCTGTCTCTCCTCCTTCGTCCGTTTTCCTGGAATTGCCAGCTGAACGCTGGTGACGCGAATTGATCTGGGGGAATATTTTTGCCGAGGAGAGGGGGAGTGACTTTTCTCTCTCGTTTTCTCGGGAAAAACTCCGAGAAGAAGAAGGAATTTTCTCCCAATTGTTTTTAAAAAAAATTGAATTTGTTTATTATGAAGGACGACAAACATTCGGTAAATTACACATCGGTGTCCACGTGGAGCAGATGGAGGGCTGAGATCAAATTGGGGAGACTTTCTCAACACTCACGGCAATGCGAGACTAGATTTGGTGCCATCGATGTTCCTTAAGCAAAGCGAGTTCCCCATCGTCAAAGCGACAAAAGGCACATTGCATTAGCCACACGATTGGTACGATGTCATCGATCAATTATATTTACTTTTCTTTTTAAAAAACTCTCGCTTACTATTAGATTATTTCTTTAACATAACATTTTGTAGCTTCTCGGATTGGGCTTCGAACACGAGATTTTTAAGTGGCCGAGACTGATAGAGAACGCTAATCATGGACGTTCGACAATAGCATCTACAGCTCGATCGAAACGATTGAAATGTCTAACGAAATGAACTCGAGGTCATTTTGAAATCGTTAAACCTTAATGGAAAGCAAAAGGTATGAAGATGATCATGATCGGGCCAGCCGATCGAAATGCCAAAAGCAGATAGCAGTAGGGATTACTACGCTAGATGCTACAATAAACTACATTTATAGCCGATAGCTTCCAGTTGCTGATGAAGATACAAGAGTGCGTCGAACTGAATTTGCCTTATTCTATTGATTAGAAAAACATCCCACCACACCACCCAGAGAACTCAAGTTCCCATCACCCTTAAACATAGAACTCGAGGTCGGAGAAGCGATGAGATAAGCGAGAGTTAGATAGTTCGACGGCTTCCAGGAACCCCCGCAAAGAGGTTCAAAGTACCGTCATATTAGCTCGTCTCCCTGACATATATACAAAACTGTGAGTTGGAGCAGCATGTCGTCGCCGCACCTCTCGAACTTCTCTCCACCTCAAGTGGTCACCAGATGAGGACCGGCACGCGGAAGCACGCAGGAATACGTCACGTACTTGATGCTATCCATTAGCACCACCACGAAAATGCGAGACACGGACTTCGGTGGCATCATGCCATCAACGTTGCCGTCTCCGGCTTCTCTGGGATCCACAAGTACAGACACCACCATCGAGGAAAGAGACTTGTTAGTTGGAAGGTCCTGAGTCTTCGAGTTCCTCCTCGCTCGCTCCTCCGACGCGTTGAAGTTGGACCCAGCAAAGCGGGTTGGCAAATTGTGAAGGAATCTTCTGTTTCTCCCCTTGCCCGCATGAGTGGCATTCCGACGATTTTCAGTAGTCACGTTACCAACTGGAGAAGCAGGTACTATGGCTCCTTTAGCCGAGGAGACATCAAACCGAAATACTTCAGTGCACAGGCCAGAACTCAGCATAGGCCCTGAAACAAGAAAAAATTGCCGCGCTCATTCACTGGAATACGTGATATGCATCTTCAAAATAACACTGCAGGAAAAATTACAGAATAAAACAAATAATCTACAACCTAATTTCGACCACCCACACGAAAGATAATGAAGGCAAAAAATTTGCTTGAAGCAGCAGCTTGAATGACAATGCAACAAAATAATTATTAGCCATGATGCAAAATAAGTACAATAGTGTGATCTACGACATAAGTAGAACATAGACCCTCAGCCTTAGAGAGGTCACCCTTATAGGAGAATGATGACTTGGAAAAAATCGAAGAACATGAAAAGAATGAAGTTACTAAGGATCAGATCTCACCATTTATTAAAATAAAGCGGTATGTAACAAAAGTAAAACTTCAACCAAAATAACATAGCTGCATGAATGGCAATCTAAAGACAAGTTTTATCTATATCTGGAAGTATGTATCAGATTGGCAATCCATATTTATAAAGGAGAGAACGCAGGGAATAAAGAGACTAAGGATCATAATCTTACATATTATTAATAGATAAAGCAATGTCAAAAGGGAAAAAAATGTGCTACTGAAACATAATAGCTTCGTAGATGGCAATCAACGGATCAGCCTAAGTAAGATCTAGGAAACATCAGCAAGACAACCCATATATGAAGAAGACAAATTATGCAGCTGACAAAAGCTGAATTCAATCAACAACACATCAGTGCCTAAATCCTCACTGGAAGCAATAAATCAATTTCAATAGGAAAAAACAAAGATAGTTTAGCAATTTTCAAGCTGCCAAAACCTCAGCAATTTAACATTTCACACTAGTGAACAATAGATCCAGCTTACTTCATTGAAGTGAATCTATTCTCTGATGCATTAAGCACCATATAAACTGATCATTCAAACACAGATAGTAACAGAGTTTCGAAAAAAGGAGGTTACTCGGTGAAAAGAATATATGTTTGTAGATTTACATCAATCCCAAAAGACTCTAACGTGGGTATAATGTACACAGACACTGAAAGCAAAGTATCATCATTACCTGCAAGGCCTTCGCGGAACCACTCTTGCAGCTTACCATCTGCTGGTTTTGACTTCACGTGCTCCTTCAATGGATCGCCATTCCCAGAAGCAAGGGCCCTCTGCCTTTCGGTTGGTTTTCCATACGTACGGGAGTTCGCCCTTGCAATTTCAGGAAGAGCCAATGCAGAGGCTAGATTTTGCCTTGTTGTCGGATCAGTAATCCCATCGTTCTTTGTTTCACCGGATGCATGGGATGCCATAGCCTTCTCACTCGCCATAATAGAATGAATTATCAAGTTGCCATCAATTTTCACAAGCTTATCATTCCTAGGAACATACAAAGAGGCAACAAGAGGCTCGCTCATGTTGGGCATAGATTCTCTATCTTTTCTCGTGATCTTATAGTCTGACCTGCCACCACAGCCTCTACTACAACCAGTACTGAATGTTCCACCGGAAGACCCTCTTCCAATGCCATAATAAGTACCATTCATATGTCCATTAACAGCCAGAACCCGACCTTTGTGATGATAATAATACCTATCATTTAAGTAGTTAAACCTACTAGCACCTGAATCCCCGCTTCCACCGAACCTGACATTCACCATTGGAACCAAACCTCCGAAAAGCAAGACAAAAAACAGCAGACCAAGAAAACTAACACTGGCAACCTTCTTAGTTTTACCCTCACTCTTTTTAGTCTCAACTTTCTTTGCTTTGGAAGCCGACACAGGCTGTTGAGGTTTCAATCTAGGAATTGGGACCAAAGGCACCTGCGATCCTTGCGGTTTCATGACATAAGGTGCACAAGGAACCCATGGATAAGCCATATGCCCCATCGGAGGCGCAGGGTACATACCCGGTGCTGGAGGCGGACACATTCCGCCACCACCCAATTGCTGTCTCAAGCTGACATTTTCAGCCATGAAGAACGATATTTTGCCATTCAAATCCGCAATAGTGGAGTGCATGGACCTCACCTTCTCCTCAAGCTCTTCCACGTAATGCTTCTTCCTCTGTCTCGAGAGCTGCGCACTCTCGCGGTTCCTCATCAACCTCGCTTTCTTTTTCTCTTCGTCCTCGTCGTTGCATTGCGAATCATTCACACTGACCGCGGCCTCTGCTGATCGCCTGTACTTAATGCTCCGAGTTTCAGAGACTGTATCATCCTGCACCTTCTTCCGCTTCGCCAGAAAGGCATTAGACATCTCCTCCTCAGCTTTCACCTTCTCATCGGCGGCCAATTTGGAAGAAACATCGCGTTCGAAGCTTCCGGAACATGGCGAAGGAGGATTGGTATCATCCGACAAGCCAGAGCCTCCTCCATTCCCCGACCCCTGCGACGAGACCTGACCACCCGAGAACTGTCGATCACCGGAGACATCGCAGTCCGACGACGGAACGTTGGACAAATTCTCAGGACTCGCCCTCTGATCGCCCGATCGGTAGCTCCCAGACTCCGCCGGCGGGCAATTCAAGTACCCGGCGACATCGGCGGACGCCCGGTCGCCGAAGATTCCAGAGGAACCGGACTCGCAATTGATCTGCTCGGGGTTCTCGGCGGGGGAGGGGATGAGGAAGGACTCGTCCTCGCCGGGGAGGTAGAGATCGCCGAGGCCGTCGAAGGTGAACTCGAAGTCCCCATTGTCCCCGAAGCCGAAGTCGAAGGCGAGATCGGAATCGAAGGGCTGGGGCGTGCCGCCGCCGCCGATCGAGCCGGAGTCGGGTCCGGCGCCCTCGGAGAAGAACAGGGGATCGAGGGGCGGGATCGGGAGGCAATCGAAGTCGGCCGGAACGACGGGGTCGGGCCCCGGGGCGGCGTGCGGCGGCGGCGGATCGGAGACCGCCGGATCGGCCATCGCTAGGGTTTGCGCGAGGAGGACGAAGGGGGACGGGAAGCGAGCGAGGGAGCGAGAAGGACGGGGAGGGAAAAGTCAGAAGTCTTTCGGGGTTTTGCGGACTCGTATTGAAGACGGAGAAGACTCGCTCCTCCGTGGAAAAACCCACCCTCCCCGCTTTGCGTAGCAAAGGCGTTACGCCTCCTCCCCCACGTTCGCTCTCGGCGCGTGCGTCCACGCCCGTAACCACACCCCCAAAAAAAAAAAAAAAAAAAATTCTTTTTTGGGTAAATAGTATTTAATATTCGTTTACAACTGTTTACACTGAAAAAATGACAATTTTTTTTTTGTTTTTATTATCGACATGTAAAATCTTTTCTCGATATATCCATTTTTCAAGAGAGATATTTTGGCACAATTTGAGGCATCAATAACTTGAAAGAATTCATAACCTTTTGGATGCGATTATTCAAGAAGATTAAATTCAATCAAAAGTATATCTATACCTTTTCTCGGGCTCCATTGATTAAACTTTGGATTGGTAAAAAGAATTTAATTCTGGCAAAACAACAATAAAGACTTGCTCCTATGTAGCACATCATGTGCACTTTCACGATATTATTTTCTTTTGAGACTATACCTTTTTTTTTGTTCACATATGACAATTCATACACAAAATAATTCAGAGTATGTGTCAATCATATAACAATGAAGGTTAAAATCGATAAAAACATATTGAGATAACATCAATCGTTCAAAACTCCTTGAAAATTCTTTACATGAAGAATAGGCATGTCTTGACAATCAAATTAAAAGTCAACTCATCTACCACAAAACCCATACATATCAAAACTCGAATGGTACTCAAAATAAAAATGGTGACATTTTCTTTATCACCTTGACATCTTTTTCATATGCTCTTCTATTTTTCATTCAACATAACTTTTCGACAAGAACTTCTAGACAAACACGAAATTACTAAATTATAATAGGAATCAAGCTATTAGAACCCAATCTCTATGTCCTTAGCAGAGGAAGGGAATAGCTAAATTGATCAAATAGGTTATAAACACATTTCTTAACTCATATAGATGCTAAATAGATCATAAATTGATTTACAACTTACTTACAATCAACCCAATTTTATGACTCTCTTTAATTTCTCGCTTCACTCACATCACATTCTCCCCTCTATTTGGTTATGAGTTTTTGCAGGTCAAGTAAATATAGGTAAGTATAAGTTAATAGATTTGCATTTATTTGAAAAATGGGTTAAAATGAATTTAATAGGTATATTTGGGCCCAATGATTTAGGACCCGACCCGATTGACCCGTTCAATGGGTTTAGGAGCAGCGCGTGGGTGGAAAGCGGGAAGTGGAGAAAGGACACGGAAGCGATGACCCCGTCGACCTCAACAGATCCGAACCGAAGGACACGTTGTTGTGGGGTTTAGAGTGAGGATGGCCGGGTGTCTGGAAACTTCGGATCTGGATTGTTTGCTTCCACGCGCAATTTTCGTTACCCTCACGCCACCTACCCGTCCTTTTTTCTTCCCCCGTGCTTTCCATTATTTTTTATTATCCTCTTTTGATCCTCACCTCTCTATAAACCCTTCAGATTAGTGCCACCGAGGCTTAAAAAGAAATTAACATATTTTAAGCACCTACAGAGAATTAATTAAAACGCCTCGATAAAAGAGAGTTTATCATTTCCACTGTACTATATTTCTCGTGCTTTGTGTAATTAATGCATTAAAAATAAAAAATTATTTATATGAGTGCATGAAAAAACTTTAATAGCAATTTTGTAATTTGCTCCAAGAATCATTTGAATTTGCTCAATTTCTCTTGCAACTTAAATTCAATTGGACGTCGCAAAGAGCATGCATTCACTCCGACATTGCTCTTGAATTATTTAAGAAAACTACCCAAGAAGCCTACACGTTTAACGCCTTATCAGAGTTATCTAACTACGATTGTTAAGTTTTTCAATCTAGCTAAATAGTTTTCAAAAGGATCACAGGTCCTACGACTCTATGGAGCCTCTGTAGACTTCAATCTTGCTTTGTTCTATGTTTTGGTTGGTTTTCAGACCGGAGGGAAACTAGAATCGAGTCAAATATACATTCTACAACACTAAATTTTGTATTGTGTTAAAACAAGCTTCACAAAGATGACCGCAAGGAAAAAGAGATGCACCGTTTTTTGGACCTTTTCTAATAGTGTGAGGAGAATTGTGATCATGTGGCTCTATTGAGAGTTTCTTAGGAGTTAAGGCACGATTCCTGAAAATAAATATTTTGGCCGGTCTTTTCGGATGTACTGGGAGTCTAAACGCAATGTAATAGAATATATAATCTCCCTGGGAATTTCATTCTTGCTAAGAGCAAAAGGGTCATTCTACTAACGAGGATTTTTTAGGGGGAACGTGCTTTTCACTTTTCGGCCCCACATCGCCTCGCGATTCCATCGTTATGTATTCGTGCAAAAAAAAAAAAGTGATCAATACTATGAAAAATTTCATACTAATATATTCAAGATAAATTTATTTTAAATTGATTTATTGATAAAAAAAATTTCAAATTAGTACACATGTGTTAAATTTTATCTCAAACTGATTCAATTATGACAATTACATCATCCGTCAATTTTCATTAAATTAAATAAATATTAAGAAAAATCACAAACCGATTCACATATGATAAATGAAAGGCAAAATATCCATCAATCATCATATGTCACCAAATTCAATTAATATAATCGTAAGTTCCAACAAAAACTAATAATAGTATAAATTTATCATATGTGTGTCAATTTGAATTTTTTATAATTGGTCAATGTACTGTTGTGGGCCAAGCTGTAGAAGGTATTGCAAGACAGTCCAAGGCTAAGGGAACAATATGAGGTAGTCGAAAAATTATTCTAAGTAAATTTATTGTAGGCATACTGATTTTGAGAAATTTATTATAGACATATCGATTTTATGATTTTTGATAATATAAATCCAAAGAATATGAAAGCCAAACATTTAATGTCTCATTTAGTTCCGTGGCAAGAAATTTGCTGGATTTCCATTTCTCGGAATGAGATTATATTGCAAAAAGTTTTAGCCCGATACTTCTCATCGATGGCGATGGCGATGGCGATGGCTATGGCGATGGCATATTCTAGCGTATGGCGGGGGTTGATGACTACCAACGGATGATGGCAGCCACGACAACTGGCTGCGGTAACCATCCCCGGATTGCATTTGAGTTGGGCTTTGATTGCTTTGTGATGTTCGGATTGTGAAATTGGAATCTCAATACTAGCTGCCACTAGATAATACAATTCCGCATAAGTCGATTATCCAATTCTACATTTTGATTTTTCTACAAACATGAAAATTATGTGAATTTGAATCTCGATCTTTAAAAATATCCAATTTCACACAAAGCTGAAGAACAACTATTCCTCTTATTTTCTCATTTTCTCACCGCCTCCTCCACTCCAAACTTCTTCCTCGACTCTCTCCTCTCCTCTCAATCGCACGGCACAATCGACGCTCTCGAGGCACAACCACCGCCCCTTGCCGCCATCATCGGACCTCTCATGCCCGCACGGCGCAACTCCGCCTCTCTGAACACGTCTCCCACCATTTGTCGATTCTCTTTGCTTATTGCAACTTGCCAGCTCCAAGACGCCACCAACCCTCAGGCAACTAAAGGAGGATCTCGCTCCTGCCCTGTCTGCGTGACGGCGCCGTCGCCCCGCCCCCGCCGTGGACCGAAACCGCCTTTGGCCTGCCTGATGGAGGGAAAAGGTTCGAGATTTTCAACTTTCAACTGCCGCTGACTTATAATACCGATGGAGGTGAAAGCTGAAAATTCAACGCTCGGTTAGAGTAAGCTTGTTCAGCACTATTAATTTAATTATCTGTTGATGCTGGAACTCGGAACCGCGGGCTTGGTCTGCAACTACCTCGAGAAATCAATCTGCAGCTGTTTCGCTGGAAAAAGTCAAAAAATCTTTCACCAAACCTTTTGGTTTTTTATGAGGAAAAAAGGGTTTCGTGTTGATTCTTGACCGGAGATGATTTGGCAGGGAAACTGAAAAGACGATAATGAAGAACAGGTTTCCGGAATTTAGAGTGCTGAGAAGTAAATTTTGCAGGAAATAAAGCAAATAAAAGATTAATGAACTTCATTGACTAATGTCCGGGAAAATGTGCGATCGGATTTGCAAAATAATAATCAAACACAAGCGGACACTCCTGCTCCTGCTCAGAACAGATTTGCAAAATGAACTTCCGAAGTTTTTTTGGTCAGAACAGACTCTGAAAATTGAAATAGATAAGGCACTGTTTAGTAATTCTTCAAACAATATCTAATTCTATTCTTTTATTTCCCAAGAAAAAAAATAAAAATCCGTTTAGTAAATATTTTGTTACCGAGAACAAAAATTCGTTTTTTTATTCTCGAAAATAGATTTGAAATAGAATAAAAAAAAGTAGAAAAAGTAGTTTTTTGTTTCTGAAAATAATTTCATAGTCAAGCCCAACTTTTTCTTTTTTTCTCATTCTCTCTTCTTCTTTCTCCCAGCCGATCACCGATCACTGGCTACCACCAACCATTGCCATTGTTGTTGGCAATAGCCCACGACCAACAAGGCAAAGTTTGGCAAGCTCACTAGAGGCTTGACTAACCATCATGAGCCTTGGCCTTGTAAATTTGGGCAAGGCTGAGTTGCACTAGTGGCCAATCAAGCCTTGCTAGATCTTGCCTTGGCTTGACAAGACTTTAGTGAGCTCACTGAATCTCGCCGAGTCAGTTGCTGGCCATGGCAATGGCCTACGACTGGCTACAAAGGAGGAGGAAGAATAAAAGAAAATAGATAAAAGATAAAAGATAAAATAAGAAAATATATTATAAGTATTAAAAAATTAAAAGAAACAAAAAAAATATAAAAGTCCTACCAAAAGTATTTTTTTCTTGGGAATAAAAATTTTGGACGGTTATTAAACATTTTTAAATGCTCAAAAACTCATCTAAGGAAAAAAATTAGGAAAAACCATTTGTTCCCTAGAGTGCTACGTAGCCTAATGAAGAATATACTTTGGAATTTAGAGTGCTGCGCATCTTTTGAAGTTACAAGTATGTTTTTTGCACGTTGATAATCATTATCCACAAAAAAAGATTAGTATTTCCGAAGTCATTGAAATAAAAATCGCCACTTGATATAAGAATCACCACACCATGCTAGAAATATGACACTCGAATCCGGAAATCGACACGTCTTGTTTGTTCCTCCAATTCCAGCATTTAGCAAAGTTTACAAACGATGAATCTTCAATAATTGACATCGAGTGGCAATATCACATGCCAATACTTTACTATCGACATCTTAACCAAAGTTGATCTTTTTTCACGTAAATAGCCACACAACCACTGGATGACCGCATCCATGCTTTGAGCCCGTATCTGCCCTTCGATACTTCAATTAGCATTGAAAATGAGTGAAATCTAGACGAGGAGGAGAAATTTGAACCTAAAATGGAGAACGGTGTATATTTGGAAAGATGTCTGAAAGAAGAAACTATATCCAAGTCTCAGGTTACTACTTATATGGGACCATGAAGGAGTAGTCAAGTTAGATTGGATAAGGGACAGCCTATGAACGATAAGTGATAAAATGATGCGACAAAAAAAAAAAAAAAAAACATTAGTATTGTTTTAGGAACCAGGGACATCATTGTGCGTCGAATGAGATAACTGTAAAGAAATGTTTTGCCAATATTAGCTTACAAGTTAATGAAGTGATCTCATCTAGTACCCATCAACATAGTAACAACATGAATTGATAGATGATTAGCTTGTTAAAGTCACCCTTATTGATTTTGATTTAAAGAATCCATTTGTTTAAACTAAAAATCACACAACTGGCTAAAGAACAAGTTAGATGCCCCAAGATATGTTTATTTTTTATTTTAATTTATAAACAATAATGGGAAAAGACACTAAAAATCCAAAATTAAACAAACGGGGAAATAATTTTTTCTTTTCTATCTTCAGTGGTCCACATTGTCAAATCGAGAAATTCTAATTCTTAATTTTCAAATTTATTGATAAACACCTAAATTGTATTCACTTCAATTTGAAATTTTCTTCCTCTTCACTCCGCTCACGTGGAATTTCTGGCGCCGATCGGGCCGACGTGGCTAATCGACCCGTCAAATAAGGGTCGACCGGCCATGCAAGAAATAAAAATCCGCCCACGCGGCCGACGCCCTCCCGGGAATCGTCCTACGTGGCGGCTCCCGATAGGCGGAAGGGCCGAGAGCGCACCGAAAACGGGAGCGCACCCGAAAATCTTCCCAGCCAATGGTCTTGACCATCTTGTCTTTTTCCTTCCCCGATATAAAAATCTGCAAATATTTCCTTCCTTGGACTTCCTCTTTTATCCCATCTCCTCTGCGAGATAAGCCCCCGCGAGGTTTCCCTCTCTAGCCCCCTTTCTCTCTCTACGATGCTGGGAGAATTCAACGCCTCTTCCTCTTCGTCTTCTTCCTGACACTCGCCTTCCCCTTTCTCTCCGGGCGAGAGGAGAGAGAGAATTGGGAATTCGGTGACGGAGAAGGAGTAAGGAAGAGAGAGAGAGAGAGAGAGAGAGAGAGAGAGAGAGAGAGGTGAAGAGCCATGGACCCAGCAGCAGCGGCGGCGGCGGCGGCGGCTCCGAACGACAAGGAGGCGATGGTGGATCCTTTCCTCGTCGAGGCTCTCCAGAACCCTCGCCACCGCCTCACCAGTAAGCTCCCCTTTGCTTTTGGGCCAGCTCCCCCGATTTTTCTTGCCGCGGTTCCGTGTCGATTGCGGATTTCGTTGTATCGGGTGTCGCCCTTTGGAGGGGTCTTGGGTGGGTAGTGGGATTTTGTCGCTTTTGACATTGAAGGTTTGGTTTTTATGTCTTTTCGGATCGGTGGAGAATTTCGTGCGGGGTTAGGTTTTCTGATAGAGGCTCGATCGGGCGTAGGGTTTGTGCGGGATGTTCAGATCTGAGGCTGCTCTGAGCAATTGCCCTGTGTCGGAGCTGAGAGAGATGAGGAAATCGAGTGAAACGACTTTTGTCTTGTCTTTTTTTTTTTTTTTTTGGGGGAGGGGGGTTGTCGGCATGCTGGTTCTTGTTGGGAGTGGACTTAATCGCGAAACGGCGAGACATCGGGGTATTAATTAGCTTAGTTCTGGAGATTTTAGCATGGGGGGTATGTCTTATCTGGAGCATAAGATTAAATACACCCTCTCAAGGGGGTAATTCTTGTGGGGACTTTCCTTGAATGGTGTTGCCTCACTTAGCCCTGGCCTTTTGCCATGGGTGATGCATTGTTATTGGTCGCTTGGGGCCCTGCTGGACAAAGGGTCTTGTGAAAACTGTTGTGGGAATCTGAATAAGTTTAACTCTAGGATTTTCATTACCCCCTTAATGTGGAAACTCGTCATGCATCTCCGCTTCCATGTGTATTTCCCTTAGAATGTTATGCATATTAGTCAAAGGGAAAATTCAATTTTTTCCTGTAGTTGCCTGTTAATCACTGATAAGATAGGACCGTAGGTATTGAATGTCTTACACATGTCTTAAATTTTATCATCTCATTGTATCGGACCGAAAATCCAAGTAATTAATGTAGCCTAAAGGCTACTCTGGCAACCTGTATAATGTATTGCTCCTGGGCCAGTCACAGTGACTATCTACACCTCTCGAGTGATGGTATTCACATATATCATGGGTGGATGAAGATTTACAATGTGGAAGGCAAGATAAGTGGCCTTAACATGAGAGATTGACTTGCACTAGTTGTCAAGTTAAATGAACTAGCATGCCACTATATTCAGCACCCTTGAAGCCATAAGAAAAAAGAAAATCTTTGTTGGACATTCCTCATTACTTCTCTCTGCTTGACCACATTTATTGGTTGCTTTATAAACAACGCTCACTTCAACTCAGCAATTTCTTTCATCAAGATCTCTGGTTGAACTCTGAAGGCTGAATTCTCAGCTTATGAAAAATGTTCAGGCAGCGTGGGTTTTATCCTGCATATTGGTTCAGTTGACTGATCACTTAATTGTTTTCTTTGTTGCTATCCCGAAACTTAAGGCAACTGTCAGAAACATTTATATGATTCTGATATCTGCTCAGCTCTAGCAACTTTTGAGTGACGATGCTCAAGTTATAGCTGTACTGCGTATTTGTAACCTTGACTTTATTTGTACATTGGTTGAAAGTGAAACTATTTTTGTTGCATGCCACTGTTTGAGGACCTAAAGCAGCAAATAGAATATTCACAATTGGCAGGAATAGATGGTTTAGTTTTCATCTTCGAGGATCTTATGTCAAAATCATGCCTTTTATAGCTTCAGTCAATGGAGCTTAAATTTTCTCCAGGTCTCTGAGTGTGCAGTAATAGGGAATGTAAACTAAATGGCTATTACATGTTTTAATAAGGATGTATAATTTCACTACTTCATGTTGTTTTGGTTTTTACTAGACTAAATATTACCGTCTTCGCTTTCTAGCTGTCGTCTTGTTTGTCTAGATCTCTCTCTCTCTCTCTTTTTTTTTTTTTTTTTAACCACTTAATGCTTATAGAAATCTAATTCTATTCCACCATTTTCTGCTGTATCATGGGTCAGTTTTGAGGATGGAACTCGATGTTCGGAAGTTCATTCAAAACACTGGTCAGCAACACTTCGAATTTCAGCACTTCCCAACTTCTTACCTACGGCTAGCTGCACACCGTGTTGCTCAACACTATGGTTTGCAAACTATGGTTCAGGAAGGTGGTTTAGATGGCAGTGGAAATAGGATACTGGTGATCAAAACAGCAGGAAGCAGACTTCCTGCTGTCCGCTTATCAGATATTCCTGCCAAACAGTTGGAAGATGATAAGGCTGAACAGGTTAAGATTGTTATCAGGCCTCGACCTAGTAAATCATCTGCTTATGGAGCCAATGACTCAGGGATGAAAAAAAACCAAGTGCGAAGTGTGGAAGAGAGGAAAGAGGAGTATGATAGAGCACGTGCTCGTATCTTCAGTAGCCCAAGTGGTTCTGATTCAGATGATACATTTTCTCAGACCTCAACTGACCAGAGGAATATATCTTTGAACAGAGATGATAATGAAGTGTGCAGGATTCCCATGGTGGATGTTGATAAGAATACAGGCATTAGAGATGGCAGCACACAATCTAGGGTAGCCATTCTTAGAGACAGAGAAAAAGATCGTTCTGACCCAGATTATGATCGGAGTTATGAAAGGTAAGGTCTTTTCTGTTCCATTGGTATTTTTCTTTTTGAGCATGAGATCAATGTGACTGGAGTTGATCTCAGCCTCGATTTAATCCTTTGATCTGCTGTTTTACTTCTCATTCAAAACAATTTATCATAAGAAGCACAGTAAAAGTGGTGACATATTTTAGTGTTCATCACTTTGTTGTGAAAAACTGTTGATAAAGTTATTTACAGGCATATGCTGTCAATTTGCTGTGTAACTGTTACAATGACACTTGTTTTGCTTAGCCTTCTCCCTTGTTCCAAAAATATGTTTTTGTGTAGCTGCAACATGGCATTATGCAATGCCATCTCAATATTGGTGTTTTGTTTAATGAATTCCGTACTGGAACAGGTACGTTAGGAATGTCCCTGCTGGTCAAAGTTTTGGTTTGATGCCCTTCAACATGCAAAAGATTCAACATCCTTTTGGGCATTTTGATGCTGGATTTACTCCACTTGGTCAGATGCCGAGGCCTCAAGCTTCACTTAACTATATGCCTCCTTCTGGTGCTGTCATGAACTCTTTTGGAGTGACGGGATTGAATCAAAATACAAGTGATGCTGGGTACATGCAGTGGCCTACTGCTGCAATGATGTATGCACACTCATATGATCAACTCCGGCATGGTGTTTTCCAGGTGAAAATATCCTGTTAATCTATCTATTTCAGTAGCCATGTGAAGGGAAGCTTGGACTGCAATGAATTTACTGTTTCTTAGTCATATAATCAGATTGAGTTTGTTTTTCAGAGCTTTATCTTTATTTTTTTGGGTTCTTTTGGCAATTCTTTCATTTCCTGCATTGATGCTGTTCAATGTCACACTTGTCACTCGGCTGAGCTAGAGATTTTTATGTTGCTGTCTGGATCTTAGCCTATGGTTTATGGATTTTCCGTCTGTGACAATCTTCAAGATGATGTCTCTTGTTCTCGTCTAATTTGCCTTTGAACCAAGTCTTTTGCTGCATTGGCCTGAAGCTAGAGTCTTTTACTGCATTGGCCTGAAGCCAGCTTACTCCTTTTTCTCTTATGTCGCCAACCATTCATTTTTTACCAAGGCGTGTCTTCCCTCCCACTGTTTATGACGTATTCCCCCTTATTTTGCAGGCCCCCGTCTGTCAGCAGCCACTGAGCTTTGATTACTCGCAAAACCATTAATTAGTGCTAGGTTATGGTGTTGTATGACTGATTCACATGCAAATACTTTTGTTCTGTTAGGAGTTTTCCTATGTTAGACTTCATATATTCAGATGCATGTTTGGCTAGAACCTCTGTTCTATTTCAAGCTTCAGTGACTTTCTTTTACATCTTTTGAATACCGATTATAGTATGGGACTTATCCGGTGTTGCTGTATGGGATTTATTTGGTGTTGCTCGTCATTCTAGTACTATATCTTTCCTTTTGACGATAACATTTAGTAGAATATCTTGTACTTTGATCTAATAAATGATCTGTTCTGTTGGTCCAAGTTCCTGCGGCTCACTTTGCATTTCTGGGGTTACAAGCCTGCTTTACTCTGTAGTAGTTCATAAGATTTTTGACATGCACAAATCCTAACACGATAACACTGGGGATGGCAAACACAAGGTCCACAAGGCAGAGTACATACTGCATATCTGGTTTATTAACATGGGGTGATTGTCATTCCACCATCTCAATATGATCCTGTTGCCATTTCCGACTTGATGCGGGAAAGCTAAATTCAGGCCCCTAAAGTTAAATTGATATGCGTACGTACTCCACATTTTCACGGTAGTTATACAGTCGTTGGCATTATCCAAGTGCAATAAACAGGTGAGATCGGGGAAAGTTCCCTCCAGGTGGTTCGGGAACTGGGTTTTGAAGCTTCGGGCGTGCTAATAAGTACACAGTGCAGATTGAAGTTGCCCTCAATACTTGCTTAGATATAACAGATCTTCTGGTCACATTATCATCGAACCCAGAAAGTGTTCTCGTCTGCAGCAGTGTGCCAGGACTTGAACCCGTTTTTTAACTGATTTGAGTAATGAAAATGATTGGTCTCCACGTGCCTCTGGCCCTCCACTAAACAGGTCTTTTAACTTTTTATGAGTTATAGACAGAAGTTTTGAGGTCCAACCCAACGGCTTTCGAAAAGGCATGTTTCCCACTGGATCTGACAACCCATCTTTCCTGTGTTGTAGTACAATAAGAGAAGGCTAGTTGACAAGTGCAAGTAACTACACGTCCCAAAGTCTTCAGATTCGATCTATAAGATAGATCATTAGGTCTTATCTTCCTATAAACCTAAGAAGCTCAACGAATTAGCCAACTTCAGTAGCTAATTGAGCTGGCTTCAATGAAAAGAGGCATGCCAATGTCATAGGTTGGCAGTTCTTTGACCTCAGAACAACTTGTATGGCGCCTAGCAAGTGGAATTCATCAAGCCAACCTTAGATCAATAGTTGTTCTAAAAAACAATACGATGAATAGCTTTCTTATATAAGATGGTATTACATCCAACTTAGCTCAAATGGCTAGTCCATTGAGCGAAATAATATATTACTTTAGGCTTGACAACTGATTTTTGTTTGTCATGGTCTCATCATGAGAGCAACATCAGCTTGCGACCAATTTGTATACAGGATGTCAACTCCACATTCAGAGCTCCTAAGAGATACACACATTCTATCCTAGAATTCCTAACACTAATTGTCTTAACGCCACTCCTACAAACTAGTTATATTCATTCACTTTGCATCCTTATTTTTCCATTCGTTAACCTCAAACTTCATTCCCAAAAGTTCATGAGTAGGGAAAAATCATGAACTGTGACATGTTCCCCCACTCAATTCCACAATGCCCTCATTGTGGGCTGTTCCGTCACTTCCTTGCATTTTCCTAGCCATCAATGCCACTCTTTAGGACTCACATAGATGGCAATGCTCACCTAGTAGAACAAGTCACTCCACTCCATTTGTTGCTTCCTCGAATCAAAGCCGTTCGTGAAATTCCAGTTACTAGTGCTCTCTGACAAGTGTGGCATTCCTAGCCAATTGCACTCCTTTGACAGTACCTTCTTTCACTTATTAAGTTCCTTTTGATTTTAGCAAGCCAACGGAGGATAATCCCCTTGTTGGAAACGTGATAATAGACCTCCTCCTGAAATTTTGCTTATTAATCCAAGAACATTATCCTTATCCAGTGAGCAATTCAGTTCTTTCTTGTGTCCCCATTGTCATTTTAGAAGTTATACGAGAGCCACATGTTGTCCCAACCCTCTTGGCCTTAGCGATCACTTTTTGCCTTTACAGGACCGAGAAGACCATAGGCTCCACCCAAATCATCTACCTAGGGATTTTGCTTTGGTACCATTTGTCACGGGCTAGTAGTTCCTTGGCCTCAGAACAACCCAGATGGCGCCTAATGAGCAAAATTCATCAGAACAACTCAGATGGCGCCTAACAAGCATAGTTCATTAGAACGGCTTTTGTTCAATAGTTATTTTAGAGAACAATATGGCAAATAACTTTCTTACACAAGGTGGTACCACGCCTAACTTAGCTCGGGCATCTAGTCCGTCAAGTAAGATAACAAATTATTTTAGGCCTGACAATTGGTTTTAACTTGTTATGGCCTCATCAAGATAATTAGCTCTCGACCAGAATGTGCACAGGAGGCTAACTTCACCTTTAGCGCTCCTAAGAGATATATTCGTTCTATTATGAAACTTCTAGTACCTCTAACGTTACTCTTATAGATTGGTTGTATTCATTCCCTTTGCATCCTCATTCTTCACTCGGTAACACAAACTTCACTCCCAAGGGTTCAAGAGTACGGGAGAATTACCAACTATGACACCAAGCTAATCATGCAGCGAAGGAAACCCATAAAACAAGAGAACAAACAGAAAAGAAGAGCATGCCAAGCTAAGCTATGAGACGGTATGTAATGTGAAGCACGGTTGTTTTAGCTGTGTGCTCTGAGTAAGGAGGGCAGGAATTTATCGAATAATCAGCCTGATGACACATGTAGGAAAACATCTTTGTCCTTTAGATATCGAGTATGTTCATGACCATTCCTCGATGGGTTTGGTCGACAAAAAGACAATGCTGATAGTGACTTTACAGGTATTCTATCGAAATCATGATCATGATTGATGGATTGTGTGAGCCACACAAAATATCAGTAAGATGCCTGAAAACCAACTTGATATGGACACAAAAACTACAAATTCACATTACCGTAGTGAATTTTATCCCCTGATGATGATAAATCAATAAAAAACGTCTCTCAGTAAAACATGTTCAAAGTGAAGTGAGATATGTAACATCAGATGCTCTTACCCTGATTTCAAAGTCACGAGATCTAGTGTGCAATTATCCTCGGAAGGGTTAAATTGAAATTTCGACTGCTGATGACACCTCTAACTTTACATTGGTTCAGATACTTTAATCGCAAGAGAATAGAAATGACTGCTCAACATAAACAGGAAAGCCACGCAGGACACTTTACCCGCCAATGATAATGGCTATTCTATACGTTCAACAGATAGAGGCCAAAAGATGAATACTTGTTTTGATGGAAAAGCGGAAGAGAAGTGGAAAGCATAGTTCAAATACGACTAGCCGGATCTGCAAGCAATAGCATTAACTTCTTCGACAAAGGTTTAAGAAATTCTCTTATCATCAGAACCAGAAAGCAAACAGAATCAAACCCGTGATTCAGAAAAGAGGTACGAGGTTCATACACGAGGAACTTGTTGGAATGGCTATAAGAGCGAATATTATGAACTGCTGAACTGAATACGAGGAGAAAATACAGGACAAAACAAAAAAGTTTTCTTGCACTTAATTTACATGAAATGGTGAGGATGTTTATCATCTTTAAGACCAAATTAAGTTTAGCAAACAATTACTAAAAGATATGTAGCCGATATAAGATTAAATTAATGGAACAGAATGGAAAAGCCAAAGAGCGGCACGATGTTCCTCAGAGGGAGTAAATCAACAAACTATATATTGTCTAGTGAGAGATCAAGAAAAGCTAACTACATCACACAGCACGTTACAGTGACATAAATTCTCTAATGAAATGAAAAAATTTATTAAAGTCGCGGAATTTACAACAGACACAAGTAATTTACATCAACAGTTGAACCCAGACCAATTGATGGAAGGCTGCAGTGATAAATCACTGTGTTGAAATCTGATGATCTACCAATAGCCAAGCAGCGCACAACATCCTATCCTGAAGTAGAACAAATCCTGGGCAACATTTGCTTGCAATCCTCAATGCCCACCTACCCCAGCCAGACTCTAACATTTAGATGGCCTTATCGTGCCAATCTACCAGCATCAAAAGTCCAGCTCCAGCAAATTCCTATACATTCAGTGACAGGAACCTTTCGATAAAAAGTAGTTTCCCTGGAAGCACATTTAAAGCAGCCAACAGAAAAAACCCCAGCAAAAAGCTAAAAGCACAGTAGTTATGAATGAGCCAAAACTAATGCTTGAAAGCACAGACACAAATGATCATTCTCACCATAAAAGTAAAACTTTTAAGGAGATGACAGAAAGGTCTTGGGGGAAGAAAATTAGTGATTACCCCAAAACTCAATCTTCTCCGGTGGGAAACAAAGTGAGGACCTTTCTCTCTCCACTTCCCTTGACTGAATCCAACTCTCCAACAGAGGACTGAATAGGGTTGTGCATTGACATTGCTGCCCCCATGCTATGCGCGATCTGCCCCTGCCTGCTTTGCAACAGAGGATGCTCAAACTGTCCATTTGGCGGTAACCCAAAATGGCCCACTTGCCTGCGGTACTGTGGAATGGCTGCTGCCGCGGCAGCCTCTGCCGCTAGATGCTGGTGGTGCTGCAGTGCCAAGAAATGGTCCGAACTCGGCCTGCCTGGATGCAAGAAATGGGGCGGCACTGGCGCGCTTGCAAACAACCGCTCAGTGGCGGCATCTGCGCTGCTGCTGCCACCTCCGCCGCCAGATAATCCCTGCATCCGCCTGAGGTAGAGGCGGTACTTCTGCAGGTGACTGGCCACGTTCTCCCGGGTCAACCCGTCAACACTCATCAGCTGCATTATGGTCTTGGGCACGGCGTTCTTGATCCCAAGGTGCGCCACCGCGTCCACAAACCGCTTGTGCAGCTGGGGCGTCCACACCAGCCGCGGCCGCTTGAGGGTCCGGGCCGGCTCGTCCCCGCCTCCGCCTGCCCCTCCCCCGGACCCCAGATCGCCCGAATCGGCAAAATCCACCGGGCCAGGTTGGCGCGCCGCCGCGGCACCAGTCTTCGAATCGCGACTGGAGGAACTCAGTTGCTGCGGCGGCGTCGGCGAGGGCAGCAGGTGGCGCTGTTTGGCGCCGACAACGGAGATCGAGTTATTGCTGGTGGGAGGGCCTCTCCCGATGTCGAAAGCGAGAGCGAGATCAGGAGTGATCAGGGACTGAGACAAGGGCGTGAGCTCCTCAGGCGGGGGAAGCTCCACTTGCCATTTCGTGAACCAATTACCACTATCGTCTTCCCTCATCGCCAGGCCGATTCGGCTCCAACCCAGTTCGCTATATCGCCCGTACAGTGAGCCGATCCCTCGCAAGTACCAGATTCCGCACGAGGGGAGGGAAGATCGGAGCGCATAAAGGCACGATTTTTAAGGCAAAGACTTTCCCCTTCTTTCTCTCTCCTTTTTTTCTCTTCCTAGGATTCAGCGTGTCGGAGAGATTGGGATGGAGAGGTGTTCGAGGTGGATCTCGTTGGTGTCTTCTTTTCAAAGCATTGGAGTTAGTGGGGCGTGATGATGCTTTTTTCCTGCTTGTCGTGAATTTACTTGTTGGGGGTCATCCTCCTCTCCTATTTTTGTCTCTTCTTTCCGGGATTTGAGGGGTTCTCTCTTTATTCCTTGAGAGCGAGTGTCGTGAAAGATTCCACGACTCCGTGGGGTCCGATGTCGCGGTTTTTTGTCGGTCGCGGAGCCGCCGAGCTCTCTCCTCCCGTCCAGGGATTATCGACGTCGTCCCCACCCTCTTGGAAAAAATCTCGCCCTCGTTGGTAGCCTAGTCTTGCATGCATCGACGACTCTATGTGGATCTCACCTGATCTAAAAAAAATTGGTGCGAGATTCATTGCCTGGAATATATAAATACGACTCTTGAATAAATATGAGTAATACGGTGTATGAGATTTCCAATGTTTGGTAAGTATGAAAGGCATAGAAGAAAAGATCCAATTGGATTGAGGGAATGATGAGGGTCATGTGTTTACATGTGTTCCAGTACAATAAGAGATGTTTCCCACTGCTCCCCTCTCGTCCTCCGTCTAGGAAAAAATCTTGCCTTGGTCTGCAGCCTAGTATTGCGTGCATTGATGATGTGAAGTCGAATACTGTGTGGATCTTACTTGATCTAAAAGAAATTGGTAGATTGGAATTTTTGTCCGGAAAGTATGAAAGTAATATGGCTTACAAGATTGCAGATGTTTGGTAAGTATGAAAGGTGTAGAAGAAAAGATTCGAATGGTTTATGAGATTTCGGTTAGCTAGTTAGTCCAAAGTGGAAGTAGATGTTGGGCGCGCTATTCTTGACCAGGAAAATTTAGGCCCGCCGACAGCTCATTGCCACAAAATTAGGGACAGGTGGGAGGAAATGCTGATGAGCTACCAAAAAAGTCCAAGTTCAATTTCCTTCCAAAACACGGTAACCATTTCCGTGCTATATTTGGACAAGTGACTTGTCGTGGCAGAAGAGAATTGCCTAGAACTCCATGTTTTAGGAAGACCATAAGTTTGCTTAGGATTTAGAGAAATGACCATCTCTAGGGCTTGTGATCTTCAGACAAAGTTTCAAGACTTGGGGATTTTTTGACTTGTTCATGTCCTCTGTGAAGAATCTTTCACATGGAAGTGGACAGAAACTTGCTTGTTTGGCTATTGCACCAATACCATCTGGAGCTCGCTCGTATGCGGCGAGCGTGTTCATCTTCTTCGCTCAAGAATTTGGGTGCGAGGTTTATTTGTGGGGCGACTATTCGTGGCGCGATGTGCGCGCATGGGACCACAACCGCTGTGTAAAAGTTCACGCCTTTCCACGCTCGAGTTAAAGTCAATTTTCTCTACTTGCTTTTAAGCTTTCTTCATGCTCGCAAACTCATGGAGACTGGAATTCTAACGAAAAGCTTAACCGGTAAGATCAACGAATTGCGCACCATCATTCAATGTCTCATCGAGACCGTATTCTTGAGCATCAGGTTCTTGGTCTACGCCTGTGGACTTCAAATCAAAGAAACTATTCACAACTTTCAGGACAGTTGAATTCCAATGTTCGGACCAGTCCAGTTCCACGGTGGGAGTGTTCAGATT
Source organism: Eucalyptus sideroxylon (assembly GCA_014182405.2). Classification (NCBI taxonomy): domain Eukaryota; kingdom Viridiplantae; phylum Streptophyta; class Magnoliopsida; order Myrtales; family Myrtaceae; genus Eucalyptus; species Eucalyptus sideroxylon. The sequence continues at coordinate 258,975 of CM024552.2, forward strand.
CAGTCGTGCATACTCCAAGTCCAAGACAAAGGATAACGCCGTGCTATGCACGGGAGAGAAGGAAGATATTTTCGATCATGGTACATGATATATCTAATAGCATAGTGAGAAGTGAGAACAATTAAAAATCTTACGATGTAAAGAAAGTAGATGGAAATTGTTTTGAAGTTGGACAAGCCAAGAGAGTTCTGCGCGAGAATTGTTCAGTCTTGTTACTTCATGAGATTATAGAGATACGATTCATGTACAAATTGTTCTTGTCATCGAATTATTGGACCGAATATTATGATTCATTGCATTAACGTTCACACGTCATATTATTAGGTTATTTGATTAATTATTATTTTTTGCCAGTTTTAATGTTATATCTCATTATTAAACGACGAGGCCAAATATATAATATATTCCAATGTTCAAAATTTTCATGAGTGGGGATTCACTTGATTGGCTAACTACGCATTTACATAGACATCACGTTTGTCCCTCAAGTCTGTGAGCTTAGTCTTACCGAAGTTTATCGCTAATGAAAGAAGAGTACTGCCAACTATTTTTTATTCCTTTTTTAATTTAATTAAAATATTTTTTTATTGGGACAGCTATTAGGGATGAACGGTTCTAGGTTCCGTACAAGTTCGAAGTGGAACTTGAAATCTATCTATCCATCAAAACAGGTTCCTCATTTTTTAGTATTGGAACCTATAATTTAGAACCTATCTTGTCATAGGTTTCAAGATATACTTATATTATTAATTGAATAATTGCAGTGTGACTACCATTTGTTGTTACAATCCACTGACCACAATTTATATTTAGAGACATGAAAAATATGAAACATTAACAAAGTAAAGTTCTTAAATATAAAATGGAAACTTAAATTAGTAGTTCCAAATTATATACTCATTATTTGATGCCATGGAATACTGCGGGATTGCGTAAAGATATAGTTCAAGAAAAACACAAAAATTTGTTCCAGGTTCTGGACTCCACATCTCTAGAACTTGAAACTTACTTATTGAAATATGTTCCCCAATTTTTGGAATTTAGAACCCAGCTTACATACTTTGGAACCTGGAATCGAACAGGTTCCCACTAATTCATTTCTAGGGTTTTAGGTTTTAGTTTTACCTTATAACGATGCTCATCCCTGATAGCTATTATTTGGAAGTTTAAGAAAAAGGAAAAATAAATGGAAAAGGCTATAGTAAAGTGAGGTGGAGTGGCATCCATATAAGGCAGAAATTATTTTAGTAAGAAATAGAATGCTTGAGTGCGTTGATCCATGTGATGAGAGATTGCATGGACTTTTCAACTTTCTTTGTTGCTTCGATCCGTACCGAGCAGCTTAGAACGAGAACGGCGACTGCATTGATCCATGTGAACGGGTCTTCTTTTGTTCTTGGTCTGCCATGGTCAGCCAAGCACGAATATCCACCAGGGGAAGTTCCGCGATCATGTGGACTGAAACTCAGTCAGGTGTTCTGGCATTCTGGCATCCAAAGCATAAAAAGAGGCAACGCGTCCTCTGTTTTCTGTACTTCGTTTCTATCTTCCATTCCTTCATCCGTGATGCCACCCAGCCCAGAAAAGCTTCGTCTCTCCATATTGCAGCTAGCGACTCTCACCCTTCGTTCATGATCTTTCCTCCCCCCCCGGTTCCCTTCTTTCTCCCGCCTCCAGTCACCTCGCCTGAGTTATTAACCGCCACCGAAAGCTTGTCCTTGTCGCACCAGCTCAAACACCAGGGCGTCCTGAACAGACCGCCATCCGGCATCTGTCGTGGCGAGAGAAAGAGTAGCCTCCCTCTTGTTCAGAAATGAAGGATGAACATTTCGACTTTCGCTTGGAATGTCGCTTCATTCTCCGGTTGTGCATTATAGCGAGCAACAAGCTAAGCAGTTTTCAATAAACTTCAGCCTGGATTCCAGAACTTTTCTTTAGTTAAAGGACTCATGGCCGATGGAGTGGTCACGTTCGTGCTCAGCAAGCTCTCGACGGTTATAGAAGAAGAGCAGTATTTACTGAGAGGGTTCAGAGAAGAGCTCAAGCACATAAGAGATGAATTGGAGAGCATCAGGGCCTTCTTGAGGGTTGCTGACGGGATGGAAGAAAGAGATCCGGAACTCAAGGTGTGGGTGAAGCAAGTCAGAGACGTTGCTTTTGACATTGAGGATGCTCTCGACGAATACGCGATTAGTCTCGTTCGTCCCGCTGAGCGTGGTGTCCGATCCTATCTCCAAAAAGTCACCTTCCCCTTGAAGACATTGAGAGTGCGGCGTCAAATTGTCTACCGAATATTTAATATCAAAGCCAGGGTATTAAGTATATCGGAGCGGCACCAGAGGTACCGCTACAAGTTCAGTGTAATCGAGCATCATGGATCGAGCTTGGTATCCAGAGACGATCCATGGATTGATCCTAGAGGAAATGCGCTATTACTCGAGGAATCGGAGCTGGTAGGAATCGAAAAGCCAAGAAACCAACTTGTGGAGTGGCTTGTTGGCGGAGATTCGAAGCTTGAAGTCACTTCTATAGTGGGAATGGGTGGATTAGGCAAGACTGCCCTCACGAAGAAAGTTTTCGATAGTGCAGTAGTGAAGAATCATTTCGCTAGTCATGCTTGGATCACCATTTCAAGATCATTTGACGTCAAAGATCTTCTGAGGGATATGATAGAGCAACTGTTTGAAGAGATTAAGCTACCGGTTCCCCATGGAGTAAGCGCCATGAATGGGGATAGGCTGAAGGCGTTTATCCATGCATTCCTTCAGCAAAGACGGTACTTGATCGTTCTTGATGATTTGTGGAGCTCTCAAGCATGGGAGTTAATGCAATTTGCATTGCCTAGAAACTTCCATGGAAGCCGAATTATGATCACAACCCGCGTGGCCGATGTAGCCTCAGGTTGTTGCATCGAGTCACCGGACCGAGTCTACAACTTGCAGCCTCTGCCTCCTGAAGACTCTTGGCTTCTGTTCTGTAAGAAAGCATTCCAAGGAAACTTATGTCCTCCTCACTTGGAAGACATCTCGCGATGCATTTTAGCCAAGTGCAGAGGATTACCCCTTGCAATCGTTGCTATTAGTGGCGTCCTAGCTACGAGGGGTACGAGTAGAGTGGGCGAATGGGAAATGATTCGGCGCAATCTTGGCGATGAATTAGAAGGTAACGACAGACTTTTCAATCTGCGAAAAATATTGTCACTCGGCTATTCCGATTTGCCTTACTACTTGAAATCTTGTCTCTTGTACCTGAGCGTTTTCCCTGAGGACCACATAATCGGGCACAATAGGCTCGTCCATCTGTGGATCACCGAAGGATTCGTGGAGGAGAAAGAAAGCAAAACATCGGAAGAAGTCGCAGAGAGGTACCTCGAAGAGCTTCGCAACAGAAGCTTGATCCAGGTTGCTAAAGTAACTTCCGATGGAAGGATCAATGCTTATTGGGTACACGACATCTTAAGAGAGATCCTGCTGACAAAGTCGAAGGATCAAAACTTCGCTGAGATTTCCAATCCAATGACAGCAAGGTGTTCTGGTGATGCTCGACGCGTTGCCATCCATTGTAGCTCGGCCAATCCACAATTGAGCAAGATCAATGCAGTCCGACTCCGCTCTCTACTCATGTTTGGAGTGCCCGATTTGCCATCCAGCTCATCGTTATTGCCATCGCTTAGAAACGAGTTTAAGCTGCTCGAGGTGTTAGACCTGGCAGATGCCTCCCTCGATGTGTTCCCAAAGGAGATCGTCAGATTATATCAATTGAAGCATCTAAGCTTGAGAGGGAAGAAGATAGACAGGGTTCCAAGCACAATTGGGAACCTGCAAAAGCTTGAGATTCTGGACCTGAAGAATACCTTTGTGTCGGAGTTGCCTGCTTCGATCCGAAGGCTACGGCGCCTGAGACATCTCTTGCTCTACCGGTATGAATCGGGTTTGGACCTGTACTATCACAAGTACGGTTTCAAAGCGCGGGCAGGAATTGGGGGCCTGGTTTCGCTGCGAAAGTTGTGCTGCATCGAGGCAGATGGAAAAAATGGAGTGATCATGGACATTGGGTCCATGAGGCAGCTCACAAAACTGAACGTGAGAAGCTTGAGGAGGGAAGATGGAAAGGCCTTGTGCTCCTCAATCCAGAACTTGAGCAGACTCCAAGTGCTCTGGTTATGCTCGGTTGAGCCAGCCGAGGTCCTTGACATCGAGCAATTGACTCCGCCGCGTTTCTTGCAACGGCTCTACCTGGAAGGGTGTCTAGAGAGAATACCGTCCTGGACCTCTTCCCTCTACAGCGTGACGCGACTGTACTTACGCCATAGCAGGCTACAGTACGACCCGCTCGAGTCCATGGAGGCTCTGCCTAACCTCGTGGAGATTCAGCTCGGTGACGCTTACGAAGGCGAGTCGTTATGTTTCAGAAAAGGTGGATTTCCGAGGCTGAAGCTGATGTGGCTGATCAAGTTGAGGAATCTGAAGCGGATGATAATGGAGGAGGGGACAACGCCGAGGCTCGAGAAGCTGACTCTACGACGATGCGAGTCGCTGAAGGAGATGCCGGCCGACTTCGAAAGGCTGGCCAGCCTGAAAGTGGTCGTGTTCGACGGCATGCCCCGGGAACTCTTCGCGAGGCAGGACGCGGAGGCTTCGCATCTGTCGAAAGTTTTCATCGACGATGGGATTTTGTCGAGGTATGTCTAGAGGACAGAACAGCTTAGGAAATAATTCGAGAACCTGAGATCAGGCATGTAATAACAGCTTTAGTATATAGTTCGTGTATTTCTTCCCTAAGAAATTCGAGTTCAGGCATGTAAAAACGAGGCACCCGAATCATTGTTACCATTGTTATATGTGTTAGGTATTAAACCCGATTACACGAGTTGGATGCCTAAATTTCGGGTAATTATATAGCATATGCGTTCTTTGTAAAAGAAGACATTTTCACATGCGGCCATATGTATTATTACTTGGAATTTTTTGTAAAGTTGTGCTCGACAGAAACTTGATGGTTTTAATTAAAGTTCAATTGAGGAGCATCGAGGGCCAATTAAAATAATAAATTTAGCTAATGGATTCTAATTTCTCTTGAAGTCTTGAGGACGTTGCAAAATCGGAATTAATAATGTGCAAACAATAGACTAAGAACAATAACGAAATTGCATGAAACTTTATTGAAGTTTGATAGATGGCTTAAATTCTCGGAGGCCGTGCTTGCTCCAAGACTGAAACTGGACATGAACTGCCGATGGAGATGACTGTGGAATGAATAGAGAAATTTTATGAACAAAGGTGGATATTGGAAATCGGGAAATCTAAAATCTAATTTGAAATTCGAACTAAATCGTTGGTAGAATCTAGTCTAAATTGATCTTCTCATCTTCGTAGTCAAAATCTGATACGTGTAGGTGTGGTTTTTCGTAATGTCACCTCCTTCGATTCTCTCTATAGCTTTAAACGGGCATATTTCATCAAGCGTTCCACGTTCCTCCGTGAGAATTTCTAATCGTCTTGACCTGGGCATTACTCTAGAGACGACTCTATCTGTAATATACGTGTGTGCTCTGAGTTAATCGTCGGTGGACAACGTGTGAGGTACTTCATGTCACATCCCAATTCTTTAGCAGAAATTGACCGATGACCTTTCCTCTCGAAAAATACGCAACATCAGACTTTCTATTGTCCATGAAAAGACATCACCACACCCAACTCAACTAAATTCAACAAACTTCATTTCGGACATATATACGATTCCCTTAAACCTTAGCCAAAATTCAATTCTCAAAAATCCAATGGCCGCTAAGCGAGGAACTTGCAAAAAAGAAGGAAAGGGATGAGTAACTATAGTTTAGTGAGTAGTGTGTATCTCTTTTAAGCATATCAAGCACCCAGTTACTATATTTATAAAGTGATAACGAAACTCAATAACCCCAAATTCAATATATAACAAACTTATAAGTTGAAAATAAGTTATATAATACTTCAAAATAACTATATTCATAGTAGAAGTAACATTTTCGCCAACACTATCAAAATAAATAATCAGTGGTCCAGTCCACTAATTAATCTCATGTGCCAGAATAGAGAAAGATTTGATAGGAAAGTGGAAGACCGTGCACATAATATGTCTCATACTTTCCATTTTTAAAATGAGTTTATAAATTTGGGAATGCCCACAACATAACTATACGCGGTTGATGATCTCATAATCCTAACAAATAAAAGAGAATCGACATCAAAACCAAATAAAATACTACAATAACCATGAACCAGCGGAATCGATGTCAAAACCAAATAAAAATACTAAACAACTATAAACTGCTTGAACTACGCTTAGACGCTAATAAAACAATTCCCACACAACAAATCGCACTCCCAAACCAATTATTTAAGCTGTTTGCAACGCATTACTCGTACGTGAAACCCAGAATTCTCATTCTATCCAAACCATTTCTATAAATCAACTCTCATCAAACCCTACCACTCTATAACACCATAATCCACTATTTCATATAAAATCCCAAAGTTCAAGAACTCAATAATCGAACCTCGCAGCTCGAATTTCAACTTATCCAATTAAATGCACCCTCCGATTAAATGAACGAGGGTGCGAACACTTATCGGCCATCGGCCATTGTGAATTGAAGTTGAATTGGTTTCGTGATGTCCCGGGAGCACAAAAATCCTCCTCTTCTTTTTATTCTCTCTTCCTCTTTTCTTCTGGTCCTTTGAGCTTTCCGTCTCAAATAAGCTGAGCGTGCCCCTTTTTCTCTGGCTTATATTGACTTTCCGACCATTCTCTTTTTTCTTCGCGGCTCCAACCACCCGCATATCACACTTCACTTGAACTCTACCGATCAAAAGCTCGCGTGATCGAGAACCTCATCCGACGTTCCATCGAATGATCTCGTGGGTCAACTGTCTTAACATGGTCCCGTACGATGAATGATCCCATCATCTCTTCCATCTTCCTCGCGTGATCGAGAACCTCATCCTTCTTTTCTATTTTAATTTAATCCTATCACAAAAAAATATTAGGTAATCCTAGACCGCCAAATCAGTACGGTCTCGGGCCAATCACGCAATGCCATGTGAAGATATGACCAAAGGGGCTTCTTCTTGCCCAATTTGAATAAGATTTTAGTATGTTGTACAATTTGAATAAGATTTTAGTATTGCCACTATATTTTTGACGTGGAATTGTTCTCGTGAGTTTTTATAGGCGAGATTCTTTTGAAAGGTAATTTGGGAAGCAAAATGTGCTGTAAAATTACGGCCATGGCTTTCTCCAACATCAACAACATTCCAATTCACAACATCTCTCCTAGGGACACCATCAAACACCATTCTTGCATTTTTTTTACCTTCCCGAACTTCATCAGAAAGAAGATTCGAAAAATGCAAGGGCTTTATCCCACAGCTTACATAGAGACGCTTTCGGGTGCGGAGTTTGCTCAAACACCTTGCATGCATATTCAAGGCAACCCAAACCACGATAAACCTGACAAATTCCGTAACCCAACTTGTTCATTGTAGGAGACATTGATAAGATCTGAGCATGGAAGGACTTGACTCCGACGATGTCCTTCTAGAAATCTCACAGAAGAGACGAAAAACGACTGGCGGGAGATCTCAGAGTGAAAGAGAAGGAAATAAGAGCGTAGAAGAAAAGGAAATCCTGGAGGGCATCTTCCTAGTGAGACTAAAGGATTTGGAACGCTGGAGTCGTAATGGACGCCGGAGCAGAGGGTCGGAGGAGCAAAATCTAAGAGTGAAAGGAGAGAAAACACTCTGCTGAAGATAGAAGGATGTTTCCCCTTTTTCTTATTAAGAGAAGGAAGGAGAGGATACAAAAGAGAGAAAGGAAAATAAATGCGTGGAGGCTAGCGTGTTTAGGTATAAATGCTTCGTCGGCCTTGCAATTGCAATGGGTGTTTCATCCACCCCTCTATCTTTGTTGGCGTGACGGCTACTTTTTCAGTGTTCAGATGAAGGGATCTTAGTACGTACTCGAGTCCACTTTAGGACTTAGCAATAGAGGAAGAAAATTACATTTTTTTCTCTTGGGCGAGAAGAAGTCCATCTGGTCACATCTCCCCATGGCACTGCATTATTGCTCCCAGACCACCCTGATTTGACAGTCTGGACGGCCTAATATATTTTCCCTGTCAGAGATCGAGATCCCAACCGACCTCCAAACGAAGTGGGGCCTGCCTCAGCCGAATACAGTCCATATTTTTGCAGTTCGCAGTACCATCGCGAACAGCTTCCTCGCAGGATTTCCACACGAATTCAAGATCGACCGAGAGAGTCCCCGTGTCCAAGATGAACACCGTCGTCCCCGACCAGAAAGTCCGCATCGTCTCATCCACCCCCGTCAAACCGTCTTCTCCCACCCCTCCCCACCGCCGCACCCTCAACCTCTCCCTCCTCGACCAGCTCTTCCCCGGCGGCTTGTCCCCCACCATCCTCTTCTACGCCGACCCCTCCGGCGGCGGCGAGTCGCTCTCCCACCGCATGCGGGCCTCTCTCTCCGAGACCCTCACCGATTTCTACCCCTTGGCCGGCCGCCTCCGGGGCAGCGCCTGCATCGACTGCAACGATGAGGGCGCGTACTGGGTCGAGGCCCGAGCCGACCTCCCGCTCGCCGACCTCCTCGCCCGGCCCGACGGGACGCTGCTCGCCCATCTCCTCCCTTCCTCTCACCCGGAGACGTCGCTCTTGGCCGCCATGGGGTGCCTTCTGATTGTCCAGATCACCACCTTCACCTGCGGCGGCGTCGCCGTCGCCGCCTGCGGCACGCACAAGCTCCTGGACGCGTCCTCGCTGACGTTCTTCCTCCGGAGCTGGTCGGCGAGATCCGCCGGGAGGCTCGAGGGGGGCCGGCCCCCTCCTCCGAGGTTCCTCGGGGATTCCCTCGTGCGGCCCAAAGAGGTGCCCTTCATGCTATCGGACTACGCCGGCATGGAGAGCTGCGCGACGCGGAGGTTCGTGTTCCACCGGTCCCAGATATCCGCCCTCAAGGCCGAAGCGGTCCGCGCTGCCCGGCCCGGCGAGTCGACTCGGTTCACGAGGGTCGAGCTCGTGCTGGCGCTCATCGTCAGATGCGCCCTGGCCGCTTCCCGGTCCGTGACCGGGTCTTCCCATCACCCTACTCTGCTGCGCCAGATGGTCAACCTCCGGAACCGGATGTCGCCGGCCCTGCGAGACAACGACGTCGGGAATCTCGCCTTCGGCATCAACATACTGTACGAGAACAGCGAGTCGACATTCCACGAGCTGGTCTCGAATATCAGGAAGGAGATGATAGATTTCACCAAGGGAGCTCAAGCGAGCAGGTCCGACAGCGGCGAGCTCTTGTCCATAGCGTGCGGGTCAATCGGGAGTAAGTACATCACATCAAAACCTATTACTCTAATAAATCAAGTCAATCACGTTTCGACAATCTGCTCGGCCTACTAACGATGTGATCGCGATTGCAGAGGCAGGGGACTTCTTCGGAAAATGGAAGGAGGAGTCGCGGTTCTACAGGTGCTCGAGCCTGTGCGGGTTTCGGTTCTACGAGGTCGACTTCGGGTCGGGGAAGCCGGCGTGGGTGACGTGCCTGAGCCGCGCGAAGAACTTCGTGTACATGGTGGACGCGAAGGACGGGGACGGGATCGATGCGTGGGTGACGCTGGACCGGCGCGACATGGCCGTCTTCGAGCGGGACGGGGAGCTCCTCGCATACGCCGCTCCGAACCCTAGCGTCGCGCACCATGTGATGCATCCTTCTCGGCTCTGATTGCTGCTTGATGAACGGACCGTGAAATGTTTGCTCATTTGAAAACGGTGCGTCGTTGACCCAAAGCAAGAAAAAAAAAAAATGGAGCTACGTTTGAGTGGTTGAGGATAATATTTCGTACACGGAATCATATCGAAACTGCAGATGTCTATTATTCATTTGTTTCATAGAAGATGACATTTTTCATAAAAAAAATTATTTAAAGAGAAAATGATTAGTTCTTATTTGTTTGATGACTCTTTGATATTATCTGTTTCCTGAATATCTTTTTCACGAAGCGATTGATTTTCTGACTATTTCCTGCCAAGTTAAAAAAAAAAAAAAAAAGTTACGACAGATGGCTCTTCCTTATTGGGACCACAGGATCGGGGCTCAGGTACTTGATGTTCTGATCTCTTATTAGCAGTTATCTTGAAGTGGGGCGACTCCAAAAGATCTTTGAAGAAAAGATATTCTGAATTTTCGGAAGATTTAAAGAAATCTCAAGAACTATATCCGCGAGACTTAAAACTCCATCGATCTTGATTTCTTTAAATTGGGGATTGATTTGTTTCGCATGAGCTTGAGGAGATTATTCTACTCTTTTCTCCGCTAATCTATTTCTTTGAAAAGGTCCCGAACGATCATATCAATATATTATATCAACTCACTTCATCGAAAATTTAACTATGGGTGTTTTTTGTTCATTGTGCAGAAGTTTGTGGACCTTATTTTCACGTGTCGTTAGAGAACTGGCCAACCTACCTCCTTTTGCCAGGAGGCAGGCCTCATCATTTCCCTGTATCCAGCCTAACATACTAGGAAAAAGGGCATCGTGAGGATCAAAGGGGTTTCCACTCGTAAAAGAGTCGGTTGGGATTATCTTTGGGGACTTTATCCCTGGGGACTTTATCCCTTGTTTCTTCCCCTCATTTGCCTATAAATGGCTTGTGGGGAGAAGACACCCGGAGATGTCCAATTCAGGGTGGAGCGGTCCTAAGTCAGGGTATTAACTAATGTCCAATTCAACATGTTTTTAATCAATTGCGCGTATCTATCGGTTTGCAACCCTGTCGCTATCGGTCTGTCAAAGAACAGCTCCTCGAAAGATTGTGATACAAAAAAATATTAATATTTAAAAGGGAAATGATTAACTAATGGCATCATTACTCTCTGTTTTTTTAGGAGAACGTGTTGTCTCCACCCTTGATTCTTTTTAATACTCTTTTGGAAAATCTGATTAAAAAATCTCATTTGGGATTGGCTCCACTTCCATCAAGTGGGATTCCTCGTGGAGAAATAAAGAAAGCAAGGGATAAAATTGTTCTAAACAAAGTTAACTACTAAAATGGTATAAGAAGTACGAAAATAGTATCACTGGGGAGAGATTATTAACGTTATTATAAATATCCATTAAATTCCAAAATAGGGAAAAAAAAAAACATTAGAAATGTTGTCTTTGAGACTGATAAAGACACTTTTATCCATTAACAGGGGTCCTTGTGTTCTTGCTATTTTAAATTGCTAAGACTCGTGTAGAGGAATTCTTGTCATTGCTAGATAATTGCATCAACTTAATTGACCGCTCTATGATCTTGTCCCTTTGACAGGAAAAATTGTCCAAGTCCTAAATTTTGAATTTTTACAAATTCGGTTCCAAACATTTTTATTTTTATCAATTGAGTTGAAAATATTTTCACGTTTTACTAATTGAGTCTATCCAACTCACTTTAATCAGAAATCATCAACGTGAACGCTGGCCGTCCTACATAGCATGACCAGCGCCATCACTGACATGGACAAATTTTTATGTTATTTTAAATAGGTTTTTTTTTTTTTTAATTTAAGGCATGTAAACAAAGATGGGCCACAATGCATAATTTCAAGGGACGTACGTGGGAAAATTATCTAAAAAGTCCTAAATCTATTGTAATTTTTTCAATTTAGTCCCAAGCATTTTGCATTTATACCAATTCAGTCTATTCGGTCAAATTTGGTCGGCCGATATTGACATGGATGTTGGCTAGTGCCAATGGACAATTTTTTAGTAATTATTATATTTATTTATTTATTATTTTTTCTTTCTTTTTTCTTTTTCTACTCCCTCCTTCTTCACCTTCTCCGGTGACCAGCCAATGGCGAGCTCCTCTTGCCAATGGACGGCGAGGGCGACCTCACCCATGTTCGGTGAGGCAAACCCTTACTAGTGGATTGGCCTTGCCATTGGCCAGCAACTAGCTCTCCCCTCTAGCCGGTTGCCGAAGAAGGGGAAGGAGAGGAGAAAAGAAAAAATAAGAAAAAAATGAAAAATTAGAAGAAAGAAACAAAATATAATTAAAAAGTTGTTTGTTAGCGTCGGACGGCATCCATGTTAGCACTTGCAAGCCAAATTTGGTTTGATAGACTGAATTAATATAATTGTAATATGTTTATGGCTGAATTGGTCCAAAAAAAAAAAAAGTTTATACCTGAATTAAAAAAATTGCAATAGGTTTAAATTATTTTTGATAATTTTCCCGATGTACATTGAAGTTGGTACTAGTAGGGTGAATGATCAAAACTCTGCACCTTAACAGAATAATCGTGGGATCTCAGCTTGGCCCGGCAATGGTGTGCACCGAGAGATAATTCCTAGCGAGCGACTCCTCTGTGCTCAGCTAAGATCCGATGGCGACAGCGGCAGCCGTTCATCAACAACGCAAGAAGTATACCTAGAGATTTTCTCTTCCACTGCAGTCGGCTAATTTCCTGAAATGGACATGACTCGCACCATCCTCTGCCTCTTCCTTGGTTTTCATCAATCTGCACAAGATCAGAATGAAAGCCTTCATTGTGCAGCGGATCAATTTTGAACAGTTAGATCAGAAGCATAGGGCGTGTTGAGTTCTCGCACTCGTCATTCGAGTTTGCTTCAAATCTTATTGGTGATGACTGAAGAATGATCACAATAGTATAGAGTTTACTCTCACATCTCGACATGGATATTCCAACGATATGTGCGGAAAAAGAATAGTATTCGCTCGAAATATTTGATAGATATAGCGCAAAGCACAAGTTGGAAAATGGGATGGCATCTATATCTAGTACTGGTTCTTTCTCCTTTACTGTTCTCTTTCTTGTGTCCACGATGGATAGTCATACATATTTTAGCAGGCATTTCATGATCAAGTTAGCTGAAACTTCTTCTGGCACTGACGTATCAGTCAACCAAGGTTTGGCTCCCGCTTGTTTTCAGTGTAAAGAAGCAACGTCCCTCTCGTTCGCTTAAATCATTCCCATCTTTCGTTCTTTAACCCATAGAGCCTTCAGCCAAAGAAGCCCATATTTTATATGCATGATCTTCCCTTTTACGTTTTGTCTGTCACCATAATTGCATCGAGCCACCACCGAAAAGTTCATCATTGGGTTAAATTAAACTCGGGTCTTGTCAATAGACATTTTCATACTCAACAGTAATAAAGGAAGAGTGTAACAAGTCCAATCGATTCAGTCCTGAGTTCCTAAACTTGGGGACTCATGGCGGATGGAATGGTGACATTCCTGCTCAACAAGCTCTCAACGGTGATAGAAGAAGAAAAGTATTTGGTAAGAGGCAATAAATTAGAAGGGAATGGCAAGCTTTTGAATCTAAGAAAGATACTCTCAAATGGGTACTCTGATTTGCCTCACTATTTGAAATCTTGCCTCTTATAACTAAGCATTTTTCCAGAGAAACGTAATCAGGCGCATGAGGCTCATCCGTATGGATATCTGAAGGGTTCGTGGAAGGGCAAGAAGGCAAGACATCGGAAGAAGTTGCAGAGAAGTACCTCCTAGAGCTTCATGATAGAAGCTTGATCCAAGTTGAGAGAGCAACAGCGGACGGGAGGATCCACGCTTATCATGTACATGACATCTTGAGAGAGATCCTACTGACAGGGTCGCAGGAGGAAAATTTCTAGACAACAGCCAATCCAACGATCACAAAGTGTTCTAGAGAGGCCTGGCGCATTGCCATCCGTAGTAGCTCTACCAATACACAAAGGAGTAAGATCAAAGCCGTTAGTCTTCACTCTCTACCTGTGTTCGGATTGCCATATATACTGTCAAACTCCTCGGTACTAGCCCCTCGGTAAATTGGTTTAAGCTGCTCGAGGTGTTAGACCTAAGGAATGCTCCTCTAGATTCATTTCCTAAGGAGATTATCAAATTATAACATTCGAAGCATTTGAGCTTGAGATGTACACTGATGAGGAAGCTTTAAAAGTTCAATAGGAAACCTACAAAAGCCAGAGACTTTGGACTTGAAGAAAACCTTGGTGTCCGAGTTGCCCACTTCCATCCTAAAGCTATGTCACCTTCGACATCTCTTGCTCTACAGGTATGAGTGGGGGCTGGACTTGTACTATCGCAAGCACGGCTTCAAATCGAGTGTGGGAATTAGAGTCCTCGTGTCACTGCAAAGCCTGTGCTGCATGTTGGACGCAAATTGCACAACCCCAAGATCTCCATAACCAGAACAAGAACATGCATAATTGAGTAGAAAGATTAACGCACCTGGATCCATCGAACATAAAGCGGAAGCAGAAAAAGGGATTACCCACATATAAAGGGGATCCACGCATCAAGTCCTTCTCTTCTATTGTCCTTCGTATCACTGGCTTAATGAGGTGACCCCCTCACCTTTAGCGTTAGGTAAACGCTCCTTATGTGAGGATACATGTGAGAATTATGGTTAGAGGAGAGACTTGAACACTATTTATAGAGTTTCCAGCGGTCCCCTCATTACGGGCCAGCTCAACTCGGCCCACACTACCAGCCCATATTAGACTAATTAAGAAACCTTTTATCTCTCTTTAGACTAACCCTGTTTTACGATAACCGTAAAAACAGTAAATTACAATATCAATTAATTTAATCCACATTAGGAAAACTCTTACATTCTCCCACTTGGACTATATTAATTGAAATCGTACCGTATGTGCGCACATTTGGTCCAGAGATAATTCTTAATAGTCAATCCTATCCCATAAAGTCTTAAACATCGAATCATGGCGGTAATCGCGTGTATACACACGGAGCCTTCCATGGTCACGAATGTTCTCAACTTTATTGATATAGATTCAATATGGTAGTGTGTCAAATGGATAACATCTCTCATAGAGAGATCCCATTTGTCAGTCACCATTCTCTTACCTTAGGTGTCACAAAAATTTGTGCCACAAGAGAATGCTTTATGGTTCCAATGAACCCACATATGTCTTGTCCTTATGGTTAACCTTTCTTTATGTATTACAAGACATATGCACAAGGCTAATAACCGAATGTCCGGATGCCCCTAGCCTTCACTCAAGGTTTATACAATCCCTTGAGACTTTATCAATATGTATTCAACATAATAACAATACATTTAAAAAATATTTTATTGAATGCAAAAGTTGATACATATCAAACCGTTACTAAGTGTAACGAACCACAGATGTGAACTTTATCAGATAAAGCCAAAATAACTCATACTAAACAACAGTATCCGAAGATACTCCTAAGCCCATGTTAACGATATGTTACTAAAATACACATGGGCGTAGGCCTTTAATTAGTGGATCTGCAACCACATCATCTGTGAAAATATGTTATATTATAAGTCACATTTCTGTACCGTTTCTTTATGGTCAAAAAATATCTTA
This sequence comes from Eucalyptus sideroxylon, assembly GCA_014182405.2. Classification (NCBI taxonomy): domain Eukaryota; kingdom Viridiplantae; phylum Streptophyta; class Magnoliopsida; order Myrtales; family Myrtaceae; genus Eucalyptus; species Eucalyptus sideroxylon. Next base: position 274,391 of record CM024552.2, read on the forward strand.
CCACCATATATTTAGACCCCTTGAGACATCTGTAGTAAATAAATAATACTACAAATTTGTTATCTCAATACAACCGTATGGGTCTATCCATCAAGTTAAAACGATCAATTCCGTCATGAGGTTTTGGAGCCTAAAAGCCTAAGTAACAGCCTAAAAGAATGTTACTAACACTGCTTACATAGCAAAAGATGACATAAGACTTTGTTTACTACACTTACTGCTAACATAAATATGTATTCTGTTATTGATTGCATGTCATCAGAACAGCCAGCAAAGTTTACATCTAAATACCCTACTAATTGCAAGAATTGAACATGGCTATAAATTAGCATATAATCTCTTGTCTTCTTTAAGTACCTTAAAACCTTCTTGACAGCAACCTAGTGATCATGTCTTGGATCACAAAGACAACATTTAGTCTAGTGCAAATTCGAGCATACATTATACTTTTAAGTGCATTGACACAAGGTACACCATTTAATTATATTTTCTCAATATCTAAATAAGGACAATGTGATAGATTTAGTCCATCACCCTTAACAACAGGAGCAATTCCTAACTTGCAATGATGTATATTGAATATTTCCAATATACAATCAGCAAATGTCCTCCGAGAAAATCTAATATAATATGGCAAAAACAATCCTTACAGACCTCAGTACAAAGGATATAAGATGTCTCAAGGTCACAATTTGTAAGCAAAACATGAGAAAAATAAATTTCCTCCCACTGACCTTACAAGTATATTGAATTACTTTGTTCTCAATGGAACAAAATAATAACACTATGAAACTTTAATAATATTGTCTGGAAACTTACTTAAGACCATAAATTAGAACTTTTTATTCTACACACAAGTTTACTTGAATCTGCTGCAAAATCATCCAGTTGCACAATATAGATTTTGTATCTATTTGGCGTAACTTTATATCAAAATAAATTATTAATGCCACGTTCACTCTGAAAGAACATAATATTGTCTGGAAACTTACTTAACACCATAAATTAGAACTTTTCAGTCTACACACAAGTTTACTTGAATCTGCTGCAAAATCATCCAGTTGCACAATATAGATTTTGTATCTATTTGGCGTAACTTTATATCAAAATAAATTATTAATGCCACGTTCACTCTGAAAGAACATTTAAAAAAATAATTATTTCTTCACTATAAACAATCCACCCCTCTTTCAGAGTTAAAACGTTAGTTACAAATTTGGCTTTAAATTCCACAATCTTTGTTTGAAATTCTTTTAGTTTTGTACACCAATTTGCAACTAATAAACTTGTGGTCTTTAGACAAGTCAGTAAGTTTCCAAACATATTTCATAGATTGTATATCGTCTTTTATGGCATCTAATCACATACTTAATTGAGAATAAGAAACGACATTTATAAATATGTCATTACATCAACCATATAGCGAATATTGTAATCATGCTCTCACAAATAGACTATATAGTATGATGGTATATCTGATCATCTTTCCTTAACAAATCTCCTTAATAAAGCTGCAACCACTTCATTCTGCACTTGAGAGGTTTAAGAAATTTCATTATAAACTATATCAAGAATAGTACCTTGAACCTCAACAAGTTTAGTCTATGGTACAGGAGATTCCATAATTATTTGTATAGGTAAAGACAAAAATATAGTAACCTCCATCATACTATTATCTTTAATAATCTGAGAGCAGCTATCCTCTACACTAACGTCAATATTTAGAAACTTTAGAGTATGTAATTCCATAATTCTTATACCTTCTTTAGGGTCATAAAATCAATACTCCTTTTGTATATGAAAAAATTGCTTTCATAATATCAGCCCACAAAAGACTATATAAATTAGTCTTACTAATCATACTTATCACCATGTTCAATATGGTGCATTTATGCCTTTCGCCCAAATCTTTTTGTCAAAATTTTCAGGTATAGTAATTAAATTACCACCCCAGAATCTACCAAGTATTTGACAAATGACCCTTTAAGCTATCTCGCATTGTCATACTTGCCAAAATACTTATTGTCACTGTTAAACCTGACAACCTTTTAATCATATACGAGATGTATATGTCATTAGGACTTAAACACAATTTTTGTAGATGTGTCCTAATTTCAATATCAAATAAGACATAATTTCAAGCAACTAAGGCTTCCATCATCTTATAGTAGTGCAGTCCGCAGGCAAACCTCTTTTTAAGTATTCTAGAATGGAACGCTTCATGGACAATAAGCAAATTCAATTGCTCTTTTCTCAAGTAACAAATTATATGTCCATAACTTAAAATTTGAAGCAGTAAAAAACCTCAATGATGACGGAATTACCATTTACAGAAAATGTGACTGAAAAACAAGCAGTATATAATTAGCATCATGTGAGCATTGTGTAACTTGACGTACAAGTACACATCTAGAGAGTTACATGCAAAATCACATAATCACATTTGGGTAGAATACATGACATGCAATTGTACACTCCCCACATGATAAGGGTTATGAGAATATGTTCCAATTCTTCATGAATTCATCACTAGAATCAGTCACTCCTCCACCACACTATCATGTATCCCTCCATGAACTAATACACAATTACCTCATTTGGGAGTATGATTATGCATTAGATCAGGAGACATCCCAATCATCACATGAGACCGAAATTTCTCAAACCCAATCAAGCGTGCCACTTTAGCGGTCACTACTCAATTGAATCATTGAAATTCTCTCATACCAGGAATATAAGTTTTACTCCTCACATACACCATATATATGTGATTTTAACTTTAGTGATAGGGGCATCATATCACCAAAATCACATATCATGCTAATTATATTGCTTTATTCATATATATATATAGCGAACCTGAAAGACAGATTCCAATGAGATCATTGATCAACTTCTCATAACAGAGAATAAAACATATCTTATGCACCACAATTACATATTACCATAACAATATAAAAAGAATGCTGATCTATAATATCTCTCACAAATTAACATCAATAGTAATACAGGATGCACCAAATCGACAAGCTTGACGGCTGATTTATTATTACTCATGAATTCATAAGGCAAAAATAACTCCAAGGCCAACAACTGATTTATTAATCAATTTTAGGTAACAAATATCATTACTTCACCCAGTGGCCTATTAATTGAGTCAAACCATAGAACCAAATATCTAAAATTTAACAGTAGATACTATTGCTCTGCATAAATGTTGTCATACTCCTTAACCATAAAAAATATTCAACTTGATAGACATTAACAAGTGACCAGATGAATTCATGTACAATATGCAGTAACTTAATTGACATGCATTACCCATATTCAACAGATGTATTAATCAGTACATCAGTTTGGTCACGAGTCCTTAAGTCGTCTATCATTCAAAAATTACCAGTGTGTAAAGGAGTATACTTGAGTAACAAAAGTTTCATAATCTTTATTGTTTCTCATCAGCTCAATACAAAGCTAAAATACAATCTCATATGAATTGTATCTCATTAAGCCAGCTTCAGTTCACAATAAAATTTGATTTTTATTTATGAATCACACCTTTATAATATTTATGTGATAACATACCTATAACCCAACACTTATATTTCCAAAATCACAGAAAATATAAGAAAAATACGCAAAAGTACACTAAAAATACACGTATTTAGGGTTCCGTATGTATTTTCACATCCATAAAACTATCAAAGATATAAAATAAATATACCACAAGATAAGAAATCACCATACGAGTCCAACGCCGCCAGACACGCGCCGATCCGACACTCCACGCGCCCTCACGTGCCGCCTGAGTGCGCGGCACGTGGAGCTCACGCGCGGCGCGCGTTCAACGCCCAGGCGGCGCGTGGCCGCGCGTGGGGGCGCGTGCGGCCTCCCCCAGCGATGCGACGCCGACCGTCTTGCTCGTCTCGTTGAGCCCAGTCCGAATTTGTGATTTTATTTTATTTTTATTAAACAAAAAAATCTCGAAAATCACAAATTAAGGCAAAATCCGTACTAATTAGGGCAAAACCTTTATGCGTTCAAGTTCTAGGGTTATGGTTGCTCTGATACCACATGTTGGACGCAAATTGCGCAACCCCAAGATCTCCATAACCAGAACAAGAACATGCATAATTGAGTAGAAAGATTAACGCACCTGGATCCATCGAACATAAAGCGGAAGCAGAAAAATGGATTACCCACATATAAAGGGGATCCACGCATCAAGTCATTCTCCTCTATTACCCTCCGTATCACTGGCTCAATGAGGCGGCCCCCCTCACGTTTAGCGTTAGGTAAACGCCCCTTAGGTGAGGATACATGTGAGAATTAGGGTTAGAGGAGAGACTTGAACACTATTTATAGAGTTTCCAGCCAGTCCCCCTCATTACGGGCCAGGCTCAACTTGGCCCACACTAGCCACCCCATATTAAACTAATTAAGAAACCTTCTATCTCTCTTTAGACCAACCCTGTTTTACGATAACCGTAAAAACAATATATTACAATATCAATTAATTTAATCCACATTAGGAAAACTCTTACACTGCATTGATGCGGACTGAGACAATGGAATGCTCCTGGACATTGGATTGCTGAGCCAGCTCATGAAGTTGAAAGTAGGAAACTTAAGGAAGATGGAAAGCCTTGCGCTCCTCCATCCAGAGTTTGAGCAAACTCCAGGCGTTGTTTCCCCGTTCCGTACGACCGGACGAGGTCATCGACATTGAACACTCGACTACGCCGCGTCTCTTGCAACGGGTGTACTTGGAAGGGCGCCCGGAGAGAATACCCTCCTGGATTTCTTCCCTCGATAGCAATAGCAGAGTGAGATTGTACTTATGCCATAGCCAGCTACACCTACACTGCGACCCGCTCGAGTCCCTAGAAGCTCGGAATCTCGTGGATTTCAACTTGTCAATGCGTATGAAGGCGCGATGACTTCTCACATCTTGAAAGTTCTTGTCGAAAGTAATGCTACCTGTACCAAGACTCTTTACAAGACTTCCACGAAGAGCTTGATAGACGAACAACCGTCGGAAAGTCTATAAGAGAAACGCTACTAGGTGCTGATCTTACTGCCTCGACTAGTGTAGAAAAAACTAGGTACTTTTAAATTCTGTGGATCCATTTCAAACAAAGATTAATACCACCAAAAATCTTAAATTAGTATATTCGTGATAAATTTATCATAAACTAATATTTTGACCACAACAAATCCCAAATTAATTCATTTGTGACAAATTTTATCCCCCGCTAATTTCCGTTAAATTTTAACGTCAAAATTACCAAGTTAGATGACTCGTAACAGGTGATGGATGTATTATTTTGAAATTGAACCTCCATTCAACACGGGTATAGTTTGTGATTGTGGTATTAATCAAATTTAATATAAATTAATAAATGGTAAATTTATAATAAATGTACAAGTTTGGGATTTTTTGAGGTCAAAAAATTAGTTTGAGATAAATTTTTTATATGTTTACTAGTTTGGGTTATTGTTCGTCAAAAAATTAATTTATAGTAAGTATGTCATATATATATATATATATATGAATTTTGGATTTTTCATGATATTAATCATTTACATGATGTATTCTGTCATTTGCTTAAGGGGGGGACATTTTTCCCTTTTCTCCTTTTGGTCGTCTTAGGCGGTGCACCCATTTTTAGCTAACTTAGAGGGTTCGTGGGCTAAAAAGTCTTCGTTGTTTTCGACACCGATCAGGCTGAAGAAAATGGGAAGAAAATGGGAGACGGTGAAAAGCTAAGGTCCAATTCCAGCTTAATGGGTCAAATTCAATTTTCTTTCTCTGATCTTGTCAAGCATCCGTCAGGAGTCCACAAGCCCAACGCTTGCTGCTCAAGATTGGCCCGATGGCCCTTTCCCTCTTATTCAAACGTATGATTACTGCCGTCCCGAGCCATATAGTTTGTCAAGCTCGAGTAATGTGATGAGAGCACAATTTGAAGAACTTCTTTTCAAATTATCTGAGTATAATCGCTCATTCTTATTGTAAATTCTCTCTAGGAAATAAGAACTATCTCTAGCACATGTTGATTCTTTTTATCATTGTATCTAGACATGAAAGTGCAAGTCAAGTATTTCACTATAAATATAAATCTTCAAGAAAAGTTAGCCACTACATTGATCTTGTCTCATTGGATAATTTCATTAGTTTTGTAAAATCAAGAATTCAACGCAAATTTGACGTTTCTTCTACTTTTTAAATTTTGGCTTAAGAATATACTTTTATTTGTCCGTAAGCATTTCATCTTTTGTTAAACACCCCTTTTTTTTCTTTTTTCTGAAAACATTCATCTATAAAAGTTTCTCATAACTTTTCCAAAATCAATTTTTGGACAGGAAAGTTGAAAGTTTTTTTTTCGAAGAGGCTCTTTTTCTCACTCTAGAAAACTAGCAACTTATAAAAAGATGTTGTAACATAACATGGGTGTGATGTCAATTGTTGTTATATTGTACATACCTTCTTCCTTTTTTCAGTCTAGAAAATTAATCGATATTGCTTATATTGCCGTCCAACAAGCCGCTGCTTGCCCTTGAGATATTAATCAGGACCGGCAAGGCCCACCTCTTTTCCCCCTCAAAGGTCAAAATCCAAAATCTGATTGCCACGTCACATTTGTCCATTTCTTCTAAAGCAACCCAACATTAATTAGGTTGTTGGGGGTGCTTTGGGAACGAAGGGAAGTAATTATTTTTTGAGAATTATTTAAGAGATCAGACCTTGCTCCTTGAACCAGCCATTGCCAAATAAAGTCATGGGTAGACGCTTGCAAAGCATATCATATTACTTTTCATCATTTTCAGTATCTACTCTTGAACTTGACTAGGCATGCAACTTCTTATAGTTAATTAGGCATTGGGTGGTTGGGTGTAGGACTTGATTTTCTTTGACGGATATCATATCAAATGAATGTGGTTTGCTAAGGGTCCTTTTGGTAACAATTTTATTCTCGAGATCAATTTATGATCAGAAATGTTTATTTGTTATTTTATTTCTAGAAATAATTTCTATACATTTAAAGGCATTTGGTAACTGTCCAAAAAAATTCTATTTCTGAAATAGAATTACGTTTAGTATCATCCTCAAAATTTTTAATCCAAACTATTTTTTTTATTTTTAAATAATTTTATTGATTTTTTCCTTTTCTTTCTCTTCTTCTTCAAGCTTTGGTTGCTCACTAGCCACGGGATGACTGGCAATCAATTGGTGGCTGGTGACTAGCTAGACAAGGGCCGATGATCTTGCCAAAGTGTTGTTGGCCTTCAATGAGGTCGCACCTCATCAGTTAAGCCTCACCTAGCCATCAGTGGGTCTCAACCTCGCTCGAGCAAGGCTCATGTGGCCACCAGAGAGACTCGGTCAAGGCCCGAGCAAGGCTCGCCTAGCCACTAGAGAGGTTGGCCTCGCCGGTGGCTAGGCGAGCCTTCGATGAGCTCATTGGACCTCACCCAACCGATTATCAATGATTAGCAACGGTGGACGATGGCGGGGCAATGGTCAATGATGGTGGCGATGGAAGAAGAAGAGAGGAGGAAGAAGAATAAGAAGAAAAGAACAAGAGAAAAAAAAAAAAAAAACAAATTTAGGTTGGGTTGATTATGAAATTCTTCCCAAAAAAAAAAAAAAAAAAAAAGCAACTTTTTTTTACCCATTGATTATGTTCGAAATCTATTCCTCGTAACAAAAAATTTACCAAAAGGTTTTTTGTTCCAAATATATTCTCAAGAGCAAAAAAAGTAGAATTGGTTACTACTTGGCAAATTGTCAAACTCGTCCTAAAACCTAAGGGTTCCTCCGCAAGGTTCATCCATGAAGGGTGAGTTAGGACTTAAGATTAGGCTGAAAGGTGTAGTCGATGGACAACAGATGGATATTCCTGTCTACCCCCTATTGGTACTAAGGGACGGAGGAGGCTAAGTTAGTCGAAAAATGGTTATCAATTCAAGGACGCAAAGGTGCCCCTACTTTTTACATTATATAAAAAAAAAAAATTCCTAATGGGCATGATAAAGGACACATTAGCGAAGGACAAAATTAGGATTTTCTGCTCGCACGAATAATCTCTAATCTTTTGTTTGGTGATCAATATCGACTTGAGACCTTTTTTATTCAATATAATCTTTAAATTTTTGGCTTGATATGGCCTTTTTGTTACAAGAAAATTAACAGTGTCCACTAATGTGGAGGTTCAATGCGGTTAATTTGTCATCAGAGGTCAAAAGTTGGCAGTTGAGTGGACCGATAAGCTAGTCTAGATAGTTCGAGGTCAATTTTCTTTTTTTGTTTTTGTAATTTTTGAACACCCCAATATTTATTTTAATTAAATGAATCAAACACTTCCTACTCGCCATCCCTATCCGCCGTGGCTTGTCTCGAAGAACATGGCCATCAAAACTCGGCAACTACCGCCGTCATCACCAAACTTAAAGATAAGTATAATTGTTTGGTTGAGATGGCTCTCCAACCAAATACCTTTCATCAAAAAAGACTTTTCTTTGGATTTATTATTTATATCGGGTCCTATATCATTTCGAAAGTAGGCTATGAATTTTAATACAACTACAATAAAATAAAGGATAAATCTAAAGCAATTGAAAGTAAATGCGAAATAGGGATAAGTAAAAATAGCTAAAACTAAGTGTACTTATGTTTGTTGTGCAAATGTGCAATCCTTTACAATGATGTTTTATCAGCTATTTATAGTCTAGCATTATGATTCATAATTTATGAATAACTGTCCCCTATCGATTGTTACTTCAATTTCAAATATCCTGGAACTTTCTATAGAAAATTATTCACATGAATAATTAATTAATTAAGAAGAATCATCCATATATGATTGTAAAACACCAAAATCGATAGACACAACGAAATTAAAACATACATGTTTGAGCCATTATTTCACTTGAAGAAAAATAGATTACTCCGATACCATAGATCTATTGGAATACTAGATCTTTCTCTTTATGACATATTTCAGTGTAATAGTTTTCAATGAGATTAAGCAACTGATAGATATAACCTACTCTTTTATAGGCTAGAGATGGGACATTGTAAATCCTAATTAATAGCGTGTCAACTAGACCCTTCCCATTATGGGCTTGAGTTAAATACAATTGCCTATACCTTACTGCTCAACTAGTCTCGTTATTAATAGATGACAATACCTAATTCAATAAGATCACTCGGATTTAACAAATATTGAAATATCTATTAACCTAATTATTTAAAATATAAAATTAATCAATTAATGTAAGCTCGTATTATAGAAATTTTTAACATTCTCTCACTTGGGCTACAATAATTATTTATTTTTATTTTGAAAAATATTTTATATTGAAAACGACACTATCGGGTTAATAACTGAAAATTTTATGTCATGTGACCATAACTTTAAAAAATAATATTCCAATAATGGCATCTCAAAACCAATCCAATAATATATAACCTTAATAAAGGACTATGGAGATCAATGTGTTCAAAAAATACCATAACACATGACCTTACATAATCACATATAATAAGCGTTATATTTTCATGGATTATAGGCCTGGTAGTGTAGTAAGAAATAGTATCAACATATGATCAAAATATACGTTATTTCTTATCGATTCTCAATGCAATTTCTCAATGACATGAAATTGCATTAGCGCAATTTCTAAACAATATGAAATTGCATGACTATGTCACAATTCAACATGAGATTTCACAATCAGTGACATCTAGTCATCTTTAAACTAAAATTTGTTTAAATATACTGTTTTATACTTATATTTCACAATCAATAGGAGAAAATGATAACAATAGAGTCAACAATAATAATCATTAAAATAAATGTTTTAATAGACATCATGAAAGCATTATTAGTTTACATATAACTACAATATCTAGAAATGCAAATTATATAGCTCCCACTAACAAAAAAAATCAAAAGAATCTAAAACCCCCATATTCTTCACATGTTTTTTAAACAAAATGAGTCGTAAGCCTTTTGTTAGAGGATTAGCCAACATGAACTCAATTTTGATATTCTCGATCACAATACCTCATTTCTTGACTAAGTCTTTAATAGTATAATATTTTATCCAATTACCATTTTAACAGTGTCATTATTGTTATTTACGGCAAAGGTAACTGTTTGTCACACATAATACAATAAAATCAATTATGGGCAATAAGTAATTCAAAAAATAATTAGTACATTATAAACTCTCATTTGGGCAGAGTGTACAATGCACCATAATTTCCCATAGCATAAAGTTTGTAAAGTAACAATAAAGAGAATTACATATAATTGTCAAAGATCTATCCCCTTTAAATAGACAAATCCTTCAAATTATACATCTCCATTGTCATAACATAGAGAGGAATTATATATGTTTTTCAAAACATATATCCCCTTTGGACAAATAAATATTTTTCAATTATACATCCTCATCTTTTAAATTTGGGAATAAATCTTCATGTTATTTTCCAAATTAACATACACAATAACCCTCTTTGAGCGAGTTATTGTATATACTATTTTCTTTTTTTTTTGGTAACCCAGGAAACCCCTAAAGCTGACGGCGGCGAAAAGAACCTGGAGGTGACGCAAGCTGGCTACCACACTCATGTTAGCGATTAAGTCACCCCTGCGCATACTGGGATTCGAACCCCTCCCCTTCGTGAGGGGGAGAGGGCCCAAAGCGAGTAACGCCACCCAAGTGGGTGGTTATATACTAATTTTTTTTATCAATAGGAAACTCCAAAAATTTATGACCAAAATTCATCAAACAATATGAAGTACTCTACAACATGTGCTTCCTAGGATCATATTGCATTTATTAAACACAATTTTTTGCAACAATTTTTTTAAATTAAATTAAAATTTATTATTTTATTATTATTTTAATATTTCAGACCCTTCGGCGGGCCCTGACCTTCGCCCAGCCGTAGACCCACAGGAGCCCACGCGGGCCACTTGGAACGGGCTCATCTTTGTTTTAATTAAAATGGCCCAAGATTGGGCTATAGGCCCAAAGGAGAAAATGGGCTTATGCCCAAAACTTATGGTTCTGGGCTCACGCCCACAACCTCTCTTTTCTTTGGTTCATGGGCGTAAGCCCAGAACCTTTATTTTGTTCTTGGTTCTGGGCTTACGCCCAGAACGCTTTTTTTTATTCTTTTAATGGGCGTGAGCCCAATTTGATGGCCTGGCCCGGCTGGAGGTCTTCTTCAACCTCCAGCCGGGTCACGAAGTCTGAAAACTGGGTTTACGACCCGGTTTCAACCCGAACATAAAAAAAAAACATATAATAATTGATTTTTGATAAAATTTCTTCATGGGTCTTGCATCTAATATTAATATAATTGACTAGAATTAATAAAACGAAGAAAAAACGAAGAAATTAATCATATTCAAGCTTCAAATTTTCGGATCTAAGCCTCCCATGGCCGAATTTCGGATTTCTAATGTTTAAGCTCAAAAATCTTATCTTAATGCAACAAAATGATGCTAAAACATATATATAACAATACCTATACAATACTTTATAACGAATATCAATCAATTGCAAGTAATTTAAAAATTCTAGAACTTTTTTAAGGTATAATTCCTAGAATTTCAAATTTAAAATTCTAACTCAATTCTCAACGAAATTATACAAATCTCAACATGTAGAACAAAAACCCTATGGTTTCAGGATCAATCGAGCAAAAAATCCAGATGAAAAAATAACAATAATATTCGGCTCAAAGAGGAAAATTTCGAATTTGTCCATAATTTTTTTTGTTCTATAATCATATATGATTTACTTTGATACCACATGTAGAAAATTATTCACATGAATAATTAACTGATCAAGAATAATCGAATCCATATATGATTGTAAAGCACAAAAATCAATAGACACATCGGAATTAAAATATATATGTTTTAACCATTACTTCACTTGAAGAAAAATAGATCACTCTATTACCAAAAATCTATTAGAATGCCAGATCTTCCTCTTTATGATATATTTCGGTATAACAGCTTTCAATAGGATTAAGTAACTAATAGATACAACCTATCCATTTATAGGCTAGAGAGGGGACCTGGAAAACTATAATTAATAACGTGTCAACTGAGTCATTTCCATTATAGGCTTCAGTTAAACATAATTACCTACACCTTACTGCTTAACAAGGCCCATTATTAATAGATGCCAATATTCAAGAAGATCACTTTAGGGTTTAACAAATATTGTAACTCGATTATTTAAAATAGAAAACTAATTAATTAGTGTAAGCCCATATTATAGAAAATTTCCAACATCTTTGATTGCACACCCATCACCACATTATTCTACCTGCAAAGCCGTCAATATCACATGCTTGAATAACCACCTTTATCCTTATCTTCTTGTTCTCGAGCGATAATTGGTACCGGTTCATCAAAACCTATGATAACGACCTCCTTTGGATCTTTTTGGGCTCGCTTTATAAGTCTTGGGCTTATTGAGCCTTATCTTCACCTTGGCCCACCAAGTCATTTTCGGTGTTAACAATAACATAAGTATTATAACCTTTATACGACATTTACTTAAGTGTCATAATTTTTTTTTTTCAATTACTTAAGTGTCATAACTTCTATAAAACACTAATTTGTGTGTCATAATTTTGAATTTATCATTTGAGTATCATGACTTTTTAAGAACGTTCATGCAAGTGTCAAAGTTTGACTTGGTATGCAACTTGTGATGAACTTTTTTTTAAGAGCTATGATACTCAAATGATTGAAAAAAAAAAAAAATTATGGTACTCAAGTAAGCATTGTACATAATACATAAGTTACATTACTCAAGTGATCAAAAAAGAAGTTACAATAGGCTCCATTCGTTTTGCGAAAAATAACAATTTTTTCTTGTATTCAATCGAAAATTAAAAATAAACTATAAAATATTTTCCATGGTTTGGAATCTGATTTGATTATATGGGAAAAATTACCAAAAAAATAGAATTTTTTATTTTTAGATATTTTTTACAATGTTAAATTTTAAATTATTTTTATTTAAAAATCAAATATTTATTATTTTTAATTTTTAATCCTCCTTCCTCCGTTGGTCTCTTCCCTTAGCAATGGATAGCAGCCTGACGACTGGCCAAGATGTGGGTTAGCAAGCTTGAGGCTTGAATGATCCAAGCGAGCTCGAGGGCCACCAAGGCTGACGAGCGGGTTGGGCGAGCGCGAGCCTCACTAAATCTAGCGAGCTAGGCAAGGCTTGAGCTTAGGCCTCACTGGCCTATGACAAGACTTGACTTGGCCTATGGCAAACAATCGATCAAGGAAGAAGGAAAAAAAAAGAGTGAAAAATATAAATATATAAAAATAATTAAAAAAATTAAAAATAATAGAAAATAAAACATAAAAATAAAAGAAAATGTGTTTGATGAAAGTTGGTGAGCTGAAAGAAGATATACAAAACGTTTTTCATTTTTTGTATCATAAATCAATTTCACAAACCAAGTCAAATCACCTTTCACAACTCGATTTGTTAGATAGAATTTATTTCATATAGCATTTCACAAATCAATACATTTAACATTTCACAAACCATACTCAAAGTTCAAAGATTTTTGTAATTCTTTTATAAAAAGGTTTTGCAAACTCAATATATATAATCATTTTCAACTTCGCTCATCAATCAATACATATAATTAGACATTTCTCACACCATTTGGGAATCCATTTCACATACTCATAATATCTTGAGACGTATTTCATAGAATGTTTTGAAATCATCCACAAATAACTAAAAAGTAATAAATGCCCAATTCGAAATTATGTATCAAATGCTATGCACTTAACTTTTGCCCTTTAGCCAAATCATATCATGCACATAATATGTCTCATGCTTTTCATTTTTAAAATATAAGTTTAGATTCAAAGAAAAGATAGTATTACTCACTTGAAAATGCCCACAACGTAACTATACGCGGCCGACAATCTTGTAATCCTAAAAAATAAATAAGAATTGATGTCAAAATCAAATAAAATACCACAGCAACTACCAACTGTATGAACTATGCTTAAACACTAGCAAAACAATTCCCACACAACAAATGGCAATCCCAAAGTGATTATTCACACTGCTCGAAACGCATAACTCGTACGTGAAACCCTAAAATTCTCAGTCTAACCACACCATTGCTCTAAATCATCTCTCATCAAACCCAATTGGTTCATAACGCCATAATTCACCATTTCCTTAAAATCCTAAAGTTCAAGATGTAAGAATATGGATGGGAAAGTTGAAGAGAAAAGTTTTCTGTGTTCTCTATATCTATCTATACATACAATGTCAATGTTTATATTACAAGACATGTATAATGAAAAAGGCAACTAAATAATGTACAGGCTAGATTTGATATCAATTGATCTTTGATTTGATCTTGATTGATCTAAGGAATATTCATGTGATTTGAAGATATCTTGTGTATCTTCCAACACTCCCCCTCAAGCTGGTGGCTTGTAGATATCCAAGACGCCGAGCTTGCTTAAGAGATACGCATGCTGACTTTGACATAGAGGTTTGGTGAAGACATCTGCAGGTTGTTCTTCTGTTCTAATCCCCCATGTCTCAATTATACTTTCTTGAATTTTCTCTCAAGTGAAATGACAGTCCACTTCTATATGTTTCGTTCTCTCATGCACAATGGGATTTGATGCTAGTTTGAGGGTTGCATCGTTGTCACAAAATAATCTGGTTGGTCCCTCGACTTGCACTCCAAGGTCTTGAAGTAATCCCCGTAGCCAAATTATTTCACATGTCATTTTGCCATAGCTCGGTATTCTGCTTCTGCCGAAGATAAAGAGACGGTCGGCTATTTCTTGGTTTTCCATGAAAGTAAAGAATCTCCCAACTTAATGCAGAAACCGGTTATGGATCTCCTGCTCATCGGACAAGTGGAATAATCTGCATCACAATACGCTTTCATTCTCATATCACACTGTCGCGACCCGACCTCGCCGCCCTCGGCTCCCTCATTATCGCGAGGAGAGAAAAGGGGGAAATGTCAGATTTAGGGGTACTTGATCACGAAAGTTCCCTCACGGCTTGCATTCCAAAAGACGTCATCACCTCGCCTTTCGGGTCAAGCCTCTCGTGGGTTCTGTCCACGAGATCGCGAGTTCTCCTAAACTCGTACCCCACATGACAGCGGAATGTCACGATCCATACCCACATAAGCGACACATCTAAAAAAAAGGAGTCGAATGTAGATATCGAATTTAAGGGTACTTTTACCATGGTAGCCCTCTTGATAGTAAGCTTCACCCATTAGGATGGCATCACTTCATCCTTTGGGTTATTCCCACATCAAGTATGCTAAACCATAGTGAGTTTCATCGAAACTCATACCCCGCGTGACAGCGGATCTATTTATATGATCTACTTATTTATGACAACCTAAAAATAGACGAGAGTCGCCACTAGCCTCATTTTCGGGGGTCAACTAGAAACCCAATCGAGAGTCGGGAGTGTTCCCTCGATTTCTACGCAACCAGATATCTAGGTTCGAGGACTTTGGTTACGCTAATATTGCTATTAGCGCCCTTTTGGTACCTAAATAGTATGTTGTGTTTTTCCTAACATGTCCATGCGTTTCTTTTTACATTTTCGGGATCATCAATTCCTAGGCTAAGTGATCATGCGTGGTTGATCATTTTCATGCTATTCTATTTCTTAAAAAAATAGAAAGGAAAACAACCAATGAAATTGAAATTGCAAAACGTTAAGTAAGCAATCAAGGAAAAACAGTAAATCTATCAGGCAGTCCTAAAAAAATATAAAAGAGAAAATAATTAAAAAGAAAGAAAGAAAACCCGCAACTCGTCGGGTTTTATACAATGCATGGAACCCGAGACATATGTCGGGAAAATGGGCATTACATGAAAATGGTCGGAATGGACATCAACCTCTACCATCTTCATGCCTTCTCCATCTTCAAGGTCCTAATCTAAACCTAATCTAAGAAATTTATGACTAGGTATATACAAATAAAAGAAACAGTCAAACACATCAAGCAACCAAAAACAATGAATGAACCAACTAAAGATCACTTATTCCAAAGCATGCACCATTGAATTCACTCAACATATGTATTTAAGGCAAACGGAGCAATCAATGTGTAACCCACATGATACCTAAAACTGTTTTGTAGACAATTGGTAAAAGATGTCATTCCATGAAGGAAGCACCTCAAGATTCCTAACGCATGAATTTCTAAAAAAATATTAAGAACATGAACAAATCAATCAAGAATAGATCATAGTAGCATGTCACACCGTCATTCTACAACATATTGAAAGCAATTTGGACAAATCTACTATCTCATCTTAAGATTAACAACTATCCACAGAAAAGACAGCATTACAGTTCAAAACAAATTCCAGATTTCAAAGCTCGATTTAAAAAAAGAAAAGGGCAGGGCAAATGATGGCCAAATCGCACATATAATATGTCAATGGAAATTTTGAGAAGCCTATTACAAATCTCTAGAAGACATTAAGTCCTAATAACAACATCTTCCAGCTCGTTCCGGTTAAAACAGAAAAGTGCAGCAGGTCAAAACAGCAAATCAACCTAAAAAAACTACTGCAGAATTGACAGACTTTGTCGGTATTTTTCGATGACCGGATGATGTCTATTCAGGGCGTGTGACATATCAAATCAAAGCTTGAAAAGTCTATTTGCTATGTCTAAAAGGGCTCAAGACCAGAAAGCCTCATCTATTGCCTCATTTAAGCCAAAACAGAAAGTGACATATCAAGATAAATCAAGTTCAATCAATTTCAAGTTCATGATCATTGATCATCAATCCACAGAAATTCATTAACCTCAGTAGATTATATCAATATATTCAAGACAACGTATGATTAGAGAACAAACACAGATCATGCCAGAAACTATCATTGAAGAATTAAAGTCAAAATTCCC
Source organism: Eucalyptus sideroxylon (assembly GCA_014182405.2). Classification (NCBI taxonomy): domain Eukaryota; kingdom Viridiplantae; phylum Streptophyta; class Magnoliopsida; order Myrtales; family Myrtaceae; genus Eucalyptus; species Eucalyptus sideroxylon. The sequence goes on from CM024552.2 coordinate 291,377, forward strand.
AGATTCAGCTCCTAGATTTAGTGGCTTGTTTCTCACAGCAAATGAACTTCAATTTTAATAGGCATCCTACTGATTTGAAGCTTTAAGAAATCATAATTATTTTTCTAGCTGATCTCTTCCATTAATTTCTGCGTTTAATTGCCAAATAAATCTATTAATCACATTGACTTATTAACCTCCAAAATCCTAGAACAGATTAACATATAGCCTCACAAATGCAGTGACATGCCATCCAAAGAGCAAGGCTGAACAAAGGAAGAAGTTTTGATTGACCAAAAGTTAAAGCACTTGTGCATGTGTACATCAGTACACAGATGCATTAAACGTAGGGATATTGGCACAGCTACACTGCATGATCCACAACCAGATGTATACGTGAGCAGTATCCAACTACTTTGATGCATTCCAAGAGTCGACATCAATGACATAGAGGATCACCAAATGTAACATTCAGCTAACCACAATTCACAAGCTCACGAACCTTAGGTGAGCAGTATCCAACTACTTGGGTGAAGTTGCAACCATACAGAACTTTCTACGAGAACTAGACATATTCACAATCTGTACTGACCTAAGAACCTATACATAATCAACCGATCAATCCTACACCTTCAAAACAGGATCAGAGAACAGAAGAAACGAACCATAGTGGATGGCCATTACAAGATGTGGACAATGGCATCAATGTCGGGCAAAGCAACGAGTCAGGGAACAATTCAAGAAAGAAAGCATGACAGTTCGTGCATGAAACAGAACAATTAAGAGAGAGAGAGATAGAGCAAAAAAACCTGATCAAGCTAGGGACAGAAAGCCGTTGTCGCTGATCAATTTTGGAGGTATGCCGAGACTTCCTACTCAGCGCGAACCTGAACCCCGATATCTCGAGCTCCGGAAGGGTGTGATCCGCGACGAACGCGTCGGATTGATAAGCGAGTGAGCGTCCGAAAGAGGGATAAAGAGGTTAGAATCCACAACCCAAACGGATGCCAATAGAAATCGAAAACCCGCTAGTTCGCTTCATATCTGAACCTCTTCCCACCAACACAGTCTCCGTCGATGTCGCGGATATTACCGGTCAGATCCAGCGAGTCGAATCCGGAGAGTAGAGAATCAAGAGAGGGAGGTTCGAGAGAAGAAACCCCAGCCTAATCGAAGAGATTCAGCCTCTGATCTTTGATCCCTCGCCAATGGAGGAAAAACCCTAGCCGATCGAACCGTAGAGAGAGAACACTCGATCGAGAGAAAAATCGTTGGCGAACCTTCTCCGAACTCAATGCAGACCCCGAGCCACCACCACAACCCTTAGGAACGTCAAAGACTGTCCAAAAGGGACTAAGATTGCCGGAGATGCTGAAGATGACACTGAATTTGCTCCGGTTTGTTGCTGGACAGAACAACCACCAGATTGGATACAAAAAGATCACCGGCGACTTTTCCGGTTAATCACAGCTACCTGGGACTTGAGGAAGGGCAGAAGAGCGTTGAGGACGGTTGGCAACGCCGGAGAGTTCGTCGGCGAGAGGCTGAACGCCGACGAGGGGTGGTGCGGCCCAAAGAAAAAAAAACGCGAAGACGAGAAGGGAAAGTCGGTGGGAGAGAGAAACGTCGAGAGAGAATTTTTAGAGAGAGATCGTGAGAGAGAAACGATCTAGAAAAATGCCCCCCTTCAAACCGTTCGCCCCAGCCCCCTTTTCTATTTTTTTCTCTTATTTTTTTTCTTCTTTCCTTTTTCTTCTTTTTCATTTTCCTTTTATTTCTATTTTTTATTTTCATTTCATTTCATTTATTTCTTTTTGTTTTGTTTTGTTTTCTTTTTGGCTCTTTTTTTTTTTTTTTTATACTTTTGCAAGCGATGAATGATTAAAATTTCAGGTGTCGACACATACTTCCTGAAAAGAAGGATCCCAAGTCCAGGACATTTCTTCAAGTACTTCATAACTTTCAATGCAGCGTTCATGTGAGACTGCTTTGGCTTGCGCATGAATTGGTTGAGTGTCTTTACAGCATAACTAATGTCTGGCCTGGTCATAGTCAAATATATGAGTTTCCCGACAAGTTATGATAACTCAATGGATCTTCGAGTACTGGATCTGCTTGCTGAGACACTTTAGCATCATAATCTACCGTAGTCATTTTTACATTTTGCTCTATTGGAATCACAGCTAGCTTACATCCTGACAAACCTGCTTACGATATGATTTCCAATGCAAATTTTCTTTGGCTGATAGATATTCCTTGATCTGATCGTGCAATTTCTATTCTAAGGAAATATTTGGGTGTACCCAAATCTTTTATGTGAAAGGTAGAATGCAAGTATTTCTTGAAAACTTGAATAGCTATTTCATCGTTTCCCATAATAAGTATATCATCTACATATATCATTAAGTATATAGATGACATACTTTTAGTCTGTGTAAAAACAGCATAGTCAAATCTGGATTGTTGGAAACCTGCAGCTATCAGGGACTCAGCAAATTTGGCATACCACTGTCTAGAAGCCTGCTTAAGTCCATACAAGGATTTGTGAAGACGACATACTCTATTCTCCCCTTGTCTCCGTAAACCCTGTGGCACATCCATTTAAATTTTTTCGTCTAAATCCCCATGTAAGAAGGCATTGTGGACATCCATCTGATGCAGCGACCAATCCTGAAAAGCTGCTACTAAGAGGAATGAGCGTACCGTAACATCTTTGGCAATGGGAGAGAAGGTTTCATGATAGTCAAAACCTTCCTATTGAGTGAAACCTTTAGCCAATAATCGAGCCTTGTACCTTTCAATCGACCCATCTGCTCGATATTTGATCTTGTATACCCATTTGCAACCAATTGCCTTCCAACTGGGGGTAGAGAGATGAGTTCCCAATGTCTGATTGTCCAATAAAGCCTGCAATTCTGCTTGCATAGCTTTCTGCCATCTCGGATTAGTGCTCGCCTCATCATAATTTGATGGTTCTGCTCCTAGAAATGCGAGAGATGCAACAATGATGCTCCGCCGACAGTCGATCAAATGAAACATAAGAAGAGATGGGAAATAGAATACCTAGCGAGTTTCTGACGCCACATACATAGTCCTTCGTCCAAGTTGGTGGACGCGTGACTCGCCGAGAACGCCTTGGTGGGGTATTTGCAATTGATAATTGACCCGAGCCAATACCACCAAGAGTGGATGAATGATCCATGCCAATATTAACAAAAGTGGAGTCGAGCACAACTTCATCATCCGAGGTTTGGTTTGTGGGTTGCAGCGGAGGTATTAACTCCATGGCTGATGCAGAGGAGTCCCTTCTGTTTGTTGATGTAGGAAATAGAACATATCCTGGATCATTTGAGGTTTCTTCAATATGAGGCGAAGATTGATGTCCTCGGCTATCTGTTCTTGGTTCTTGTGCGGCAAAAGGAAAAATATTCTCCTGGAATGAAACATCTCTACTAACAAAGAATTCCCCTGTAGATGAATCATAAATCCTGGTATCCCTTTTGTAAAGTGGGATATCCCATAAATGTGCAACGGCGAGCATGAGAACCCATTTTATCTCTAGGTCCAACTATAGTGGCATAACATTGACAGCCAAAAATCTTGAGATGATTCATATTTGGCTTCCTCCTAAAAAGCAATTTGTAAGGACTTCGATCATTGAGAATCTTGGTCGGCATTCTATTGATTAAACAAGCTGCAGTTAAGACACAGTCTCCCCAAAAATTGTCAGGGATGGAAGCTTGAAACTTCAAGGCGCAAGCAACATCCAATAAGTGACGATGTTTCCGTTCCACTACTCCATTTTGCTGTGGGGTATACGTGCAGGAACTCTCATGTAAAATCCCTTGAGATGAAAATAAACCATTACACTCATGGTTAAAGAATTCCTTCCCATTTTCTGTTCGTATTCGGCGGATTGTCTTGCCAAATTGAGTTTTCGATAAGGAGATGAAAGTCTTTAAATGGGATATGACTTGACCCTTAGATTGCATGAGAAAAATCCATGTGGCCCTTGAGTGGTCATCCACAATGGTGAGGAAAAAACGGGACCCATCATGATTCTATGTATGGTACGGACCCCAAACATCAATATGAAGTAAGGAAAATGAATCATTTGCACGATTTGTGCTTAATGGAAAAGGAATACGAGACTGTTTAGCAAGTGGACAGATATGACATTGCGAATAAGGAAATTAAGAACTGTGACCCATTCTGGAATACAAAGGAATTGTTTGTCATTAACAGTCAAATTAACAATGATTGTTTATTACAATGAAAACGATCAAGATGTGCTGAATTCTTCCAAAAATATAGTCCTTCAGACAGATTACCCCAACCCATCAGTGTCCTAGTCGAAAGGGCCTGAAAGATACAGCTATAAACAATGAAGGAAACCTTACAAGAATTTTCCTCATAGTCTCTAGACACAGAGATAAGGTTAAATTGAAACTCTGGGACATAAAGGACATTTGTGAGAGTGAGCTGAGAGCTAAGATTGACTGTCCTTGTCATGGACACACGAGCAACATTTCCATTCGACAATTGCACAATAATGGGACTATCCAGTTCTTCATTAACAACAGTAAATAGCTTCTTGTCACAAGCAATATGATCACTAGCTCTAGAATCAACAATCCAAGTACTCCTTGATATGGTATTTATTAGGCAATGAGAAATATACCGTAAATCTGCTCCCCCCTTTTGGAATATCCAATTTTTGTAGTGTTTGCATCAATTGATGATACTCAGCATGTGTGATGGATTGATCAGTTGATCCTGTGGGTTGATAAGCTGTTGCTGTTGATGCTTCCTTCTTTTTTTCTCTCGGTCGGCCATGCAATTTCCAACAACTGTCAATCGTGTGATGGGGCCGCTTGCAACAGTCACAAAATAGTTTGCCTTTATTTTTCAAATTCGGTCCATAACTTGGCCCATAATTTGGCCAATAATTCGACCCATGGTTCGGCCCGAAGTTCTTCGAAAAAATAGGGCCGTTGGATCTGTTTGATCCGGAACCATCTACGCCGTCCAGATCGTCCGCGTAGTGCGGCCCTTTAGAGCCGTCAAATCGCTGCGTGCAATCTAAACCATCAATTGCTGAACCTTTAAAAGGTTTTTGTTCGGTGAACCCTAGCGACGGATTCCGCCTCTTTTCTAGGATTTTCATTCCTCCTCTCTTGATTCTGGCCGCGAGAGCCAAACCCTCCGTCGCTTTGCTCTTCGTCGAGGTGAGTCTTTGGCTCTCCTCCTGCACTGCAAGTTGAAAAATCCATCCAATCGATGGTGGAGGCTCCATGGCCAGAATCTGCGACCTAAAAGTAAGGTAAGAATCATTGAGTATTAACAAAAAACGCGTTGCTTTCTCTCGGTCCTTGATCCTTTTGTACTGTTGGAGGGTTTCTTCGGTTCCGATGAGTTTTTCTTCGGCGGCCTCTAGCTCGTTCCAGAGAGCTGAAAGCTTGTTGAAGTAGGCTGTCACGGTCATGTTTCCTTGCTTCAGTTTGGAGAGGGCTTGATGCAACGAGAAAATCCTTGCCCGATCCAATTTCCCATACATCTCTTTTATACTATCCCAAAAAAATTTTGAGTCCTCTGTCGGACGCAATCCGGCGGCTATTTCTAGGCTAATGCAATTTCCTATCCATGTTCTAACAAGCTGGTTGCATTTTTTCCATATTCGCCCTAATTTTTCATCGGTTGGGACGGGAATTGTTCCGTCGATGAACCATTCTTTGTCTTTTATGATAAGGGCTCGGCGGAATTCCCGCGCCCAACTCGAATAGTTCTCGGATCCTACGTGAGATGGTTGCTGATGAGCTTCAACTTGGGTCTGTTGGCTGTAAAATGTATAGTGCGTCGTTGGGTTCGAGCCGACCCATGGCGATCTCGAAAGGAAAAGGGAATCCTGTGGGAAACCCTGTGCTATTTGTTGTCTACCCCAAATTGAAAAGCCTGCATTTGAATTTGCTGAACTGCTCGTCTGCTTTAGGTCGATGGTTGAGCTTGCCCCGGTGTTGGTTGGTAGGCCTCCATCGGCCTGCACGCTCTGGTAGCCCGGCTGTGATGTGTCTAGATTCAATCCATGAATCCATGGGTATGGCATCCAATGATAAGGGTAGCCCGAGAAGTTGAACCCTGGATTGAATTGAGCCGAAAAGTGTTGCCAGGGAGGGCGTGTGATGAACGTGAGTTTGCCCTTGAATAGGCTGATGTTCAGCCAAGGAAGTAATAATGGTTGATTCTGGATTAGGAGAAGTGGGTGGTGTTGCATTCTTTCCTGTCTGATTTTCGGAGGTTGAGGTAGGTATTTATGGATTTGCCATGATAAAGAGGTTTTAAAGAAAATTTGAAGCGGATCTGTTTTGCAGGTTGGACAAGGCATGAAGGTTAAAAGATGAATTCCTACCGGTGGCTGCTTTGTTTTGCAAGTGTTGCAACAGCAAAGGCAGAAAGGAACCGGAGGCAATTCGAAGAAGGTTGCGGAAGCAATACCAAGATCAAAAGACGCTCTGATACCATGTAAGAATATGGATGGGAAAGTTGAAGAGAAAAGTTTTATGTATTCTCTATATCTATTTATACATACAATGTCAATGTTTATATTACAAGACATGTATAATGAAAAAGGCAACTAAATAATGTACAAACTAGATTTGATATTAATTGATCTTTGATTTGATCTTGATTGATCTGAGGAATATTAATGTGATATGAAGATATCTTGCGTATCTTCCAACACAAGACCCCAAAAATCAGACCTAGTAGCTCGAATTTTACAAAATTTCAAATTTAAACCCTAATTCTGAAAACGTATCAAATCAAATGAACGAGGGTGTGAATGCTTATCATACTTTCCCCGTGAGCACAAAAATCCTCTTGGGGCCTATTTGTAGAAGTGTATTTGCTAATCATTCTGTTTCTAGAAATAATTTCTGCTCACAAATGATTTTTTATTTTAATCTTGAGAACAATTTTTTAGCATTTGAAATCATTTGGTAACTGTCCAAAATTGCTATTCTAGGGATAGAAATACATTTTGTAAATCCTTTAAATTTTTAGTTCAAACCATTTTCTTTTAATCTTTTAATAATTTTATTAATTTTATTAATTTTTTTTTTTTTTTTCTTTTCTTTTTCCCTTTTCATCTTTTCCTTCCTCAGTCGCTAGCCGTGGCCAACAACCTAAGCCATGGCAAGGCTTGTCAGCCTGAACCTCGCCATGAGCTGGGCAAGGTCAACCTCGCCAAATCCTTTAGCTCACCTCGCCAAAATTTGGTGGGGCCAAGCTTGCCTAGCCACAGGCAAGACTCGGCCTTGTCGAGCCACCACCAAGTCGACGTTGCCCAACCAAGGGAAGGCTTGACCTTGCTAGATTTGGGCAAGCTCGACCTTGCCATGGCTCGGGGTCACCGGGGGTTGGCGACGGTCTAATGAGGTCATCGGCCATGGCCAACATCGACGATCAAAGGCCGACAATCGGCCAAAAAGAAGAAGAATAAGAAGAAGAAAATGAAAGAAAAGGGAAAATAAGAAAATATATACTTGATTCTTAAATTGTTCCCTGGAAACAAAAAAAATAATTTTTTTTTCTTTTTACTCATTGATTTTGTTCAAAATCTATTATTTGGATTAAAAAATTACCAAATAAATTTCTGTTGTAAATTTATTCTTGAAAATGAAAGATTAGAATCAATTATTATTTAGCCAGTTAGGGCGCGTTTGGTGACCATTTTGTTTTGGGGAATAATTTTTTATCATAAATGGTTTTTTCTTATTTTGTTTTTGGAAACAATTTCGAGCAAAAGAACACTCTTGATAACTATCTAAAATTTCTATTCCCGGGATAAAAATGCGTTTGGTTAGATTCTTAAATTCTTTTATTTCTTTTAATTTCTTAATACTTTTATTATATTTTTCTTTTTCTCTTCTTCCTCTTTCTTCTTTGTAGCCGATTGCCGGCCACCGCCATGGTCGGCAACAAGCTAGGCAAGGTCTGGTGAGCTCGCCATGGCTGTGCGAGGCTCAGCCTCGCCTTGACTAGGCAAGGTTGACCTCACCTAGATCCGGCGAAGCCGAGCCTTACCGTTGCTCGGGTCACTGGCGACACTCTAATGAAGTTGCTAGCCATAGCCGAGGCCAATGACCGGCCAAAGAGAAGAAGAAAAAAGGAGAAGAGAAGAAGAGAAAAGAAAAGAAAAGAAAAAATAAGAACTAATTATAGGAATTGTTCTCGAAACAAGAAATTATTTTTTTATACTTCTTGATTCCGTTCCAAATCTATTTCCAAAAACAAAAAAAAAAAATAGATTTTTGTTCCTAAGAACAAAAATTTTACCAAACAGATTTCTGTTGTTTTTTCGTTCTAGTGAACAAAAAAATAGAATCAAACGCTATTTGAAGTAAAAACAAACAAAAAAACAGAATCAGACGCTATTTGAAGTAAAAACAAACAAGCCCTAACTAATCAAATAGTGTATGATGTTATTTTTTTGTTTCCCGAAATAATAAAGGATTAGAAATTCGTTTGATAACTTTTTTTATTTTCATTAATAGATTTAGAATAAAATCAAAAAGTAAAAAAAAAAAAATTCTAAGAACAACTTTAAAATCAAGTTTTTTTTTTTTTTTTTTCTTCTTTTCCTTTTGTTTTTTCTTCTTCATTTAGCCAATTGTCAACCTCGGCGATAGGCGCGACCAGCCAAATGAGGCAAGAAACCTTGTCGGGGCATCGACAGCCCCTAGTAAGGCCAGGCCTCACCCTGCTGCCACAAGGCGTGGACCAACGGCCCAACAACCGGAAGAAGGAGAAGAAGAAAAGGAAAAGAAAAATATAATAAAATTATTTAAAAATTAAAAGAATTTCTAAATCACAGAAAATTTTGGGATGTACTAAACGTATTTTAATTATGAAAATAGAAATTTTGGACAATTATCAAATATCTTGAAATGCTAAAAAAGTTCGTCCAAATAATATAATTAAAAAAATCATTTCTAAAGAAACAGAATAATTATCAAATAGGTCATTCTTCTCTCTTCCTCTTTTCTTCTGGTCCTTTGAGCTCTGCGTCTCAAATAAGCCGAGCGTGCCCCTTTTCTCTTGCTTATGTTCGCTTTTCAACCGTTTTTTTATTTTTTTTTTATCTCGTGGGTCCGACCATCCGCATATCACACTTCACTTGAAGCCTACCGATCATCGAGATCCCATCGACCTCCAAGCCAGTACCGTACCGCCTCAGCCGAGCCGAACATGGTCCATTCGGAGTGTCTTTCCCCATCGCAAGCAGCTTTCTCGCGGGAATGACATACGAGTCCAGATCGATCGAGAGAGTTCCCAAGTCCAAGATGAGCACCGCCGTCCCCGACCAGAAAGCCCGCATCGTCTCATCCACCGCCGTCAAACCGTCTTCTCCCACCCCTCCCCACCGCCGCACCCTCAACCTCTCCCTCCTCGACCAGCTCTTCCCCGCCGGCTGGTCCCACAGCCTCCTCTTCTACGCCCACCCCGGCGGCGAGTCGCTCTCTAGCCGCATGCGGGCCTCTCTCTGTGAAACCCTCACCGATTTCTACCCCTTGGCCGGCCGGCTCAGGGGCAGCGCCCGCATCGACTGCAACGACGAGGGCGCGTACTGGGTCGAGGCCCGAGCCGACCTCCGGCTCGCCGACGTCCTCGCCCGGCCCGATGGGACGTTGCTCGCCCAGTTCCTCCCTTCCTCTCACCCGGAGACGTCGCTGTTGGCCGCCATGGGGTGCCTCCTGATTGTCCAGATCACCACCCTCACCTGCGGCGGCGTCGCCGTCGCCGCCTGCGGCTCGCACAAGCTCTTGGACGGGTCCTCGCTGGCGTTCTTCCTCCGGAGCTGGTCGGCGAGATCCGCCGGGAGGCTCGAGGGCGGCCGGCCCCCTCCTCCGAGGTTCCTAGGGGACTCCCTCGTGGGGCCCAAGGAGGTGCCTTTCATGCTGTCGGACTACGCCGGCATGGAGAGCTGCGCGACGCGGAGGTTTGTGTTCCACGGGTCCAAGATATCCGCCCTCAGGGCCGAAGCGGTCCGCTCTGCTCGGCCCGGCGAGTCGACTCGGTTCACGAGGGTCGAGCTCGTGCTGGCGCTCATCGTCAGATGCGCCCTGGCTGCCTCGCGGTCTGTGACCGGGTCTTCGGGTCACCCGACCCTGCTGCGCCAGATGGTCAACCTCCGGAGCCGGCTGTCGCCGGCCCTGCGAGACAACGACGTCGTCGGGAATCTCGCCTTCGGGATCAACATACTATACGAGAACAGCGAGTCGACATTCCACGAGCTGGTCTCGAACATCAGGAGGGAAATGATCAGTTTCACCAAGGGAGCTCAAGCGAGCGGGTCCGACGGCGGCGAGCTCATGTCCATAGCGTGCGGGTCGATCGGGAGTAAGTACATCACATCAAACTTATTGCGCTAATAAATCAAGCCAATCACGAATCTGCTCATTGTCTCGTCTGACGATGTTAATTGCGATTGCAGCGGCGGGCGACTTCTTCGGAAAATGGAAGGAGGAGTCGAGGTTCTACAGGTGCTCGAGCCTGTGTGGGTTCCGGCTCTACGAGATCGACTTCGGGTCCGGGAAGCCGGCGTGGCTGACGTCGCTGAGCCTCGCGAAGAACTTCGTGTACATGGTGGACGCGAAGGGTGGGGACGGGATCGATGCGTGGGTGACGCTGGACCGGCGCGACATGGCCGTTTTCGAGCGCGACGAGGAGCTCCTCACCTACGCCACCCCGAACCCCGGCGTCGTGCACCATGTAATGCATCATTCCCGGTTCTGATCGCTGCTTGATGAACGGACCGTGAAATGTTGCTCATTTGAAAATCGAACCTCGTTTGAATTGTCGAGGATAATATGTTTTGTGCACGGAATCATATCGAGACTGCAGTTGTCTATAATTCATTTGTTTCATAAACGATAACTAATCATTAGTTATCATTTGTTTGATGACTCTTGGTATTATCAGTTTCATGAAAATCCTTTTTCGGGAATCGACTGATTTTCTGACAATTTCCTGCCAAGTTGAGACAAAAGTTACGACAGATGGAACGGCGACCACAGGATCGGAGCTCAAGTACTTGATGGCTCTAATCTTTTATAAGCGCATTTAAGGTCATCTTGAAGTGGGGCAACTCCAAAAGATCTCCTAAGAAAAGATATTCTGAATTTTCGAAAGATTTAAAGATCTCTAGAACTATATCCGCGAGACTTAAAACACCATCGATCTTGATTCAATTTAATTGGGATTTATTTGGTTTCGCATGAGTTTCGGGAGATCATTTTACTCTTTGCTCCGCTAATCTATTTCTCTAAAAAAAAGTCAACAGCGATCATATCAATGCATCTCTAGTCTAACTGTGAGTGCTTTTTGTCCATCGTCCAAAAGTCTGTGGATCATTTTCAATTTTGTCCTTTTATGTCGGCAAAACCTTTTCGTTTTTAGTTTTTTTTTTTTTTAATCGTTGGGGATTTGGCTGTTGCCGAAGGGAGATTCGAAGTATCAATGCAACATAGTAATTTAATTAGGTAACATGTGGTCCAACTATTATAAGTAGCTCGAGAAAAAAGGCTTTCATTGGGGTGTCCATCTAAATAGCATCAACATTAGCATGTAACACGTGACATGAGACACGACACGATATGATATATCAATATGTCATTTCTAAATAAAAAATATATTGAATTTTAACATATTGAGACACTTTATATATTTAATGTATATATTTATATATTTTATGATTATTTTAATTCAAATTCACAAATAAATAAATAATAAATAAATAATTTAGAATGAATTTACATTAAAAACATTAATTCACAATTTGTTATTATCATCCATTATTTCAATTTGACATATTCAATTATATTTCAATTATCCATAAAATTTGGAGGAAAAAAAACAAGCAATCTACGTAGTTTTTAATAAACTCTTTTGGAAAATCGGAATAAAAAATCTCATTTGAAATTTGCTCCACTTCCATCAAGTGGGGTTTCTTATATGTACGGAAGAGAAACAAAGCAAGAGATGAATTTGTTCCAAAGAAAATTAACTACGAAAATAATACAACAAGTATGAAGATAGTAGCGCTACAAACAGATCATTAGGGTTATTAGAAATATCCAAATAGAAAAAAAAAATATTAGAAATGTTGTTTTTGGGACTGATAAAGACATTTCTGTACATTTGCAAGGCTCCTCATTCTCTGTGCTCGACTAGAATTGGTTTGAAAGGAGCTCTTGCTTTCTTAAATTACTATGACTCTGGTAGAAGAATTCTCATTGTTGCTAGATAACTACATCGACTTAATTGACCCCTCTCATCTTGTGAGAAAAAAATTATCTAAAAAATCTTAAATCTATTATATTTTTATCAATTCAGTTTTAAATATTTTAATTTTACTAGTCGAGTCTTAAATATTTCTACATTTTATTAATTGAATCTATCTGGCTTGTTTTGGTTAGAAATCGCCGATGTGCATACTGACCGTTCTATATAATATGACCGACGTCAACATCGATATGGATAATTTTTGATAATATTTTTAATGATATTTTGAATTTAAGGCACTTGGCTGGACAAAAAGAGATAGGCTCTAGTGCATAATTTCAAGGGATGTACGTTGAAGCTGGTATTGATAGAATGAATGATCAAAACTTTGCTCCTTTAGGTAAATAATCGTGGGATCTCAGCTTGGTCCAGCAAGGGCCTGCATAAAGAAGTAACCAAGGTTTGGCTTCTTCTTGTTTTGGGTATAAAGAAGTAACGTCCCTCTCGTTCGGTTAAATCATTCCCATCTTTCGTTCCTTAGCCTATAAAGCCGTCAGCCAAAGAAGCCTATATTTTCTATGCATGATCTTCACTTTTACGTTTTGTCTGTCACCATAATCGCATTGAGCCACCACCGAAAAGTTCAATCATTGGGTTAAATCAAACTCGGGGTCTTGTCGATAGACATTTTCATACTCAACAGTACAAAAAGGAAGAGCGTAATAAGTCCAATCGATTCATTCCCGAGTTCTTAAACTTGGGGATTCATGGCAGATGGAATGGTGACATTCCTGCTCCACAAGCTCTCAACGGTGATAGAAGAAGAAGAGTATTTGCTAAGAGGCAATGAATTAGAAGGGAATGGCACGTTTTTGAATCTAAGAAAGATACTGTCAAGTGGGTACTCTGATTTGCCTAACTATTTGAAATCTCGTCTCCTATAACTAAGCATTTTTCTAGAGGAACATATAATGAGGTAGGACTGTCAAAAAGGCCCAGCCAGGCTCGGCCCGACCCGGTTTGTCCCGTACCGACCCGACCCGACCCGACTCATCCCAAAGTCTTCTTCAAATTGGTTAGGGTCGGGTTGGGCCGGGTCGGCGCGGGCCCTTTCGGCACCGGTACCGTGCAGGCCTTTTGGCCCCATTTCCCTCTCTCTCCAGACTCTCCTACTCTCTCTATACACGATTGAAAATCCCTAACCCCGTCACCCACCAACACAGCCACCATGACCTCCGGCGTCGTCAGCGGCAGCAAGTTTGAAGCGATGTGGAGCTCCCGAGCTTCGATCACCGTCACCTGCAAGTACCACAACTTTGACAACAGGTACACCTTCGAGCGTGTGTGGGCCACGCACGGCGTGTCAGAGCTCCACGCCTCCGGGAACGCGTCGTCGGCCTGGGTGTCGATTCAGACGAAGAGCTGGATGTCAATAGAAGACGCCGCTCCGCTCCGCCTCGTCGCTGCCCTCAAGGTGGTACCCCTACGGGGCCAGCAGGCTATCGGGCGAGTCGCGGACCGGCACACTGGAGAGGTCGAAGCAGACGCCGCCGAGGAAGCTCTCCGACGGTGAGTCCCAGACGGAGATCTTCAGCGTGGAGCTCGCTGACTCGGGCTTGTTGTGGCCAAGCGCGAAGACCTGGTGCCGCTCCGGCGCGTCGGTTGGCTTGCCAGGGCGGTGGATCGTCGGCTTCGAGTGGACGTAGTTGGTGGTGGTGCGGAGCTTGACGTACGGGCTCTCGTTGTAGGCGACGCCTCGCACCAGACTACCCTATACTCTCTACAGTGTGGGAACACTTTGAACGGATTCCATGAAGAAAATGCTAGATTATATATTGCCGGGCTCATACTAGTGGTGCTAGTGGTAAAGGGACTAGTGCGATGCATCAGAAAAGGCAAAAGAAGTGCATCAAATCAACTCATTAGGGTCAGTAGTTCTTCTGATTTATGGAAATTTAACCCAAAAAACTGGATAGATCAAACTTTAGTTCTTGTGGTCTATGGAAATTTGACCAAGAATCTAGTGGGAAAAAATTAGTGATCATGTTTATTCTGAATAAATTGTCTTTCAAGTTAGTAACGCATGAGGGATTTCAGTGATTTTTTTTAATAAAATCCAACCAAATTTCATAATCCCGTAGCATGACATTTTGAGGCGTAAGTATTGTAATTCATATATGGAAGAAAAAAGTAAATTGAAGAATTTATATACAGAAGAAAAAAAGTAAATTAAAGAAATATTTCTCTGGGACATCTCTTGGAGTATATCACGTCTTGTCAAAATTTGAGTTACATATTTCGACTGCTCATTTTATTAATGTCGAATGGTAATCGCAAACAAAACTGTTAATTTTTGTCAAACTTGAGTCATTCTAGCAAGATAATAAGAAAAGTTGGAAGTTGCAAAAGAAATTGTTAAATTTTTGTCAAACTTGAGTTATCCTAACAAGATAATAAGAAAATAGATTGAAAAATGCTTGATTAATTGGGAGATTCAAAGCGTCTAGCTCAAATGACATAGGGCTTCAATATTTTGAAAAAGAGGTTAAACTCTTGGAACTCTTTGGTATTGAAAGGCAAGTTACTCCAAATAAGGTGTTGCGCTCATATCTTTAGTTTGATTGAGAGAGTGGTTGAAAAACACAAATAATTGCATCATGAGAATACGTTTAGCTGTGCATTATGTGAGATCTTCTCCTAAAATGCTAAGATGATTCAAGGAATGTGCTGAGTTAGAGAACATTAAATCCAAGAGTCTTGTATGTTTGGATATCAAGATTCGTTGGAACTTGACATACATGATGTTGGAAGTAGCTTTGAAATTTTAAATAGCTTTTAACTCGATGGAATTTCAAGATAGCAAATTTGTTGAAGAGTTTTTCAAGGCAAAAGGATTACTTACTAGTGAAGATTGGAAATATGCTCGTTAATTTATTCCTTTCTTGAAGTTGTTTTTTGACGCGACTTTAAAAGTTTCAAGTTCTTCTTATGTCACTAGTAATGATATGACAAATGATATTTATGGAATCTATATAACGATTGATAGATGTCATGAGAATGATGACCAAAGTCTGTAGGAAATAGTTAAGAGAATGAAGACAAAACTCAATAAGTATTAATGCAATGTGAACAACATCAATCTTACTTTGTTTATTGCTCACATACTTGACCTGCGACATAAGTGGGATTATGTGAAGTTGATAATTAATTGTGCTTACAAAAGCAAGCATGCAGAAACTTTATAAGATAAAGTACCAAAATCTCTAATGTTTTGAGCAATACCGCATTAGTGCATATGCCCCCAAAGCAACTTGAGGCTAAAAAAACACAAGGATGGTAAACAAATCAAAGTCTTCTATTGTTAGTGTTAATATTATGACTGCAATGTATTTTAGCCAAGCCAAGCAACAATAGAAGAAAAATCTGAATTGGACAAGTATTTAGAGGAAGGATGTAAATGTTATACTGCTGAATTTGACATCTTAAGCTGATAAAAAATAAATTCTATTAGATATCCCATCATTTCTTCTATTGCACCGAGATATTTTGGTTGTACCCATTTCAATTGTAGCATCAGAGACCGCATTTAGCACCAAAGGTTGTATGCTTGATATGTTTCATAGCTCATTGACTCCAATTATTGTAGATGCTTCTATATGTATTCAAGATTGGTTACGATCTACGCCACTTTCATGTTCGAATGGTGAGGAATTGAAAGAACTCAAAATTTTTTAGTCAAGTTAGAAATATAATTGTAGAATATTAATGTCTTTCTATATTTTAATGCATTAGTTAATTCTCATTTTCATGTTTAGCCCTTGCTTTTTGATGACTTTGCCGGTACGATGCTAGTTGATGAAATTGTTTTGTTTTTTTGTAGGATCCTATGTGTAAGGCAATAATTAACCTGGTCTGACGTGACAGATGCATTTTCCGTGGCCTTGGATTGACGATTTCTCCGCTATTGTTCTTGGAAGTTCTTCACATTTAGTCCTCATCGCTTCACCTACCGACATAGGTTACTTTTTGCTGCTCTGTGTTGCAAAACAGCTGCTTTAAATCATGACATTTCCCTGGGCAGTGGCTTTTCCATCCAACTCAATATTTTATTTAGCCTGACAAGATCCTTTTGGGTTGCATTGAAATACTTGATTCAACAAGAAAGCTGTTGAGGACAGCTTGGCAAGCACAAATCGGGTTAATGCCCGAGCAAGAAAGCTCTAAAAGGGCGTTTAATAACAATTTTGTTTTTGAAAATAATTTTTATCAAAAATAAAAAAAATTATGCTGTTCTCGAGATAAATTTTTAAGCATTTTAAGCTGTTTGGTAACTGTCCAAAATTTCTTATTTTGTAATAGAATTGCGTTTGATACCGTACTTAAAATTTCAACTCCAAATCATTTTTTTTAATTTTTAAATAATTTTGTTACTTTTGTTACTTTTGTTACTTTTTCTCTCCATGTTATTCTTTTTCAAGTGATCGCAACCTCACCGGAGTGTCACCGGCTCTCAGTGAATCCATCCCTCATCAGCCGAGCCTCGCCGATGACCAAGCAAGCCTCGTCGGGGCTGAGCGAGGCCCGCTTGGCCCTTTGGCGAGGCTTGGCCTCGCCATATCACGAGGCTCGCCCAACCCCGCCGAGGCTCAGCCTTGCCAGATTTGGCGAGGCCGAGCCTTGCTAGTGGCTGAGCTTGTCTCCGGCGAGCTCTATGCACCAGTTGCCGGCGACTAGCGGTGGTGGCTGGCGGACGGCAACTACAACGGTGGTGGTAGATGAAGAAGAAGAAGAGAAAATGGAAGAAGAAAAAGAAAATAGCTTTGATTCTTAGATTTGTTTTCAGGAATAATAATCAATTTTCTTTTTATTATTGATTATGTTCCAAATTTATTTTCGGGAACAAAAAAAAGTAGAAATTTGTTCTAGGAAACAAAAAATTTTTTCCAAACACGATTTTGTTCCAAAACTACTCTCATGAACAAAAAATCAGAATTTGGTACTATTAGGATGGTTACCAAATAGGCCATAAGATTACATGCTTTACTTGGCTTGTGATTTTGCAATGACATGTATCTTCATTATGGTCGTGCTTTTTGATTCGTGTGACTTAAGCCTATCCTATTTCTAGTTTTGTCAGTTGAGTTATAGTATTTGCATCCTGCTACATTGTAGAAAATGTGACAATGTAAATGTGTAGCTTAAACTCTTTACTAATTGACTTGTGATTGAGCTCTTGTGAGGTTCTGTAGACTGATATAACAGTGCTTATAATGCCTGCATTTCTGATGCACTCAATAGGTAATGATGACAGACCACTATGGATATATTCAAAAGTGTCTTCGTCTACTCCGTTTTGGTGTGATAATTGTTTTTTCAGTTTTTGAATTTTGACTCTGATAATTTGTTTTCACTTGGCATCACAACTAGCTAGCTAATGCATAGGCGAAGTAACTTCGCCCTAAAAATAAAAAAATAAAAATGTGCCGTCACATTTTTTTTTATGCATTTAGGGTTGGTTAGGTCGGAGCACGTGGCCCTTACACTTTGGGTCCGGCCAGACCTGACCCGTTGACACCCCTATAATTAGGTGCATGAGGCACATCCGTCTATAAGTATTTGAAGGGTCTGTGGAAGGGCAAGATAGCAAGACATTGGAAGTAGTTACAGAGAAGTACCTCCTAGAGCTTCATGATAGAAGCTTGATCCAAGTTGCGAGAACAACCACCAATGGGAGGATCCACGCTTATCGTGTGCGTACATGACATCTTGAGAGAGATCCTATTGACAAGGTCGAAGGAGGAAAATTTCGCAACAATAGTTAATCCAACGATCACAAAGTGTTCCAGAGAGGCCCGGCGAATTGCCATCCATTGTAGCTCTACCAATGCACAATGGCGTAAGGTCAATGCCGTTCGTCTTCCCTCTCCACTTGTGTTCGGATTGCCAACTGTACCGTCAAACTCCTCGGTATTAGCCCCTGGGTAAATGGGCTTAAGCTGCTCGACGTGTTAGACCTAAGGAATGCTCCTTTAGATTCATTTCCCAAGGAGATTATCATATCATACCATTTGAAGCCTTTAAGATTGAGACGTGCACAGATAAGGAAGCTTTAAAGTTCAATAGGAAACCTACAAAAGCCGAAGACTTTGGACCTGAAGGAAACCTTGGCGTCCGAGTTGCCCACTTCCGTCCTTAAGCTACGACGCCTTCGATATCTCTTGCTCCACCGGTATGAGTTGGGGCTGGACTTGTACTATCGCAAGCACGGCTTAAAATCGAATGCGGCAATTAGAGGCCTTGCGTCGCTACACAAGCTGTGCTGCGTCAATGCGGACTGAGACAATGGAACGCTCAGGAACGTTGGATCGCCGAGCCAGCTAACGAAGTTTAAAGTTGGAAACTTGAGGAAGGAAGATGGGAAAGCCTTGCGCTCCTCCATCCAGAGTTTGAGCAAATTCCACGCGTTGTCTCTCCGTTCTGTCCGACCGGACGAGGTCATCGACATTGAACACTCAACTCCGCCGCGTTTCTTGCAACATGTGTAGTTGGAAGGGCGCCTGGAGAGAATGCCCTCTTGATCTCTTCCCTCCATAGCATAGTGGGATTGTATTACGCCATAGCCGGCTGCACCGCACCCATTTTTAGCTAACTTACGAGGGTTCGTGGGCTTAATGGGTCTTCGTTGATTTCGTGTGGACACGGATCAAGCTGAAGAAAATGGGAGACGGTGAAAAGCTAAGGTCCAATTCCGGCTTAAGAAGTCGAAATTCGATTTTCTTTCTCTGATCTCGTTAAGCATTCGTCCACAAGCCCAACACTCGCTGCCCAAGATCGGTTCGATGGCCCTTTCCCTCTCATTCAAATGTAATCCCCCGCTGGTCTGTTTACTGCCGTCCCGGGCCATCTAGCTTGTCAAGCTCGGGTAATGTAATGAGAATACAATTTGAAGAACTTTCAAATTCTCTAATTATAATCGTTCATTCCTATTGTAAATTCTTTTAGAAAATAACAACTATCTTGATCACATGTTGATTTCTCTTTACTGTTGTATCTAGACATGAAAGTGCAAGTCAAGTATTTTATGATAAATATAAATCTTCAAGAAAAATTAACCGCCACATTGATTTCGTCTCACTATGCAATTTCATTAGTTTTGTAAAATTGAGAATTCAATGCAAATTTGAAGTTTCTTCCACTTTTTAAATTTCGGCTTAGGAATTCAGTTTTATTTGTCCATATGCATTTCATCTTTTGTTGAACACCCTCTCTTTCTTTCTCTTTTTTCTGAAAACATTCATCTAAATTTAGAAAAGCTTCTCACAACTTTTGCAAAATCATGGATAGGAAAGTTGAAAGTGTTTTTTTGTAAAGGGCTCTTTTTCTCACTCTAGAAAACTAGCAACTTATAAAATAAAATAAAAAGTTGTAACATGGGTGTGATGTCAATTGTTGTTATATTGTCCATATTTATTTATTTTTTTGTTTCACCCTACAAAATTAATTGATATTGCTCATCTTGCCATCCGACAAGCCGTTGCTTGCCTAGAGATATTAATCAGGACAGGCAAGGCCCACTTTTTTTTTTCCCCCAAAAGTCAACACCCAAAATCTGATTGCCACGTCACATTTGTCGATTTCTTCTAAAGCAACCCAACATTAATCAGGTTGTTGTGGCTTGCTTTGGGAACGAAGGGGAAGTAATTATTTTTTGAGAATTGTTTAAAGAGTAGACCTTGCTCCTCGAACCAACCATTGCCAAATAAAGTATGGATAGGCACTTGCAAAGCATATTATATTACTTCTCATCATTTTCAATATCCACTCATGAACTTGATTAGGCATGCAACTTCGTATAGTTAATTAGGTACTTTGCAAAATGATTTTGGTGGTTGAGTGTAGGACTTGAATTTCTTTTAAAGATATCTGATCAAAGGAAAGTGGTCCACTAATACATTATATTGATGTCTTTTTTTCCTAATGGGCACGCTAAAGGACACGTTAGCAAAGGACAAAAATCAGTATTTTCCGCTCGCGTGAATGGTCTCTATCTTTTGTTCGGTGATCAATATCAACTCACAACTTTTTTTTATTCGACAATATCTCTAAATTGTCGGCTTGATATGGTCTTTTTGTTAAATGAAAATTAACAGTGTCCGCTAATGTGGAGGTTAACCCGATTAATTTGTCATCAAAGGTCCAGAGTTGGTGTTTGAGCGGACCAATCAGCTGGTCTAGAAGGTCGAGGTCAACCTTCCTCTTTTGTTTTTTGTAATTTTTGAACACCCCAATATTTATTTTTATTAAGTGAATCAAACGCTTCCTACTCACCACCCCCATCCGCCATGGCTAGTCTCAGAGAACATCGCCATCAATACTCGACAGCTGTTGCCACTGTTGTCACCAAACTTTAGAGATAAGTACAACATAAGTATTATAACTTTATACGACATTCACCAGAGTGTCATAAACTTTTTTTCGGTTACTTAAGAATGATAACTTCTAAAAAATTCCAATTTGTGTGTCGTAACTTTGAGTTGATCACTTGAGTGTCGTAATCTTTTAAAAATTATTCACTCAAGTGTCAAAATTTGACTTGGTATGGCATTTGCAGTGAACTTTTTTAAAAATTATGATATTCAAATGAGTGTTGTACATAATACATAAGTTACGGTACTTAAGTGATTGAAAATATTTTTATAATACTTAGGCTTTGTTTATTTTGTAGAAAATACTACATATCTAAAAAATGTTTTCCTAAAAGTCATTACTAGGAAAATAACAATATTTTTTGGTGTTCAGCCAAAATTTAAAAATAAAATAGAAAATATTTTTCATCAGTCGATTTCCGATTTGATTTTCAAGGAAAAGTTACCAAAAATCAATTTTTAAAATATTTTTGTATTTAAAATGGAATTCTTATTTTATTTTTTAATTTTTTTTCTTTTTCTTTTCCTTCCTCATTCTTCCTCCTCCTTCCTCTACTGGACTCTTACCTTAGCAATGGTCGACAGCCCAACGACCAGCTAAGATGCGGGTTGGCGAGCTTGAGGCTCGATTGATCCACCTGAGCTTGAGCTCCATCGAGGCTACAAGCTTGCGGCTCGCTAAATCTAAACGAGCTCGAAGGAAAGAAAAATAGAGAAAAAAATTAAGACCTCCATTTAAAAAGAAAAAGAAAAAGAAAGCTTAAAAATAAAATAAACATATGTTTGGTAAAAGTTGATGAATTGAAAGAAGGTATGGAAAACTTTTCCGCAAAGTGAAGAATATTTCTCTCATTTTTTAATATATTTTTTTCATTAGCAGAATATATTTTTCGTGATTAATTTATTTTTCGTGAAATGCATATTAGACAATCCGAAAAATGCTTTTGTTTTTCTCTCAAGCAATGAAATAAGTGTGATACAAAATTTAAGATATACGAGGTGTCCTTTTTGGCCCACCTTGACAACCAACTCAGCCGCCGCCGCCATCATCACCGAGTTTGTCCTGTAACGAACGAAAGAAACGAGGCCACGAATTTGTGCAGTTCCATCTTGTGGTTGCGAAAGAAATGGATAAGCACGGATGACGTGTCAGTTGCTTAGTGGACCAACCCGGAACACTTCCGTCGCTGAAAGTCAGCTACATTGCAGACACGTTATGTAACACATCTTTCAAATGCGACGGCACATTTTTGTTCACTTCGTTCGCTAGACAAGATTGCTTACCTAATTCGAAGTGTAGTTCCTCGTTTCGACCTCATTTCCATGAGCGGAGAAGGGAATGCGGATTATGATTATCGAGGCAAACACGGTAACGGCAAAGTCACATTTGATGATGATACGAATTCTTATACATTACTCATCAAGGGAAAAAAAGGATAATGATGACTATAGTGCTAAATTTTTCGATAATTTATCAATGTAATCCATATAGCCGAAATTAATTAAAAACTGTCGAAGTAATTGATGGTCATTCTAAATAACACGACTAACGTTGATGTGAATGATATTTATAAAATATTATAAGATTTTTTTCTGATGATGATATTTACAAAATTTTATAAGACTTTTTTTTTTTTTAATATTCTTCCTGAAAAGGTTGGTGAGGTGTCGGCAATCCCCGTTGGTCCTTCCGAGAAGATGGACAACGAAAAAAAAAAAGAGAAGAATAAATTCAAAAAGAATTTTAAAAAAAATTCGAAAAAATTATCTACATCAACACCAGCGATATCATGTAAATTAGCCGACGACCACTTCAGCAATTTTTGGTCAAATGAAAAGTTTAGAACTAAATTAATCACCTATTAAATAATAATAGTTAATCACCTTAGATTTTAAGATTGCTAAATAATAATGTCCGTAGATACAAAAGGTTAATCCATGATACGTGGACCGAAAGATCCACTCAACTTTGGGTTTTGCAAGGTGAGCAATATGAGCTGGCGGGAAGAAGACCCTTATCCTTGGATCTCCTTTTCGTTCCACTGACACTGAGCCATTGCGAAGCTCGGATGATGGGGGACACCTTCATGACCCCGTTGATGATCTCGTTGTGAGATGGATCGCAAAGTGAATTTTCTTTTCTCTATCTCTTTCTCCTCCCCTTATCTTCTTAAGGTGACATGACACCCTAGCATTGCTAGCATTATGAATAATTAAAGACATCACCAGTCTCATTTGTTCTTATTAAATTGGAATTTTGTAGTAATGTCAACGGCTTTATCTTTTTGGCCATATACAGCCATCCACATTGTATAGCGTGGTTTCGTACAAGTGATGTAACAACCCCTCGTGAGATTGTGGCTGTAATGCACCCGAGCCCAATACCTGGAATTTGCATTACCCAACGGCTAATCATCACAAACAACCGTAAAAAGAATATTCAATGGCCCTTAATTCTTGAAATAATATATGACAAAACCCATTCTCGTATTAGAACAATCCTTCAAACCCTAATTCTGCATCCAAAAGTCGCTTTCGTTGCCTATCTAAGGTACTCAAAACCCGTAAAATTAGAAGTGGGTTAGCCCGCCCATTGTATAAGTGGATCGTTGATTGGAAGAGAAATTCAACGAAATCCCAACCAGCCGATCTAATGTGATATTAACTACTTTTGTAAGAAATTTCGGTGGCTACGGTTCACATCATAATGTGTAAGGATCGATGGATTAGGATTGTAGTATAAACACACCATACATATATTATTGACAAAGCAACTGCCACCAATCAAAACATTATGTCATTCACATAGCCAACCCCACGACGGCCAGAATTAATCACTAAGGTTAGAGGGTTTGGATAAGATGTAGCTCCCAACAGGCTTAGGACCTTAGAAAGAGCAAGACTTGACAAAGTCTCTTACTTAAAGAGCATCTCAAAGATACTGGAGAAATAACAAATTGAGGAAATTTACGATTTTCAATGCATTGCTTGCCCTTACGCACAACGAATATCTTGAAAAGAATGTCAGCCACTATCTTGAGCGATGATGATTTGCGCATAGGGTAACGATTAGATTCCAATGGAATCATCTTTAGCTGCAACAAGCATATTTGGAATTTCTATTGCCATCCACCGAACCCCACTCTAAAAATCAGGATTGTCGAGAACTTTATTTTTATTTTTATATGAGTAGATTTGCTTAGAACTTGCATTGCTCACAAGGTAATTCCAAAATTGCATTTCTGATTTGACAACTCGGCGAAGAGCACTAATCTTGTCCTTCTTAGTTAAAGAAAGAAATTTAAGGGCTTCTTTTAATAGCTCACATACTTTGACTTTGACAAAAATCAAAACACCCCAGACTTCCACAAAATGCAAAAGATGACACCTAAATCTATGCATAATTATTTTATATTTCTTCGAAATTCTATTAATATTTGTAACTTTATCCTTCGCTCTTGCCTAAACTTATTAGAATCACTTTAACACAATCAAAGAAAAGATGAAAATGTCTAATGACAATTAAGGTAGCAAAAAAAAGGGGGTTAACACCACTGTTAACAGATCGAGCCCATTATCAAACTACAACCTATTTCAAGTTTCAACCTAATAAAACGAGCTACAAAACAAGGCATCTTACCCGATAAAACAAACTAGCACAAAAACATGTAAGAAAAGAAGAAAGCCCCGAAGAAAAAGAAGGGAAGAGAAGACGAAAGGAACGGGCTGAAAAGCTCCTTTAAGGGTCGGCGGTCAAAAAGGGCAGGTAAGCAAAGGAGAGCCAAAGAGACAAAATGCAAAGGAAACGAAAGAAAGGGAGAGGGAAGAAAGCAAAAGGCAAAGCAGGAGCACCGGAGAGAGAGAAAAGAGCCTTTGAGATTCTTTGACCCTTTCGATGGGGGGATGGAATCAACGCGCACACATGGACGATGCTCCATGGAAGTGCATTTGCCTTTGCGGATTAGGCCCCACTTCTACGATCCCGCTCCTCCCGGATATCGGTCAAAACCGACCCGCATACGCCATCCCTTATGTCACCTTCGATTTTTTCACGGTCCATCGAGGAGGAGAGAAGACACTAGACACACTTACTTTCTTTACTTTCTCTCTCTTGCTTTGGACGGATTCGCGGCGGTGATAGGCCGTGGGGGGGCCGGGGGCTGGTGAGGGCCAGGCCTCTAGTATTCGGTACGACTATATTAGGTATTCGCATAAAAGCGCCCTTTAGTCTAAACTTCTCGGGCCCGCCATTGATCGCGGGAAGTTTGCAACGCAAGACTTGCGTGGCTAATGACGTTCTCTCCTGCCGCGGTATTATCGACTGATCTAAACATTCTTGATTATTTCGATTCAAGTGCGACATGTATGTGCTCGAAATTAGTTATATTGATTTAAACGATGCAGTAATATCAGACTATTATATTGCACTTTGTAAACTTTGCACGATACATTAGGTATGATGCCTCGTGTGACTCTCATATACCAAACGCAAGACACATGATGAACCCCATCTCCGCTTCATCTCTACCCAAATACGAGTTTTGGGGTCCCATGCCAACCACCGTCTAATTAAAACTCTCTCTCTCTGTCTCTTCCGCCTCAAATGGCCTAGTTAAGCGACCGCCTTTGGAAATTCAACATTTCACACGGCAACATCAACTGCCATAAATGGCGATCGAAGCTCCAGCGCATTGAAATCTTGGAGCGGTTTCGTCGCAGCTGTAGGGACAGATGAGGACAACGCGTGGCCAAGTCCACATCACTCACGACCGACGGGAGCCGGAAGTGGTTCTCGGGTTCACTTTACCTTTCTTCCCTAGCCAAGGGCATGCTCGAGTCATTCGAACGGAACGAAGAAAGACGGGTCGTTTCGGAGATTAGTAGGATTAGCGCGCGAGGTCGATAGACATGGAACGATGAAGCATACGGAGCCCGACACGTCGATTTCAAAAAGAACGCGTTGAAACGTAACTGTCCCCCAGGATTGGATGCTTGATTTGGTGCAATATATCGGAATAGTTATCATCATCCATCTGCCCAAGCCACCTAACCCGAGCGACGCGTCGTTTGGACTTTAGGGAAAGGCAAAGAAATGCGTCAAAGTGGAGAATCCGAAAGGGAGGAAAGGGAGGAAAGGGAGGAAAAGGTCGACACGGCCGGCGAAGATTGCTGCACGTGTTTCGACAATCCAAAGTCTCCCCCCCCCGCCATCTCCTTTTGCGAATGTTTACGTAGGACCTTGGAACTGCATCGGAATCGATCCGTTTCTGGTGTTTCTTTTCCTAACATATCTCCACGGTTCTCATAAAAAATAAGCAACCCGGGTCGGTTTCTTCTTTTGCAAGAAAACTAGGAGGTCAGAAATCACCTTGTTGGCATCAAGAGAAAAAAAGAGTGCTTACAGAAAGATGAGGTAAAGCAATGTAACTGCATATCAAGAATGTCCAAACTTGTCATGGAGCATGGGCAATAAACAGCAGTTCACAACTCACACGTTATCCTCCAATTTGGATTTTATTATATGCAAAGGTCTATACATGCCAGCTAGAAGCATCATCGATACTCTCCCATCTTGAGAATAAAAATCGAGAACAAATGTTCGAGACCAGTAAATACATGTTGACCGGGATGATGTAAATTAGAGTGTTCCTCTACAATCATCTTTCTGGTTACGACGACCCAACCAATTACCGGAAAAGTCAGATATACCTCCCAATTTTGATGAAACCTGAAAAGCTAAAATCCTAAATTCTAAGTACCTCAAGGAATGTCATATTGAGCCAAGAATTTCGAAGCTTTCTTGAGACCTTGCGCTGCGAGAAAGCCCGATCATCAGCATTCAATGATCAGCAACATGATCCGATGTTCTTAACGTCCTCTCACTAGCTTTCATGACAGAAAGTACTTGCAAAGTCTCTCCAGTACAATGAGCGGAAACTTTCAAACTAGCGCCGTCCATTTGCCCAATGCCTGTTCTGGTTCCCAGGTCTCATGTGTAGATTTCTGTGGCCATGCGACTGTTTCGGGAGATCATGCAAATCCATTACCTGTATAGTCCGCTGCTTCTTGGCTGTTCAGGAAAGAAAGGGGCACAATTAAATCCAGATAAGGCCAAACAAGAGAAATTGTACTTTAAATACTAAGATCAAAATTTAACGACACGCCTCCAATCATTGCCGCTTCGATTTCATGCCCCGATGAAAGCTTCCCTCTCTCGAATTTATAAGTTTGAGGCAGGATTAAACCAAAAACCACAAAATGACAACATAAATCAAGGACACATACCATTCTCAGCTTGTTGATAACTTTCCTGGAGCTTCCTCTTCGTAGCTTCAAGTTTCATTTGGACGGAAAATTCTAGTGAATACTTGGCGTCCTAAGAGACAAGGAAACAACAGCGACATCAGATAATGCTTGTTATAAGCAACAGACTTCAAAAACCTGAGATGCGTCCTTACATCTTTCTGATTACCAACCATTCTCCTCTGAGCGGAAGTCTTCTCCAATTTTCTCAGCTGGAGCTTGGACTCTTTGTTGACCCTTTGCTCTGCAGTGAGATTTGTATGTCTACCCTGCCCAGCATTAGTGTTTGAGGGTCTATTTGGCTTCACAATGTCTTCTCGCTTCTTCAAATGTTGACTACTGTTATCTTTGAGACTGTCTTTCACTCCATCTGGCTTTCTCTCTCTTCGTTGCTCGCTCACATTTTGCTTCTCTTGGGACGGTTTTCTTCCATTTTCACGGTTCTTAGCAGATTCTCCGCCAGTACGAGGATCTGGAAAATTTAGCATTTGTACAGAAATTAATCTAAAGAAAGGACCAACGAAAAAACCATGTAGCAATAGAGTGAATAAAGTTATACTCACTTCCGTCATCATCCATGCCATCGAAGAACTTCACAAAAGAACAAGCCACGGACATGCAAAGAAGCAGAGCCAATAAGTTCAGAGGCAGTGAACTTCCTCAAATAAAAATGCCTCTAATATGCGAGAAGAAATTTTTACCCGAGATAGCTCCATTGTAGATGTGTGAGGAGGCAAAAATGCTCCCTCGTCCAAAGGCGGAGATGGAAGTCCTTCTTCTTCTTCCTCTTCCTCTACCTCTTCCTCTTCCTCATTATCGCTTGACGGGTTCACAGAATCAGGGGTACTCCCTGCTCTCGCATAATAAATGAGCACTTAGAACCCGTGCAAGGGATGCTAAAAACTAGCCTGTCTTTTCTTAGCAATCAGAAAGTAGGAAGCAAATCCGTACCAGCAGGCGGCGCAGCCTGGATCCAATCTTCCACCATAGTCTTCCACGCCCTGCAACAAAAAAATAAACAATCAATAAATTGATCTTGCAAATGAGAATTGATACCACTTTGATACAATCCAATAGGAATACAGAAAAGAAATGATATTGATGCCAATAAAACTGAAGGCCGTCATTTCAGAAAACTATTGGTCCGCAGATAGTCACCACTTACCAGCCATACATGCTCGGTTCTTACATTACCGAGTCATTAGAATTTGGATTTCATAAGACTACAAAAGTTGTTCTTCTTTGGACCAAATAAAGATGACAGTATACTGACTGAAGTTCAGTGACATCTGCAAGAGCTATGGCTAGTAACGGCTATCTGTCGCCTAACTAATGTCTCAAAAGACATGATCAAATAAAACGAACAAAGCTACTGCTAAAACCAAACTTATCTAAACAGGAGCCACTGATATTTAGCACTAAAAGACAAAGCCATTGTTAGCACTCGTACAAATTCTGAAAACATGACTCAGTTACCAGACTCGTCAAGAGCTAAATCAAAATGCAATGAATGCATTGCAAGTTATGCAAAACAAATTTCAGTTCTGTCAAAAGATGTCAATTCATGCTGTTTTTCTACAAGGATCTTACATGATAAGAGTCTGAGAAAGGCGTCTGATCCGCTTCGACCCGTGCTTCCTCAGAGGATTAACAGCTTTCCCAATCCCAGTTGCCTGCATAGAACCAACAACGTTAACACCACGTAAACTTGCCCAGGAGAGCTGGAAAATAAGTAACTAAGCATAGCAAGCCTTAGAACTGCATAGAATTCAGGACAAAAGCCGATGAACCAAACCTTCAATATCCCCATGGTTAAAGCCATCAATTGGAGCCGCCTCAATGATTCGTAAAGCGCTGATTCAGACTGTAATGTCGTCAAAGCAAGTGTGTCAGATTAAGATGACAAAAAGGAATCGTGCAGTTCCCAGAATGCTAATCTTTGCAAAGATAAACAGGAGAGAAGTTTTACCTCCTCGTCACTGTTGAGCAAAATCTCTTTGATCCTCAGGACCTCTTCAAGAATTTGAGACTCCTCTTCAATCTCATCCGTAAGTGCCTCGGCCTCTCCATAGCTGAAATTGCTCTCCTGGTTCGTGAACAACTCACCATGATCATCCCTACTGCTATTCACTTTGCTCTCTTTGCTCCCACCAGCCTCGAAATCACATCCCTCCCCAGGAATTCCAGTCTTCAACCCATCATCCTCATCCCCGCTCGGCACCGCCAACTCAACCCGGTCGCAGCCCAAACACCGGGTCAACCGGCACGTGAACAGCCTCTCCGCGATGCGATCCCTCCTCAGCCTGAACTCTTTTGGGCAATCTGAGGCCGCCACCGTGATCGCGCGGTCGATGATATCGAATATATCGCAATTCGCGGTCCTAAAGTAATGCCTCCAATAATCCAGAGAGTCGGACTTCATGGCCATGGCTCAAAATCAAGCCAAGAATCGATTCTTGCGAGGCCAAGAATCCAAGGAACGGTTTCAGGTCAGTAATCCGGAAGCTCAGACGTCCTCAGGGATCATCAAGAACCGACTTTCATGTGATTCCGCAGCAGCCCAGAAACGACTTTGGGGGAGCAGCTTTGAAATTTTTGTTCTTTCTCCCTAGCTCCACCAAACAATCGGGTAAAAGAACACTAACGTAGTATAGAAGCAGACGCTGGACCCAGGAAATCCCAAAGAGCTGTTCCCTTCCGACGATTAGACGAATACCCAACGATCCCAAATCCAGGCAATCGATCGGGAAGGGGAAAAAGATCAACGCCCCGCGATTGGCTAAATTATTCCACGTCCAGTCCAAAAAATTGACTTCTTCCCAATGCAGAGGTGATTGCCGATGAAAAAAGAATGGATACGTCAGATGGGTAATCGATAAAGCGGCCGGCGACGATCGGAAATCCAAGAACTTCAACAATCAATATCCGACGAGACCCAAAAAAAGAGTGGGCAACCCAAAAAAAAAAAAGGGCAGATGCGAGTTCTTGGATTTCGACAAGATGCAACCCAAAAGAGTGGGCAACCCAGAAAGCAAATGCAACTTTTTCTTCCCCCCGGGAATCTTCCTCCGGGCAAGAGGCCCAGCGACGGCGAGTGAAAGCCGAACACTGGGAAGAGGAGAGAGAAGGGACCGATGAGAGAGAGAGAGAAAGAGGGAGACGACAACGACGATCGGAGGTTTTCCGGTTTTCCGGTCTCTCTCTATCTCCTTCCCCCGTTCCCCGTTCGGTCCGACGCAAGCAAAAGGCCAAAAAGGAAAAATGGAAAATCGGAAATGAAAATTGCCCAGGTTGCTTGCTAAAAGTTAAAGGCCAATAAGGTTTCAGTTTCCGCCCTCCGGCCCTTTTGCCTTCCCTCCCCTCAAAGATCACCGTTGCCGTGAAAGAAGAGAGAAATTTCTCGTGGGGTTTTTCTATGGAGATAAAAATTGATTTTTTCTTTTCTCCATCTGTCGTTTAGTGGCGCGGCTCGACCGGTCGCCATGTTCGCAAATTTTCCACCGAGCTAAAAAAATCCAAATACACGTATACACATAAATGTGTATAGACAACAAGAAGAAAATGGCATAGAGCAAGCACCAGAACAAATACCTGTCGAGCAACGGTTAATTCATTGATCACAATAACAAGGGTTAATAGGTAACATACGTAACGTTTTTACCTCAAAAGATCTACGAAAGTAGATAGAGTAAGTCAAATCTCGATTGTCCTGAAATGGCGTGCAATGATCGGGAATAAATGCGATTATCGCCGGATCGGCACAAGTTATATATTTGTCATTTTTCTTTTAATAGTACGTGAGGTCAAGGTAAACAGGTAATCGAGGGCATTGAGTGACTTGACTATTTCCATAGATTCGGAATAAGGATTTCCAAAACGCCTTAACAAGAAATGCCATCTATTTTGTTTGATTCGCAATCGATATTTCCTTATTGAGTGTGATCAGCAAGAGCTCCGAATGCCCTAATTACCAAAAATGATCACAGTAATTAAATGACTTCGTTAATTTTGCGTATTTCGGCGAGATAAATAACTTTATTTGGACAAATGTTCACTTTTGACGCCGTTTGGGACAGATGTAATTAATGAGACAATCTCATGGAATTTGAGATATCTGGTCATAATTGGGTAGAAGGGGGGACAGAATTGAGTGGTGCGTGTTAGGTACATGGGGCTGAGTCGAGTAGGAGGGAGATTTTGGTAATAAAAACTCCCTCTTTATTCCTGGCCTTTTAATTTTAATTTTTTAATTTTTTAAAATATCATTTTTTTTTTCTTACCGTCATTGCATTTGACAATGACGAACAATCCAAAAAAAAAAAGGAAAATGAAAAATGAATTTGAAAAAAAAAAAAAAAAAAGGAATTCGGAGAATTTATGGAGTGAACCAAAGAGTAGGGTCCACCTCCTGTCTGTAACGGACGAGGACCTCCGCGTCTCGGGTCTTGACGGGGTGATGGGGGAGAGAGAGAGATAAAGGGACGGGGCGGTGAGGCAGTGGGACGGGGAGGGACCACACGTGCGCAGTTGCGTGTGGCGCTTGAGGCGTCGGATGTGCTCCACGTGGTGAGGAGCAGCGTACTCCATGCTGGTCGGCTGGGTTGTGTGGGGACCACATATTCCCTTCCCTAATTCGTGATTCCTCCCGAGTAGCCATTTCCCTGTCCCTACCCTGGGAATTTTTTTTTTTTTTTTTTGGGGGGGGGCACAAATTCGATGGAGGAGAATATATAAAAGTGGATTTGGCAAGATTTTCCTTTGCAATGTATATTTTGGCAGGACTTTGATCGAGCCCTATCGACGCCCCGAAAAGGCCCGCTTCGATGTTGAAGAGCTAAAGTTAGGGAGAATCAATGCCATCAACCGTACACTGATTACATCTTTGAATATGATAAAAATTCAAGTCGATATTGATATAAAGTGCTGAGGTCGTAGAGACAAAGATAGAAGTAAATGGTATGTTGTTTGGCACATCTGATTATTTACTGATTGATATAGCATGTCAGGCTTTCATAAGTAAAGGAGTATATAGTACTAGTCAATTTATCTTTGATATATGATCAGACACCAACATTGATATAGAATTGAGCTGACAAGGTAGGGACAATTTATGACTATCAAATAATGATGAAATCGGTGTTAGTCCAAGTGAAAAATTGTCATTAACTCATGAGGTTTAGTCAAAATCGGATTGATTGTGAGTTAAAATAGCGGGAACGGATATGTGATTTTATTTTCTTAAGTGGAAATAGTTATTAAAGATGTTGATTGACGTGTATAGTGTCAAGGTTGAGCTCGTTAGATAAGAGCAATCATCGCCATCAAACACATGAAACCAAAATCTGATTTCCATGAGCGGAAATCGTTTGATCATACAAGGAGAGCATCTTAAAGAGGAAAAGACAAACACGTAAAAAGAGCAAGGTTTACTTTTGTCAAAACACTTTTACTTCCTTCCAATTCATTTCCAACCATTTTTCAGCAATATATTTCCATTCATTGCAGTTGTTAAATTTCCTTTTGTGGATCACGCTCTTGCTCTTATTCTATCGGAAAGCTTTGCGTTATCGTCCGTGGATTCGTTTCATCGGTCTCAGAACCCAATCATCAAGGTTCTACATCCTTTGCCAATGCTCAATTTTATGTCAATTTGAAATGCAAGAGCTCTGAAGTCTGACCGCATTCACCGATCAGTCAAAGTGCGATAATTTCCATTGTCGAGTCGATGATTCGATTAGCGTGATTTTCAAGCGAAAAAATTCCCAGTAAAAACAAACTTACTTCAATTCCACCTGATTAATCCTAATTAATGTAAATGGGATAACAAGTTATAGGAGGCATCGACGGTCGGTTCGGTTCAATTCTTGATGACCCTTTGCCTCTATATTTTGATTCGATAAATTGGTTGATACGTAGCTCGGCGAGTGTATGGACACCGGCCGTGCGATTAGATTCTGTTTTTAACACTTTGATCACGAAGCTGATTAGTGCCATACGATGCTAGGAGATGCAGAAGCATATCTTCCGTATTAAAACGAGGTTGCGAAGATATGGCCATTTTATCTTTACGATCAAGTAGTAATTATGTTCGATCGAGCACTGATTCGGTCCACGATCATGCAGTCAGTGTTTTGATTTCGTGCTCTAAAAAGGAGCACTAGAATGAGAAGAGATGAGGATGAACGAATTATGTCACTTTCCATCCCCAAGTGGAGAGTAATATAGCAAAAGGGATCTACAATTTACGGTGGGGGTAAGATTTAAAAGGTGGTTGAAGCAATTTAATATCAAATCACACATTCATTTTAAGGAAAATGAACCAAATGTTTTATGAACTTTAATCTAATGTGTAATATGATCATTGAACTTTTAATTTATTTAATGTAATTCATAAACTTTAGTCCAATATGCATATGTCATCTCAAACCTTTAATTTTTCAACATTGAATCATTGAATATTTTTATATAGTCGATGGATTGATTTTAATAAGTATAAAAAATCTAGGGAATCGCATTAAACAAATTGAAAATTCGATAATAATATAACACATTGGGTTAAGGTTTTTGGGGCCACATTGAATAAATTAAAAGTGCAAATATCACGTTACACATTGAGCCAATGTTTAGGGACTATTGGTGTCATCATCCTTTATTTAATAATTTAAATTTTCAGGTTAATAGATGGTGCTTCCATGGGATTTTCATGCGCCCTCTCGCCTAGCTCTTTTAGGACGTTTATATATACACATACATGCACATACGTAAACGAGGAATAAAAGCATATAAAACTGAGAACCTTCAAATACGTCGAAATACATGCACGTATATTGCATGAGTAAAAAGTGAAAATATACACACGAAAAAAAAAATGGAGCAATGACCTGCCCGACAATGTGTTTTACAAGGGAAAGAGGGTTGGAGAAAATTAATGTATGCTTTCTCGTGCAAGGCTAGTTGGTGAGACTAGGTTCAACTACCTCATTCAATTTGGGGGGGCGTCGAAATTTGAGAAGGCAAAATCAAATTCTCCAACGAATCCGATGTATTTGTAAATTCTAATGAAATTGACCGACGTGGTAAACAAACTATCGACTCGGAAGGGTGGCGTGTGCAAGTACGTCATAGACATTTTTGTGAGGAAATTGTCTTGGACTATTTTTCGAGCTTGTTGTTTATATTTTTTTAATCAAGAGATTGCGTAATTTCTTTCTCACTCATCAAATTAAGTCAACTTTTTTTCAGTTATTTAAGTCATTTCAGTTAATGCGTTTGGGATTATTAAAAAATAAACAAATCTAGTCTCGTTAAGTGGTGAATTAGTGACTTTTTTTTGTGTGTGGTCTTCTCACATGGGACCAACATGGATCGGACACCACCATAAATTCTGCGGCCGGAGCTTAACAGATTTAATAGGGCAGGATCATAAAGAGAGAGCTAAAGTCCAGGTCAAAGTCAATCCATATTTGTAATTGAATCATTTTTACTTAAAAGCATAAGTCCATGAATTTTAAACCATATCGATTTTTTTAATGTGGAGTTTCACCTAACATCCTTTACAAGCACACAATGGAGAACTCGCTAGCAAATGGCAATTAAGTGAGATGCATGAAATAACGATGACTATATAATCAAAAAAAGGAAAATAAGCATGGCATGTTGAATATTCAAATCAAAAACCTAAATTCGGTAATGAAAGGAGTAAAGGTTTTACAACACTATATGGTCAGTCATTCAAAGCAAAACATTTAGAAAGGACTACACATAATGGTAATGCATACCAGTAATCTCTATAGTAAATTAAATTGGAGTAAGCACATCTAGTAACGCATTGAAACTAAAATGCAAGATGTTTACGAGAAATATCAACGGGACACGAAAGCTATTAGAGAGTGATGGGAATAACGAGTGGGACAAAATTGAGAGAGTGTTATCATTAAAATTATTGACCTAGATAAAAATAAAAAATAAAAAAAAATCCTAATATTTTAAAACGGTAACAAACGAGTTGACGAAATATTTGTAGCAGAATACTACATAAATCCATTGAAATGGGAGAAGTCAGGTGTAGGAGATGCATGTGACAAGACAAAGGATTTCCTATTCTGAAGAACTCCCTAGAAGAAGGTGACAGAAAAGAGAACAGATTCCCCAATTTAGTATTATATTCAGAAACATAGCAATCATAGTAATTTAAGATAATGATGTTCATACTTGCATGTCTATATGTTGCATGTGCCCTCGTCTACCTTAATCCTCCCTCATTTACACGTGTTATTCTTTTCTTTTTTTTCTCCGGTACCAAGAAACAATTGGGATTCTTGCACCACTTGCCATGCGCGAACGATGGGAAACGAAGCGGAATATGCCGGAAAAAAGGCACTTCCATTTGCGAGAAAGAAGTGGACAACAAAATCTCGATCGGACCCCATCCTTGGATTTTGACCGAACGACGAGGGCGTTTTTATGCTTTTCGGGAATCGATGGTGGCTGGTTCGGTTCCTGTCTCAGAAGACTCGGATGTAAGAGAAGGGTCATGATGGTGGATTGTCTAGTCGTTGTTCTAGGTCTTTTTCAAATGATCGGTTAATTACCGTCGTACCTTTGACTTTAAAAAGAAAAGGACCGAAGTGAGAAAATGCTAAATCTACCTTCATAATCAGACATTATTTAGAGAAAATTATCCAACAAAACTTAATTTATCATATAGCAGTCAATTCAATCCTAAATCTTTCACTCGTGTTTATTTAATTATAAACCTTTCGACAAATTATCAATTTAGCATAAATCTTTCAATTATGTGAATTTAATTTTAAACATTTTTAGAATTTGTTGATCTAGTTCTAAATTTTTTAACGTTTGCCAATTTAGTCCTAATTGGCTAGAAATTATTAATGTGAGAGTCTAATCATTGCCAATTATCCTACATGATATGTTCTATGTGGCCAATTTTTGAATTTATTTATTTATTTATCTTTCATTTATCTTTTATTCCCCTCCACTGACCTTAATCGTGGGCCATCCTCATTGACCTCAGGCAAGAGACACCCGAGGCTTGCGCTTGGCTTAGCGAGTGCCACCTTCATCACCTCAGGTGAGGGTTGAGGCCAGCGACCTCCTTGTCAAAGGCAATAGAGGAAAAAAAAAAGAAAAAATTATCAAATTAAAAAATTGCAAAAACGATTCATGTCAACATTAATCGTATCACGTCGTTAACGATTTTTGACTAAAATTCATCAAATGAACTAATTAACAAATCATAAAAAAGTTAAGGATAAAATTAGCACATCTTTAAAAGTTTTGTAATCAAATTGATAAGTTATCAAAATGTTTAAATTTAAATTTATACAATTGAAATGTTTTAAACTGAATTAATGATTGCATGATAGGTTTTCGATATTTTATACGATTTTTCTACATTAATTGTTAACAATGTTTTGTCATCTTTAGGTTACTTAATCCACGAACCATCCAATCATCGTCTGGTGAGTTCGTGGCCACAGAGGAATCAGCCATCGCGCATGCAAACTCTATCCGCGTTTTTCACGTGGCCGTTCTCACAACCCGTGACCAGGAAAAACGACGTTCGAGTAACTCTCGTACCGAACCTCGGGGATGTCGAAACCCGCTTCCGGACGATGAGTCTCGTTCGCGAAACACGTCGTTCCGATCTGACACGTACGTACTCAATTGGACTCGTCATCTCCGCCGAAAAATTAATATCAGCACGAGCTTTTTACGGGACGAGTGAGAGAAAAAAAAAAAAAAAAACTCCACAAAATTGCAAAGCTAACGTGTTTTTGACTTTTCTTCTCGGACGGCTCGTTTTCGGGGCCCTTCGATGGGGAGATGTTTTCGGGAACGGGACAAGGACAACTCTGCGAAGCCGGAATCGTTCTAAACGTGCATCACAATGGTCCTGTCTATGCCACTCGTGAAGTGCGTCCGAAAAATGGCGATTAATTAAAGGACGTGATTTGGACAGCCCGGAATGATTAGCTTGGAGGATTGACATTCGAAATCATGGGTTAGGTATAGTCTAGATTATTTTACGTTAGGTTAATGATATTTTACATCTATATTCTTAATTTATAGGAAGATAAAACAAAATAAATGACATCATGCGCTCTCAATAGACCTATCAAATGGGAGGCGTCTGTTGGGTGATTTGACCCAATCTTCTTATATATAATGCAAATTCAATGTTCATACTCAACCGTACTTGATCCGTGATTCATATTTAGTAGTTTTTATCCCTAAATGGTTGCATTTCAAGAATGGATGGTTCCATTTTTAATTTGGGTTGAAAGTAGTCCGTTGATTGATACACTAATATCCTTCCTTTTATTTTTGGCTTTATTTTCCAAAACCTATTTATAATCTATATTTTGATATTAAGTGACTCGCATATGACTCGTCTAAACGAAAGCGAGTTAACATATGCATCTGCGACCAATTTTAACAACTCTGAGGTCCCTAGGGCTCCGGTACACTGATCGAATAATTCTCGCGCAGTGCCAAAGGACCATAGCCGAGTTACGAGGGGTTGCAACTTGGCAGTGTGGAACGAAGGTGCTGTGAAGCGCAAGCAATGACGCGAAATGCTTTACGCGCGAGATGATTGAAATCTAATATAATATAAAGTTCGATGTGATGGAAACCGCCAACCGTGGTGGGTAGCAATTAAGCTGACCAACCCCTCCTCATTTGATGGGTAGACGTCCCTGTTTATCCCTTGGAAATCAAGGGACAGATTCAGCGCCGCGTAATCCCAATCAGATTTTACCTTAATTACAAGCAACGCTGACAGGTTCGACTTCCTCTTTCGTGTGGCACTGCCGGTGGTCTCTATCTCGCCGTAGCGTTCGTGGAATTTCGCGCCTATTTTTATGTCCCGGGAGGACAAGACCCTTTAAACTTTTCCTTAAATGGGGGCGAGAGCACGTGATTTGGTCGCGTCGATTTCGAAGTAGCCGTGCTCGTGTCTCTTCGAGTTTTGGACCTACGGGGTTGAGAACGCAGCCGGCCGCCTGTTTTGAATTCTTGAGCTTTTATCAATTTTTTTTTTTTTTTGGTGAAGAGCTTTTATCAAATGATTTTTCTCATGTGTATTTATGAATTTTTTTATGTAAATAGTTATACCCACATGTACATCTCATGTCAGCGAAAATGTATTTTGGCGATGTCCTCGCTAGAAGAAGTCCCTCATAATTAAAAAAATTCGCCGCCCACGCAGTCAAGGAAAGCCAAGTCTTCTCCAAGTTCAATCCAAAAGGAAATTGATAAATTCCCGGTCAAATAAATCTAAACCAAGACCCCTCTTTGAAATTTTCAGGACAATCTTTCTTGTTTTGTCCTTGTTCATATTTGTAACCAGTGTTTATAAATTCTAAAGATGTATCGGTACGACGTTACGTTGCACACTTATGACTCACGGCATCCACGACGATCCCGATCACTACCTGCATGCAATTTTGCTCTAATGTATTGATTGAGCCCAAATGAAGAATTGAAATAGTTAGGGAAAAATTTGTAAAATTTTTGTTTTCAAGAACAATTTGTGTCTAGAAATATATTTTATATTTTGTTTTTATTCCCTAAACTAATTTACGAGTAGAAAATTGTATTTGATACGACTTTAAAATTTCTATTTTCAAAATAAAAAAAGAACAAAAAAAGAACAAGACCTTCAAATTTTTTTGTAACAAGGAATTTATTATTTTTTAATAATTTTTATTTTTTTAATTTCGTTTTTTCATCCTTTCTTTTTTTCTCCTCATCTCGAATGACATTGTTTCAAAAATTATTGAATAATTTTTTTTACTCTGTAATAGATTTTTTTTTTTTTTTTTAGTTCTTGTTTGCGTTCTAAATATATATTTGTTGGCTACTTTTCTATTATGGAAAATAGAAAAATTAATTGACATCATGGATTTTTTTTTCGGAAAAGAAAATAATAGAATAATAGACATCAACCGGCCGTGTTCTGACATTTTCTCTTACCTAAACCAATGTCATCTTTTTAGGAATTTTTCCAAATGAAATGAAGCGAACTTATTCATCTTCATCAATTCGAGATTAAAAAAAAGAAGTCAAAGTCCATCTCTTCAAGATAGAAGAAAAGAAGAGGGTCGACCACCGCGTTTAGCCTTGCTGGGTCGAACATGTGATATCGCCGCCAAACCCCAATCGGATTTACCTTAATTGCAAGCAAAACCGAGGGATTCAACGTCCTCTTTCATATACACTGACGGGGATCTCTATCCCGTCGTCACGAGCCTGTAATTTCACACCATTTTTAAGTCCTTGGAGGACAAGACCTTTTTCATTTTTCTGTAGATGGGGGAGAGAACACATGATTATTAGATCACATCGATTTCAAAGTAGTCATGCTCATGTGTCTTGTTAAGTTTTGGACTTACTTATGGTTGAGCACACAATCAGCCGCCGATTTTGAAATCTTGAGTTTCTGGTAAATGACTTTTATCATGGTATCGTTGATGACATGGTATTGCTTAAATTTTGTATGTAAATGATTATAACGACACGTGTATCTTTCGTCGATGGACATGTATTTCCAAAAATCATAATAATGACGTGAGAAACACATACTTTTTTGTTATGGTACAACTTGGTAGCCTGAACTTTATTTATTTCAGCGATCTACTTACAAAAAGAAGTCCCTCGTATTTAAAAACTCACCGTCCATGAAGTCAAGGAACGCCGAGTCTCCCCAAAGTTCAGTCCATAAGGGAATTGAAAAATTCCCAGTCAACTAAATTTAACCAAGATTTGAAATTTTCACGACAATCTTTCTAGTGTTGCCTTGTTCATATTCGTAATTAGTGTTTATAAATTCTAAAAATGAATTGGTACAACGTGACGACGTGCACGTACAGCTCGCCATATTTATGGCGATCCCGATCATTGCTTGTATGTGCTTTTGCTCTGATATATCGACTGAGCCCAATTCAAGGATCGAAAGAGTGAGACATTGACCGGCCGGCGGCTTCGACATCTTGGCTTCCCCGAACCATCGTCATCTTTTTGCAATTTTTTTTCCGAATCCAATGAATCGAACTCGTCAATCTTCATCAATTCCGGATTAAAAAAATATTATTCCTCAGACACTTATAGGTGGGTCGCTTAACACACCGACAAAGTCAAACTCCATCTCTTTATAGAAAAAAAAAGAAAAAAGTCAACCGCCGCGTTTAGCCTAGCTGGGTCAAACATGGGATATCGCCGGTCAATCCTCGAAGTTCAGCTTGACTCTGTTTCGAGAAACCGTGGGCGAAATAAAATACCGAAAAGAAGGGGTAATTGACACGTGCGCAGGCACGCATCTAATAAGTACGAAGAAATTTACGAGGAGGGTAATTAGAAAAAATTGTGGTGGGAGGATAGGGATAGGGGTGGGGACCATCGCCGAAAAATTCATTCGTCAATACGGAAAATAATACTGCCAGAAACTTTATAGATTTATAAAACAAGATTTATTCATGAAAATTATTAATTTATTGGGGGCGGTCATGGTCAACCATCCTATGCCAAGGGGAGATAGCATAGCCCATACATCAACGATTTGTCCAAGAGCAATCATTTTGAGTTAAGTAATTTTCACATTCAAATTGGGATAAACATATGGAGTTTTCAAAGATTAATCGCTAATTACATATAGTGCGAAAGGGATTGGTTCTTTTAGAAGCAATCGCGTGTGTTGACGATTCTTTCTGCATCTGGTCAACCATTACAGCCCATCATACTTAACTTAATGCTTGTAATACTTATATTTACAACAATGAATATTTAATTTATTTTTATTTTAATTAATTTAATCATGTTGGCAGCGTGCAGGCCAAGGCAAACTCTGCCGACCTATTAACTGCTGAGCGAGTGGGCTTCACTTGATGAGATTTAGGACATGGGCCGGGCCGGGCCTTTCTGGAAATTGTTTGCATCCAAGCTGTTTTTTAGTTTCTAATTGCCGAAAGTTCGATTCTATCACCATCTCTAAATTTTTCTTCCGATCCAAGTAATCTCCTTGTTGTCCCGAAAAAGGAGGCCATCCGCCCCCAGTAGACCTGGCTTGCCATGGTGCACCCGCTTCCACCGGCATCCACTTACACCGGCGACTGGCATCGACTTACACCGGCGAAACAACGGCGGCAGGCCCAAGGAAAATAGTCACGTTCAACTCGCGTGGCTCATTTTTTAAGGCAATTTGCGTGATGTACAAAAGACACAGATCGTTCTAAACCCTGTTGGCTAAAAATCATGGGGTTGCCTTTTGAGAGTTAGTGCGATCAAGCTCATGAATGGATAATGCCCGACATGTCGCTTTTGCTTTAGACGAAATATAATGTATATTATAGCCGATTAAGTGGGTTTCACGAGCTATAAGCTTGCTGGATTACAGATTTTTCAAAGGGCCCACTTTCGAAATCATTGCTGCTGAGGCGAAATTTTCGTGTACATAGTCCCCACAAGTCGAGTTCTTTGACTTAGCTGCTAGATTTATCCGAGGGTTCGCTTTCCATGTCAAGCGAAAAATTCAAATAAAAGCCCATATTGGGATGGTTTTCTCAAGAAAGGAACCAGAATAGCTTCTGTAAAATAAGCACCCCAAATGACCAAGTTAGTCTCGTATAAGGATCTGAATTCATCGGTTGGCTTATTTCTGTTAGGGTACACGTGTGGATTATGTTAAAGAAGTATTACATTGGAGAATTAATGTGCCACAAAGCATTTAATATATCATAGTTGATCAATAATTCATTGTCTTAAGTTTTCGAGTGAATATTCTTTAATTGGACATATTGATGGACTCGAACTTGGATTTTCTCTTGGCCTTCTCCTAGGTAAAGGTATTGGACTTTTACTATGCACTCTTAACAACTCCGGCGGTTTGGATTAGGGGCAATCTTGCTCAGAATTTTCTCATTGACCTAAATCGAAACAAAGTTTTTGTGTTGGCCAACTGAAGTAGTGGCGGGATTTCTTGGTGTGTTCATCATTTTGGTTAAGAAAATTATATGTGCATGACAGAGAGAGAGAAAGCCGTCACTCCCACTAGCAAAGAATGTGCTCCATTCTTTGATAGTGGCGACAGTCGGCAATGAACCTATCGCCGTCTTTCAATCCTAGGCCCAACGGAAGATAAACGTGTTGGTAGGTTGGAAAAGTTTTGCTGGCAAGGAGGGGAAAGTTACCCTGTCAATGTCTTCCCCCTGTAGAAGATGTTGCTTCTTGCGTCTTTCCTTTCTCCAGATGTCTCATCATCTCGCGAGTTCGATCGCCTGGCTACAGCTTTGCGATTGAAAGATGGAATGCAGGATCGAGTGGGTCAAGCTCCATTCGTTTTCTTGCCATTTCTTCGTCCAAAGCTGATGGTAGAATTCAGAACGGTATCAGAATTTGAGACATGATAATATTCTTTAAGAAATTATTTACTTTACAATATTTCTAATGATTATTGACAAGAGTCCTCTAACATATAATAAACTCTTAAAATGAAAATATCATATAGCAATTTTGGTATTTCTTAAAAAATTCTAAAGAAAATGAAATGATTGGAATATAATACCGCATATATTAAGTTAAAAGTACTGAACAAAAATCTTGAATACATAATAGCAAATAAATATGTTTGCACGGCTATAGACTTTCAGAGGTTAAGAAGGTAGGTTTGAACAAATACAGCCTTTCAAAAGTTATAAGAGCGCCTAATAACCATTAGGCTAAAATATAAAAATTCGGAATTAAATAATTAAAAAAATCACAACTCTATTGTGAATAGTACTATTAAAATAGTGCGACTGTTTGTACGATTATTATTATTTTTATTTTTTACTTTCAAATTTTATTATTTTTACCTAATTATAACCTTTTGAAGGTTGTGTGTTGAAGAAAATTGTGGTGGCCCAAACACTATACATCTCCACAGCTTAAGAACCTGCTTTTTCTTCTTCATCTTCTTCACGTATCGGTATTGTTTCCAATAGTGATCACTACCATGTAATCCTTCCTTTAATAATTATTTTTATTTTTATTTTTGATGAATAATAACTGTGTTACTTTCGTTATTTCTAACTTGTTTATATTGCCG
Source organism: Eucalyptus sideroxylon (assembly GCA_014182405.2). Taxonomy (NCBI): domain Eukaryota; kingdom Viridiplantae; phylum Streptophyta; class Magnoliopsida; order Myrtales; family Myrtaceae; genus Eucalyptus; species Eucalyptus sideroxylon. The sequence goes on from CM024552.2 coordinate 334,472, forward strand.
GCCAAAAAAAAATGTTTATTAAGGTAGAACCAAAACGTGTCATCCAATAACAAAATAGACAAAATATGTAACTACCATTTAGATACGATACATATTGTCTAATGAAAATAGTGCAAAACTGACACTCGTTATTTGGCGGAAACGAACATGGCCTTTCATTAAGGAACATTTAAATAACAAAAAATAAGTTAAGTGATTTTATTTGTTATAAAAAAAATACAAAAATAAATTAATCCAGATGGTACCTAAGTAGTCACGATGGTACCTAAGTAGTCACCATTTTACTTAGGGACTAATTATATAACTGGATTGGCTTCATATTTTATAGAACTATAATTTAGTAGGGTTATGTTATTTTTATGGTATTATGTAGTTAATTTCGAGTAGGACATCTTCTCTTCGATTTACAAGTTTTGGTTTCAATACAGTATTGCTTTTACCTAGATTAAGATTTTGGTTTTATTGTTACTAATATTAATATCGTATTTTGCAGAAGTTATCTTTACCTTTGCAAGGAAGTTAATTGAATTCTAGTTTGATAGCTACAATATCCGCGAGCCAGTTGCACCTTATTGAAAAAAAAAAAAAAAAAATAGATGATCTCTTTGTTTTCTGTGTCCCTTTCAGTGGAATCGCAGGGTCGGTAAATGATCCAGAAAGTGCTGCATCTCCCATGTCATCTCTCTCACTCAGACAGAGACTAAAGGCTTGAGAAACATCGACGGCGTGGAGGAAAAATAGAGCTTTGTACACGGGGAATTTTAATTGACAGACGAAAGGTGAGTGATTTATTGTGTTTCGCAAGGTACATTACATTCAAAATCATTGATTTTTTATTCAACTTGGTGTGGTTGACAGACTAATCAGGAAGTCATGAAGCTGGGATAATTCCTGAAGAAACCGAGAACAGAGATGTTAGTGATTATTCACACTAATGTCTCTTGGCTCTCTGTACTTGAGACTTGGTTTGGGATATGCTGGCCAAGCCTTTTCTGGCACATGTTCCTGCGCATCGCACGTCTGATCTGATCAATGCGATACATAAAAGGCCATGGGAAGGAACTCCGTATAAATGTCCGCTTCCTGAACTACCTCTCGCCGGACGGCAATGCACTCAAGATGGACACGCTAATCGCGTTTAAGATATTGCATGGCTTTGTTACCATATACCAGAGTCCACTGTGATCCTAGCCCACACAAAGCCTATGGATGTTGCTACTTAAAGCTAGTTATGAGCTTTCCTTCTTATCAGTCATCATTCATCTCTAAGTGGATTATTGGTAGTGGCAACAAGTCGGAACGAAAACAGTGATATTCCTATCTGCCATTAACTACAATTGGTGAAATTTAATGATCATCAAATCAACAACCAATCGAAAATACCTACTTACTCTTATAATCTATATCTTTCTATCAATGATCTCATTAGAAGGCTCAATGCTTGGAAACATTAATAAGTCAAACACTTTTACTGCTTGAGAACTGAAAAACTACGGACATAAAAAAAGTTGTTGTCCCTCTGTCTTGATTTCTAATATGAATGAAACTAAAATATTCTGAGAATATGCGCATTGTTACTAATATATATGCTACAGAAAGCACCATAAGAGAAGCAAACATTTGATTTTGGAAGAAGCCAAGAAATGCGAATTGGAAACATGATGAGCTCGATGTTTCCTGCTAATCGAATCAGATGCAATCAAATTTGGAAGGACGACTTAGTACTAATTATGTTTTTCCATGGCAGACTCGGATAAAAGACCTTCTGGCAATGGCCTCCCTCCCAGAAATGAGCTGAACAACACTAGCGATCTCGCTGGCTGCGAAAATGGCGCTTCATGAGACGCCCCTCTGATTGTTGCATATGACAATATATCTCCATACACTTGCGTCCACCCAGCAACTTGTGGAAAATTAAGGGAAGGGCCTCAGTTTCGTCAATTACCTATTAAAATCAAGGAGAGGACTGATGTTTATGAAGGTTATTTAGCGAGCCAACCAGTCTTTCCTCAAACCAGACTCTGTAAAGCACAGTTGTGTTCAGTCCAAATTGCTTTGCTAAGTTGTTCACAAGAGTCCTCGTTCCGATTAATGGAACAACAGAATTTTGATCCCCGCTGTCGACATTGTTTAACGAAAAATCAAACCAACATCGTTGTTGTTCCTTATGCAAGAGGAAGTGATATACCAATTCTAAAGAATGCCCTATTGTTTGCTTACCTCTAAACTAAAACACGGATTCCTGACTTCATTAATTCCCCAAAATCGAAATGGCGGATATCCCCAGATTTTGCATATCATATCTGGGAACCCTGTAGCACACAAGAACTCTGAGGGCATTCAGACAAAGAAGCATGTCATTTAAGGAAGAACCCAAGTCAAAGAACGGAGGATTAAGGACTAGTCAATTGAAAGTTCTGAAGGAACCACTTCATAAATGGACTTTTGGATCATCTAAGTCATTTATCGATTAACATTAGGAGGAACCAATCATATAGTCCCCTTAACGCAACAAGGTTATGGAGAATCTTGTCTGGAAATAGGGAAAAGTGGATATACTTTGACAAGACTCAACAAGATTAGTGACTATGTCATTTAGCTATGGACTTGTGCCACTAGAAAATGAAGCTTCTAAGGAGTTAAGTCGATCATTACTCGCTGCGAACTGTCCATGTAGAGATTCCAACGAGCCAAGCATGCGGAGCCTCCTGCACTTCTTTCCTGTTCAAGTACTTGAGGGTTTCGTCTTCTACACATACATCTATGTTCTCTGTTTCTTGCTGGAAGCAGCATAATCACAAAAATTTAAAAGGCTGTGAAGGGGGAATATAAAAAAGTCCATCAGAATGGATGAAGAGGCTCACCAGCTTGTTCAAAACCGAGGACTGAAGAAACTGTCTACAAGCAAACATCAAGAGTGACACCGTACGTGTCAATGAATCTGCTTATTTCCCTTGATGCTTCGCTAGCAACACGAGAGCAGACAGGGGTTAGGGGGCCGCTTTGTGCTTGTCTGCGAATTTGAGAGTAATTACATACTGTGTTGAAACTTTGTAGGTTGCGTCTGATATCAATCCATGAGACCATAAAAACTCCGCCCGTGAGTTGAAATCGGTGCTGAACTCAAGAAGTGGATTCCCTATCTGATGCAAGCATAAGATTCATTCATCTCAGTCAGTAACAATCTAATGAAACGGGAGATGCCAATTGAAGTTTGCAGATTTTTCTGTCAAACTCACAGCAATTCCCTTCAAATTGAACAACTTGGTCTGCACGATGAGCATTGCTTGTGGAACATAGCGACCTGGAAAGAGCGAAATTAGATAGAAGTTAAACTTCTGCAGTCATGGAACTTCTGATTCACTCGACCACACAAATCGGTGTTCACTTAATCTAAGTCACTCTCTCATTGTATTCCGGGAATTTTTCCAATCAGCTGCAGAGGAATGGGACATTGTCGCTTGCTCAAATGTGGAAGCATTGTTTAGCTGGTCTTAGTACTTAAATTCAACTTTAGGTTACTTCTCTAGATCATCACTGCAATTTTTATTTTATTAAAAATATATTGCAATTTGCAAGGAAAATAACCTGTCATCTTGTCGTTGACGGAGTTATAATAAGAAGTATTGACAGGGTAGGAGAAACCAACTCCTGCAGGAGATTCCAGGTACAACATGCTTGCTTCTGCAAATAAATTGAAAAATGTAAGCATTAGCCAGGTACGGAATCTCCGATGTAGCGAATGCAATCGATCTCACATTCATGCTTGAAAATAATATATCTGACACAAGGTCCATTCAATTTCCTATCGATTTAAGCTTTTGCAACGAGAGACAACTTGTTCAAATGCGTTCAGGCTGCTGAGAGTATACGCTCAACTTTTTTTTCCCCGCCTTTGTTAAGGGAATTTACGCTGATCTTTATTCCAGCGAAAGTCATTTTTCAGGAGCACATCTCCACTGGGCTTGAATGGTCCACGTTAACAGAAAGCACCAACTCCAGTGGATGAACAGCCAGGCCCTGCAAAGTGCCAACCCAACCCAAAAGCAAGCTCCGGTGTTTTTCAACATGCTCATTTCATTTCTCACCATCATTCACTCGAATTGAGTTCAGATGGTTTTACCTCCGTTGAGCCAAAGTACGAGAGGCTTTGAAGCCAAATCGGCTTTGGCTTCGGCGAAGTAATAGAAGAGAGCTCTCTGTTGCTTCTCATCTACGGTGATGTACCCTGCACACTGGCCGAAGCTGACCTCCGGGTGCCCCCGGCAAGCTGACGATTTTGTCAGCATCAGAGGTGGTGTTCTGTGTCGAGCTTGAGAGCTCAGTGTTACACCGAGTGCTGCATAAACCATGGCACTAGTTGCGGATGCATCGCGAGCAAGTGAGAGAGAGAGAGAGAGAGAGAGAGAGAGAGAGAGAGAGAGAGAGTATAGAAAATGCCAGCGGAACAAAGAAGTGTAGATTACTCAGGTGAAAACGTAAAGATTACCACAGAAGATTTTCCGATACTCTTTGTCCACACGCAATGTGCATCAGCTTAGGTTTGATCCAATATCCTGATCCTGCGGAAAGGAAAAAGAATTTCAATTCTTCCTTTCAGGAAAGGAGGGATTAGGAAAATCCTTTTGATTGCCATTTTTCCGGATCTAATTTCAAAAAACTCGAATGGTATGATCCCTTTATCACCGTAGAAAGAAAGGGGATCTCATAGTTCTTGATTTGTGTCATGACGTTGTTAGCTACTCCATTTTGTTTTTCCATTGAGGCAGAACCTAAACATGTGGCCGAAAGATAATTATCCACACTCTGATAAGGATTGTTGACCAAGTCAATGCCTACAAGGATAGATGCCTGGTTTTTATGTAGAAGAGTGAAGTCTTTTATTTATATGATATGACATGATATATTATTGTAATGTTTCATGTGAGGGGCAGTTACCTCCTATTTAGATAAGATTTTTTTTTTTTTGGTGAAATAGATTGGAAATGATTTATGTGCTTGAGAATTTTTATGTTTTTTTCTTTTTTCAGAGTTCAAACATGTGCTGTGGTAAAATTCAAGGAGAAACTTTCCTGGTTTGAAAACTCTGAAGAGCTGAGAAAATGCGGGTTACCAAGTGACCAACTCCTAGAAGAATACAAAGGATGTCGCCCTTTTCAACGTTGGAAAATCACCCATGCGCTTTGTCCGCAATCCCACTCGCCCTAGAAGAACGACGATAATCTGCGATGCATCTGGTCCTTTTTGGATAGATAGTATTACATAGGTAATCTTGCCAAGAAGGAAGAGAATGCTTTTGCTACCAGAAGCGGGGTGACGTCGTTTCTGCGATGGCAGAAAAATAGATTTGACAGTACTCGTTCAAACGAAATAATGATAAATACACTAAGGTCCTATTTGTTTTGTAAAAGTGAACGATTTGAAAAATATCTTTTTTAAATGATAGCTTGTATCGCTTGAAATAAATAATCAATTGAAATGTTTTCATTATCGATAATAATTTATGTCTAAACAATTTCTAAATAATGAAAATATTTTTTGTAAGTCATATAAACGATAATTTTTACAAAAATGTCTCCTTAATTTTTCATTTTCTGTGAAAAAAGTGAAGCCTTGATAAAGAGTCTTTGTTTTTTTTTTTTTTTTAACATCCAACATAGGTAGGAATTTCATAATAATAGAACTTAAAAATAAGAGATTGGATTAAAACTATAAAAAGTACAATCAGGCAGTAACATGTCCAAACAACATGACCGGAATTGATGTAGATAAGTTACTAATCAATTTGACTTGGTAAAGAAACCCAACTAGCTATTTTAGAAAGACAGTAAATCTTATTTTATTTTATTTTACAATTTCCCCATTATCACTTCAAAGTGATATTATTTCACTCGTGAATTGGGGTGGTCTAGGGACCACCACTGCTAGAATCTTCTCAAGAATCAATATATTCCTCATAAATTTGTAGATGGCTATCTTTCAAGTACAAGTTTAGGATTTGCCTCAATGGGAAAAAAAGTAGCATCTAACAACGTCACGTCATAGCACGGATCAAGAATTACAAGATCGCCTTTTATTATGAGATAACGGAGGTATCATATCATTTGAGCCTTTTTCTCCATGCTTAACCTGGAGATTTGGAGAAATTGTCATTCGTATGAAAGTACTCATGCCAAACACGTCCATCTGGTGTTGCGTGAAAATTCTCGAATGTGTACGTACACTTGCTTGTTGCATGTGTTTGCAATTGAGAAAATTGTTCAAAAAGTCCTAAACCTATTGCACTTTTGCCAATTCAGTTTTTAATATTTTCACTTCTTGTTGATTCAATCCATTTGGCCAATTTTGGCCGGAAAATGCTGATGTGGATGACGGCGGTGCCACATAGGATTGCCGATGCTAACGTGGACAATTTTTAATAATATTTTAGTATTTTTTTGAATTTTATTATTTTTATTATTTTTATTATTTTTTCTTTTTCGCCTTTTCTTTTTTTCTTTTCTTTTGGCTTTCTTGGGCTCGCCCTTTCGGTGCGCGACGACTTGCGATGATGCCGATCACGAACGACGAGGAGAAGAAGAAGATGACGGGGAAAAGGAGAGCCAGAAACAATCGGAGTTGTCGCGACCTAAATTTTCAGGGCAATCCTAAAGTTTAGGTTAATGGATTCCGAGTCCGAAAAGCACGGACCCTCCCAAGCTAGCCTTGATGAAATTAACTCATTTAAACATGCAATTTCGCCAATTAGGGTTTGATTAGGCGAGGCCCGGGGGACATGTCGCTAGATTAATCTAACGCTCAAGGTGCCTTTTATTTGAGCCTTGACAAGGGAGCATTCCTAATAAAAATGCGTCCTAAATATGATTTCTAAATGACATGACACCTAATTTTTCTTTTTTAAAAAAAATATTAATTATATGCAATCTTAATCTAAATTTAATATGCATGGATTTTACTTTAATGATATGTGAGATGCAATTCATATGGTATGATTTAAACTTATCACGCCTAAATATGCATGTACTACGTGATATGGGGATGGTGCTAAATGATGATATGAAATGAGGTTAATTATGAATTAACCTATTAATTAACCAAGGAAATGATCTTTTTAGGAATCCTTAAGTGAATGATATTCGAACCAATTTAACTTAAACTACATCTTATCTTAAAAGCTATATAAAAAAAATCAAGACATGCCAACATTATTTTAAATTAGCCCTAACAAAAATCACCCATCTAAAAGTATAATCTAAAAATTATAATCCTATAAATGCAGTTCTAATTTACTAACCCGTACAGTCCTAATTTACTAAACCTAAATGCTCTAATGCAATATTTAGATTTTATGCGCTTTTTGATTTTTTGATTTTTTTGATTTTTTTAATCTTTCCAAGCAAGTAATTATTTAAAAAGAATGAAGATAAGGCGAAAAAATAATCCGGTCCCACGGATTAAATTAACAATTATTTTAACTCTAAAATGTTTTAATGATTGAAATGTTATCAAAATTCCTAAAAATTAAAGTAATTAAAAAAATGCCGTCTTACGTGTTAAATTAATAATTACCTTAATTTGGGTTAAAACTCCTAATATCTACAAAGTCTACAAATATTGACATACAATACTACAATTCAAATAATTATACTAAAAAAAAAGCTAACATAACATGAAATGTAAAATAAATAAATGAAAATATACTACCTAATTTCCCTTTCTTTTTTTTCTTTTGTTTTTTTCTTTCTTCTTTTTCTTCCCAAGCACGGCTTGTGCTCGTGTGGCTGGTCATGAAGGGCGGCAACTGTAACGGTGGCGTCACCGTCGATCGGAGGTTGCGGAGGTGCGGAGCTCCGGTGAGATCCGGCAAGAATGGAAAAGAAATCAGTGACTGGTTTGGGCTCGATGACCGGCGGGTGGAGGTGGAAAAGGAGAGCGGTGCTGGTGGGGTGACAATCAGGGAGGCGCGGCGTCGATGACTGGCGAACAGCAGGGTCACGGGTCACAGCAATGGTGGCTCGGGCTGAGGCGCAATGGCGGAGGCGGTAGCTGCAGCAGCAAAAGGGGCCGTACAGATGTCGAGCGCTGGGCGATGTGGAGATGGTGGCGCGACGAGGTCAAGAGAGGCGAGCTTTGGAGCTCCGGCGTCGCGCTGGGCAGCAGCAGGTCGCGATGGCCGGCGTGGGTTCTCGGGCTGCTGCAGCGTTGCGGGGGCGTCGTCGGGGTGAGCAGTGGACTGATCACAGTGTGGTAGGCTTCGGATGTTGGTGCAGGCATGGCAGCAGGGCTTCGATGCGGCGATGGGCAGTGGCGCGGCGGTGGGTTGCTACGGCGTCGACGCTCGTGGGTCTGGTGGAAACGAAGCTGCGGCGTTGCTGGTGCTTGGGCGCAAATGCTGGCGTCACGGGAGGAAAGCGGTGAAGGTCGACGGGGCGTCGCCTGGTTGCTGGTGCGCCGGCGAGGAGATCGGCGGCTGGCAGAGCGGCGAGGAGCTCGGCGGCAAAGGAGCTCGACGAGCAGAAGCTTTATTTTTTTATTTCTTTTCTCCGTCTCTCCTCACGTCTCTCTCACTCTGCTGTCTCTCTCTCTCTCTCTCTCTCTGCTGCTGTCAACAGAAGGGAAAAAGCTTATGCTCTTCTTTCTGCAGAACCTTTTCAGCTTTTGACTTTTCCTTCACAAAAACTGATTTATTTGGTGAATGTTTTGAACCGAATGGAAAGCCCCTCCACACTTTTTCTTTCTCTTCAGTTTTCTATTTTTTTCTTCGACGAAAGATGAAGAGAAGCCCCCCTTTTGGATCCGAAACCTTGCCCTTTATTTATAGAGGAAGGCTCAAAGTTGTTTTTTAGAGTGAGATATTCACTCAACAACTCCAACAATAAAAGGCTTCAAAAATCAAATAAAAACTGAATTTTTTGAATTTTGAAATGAAGATATATTTTCAACAACAAAGATTTTCAAAAACCGAATTTTATTTAATTTATTATTTTTTAAAAATATTAGGTGTCAACAGGAGTAGTATGGACAGATTCTTGCTCTCATTGTCGCCGGCTAGGGGGGAGGGCCGGCCTTGCCAGATTTAGTCTTGGTGAGGCCGATGCCTCAGGTGAGGGCGAGCCCTGACGAGGGCGAGCCTCACCAGATTTGGTGAGGTTGGCCCTTGCTTAGGCTAGGGCGGCCTTGCCCGGCGTTGCCTGGCCGACGCCTAGTGAGGTTGCCCTGGCCTGTGCGAGGGCTCCCCTCGCCGGGGCTCGTCCTCGCCCGCCGGGCCTTGCTTATGGCGGGTGAGGCCAGTTGGCTGGCTGTGGCTGGTGGCTAGCCGTCGCCGTGGCCAGTGGCCAGCCAGGAAAAGGGCAAGAAAGCCAAAAAAAAAAGAAAAGAAAAGAAAAAAAAAAAGGGAAAAAATAGAAAAAAAATAAAAAGATAAAAATTCAAAAAATATTAAAATATTATTAAAAATTGTTCTATGTCGGCGTGGCATCCACGTGGCATCGCCAGCATCCACGTTAGCATTTTTCGACCAAAATTGGCCGGATGGACTGAATTGGCAAAAAGTAAAAAGGTTTAGGACTCAATTGGTAAAGTTAAAATGTTTAGGACTGAATTGACAAAAGTATAATAGGTTTATGACTCTTTGAACAATTTTTCCTTTGCGATTTGGGGTTGCTGCGAAAGGACTAGTACACGAATCGTTGATGCACTAAGATCCTTTTGCATTACTATTCAAAGTACTATAGGATCTACGCACTTAATGCTGGAAGCCTCTGCTTTTGCCAAATTCTTAATGATAGGGTTGCTCTGTCCTACAAATGGAGGATTGATGTGGTGGGGAACTATTTGTGTTCTTTCCATTTTTGGTATGTTTGATGTGGGCTTCTTGTATCATAATCAATTCCTATTTTAAGAAATTATACTGGACATAGTTTAAGACTTTGGGAGTCAATTTCTATATTTATTATCTCAACTCCTAAAAGCAGGGAAAGGGGCGCGGCTTGTCTTCTCTAGCCATGCGACTTGATCCCCTTCGTTTCCAATCGGCAAAAGTTTGAGAAAATCACCAATTCGATGCTAAGCTTATTGTATGAATGCCAATTTAATTTTAAATTTTTAAATTTTATTAGTGTAATCTTAGGCTTCAAGGTGAAATTCCAACGTAATCCTTCATGCTAGGTGACGTTGGAAATCGCTGATAAGACGTTCTTTTGAGTAGGATTGTGACCAGTGATGATTAGATGTTTAGTAATTTTCGGCTATAATTAGTAGGAAAGATTATATTAGAATTTCGTGTAAAGATGTAAGATTATATTGTCATAAAAATTGGAAGACAAACACAATGTATAAAGAGTAGATAACTAGTTAAACACGAATTAGAATTCTAACTAACAATTCAACATGTGGTTCGAATTGACTACATTACACAAGTCACTCAAAGTTAGGGGTGAGCATGGTCCAAGTGGGTGGTTCTCATCTTAGAATTAGGAACGGCCTACTAAGAACCAGTTTTGAGAAATTGGAAACAGGATTCCACCCGTTGGTTCCATGGATTCACTTGAAAATTGTATTGCATCGGTGATCCGATTCTCAAGTGGATCCATGAAACCGGTCCCCAATCCTTATAAAATTGCATTCATAAACTAATATCATGGTAAACCGAATTTCTATTTAGAGCATCAAAGCTTATTTGGCCTTATATTTGGGTTAAATTGCGAGCTATTGATTTTGATTAAGGATTGAAAACTATCGGGTGAAACTAATAGATAATATTTGTTAACTAAAACTTAATTTCTTCGAAAGTCACAGTGTTGCCCTCTTAAGGTTTCCCAACACCGGAAACATATGGAGAATTAGATTCCACATTAGAAGTCCTAACTTTCATAGAAGTTAAACCATTAATTGGTTGATCAATCTTTATTTAATGTCACCTAATTTAATCATGGAAATGACTAAGGAAAAACCAAATTATACCCTTAAAATGAGCCGTTAAGTCTTAATTTCAAATCATGACAAAAAACGCTGCAACATTTATGGACATTTCCAATAAGTTCTCTCCTTCTCCTACATTTATTTATTTTGTTTTGGTTTAGAAAACAAGTAAATGGATAATCATAATGAAAAAAAAGAAAACAAGTAGGGGGTTAATTCTATTACACACCCAAGAGATAAATTTAGTCAATAATGTCTAATAACCACAAATATATATATTTGATCGAAAAATTACAAAATGACTAAGTAATTGAAATGGAATTTATTTTTTTTTATATATATGTGCGCTTGGTTCGGGTGGTTGGTGGGTTGGTGATTTTATGCCTAGAATTAGAAATCGGATTATACTCATTGGTTCTACTAAATTGGAATCGGTAATCGGATTAGTCCCATTGGAACTTCCGATTCCGGTCTGGTCAAATTCCCGTTTTGGGTGGTCCGGGTGGTTCTTAGTTCTTTTGCACACCTTTTGCTTGAAGCTACCAAGACGAAGTAGCTGCATCACAATTAATGATGTGTAGACCATCGCCATCGATGTATGGTTTTATCTTGATTTCCAAATGATCAGAAAAGTAAAGTGCAATGATACATGATTTTGAAGTAAACTAAAGGAGAGTGACGGAAGTAAAAGGACATTTAAGCTAAGGATCACGTAATTGAAGGGCAATTAATTAAATTGCCAAAAACTCGAAAGGAAATGATTTGAAAGTAAACATCACTGGACTTGAAGTGACATGAAAGTTGTAAACATATTATGCTTGAAATGAAACACTGAACTAAACAATATACTGTTAATTAAAAACGTACATTACCAATCACAAGCTTGGCCCTCAAATTGAAACATAAAATAGAAGGACATTGCTTTAAAGGGAAAATAGTTCAGAGATAAATTTGATGGAGTTTTCGCATAGCTTGATAGGCCGTTGTTCGTTGTGTGTTTATGCAGTTTTTTTTTTCTATTTATACTCATGGATCTTTCTCGACGGATTCCCTATATGTCCAAAACGTTATCAACTTTTAGGACAATCATGTATCTTGTAACAACAGTCTATTCATGTCCAAACCAATTTCACTCTTGTAACCATCCCTGCTCTTAATTCAAATAGATCGGCACGCCATTTCCTTCCTTTGATCGAAGAATTCATCAATATGCTTTGGTTAGATTACACAAAGCTACAGGGTCGAAGTTGGAATGGATGAGCTTCGGGCCGGAGTCGAACTTAACATGACGCAGCTTCCTTAAATACTTCCTCCTCCTACTTTGGCTTTATACTAGTGATCGGACCCTGTCGTTACATGTCGGGCTGCGACTTCCGGTGATTGGCGTTTCACGCGGAATCTGTCAAAATATGAAGGGAAAGGTAAATCGAGAGGAAGAAGTGTAGGAATTTCTGTGTGTTTCTCTGCTTTCATTCAATGTACAGAGTTACATTATATTACAAAGTATGTGTAGAAGAAAAAGGAAAAGATACAATGTACATATTAGATCTGATTTTAATTGATTCAATAAAATCCCTATGATTTGATCTAATCAAATCTTTCCTAACTTATGCGTATCTTCCAACACTCCCCCTCAAGCTGGTGGCTTGTAGATGTCAAAGACGCCTAGCTTGCTCAAGAGATACGCATGTTGTTTTTGACATAGAGGTTTGGTGAAGACATTCGCCGGTTGTTCTTGTGTTCCAATCCCTTGTGTCTCAATCATCCCTTTCTGGATTTTCTCCCGGGTGAAATGACAATCTACTTCAATGTGCTTTGTTCTCTCATGCACGATAGGATTGGATGCAAGTTTGAGAGCTGCATCATTGTCGCAGAACAATCTTGTTGGTCCCTTGACCTACACTCCAAGATCTTGAAGTAACCCTCTCAACCACACTATTTCACATGTGGTTTTAGCCATGGCTCGATATTTTGCCTCTGCCGAAGACAACGAGACAGTTGGTTGTTTCTTTGTTCTCTAGGAAAGTAAAGAATCCCCCAATTTGATACAAAAACCGGTTATCAATCTTCTGCTCATAGGACAGGTTGCATAGTCTGCGTCGCAGTATGCGGTCATTTTCATGTCACACTTCCTAGAGAGAAGAATCCCAAGACCAGGACATTTCTTCAAGTACCTCACGACCTTCAGCGCGGCATTCATATGAGACTGTTTTGGCTTATGCATGAACTGACTAAGTGTCTGCACAGCGTAACTTATGTCTGGTCTGGTCATAGTCAAATATATGAGCTTCCCGACAAGCTTCTGATAGCCTAAGGGATCCTTGAGAGTAGGGTCTGCCTCCTGAGGTACTTCAACATCATAATCAGCGGTTGTCAGTTTGACATTTTGCTCAATCGGCACTACAGCTGGCTTACACCCAGATAATCCTGCTTATGAAATGATCTCCAATGCAAATTTTCTCTGACTGAGAGAGATTCCTTGGCTAGATCGAGCAATTTCAATCCCAAGAAAATACTTTGGTGATCCCAAATCTTTAATATGGAAAGTAGAATGCAAGTATCCTTTAAGGCCTTTGATAGCTATTTCATCATTCCCCATAATGAGTATGTCATCTACATATATCATCAAGTAGATAGATGACGTACCTTGGGTCCATGTGAAAACAGCATAATCAAATTTGGACTGTTGAAAACTAGCAGCTATCAGTGATTCAACAAATTTTGCATACCATTGTCTGGATGCTTGCTTGAGTCCGTACAAGGATTTGCGGAGACGACATACTTTATTCTCCCCATGTCTCCGTAAACCTTGAGGTATTTCCATATATATCTCCTCGTCTAAATCACCATGGAGAAAGGCATTATGAACATCCATTTGATGTAATGACCAGTCGTGAGAAGCTGTTATAGATAGAAAAGAGCGAACTGTGACATCCTTGGCCACGGGGGAAAAAGTCTCGTGATAATCGAAACCTTCCTTCTGTGTGAAGCCTTTAGCCACCAGTCGCGCCTTGTATCATTCAATCGACCCATCTGCTCGATATTTGATCTTGTAGACTCATTTACATCCAATTGCTTTACGATGTGGAGGTAAGAGAACAAGATCCCATGTATGGTTATCCATGAGGGCTTTCAATTCTGCCTCCATTGCTGTTTGCCATCGTGGATCAGTGCTTGCCTCATGGAAGTTGGATGGTTCTTGTTCTTCAGAAATACGAGCAATGCAACATCGATGCATTGGGGATAAACGATCGAAGGAAACGTAAGATGAGATTAGAAAAGGAATACCTGGTGAATTCCTGACTCCACATATATAGTCTTTAGTCTAGGTAGGAGGTTGAGTAGCACGTCCAGAACGTCTGGGTGGATCATCTTCTGAAGATGTAGTATTGTCTGGAATTTCCACTGGAAGTGAGTCTAAAGTAGGTAGGTTTGAAGGAATCTCATCATCATTCAGTCTTTCATCCTGGACTTCCTCTAAAGGTGTTGTGCTGATAGTGGAGTTGGAAACACCTTGTGTATCTGTCAATGGAGGAATAAATATATATCTGGAACCTGCAGATCTATCTTCAGCGGAATAAGTTGGAGAATGCCCTGATTAAGTGTCACTTTGGTTCTGGTGGGCAAAAGGAAAAATAGTTTCTTGGAATATAATATCTCTGCTGATAGAAAATTCTCCAGTACTCAGATCAAAAATTTGATATCCCTTTTGTAAGGTAGAATATCCCATGAATATGCATTGGCGAGCACGTGGACCCATCTTATCTTTGGGCCCGACAATAGCAGCATAGCATAGACATCCAAAAACTCTCAAGTGGCTCAAGTCAGGCTTCTTTCCAAAAAGTATCTGGAAAGGAGATTGTCCATCCAAAACTTTGGTCGGCATTCGATTTATTAAATAAGCAGCAGTCAATATGCAATCCCCCCAAAAAGTATATGGAATAGAAGCTTGAAACTTCAAAGCTCTGGCAACCTCCAAGAGATGACGATGCTTCCTTTCCACCACTCCATTTTGTTGTGGTGTATAAATACAGGAGCTCTCATGTAAAATCCCTTGTGATGAAAGGAGATCCGCACATTCATGATTAAAAATTGCATTCCCATTGTCTGTCCTTATTTTTTGCACAGGTTTCCCAAACTGGGTTTTGGATAAGGAAAGAAAGGTTTTCAAGTGGGACACAACTTGACTTTTAGACTGCATGAGAAAAATCCAGGTGGGTCTGGAGTGATCATCCACAATGGTAAGGAAAAACCGAGATCCATCATGATTTACTGTATGGTAGGTCCCCAGGTATTAATATGCAGTAAGGAAAGGATATTTCTCGAACGACTTTGACTTAAAGGGAAAGGATTACGCGATTGCTTTGCAAGCGGGCAAATTCGACAATGAGGGTAAGAAAAATGAGAGCTATGACCCAATCTGGAGTGCAAAAGGAAATTTCTATCATTGGAAGTCGAGTTACACAATGATTTCTTATTACAAAGAAAGTTAAAATTTGCAGGCAAGCTTTTCCAGAAAAACAATCCTTCAGAGAGACTACCCCAGCCCATCAGTGTCCCAGTCGAAAGGGCCTAAAACAGATAGGTATCAGTGTTGAAAAGAACTCAACAAGAGTTTTCCTTACAGGCTCTAGACACTGAAACGAGATTAAATTGGAAGTCCAGAATATAAAGGACATTGGTAAGGACAATATGGGAATTAAGTTCGACTGTTCCTGTTGTAGTTACATAGGCAACATTTCCATTTGGTAATTGCACAGTGACAGGATTTTCTAACTCTTCATTAACAGCAGAAAATAATCTTCTATCACATGCTTTATGATCACTGGCTCCCGAATCTATAATCCAGGTATTTTTAGAAATAGTACTTGCCAGGCAATATGAAATATCTGTAAAGCTACTCCCCTTTTTCTGGACATCTACTTTTTGCAAAGCCTACATAAGTTGCTGATATTCCCCATGTGTAATAGGCTAATTAGCAGAATTCATCGATCCTGAAATTTGATAGGCTGCTGCAGATATTTCTTTTCCCCTTTTTTCCTTTTCTCCAGGCCTGCCATGTAATTTCCAGCATGTGTCAATTGTATGATGGGGCCGCTTGCAAAAATCGCAAAATAATTTGCCTTTATTTCGCAAATTTGGCCCATCTCCTTTCGGATTTTGAGGATCGTTGGATCCTCAAAAAACGGATGCATCTCCACCGTCCAGATCAGCCGAAGCTCGCGTGCCTCTGGAGCCGTCGGATCGCGGCATCCGATTTGAGCCGTCCGAGCCGCCCCATTTATAGGGCTTTTGATCCGCGAACCCTAGCTGCCCTTGGTTCTCCGTGAACCCTAGCTGCTCTCTGTTCTCTCCTCCTTTTCGTTCTAGGGTTTTCTCCTTTTCCACTCTTGCCGCCAGCGCTAGGGTTTCGGAGATCTTGCTGTTCGACGAAGCAAGCCTTTGATTCTCCTCTTGCACCGCAAGCTGGAAGATACGGCCGAGGGTTGGCGCTGGTTCCATCGCCAGGATTTGCGATCGGAAGGTGAGATACAAATTGTTCAAAATGAGTAAGAACCAAGTTGCTTTCTCCCTGTCTTTCATAGCCTTATATTGCTGGAGGGTTGATTTGGACCCTTCTAGTTTTTCTTCAACGGCTTCCAACTCGTTCTAGAGTGCTGAAAGCCTGTTGAAGCACGTCGTCACTGATGTGTTTCCTTGCTTCAGTTCGCTGAGCGCTTGATGGAGCGAAATTTTTTTTGCCCGATCCAATTTGCCATACATTTCTCGGATGCTATCCTAAATTATTTTTGAATCTTCTGTGGGTGGTAACCCAGCCGCGATTTCTGGGTTGATGCAGTTGCCGATCCACGTTTTGACCAATTGGTTGCATTTTCTCCACTGTTTTCCCATTTTCTCGTCGGTCGGGATTGGAACGGTCCCGTCGATGAACCCTTCTTTGTCTTTGGTGATTAGGGCTCACCGAAATTCCCGTGCCCAGGTTGAGTAATTCTCTGGACCCGTGAGAGGGTGGCTGATGAGCCGCAACTCCGGTCCGTCGGAAGTGGAAACATAGAGCACGTCGCCGGGCTCTGGTCGACCCATGGCGGCTGCGAAAGGAAAAGGAGGAAAACCAGGTGGTATTCCCGGGATTGTCCCTGAAGTCCCGCACCAGATTGTCCCTGAGATCCTGTTCCAGAATAATTTGATCCGCTCGTCTGCTCCAGGTCAATGGTCGCGTCTGCCCCAATATTGGTTGGTAGACCTCCGTCGCTTGGCATACTACCCGGCGATGATGTGACTGGATTCATCCCTGGGATCCATGGATATGGCATCCACTGGTAGTGATACGCCGAAAATGGCTGACCCAGCATTAAAGGCGGCGGAGCATTACGCCAATACGCATGTGGATTTTGGATCTGGCCGAGTTGTTGTTCGATCACGAAATAGCACTTTGGAAGTCTAAGGGGTCGTCGACATTGGTTCATCTGGATTGGAGGTGAGATTCTCTAGTTGGTTCATATTTGACAAAATTTCCCTTCAAAAAGAATTTGATTCCTCTCGGCAACCCTTTTACAGGATAGGGTTCCTCTAGGCAATCAACAGAGATGGAGCTGAAGCAATGTCAGAGTCTTTGGAGCTCTGATACCATATCAAAATATGAAGGGAAAGGTAAATCGAGAGGAAGAAGTGTAGGAATTTCTATGTGTTTCTTTGCTTTCATTCAATGTACAGAGTTACATTATATTACAAAGTATGTGTAGAAGAAAAAGGAAAAGATATAATGTACAGATTAAATCTGATTTTAATTGATTCAATAAAATCCTTATGATTTGATCTAATCAAATCTTTCCTAACTTTTGCGTATCTTCCAACAGAATCGAAAGCCAGCGTCGCGAGAAGTCTCTTTCGCTCGTACCATCTGATATGAAAGCTCCTTTTGCGGTTTTGGCGCCATTACTCTTTCGCGTGCCGGTGCTTTTTGTGTCATGAATCTTCAGGAGAGATATCGGGGCCCGGAGTGCAATAATAGCGCCCGGCCTCTCGTCAATTTGAATGCTTTGATGACCTCTCGATCCATGTACGTGTCTCGCGTGGTCGATCGAAATCAATGGTCCACCAAGTATTCCCGATTGACAAGGGAATTATTCATATCTTGATGAGATAATGGATGACGAGAGACGATTACGTACATACATCCACCTGCTTAGCTAAGCTTCCTCTCTCATCGTGCACTTCACATGGACATCCTGATAGACACGCGTGCGAAGGTTGGAACCGTCCGATCGAAACAAATGCCCGAAGAGAAATGACATAGCTCGAATATTCGTGTTCATCAAAACACGGCCTGTAGCGATGTCTTGTCCGTCCTGCTGTTCCTGTAGCTTGAATCGTGGCGTAGCATAATTCTAACAGCATTCCCCTTAATGTAGATTGGACTTTCGCCTAAAATAGAATTGCGGAAATAGGAGGAATGATAAGAGGCTAGAAAGATTTGAATTCGAAACATTGTGTTCAAATACGATATAAAATAGATAAATGCGTAATTTAATATTTAAATATTCAAATGATAATTTCTTACCCAAAGGCATTACAAACATGCCAAGTATGAACATAATATCCAGTTGATTCATCTCGAAATTTAGGTACCAAAGAAAACCTCAATTCTTGTTTTTTTTTAATATCACGAAAAATTATAAACCAGTACATTTGTGAAAAATTTATCAAAAATTAATTTTTTAACTACAAAAAAATCTTAAATTAGTACATTTATGACAAATTTATCTTCCATAAGTTTTGTGAAACTTTACCGGCAAATTATTGAGTTGGATAACACGTGACAGTTGACAGGTGTATCAGTTTAGGTTTTTACATTTCTTTTGTCATATGTATACTAGTTTGCAGTTTTTATGATATTAATCTAATTTAACGGAATCTAGCGAAAGGTTAATTTGTCATAAATATATTAATTTGAGATTTTTTGTAGTTAAAAAAATTAATTTGAGATAAATTTGTTATAAATATATTAGTTTGGGATTTTTGGTGGTTAAAAGATTAATTGTAATAAATTTATCATAATTATACTAATTTGGAAGTTCTTCATGATATTAATCTCTCTTTTTTTTTTTTTTTTTTTCATTAAGTCAATTCAAATTGGGTTAGACTTCCAAGTAATTGACAAATAAGGGAGCAGTCCTTCATATAGGTGATGGCTACCATATTTCGTAGCTTGTCTACGGTGCCACATGACAATTACAATTGTAGGCTACATGAAAGGCGGGGTGTTAGGGTTCCTTTGGTTAGGTTCTCTTTTTCGTCTCTATAAATAGCAACTTACCCCCAGGCTCCTGGAGGAAAGCAAGAAACTAGCATCTCACTCGCTCTCAAGCAATCATGTCTCAGCCATGGCTTATCCTTACAGTAATCACCTGCTCAATCCTCATGCAGGCATGCAAGCCAGTGACATCCCTCTCCAGTAGAATCCTGAGCTTGCCTGGTCAACCGAGCGTCGGTTTCAGCCACTATTCAGGTTATATCACAGTGGGTGACCACCCACCAAGAGCTCTCTTTTACTACTTTGTGGAGGCAGAGACAAGCCCTGCCTCTAAGCCTTTTGTTCTCTGGCTAAATGGAGGTAACTAAACCGCGGATCCCCCTGTCACTTACGAAAACTTCAATGCTGTCTCCTCCGTAAAGTTCTCTTGTCCTTCATTCTCTGACTGAAGGATCAAAGCACAGTTCATGAAACAAATGCAATACTGCTATGTACTTCCTCCTTCAATTATAGCAGCAGAATGAACATCAAATCTTAATCATTATGCATTTTGATCTGTTAAGCAGGTATAGACAATATATTCAATTATTTTGATGCTTTGTCTTGCCTCTCCTTTTTCTTTTCTCCTAATGTAGGGCCTGGCTGTTCTTCTTTGGGGTTGGAGCTTTCATTGAGCATGGCCCTTTCAAAGTGAAGGGAGGGGGTCTGATTACAGCTGAAAAGTTACTTTTTGATTGACAAACTTTTTTTCTTGTCAGCTGGAACAAAGGTATATGTTACCTTTTGAATTCAAATCAACGAGCTGATAAAAAATGACAAACTTTTTTTTTTTCTTTTAATTTTTTAATATTTTTATTTTATTTGTCTTTTTTTATTTTTTATGTTCATATGGGGTAGCAACCAGATATTCGATAAACAAGCAAAACGTGCTATAATTGATTAAGAGCCACTTCATTATTGTAAATAGAACAAAGATATCATGACTTTTTAGGAATAAAAACATGCACGCCCTTCATTATTGTAAATAGAACAAAGATATCATGACTTTTTTTTTTTTGATATGACACTGATTAAGTGCTTGTCAGTGAGGAGATAGAAGCTAATGCTTCCTTATCAGCAACCTTTCGTTTGCATTCCCTGGAAATTTGACAACTGAATTGGCTAAATGTTGCAGTGGCCAATCTCCTATACCTGGAGTCTCCGGCTGGAGTCGGCTTTTCTTACTCGACTAGTCAGTCATTTTACAAGGGTATTACTGACAATATAACAGGTATATGATCAGCTTTGCTATTTGATGGAAAAGAGAAATGAAGCTTTGGTTGTATATGATTGTAATCAGTACAGATACCTTACACCGTGGACACTGTAAATGCTACTGATAAATGGTTTCACTTCTACTATAGCACAAGACAATCTAGTGTTCCTGCAGCACTGGTTCACCAAATACCCGCAGTACAAAGGGAGAGACTTCTTCATCACTGGGGAAAGTTATGCAGGTACATTCTCAGTTGTTCACGTAGATATTAATCTGATCGGATTGAGAGAATTAATTTCGAATTATGGAGTCTGTCTAGTTAAATTCCACTATTTAGGCGAACTTACCTGCATATTATTTAGACATGTACCTATTTCAGGACTTCAAGAGCAGATCTAAAGAAGCCAACCAGAAAATTGATGACTTGATCGTTTTCTGTACCCAGGTCACTATGTGCCTGAACTTGCACAGCTCATCGTCAAATCAAAGGTGGAGATCAATTTAAAGGGCATAGCGGTGAGTGTACTTTATTTCATTAACAGTTCCATAATTCAGAGTGTCATTTCCTATTTGATCCCTTTGAATTGCATATTTGAAATTATGATCAGATCTATTCAATAAAAAGAATCGATTCCAGGAGACTCCTAAAGCCCTTGTTGACTATTATTCCGCTTATTGCCCTCTGATTTGACTACTCATTTGGCCACAATTTGCAGATTGGTAATCCTTTATTGGATTATGAAGTCGACATGAACACCCCGACCACATTTTTATGGTCCCACGGGATCATATCGGACCAATCCAAGCTTCTCTTTCAAAATTTCTGTAAACTCAGTCGGCTTTTGGGGGAAATCAGATCGAAGGCTCTGACTCCCGAGTGTGTAAAGGTAGCGAAAGAACTTGATGATACCAAAGCAATCGACCGGTACGACATCCTTGCGGACCTCTGCCTAACATCGGGGCAATCAAAGTTGAACATTTTCTATAAGATGCTTACCTCAGGGCATTCATTGCCATCCTCCCTTCCATCAGAAGACTTGATCAACTATCAGGTGAGAGCAAGACCGAGACCCAATTTCGAATTAGTAACTGCTTGATAGAACTCCTATATCAATGTTCCAGAAGCTCATTCAACTTTTTTCCCACATTTTGTATTTTGCATACAGAGCCTTTTGGACACTAAAGATCCCTGCGAAGAACAGGATGTCATTAAGTACTTTAACCGTAAAGACGTACAGATTGCACTCCACGCCAAGCTTGTCGGAGTCGGACACTGGAACACGTGCAGCGAGTACCTACGCTGCTCTCCTTTTGCCTCTCCCCAAAAATAGTGGCATAGCATTGCAACTTGTTATAGTAGAAGTAAAATTAGAATCAGCAATTCTTTTGAGCTCACTCAATTCTTCTTCAGAGGAAACTTTCTTGCTAAAGAATTAAGGACTAAATGGACTAGGAAAATGATAAACTCAGATTTGATTGAAAATAGAAGATCAATCATCGAACAGCATGAGCTTCTTCAATCATATGTTGTTCTAATCATGATATCAAGAGCATAGATAGAACCAAGGAGATTTTATGCAAATGTCTACAACTATCGCTATCACATAATACATTGTCTTATTGGCTAGGCAAGTGTCGAGAAGATTAGCATCTGCTGACTGATTAATCTGTTTTGTTCTTCTGCAGTGATATCTTTGAAAAATTCAGATTTGAGGATCAGTATATAAGTATGATCCCAATCTTGGGACAACTTGTCAAGTCTGGCCTCCGAGTCCTAGTTTATAGGTGCATCATCAGATATTCCTCTAATATTGATTAGCATTTACAATAAGTCCACATTTAACTGACAGATAACATTGTGATCAATCATCTTTCTTTCTTATGGCAGCGGCGATCTAGATTCGATCATCCCCTTCCTCGGAACTCGGACTCTGGTCGACACCTTAGCCTCCAAGGTGCTGAAACAGAAGACAACTTTGTCCTACAGAGCTTGGTTCACTAGCAAGCAGGTCGATCTATTTCTTTCTCGCTCAAGGAGAATCCGGGTTGTGTTCTTATGTTGCTTTCATCTAGACAGATGGATGTCAAGATTGTTCAGTGTGACGCCGGATCACAGGCGTATGCCATGAATTTTTTGTGCATTTGATAATCGGCGATTGATGATCTCAGGTTGCTGGATACACGCAAGAGTACGGCAAGTTGGCGTTCGCGACCATAAGAGGAGCTTCGCACGCTGCGCCGGCCACGCAACCGGAGAGGTCGTTGCAGCTCTTCACCTCATTCCTGATGGGGAAATCACTGCCTACCAAGCCATGAGGTCCTCAGAGGCATCTTCGATAAAGAGCCTGAGAATGGATTATCTAATATAGTAAAACGGTGCTCTAAGGTAGGCATACTGGGTCCCGACACGTGGCACAGCAAACTAAGCGCCGCGTGGCCCTTTGTCCTCTAGTTACTTTTTTTTTTTTTGGTCGAATCCTCTAATTACCTTGTGCACTCAAATAAAAGGCGGATGTGTAATGTCCGTCCCTTCTAAGTATTTATATCTTGGTCTGTTCCTTTTTCTACTTTGAGCCCATCTCCTTGTGCCTCTTGTTTTCTCTATACATCTTATTGTTGTTGAATGCACATATTTATATGGATAGATAAAACCGTAATTCGCGTTCGCGGATATTATCATTTCTTAATACGAGTTCAAGATAGTGGTCGATAATTTCACGAAACTTCATCCTCCCAGTTTTATAATGACCTTTTTCTAACTATAAAACAATTTAGAATTACATTTCCAAAGTGAAACTAATTTACAATTATTGCCTTTTTTTTGGGTTAATATCATGAAAAATCTTAAATTGGTACTCCTACGATAAATTTACCAAAAACTATTTTTTTGACAAAAAACCCCAAACTGGTATACGTTTGGCAAATTTACCAAAAACTGGTACACTTGCGATAAATTTACTCTCTATTAGTTTTCGTTAAATTTCACTGTCAAATTATTAAGTTAAATGACATGTGACAGCTGACCGGTATACCAATTTAGGATTTTATACTCCGTTTGTCACAGTTTACAATTTTTGTAATTTTTTTGTAGTATTAATCCAATTTTAGAGGATGGTATATTTGTCACAAATTTACCAGTTTGGGGTTTTTTGTGGTTGAATAAATTAGTTTGAGGTAAATTTGTCATAAATGTACAGTTTATGGTTTTTTTTTTTTTTTTTTTTATGGTCATTCGAGTAAATTTGTTACGGGTGTACCCGTTTGGGGTTTTATGATCAAAATATTAGTTTGGAGTAAGTTTGTCGAGATATACCAGTTTAGAGTTTTTCAGGGTATTAACCCCCCCTTTTTTTTTTTTTTCACAAATTTCAATAATTTCTAGCATTCTTATCCGCACGCAATGCAATGCTAATGACCTTAGGTTTAAATTTTTCTTTTTGAGTCGAGACATCTCTAACATTAAATCATTTTTATTAGGGTGAAGTATATATGAACCGAATTAAATTACATAATTATTTAGTGATAATGGAGGAATTGAAAGCAAAAATTGGGAATATTGTTGTCCTGGAATAAGTTGGGTTTCTTAACCAAGCCAAGTTAATTAGTAACTTGTCTGCATCATTACCCACATAATATTATATAACCACAAAATGACAGGGCATCGCCGATTATTTTTTTTTATTTTTATTTTTTTGGTGATTTGGGAATTGCCGTATACGGTGACATAAGCACAGGGTGAACCGAGCCCACCCACCTGACCCGGCCGGGACGCCGGGGGTGAGTCCCGGCCGGGGGTGAGTCGCACAAGCAACCATGGGGATTTGAACCCGGTCCTTTGCGGGGGAAGTAAAGCACAAACCATGCGACCACCAATGGGGTGGGTGGCATCGCCGATTATTCATCGTTGAGAAGTGCCACATCCTTGTATTCTTCCAAGAATCGGCAACCAGCATCTTCTCATCCCTTGAAAGTTCAAACCCAGGATTTTGTCGTTGATTTTTACTATAGGATGCGTGTGTATGAACCACGGAAAAAAGAAAAGCATAGAAAGATTCCGGCAGATGAATCATTTCCATCTATTTCACCAAAATAAGAAAGTCATTTCCTTGTCGAACAAGAGGTAGCTTCCTCTCGCATGAGACGCTACCATAATACGTCACGCGTATAACCGTCGCATAGAAAACTTCGCCCTTCCACGCAAGAGCCAAACCACTTATCCTCGTAAGCACTGACTCGGGTCGATAAGGAAAAAAAAACAAAGGTGTCTTCCCGAAAACAAAGTTACAAAGCAAAAGAGTAATAAAGAATATAAATGTGAAACTGAAGGATTGCACAAAGTACTAAAACTTGACGTTTCCAGCAAAATTCTCTCTCAGTCTCTCTCACTCCCTCTTGTGCTCACGATGCATCCGCAACTAGTGCCATGGCTCATCGCAGCAACACTCAGTGTAACACTGACCCGAATGTGCTCAAGCTCGACACCAAACGCCATCTCAGATGCTGACAAAATCGTCAGTTTGCCGGGACAGCCCGAGGTCAGCTTTGGCCAGTATGCAGGGTACGTCACCGTGGATGAGAAGCAACAGAGAGCACTCTTCTATTACTTTGCCGAAGCCGAAGCTGAAGCCGACCCGGCTTCAAAGCCTCTCGTGCTTTGACTTGATGGAGGTAAAACCATATGGACTAAATCCGAGTAAATGAAGGTGAGAAATGAAATGAGCAAGTTGAATAGACACTGGAGTTTGCTCGTGTGTTGGGTTATGCACTTGCAGGGCCTGGTTGTTCATCCATAGGAGTTGGTCCTTTCTGTGAGCATGGTCATCCCAGTGGAGATGTGCTCCTGATAAATTACTATAGCTGGAATAAAGATGAGCGTAAATTCCCCAAACAAAGGCGGGGAAAAAAGTCGAGCGTATACTTTTAGCAGCTTAAACGCATTTGAACATGTCGTCTCTGTTTGCAAAAGCTTAAATCGTTAGGAAACTGAATCGGACCTTGTGTCATATATTTTATTTTCTAGCTTGAATGTGAGGTCAATGGCATTTAATACGCCGGAGATTCTGTGATTGGCTAATTCTTGCATTTTTCAATTTATCGGCAGAAGCAAACATGCTGTACCTGGAATCTCCTGCAGGAGTTGGTTTCTCCTACTGTGTCAATATTTTCTTATTATAACTCCGTCGATGACAAGATGACAGATTCTTTTCCTTGCAAATTGCAATATATTCTTAACACATTAAAGAGTAGCAATGATCTACAGATGTAACCTAAAGTTGAATTTAAGTACCACTACCAGCTAAACAATGCTTCCATATTTCAGCAATCGACAATGTCACATTCCCCTGCAACTGGTTCGAAAAATTCCCAGAATACAAGGAAAGAGATTTATTCATCACAGGAGAGAGCTATGCAGGTGAACTAGTGATCAAGATTTTGTGAACACTGATTTGCGTGGTTGAATGAAACAGAAGTTCCATGAATGCAGAATTTTTACTTAATCTAATTTCACTCTTACCAGGTCACTATGTTCCACAACTTGCAAAGCTCATCGTGCAGTCCAAGCTGTTCAATTTGAAGGGAATTGCTGTGAGTTTGACTGAAAGATCTGCAAACTTCAATCAGCATCTCACGTTCATTAGATTGATACTGACAGAGATGAACAAATCTTATGCTTGCTGCAGATAGGGAATCCGCTTCTAGAGTACAACACCGACTTCAACTCACGGGCAGAGTGTTTTTGGTCTCACGGATTGATATCGGATGCAACCTACGAAAGTTTCACACATTATGCAATGAATCCCAAATTATCAGACAATTACAGAGTGGCACCCTCACCTCTGTCTGCTCTCGTGTCAGAAGCGAAGCATTAAGAGAAATAAGCAAATTCATTGACACGTATGACGTCACTCTTGATGTTTGTTTGTCGACAGTTTCTTCACAGGCTGCGGTTCTGAATAAGCTGGTGAGCCTCTTCATCCATTCTGATTAATCTTTTTAATTTTTTCCATTCGCAACCTTTTGAATTTTTGTGATTATGCTGCTTCCAGCGAGAAACAGAGAAGATAGATGTATGTATAGAAGACGAAACCCTCAAATACTTGAACAGGAAAGAAGTGCAGGAGGCTCTACAGTGCTCGGCTGGTTGGAGTCTACATGGACAGTTTGCAGCAAGTAAGGATCGACTTAACTCCTTGGACCTTCATTTTCTAGAGGCACAAGTCTGCGGCTAAATGGCATTATGCATAACTTTGATGAGTCTTGTCAAAGTATATCCACATTTCCCAATCTTCGGACAAGATTCTCCTTAACCTTGTTGCGTTAATAGGACTACATGATTGGTCCTTAATCTTTCGTTATTTTATTTGGGTTCTTCGCCTTGCGTCATGCTTCTTCATCTGAATTCCCTCATAATTCCCTCATTATCAGGGTTGTCAGATATGGATTCCGAATTATGAGGTACCCACCCTTACAATTTTGGGGGAGTTCCCCGTCTTAGTTTACAGGGAAACGCAGAAATGACATTCTTCAGAAGGTGAATGTCACTGAAGAGGCTATATGTATACGGAACAATGATGACATCGGTTTGATTTTTCATTTGCAATTCGACAGTGGGGATCAAGATTCTGCTATTCCATTACTTGGAACAAGGACTGTAGTGAACAAATTAGCAAAGCAATTGGGACTGAACACAACCGCGCCTTATAGAGTCTGGTTCAAGCAAAAACAGGTCGGCTCAGTAAATAACCTTCACAAACATCAATCATCGTATTGGTTTTATTAGGTGATTGACAAAACTGGTGGCCTTTTCTTCATTTCTCATAGGTTGCTGGGTGGACACAAGTGTATGGAGATATATTATCTTATGCGACGGTCAGAGGGGCGTCTGATGAAGTGCCGTTTTCACAGCCGGAGAGATCGCTGGTGTTGTTTAGCTCATTTTTGGGAGGAGGCCATTGCCAAAGGGCCCTTGTCCGAGTCTGCCGTGGAAAAACATAACTAGTACTGAATCGTCCTACCAAGTGGAACTACATCTGATTTGATTAGCAGGAAACATCAAACGCATCATGTTTCTGATCCACGTTTCTTGGTTTCTTACAAAATCAAATGTTTGCTTCCCTTTGCTGCTTTCTGTAGCACATATAAAAGTAATCATTTGTGTATATGGTAACCAAGTCATGTGATCTCTTAAATGCGAGTAGCGCATCCTACTAGGATTATCTCATCTAAGTTGTTCTTGTTGGACTTTGCAGCTCACAATGGCAAAAATATTGACCTTTGGCTTTGTTGATACAATCGTGAGTCACTTCTTTTGCTTCTATTTCTTATTGCAAATTTGATAAGGTGATTTGCCTCGATTTGAGGCATTGGGATTCGATTAGGGTTCTTGAAGAAGGAAGTTGAATTTTGCGCCAATTTCTTTAAGCTAGGTTAGGGTTGTTCAATCAGATGTTTAAATGATATCGTTTGTTTTCTCAATTGCCGACTTTATTTTACTGGTGAGTTACGTCGAATAATATATTCTTAATTAAAATCACATCGGATTTTTGGTGAGGTAAATTGCCGATGGCACACAATTAATTGATTTTTAAAATTTTTGATACTTAAGTGAATGAAAATAAAGTTACGACACTTATAGTATTTTTATAACGTGAAATGAATGTGACTTGGCTCAAAAGCCGAGCCTATGGCAAATTATTGAGAATATATCTTGATTTTGACTATTTTTATTAATTTATTTATTTCGGTTACTTTTCAAACAACCTAAAAGAATACACGAACTTATACTTGAAGGACAAAAAATGCCCACCTGCAAGTTCTCCGTCTCTGTAAGCCAACGAATTCATACAAACTATTTCAATTCGAAGATGCTCATTTTCTCCCCATGTTTTCTCGCCGGAACATATGGGATTTTGATTCAAAAGACGCATAAACAACATCGTTTTTGATTTGCAAGAAACAACATCGTCTCGCTTTGCTGTCGTGTCTATCGTGCAGACGAACACCGTTAGCCAAGTCGAATACCTCATCTAACTTGTATGAACGGAATAAATAAACGGCGGGCCTCTTTTGTCGTTCATAGTTTTTAGAGATAATTCGAATGATTCTCAGTATCTTTCAAGTCCCTTTAATTATGCATATCTCAATTGATAGGTTATATTAGAAAATCATCTAGCCTATTAATAGGCTCATGTATTTTCTTCAAGTTATATTGAAATATACAGAAATTTAGCACCGCACTATTTCTTATCTTGGTATCGGAATTAGACGATCTTGAGGTGCATTAGGTCCACATTGCACATGACGCACACCGAGTGAAATTTTCGTATTTAGCCTTCGTTCGTTTTATGAAAAAAGCGGCATTTTTTAGGAAAATATAATTATTTTTCGATATTCAACTAAAACTTGAAAATGAAGTGGAAAACCATTGTTCAGTAAGAAAAATCTTTTTCTCTTTGCAATCTTTGTTCATTAATTTTATTATTATTTTATTTTAAAAATTGATTATTTATTTTTTTTTTTCTAAATTGATTTTTAAATTATTTTTTATTTTTTGTTTTTATCTTCTTCTTCTTTGGCTAGTTGCTAGCGACAGCGACGGTCAGCTATCAGTGCCAAGTGAGCTTGAGCTTCGACCTGCGCAGCTTGTTGGAATTTGGCAAGCTCACCTAACAGTGGTCGCTCACCATCACCACAGCTGAGGTATCGACATGTGGCATGGCAAACTAAGCAATGCGTGGCCCTTTTTCCTCTACTTACCGTGTGCACTCAAATAAAGGCGGATGTGTAATGACCGTCCCTTCTAAGTATTTATGTCTTGGTCTGTTCCTTTTTCTACTTTGGTCCCGTCTCCTTGTGCCTCACTTTAATTTTGTTTTCTCTATATTTCTTGTTGTTGTTGGATGCACATACTTATAGATAGATAAAACCGTAATTCGCATTGGTGGATATTATTATCATTTCTTAACATGAGTTCAAGATGGTTGTCAATAATTTCATGAAAGCTCATCCTTTCGGTTTTATAACGACCTTTTTTCTGACTATAAAGCAAAGATTAATACTATGAAAAACTTCAGACTAGTATATCTATGACTAATTTAGTCCAAATTAATTTTTTGACTGCCAAAAACCTTAAAATTGTATGACAAATTTATCCAAAAGTAACTTTTTTACCCCTAAAAACTTCAAACCGATATATTTGTGACAAATTTACTCTCCATTAATTTTTATTAAATTGGATTAATATCACGAAAAATTATAGATTTAAAAACCCATGATAAACGGAGGGTAGAATTCCAAATTGATACACCTATTAACTACCTCATGTTATTGAACTCAACAATGTGACAGTGAAATTTAATGTAAATTAATGGAAGGTAAATTTGTCATAGATGTACTAATTATGGGTTTTTAGTGGTAAAAAAATTAATTTTGAGTAGATCTATCATAAATGTGCTAATTTGGGATTTTTCATGATATTAACCCATAAAACAATTTAGAACTACATTTCCAAAGTGGAACTAATATACTACTATTATTATTATTATTATTATTATTATTATTATTATTATTATTATTATTATTATTATTATTATTATTATTTATTTACTTACTTACCTATTTATTTATTTATTTATTTTTTTTTTTGCAAATTTCAATATTTTTCCAGTATTCTTATCCGCATGCAATGCGGATGACCATAGGTTTAATTTTTTTTTTTCTAATACAAATATCTCTAACATTAAATTATTTTTTGAGGTCAACTATATACGGACCGAATTAAATTACATCACTATTTAGTGTTATTGGAGAAATTGATAGCAAAACTTGGTGTCACAATTTTAGGTGGAAAAGGAACACGAAGAGAAGAAATTGGGGAGAGAAATTGTGTACTGTGCACTTCTCATTCATTGTATTATGTTCGTACCAGAAGACCAATATATAATACAAAGAATGATTAATAAAAAGAAAGAGTATATTTTCTAATCTAGGTGTACTAAATCTAACACTAGATTGATTTAATCAATCATAATCCATGATTAAGTGTGTGATTACAATCTGGACAAATCTCCGGAATCTTGAGCATATCTTCCAACACTTAGGGATATTTTTGTCCTGAAATAGACAAATGGGTTTCTTGACCGGGCCAAATTAATTAGTTCTTGTCTACATTCATTCACACTTGCGTCATTTGGCCATGTATGGCCGGCGGATGACCTTATTATATAACCACAAAACAACCATGGGCATCGCCGGTTATCGTCGTTTCTCCAAGACTAGATCTATTATTTAGACAAAGGTGTGTGGGCAAATCGCATACGCTTCGTGATTTTCCAACGTTGAGAAGCGCGACATCCTCGTGTTCTTCCAAGAATCGGTAACCAGCATATTTTCGTCCCTTAAAACGTAAAACCCAGCATGCGCTTGAACTACGAAAAAAGAAAAGAATAAAAGCCTCGAGCACATAAATCATGTCCATCTATTTCACCAAAATAAGGAGGTCATTTCCTTATCTGAACAAGAGGCAGCTTTCTCTCGCATGAGAAGCTACCATAATGTCACGCCTATAACCGTCGAATAGAAAACTTCGCCCTTCCACGCAAAAACCAAACCACTTATCCTCGTAAGCGCTGACTTTGGGTCGATAAGTAGAAAAACAAATGTGTCTTCCCGAAAACAAAGGTACAAAGCAAAAGAGTAATAAAACATATAAATGGGAAACTGGAGGATTGACGCAAAGTACTCAAACTTCACGTTTCCAGCAAAATCCTCTCTCAATTTCTCTCTCTCTCTCCTCCCCCCCTTGTGCTCACGATGCGTCCGCAACTAGTGCCATGGCTTATCGCAGCGACACTCAGCGTAACACTGACCCGAATGTGCGACACTGAACGCCATCTCAGATGCGGACAAAATCGTCAGCTTGCCAGGACAACCAAAGGTTAGCTTCGGCCAGTATGCAGGGTACATCACCGTGGATGACAAGCAACAGAGAGCTCTCTTCTATTACTTCGCCGAAGCCGAAGCTGACCCGGCTTCAAAGCCTCTCGTGCTTTGGCTCAATGGAGGTAAAACCATCTGTACTGAATTCGAGTGAATGATAGTGAGAAGTGAAATGAGCGTGTCAAATAAACACTGGAGTTTGCTTGTGGGTTGGGTTGGCACTTTGCAGGGCCTGGTTGTTCATCCGTTGGAGTTGGCGCGTTCAAAGAGCATGGACCATTCAAACCCAGTGGAGATGTACTCCTGAAAAATGACTATAGCTGGAATAAAGGTCAGCGTAAATTCCCTAAACAAAGGCGGGGAAAAAAAGTCGAGCGTATGCTCTTAGCAGCTTAAACACATTTGAACATGTTGTCCCTCGTTGCTCATAGGAAACTGAATTGGACCTTGTATCATAGATATATTATTTTCAAGCGTGAATGTGAGGTTGATTGCATTCGCTTCATTGGAGACTCCGTCTAATGCTTGCATTTTTCAATTTATTTGCAGAAGCAAACATGTTGTACCTGGAATCTCCTGCAGGAGTTGGTTTCTCCTACTCTGTCAATACTTCTTATTATAGCTCCGTCGACGACAAGATGACAGGTTCTTTTCCTTGCAAATTGCGATATATTTTTAACAAATTAAAGTGCAGCGGTTATTTACAGAGGTAATGTGAAGCTGAAATTAAGTATTAATACCCGCTATACAATGCTTCCACATTTCAGCAAGAGACAATCTCGCATTCCTCCGTAACTGGTTAGAAAAATTCCCAGAACACAAGGAGAGAGATTTATTCATCACAGGAGAGAGCTATGCAGGTGAACTAGAGATTAAGATTTTGTGAAACCCCGATTTGTGTGGTTGAATGAATAACTTCTATCTAATTTCACTATTACCAGGTGTTGGGATTGTCGGATTCCCAAAAACTGGATTCGACACTAAATCGAACCCCTAAAACAAATGCGGAAGATAAGCCCGGGAAAAACATGTATCACTGATCCTAAAGCACACCACGGAATCGAGCGTACCTTGTTAGCCACAGATTAAACACCAACGTCGATAAGAGGAAGAGAAAACCGATCCCGTTCGATCCGATGACATCGATTGGCTTTAAAGGGAAGACGGCGTCGCCTTTAGCCTTAGTTTTTCTTTTGGAGGGAGAGAGGGAGAGGAACGTACGTACAAATGCCAAAAGGTGCGTTCTCCTTCTCTTTCCTCCCTTATATACGTCCCATCCAAAATAGAAACGTACCCCTTCATCGTATCCCTCCATCCACGGGCCCTAATATTGTGGGCCGGGCTTTCAGGCCCAACATGGGCGGACGGGCCAACTTAGGCCCATCACATAAAACCATCATCTCCCACTCGCACATGGTGGGCCGAACATGATTCTCTTTTATCTCTCTTCAACATTCATACCGGTGAATAATCCGTGCGACTAGCATACTTTGAGAGCTCGTTGCTATACATTTGTTAGGAATATATAGCAACTCATAATGGGAATCACATCCTGAGTAGATTTAGTATGCAGTACCCTAGATCGATCGATCACATTTATATTTCTCTTGATCTCTTTATATATATATTGTATTCACAATTATGATTATCCCAAAGACAATCATAATTGGTTAACCAGTGAATACAAAACCACAATGTGATTCTCCAAATTCGATCTTTCTCTTTCCTTCAAACTCTCAATTTCAGTTCAGCTTGCTTTTCTAGAAATGTCCCATTAGATCGAATCAACTCATGACCATTGGCAACATCTTAAGATAGCAAACACTAAATAGAAATCTTGAGAATAAGTAAGAGTCATGAGGGGACTGAAAATTGAGGAACTCTTTTCCTCAAGAGCCTCACACGGCATAAAAGTTGAGATCAAACTTTTGCCACTCTTATTGGTCGTCTCATGCATACGTAGTATGAAATACGTATTACGGTATTAACTCATTTCCCATGGAGCGTATGTCTACATCTTCAATACCGTACAGATGATAGTTCAGACATACCCATTGTCTAACTTGAGTTCACGTATCTACTCATTCACAAAATTTATCAGAACTCACATCTGGCATCATAGACAGATAAAGTACAATATGTGGGTTATTTTACTTTCGGACATAGTAAGTATTATGTCCTCATCTTAACACTCAGTTAAGGCGACATACGTATTTTAAGCTTGAGCTCTCGATTATCACCTAGATAATAAGCTTAACAGTTTAATCTCTATTTATCACACAGTAAATAGAGGCGATTACCCGTGTGAGTGGGCTAATCTTATATCTGTCCGACATACTTTCTCAACTTAAAGTAATGCACTGAGCATTAAGATGCATAAAAATCAAACAAAGATTCATAGGCATTAATGATGAAAACACAAATTCATCAAATGTAAACACTTAGGGAAATTACAATATTCAGTACATCAGACTCTACGCAATCCTAGAGATTTCATATGGCCACAAAACACATCTCTAGGTATTGGTTTTGTCATAGGATCTGCTACCATTCTATGCGTAATATGTACTGTAAGTTCACATCCTTTCGTGCAACCATATCTTTGACAAAGTTATACTTGGTATCTATATGTTTGGTCTTGCCATGATATTTTGGATCTTTGGTGTACACTTTTGCTGCTTGGTTATCACAGTTAACCAACAATGAATCTGCAGCACTTCCAATAACACCTAAATGATCCAATAATCTTTTAAGCCAAACATCTTCTTATATTGCTGTTGATAATGCCACGAACTCAGTTTCCATCGTGAACAAGGCTATACACTTTTGTTTCTTACTGCTCCAACATATGATGTCATTATTCGGTAAGAAAACAAACCTAGAGGTAGATTTTCTTTCATCTAAATCTCCACCCCAATCAGCATCAGAATAGTCTTAGAGTTGCAGATCCTTTTCTTAATAACTCAACGTATAATCAGCAGTTCCCTTTAGATACCTCAGTATTCTCTTAACGGCTTTCCAATGTGCTGGACCTGGATTGGATTGGTATCTACTCACCATTCCAACTGCAAAACATATGTCAGGTCTTGTACACATCATAGCGTACTTCAAGCTTCCAACAACACTAGCATAAGAAACATGTTTCATTTGTTCATTCTCTTGTGGAGTCCTTGGACACAGTCTATGACTCAATCCTTCATCTTTTGCAATAGGAGTGTCTATGAGTTTACAATTTTGCATACGAACTCGTTCAAGAACCTTATTTATATATATTTCTTGCAAAAGAGATAACGATCTCTTCGAATGATCTCTTGAAATCTTAACTCCAAGAATGTATGCAGCCTCACCCATATCCTTCATCTCAAAGTTGGAAGACAACCAACTCTTGACAGTATTAACAAACTCCATATTGCTTCCGGCAATTAGTATATCATCAACATATAATGATATGATCACAAATTGATCTTTGGATCTTTTGATATATACACAATAATCCTAATCTATCATTGTAAAATCATATGCTATTATGGCATTATGAAAACGTATATACCATTGTCTTTGACGACTGCTTAAGGCCATATATCGTCCTCAAAAGTCGACATACCTTTTCTTCTTGGCCTTCTTTAATGAAACCAATAGGTTGTTCCATATATATTTTTTCCTCTAATTCTCCATTGAGGAAAGCAGTCTTTACATCAATTTGATGTAACTCAAGATCCATACTAGCCACTATTGCTAGAATTATGCG
Source organism: Eucalyptus sideroxylon (assembly GCA_014182405.2). NCBI lineage: Eukaryota > Viridiplantae > Streptophyta > Magnoliopsida > Myrtales > Myrtaceae > Eucalyptus > Eucalyptus sideroxylon. The sequence goes on from CM024552.2 coordinate 369,587, forward strand.
AATCGAGGTAAATCTCACTACAAGAGAAAATATTTCTTCATAATCAATTCCAACCTGTTGATTATACCCACTTGCCACAAGGCGAGCCTTATGCCTTTATATCGAGCCATCAGCTTTACGCTTTATTTTGAGAACCCACTTGTTCCCAATAGCTTTGCGTCCTTTTAGAAGATCAACCAGTTCCAAACTTGGTTTGACTTCATTGACTCCATCTCCTATTTCATTGCATAAATCCATTTTTTCTTACTAGGGTAATTTAGAGCCTCATTAATATTTCTTGGCTCATCCTCATCTTGCGGAGCAATCATAAAAGTTTCCCCTTCAATGTCAAAACGTCGACGGGGAATACTTTGGCGACTTGTTTGCTGTATGGAAGATTGCACACTTTGCACATCATTCCCCATCAAGCTGCCACTAGAATTAGATAATGATGACTTCGTCTTATCATGTGGTTGCAATTGAGAATGAGTTGAATTCAATTCATCATTTCTCATATTACTCCCACTTGGACGAACTCCACTAATATCATTATCTTGATCCAATATTACAAATATGGAGTAATCTTCCCCTATTTCGCCCTTCTTAGGAAATTCATCCTCTAAGAATGTGACATCCCGTGATTCAAATTCAATTATACTCCCACTTTCCTGCTCACTTATGAACACATACCCTTTCGATTGTTCGGAGTATCTCATTAAAATACTCATCTTTCCTTTGGGACCCAATTTCCCAAACTTGTGAGAGGACTCATGAATATAGGCAACACAACCCATGGCTTAAGAAAACTTAAGTCCGATTTTTTACCTGTCCATAACTCATATGGAGTGGAAGTAACTGATTTGGAAGGCACCCGGTTAAGTATATAGGCAGCAGTTAACAACGCATCACTTCAAAAAGTTATAGGTAAGTTAGCATGCGCCAACATGGAACTAACCATTTCCAATAGGGTTCTGTTTCCTCTTTCCGCAACACCATTTTATTGAGGAGTATATGGAATAGACAACTGTCTTTCTATTCCTTTTTCATCACATAATTTTCTGAATTCATCAGATAAATATTCTCAACCTCGATCGGATCTCAATGCTTTTATTTTCTTGTCTAATTGATTTTCTACCAAGTTCATAAACCTTTTGAAACAACTTAATGCTTCAGATTTATGAGAAATCAAATAGACATATCTGAATCGAGTATAATCATTTATTAAAAGTGATGAAATAAACAGCCCCATGCCTTCCTCTCACATTCATTGAACCACAAACGTCAGAATGGATTAAATGCAAAGGAAATTAAGCTCTTTTACCTTTTCCAAATGGTTTCCTTGTCGTTTTCCCTACTTGGCAATGCTCACATATGGGCAAATTGACTTTTTCAATGCTGCCCAACAAGCCCTCTTTAGCTAGTCTATTCATACGTTGTTAGCCAATATGACCAAATCTAGCACGCCACATAATCACATAATTATCATATGAAGTAGAAGACGTGAAACAAGGGAATAACAAATATTGACATCACCACAGTCAACATTTAGTACAATAAAACCATCCAGAAAGTGACAACAACCATACTAGTTTGTATCCAAATACAAATCTACACATTTATTACAGAAGTTCACACTAAAACCAAGCTTAACCAACACCAAAACAGACACTAAAATTTCGACGAATCCGCGGAGCATATAGAACATTATGTAGGAACAAGGTGCGTCCACCACGCATGTTCAATTGGCAGGTGCCAATCCCTTTAACTTCAGCTCTGAAGTTATTTCCTACATAGATCCACTTAATTCTAGTTGGTATCGTCGGAATTCCATGAATGATCCTCTATCCTTCGCTACATGGTCTGTCACTCCTAAATCTACAGTCCACAAATGATTGGATTCAGCCAATAATACAGAACTTGACACATAAGCAAAGTTCTCAAATGTACAAGAGGTGTTTACCTTTTTCGGCTCACAACAGTTGCGAACATAGTGACCTTTCTTGTCACAATTGTAACACCTCACCCTTGACATTTTCTTTACTTGAGGACATTTTCCTTTCTTGTATTGGTTAACTCTTGATTTCTTGCAATAAGGACTTGATTCTTTGCATTCCCACATATTAAACGAATCAATACGCAAAATTATTATTAATATAATTGTCTTATACAAAATTAAATTCTATGAAGTTACAAAAACTTCTATAAACTACCCACAGCAGTCAACAATAGCAGAAAGCAAATAATATTTGACATCTAATAGAATAATAATGCTTTCACATAATACAACTATCCATTACACTAAGTAATATATACAAAGAAAAATATCAACATAGAAAGATATATTCACACCCAAAAACATCTCAAACTAATCTAAGAAATAAATAGGGAATGTTCCTTATAATCTATCAGTCAAAATATCCAAGAAATTTGAAGGCACATTTGCCAACCATGGAAAAACTTTTGGAGAGTTTTCATGTCGCCTCCAAGGCGTATTCACTCTGCGCCATGTGGCGCTCAATCTAAGGGTTGAAGTTTTGGTTAACTCAATCCTATAGTACTTTCTTACAAAAGCTACCACTAGCATCCTATAACCCGGGACCACGTTGACCTCCCATAGCCGATTTAACACTGCTTGTTATTCAGGTGGAAGAGTGTTCATCAAAGTCGACACCTTCTCAAAATCCGGCATAAGATAACTATTCCAGATGATTTCCTATATCATCTGATTGACCCTGACCACATGTGATACTAAATCACCGTCATGCCACCGATAATCAGCTAACTCTATCATCAGCCTTTTAAGTCTTGCACTTCCCTCGTCCGTTCTCGGGATTGCAGGTATCCGTGCATAACCTGCAACAAATGCAGAACTAAAAATGGATTACTTATAATCCATAATGTACATAAGGGAAAATACATAATTTTCCATGATTTATGCAACAAATGCAGAATAAAAATGGATTACTTATAACCTACACAGACATAATTGAAAAAGAAACAAATTCCCCTTTTTTTTTTTTGGGTCAACGGTCAAAGTCAATGGTCAACGGTGGTCAACGATCAACGGTCGTCGGTCAACGGTCAACGGGTCGGGCCGGTTGGACGAACCGACTCAACACGTGCCTTGCACGAGCGGGCGACCGGTCGGATCTCGGGTCGGGTCGTGTCTCGGGTCGGGTCGGTTCTCCGGACGGGTTGGGTTGCCGGCTGGCCAATTGTCGCCGGCGATGATGTCATCGATGACGTCATCCTAGCGGTTACCGACTATTGGGTGACGTCACGGTGACGTTAGCACACGTCGGTTCGCCGACCGGCGCGTGCCGGTTCGCCGGACGGTGGCGCGCACGTGCCGGTTCGCCAACCGACGCGTGGCGCCCACGCGCGCGTGGCTTCCCGGCCGCGTGTGTGGGCGCGTCTCGGCGTCGCCCGGCGGCGTTCGACACATCGATGGACTCGTCTCGACGAGTTCTTTCACTCTATGCCATCAGAAATCGATTTTGACTTATAGAAACTCAAAAAAATGGATGAACAGTGCTCGGGTGTCGGGATTTTTCGCCCCGATCCGTGTCGGCCGATTATTTTCACAAAAATTCAATCAAAAATCATTCATAAATATGAAAAGGGTTGGGAAAACATGAACCTGGCTCTGATACCAATGTTGGGATTGTCGGATTCCCAAAAACTGGATTCGACACTAAATCGAACCCCTAAAACAAATGCGGAAGATAAGCCCGGGAAAAACATGTATCACCAATCCTAAAGCACACCACGGAATCGAGCGTATCTTGTTAGCCACAGATTAAACACTTGCCCCGATAAGAGGAAAAGAAAACCGATCCCGTTCGATCCGATGACATCGATTGGCTTTGAAGGGAAGACGGCGTCGCCTTTAGCCTTAGTTTTTCTTTTGGAGGGAGAGAGGGAGAGGAACGTACGTACAAATGCCAAAAGGTGCGTTCTCCTTCTCTTTCCTCCCTTATATACGTCCCCTCCAAAATAGAAACGTACCCCTTCATCGTATCCCTCAATCCACGGGCCCTAATATTGTGGGCCGGGCTTTCAGGCCCAACATGGGCGGACGGGCCAACTTAGGCCCATCACATAAAACCATCACCAGGTCATTATGTTCCACAACTTGCAATGCTCATCATGCAGTCCAAGTTGTTCAATTTGAAGGGAATTGCTGTGAGTTTGACTGAAAAGTCTGCAAACTTGAATTAGCATCTCACATACGTTGTATTAATGCCTACTGAGATCAACAAATCTCATGCTCGCTGCAGATAGGAAATCCACTTCTCGAGTTCAACACCGATATCAACTCACCGGCAGAATTCTTTTGGTCTCATGGATTGATATCAGACGCAACCTACGAAAGTTTGAACACAATATGCAATTACTCCCAAATTCTCAGACAGGCACAGAGCGGCACCCTCACCCCTGTCTGCTCTCGTGTCAACGGCGAAGCAAACAGAGAAATAAGCAATTTCACTGACCAGTACGATGTCACTCTTGATGTTTGTTTGTCGACAGTTTGTTCACAGGCCACGGTTCTGAATAAGCTGGTGAGCATCTTCGTCCATTCTGATGAACTTTTTTATTTTTCCTTTCGCACCTTTTTGAATTTTTGTGATTATGCTGCTTCCAGCGAGAAACAGAGAAGATAGATGTATGTATAGAAGACGAAATCCTCAAATACTTGAACAGGAAAGAAAAGCAGGAGGCTCTACATGCTCGGCTGGTTGGAGTCTCTACATGGACAGTTTGCACCCAGTAAGGATCGACTTAACTCCTTGGACCTTCATTTTCTAGAGGCACGAGTCTGCGGCTAAATGGCATTATGAGTAACTTTGATGAGTCTTGTCAAAGTATATCCACATCTCCCATTCTTCGGACAAGATCCTCCATAACCTTGTTGCGTTAATAGGACTATATGATTAGTTCTTCCTAACATCAATCGATTTAAATGACCTAGGATTTTCTAAAAGTCCATTTATGACGTGGTTTCTCCAAACTTTCAATTGACTAGTCCTTAACCTTCGTTTTTTGACTGGGGTTCTTCGCCTCATGTCATGCTTCCTCGTCTGAATTCCCTCACGATTCTTGTGTGCTACAGGACTCTCGGGTATGATATGCAAAATTTGGAGATACCTACCATTACTATTTTGGGGGAGCTAGTGAAGTCAGGAATCCATGTTTTAGTTTATAGGTAAACAAAGAAATGACATTCTTCAGAATGTGTATGTCACTGAAAAGGCTATGTGTGAGGAACAACGATGACACTGGTTTGACTTTTCATTTGCAATTCGACAGTGGGGATCAAGATTCTGTTATTCCATTGATTGGAACAAGGACTCTAGTGAACAACTTAGCAAGGCAATTGGGACTGAACACAACCGTGCCTTATGGAGCCTGGTTCCATGAAAAACAGGTCAGCTCAGTAAATAACCTTCACAAACATCAGTCCTCGTACTGGTTTTGTTAGGTGATTGACGAAACTGAGGCCGTTTCCTTCATTTCTCATAGGTTGCTGGGTGGACACAAGTGTATGGAGATATGTTGTCATATGCGACAGTCAGAGGGGCGGCTCATGAAGTGCCATTTTCGCAGCCAGAGAGATCGCTGGTGTTGTTTAGCTCATTTTTGGAAGGAAGGCCATTGCCAGAGGGGCCCTTGTCCAAGTCTGCCAAGGAAAAACATAATTAGTACTAAATCGTCATACCAAATGGAACTATATCTGATTTGATTAGCAGTAAACTTCAAACTCATCATGTTTCTGATTCACATTTCTTGGTTTCTTCCAAGATAAAATGTTTGCTTCCCTTTGCTGCTTTCTGAAGTAATTCGTGTATACGGTAACAAAGCCATGTGATCTTTTAAATGCGAGTAGTGCATGTAGCCCACAATAGCATGAATATTGACCTTCGGCTTTGTTGATACAATAATGAGCCGCTTCTTTTGCTTCTGCTCCCCATTGCAAATTTGATCAGGTGATTTGCCCCTATTTGAAGTACTGGGATTCGCTTAGGGTACTTGAAGAAGGAAGTTGAATTTTGCTCCAATTTCTTTAAGCTAGGCTAGGGTTCTTCAATCATACATTTAAATGACGTTGTTTGTCTTTTCAATTACTAATTATCTTTGTGGCAAGTCGCGTCAAATGATATATTCTTAATTACTATCACATCAGATTTTTTGATAAGGCAAATCGCCAGTAACACATAATTAATCAATTTTTAAATTTTTTGGGACATAAGTGATTGAGAAAAAAATTATGACACTTATGATGTTTTAATTCACATGATTGTGACTTGGCTTAAAAGTCGAGCCTATGTGCAAATTGTTAAGAATATGTCTTGAGTTTGACTCTTTTATGTATATATATATATTACTTTTCAAATAGCCTAAAAGAATACACGAACTTATACCTGCAAGTTCTCCGTCCGTGTAAGCCAACGAATTCATTCAGACTAACTCTTTCAATTCGGAGATGCCCATTCTCTCCGCATGTTTTCTCCTAAAACGTATGGGATTTTGATTCAAAAGACTCATGAACACCACTATCATTGATTTGCAAGAAACAAGATCATCTCGCTTTGCTGTCGTGTCTATCGCGCACAAGCGCACCGCTAGCCAAGTCAAATACCTCATCTAACTTGTCTGAACGGAATAACTTAAACGGTGGGCATCTTTGGTCGTTCGAATTTTTAGGGATAATTAGGATATTTCTAATGATTCTCCGTATCTTTCAAGTTCCTTTGATTGCACTTAACTGATAGGTTATAATAGATAGCCATTTAGTCTATAAACGGGCTTATGAATTTTTCTTCAAGTCATATCTAAATATACAGAAATTTCACATTTTCTGTTCCACGTTATTTCTTATCTTGGTGTCAAAGCTAGACAATCTTGAGGTTTACTAAATCCAATTTGCACACAATGCACACCGAGTGAAATTTTCATATTTACTGTCATCTTGTTTTCAATAACTACTAATTTTCTTCTCTCAACATTAATCTTCATCACTATTTGTCTCGTCCGATAGCTAATGTCGACCTGTTTTGTTATTGTCTAGTCTGCAGAGCCTGTTATCCGAGAAAGTGCCCATCGAGTCCTTGTCTTAATAATCCAGCCATATCGGCGACGTTTTTCCATGGCCCTCGTAACAATGCCTGCCACGATCATCAGACCTTCTGCGACACTAGCCTCCTACACGACGACCGCCTCATCCCATATAGCCTGCATGGCAGCCGTGTCAATGTTAATTGTTCATTCAACTGCTTCACTTATATCGACAAACGTCTTTAAGATATTATCCAAACTCAAGTTAACTATTTGAGTTTGAAGGGACATGATTAAGATATTTCTTGTGATTCTCTATATTTTTCAAGTCCTTTTGATTGTGCATATCTTGATTGATAGGATACCTCACATTTTTCTTTAGGACATATTGAAATACACAGACATCTCACATTTCTCTTTTCCACATTTTTCCTTTTATCTCAAGCAAAAGAACCTGCATTTTTTCTTTATCATTCTAAAAGTGAGGATACTTTTATCTTACAGGTACAGGTTCAAGCAAGTTTTTGTTTCGCATTTGGCCTAATTTGTCAAAGGGCCAGAGACCTCCGGATCAATCAATAGGAATTGCTGACGTTTTGCTTACGTGCGACTGGCGTCTGCAACCCTCAGAGCATCAAATCTTAATAAGAATCTTCCTTCTAGTCTCATGAGACAGATCAGCAGGGAGGAACGAAAGGAATTTCAGCTAAAGAGCGGAACACTCGTCCACACGACGATCGCGCAGAATGAATATACGGAGTCGAGAAGCACCGCATGAAGTGGATATCGCAATCATGGACGGGCCCATCGAGTCAAAAGGCTGTATGAATTATATGCGGTCGGCTGAGTGGTCCAAAAGGAACTGCTCAAAGTGGTGCATCCATAATGGTTGGCATGACATGGCTATTCAATCCCAGTGCTCAAAGTGGTCACCATTATTTTCATCTCATTTGTCAAATGTGGAAAGTGAACCCTAGCTCCAGATGGGAAGTGAAACCAGACGAGGTGATGTGCTTAGGATGAGTTTGAACCTTAGTCTTCAATAAATGTGGTCTTTTTTGAGTTTTTCGACTATGGTACTTGTATATATACCAAATTAATCTTGAACTAAAATCTCCCGACACCTCAATTGTGCAAGGAATGCGAAATACAATAGGACCAAATTTATCTTGGCAAACGCGGATTGCTGGCAACCGAGGTCGAGGCCACGCTTTGTGAGTTTAAGTTTATATAGCACCCTGAAGCCAAAGAACCCATCCAATTAGTGCAAAAATTTTGTTAGTTTCGTCCAGTTAGATCGTGGGAAATTCCAACATAATATTTTTCAGTATTTCACAGGATACAGAAAATGCCAACATGACATTTGTTTGAAGATAAATTCTTAGAAAAATAATTTTATAATGCTGACTCGTGATTTGTCAATAGTTTTCACACCAAACGTTTTCATCAAGCATTGCATGAAAAATCTTGAATACGTATGTAGGGGTGCCTGTCGCATGCGCTTGTGATTGGGGGTTGTCCATGAAAGGACTCGTGCATGAACTTTTGATGCACTAAGACTGTATTTGGTGGTTAGGATAACATTCAATATATGATAAAATTTATCCTATCCTATCATGTATTTGGTGTTTGTTCAAGATAGGATAAAATTGGATTTAATGTGGATATAGGCCAAATAAAATTATTCCATGGGGGAAGTAAGATAAATGTGGATATGATTTCTAATATCTAAAATAGAAAAGTTATTTTGCTCAAATAACAAACTTCTTAAATTAACAAATTTAAAATTATATTTCGATATAAATAATATTTGAAGTCTAATATAAGAAATTCGAAATGACAATTTAGTTTTTAGATTTAATTTAATTTTTATTTATATATATTTGAATTTAATTTTAGCTTATAATATAAATTCATTATATAAATAAATATATTCATTACATATTTTAGGTGCTTTAGTATTTTTAGGTCTATTAGTATAGTTTTCTATTTAATAAAATTTTATTATAAAATGATGGATGGGAAAAGAGAGAAATAAAAAGAAATTAAGAAAGGAAAATAAAATAAAAATAAAGTAGACAAAAGTGTGCGAGAGATTTTTACTATTTCCATTTGTAAAATTTTTGATTAATTTATATTTATATACCATTTATACCAATCGATATATATGATACGATACGATATGAATATATTCGGTTATATTACTTCAATCATTAAATAGTTGATAGCATATAGAAAATCCTCTGAATTTCATATTCTATTCTATTTAATTCTATCATGATTAGAAATCCAGATGACAAAACATAGCCTAAGATACTTTGCATTCATAATTCCATATTTAAGAATTATAGTACCCACGTCTTTAATGCTAGAAGTCTTACTTGGTAAGTAGTGCGTGATGGCATCTACTTTGGCCTAATTCTTAATGATTGAGTCGCTGCAAATATTATCCTAGGAATGGAAGAGTACAACTATTTGCGTTCTTTTCATTTTGCTAAGTTTGATGTGGACATCTATATCGCCCGATCGTATCATAATCAATTCCTATATCAGAAAATCAAACTGGACGTAGTTGTCCACTTTGGGAGTCAATTTCTATAATTATTATCTCAACTCCTAAGAGCAAGAAAATGGGTGTAGCTTCCCTTCATCTTCAATATTTTGGAAAATTACCAATTTGGTCCTATACATATCGTATGAGTACTATATGAAATTTCAATGTGATCATTTCAACCAATTATCACCGGAAATAGTTGATGTGGCTACCCATGCAGGACATCATTAAAGTAAACTTATCAGCGTCAATATGCGATGTAGAATGGTCGGTAATAACTAGATGCCACATCAATAATTTAATGTGGTAATTGGCGGAAAGACTATGTTGGGATTGCGTGTAAATTGAAAAGTTTAGGATGTATAATTATATCAAGAAAGTTCCCTATTTTAATTTATCGATAGGGACCTCTAGTGAAATGGAGGAAAATAGGGTGAGCAATGGTCTCAATCCAACTTAGGAATTAGATGAGTTGGTTGTGGGTAGTTCTTGTGGGAACTTGTTCGATTCCTAGTTTTTAAAATTTGCAATTGGCAAAAATTGATCTGTGCGGAATCCAAGTGGACATGTATGCATTGGTTTTCTTTTTTATTTTTGTTCTTCTAGAACAAAAAGGTGCATTATGGGAAAATTCAATATGCTTTGTGAAATTTCTAGTCAGATTCATGGTCAAACTCAAAAATCACGATCAAAACTCAAAAAAACTAAACTTTGTTCTTTGTTTACGAAGGGACAAGGAATTCATGCTATGTTTTCACATTAAGGAAATTTATCTATAGTTAGCAAAAAGTAAGTATGAGATTATCAAACTCAAAAATAAGAAATTTGATTATCTACAAAAAGAATTAATATACTCTTAATAAAAAATTATAGTTTCTAAACAAAAGAAAGAGACACCGTCGGTAACTAGATGGACAGGATTGGCTTCCAATTTCACAAATTAAGAGGTGATCTTGCTCAGTCCGGTTTCCAATTTTAGAATGAGAAACGATTCACTCTGTAGCCGATTGCTTCAAATAAAACCCAACGCATAAAGAATAAAGCACTAGTGGACTAATTGTTCGACACGTGGGGGAAAGGGACCCACCCAATGTCTAAAGTTTTAATGATAGAGGGAGTGGGATCATATTAATGCGGTACGGTCGAGCTCTGAGACATGGTGGGGGAAAGGGACCCACCCAATGTCCAAAGTTTTAATGGTAGAGGGAGTGGGATCATATTAATGCAGTACGGTCGGATTTACGATAGAAAATGATCCAATTTAATTTGATCAATTCTCATATAATGTAAATTTAGTAATTTATACTTGATTCAATTCGTACCCAATCCATTCTTGACTTAATTCATATTGTTAAAATAATTGCATATATATTCAAATTAGAAAAATGCATACCCAAACTAAAATATGAGTGGGGAGTGAGTGAACTCAAGATTGAGTAAGGACAAGAGATAGTCCTAGAGGGTTACAAAGTCACTTATGAAATCATTTAATACTTATATCATTGGCTTCACCATTCTAAATGCACTTATAATCTATTTACTATATATAATTAATTTATATAACAATTCAATCAATCAAATATGATTAAGAAATAGGTGTATGACCTATTTTGACAGATTTAGATATGGTATCTTTGATTGTTTCAAAGAGGAAAAGAAGAATGGTCCATCATTCATAATGTTTTATATTTGGTCGTTGGCAATATTGAAAGACAAATATCCAAACAGGCAATTGAAAATATAAAAAATATATATTATCCTCTGGCTCTAGCTTGATTTCAAACCAACCAACTTTTAGCAAAATAATTTCAAATATGAATGGGGTGTGTGTATGGAAAAGGCGTGCAAGCTCCTGACAAGGAAAGAAAATTGCATTTTGTTTTAGGTTGAGGGTCAAGTTTGTGATTGAGAATGATCGTTCTCAATCACAAACTTGACCCGTTCTTAGTCACAAACTTGGCCCTCAAAGTAAAACAAAATATAGAGAGAGATGGTTTCAATGGATCCCCCCACATTTTCTTTCCTTGTCAAGAGCTGGCACGCCTTTTCATACACACACCCCATTCATATTCATTCTCTAGCTCTAACTTGATTTCAAACCGACCAATATTTCGCAAAATAATTTCAAATATGAATGGGGTGTGTGTATGAAAAGGGCGTTCCAGCTCCTGACAAGGAAATAAAATTACATTTTGTTTTAGTTTTAGTTTGTGATTGAGGATCATTCTCAATCACAAACTTTGTGATTGAGAATGGATCATTTCAATCACAAACTTGACCCTCAAACTAAAACAAAATATAGAGAGAGATGGCTTCAATGGATTCCCCCATTTCCACCACATAAGTTTGTGGAAATGGGGATCATTCTCGATCACAAACTTGCCCCTCAAAGTAAAACAAAATATAGAGAGAGATGGCTTCAATGGATTCCCCCATTTCCACCACATTAGTAACTTCCATGGCAATCGTGCATCTTGTCACAACAGTCCATTCACACCCAAACTAATTTCATTCTCGTAATTGTTCCCGCTCTTAATCCAAACAGTTCGACATGCTTTTTCCTTACTTGTATACTTCATCTTGCTGTCTTAGCTTGTGCAGGTGATTGGATCTTGCCTTTATATTTCGGCCGCGAATTCGCATCACCAGAACTAGCGAATGGTGCTTCGCGGGGAATCGAAAGTCAGCGTCCCATGCTGTCCATCACTCTTATTGTCTGATGCGAAAGCCACTTCGCTGTTGCTGGTGCCACTACTCTATGCGTGCACGTGCTTATGTACCATGAATCTTCGCGAGAGACGTGGGGCCCGGAGTCCAATGATGGCCCCCCATGCGTATGCTTCAACGTCGATTTGAATACTTGGAAGACCTCTCGATCCTTGGACGTGTCTCACGTGGTCGATTGAATCAGTGTCCTCCATGTATTCCCGATCGACCGGGGAATCAAATCTTGATGAGTTAATGAATCGCGTGAGACGATTGCGTGTACCCACCTACTTTGCGAAGCTCGCTCTCTCTTCCTGCTCTTCGCATGGACATCTTGATAGACATAAGCGTAAAGGTTGAACTGTCCGATCCAAACAAATGATCGAAGAGAAATGATTAGAAGAAGAAAAGGCTCAGCAATACATTTTGTGACATCCACGAAATAATTTACTCGAGCTATTGTCCGGTTTAATCCGTTTCATATCAAAACGTCTCAATTTTGTCATTTGGCATATATGTGGGCAATCTCCCAGGAGGTCACTTATCTTGGGAGTACTCCCATTGGAGCACATTTAACTTTGGAATTCTAAAGTTAAGCATTATCATTACGTCAAAAGACACATTTATAAGGTAATTCCAATTTTCATATACACACATCAAAATTTCTCTCCCCCTATTCCATGCAAAATTCAGTTCATTCTTATCCATTTGTTATCCTAAAAGCCTATTAGGAATCACTCATTGTCCAAGCCCTCTAATCCTAAAGAACACCCCTACTCTTGTCAAATTAGGTCATTATAAGCCCACTAGCTTTCATATGGTTTATCCCCAAAACATACACCTATTGGAGGGGTCCCACTCTGATATTATATTATCACATCCCTAGAATAACTTACTCGAGGTATTGTCATCTCCTACCCTTGTCAAACTAGGTCGTTAAAAGGCCCACCAACTTTCGTGTGGTTTGTCCCCAAACCATACACCTCTAAAGAAGGTCCCACTCTGATACCATATTATGATATTCCTAGAATAAGTTACTCGAGGTGTTGTCTGCTTTGGCTCGTTCTAATAAAAAACAATTGGTCCGGTTCCCCCATTGGAATTGAGAATTGGACCGCCCGGACACCGGATCCTATTTTAGAAACTAAGAACCAGACCGGCCATCCGTGGAACAAGACCAAATTGGCCGGCTTAGTCGGTCTGGGTCATTTCCAATTTGGTTGGTTTGTTTCACTCATCCCTACATATATAAAGTACGGCCAAAGTGAACAATATCATGCTGACAATGGACCAAGATGGGAATGTTAGTTCTTATCCCCTTTGCGTAACTATGGACTGTCAGGATGGTCGGCAATCTTCGTCTTCAACAATTAAAATAAATCATCGAGCACTGTCATCGTTCCAAAGTTTGGAGAGAGTATAATAGTTTCGGACTCTTAGCTGAGGGCGTGCTTTTACTTGATAAAAAGGGATGAAAAACTGAAGGTTTCTTCCTCAATCATAAGTTTAAGTCCAAGAAGAACATCGAGGTCGAGCTGCTCCCTTCACATTAGCGAACGATTTAGTACTGATACCAACTGGTATTACGAAGTGTGATCTGTTCGATGACTCGGCCTATGATTGATCTTTGGAAGGTCCTCTGCAAGTCAAATGATTCTTTCATGAAACTAGCGGTGTGAATTGGCCTCTGTCTCGCCATGTGATCTGGAGTCCTCCCAACTCCCAAGCATGCTTGAAACACACTGGGTCTTGGTGAAGTAGGGTTTTTACTGTGTTTTCCTCCTCTCGCTGGTAATGCGTTGGGACTCCTGTTCAGCGTGCCGAGTTGAGTTGAATTGTCCGACTAGGAAATCTAATGGTCCGTAGTATATTCAGGCCAGACTAATCTCGGCACTTTTCCAGATTCTAGTTTGACTTTCAATGAGTCAATAAAGGAACAAATTTTACTTTAATCTCCAACTAATATGTCAAAAGTTTCGTCTATCCCGAAACGAGCTGACGCTGTTCAATCTGAACGAGTGAGTTGCTGCTCGAGCTCGAGCTCGACTTGTTTGTCACTAGAATCCAAAAAAGGAACCAACCAACCTTGAATAGATCACAGATGATTTGGCATGTGTTGCACCATTAGCTAGGACGCATGAGTATGCATGATTCTTAGGATATTTTGTTTTTTCTTTAATGCGTCTTTTAACGTGAACAAAAAGTCAATATACCCTTGGTCCTTCCTCTTTTTCGTCTCTATAAATAGCAACCGACCTCCAGGCTCCAGGAGCAAAGTAAGAAACCAGCAACTCACTCACTCACTCTCAAGCAATTATGTCTCAGCCATGGCTCATCCTAACAGTAATCACCTGCTCAATCCTCATGCAGGCATGCAAGCCTGTGACATCTCTATCCGATAAAATCCTGAGCTTGCCCGGTCAACCGAGTGTCGGTTTCAGCCACTACTCAGGTTATATCACAGTGGGTGACCACCCACCAAGAGCTCTCTTTTACTACTTTGTGGAGGCAGAGACAAGCCCTGCCTCTAAGCCTCTTGTTCTCTGGCTAAATGGAGGTAACTAAACTGCGGATCCCCCTGTCACTTACGAAAACTTCAATGCTGTCTCCTCCGTAAAGTTCTCTTGTCCTTCATTCTCTGACTGAAGGATCAAAGCACAGTTCATGAAACAAATGCAATACTACTATGTACTTCCTCCTTCAATTATAGCAGCAGAATGAACATCAAATCTTAATCATTATGCATTTTGATCTGTTAAGCAGGTATAGACAATTTATTCAATTATTTTGATACTTTGTCTTGCCTCTCCTTTTTCTTTTCTCCTAATGTAGGGCCTGGCTGTTCTTCTTTGGGGTATGGAGCTTTCATTGAGCATGGCCCTTTCAAAGTGAAGGGAGGGGGTCTGGTGAAAAGTGATTACAGCTGGAACAAAGGTATATGTTACTTTTTGAATTCAAATCAATTAGCTGATATGACAAAAATTTTTCTTGTCTATGTTCATATGGGGTAGCAACCAGATATTCAATAAACAAGCAAAACGTGCTATCATTGATTAAGAGCCACTTCATTATTGTAAATAGAACACAGATATCATGACTTTTTTTTTTGAAATGACACTGATTAAGTGCTTGTCAGTGAGGAGACAGAAGCTAATGCTTCCTTATCAGCAACCTTTCGTTTGCATTCCCTGGAAATTTGACAACTGAATTGGCTAAATGTTGCAGTGGCCAATCTCCTATACCTGGAGTCTCCGGCAGGAGTCGGCTTTTCTTACTCAACTAGTCAGTCATTTTACAAGGGTATTACTGACAATATAACAGGTATATGATCAGCTTTGCTATTTGATGGAAAAGAGAAATGAAGCTTTGGTTATATATGATTGTAATCACTACAGATACCTTACACTGTGGACACTGTAAATGCTACTGATAAATGGTTTCACTTCTACTATAGCACAAGACAATCTAGTGTTCCTGCAGCACTGGTTCACCAAATACCCGCAGTACAAAGGGAGAGACTTCTTCATCACTGGGGAAAGTTATGCAGGTACATTCTCAGTTGTTCACGTAGATATTAATCTGATCGGATTATGGAGTCTGTCTAGTTAAATTCCACTATTTAGGCGAACTTGCCTCCATATTTTTAGACATATACCTATTTCAGGACTTCAAGAGCAGATCTAAAGAAGCCAACCAGAAAATTGATGACTTGATCGTTTTCTGTACCCAGGTCACTATGTGCCTGAACTTGCACAGCTCATTGTCAAATCCAAGGTGGAGATCAATTTAAAGGGCATAGCGGTGAGTGTACTTTATTTCATTAACAGTTCTTAATTCAGAGTGTCATTTCCTATTTGATCCCTTTGAATTGCATATTCGAAATTATGATCAGATCTATTCAATAAAAAGAATAGATTCCAGGAGACTCCTAAAGCCCTTATTGACTATTATTCCGCTTTTTGCCCTCCGATTTGACTACTCATTTGCCCACAATTTGCAGATTGGTAATCCTTTATTGGATTATGAAGTCGACATGAACACCCCGACCACATTTTTCTGGTCCCACGGGATCATATCAGACCAATCCGAGCTGCTCTTTCAAAATGTCTGTAACCGCACTCGGCTCTTGGGTGAAATCAGATCGAAGGCTCTGACTTCCGAGTGTGCATATGTTGTGCTAAAGGTAGCAAAAGAACTTGATGATACCAATGCCATCGACCAGTACGATATCCTTGCGGACCTCTGCCTAACATCGGGGCAATCAAAGTTGAACATTTTCTATAAGATGCTTACCTCAGGGCATTCATTGCCATCCTCCCTTCCATCAGAAGACTTGATCAACTATCAGGTGAGAGCGAGACCAAGACCCAATTTCGAATTAGTAACTGCTAGATAGAACTCCTATATCAATGTTCCAGAAGCTCATTCAACTTTTCTCCACATTTTGTATTTTGCATACAGAGCCTTTTGGACACTAAAGATCCCTGCGAAGAGCAGGATGTCATTAAGTACTTTAACCGTAAAGACGTACAGATTGCACTCCACGCCAAGCTTGTCGGAGTTGGACACTGGAACACGTGCAGCGAGTACTTACGCTGCTCTCCTTTTGCCTCTCCCTGAAAATAGTGACATAGCATTGCAACTTGTTATAGTAGAAGTAAAATTAGAATCGGGAATTCTTTTGAGCTCGCTCAATTCTTCTTCAGAGGAAACTTTCTCGCTAAAGAATCAACTAGGAAAATGATGAACTCGGATTGATTGAAAATATGTTATCAATCATCAAACAGCATGAGCTTCTTCTGTCATATGTCGTTCTAATCATGGTATCAGGCGCATAGGGAGAACCACAAAAGGATTTCATGCAAATGCTATAACTATCACTATTGGTTAGGCAAGTGTCGAGAAGATTAGCATCTACTCGCTGATTAATCTGTTCTGTTCTTCTGCAGTGATATCAATGAAAACTTCAGATTTGAGGACTTGTATATAAGTATGATCCCGATCTTGGGAGAACTGGTCAAGTCCGGTCTCCGAGTCCTTGTTTACAGGTGTATCATCAAATTTTCCTCTAAGATTGATTGGCTTTTACAATAAGATCACATTTAACTGACAGATAATATTGTGATCGATCATCTTTCTTTCTTGTGATTTGTGGCAGTGGGGATCTAGATGCAGTCGTCCCCTTCCTTGGAACTCGGACTATGGTCGACGCCTTAGCAACCAAGGTGCTGAAACGGAAGACAACTTTGTCCTACAGAGCTTGGTTCACTAGCAAGCAGGTCAATCTATATATTTCTCACTTAAGGAAAATCAGTTTTGTGTTCTGATGTCCCTTCCATCTAGACAGATAGATGTTGAAATTGTTCAGTGTGACGCCGAATCACAGACATGTGTCATGAATTGTTCACACATTTGATACTCGGCGATCAATGATTACAGGTTGCTGGGTACACGCAAGAGTACGGCAAGTTGGCGTTCGCGACCATTAAAGGAGCTTCGCACACTGCCCCGGCCACGCAACCGGAGAGGTCGTTGCAGCTCTTCACCTCATTCTTGAAAGGGAAATCACTGCCTACTAAAGCATGAGGTCCACAGAGGCATCTTCGATAAAGAGCCTGGATTATCTAATGTAATAAATGTGGCGTGGTGCTCAAGGGTAGAAATATGAGGTCTTGACACGTGGCGCAGCAACTAGGCAACACGTGGCTCTTTTTCTTAATTTACCTTGAGCACTGAATAAATGGCGGATGTATATGTCCCTTCTAAGTATTTATATCTTTGTTTGCTCTTTTCATGTTCGTCGATATTATTATCATTTCTTAATATGAGTTCAACATAGTTGTCGATAATTTCAAGAGATCTCATCTTTCAATTTTACTATGACCTTTTTCTAACTGTAAATCAATTCAGAACTACCTATGCGAAGTGGAACTAACTTACAAATGTGTGTGTCTATATATATATATATTTATTACAAATTTCATTATTTTCCAATGTACTTATCTTCACGCAATGCGCAAGACCTTAGGTTAAAATTTATTTTTTTAATAGAGACATCTTGTGCATTTAATCATTTTTGAGGTCAATTATTCATGGACCGAATTAAACTACATAACTATTTAGCAATAATGAAGTGATTGAAAGCAAAAATTGGGATTATTGTTGTTCTGGAATAGACAGTTGGGTTTCTTGACCAAGCCGAATTAATCAATAATTTGTCTACATCAATTTACATTTGTGTTGTTTAGACAGAAGGCATCTTATAAGTTTAACTGACATTATTACACTGCAGCCCAATTGAAAACAGACTGTCTGTATCTCTGTAGACAACAAAGAATCTATACTATCAAGTGTACAAAAGTGAACGTGAGACAAATGGATAATCAGCTTCACAGAGACTAACTAGATACTTAAAATGGCACTTTTTAGGCTTTCCCTTCAATCCTTGCACATGTAAGGCCAATACAGGCATCTACGAAATCTGCATCTATAAAGTCCGTCGAGAAGACCTGCAACCTATCAGCTAGCCCTTTAGAGAAGCACCGAGATATAAATAGCCTAGCATATCCATGAATGCGATAAGTGACCGGCTTGACACACACAACCGGATTGTCCGCTTGCGGTGTTACCGTGTTCTCAACCCTGTAAAAGTATTTCCTCACGGAAGCTGGCGGCTGCTCACCCAAATGCTTCATATTGCTATCAAACTTGGTTGATGGCAAATCGGTATTGAGCCAGTCATCCTTCAGATAGCCCTCACTCCACAATGGGCCTCCCGCCTGTGGTTTGGGCGAATTCCTAGGTTTCCAGACACAAATCACTCTCTTCGGCAACAAATCCGCAATCGTCTTACCAAAAACACTATCATCTGGCCGATCAGGTACTCCCCAAGTTGATCCACCAAGTACTTATCAAACTCAGGCGGGTCCTGATGACCAAATTCGGTTCTGACTTCTAGAATTATAATCTCAGACTTCGTCTCACCTAAAAACTTCTTGACGTCATTCAGGATGACATCTACACTATAAGTTGCTAAAATCCCGTGGCATACCTGGCGATCCTCCTGGACTCGAATATCAAATACCCGAGTGCCTCCCACGAGCTGATCATAGATACTCAGCGATTGGCATTGGGCGAAAGGACGAGACACGAACTGGATTCCAATCTTGTTCGTACCCGAATCATGAGTTCCTGGCCAGATAATCTTGAAAAGTGGGATCTTTCCGGGATCGAGGCCGTTCAACCAGTTCTTCCTATCCAAACAGCAGAAGTCACAGCCGGGGAACTGTGTCCCGCAGGTCTTGCTGAGATCCCTCAGGACTTTCGCCTCTCGCAACACATCTTTCCTTCTCTGAATCTGCTTTGAGATCTCAGAACCCATGCTTGAAACAAAGAAGAAGATGAACAGCGAAGTTTGACTTCTCAAGCTCTCCTTCCTTGCGGCCTTGGATACTATTTCTTGTTCCTTGGTATTACGTTTGTCTTAACTAGAGATTGATTCTATGCACCAGGTAACGCTGATGCAGGAATCAATTAATCTATGGAGTTAGACATAGACTCACCTCGTGGACTACGACATAAGTCGTAGTTTATTTCATCGCGAAAGCTACCGCCTGGGATAAATGTTATAATTAAGAGCTCGAAAAGGGAAATTATTTATGATTAGTTGCGGGTAATGGACAATTTGGTTTGGAACATGATTGCGGTGGACCACCCTGCTTGCTCGATTGATGGAATATTACCCTCTGATTCCGGGGTAGGTGATTAGCTGTTATCCTTTCAAATCTTTTTATTTGGATCAAGCTATCTCTGGCTTTCCTATAAGTTGGTCAGGATTTGAAGCAACTGAGAAGAACAAGCCTCTCAAGAATACATCCGGATCTTGGACGGCCATGAAATTGATATTAGTCGATAGGAAGCTCCGTGTCTTGAAAGTCTCGTGTCCTAGAAACAAGTTTCTAACAAGGAGTAATATGTTAGGATTTTGTTAACGATTCTGCCAAAGAATGTATTTAAATTTCTTATTAAGCAATTGAGCGATGATCTTGGCGTGATGGTTCCAATGATCAGCTGCCAATTTTTTTTTTTTTTTTTTTGATATTATGAGAGAGATCTTTTGTGATTGAGAGCATACTTATAATTGCAGACTGTGCTATTAGATTTCTAAGTTTAATTTTTTTTTTTTGGTAGCTTATCTGGAATTTGCTTTGTTTGAAAGCTTTCTATACTCCTCTCATGTTTGATTATGACAAATGAATGAAATTTTTTTAATTAAATAAATCAAGCAAAAATGACATTGTAGTTCCTAATATAGTAACTCTCCTTGTGATATCTGTAATTAAGATTTTTTTTTTGGTCGAATGTAATTAAGAATTTGGAAAGCGAATAATTCTTTATGAGCCTGGATATTAAATCCAATTTGGGCTTAGACCACATAAGGGAAAAACAAGGAATCATTGTAAAGCAGAAAGGCAACAAAAGACAACCTTAGCACTTGGTCTTATGTCACGATCTAAAAAGACAACCCTAGCAGTTGACAGAATACGGATTTACATCATGGAAACTCCAACACTTTCTGTCTGCTTTCTTTTGGCTGTGATGTTCACGGATGATCGCTTAAACTTTTTACTAAAAGAGTCGGAAATATTAGGGTGCATCTTTTGGGCCTAGATAGTAAAGAGCTTTTGACCAAGACGAGAAATTTTACTTACGGATCCAGAGCATGTGCACTCCACGAATTATAGTTGCTAATACTCGATGAGACATGCCTAATCGAATGACAATGATTCGGCGATTGAATTCAACCCCACTACAAATGCGGTGTAACAAGTTGTATTTATAATTATAGAAATGAAAACAGATCCATCCACCTACTAGTTTAAACTTTTATGTTGGACTTGTACAAGTTGTAATTATAATTACAGATGTGAAAATAGATTCCTCCACCTATTAGTTTAGACTTTTATATTGACTTGTAATGAGTGGAAAAATTATACAAATAATCCTTAAACTTTGGTCTATTAAATAATGTCATATTTGGACTTTTAATTCATTCAATTTTTCCTTGAACTATTCCTAAACGTTCGATATGGTCCTTAAATTTTCAATTTGTTCAATATAATCCCTCAACTTTTCATAACAAAGTAAAATCAGTCTTTGGTACTATTCATAGGTTCTTACAATTATACTATTACCCAAATTTTAGAGTATCTTTTCATTCCAATCCATTTTCTAAATCAACAATAGATATGCTATATTTTTATTTCCTTCTTACCTGTTGGGTCTTATAAATATTGCTATAATTCCATCTAAGTATATTTTAACTTATGATCTCTATTCAAGTAGAAATATAACCTCATTTCAAGTTATATCGGATTCATATTCCTTTTATTTTTTAAAAAAAATGATTCTTCATAAGAATATTTAATTATTATATTAAATTATTTATATGTAAAATTTAAATCTTGTTCCAAAAATTTTTAGATAGACAACTTTTTGAGTTTTTGTGTTCATATTTTCTTAACTAAATTAACTTAAATCTGTAAATTGGGAAATTATAGTAGTGTGACATGTCAATCCGATACAATTTTAAAGGCGAAGTCTAGCACAAGTGCCATAATTTGGCACGGGGACACTTAAGTGCCATAACTTCAAAATGGTACACTTAAGTGCCACTTTTTTTTTTTCTAGTGGGACACTTAAGTGTCACCTCCGGCGACCCTTGCCGGAAATCCTACGTGGTAATATTTTATTATTATTTTTTGCCTATGTGGCTCACCGGAGAGCTGATTCGGCTCGGCTCAAAGCAGCATAAAAATTAAAAAAATAAGAAATTTTAAACAATTTTAAAAAATTAAGAAATTTTAAAAATTTTAAAAATTAAGAAAATTATTAAAAATAGGGGGGGTGGGAGGTCGAACGGGCGGCTGAGGGTTGAGCCCTCACTGCCGCGCCTCCTCGCCGTCGCCGAGAAGGGCGACGACAGAGGGGGAGGGTCGGCCAGGGTCGCCGGCCCCCGGCCGATCGACAGCGAGGGCTGCGAGCCCTTGCCGGATCGCGGCGAGGGCCGCGACCCTCGCCCCAAATCTGGGCGAGGGCTCGTGGGCCCTCGCCGCCCCGGTCGGTTGGGGGCGGCGACCCCAGCCGACCCTCCCCCCTGTCGTCGGCCCTTCCGGCGACGGCGGGGAGGTGGCGGCGGCGAGGGCTCAGCCCTCGGCAGCCCGTTCGACCTCCCCCACTTTTTTTATACTTTTTCTTAATTTTTTAAAATTTTCTTAATTTTTAAAATTTTTCTTAATTTTTAATTTTTTGAATATTTTATAATTTAATTAATTTTTATATTATTATTTACACGTAGACACGAAACGGCGTCGTTTTTGCGTTTTCTCCGCCACGTTAGCGTGCAAAACGACGCCGTTTTGGACTAAACTCGCCGGAAAATTGCCACGTCAGCCATTTGGCCGGATTTTCGCCGGAGTGGCACTTAAGTGTCCTATTTTACTCCGATATTGGCACTTAAGTGTATCATTTTAAAGTTATGGCATTTAACTGTCCCTCCGTGCCAAGTTATGGCACTCCAGGTGTCCTCACCTCCAATTTTAAAGGATGTTCTACTTTTACTATATCATAAGCTAAAGTACACATAAATGGCGCTATCGTAATATTTATAAAAACCAAGACGGTAAAAAAACGTAATAAGAAAGTCACATATTTTTTGTTAACTTAGGGAATAGATTGAGATTGAAAGATATTTTAAAATCTGAGTAATGATGTAAGAATGAAAACTTAAGGAACTAAATTAAACATTTAGAGATAGTTTAAGCACTTCATTGAATGAATAAGAAGTTTAAGGATGAATTTGCTCGTTGACACAAAGTTTAGGAATTACTTGTGTTAGTTTCTTTAATCTTGAATGCACCTATTCTAATTCTTAAGTTGAAGAGACATATGGCACTGGATATTATTGTTAAGGGGATTGATTGTGTTTAGCTATTTTTGGCTTCCCGTAAGACAGTTTTCATATGAAAAAACCAAATCCGTAAGTTACTTGGGTTTCCTATAATACGAAATTCCCAAAACAAAAAGTTAATTTTCATGTCGATTACTTCAAATTTCAGAATTACTAGGTGGGTAATATCATTGACATACTCAGCAAGTTCTATTTTTCAAGATGGCAAAACATGCAGATCACCTACTTTCTCCTGGTGATAAACAAAGTCCACTTTAGATCATCTAAAGCCTCACAAAAAGATACCATAACGTCCAATTTCAATCTCCACCACAAATCAATGAAAATGGAAAAGACATAGAGCGCATTACCAAATAAAGGACATCACCTCATCCACACTCAAAATACTACCATATATTTAAGCCATAACCTTTGGCCCGCAAAGAACCAAAGGTCAAAATGAAAGAAGAAGTGGACCATAACAATGTCCAAAGTGTCTAGTAATGCATAGCTATTACATAAAATTCAACCATCGCATCATCGGTGGTGAGGTTGAGAAAGCACTTGTTCGCCGTCGCTCTTCCACTCGCCAACTGGAAAACGCTGGTCCCACCAACGATGGGCAACTCCTGATAAGTTGCGAGTGTTGGGTTGCAGCCTAATATGCTTAGGGCACGCCTGACAAAATTTATGTTCCTTTATTTATCTGTTTTTCTGTTCCTCGGAACATGTTTGGAATAGAAATTTATTTGGTAACGTAATTTCATTTTTCTATTTTTGGAATGGATTTTTATTCCAAAAATAGATTTAGAGTAGAAATCAGAAGTTAAAATTTTTAGCTTTTCTATTTCTGGAATAGAAATGAGAAACCAAAATTTTTCTTATTATTCACTATCATTACTGCCTATCGCCCACTTGTTGCCTGTGGGATACCAGCTGCCGCCACCACCGCACTAGCCGCCGACCGTCGCTCGTCGCCGCTCGGCCGCCGGCCAACCGCCGGATGCCGGACGCCCACCGGTCATTGGCCACTCATCGCCAATCATTGGATGTCGAAGGCTCACCACGAACAACCGTATGTTCGTCGGCGACCGTCTGCTCCTCGCCACTGATCGCCCTCCACCCCCGCTGGACGGACTGGTCACTAGCCACTCGCCACCGGCCTCCTGTCGTTGGACTCCGGATGTCAGACATCAGATGTCAAACTCTGGACGTTGGATGCCGGTTGCCGGTTGTCGGACTCTAGTGTCGAACTCCGAACTTTGGCCGCCCATCGTTGGTCGCCGGACTTGACGCTGGATGCCAAATGTCAGACTTTGGACTTCGGCCGCTCACCGCTGGTCACCGGACGCCAAATGCCGGTTGCCAAATGTCGAACTCGGAGCCACGGACGCCGATCGTTGTCGCTCCTAGAAATAGAAATTTTATTCTATTATCAAATGAATTTTTATTTCAAAAATATAAATTTTGAATTGTTATCAAACGCGTTTCTTTACTCAAAAACTCGTCCATGGAATAGAATTTGATTTATGTTCTAGAAATTTTGTCATGCGCGCCCTTATAGTACTACCGTTGTACTCCGGACTTATGAATACAAGTTTCATGTCCATGAGTGGGGCCACTTACTCGAACCCAACTAAGCCAAAAACCCCTAAGCCTAGCCCCTGAGGGGGGACTCTAGCTCAAGACCCTCGGTCAATGGGTCGTTGATGACGTTGATTGCCTTGAAAAGTATATGGGACTTCTTGTTCATCGCAGCCTTAGCGACGCACACTACATTGGGGCTCTTGCCCAAGATTGTGTTGTGGAAGTAGAAGGGGATAAGTATATTAGAAGTATCAAAAATTATGTACGGCGTTCACTTTAGTGTTAAAGTTTTTACTGGCTTACTTTAGCACTAAATCGGAGAAAAACAATCATTTAAGTGTCAACAGCGAGAAATTTCGGTCAAATTAATTACGTGTCATTTATAAAATATTTTAATATGACTTGGCAATTTCTTAACAACTTTAGTCCAGTGGCATTTTCGCATGGCATGTTTGGCATTGAAGTGATCATTTTTTTAACAACAATTAGCACTAAAATGATCACTTTAAATAAAATTTAATACTCAAATAATCACTATTTACAACTTTTGGACGACATTGTTTATGGGTTATATGTTGACTAGGCACACCGATGAGTCATGTAGAATTGAAAAATTAATAAAATATAGTCACGTTAGATTTCTTGCGACCCACACTGGAATTGGCACTTAAATGATTCAAAAAAAAAAATAGCATTAAATTAAGCGTCGTACACAACTTTTGGCACTTCTAGTGTATTTATCCCAATCAGAAGTGGAGGTGTGTGGTCTTGCACTTGGAGTGGCTAAGCCTAGTGAACCACGCATCCACCTTCTTGGGATCATCTGCCTTGGCAAGGGCAAGGATCGTGGCAGTAGCCACCAGAGCAAGAGCCACCGCCACCATTGCCGTTAAAACTAGCTTGGCCATCTCGCTTTCAATCTGAAATTGTTGGGAGAAACGATCCTACTGGAAAGAGTTTATAGGCAAAAAGAATACATGTTTAGAGATAGAAGCAACAGACGCTGGGGAAATCATTCACTAGTCGTGCTTTTTAATTAGCAACCGAATCCATTATTTTGCTTATCTTATTAAGTCATTGACTTTGCGGTTAGCGATTTGGAAATTGACACTAATGAAATCAATTTTTATAGGCAAAAAGAATACATGTCTATGCACGTTCTAGCTAATAAACGTGCCATGCTTTGTACGAGAAGACATATTAAAAATATTGAACAGATTTGATTGCTGATGAAGATAGAACATTAGTTTATAGAGAACATTAGTTTATAGTTCTTTGATTGGATGATCAATGGTACCATTTGCCCCTACTATTATTGTTGCCAAGTTAATAAAAATATACCTCCAGAATATATACCAAAGTTATAGAGAAATGAGTTCAGTAATTACTCAATTTATTGTTTGGAATTTCACTTTGAATGAGTTGTGTGTTTGAAAAGAAAAGAAGAAAGGATGTTGTGAAGAAGAGAGTTATTGCTCTTTGATAGTTGTGTTTGGCCATATTTGCAAATAACCAATCAAGATATCACTTGGGAATAAGTAACTTATCCTCACTTTTCATGATCAACCATCACTTTATTTCATATCAATAAAAATTTCTTTTCATATCTAACAATCACCTTTTTCATGTCCAACAATTACTTCTTTTCATGATAATTATCTATTTCAACAAAAAAGGCACATAGTTTCCAAATAAAAAAAAGGACATCAAAAGTGCTAAAACTTCCGTACTATGCTTACTTTGTTGTCATAACTTATCAATTGATCTCTAGAGTGCCATTATTATTTTAAAAAAAAATTAATCACAAATCTCAAAACTTTTGAACACTTCAAGTACCATATGTTTTAATACCATATAGGATTTTTTAGCAAAGAAAATCACTACTGTTACCCTAGTGAGAATTTTTTTTATATGTTATGGCATTTAAATAATCAATTGAAATATTATGGCATCAAAATGAGTGTCGTATGAAAGTTATGTCACTTATGACATCATTTCTTCAAGTTTTACTTGCGTAGGGTATATAAAGGTATAGAAATTTCATTTCACTTTATTTAATAGAAATTTTGAACATATAGGATGATTTATATTAACGTATTACATTTTTTTGGTCAAAATAGAAGGATTATTGATGAAGAACACTCCGTAAGTAAGTTGATCCAATATAAATAAAACATTCAACTCAAGATCACCATACACTATATAGATTCCCAAAAAATTGACCCCTAATTAATCAAATGGACAATATGTGGAATCAACGAATTTGATTATAGTCAAACTTCTTTACTTAAGTCTTCCTCTTCAGTCTCCCTTTTACCTTGACAGCTCTCAATGATAGAACAATAAAGTATGTATATTAAGAAATGGAGGGAAGACCTTAGCCATATCTATATAGTCGCGTCTAATGAATCCATCTGTCACCGGTCACTTCTAGAACACTATGCTTATAGTAAGCCATCCTACCACATCTTTGATGTGTAAAGCCAAATATAATTCAGTAATCTAATTTTACTTAAGCTTTCATGCATTGCCTAATATATTGTAAAAGCTTGTTCAAACGCACCTATTCCAATTATTAAGTTGAACAAGACGTACAACCCTCAATATTATTGTTAGGTTGTGGTTTTTTTTTTGGTCGGAAATAGATAGCTTTCATTACTTAACCACCATCATAATACCACAAAGTTTCAACATCCAAGCATAAAATTAACGAAAAAGAAGGGGGGGACATCTTATCTAGTTAAGGGAAGTTCTCTTGCTCGGTGGGCCTTTACAACCCAATTCACTGCTCTATTGGCTTCTCTGGGCTCGTGGGCTAATTTGACTTGAGGCATGTGCTTCAAAAGAGTTTTGCAATCATCAATTACTACTCGTGCGGCCCATATACATTCTTTTTGGCCCAAAATACCTTGAATAGTTTCTAGATTGTCTGAAGTGAGTTGGAACTCTTTTGCACTTTCCAAGTACACGTTAGATCGTGCAATTCTGTCTTGTTCAAAGTGTTGTAGCCAAAGTAAAGCCTCCCTCAGCACTAGGGTTTCGACGATCAGGACTGAGGGCACATGGATGGGCTTCGCGAAGTCGTCGACGAGGAGCCCAATACTGTTTCGAATAACTTCGGCTACCGAATCGGACAACGTGGAGCTGCACCAAGCACTGTCAACGTTGATTTTGCAGGTATGGGACTATTTTGCCGTCGACGGGTTGTTGTTCGTTGGATTTGGCCTCATCTTTTTTTGCTGGGGTCTGTTCCGTAAGAGTTGGTTGTTAAACAATAGGTTCATGAAGGTCACCTCTTCAAAGATCAACTAGAGGTTTAGCCAATGAGTTTGGAAAATCACAGCATTCCTCGCTTTCTAGATCTGCCATAAAAAAATCTCAACGAAAAAAGCTTTTGCCTTAGGATCCATTGCCGAGGTAAGGCCCTCTAGGACCCATTTGTCGATTTGACTTATCTTCATCGGGGAGGTGTCGATTTGTAGTCTCGGTTTGACCAAATAGCTTTTGTCCATTTGCATAATGCAAACACCCTTTGTGTTTTGTTGAAAAGTTGAACATCTTGGATTACGTATCATTTTCCTCTTGAATAAATTTTCTTTGGTAAGGAGAGCATTGTTACACAGACTCCATACTAAGAATTTGACTTTAGGGCTAGTTTGGAGTCTTCAGATTTCATGTCATAATGATTTGGGAATCTGGTAGGAAGTGGAGGGTAGCATTGCTGCTGAAATCTTCTCGTGGTCTCTGAGTTGATTATAGTCACTCTTAACTGTGTAGGTTCCCAATCCATTTGCCTTCCAAACTAATTTATCAAGTTTCGAGAATAAACTAAGAGGAGTCGCTAATATTTCCTTTGCCACACTCTCACCAAAAATCATATTGATTTTCTGGGCATTCCATTCTTTGGTATTTTGGCCTATCAATTCCACCACCCTTTGTGGATCATTTCTATTTGAAGGGCCACCAATCTTTCCAAAGGTTAACCAGCAATCCTCTCGAATCCTTATATTTTCCCCATTTCCTACATCTCATTTAGTTGTAGGTTCAATCACTTCCCTACCCATCAAGAGGCTTTGCCATCCCCAAGATGGTCTATGACCTTGATGTGCACTATAGAAGGTATCTCTTGGAAAGTATAAGCTCCTTTATATTCAACTCCATGGGGCTTCCGGGGCTTGAATTAGCCACCAAGCTTGTTTCCTAGAAAAGATTTGTTAAAATTCATGAGATCTTTGAAACCAAGTCCTCCACAGTCCTTTCGAGATTTCAAAGAAGTCCCAATTCTTCCAGTGAACACATTTCTTTGCTGAATTTTGCTTCCACCAAAAGTTGAATATCCGTTGTTCTATCGCCCGACAAATGGATATTGGGATTTTGAAGAGTGACATAGCGTATTGTGGCAAAGCTTGGACTACTATCTTGATAAGAATCTCTTTTCCCGCCTTAGATATTAGTTTTTCTTTCCAGCCCTCTAATTTCTTTTCAACTTGAGCAATGACCCAAGCAAACATATGTTTTTTGGTCTGACCCCAATCTGAAGGTATTCCCAGATATTTCTCTATTTTTTCCATGCTAGGTTGGATTTTAAGAGCTGAGGGCAGCCCTTACTGAAGAAAATCCCTGACTTGTTTAGGTTAATGGCTTGACCCAAGGCAAAGCAATATTGGTTTAGGATATTGGCCAGATTTTGGGCTTCAGTAATTGTATCATTGAGGAAGAAGATAGCATCATCGGCAAATAGGAGATGTGACAAGGTGGGGCAGGTTGTGTTTAGTTGGATATCCTTGATGGTTTGTTCTTCAATTGATTTGTTCATGAGAGATGAAAGAGCATTGGCCATAAGGATAAAGAGATAGGGGGATAATGGGTCCCCTTGTCGGATACCTCGAGATGGACTAAAAGGAGTGCAAAGGTCTTCATTTACTCTTACACTATATGAGACCGAGGAGATGCATTTTTTGACTAAGGATAACCATTTGTCACTAAATCCCAGCTTTAGCATATAATCACATAAGAAATCCCATTCCACTCTATCAAAGGCTTTTTTTCATGTCGAGCTTAAGTATTGCCTGGAAATTCCGCTTCATTTTCCTCACTCTTAGCTGATGTAGGACCTCTTGAATAATGAAAATATTATCCTGGATTTGACGATCACTAGCAAAAGCACTTTGTTCTTGGGAGATTAGGTTCAGGAGGAGGGGTTTTAGTCGGTTTGCCATAACTTTGGCAATGATTTTATAACTGAAATTGCAAAAATTGATAGGCCTGTATTGGGTTATACTTTCAAGGTTTACTACTTTAGGGATAAGAGTGATATGGGTCTTATTCAACTCGGATCGAGCGTACCTTGGCTGAAAAATGAGTCTACCACTTTGAATATGTCTTCCCGAACCACCGACCACTGGCTTTGGTAAAATAAACCATTGAGTCCATCCGGCCCTAGTGGTTTAGTAGCTGCCAATTGAAAGACTGCATCTCTAACTTCTTCCTCAAAGATAGGCTTGATTAGGCCCTCATTCATCTCATCATTTACTAATTACATGCATTGATCAAGGATAGGTTGATAAGTTCTTTCCCCCTTCATGGTATATAAAGATTGATAAAATGCCTTGATATGTTGCTTTATGGTTGAAAGGCTCTTGGCTCCATGTAGTTTCATCAATCCGTAAATAGAGATCTTGTTTCTAACTCTTCTTTGAACCATTGTGGCATGAAAATTTTTTGTGTTTTGATCGCCCCATCTAATCCACATGATTTTTGACCGCATGCTCAATACATTTCCTCTTGTCGCTAAAGGCCTTCTATTTTCCCAACGATATTTTGTATTCCTCTCTATTATAAGACTCTTCATTCTTGTTAGTCAACTCCGTTAGTCTTTGCTTTAGTAGCTCTATTTGTTGGAGTGCATTGTGGAATTTTCCTCGACTCCATTTGGCTAGATCGGCTGTGACTTTCTTCACTTTTCAAGCAAAGTTTACTTGGTGAATGATATTTTTCTCCCAAGCCTCTGGATCATAGTTGTACATTCCTTTTCTTCGAGCTAGTAACCCTTGAATTTGAACTCCTTTCTTCTTATAGTGTTTGGTTCCAATGCAAGTAGCAAGGGGCTGTGATCCAAACCTATCACCGGTAAAGCAAGGACCTCCACATTTGGAAATTGTACTCTCCATGCCCAATTGCATAAAGCTCTATCTAGCCTTTTCTTCACTAGATCATCTCCTTCTCTATTATTAGTCCAAGTAAATTTGCAGCATTTACTTTCAATATCCATTAATGAGCATGAGTCCATGAAAGCATGAAAAGCCACCATTCTATGTCTATATGCTTCTCTTCTTCCAACTTTTTCCCAATAATAGAGAACTTCATTAAAATCTCCCATACAAAGCCAAGGTAGGTTGTTGGATGAATTAATTGAGGAGAGCATTTTCCAAAGGCTTAATCTTTCTTGAAAGGAGGTAGATGCATGTAAAAATGATATTTTCATTTGATCACTGTTGCTGAGAACTTTACACTTAACATCAATGATCTCCCCAAAGCATGCTAGAACTTCCACTTGAACTTGATCATCCCACATTAGAATTAATCCCCCCGCAATTCAATTGGGTTAATTATAGTAGAATAGCCTAAACTTCAGACTCTTTTGTACTTGATCAACCTTGCTTTCTTTATTCTTGGTTTCCATAAGGAACACTAAGTTAGGCCTCTCTCAAGCCACTAAGGCTCTAAGGTGCTAAACCATCAAGGGTGTGCCCAAACCCTGATAGTTCTAGCATAGGATCTTCATGTATAACCGGTGGCTTATTAGGGCTAGCCACCAAAGCCCGTTCCGTAACGCCTTCTACTTATTGGATAGGGGTATCCAATAAGTTCTCCTCATCCAAGAGCTAAATTGTAGAGAATCTTTTCTCATAAGGGTTAACCATTTTATGTTTTTTTTTCACTAGAGTTTTGAGTTTGTTCTTATTTTTCTTTAGGTATTCAGCCCCTTTATCCTCCTCAATTGAGGGAAGAAGTAGGAGTTGGGTTTGCTGAGGCCTCTTCCTTGTTTGGGGAACATATTCACCCATCCATACATCTTCTCTTGGTTCTTTTGTTGGAACAGTGGGTAAAATTATGGCTAAGGCTTCTTGTTCAACAGTAAATGGCTCTGATTTGGATGCTTTATCAGTAGATGGCATGGGGGTTTCAGGCACCATTTTCTCTTCTTCAGGTTGTTGATCAATTTGCCCATAAAAGGTCTTCCAACAAGGGCTGGATTCTCTAACTTCTGCTTTCAGCCAAGAACCGTATTTTCTTGGTTTGTCTTGAGCCAACCCTATCTCCTCATAAGGTATTTTAGGCAGAAATTGGAAGTAATGCCCAAGTCAACCACATGAGTAGCAGAAATGAGGTAGTCTTTTATATTTAAAGTCCAGTCACCATTTGTTCCCTCCTAAGTTAACCATTGTTCTTGTTTTCAAAGGGCATGATAGATTTAGGCTTACTTTTGCTTTGCCTATCTTGTGCCAACTATTGTTCCGAGCTTCCAGTTTTACATCCTCCACTTTGCCTAGTTTTGAGGCTATGTTCGAACAAAGTCTTTATTTATCCAAGCTTGAGGCAACCCTAATATATGCACCCAAAAGGCATTATGTGAAAAGTCATAGCAGTGTTTAGGATGTTAGGATTACCTTCCAAGAGAACAAGTAAGTTACTTGCAAATGACCAAGGTCCATTTTCTACTACTCTTTTTTTGTTATCTACTTATTCAAATAGGGAGAAAAAACCCGGCTCAATAACTTCACATTTAATAGAATCTGTTTTCCATACCTTCCTCATTGTGCTGATAAATGCCTAGAAATTTACATCCAGTTTAGAAAGCAATTTTCCATACAGGGTTAGGTCACTTTCCTGTTTATCTTTGTCAGGTATGTGGGCATCCAGCTCGGTGACTTCATCTTCTGACCAAAGATCTCCCATACTTCTACATAATGCTGCCAGACAGAGTTGATTTTCTTTGATTTTGATCCATCTTTAACCTGAATAGTTGTTTGTTGTGGTAGATCTGGGTTTGTGTTTTGGTTTGCTGTATGGTTCAGTGTCGGAGCTAGGTGGAGTGAAGGGAGTTCTGTTGGCAAGGTATTTGATTTGGGGTATGGTGATGCATTGGATGAGAAGAGTGCTGCGAGAGGATTACAGGGACTTGTGGATGTTGTGGTTACTGATTCTACCAGATGTGATTTCTGGGTTTTGGGTTGAGGTTTTCGGTAGGGTTGGAGATGAAACCGAAATCAGCGATTATCTAATCTTGGGGTTTGAGAATGGGTACCTTTGCAAGTCCATGCTGCTCTATCTGCCATCGATCGCAAACCGGGGGGAAGAGATGTGAGGATGATGCGATTGAAAGGTAAAAAACTGGGAGGTGGTCAGTAGGGTTTTGGTGTTCTTGAAGGGGCAAGATTTGGGGTAGATGGCAAGGAAGCTAGTCTGGTGGAAAGAGTTTGGGTATAGCCATTAGATTAAGGAAACCACAAAATGGGGGTCTGGGGTTGCAGGAGGAAAGCAGCTATTGACGAGGATAAGAAGAAGCTCACACCATTGATGAGGGGAAAAGCGCCAAGGGAGCACAGAAGGGAAGCGAAAGGATTCGATTGAATCAATCAGTTGTTAGGCTGTGGTTGATTGAGCTCGCCAGGTGACAGTTTTCGAATCGAAAACAGATCAAGACATAATCTTGGGTTTCAGTAACTTTAAAATAGGAAATCCAAATAATAATAATAATAATAATAATAATAATAATAATAATTCACGTGGACTACATCAAATTTCATAATCATTGGGCGGGTAAAATCACTGACGTTTTCAGCAAGCTCGATTTCACAAGGCGGCGAACATCGTAACATTACCTACTCCGTGATAAACCGACGGTGTAATTTACTCCATAACCTTTGGACTGAACTACAACACAAGCCACGATATATCTACTAAGTGTCTAGTAATGCATAGCTATGACCTTATATTCAACTACAGCATCGCCGGTGGTCAGGTTGAGAAAGTACGTCTTTGCCGTCGCGACCCACTTGCCAGCCGGAAAATGCCAGTCCCACCGACAATGGGCATCTCCCGATAGGTCTCAAGTGCCGGGTTGCGGCCCAATATGCTCAGGGTGCTGCCGTTGAACTCGGGAGTCGTGAATACAAGGTTCACGTTCATGTGGAGGGCCACTGACTCGAGCCCAACCGAACCGTAGAACCCCTGTGCCTGGCCAATGAGTGGGGACTCTGGCTCGGGACCCTCGGTCAGCGGGTCATCAATCATGTTGACCACCCCGAACAGCGTCGGGGACTTCTCGGACATTGCAGCCTCGGCGACGCGCACCGGTATGGGGTTCTTGCCCGAGAGCGTGTCGTGGAAGTCGAACTGGAGGCGTGTGGTCTTGCGCTTGGCGTGGCTAAGCCTATTGAACCAGGCGTTCACCTTCTTGGGGGTCATCCGCCTCGGCACGGGCGAGCACCATTGCCGTGGCAACCGCCAGAGCAAGAGCTGCCACCACCATTGCCGTTAAACCTGGCTTCGCCATCTCTGTCTTTCGATCTGAAATCGCTGGGAAAGTGGATACTATCGGAAGGGATTTATAGGCGGAAATGAACCCAAGGAGGAGACTTATAAAGAAGACACCTTTAGGGAAAGATGCAACAAAAGTCGTCGAGATCAATCACTTAACTGGGCGTGCTTTTTCCCTAGGGAGAGGCTTCACCATGTTGTCTACGTTATGAAACGCGAGTGCAACCTATACGGACAGACGTGAGGATAGGTCTTAATCGGTCATAGGCCCAAAATAATTTTTTAAAAGTCAAGCGATTCACGAGGGACCACCGAGTCAATCTCTCGTTAGTACCGACTTTGCATCGTTCTTGCGGTTTTTGATTTGGAAATTGACACTAATCATTTCTTTTTAATCAGAAGTTAACTATTTAAGGGCATGCTTTGCACGAAAGAACGTGTTAGAAAAAGGCATATGAGCTCCGCATATGCAGGGTAGGTGAATTCATGGTAATTTCATTTCAATTAATTGTATCGAAAATTTGAATGTAGGGAAAGTGATATTGGCATGTTACATTTCTTCAAAATGGAGGAGTATTAACGACAAAGGCTCTGTAAGAAAATCGCTTATCCAATATAAACAAAAATTTCAAACCCAAGATCACTTATATATTACATATTTATTCGGTACACTCAAAAGATAATTTGAATTATTAACACTTGCTTAATCTATAGATTTGGTTCTTACCAAGCCACTTTACTTTTGGATTCTAATCGAGCCTCTTTACTTAGGTCTTCCATTTCAATCTCCCTTTTACCTAGACGGCACTTAGTCCTAACACATTTCTATAATTCGATTACGCAATTATAAAGTTTTCATGCATTGTCTAATATTATATATAGGCCCTCTATTTCACAAATATAAAGAGTGATATTGCAATCGATGGCAATGTAAATTAATATAGAAATCTTCTAATATGCTATTCTTTGTCACGTGAACATTTATGATTAAAATAGCATTGAGTTGACATGATTCACGTTAGGGGACCCGATTATTGGATATTTGCAATTACTTTGTAGTAAAGTTTTTAAAACCCAATCACATGTGTTGGTTCGGGTCAATTAAGGCTATCTCCCTAACATAAGCTAGTCGGTGCAACGGGGGAATGTCAATGATACACTTTTCTAAGAAATTTTTCTTTTTCTTTTTGGTTTGGGGGCGGTAGGTGTGGAAGCCGATCTAAAGAGAGATAAGCACATTAGTTCAACCTCAAATTTTCATCCCATGAAAAAATTGGAATTAAGGGTTTTTCTTTTTCAATCTCTATGAGAAAGGGCACTCTAATCTATATAACAATTAAAGCCGAAATTGAGAGAACATTAGTGACAGTGCTTCTCACGTGCCACTTCAACCTGCCTTCGTGATTGCCACGTGGCGCGCATATCGCCAATAAGCTTTTGGCTTAATGATTTGTTGCATATCGGGTTCCCATTTCTTACTAGATCTAACTTTCTGCAAATGAATAGAAAAAATACATGAATATTTTATCCTTTTATTGAGTTTGAACTTAAATAGAGGATAAACTAGAGAAAGTAGGGGTGTGCAACGAGAACCGCCCAAACTGGGAACCGACCGGACTGGACCGAACCGGTCGGTTTTGGGCTGTTCCCATGGTCGGCGGTCCGGTCCCCGGTTCCTAATCTTGGAACCGGTGGCCAGTTGGTCTGGTTCTCGGTTTCAAGGTGGGAACTGACCGAACCGGACCGACCGGACCGAACCAAATTTTTATATATAATTTATATACATAGAATTAATAAAACATATAAACATGATAACTTATTGCAACCAAAGTTGCAATTTGAGGTAGCAACCTCTTATGTGGCCAAGAGACCATTAAAACCCCTTTTGTTACTCTTTTATTTATAGAAAAAATCTCCTTGTTAGTTTCGATGTGAGATTAAGACTTCAAGAAATCCCGTGAATCACAAAATGAAGTTTGAATATTTTGCACGTGAAACACATGTGGTTAGTTTTGTTGAATTGCCCGGGAATCGAATTGGATTGATCGGTCAAGAGCGCGTTTCCTCTTTAGTTCTTTAGTGCAAAAAAGTAGAGTTGATTTTTTTGGACCGGACCGGACCGGACCGGAACCGATGGTCGGTCCGGTTCCCGGTCCTAGGACCAAATGGTCTGGTCCACGGTTCGCAATTTTGGGAACCGGTGCTCCCGGTCCGGTTCCCGGTTTCAAGGTGGAACCGGACCGAACCGGGAACCGATCACCCCTAAGAGAAAGCATTTTAAATCATACTCTACTCTAACGGGGCTTATTACAACGTAGTTTCTTAAATAGATTTTCAAAGGGCGAAAATTTTGAGCCAAACATAAAACGCTGAAAATTGTTTAAATACTTAATCAGTGTTTTTTGCAAATGCAATTGTCCAATCAAATTAGGATATGTATTCAAAATATAACACTTAAACTTGAAATCAGACATTGGTTGATTAAATGGGCTAAATCAAATGAATATTTATCTATATAAAATTCAAAACAGATTTTGTAGTTGCTTAAATCAATGTTAATATCAATTGGGTCGCTCAAACTTTTCTGAAGAGTGGGAAAGTATTTATCCATATCAAACTCAATGTTATTATTAAGTGATTGACACTTGACTACCTAGCGTACCCCATGGGCACGATAATTTGTGCTTAGCCAGTTCAATTTACTGTAAGATAGTTGTCCTACTGAAACCGAATTAGTAATAAAAAAAAAAAGTTAATTTTCATGTGTAGTTGCTTCCAATTTTCATGTATTTATCTATATCAAACTCAATGTTATTGTTAATTTTCATGTAGTTGCTTCCAATTTCAGCACTATTAGGTGGGTAAAATCATTGACATTTTCAGCAGGATCTATTTCAGAGAGGCGAAAACTGTACATGACTGGTATATCACCTGCTCTCTTCGTATTTCGGTTAGGTCACCGTATCTCTGACCAGTGATGAAACCCAGTCCAGTTTAGTTCTTTTTTTTTTTTTTGGTCGAAGAGTTTAGTTCACCTAAGGTCACACAACAAGACAGAAAGCATGTAGAGCATTACCAAATTAGAAACAACCCATCTACACACAAACTACAGCGATATAATTACGCCGTAAATAACCTTTGGATCCCACAAAGTCAAAGGTCAAAAGAAAAGAAAAATGGACAATAACATTAGCCATGACTTGTCCAATTAATGTCTAGTAATGCATAGCTATTACATTGTATTCAACTACCGCATTAAAGGTGGTGAGGTTGAGAAAGTATGTCTTTGCCGTTGCGACTCCGCTCGCCAACCTGAAAAAGCCGGTCCCGCCGACGATGGGCATCTCCCGGTAGGTCTCATATGCCGGGTTGTGGCCCATTATGCTCAGAGTGCTGCCATTATACTCCGGAATCGTGAATACGAGGTTGATGTTCATGAATAGGTTCAGTGACTCCAGCCCAGCAGAGCCATAGAACCCTTGAGCCCGGCCCACAACGGGGGACTCTGGCTCGGGTCCCTCGGTCAACGGGTCGTCGATCATGAAGACCACCCCGAATAGTGTCGGGGACTTCTTGGTCATCGTGGCTTCAGCAATGCGCACTGCTGTGGGACTCTTGCCTGAGACCGTGTCGTGGAAGTAGAAGTGGAGGCATGTGGTCTTACGCTCGGCGTGGCTAAGCCTTTTGAACCACTTGTCCACCTTCTTGGGGTCATCCGCCACGGCATGGGCGAGCCGTGCGGCCATGGCCACCAGAGCAAGAGCCGCCACCATCACCATTGTCGTTAAACCTAGCTTTGCCATCTCTTTCTTTTAATCTGATATTGTGTGGAAAGTAGCTGCTTTTGGAAAGAATTAACAGGCGAAAATAAACCCAAGAGGAGACATATAAGTAGAAGACACCTTTAGAGACGGAAGCGACAGAAGTCGTCAAGTCATCGTCTTTGCGGTATTCAGTTTGGATTTGAAACTAATAAAAACAATATAAATGGCATCTTTGCACGTTCTGGGGGTTAAAAAATGGCACGCTCTGCAGGAGAGAACATGTTAAAGGACGCACATAAATTTCAAGAGAAAAAACAAACACCACAAATATTATAACTTTTATATAGTGATTCTTTTTATTATCAGAACTTTTTAAACAATTACTTAAAAGTCGTAACATTAAAAAAAAAACATTTATTTGAGTGACATTGGCGATTTTCCTTACTAGAAAATGTAACATGGCATTGAAATTCATAATACTTGTAGTGACTTTTTTTTTAAAAAGATTAATGACACTTGGGTGATCATTTGAAAAGTTATAATATTAAAATGAGAGCCGCACAAAAGTTATAAAATTTGTGGTGTTCCTTTTCTTAAAAGTAGAGCATATAAACATATGTTAATTTCTTATCACAGGTTGAAACTTTGAATGTAGAAAAAGAATTACATCAGCGTATTATGTTTCTTCAAATATAAGGAATGTTGATGGCGGACACTTTGTAAGAAAATCGCTAATCTACTATGAACGAAATGTTCAATCCAAGATCGTGTACAAATTCAAAACACCTTTGGATAACGCTAACCTATTAAACCAATTGGATAGTGCGAAGAATCCACAGATTTAATTCTGATCGAGCCTCCTTACTTAGGTCGTCTTCTCCAATCTCCTTTTTACCATGACAGCCCTTGATGGATAGAACCCTAGAGCATGTACTTTCGGAAATGGAGAGGGGACCATAGCCATTTGTATATAATCGTGTCTAATGGACCCATCCATCACCTGTCACTATTAATCACTAACACCCATAGTAAGCCGACCTACCACCATTCTACCAGACCAGGATGTGTAAAACCCAGTACAATTCGAAAATGTGATTGTACTAAGTTTTCGTGCATTGTCTAATATGCTTATAGTAGCCTGTTTCTGCAAATATAAAGTGATCTCCTAATCAATGCAATGCAAATTAATGTAGACACTTTCCAAATAGGCTCTACTCTCTCACGTCAACTTTCATGATTTTAATTGGAGAGTAATAAAATATCGGAATTCACGTGATTGGATACTGGCACTCGGTTTGTCATGAAGTTTCTCAAACCAATATTAAACCATACCAATACACTTTTCTTTCCAATGTGAATACTGAACGTAGACAATACACTTTTCTTTGCAACGTTTCTTTATTCTTAGCGTAGGGGTTGGTAGGTGTGTGTTTTAAGGATTCTACGCACAATCATAAGAAAAATAAAAAGTAAAAGTAAGAAAAAGAATTCGAGACACACGGTTTTATTTTTGTTCACCATTAAAATAAGACTACGTTCAGTAGATGATTATACTATAATTAGCACATCACACTTCTCTATTACATTCTTCAATTACAAGATATATACCAAGTAGCTATTTATAGTTCTAAACCTAAACTAGTAATAAATTATGAGGTCAAAGTTTAAAAGTCATCTGGTGGTTCGGGGAGTATGAACCATGCCCCAATGTGGGAGTCATTTTTAATTAGCAAATAGCAATTATAATTATTTTATCACTTTTCTACGCTTCGATGTAGAATTAGATGGTTATGGGTTTTGTTTCTCATTGAAACTCGGATTCAATTGGGCAGTTGGGACGGTGAGTTACTGTGATATTTTTCCCTCGATGTTATTTGGCTGCTAGGATGGTGTCTAGGGTTTATCATCTGAAAAGAGAGAGAGAGAGAGAGAGAGAGAGAGAGAGAGAGATGAAAATGCAGGGCAACCGCAGTGGCAAATTTGAAAGATTCTTGGTGGAAGATACGCATTTTAAGGAGAAGAAAGAGACAGAGCTTAAGGTTCTTTTTTTTTTTTTTTGTTGATTGAATGGCTAGCTACATGCTAGGCCGTAAAAAATTGTTCATCCATTGTCTTGTCTTTTGGTCGAATCGCATTGTGTGCTAGAAAAAATACGAGATTAACATCTTTTCGTTCTCCATCATTTTGGTTTTTAGTGTAGGATGTCACCTTGGGGACCTCCAAGCATCTCTTGATGGTTTCGATGGAAAAATGTTGGCTCAAAAAACTGAAAAATAAAAGACATTTCCTCGATGTCACCAATGGTGGCAACTCTTCTTGACAACCGGAAAGCAAGGGTCCGTTGGATGTAGGCATCTCCCGATGGGATTCCTACGTCATGTTGCGATCCATGATGCTTAGGGTTCTTTCATAGAAAACGAGGTTCATGTTCACAAGCAGGCCTGACGGCTCGATCCCCGCCGAGGACGGAGGATGTCTGCTCGGGGTGTTTCGTCAATAGATCGTCCACCATCATCTTTATGCGGGAAATAGTCAGGGCTTCTCGGTCGTCGAGCTCATTCTAGGAGGTTGTGGAAATAGAACTGGATGTGTGCGGTTTTTGGCTTCGAATGTTTGAGCTTAGCAAACCAACTTGCCACCTTTAGGGTGTCATCAGCCATGGCGAGAGCAATCGGCGCATTGGCGATCATCGTAGATAAAATCACCGCTAGTGCTAAAACTAGCTAGCTTGATCGCTGGCTCTCTTTATTTGATAATCCAATCCTTAATTTATTTAGGAAAAGTCTTGAACTCGTGTTTCCTAGAGATGAATCTCAATTGCAGACTGAATCTAGTCAATATAGTGTTGGAGAAATCTTCATTGAATGTTTTGAAGCTGATGAAACGTTTTCATCGGTCTAGTTTGAAGACTTGTAAACTCTTTCATCAAAGTCTGAAGACATCCGGATTACCAGACTCAAGACTCAAAGTCTATCCTCATTGATAGTTTCTAGTCCGTCGAAAAAGACTTATCCAAAACTGGATGTTTCGTTAAGGATTTGATTTTATCGACTGGAGAAGATCTTTTGGCTGGATATAGCATGTCGGAATCCATTATTCAAATCAAGATTAAATCAGGGATTGTGGATCCGTTGATTGGTGAAGTATACTTGGAAGGTTCTACTTATGGAAACCGAGATCCTGATTGTATGGGAGAGCAGGATTGAAGGGTTATCGTCATGTTCCTTAAATAGCTCGAAGATCTTCCTAATTGATTCTGTCCAACGGGTAGATTGGAAGAATTCCTTTGGTAAGTGCCAACGGGTATGATGGCATAAAGGAGTATACAAGGAAGATGTTCCAGTTGTTTGAGGGTGTGCGCGATAGAAAATTCCAAAATCTGAAGCTCCTTGTTCTTAGTCAATTCATTTGCTGAGTGAAACCTTGTACGCAAAAAGAGTCTATATCTTTGAGAGACCTTGAGAAAGTGTAGTAGAGTCTCTATACTATGGAATCAATGGAGAATTTTACTGTAACAACTCTTTTGTTCATAGTGAAATCCAGCCGGTGGGCTGTCAGTGCGAAAGAGTGGACATAAGCTTGGATTAAGCCGAACCACTATAAACTCTATGTTCAAATTCTCTTCCCTACACTCTTTTACTTTGATCGTAACTTGTTTATTTGAAAAGAGAGGAATTTCCTTTTCATAATCCATCGTTGATTTATGCTGCACTTATCTCGCAAATTTGTTTCTGCACCTATTCACCCCCCTCTAGGTGCACATACTAGCTTTCACAATTGGTATCAGAGCCTGTGTACTCACTTAATTTGAAGTGTTTTACTTCAGAGTTAAAGATCCATGGCTAGTATGTTGGCTCCAGGACTGGTTGAAGGGCAAAGCAATACCAGACCACCTTATTTTGATGGAAATGAATACAACATATGGAAAAATAAGATGAAAGCATTTCTAAGATCAAATGATCCTCTGGAATGGGATGTAGTAGACAAAGGAATCATTCCTAAAGCTACACCTATCTCAGAAAGAGGAAAAGAAACTGTTGAGTCTAGCGAAATGACTCAAGAAGAGAAAACTAAAAGACAAGCTCTTGATGCAAAAGCAATTTATTCTTTATATTGTGCATTATCACCTACTGAATATAACATAATATCTTCTTGTGCTATAGCTAAAGAAGTCTGGGATAGACTACACATCACCTATGAAGGAACTGATCAAGTGAAAGAAACTAGAATCAACATTCTGCTTGGTCAATATGAAGCATTTAAAATGAAATCTGAAGAATCTATCACTAATATGTTTAGTCATTTTATAGAGATCGTGAATGGCCTTGAAAATCAAGGGCAATCAATTTCTGATCCCATGAAAGTAAACAAGCTTCTACGTGGACTTTCCAAGGACTGGAATCACATAAAGACCTCAATAAGGGAGACACAAAGAATTATGCCACTTTCGGTTGATGAATTGGTTTGGACTCTTCAGTCTTATGAAGTGGAGCGAATCAATGAAGATGAAGATCCTAAAGGTAAGAAATCCAATGCATTAAAATCTAATGATGATTCTGATGTCATAGATTCTGAAGACGATATGGATGACGAAGAGCTTGCTCTCATGATAAGAAAATTCAGAAAGCTAAACAAAAAATGAAGAAGATTCAATCCAAAGAAACAGAGTTTTCAAAAGCAACAGAGTAAGTCTGTTGAGGATAATGAATCCAATAGAGATGTAGTCTGCTTTGAATGTAAGAAAAATGGAACATCAGACCTAACTGTCCCATTATGAGGAAGAAGAAAGGAAAAGCTGAGAAATATCGAAAACCATTCAAAGCAGAAACTTGGAGTGATACAAAATGTGAAGAAAGTAATGATGATTATGCCAACATTTGTCTCATGGCACAATCAGACTTAGATTCAAACTCCGAGACAAACTCAGATTCAAACAATGAAATCGAGGTAAGTAATTTGAAAATCCCTACTAAAGTTTCTAGATACATTGATGAATTGTGTCTTAGTCTCAAAACTTCTCTAAAAAGGATTTATGAACTTAAAAGAGAAAATTCTGCATTAAAACAACAAGAAAATGTTTTGAAAGAAAATGTCAAAACTTTAGACCAAAGTGTTTCTACCTTGAAAGAAAATAAAGGCAATCTTTCAAAAGAAAATACATTTTTGAAAAATGACATCTCAAATATTTCTAAAAAATTTTCTATAGGATCTGAGAAACTAGAAAAAAATTCTTTTTGCTTAAAAACTTTATTTCAATAAATCTGGTTTGGGAATGACTATAGAAACCATTCCTCTAATTGATTTTCCTAAAGTAAAGGAAAGAATCAAGCAAAGACCTACAAGAGATGCTTACAAAAATCATTTCCAAAGAGTTTTTGTAAAATTAGTAGGTCGCAATGCTCTTAAATGTTCTAAATGCAATAACTCAGACCACTTTGAAAAAGAATGTCCTATGGTTTGAAAACATGTTAAGAAAGTATGGGCAAAGACCGTATATTATACTAATACCAATTGACCCAAGAAAATATGGGTACCAAAGAAAGCTTGAGTCTCTTTTCTAAATG
This sequence comes from Eucalyptus sideroxylon, assembly GCA_014182405.2. Lineage (NCBI taxonomy): Eukaryota > Viridiplantae > Streptophyta > Magnoliopsida > Myrtales > Myrtaceae > Eucalyptus > Eucalyptus sideroxylon. The sequence continues at coordinate 413,288 of CM024552.2, forward strand.
CAGGTCACTATAAAAAAAAAAGAAAGTTAAATGGTACTTGGATAGTGGATGCTCAATGCATATGACAGGAGATTCAAATTGCTTCATAAAGCTTGTTCAAGTTAATGGTGGAAAAGTTTCATTTGGAGAAAACAGCAAAAGAAAAATTGTGGGATTCGGAACCGTAAAGATTGGAAGCCTCATGATCAGTAATATTTCCTTAGTGGAATGACTCAACTATAATTTACTAAGTATTAGTCAGCTGTGCGACACCGGTTTCAAAATCAATTTTCAAGAAGGAATATGTTCAGGAACCAGTAAAGACTCCTCTTAGTCTTTTACGGGTCGAAAACATGGAAATATCTATCTCTTGGATGTCAAACCAGATGAAACCCAATGTCTAATCTCAATTCAAGAAGAAGCAAACTTATGGCACAGAAAACTCGGGCACATCAACATGAAACAAATAGCCAAAATTTCAGCAAAGAAGCTTATTTGTGGTCTACCCAATCTGTCATACCAAAAGAATGATCTATGCACACCATGCGTGTTGGGAAAACAGGTAAGAAACTCATTTAAACCAATAAACCAATAAACCAAGTTTCCAGCATTGGAGGTAAGAAATATTATCTAGTAATTGTGGATGACTATTCTGTTGCAGTTTCGGAGACATATGGATCTCTTTGTATTCTTTGGACCAAGACTTAAGAATCAAGACTCAAGACTTAAGAGCATTGGAGGAAATCCAAAAAAATATTATCTAGAAAAATTGTGGATTCTTTGACTTATCTAAGATCGATTCACTTGGGTATATTTCCTGATAAGTAAGTCTAAAACATTTTCTTACTTTAAAAATTTTGTTAAAAATGTCCAAAATGAAAAAATGTATGTTATTTCAAGTATACAAACTGACCATAAATGTGAATTTGAAAATCAAGACCTTACAAGATTTTGTGATGAATCTGGTTTTCAGCACGTGTTCTCTTCTCCATATACTCCAAAGCAATATGGAGTCGTGGAAAGAAAGAATAGATCATTTTAGGAAATAGCTATAACTCTTTTAATTAAAAAGCAACATCTCTTCACGTTTTTGGGCTAAAGCAGTTTCTACAGCATGTTATATTATTAATAGAGTTTTTCTAAGGCCTATTCTGGAGAAAACTCCATACGAGTTATTCAAAGGAAAGAAGCCCATTATTTCATATTTTCATGTGTTTGGATGTAAATGTTTTATATTGAAAAATGTAAATGATCGAGTTGGCAAGTTTGAAGAAAAATCAGACGGATGCATCTTCCTTGGATATTCAACCACAAGCAAATCTTACAAAGTCTACAACAAGAAGACTCAGTCTATGGAGGAATCAATGAATGTCAAATTCCAAGATTCTATTCAAAATGAATCAATTCAGACTCAATTTGAAGAATCTAAACGTGCTCCAAATTCTACAAGGTCTAAATCTCCAGAAGCAGCTCAGACTTCAGAAGATCAACAACAAATAATCGTTGAAGATTCAAATGTGGAAAAAGATCAACAGTCTGACAAATCAATCAGCAACTGGAAGCATAAGTCCAGTTATCCCAAAGATCTCATCATTGGTGATATTAACGAAGAAATATGCACAAGATCCAAAAGGCGTGAAGAGTCTAGTGCTGTGACTCTTATTTCTGAAATAGAACACAAAAGCATAGAAGAAGCTTTAACTGATGAAAGCTAGATTGAAGCTATGCAAGAAGAACTCAGGCAATTCGGTATCAATGATGTATGGGAATTGACTCCTAAATCGAAAGGTAAATCTATCATTGGAGCTAAATGGGTTTTCAGAAACAAAATGAACGAGAAAGGAAAAGTCGTAAGAAACAAAGCAAGACTCGTGGCCAAGGGATATATGCAAGAAGAATGGATAGACAATGATGAGACTGATATAGCTAGTATAAGTACCTAGAGGGGGGTGAATAGGTATATAAAAGATTTTTCTCGATAATTGCACAGTACTAGACAGTTGATAGATTTGAGACAAACAATAATCAAAGTAAGACTGAGAGAAAGGAAAAGAAAATTGAACACGTGGTTTATAGTGGTTCGGCTTATTTCAAGCCTACGTCCACTCTTCTGCACTAACAGCCTATTGGCTGGATTCCATTATGAACAAAGAGATGTTACAACGTTGTTCTTCTTTGATTTCTCGGTGTAGATGATCTACCACACTCGCTCAAGATCTCACTAAGTATAGACACTCTCTGTGTATACAATTTCGCTCAAAATATATCAACTAATATTCAAGGTGCTTCAGACTCTGGAATTTCTCTATCGATCATATTCTAAAGCAACTAGAACGTCTTCCTTTTATACTCCTTTATGCCATCATATTTGTTGGTACTTACCAAAGGAATTCCTCCAATCTACCCGTTGGACGGAATCAATTAAGAAAATCATTCGAGCTATTAAAGGAACCTGACGATAGCCCATCAATCATGTTCGCCCATACAATCAGAATCTTGGTTTTCAAGAATAAAACGTTCCAAGAATATTTCGTCGACCATCGGATTTTCAAACGATCTTGATTACGAATAAAAGAATCCGTTATATTTATCCAGCCAAGAGATCTTCTCCAGAGGATAGGACTAAATCCTCAACCAAATACTTCGGCTCTAGATTACCTTCGTCACTGGATTAGAAAAACTGTCAATGAGAATAGTCTTGAGTCTTGAGTGTTGAGTCTGGTGATCTGAAAGTCTTCGACTCTAAACAGAAGGTCTGCAATTATCCAGACTAGACTGATAGAAACATTTTGTCAACTTCAAAATATTCTAGAAAGATTTCTCCAACAATCTCCCCCTTTTTGATGGTGACAAAACTTTCCTATAAATTTGAACAACTTTGACTTGCAAAAACATTACTCAAGTAATATGGCTATCTCATAAAGATTAATAAATCAACCAGACTCTGCATCCACAGAAAATCGGTTAGTCTTTCATGAGTAAGACCATACAACAACACTTGATATAAATGCAAACAGTCAAGCATCAAAATCCACACCCAAGTCAGTCAAATTCAAGTTCACACCCAAGTTGTACTCAAAAACAAACATTTAAACACACAAAAGAAATTTAAAGTCAAAGTTTAGTTCAAATTGCAATTCTCCCCCTTTTTGTCATCATTAAAAATGTGAGAAAAGAGTCAAGTCTGCTTGGGAATGCACACAATCTGGTAATCTCCCAGCGATTGTACAATGCCTTCCAGCCTCTTCAAGTCTTTCCGTAGATGAGCCACCTCTTCTCCTTTGGCATTGGCTTGAATTTGAATAGCGAGGTATTTCATTTGATTCGCCAGGGTAACAGAAAATGCTTGTCCAGCATTCTTCATGACTTGAAGTTCATAGTCCAAAGCATAGATTTGACCATGCATGTCTAAAAGAACATCAAGGATACGACGAAAATCTGCTGATTGTCCATCTGTGTGCTCGCATTTGCTCTCTCGGATGGAGTGAAGGCAGACGATGGAATTTCTATGTAATCTTGCAGATTTGGTGTTGACGTATCATGTTCTTCCTCAGGCATTTGAGAAGCCTGTAAATCTTCTGGATTTGCTGGTGAGCGACTCACACATTCACTGTTGACAGCATGTGGTGTAGTCCTTCCTTGCTCGCCATCTCCCCATGTCTCTAAGACATCAAATGGGGAAGAGTGATGGTCATGCTCTTCAGCATCTTGATTCCCCTTCTCTCCGGCTTCATCTACAGACTTTTCTTTCATTGCTTCTCCTTCTTCTTCAGCTTCTTTCTCTTTGTCTTCTTTCTCTTTCTCTTGTTGCTCCTCTGCTTCTCTGTTCTTTGCTTGGTCCTCTTCTTCTCTCTGTTCTTTTTCCTCTACTTCTTTCCCTTTCTTCTGATGTTCCGTTGATTTAGGTACAGAATGTCTGGTCCTCATCAATGCAGAGATAGTGAGATCTTCCTCTTCATCTTCATCCTCCAAGATGAGAGTTCTTTTTTTTTTGGATGGGGCACCAATGGGCTCCTTCCCTTTTCTCTTTGATGCAGAAGATACTGGAGTCTTCACTCTGAACTTCTCCATTGCCTTAGCAAGCTCTTTCAGACGCATTTTTGTCAGCATTTTCAAACCTACCACCATTTTTTCGCATGGTCGAACACAAAGAGTATGTGGAGGTTCAATGTTCAAGTGTCTAAAGATCTTGGTCACAAGACCTGGGTAAGGCAATTGGCCTTTGTCCTTCATCATTGCTCTGTAAATGTGAAAGAGAATGGTGTGAGGGAGAGAGAACTTCTTCCTTGTATTGATCGCGTACATCAATTTCGCCTCGGAGTTAGACACGTCAGTCTTGGATGTAGACTTTGGCTTGATACAGTTGATCACAATTTTGTGAAGCAAGATGTTGATGGCACACATTCTTGAGTAGGTAATTCTTCCCTTTGTATCCTTGTCTTTGACAAACTCCAATGTGGCACGAGCAATCGAAACTTTGATCGGTTGATAGCGTCATCTTTCAACTCCAATTATATCTGCCAACATGTCCACATCTACCACATAGACTTGGTCTCGAATACTGAATGATATTTTATTCGCATCTAAAAAGCTAAGATTCGAATAGAAGTATGCTGTCAATTGCGCATAACCGTATGTGGTATCGGAGCAAAATTGCTCAAGTTGAAGCAGATTGAACTTCTCCCTTAAGTTCACATTAATGGCATCCAAGAAATCAAAATCAACACTTCTAGGGTTTATCACCCCTCGTTTCAACAGTCTAAAGAACATATTCTCATGTTCCTTCGATTTAAACAAATCCATCATTTTTCCCTTCACCTTCGCAGCAACACCCATTTTAGGTTGAAATTCACTTAACATTTTATCATCATCGTTCTGTCGGTTGATTCGTCCCGATACACGAGGGTCACTTGGAATGTTCGCAAGTGCTTCCTCGGCCTTTCCTTTGGGAGCAATTCCCAAATCCTCCATTTGTCGCAAAAAGATATACTCATTCCCATAATTCTTATCTTTAAGGAAATCATCTACGTAGTTTAGCGAAGTCCCAGTGCTCTTCAACGCACAATAGAGCTTGTAAATAAAAGAGGATTTTTGGACTCTTACAAGGTCTGCGTCCTCGATTATTTCTTCCTCCGGTTGTTGACCCGCACCTTGTGGGGTAGATGGTGTTGAGTGATGTGGTGGAGAGTGAATCGGGCTTTGTTGCTGACTTAGTAAATCTTCTTCTTTGGTAAGATCGAAATGGGTAGGCCCCTCCCTCATTCTCTTTGGTCCCCTGTTCGCGATTCTTGAAGACTTCCTCGAATAAGACATCCTTCCTTGTCGTGGAAAGATTCCTTTACTCGCTTTCCCAAGAAAAGATGACAACTTTCTCGAAGATGAACACGAAGTAGAGATAGGATTGGGAGGAGAATGCCTTTTTAGGGTTTTGAAGTTTAAGCGAGGAAAATTGTATATATATAACTCAGTTTAAAAAAGGAAAAACCAATCGGCACAAAGGAAAGTGAACAGACGCCTCTTTTTTAAAATCGATAACTGCCAAATAGAAGTTAATCTTTTTTTTTTTTGAAATGACAAGATTCCGTTTTTCACGGAAATTATAAATTAACTGATCTAAAGATCGTACCTTTTCGAGATGGAATATAATAACTTACAGTCTATAGCCATGAGTGTCTGAGTCTGAGGGTTGGAGAGTCTCTAGACTTTAACTTCCTCAAGCTTCAAAATGTTGAGTCTGGAATGGATAAAATTGAATTGATTTTTCTCCAAAGGCTTTGTGAATATATCCGCTAGTTGATTTTTGAATCAACAAATTGAATCGAGATTTCTCCATTTTGAACATGATCTCTAATGAAATGATGTCGAATCTCTATATGCTTTGCTCTTGAATGAAGGATTGGATTTTTATGAGATTGATTGCGCTGGTGTTGTCACATCTAATCTTTGTGCATGAGTCTTCAATTCCAAAGTCTTGTAGCCGTTGTTTTATCCATAGAATTTGCGAACAGCAACTTCCAAGAGCTACATACTGTGTTTCGTTGTTGAGAGAGCCACGGTGCTTTGTTTCTTGAAAACCAAGACATTGTCCCTGCTTCCAAGCAAGCGGCAAGTTCTGAAATACTCTTTCTATCGACTCTGCAACTGGCCAGATCTGCGTTTGAGTATCCCAGAAGATTAAAGTCTCCCTTCTTAGGATACCAAAGACCGATGCTTGAAGATGAAGCAACATATTTGATAATACATTTCGCAGTACTGAGATGGGATTCTCTAGAATATGATTGAAACCTAGCACAGATGCAAACACTCAACAAAATGTTAGGTCTAGAAGCAGTAAGATAAAGAAGTGAACCAATGATGCTCCTGTATAGCTTTTGATCAACTTTCTTCCCTTCTTCATCTTTGTCTATCTTCAAAGAACTTGACATCGGTATGTCGATCTTTTTGCAATTTTCCAATCCAAACCTTTTGACAAGATCATTAGCATATTTTTCTTGATAAATAAAAGTTCATTCCTTCAATTGCTTTACTTGAAGACCAAGAAAGAATGTTAACTCTCCTATCATACTCATTTCAAACTCATCCTGCATAGACTTAGAAATTTTTTTGCACAAACTTTCATTAGAGGATCAAAAATAATATCATCCACATATATTTGAACAAGTAAAAAGCTTTTGTTTTCCTTTTTGATAAATAAAGTAGTATCTACTTTACCTTTGACAAAACCATTATGTATTAAGAACTTACTTAGTCTGTCGTACCAAGCTCGATGTGCTTACTTTAAACCATACAAGGCATTTTTCAGTATGAAGACTGAGTCTGGCTTCTTTGGGTTTTCAAACCCTGGTGGTTGTTCCACATAAACTTCCTCATGGATAAATCTATTTAGGAAGGCACTTTTAACGTCCATTTGGAATAACCTGAAATTTTTATAACAAGCAAATGCAAGTAATAGTCGAATAGCTTCTAACCTTACTACTGGTGCATAAGTCTCATCATAGTCTATTCCTTCTTCTTGCGTATATCATTTGGCCACGAGTCTTGCTTTGTTTCGTACGACTTTTCCTTTCTCATTCATCTTGTTCCTGAACACCCATTTAGCTCCAATAACAGTTTTATCTTTTGGTTTAGATGTCAATTCCCAGACATCATTAATGTTAAAGCTGTCGAGCTCTTTTGCATAGCTTCAATCCAGCTTTCATCGATAAAGCTTTTCTATGCTCTTTGGTTCAATTTCATAAATGAGAGCCACAGCACTAAACTCTTCACACCTTTTGGATTTGGTGCGAATTCCTTCATTAATTTCGCCGATAATGAGATCTTTAGGATGACTAGACTTATGCTTCCAGTTACTGGTTGATTTGTCTGGTTGATGATCTCTTTCTTTATTTGAATCATCACGAACAGCTTGATGCTGGTCTTCCAGAGTCTGAGATGCTTCTTGAGTTGTAAGCTTTGGAAGGTCTGGAGCAGGTTTAGACTCTTCATAATGAGTCTGACTGGATTCATCTTGCGTAGAGTCTTGAAATTTGACATTCATTGACTCCTCCACAGACTCGGCTCTTCTTGTTATAGACTCGTAGGCTTTGCTTGATGTAGAATATCTAAGGAAGATGCCTTCATCCGATCTTTCTTCAAACTTACCAACTCGATCTTTTGCATTTTTCAATATAAAGCATTTGCAACCAAATACATGAAAGTATGAAACAATAGGCTTCTTACCTTTGAATAACTCATAAAGGGTTTTCTCTAGAATAGGTCTTAAGAAGACTCTATTGATGATATAGCACGCTGTTGAAACATTGACTTCAGCCCAAAATCGTGAAGAAATTTTACTTTCAATTAAAAGAGTTCTAGCCATTTCTTGAAGAGATCTATTCTTTCTTTCCACAACCCCATTTTGCTAAGAAGTATATGGAGAGGAGAACACATGCTTAAAGCCATATTCATCACAAAATTTTGTAAAATCTTGATTTTCAAATTCACCTCCATGATATGTTCTTATACTTGAGATAACACATCATTTTTTCATTTTGAACCTTTTTAGCAAATTTTTCAAAATACGAGAAGGTTTCGGACTTACTTGCAAGGAAATATACCCAAGTAAAGCGGGAGTAATCATCCACAATTACTAGGCAATATTTCTTACCTCCAATGCTCTAGGTTCTGGTTAGTCCGAAGAGATCCATATGCAGCAATTGTAGTACATGATTAGTATAGACATGATTTATTGGCTTAAATGAATTTCTTACCTGCTTTCCCATAATACAAGGTGTGCATGGATCGGACTTTTGGTATGGTAATTTGGGTAGACCTCGAACAAGCTACTTTGATGAGATTTTGGCTAATTGCTTCATGTTGACATGACCAAGCTTTATGTGCCATAGGCTTGCTTCGTCTTGAATTGAGATCAGGCATTGCGATTCATTTGGTTTCACATCTAGAAGATAGATATTTCCATGTCTTCGACCCATAGAGTCTTTACTGGTTCCATAACATGTTCCTTCTTGAAAGAAGATCTTAAAACCAGTATCACACAATTGGTTGATGCTGAGAAGATTGTAATTGAGTCCTTCCACTAGGGAAACATTACTTATTGTGAGATTTCCAATTTTCACAGTTCCAAATCCCACAATACTTCATTTGCTGTTTCCTCCAAATGAAATTTTTCCATCATTTACTTGAACAAGCTTTATGAAGCAATTTGAGTCTCATGTCATGTGTCTTGAGCATCCGCTATCAAAATACCACTTTACATTTTTCTTGACGGAGACCTGCATTTAAAAGAGAGTCTCAAGCTTTCTTTGGTACCCAAATTTTCTTGGGCCTTTGGTGTTAGTAAGATAAACAGTATTAGCCCATACTTTCTTAACAGGTTTCCAAACCATAGGACACTCTTTTTCAAAGTGATCCGGACTGTTGCACTTTGAACACCTGAGGGTATTTCGACCTACAGACTTTACAAAAACTTTCTTGAAATGATTTTTGTAAGCCTCTCTTGAGGGTCTTTTCTTAATTCTTTTCTTTACTTTAGGAAAATCAATCAATGGAATTGTTTCTGCTGTCATACCTAGACCGGACTTATTGAAGTAAGGTCTTTGAGCTGAAAGAATTTTTTCAAGTTTTTCGGACCCTATTGAAAATTTCTTTGAAATATTTGATAAGTCAGTTTTTAAAAAAGCATTTTCTTTCAAAAGATTATCTTCATTTTCTTTAAGAGTGGAAACATTCAAGTCTAAACTTTTAACTCTTTCTTCTAAAACATTTTCCTTTTGTTTTAGAGCTGAGTTTTCCTTTTTAAGTTCAGAAATTCTTTTGAGAGAAGTCTTAAGACTAAAACACAATTCATCAATGTATTTAGAAACTTTGACAGGAATTTTAAAATTACTTGCCTCAAATTCACTGTCTGAGTCTAATCCAGAATCTAAGTCTGAGTCTGAATGTACCATCAGACATAGGTTGGCATATTCATTATCACTTTCTTCACACTCTGTATTACTCCAGGTTTTGGCTTTGAGAGCTTTTCGAAACTTTTCAGCTTTTCCTCTCTTCTTCTTCAGAAGAGGACAGTTGGGTCTGATGTGTCCCTTTTTCTTACATTCAAAGCAAACGACATCTTTGTTTGGTTCCTCATCATCAACAAACTTGGTCTACTGTCTTTGAAAACTTTGTTTCTCTTTGAGTTGAACCTTCTTCCTTTTCTATTCAGTTTTTTGAATCTTCTTATCATGAGAGCAAGCTCCTCATCGTCCATATCATCTTCAAAATCTATATCACCAGAATCATCATTTGATTTTAATGCAATGGATTTCTTACATTTTGGATCTTCGTCTTCATTAATTCGTTCTACTTCATAAGACTGAAGAGTTCCAATCAGCTCGTCGACAGATAGTGGCATAATTCTTTGCGTCTCTCTTATTGAAGTCTTTATGTGATTCCAATCCTTGGAGAGTCCACGCAGTAGCTTGTTTACCTTCATGGGATCAGAAATTTTTGTCCTTGATTCTCAAGACCATTGACAATATCTGTAAAACGGCTAAACATGTCAGTTATAGATTCTCCTGGTTTCATTTTGAAGGCTTCATATTGACCGAGGAGAATGTTAATTCTGGTTTCCTTCACTCGATATGTTCCTTCATAGGTGATATGTAATCTGTCCCAAACTTCTTTTGCTGTAACACAAGAAGATATTTTGTTATATTCAGTTGGTGACAAAGCACAATATAAAGAGTAAATTGTTTTTGCATCGAGTGCTTGTCTCTTGATTATCTCTTCCTAAGTCATTCCGCTGGTCTCAACAGTTTCTTTCCCTCTTTCACAGACTGATGCAATTGTAGGAGTAATTCCTTTTTCTACAACGTCCCATTCCAGAGGATCCTTTGATGGTAGGAAAGCTTTCATCTTGTTCTTCCAGATGTTGTAATCCTTTTCATCAAAGTAAGGTGGTCCGGTATTACTTTGCCCTTCCACCAGCCCTGGTGCTAGCATACTAACCATGAATCTTTTACTCTGAAGTAAAACACTTCAAATAAAGTGAGTACACAAGCTATGATACCAATTGATATAGCTAGTATAAGTACCTAGAGGGGGGTGAATAGGTATATAAAATATTTTTCTCGATAATTGCACAATACTAGATAGTTGATAGATTTGAGACAAACAATAATCAAAGTAAGACTAAGAGAAGGGAAGAGAAAATTGAATACGCGGTTTATAGTGGTTCGGCTTATTTCAAGCCTACGTCCACTCTTCTGCACTGACAGCCTATTGGCTGGATTCCACTATGAACAAAGAGATGTTACAGCGTTGTTCTTCCTTGATTTCTCGGTGTAGATGATCTACCACACTCGCTCAAGATCTCACTAAGTATAGACACTCTCTGTGTATACAATTTCGCTCAAAATATATCAACTAATATTCAAGGTACTTCAGATTCTGGAATTTCTCTATCGATCATATTCTAAAGCAACTAGCACGTCTTCCTTTTATACTCCTTTATGCCATCATACCCGTTGGCACTTACCAAAGGAATTCCTCCAATCTACCCGTTGGATGGAATCAATTAAGAAGATCATTCGAGCTATTAAAGGAACCTGACGATAGCCCATCAATCATGTTCGCCCATACAATCAGGATCTTGGTTTCCAAGAATAGAACCTTCCAAGAATATTTCGTCGACCATCGGATCTTCAAACGATCTTGATTACAAATAAAAGAATCCATTATATTTATCCAGCCAAGAGATCTTCTCCAGAGGATAGGACTAAATCCTCAACCAAATACTTCGGCTCTGGATTGCCTTCGTCGTTGGATTAGAAAAACTGTCAATGAGAATAGTCTTGAGTCTTGAGTCTTGAGTGCTGAGTCTGGTGATCTGAAAGTCTTCAGACTCTAAATAGAAGGTCTGCAATTATCCAGACTAGACTGATAGAAACATTTTGTCAGCTTCAAAATATTCTGGAAAGATTTCTCCAATAGAGACTTACGCCCCAGTAGCAAGGTTAGAAGCAATTAGATTATTACTTGCTTTTGCTTGTCATAAGAATTTCAGGTTATTTCAAATGGATGTCAAAAGTGCTTTCCTAAATGGATTTATCCAAGAGGAAGTCTATGTGGAACAACCACCCAGTTTTAAAGACCCAAGGAAACCAAACTCTGTATTCAGACTAAAAAAGGCTTTATATGGTTTAAAGCAAGTACCTCGAGCTTGGACAACAGGCTGAGTAAGTTTTTAATTCAAAATGGCTTTATCAAAGGTAAAGTAGACACTACGTTGTTTATCAAAAGAGAAAACAAAAGTTTTCTACTTGTTCAAATATATGTTGATGATATTATTTTTGGATCTTCTAATGAAAGTCTATGCAAGAAATTCTCTAAGTCTATGCAAGATGAATTCGAAATGAGCATGATGGGTAAACTAACCTTCTTTCTTGGGCTTCAAATGAAACAACTGAAGGAATGAACTTTTATTCATCAAGAAAAATATGCCAATGATCTTGTCAAAAAGTTTGGACTGGAGAAATGCAAAAAGACTGATATACCAATGCTAAGTTCTTTGAAGCTGGACAAAGATGAAGGAGGAAAGAAAGTTGACCAGAAGCTATACAGGAATATCGTTGGTTCACTTATTTATCTTACTGCTTCTAAACCTGACATTTTGTTTAGTGTTTGCATTTGTGCCAGATTTTAAACAGACCCTAAAGAATCTCATCTAAGTGCTGCAAAGCGTGTTAAAATACATTGCCTCAACTTCAACTTTGGGTCTCTAGTATACTAAAAAGGGAGACTTTACTCTTTTTGAATACTCAGACACAAACCTAGCCGGATGCAGAGTTGATAGAAAGAGCACCTCGGGTACCTGTCAACTACTTGGAAGCAGGACAGTGTCTTGGTTTTCAAGGAAGCAAAATACAGTAGCTCTTTCTACAGCAAAAGCAGAATATGTAACTCTTGGAAGTTGTTGTTCACAAATTCTGTGGATAAAACAACAATTAAGAGACTTTAGAATTGAAGATTCATGCACTGAAATCAAATGTCACAACACCAGCGCAATCAATCTCACCAAAAATCTTATTCTTCACTCAAGAGCAAAACATAGAGAGATTCAACATCATTTCATTAGAGATCATGTTTAAAATGGAGAAGTCTCGATTCATTTTATTGAATCAAAGAATCAACTAGTGGATATTTCTACAAAGCCTTTGGAGAAAAATCAATTTGAAGCTATTCGTTCAAATCTCAATATCTTAAAGTCTAAGGAAGTTCAGACCCAAGACTGAAAGTCTAAAGATACTCAGACTCAGACGATCAAGAATTTTTCGTAAGTTAATTTTATCTCTCAAATCAAATCTCGAAAAGGTACGATCATCAACCGTAATTGATTGTTGCTATTTTTAATTTTCGTGATTATTGCAATCTATCTTTTTCAAAAAAAAAAAAAGGAGTTATTTTTTAAATGACAGTTATCTAATTTTTGAAAAGGCTGTTATTTTTAAAAGGCATCTTTATATTTCATTTTTATAACATTCCGTATGCCTCTCTTTGACTGTCTTATATACTGTCGGTTCCTCTTCGTTTTACGCACAAAAACCCAAAGAGAGCACCGATCTTCCATTTCTATCTTCTTCTCTTGTTTAATCTTCGAAAAGTTGTCATCTTTCTTGGGAAAACAAGCTTGGAATCACTCAAAGACTGTGACAAATATCTTCCCAAAGAAAGTCTTCAAAGATCGCAAACAGAAGACCACAACAAATGCGTGAGGAGCCTACGCACTTCGATCTAATCGAAGAAGAAGAATCTCCTAATCAGCAATAGAGCCCACAACATTCTGAGTAGTGTCCATCTCCTCCATCTAAACCTCAGGATGTTGCACATCGAGAAGAGGAAGAAATAATCGAAGACGCACAACCTGTAAGAATTCATAAGTCCTCTTTTACCTACAAGCTTTATCATGCTTTTAAGAGGGGTGGTACTCCTTTGAACCACATTGATGAATTTCTGAAAGACAAAGGGTATAGAAATGAAACTTTCTTTTTACGCACAATGGAACGTTTGGGAATTGCCCCTGCAGGGTCGGCAGAAGAAGCCTTTGCTAATATCCCAAGTGATCCATGGGTTGGAGGATTTAATCAACCAAATGGGAACGATGATGATACAATGTACAGTCAGTTTAAACCGAGAATTGGTGTTACGGCAAAAATCCGGAGCAAAATGACAGACTTGTTTCGATCGGAGGAACACAAGCAACTGTACTCTAAGTTGCTGAAGCGTGGGGTAATAAACCCTAGAAATGTGGATTTTGATTTTCTTGACTCTGTGAATGTCAATCTGCGGGAAAAATTCAGTCTTCTTCAACTTGAACAGTTTTGTTTTGAATCTACCAAAGCGTATGCTGAACTTACTGCTTATTTCTATTCGAATCTCAGTTTCTTTTATGCGAATAGATTCTCTTTTAGTGTTCGAGATCAAGATTATGTGGTTGACATGAATACATTGGCTAATGCAATTAGGGTAGAATGAAGGAGATATCAACCTATTAGTGTATCTATTGCTCGTGCAACGTTGGAGCTTGTTTAGGATAGAAGGACAGAGGGAAAGATCTCCTACATGAGAATGAATGCGACCAACATTCTGCTGCACAAGATTGTGATTAATTGCCTCAGACCAAAATCTACTTCAAAGACCGACGTTTCAAACTTGGAGGCAAAGCTGATGTATGTCATCAATGCTGGGAAAAAATTCTCTCTTCCACACACTATTATGTTCCACATGTACAGGGCAGTGGTGAAGGACAAGGGTCAACTTTTTATCCAGCTCTTGTGACCAAGTTATTCAGACATTTGAATGTTCAGCCTCCCCGATTCTCTGTATTAGAATGTGCGATCAAATGGTGGTAAGACTAAAAATGGTTTCTAAAATGCGTTTAAAGGAACTTAACAAGGCTTTGGAGAAACTCAAGGAGAAAACCCCTGTCAAGACTCATCAAATCTCTTTGGCTGCAAAGAGAAAAAGAAAGGAGCCCGTGGTTGCTCCATCCAAGAAAAGAAGAGTACTCATCATTGAAGATGAAGAAGATGAGGATGATATCACCATTTGTGCAATGGCATTGAAGAACTTGAGTCATTCTATTCTAGAATTAACGGAGAGACAAGATAAAGACATGGATGAGACAGAATAGAGGACTGGAGAAAGAGAAAATTTGGAAGCAGAGGAGAGAGAAGCAAAAGAGAGAGATGCAGAGGAGGAGAGAATTGAAGAAGAAGAAGAAGAAGAAGAAGAAGAAGAAGAAGAAGAAGAAGAAGAAGAGGAGGAGGAGAGAGGAGATCAAGCGAAAGTAAAGCATGAGGAACACTTTTCTCCAACTAAAGGCATGGAAACAGGGGGAGATCCTCAACAAAGAAGAACGTCCTCATTCCCTGTCACTAATGAAGGAGTAAGATGCTCTCCAACAGATCCAGAGGACATCTATGCCTTTCAATTTCCTGAGGAATGACATGATGTTTCATCGCCCAATCTGCGTGACTATGCTGATTTACCATCATCTGCCTTTACACCGTCTGATCGTGTAGAAGCCAGTACTCAGACTGATAATTCATCATATTTTTGCAGAATTCTTGATGTTCTCTTAAAGATGCGGGGTCAAATATATGCTCTGGGATGCTAAGTATAGAACTTATAAACTGCAGGTCAAGCTTCTTCAATTTCTTTGAATGATCAAATTTAAGCCCTTGCTCTTCAAGTTCAAGCAAATGCTAAGGGTGAAGATGTGGCGCAACTAAAGCAGGACTTGAAAAAGCTGGAAAGAGTTGTCCAGTCAATGGGAGATTTCCAGCTTTTTCGTGTTCCCAAGCAATCTTAATTACATTCTCTTTTTATCTCTACCTTTTTAATGATAACAAAAAGGGGGAAAGATGTGGTGCAAATTTGATTTGAACTTTTGAATGTTTGACTTTTATGATGTTTTGTTTTGATTTGACTTTTGTGTTTTGCTATTTGGATTTGGATTGGATTTGGGTTTAACTGTTTGAATGTTTGTTTATCTTAAGCATTGTTGATATCTCATGGCTTTGCTTATTTAAAGAACTAATCTACCTTCTGTGGATGCATATTCTAATGTTATTAAGTCATTTATCTATGTGAGATATCCATATTTGCTTGAGTAATGTTTTATAGGATAAAGATATCCAAATCTGCAGGAAAGTTTTGTCACCATCAGAAAGGGGGAAATTGTTGGAGAAATCTTCCTTGAGTGTTTTGAAGCTGACAAAGCGTTTCCATCGGTTTAGTCTGAAGACTTGTAGACTCTTTCATCAAAGTCTGAAGACCTCCGGACTGCCAGACTCAAAACTCAAAGTCTATCATCATTGATAGTTTCTAGTCCGTCAAAGAAAACTTATCCAAAATTGGATGTTTCGTTAAGGATTTGACTTTATCGACTGGAGAAGATCTCTTGGCTGGATATAGCATGTCGGAATCCATTATTCAAATCAAGATTGAATCAGGGATTGTGGATCCGTTGATTGGCGAAGTATACTTGGAATGTTCTACTTATGGAAACCGAGATCCTGATTGTATGGGAGAGCAGGATTGAAGGGTTATCGTCATGTTCCTTAAATAGCTCGAAGATCTTCCTAATTGATTCTGTCCAATGGGTAGATTGGAAGAATTCCTTTGATAAGTGCCAACGGGTATGATGGCATAAAGGAGTATACAAGGAAGACGTTCCAGTTGTTTGAGGGTGTGCGCGATAGAAGAATTCCAAAGTCTGAAGCTCCTTGTTCTTAGTCAATTCATTTGCTGAGCGAAACCTTATACGCAAAAGAGAGTCTATGTCTTTGAGAGACCTTGAGGAAATGTAGTAGAGTCTTTATTCTATGGAATCAATGGAGAACTTTATTGTAACAACTCTTTTGTTCATAGTGAAATCCAGCCGGTGGGCTGTCAGTGCGGAAAAGTGGACGTAGGCTTGGATTAAGCCGAACCACTATAAACTCTATGTTCAAATTCTCTTCCCTACACTCTTTTACTTTGATCGTAACTTGTTTATTTGAAAGGAGAGGAATTTCCTTTTCATAATCCATCGTTGATTTGTGCTGCACTTATCTCGCAAAATTGTTTCTGCACCTATTCACCGCCCTCTAAGTGCACATACTAGCTTTCACATATAGTAGTAACTTTTCAAATGTAGTTTTCAAAATTTCACACTTGATTATGGTTATGACTCTCAAGAGATTATTCTAGCGTAACATAAGCCAATGTGTCTTCACAATCTTTCCACCACTATGAACATGTTTTGTCATGTATGACAAAAATCTACTTCACTACACTAGATCTACTTAAGGAAAATTACCAAAAAAATCTTAAACCTATTGCAATTTTTCCAAATCAATCATAAACTTTGTTTTTTTTTTTTTTTTGCTAATTCAGTTCTAAATCTTTTGCAATTATGTCAATTCGGTCTATTCGGCCACTTTTGGCTGGCTAGCACTGACATGAATGTGAACCATCCAACCAACACTAATGTGGCCCTTGGTGGTGTGCCACCCATCATTTTTCTCGTCTTAACAAGAACTATGACCCTACACTATCAAAATTAAATTTTGATTCACAAAAAATAAAAAAGGAAGGGCGAACAATAGACAAGTGTTGGGATTTTCGTCCTTGAATGTCCGACAGCAATGTTTCTCAAAATTTCAGGCAAAAACAAATTATAAACGTCAACAATGATCAGGAAATATGAAAAACATCGCTCTAATACCAATGTTGGAATGATCGAATACCGAAAATAAAACACAGAAACGTGCCCGAGAAACATATAACACCAATCGAAAGATATATTACGGAGACGAACATACTTTGTTTGCCATAGATTAAGTACTCGTTACAGTTTCAGAGGAATCAATTGAAGCCCTGGAATTCCATTTTTCAAAAGGGAGTATACTATTGTCTCAAGGAAAGGAAATGAATGTATTGTTTCATTCTCTTTTTTCAGAATGTCCCTCCTTTTCATATTTATACAGCAGTTGTTTTAACTTAAAAAATAACTACCCCTTCCTTTTTATGGGTCCTTCCTTAATGAGCCGGGCTTGAACCAACATGGGCGGACGAGTTTGACTTGGCTCATAAAAAAAAAAACCATCAAGAAGGCTAAAAGCCCAAAGCAGGTCGAGACCTGCTTTAGGCTTTCGGCATTTTGAAAATGCAAGTCCTCATTTACAGTTCATCCATTGACCTTTTTTTTTTACCCAAGCATTTATCTTCCCCATACCCCAATCACCAGAGACTAGATCTAGCCACCGGCAGTTGGCCAGCTATTGATCGGCAACGGAGTTTCATTGGATTTGATTTTTATTTTTAAAAATAAAAAATAAAAGCCTTTTGCAAATTTAAGATTTACCAAACGATATTTACGCAAAAGTCACTTTTCAGTTGCACTTTAAATTATAATTTGCCAAATACTAAAGCATTTTGAAAAACCCATTTATCTTAAAGGTGTTTGCATTTTCCCAAAGACATTTCCTCAAAGCCGAACCAAATGGGTCCATTATCCTCATAAGCGTTGACTTTAGGTCTATAAGGGAAAAACAAATGTGTCTTCCCGAAAACAACAATACAAAGCAAAAGAGTAATAAAAAAAATATAAATGTGAAACTGGAGGATCGACCTAAAGTACTCAAACTTTACGTTTCCAACAAAATCCTCAATCTCGCTCTCTCTCTCTCTCTCGCTCACGATGCGTCTACAACTAGTGCCCTTGCTTATCACAACGGCACTCAGTGTAAGACTGAGCCAAATGTGCTCAAGCTCGACATTGAACGCCATCTCAGATGCTGACAAAATCGTTAGCTTCGGCCAGTATGCAGGGTACATCACCGTGGATGAGAAGCAACAAAGAGCTCTATTCTATTACTTCGCCGAAGCTAAAGCTGGCCCAGCTTCGAAGCCTCTCGTGCTTTGGCTCAATGGAGGTAAAATCGTCTGGACTAGATTTGAGAGGGTGATGGTAAGAAATGAAATGAACATGTTGAAAAGTACTGGTGTTTGCGTGTGTGGTGTTTGCACTTTGCAGGGCCTAGTTGTTCATCCGTTGGAGTTGGTGCGTTCATTGAGCATGGACCATTCAAGCCCAGTGGAGATGTGCTCCTGAAAAATTACTATAGCTGGAATAAAGGTGAGCGTAAATTCCCTAAATAAAGATGGGGAAAAAAAGTTGAGCGTATGCTCTTAGCAGCTTAAACACATTTGAACATGTTATCTCTCGTTGCTCATAGGAAACTAAATTATGTTAGAAGTGAAAATCAAATGTGGAAACTAGGATCGATTATAGACAAACCTCCAGCCATTGTCTGTATTTACATTCATCGGAAAATCCTGAAAAATTCATAGAAATATTGGGCACACTCTACTAACCTAATTCCCTCATATACTGATGGTGTATTCCAAAATTGAGAGGGTTTGTATTAGATCTTGTGATTATCCGTTAGAAATGAACAATCATTCCTCTTATATACCGTCTCCCATCAAGATGATTACCAAATGGGAGAATTACCAAAAAAGTCCTAAACCTATTGCAATTGTGCTAATTCAGTCCTAAACATTTTTTTGTCCAATTTGGTCTTTAAACCTTTTATAATTATGCCAGTTCAATCCATCCGACCAAAATTGGCCGGTTGGCACCGACGTGGGCACCGGTGGGGACTGCCGGCCGCGAGGTAATGTTTTAATATTTTTTAATATTTTTTTTTTTTAAATTTTTTTCGAATTTTTAAATTTTTTTAAATATTTTAAATTTTTTTTTTTTTTTTGCCTTCTTCTCCTTCCTCTAGCCGGCCGACACCAATCAGAGGTGAGGGCCAATGAGGTCAGCCTTGCCGGCCACTGGCGAGGCTCGCCCCACCGACCACTAGCGGAGGCGAGCCTCTAGCGACGGCGAGGTGGCCATCACCAGATTTGGCGACGGCCGCCTCGCCGGCCACTAGCGAGGGCGAGGGTCGACCTCGCCTAGTGGCCGACGAGGCTGCCATCCCCATCGCCACCACCCGCCGCCTCCCTCGTCCCCCCGATCGTCAGCACGATCTCCCCCTCCGAGCTCAAGCGGCCCTCCCCGGTTGTGACCATCACCAAAACCCCATTCCAGCACCTCTAGACCAATGAGGACGAGATCGAGCTCCTCCGTGGGTTCCTCGACTACACCATGCAACGCAGCGGGGCCTCGCCCTCACCAGTGGCCGGCGAGGGCCGAGCTCGCCGAATCTGGCTAAGCTCGGCCTCGCCCAGCGACGGATTGGCAAGGTCGAGCCTCGCCAGATCTAGCGACGGCCGCCTTGCTGTTGCTAGGCGAGGCTCACCTCCGCCAGTGGCTGACAAGGCTAACCTCGCTAGCCCTCACCTCTGGCTGGCGACGGCCAGCCAAAGGAGGGAGAAGAAGGCCAAAAAAAGAATTAAAAATTTTAAAAATATATTTAAAAATTCAATAAAATAAATATATATATATATATATATAATATATTACCTCACTAGCCGACTGTCCCCCGCCGGCGTCCACGTCAGCGTCGGCCAGCTAATTTTGGCCAGATGAACTGAATTGGCACAATTATAAAAGGTTTATGACTAAATTGGCACAATTGCAATAGGTTTAAGACTTTTTTGGTAATTCTCCCATTACCAAATGGGTAGTTATCACGAAAATGTACAAAGCGTGAAAACACTATATGTCAAATAATTGCCACTTTAAAGAGAAAATGTGAGATCGCACAATATAAATAACATTCTCCCACTTGATTCCATCATTTTCATCATACAGATTATCCAATCAATTCCACAAAAAACTTTATGCTTAAAGGAAAAAAAGATAAAACACATGGATCATGGTGACATGTCCTCTAAGAGTGAATAATATTTTTCATGTATCACAATGCATCTTATTTATTTAATGTTAGCCTATATGTGACAATACATCTTAATGAATAAACCCTATATTTATTCTAGAACCAAAGATAAATGTTATTCTCATAAATAAACAACAAATTGTGCATACCAAAAATTGAGAATCAACATTATAACAAAATAAGAGCTTCATACAATAAAAATCGTCCATATGATGACAAATCACATTATGGGACCTATTCCTATACTAGTTACATGATCCTTATACTTCATCAGTGACATGCCTTTAATAAAGGATCAGCTACCATCAATTCAGTACTAACGTAATTTATGACTACTTTATTCTCCTTAACACGTTCCTTTATGGCTAAATACTTAATATCGCATTGCTTACTTCGACTGCTACTTTTGGCATTTTTAGCCATAAAAATCACAGCTAAATTGTCACAATATATTTTTAATGGCCTAGAAATAGAATCAACAATTCTAAACCTAGTAATGAAACTCTTTAACCATACACCATGCAAGGTAGCCTCAAAACAAAAAACAAACTCAGCCTCCATAGTAAAAGTAGCAGTCAAAGTTTGCTTCGCACTTCTCCATGACACAACTCCACTAGCTAATATAAAAATGTATTCATATGTTGATTTTCGTGAATCAACACAGTCTGCGAAGTCCGCATCTGAATAACCAACTACTTTTAGGTTGTTAGTCCATCTATACATAAGCATGTAGTCTTTGGTACCTTGAAGGTATCTCATCACTTTCTTTGCAGCTCTCCAATGGTCCATACTTGGATTACTTTGATATCTTCCCAACATTTCCACATCAAAAGCGATGTCAGGTCGAGTGCAAACCTGAGCATACATTAAGCTTCAGACAGCATAAGCATATGGAATGTTATTCATTTGTTCCTTTTCTAGATCATTCTTTTGGTATTGGTTCAAATTGAACCTATCACCCTTCACAATAGGTGCTGTACTTAGTGAACAATTTTTCATTTGAAGTCTCTCTAGGACTTTATTGATATAAGTTTCTTAAGATAGTCTTAAAATTCCTTGAGATCTATCTCTATGGATCTTAAGTGTCCCTCCGTGCCAAGTTTTGGCACTTGAGCTGTACTTCTCCCAACAATAAAACCTATATCCCTTGGACCTTTCGGCAAATTCAATGAAATACACATTTATAATACTTGGGTCCAACTTCTTTTCTTGTGGATTGTAAACTTTCACTTCAAACGGGCATCTCCAAACACGTACATGTTGCAAACTTAGTTTTCAACCTTTAAATAACTTCAAAGTTGTCTTTAGGACAGCCTTGGTTAGAACTCGGTTTAATATGTATATTGTCTTCTTAAGTACTTCAGTATACAAGGACTTAGAAAATTTGGAGCCGCTAAGCATACTTTGTACCATATCCAATAAAGTTCGGTTTCTTCTTTCTGCTACATTGTTTTGGTCTGGAGAATCAAGTATAGTATATTGGGCAACTATCCCATGCTCTTGAAGAAACTTTGCAAATGGATTAGGTGCTTGTCCATCTTCAGTGTATTTACCATAAAATTCTCCACCTCTATCTGATCTCACGATCTTAATTTGTTTGCCGCAGTGTTTCTCTATTTCCGCCTTAAATACCTTAAAGTATCTAATGCTTCATGCTTATTATGAAGCAAGTAAAGATACATGTAATGTGAGTAATCATCTATGAAAAAGATGAAGTATTTCTGACAGCACAAGTCCATATTCGGACTACAAATATCCGTATATATACTTCTAATATTTCTATACTCCTCTTGGTACATTTATTCTTCTTGTTAGTCTGATTTCCTTTTATGCAATCCACACCAGTATCACAATCAGTAAAATCTAAAATACTGAGTACTCCATCATTTACCAATCGCTTAACTTTTTCTATGAAGATATGTCATAATCTCCGGTGCCACAACATAGGGGAATCTTCTTTCATAACACATCATTTTATACTAGCGTTATCATGAACATGCATCGCGTTATAATATGCATTGTCTTGTAAATTAATTCGGAAAAAAAAAACTATCAAACAAAGTACTACTCCCAACAATTTCAGATTTAAATGATAAACAAAAGTTTGAATCTGAAAAGTTAAAATGCTAACCCAAAGGTACAAGTCTTGAAACTGAAATAAAGTTTCTAGAGAAACTAGAACATAAAAGGTTCCGAATTCAAAACAAAACCACTATTGAGAACTAGTATACATGTTTCAATAGCTTCTACATGCGAACATATCTTGTTTCCTGAATATATACTTTATTCATTTCACACTGGCTTCCTGTGGTTTTGAAAACCCTGCAAGGAATTCGAAATGTGGATTGTAGATCCAGAATTAATCCACCATGTGTTGTGACTCACATCAGCCATATTAGATTCATAACAAACACAAAAGATTAGATTACCTTTCTTCTCAATACAGGCCTTAAATCCAACGCAATCCTTCCTTATATGCCCATTCTTTTTACAGAAGAAATATTTGAATTCTTTATTAATGTCAGCTTGAGGAGTTATTTTACATTTTCCCTTATACTTGCCATGTCCATTATTCTTTCATTGTGTTGTCAAATAAACACTCTCTCAATTTCATAATCAGTCTTTCTTCCTCTTGAACACACATGGTCATGAGTTCATTAATTGACAATTTATTATTATGTGTGTTGTAAGAAATCTTGAAAGGTGCATACTGTTGCGGGAGAGTATTCAAAATATAATACACAAGAAATGATTTAGATATATCAACCTCAAAGTTCCTAAGTTGAGCCACAATATCTCTCATTTGCATGATGTGTTCACACACACCTCTAATACTAGTGAGTTTCAATGATGAAAACTTCATAATTAGAGTCATGGCATGCACCTTCTCAGAAGTCTCAAATTGCGCATCAATGGCCCCCAATAAAGCATTAACATTGCTATGCTAAGCAACTGAACCACGAATACTATGAGATATTTTAGCCTTAACAGTTGAAATGGTAGAGGGCTATCTCAACTGCAATGCTTGAATCAGTAGGAGCATATGGTTCGTCCTTCCTTATAGCATAGTCAATGTCCATCCACCCCAATTGAAGAAGTACTAACTCCTTCCAAATTTTATAGTTCTCATCATTCAATATGGGAACATTACACTTAAATTCAGAGAAATTCACAAATTGCACAACTGCATATCAAATAATTATACTTATGTCACAAAATTTGAGGCAAAAGATACATAAATCATGTTTTACCAATGTAAACATGTCACGAATATAAATCAATGTCTATTTTTAAATATGATCCGGAGGCTCTTAATATATAATTAATTAATTAAAGATACTCTGGCCACTCTCTAATTAATTAAATATATGGATTATTGGACATTTAATTTCATGTATAAAATATTCATAAAAATGCATGAAATGACAAAATAGTAAATAAAATTCACCAAAGGGTAGAACAATAAATAGATCGGCCAAGGATAGGATTGTAAGATTGTAGAAAGGGAAAAACGAGAATTTTAAAAATGGCGTAGGAGCAAAAGGTAAAAAAAAGGGGTCACATCACGTTAGGCATGTACCGAGCACGTGCCTGCATCTGCGGCGAGCGCATGGCTCGCACGTGTGTAATCCACTGCACACGCGCATGTGCCTAGCAACTGCCACGGGTAGTTTCGCGTGCATGGGCCCAAGCACCAATGGTTGGCACTCGCATGGATACCACGCGGTTGCGCGCGCATGGTGCGTGGGTTCCACACACCTAAAATTGTAGCACGCATGTGAAGCCCACACGCCTTCTCCCTTACGCACAAAACCCTTTTCTTCACGATTTTTCGCCGTTCTTCAGCAATTTTGCCGGCTGTTTCTTCTTGAGCAACCCATCTAAGACATAAATAAATAATGGGTTTTGGAGAGAATGCCGGCACAATCACATGGATTCAAGTTTCAGCGAAAATAATAAAGAAATTGGCCCCAAATCAAACGAAAATTTCCCAAAACACAAACCTTAACCACCGCAACTTCCGCCATCCGATTAGCCTCTAGCGAACACTGATATGCCGAAATAACCCATGGCTAATCTTCCTCATGGTGGTGCGATCATACTGGTCAGAAATGGAGGGGTGGGTCGCCGAAATTTGCCTAGAATCGGCGAGTTTCTCTATTGGCCTCAAAAATCCGAATATTGTTTTTTTTTTTTTTGCTGGAAGAACCGGCTTGCAGCCGACAGTCGCGCCGTAAACCCCCAGGTGACACTTAAGCAGGAGGACCCACCACCCCTGAGTCACACTTAATACACCTAGTGCCTCCTTGGGTTTTGAACCCTTCACATCTTCGTTGAAGATCAATAGAGTCTTAGCCAGTAGAGCCACCGCGGCCAATGGTAAAATCCGAATATTGTTCATCTTCAAAAGCCCGAAAAATACACCAAGAATCGACAAAAAAAACAAGGCAGAGGCACTAAACTTGCTATGATACCAAATGTTAGAAGTGAAAATCAAATGCAGAAACCAGGATTGATTATAGACAAACCGCCAGCCATTGATCGTATTCATGTTCGTTGGCAAATCCTTAAAATTCAGAAAAATATTAGGCACACTCTACTAACCCAATACCCTCGCGTACTTATAGTGTATTCCAAAATTGAGAGGGTTTGTGTTAAACCTTGTGATTACCCGTTAGAAATGAATGATCGTTCCTTTTATATACTATCTCCCATCAAGACGGTTAGCAAATGGGCAGTTATCACAAAAAGGTACAAAGCGTGGAAACACCACATGTCGAATAACCGCCACTTTAAAGAGAAAATGTGGATATGAAAATGTGGGATCACACAATAAATAACAAATTGGACCTTGTGTCAAATATATTATTGTCAAGCGTGAATGTAACGGTGATTGCATTCGCTCCATTGGAGATTTTGTAATCGGCTAATGCTTGCATTTTTCAATTTATTTGCAAAAGCAGACGTGGTGTACCTGGAGTCTCCTGCAGGAGTTGGTTTCTCTTACTGTGTCAATACTTATTATAACTCCATCGACGACAAGATGATAGGTTCTTTTCCTTGCAAATTGCAATATATTTTTAACAAATTAAAGTGCAACAATGATCTTCAGATGTAGTCTAAAGTTGAATTTAAGTACTATTACCAGCTAAACAATGCTTCCACATTTCAGCGAGCAACAATGTCGCATTCCTCTACAACTAGTTTGAAAAATTCTCGGAATACAAGGAAAGAGATTTATTCATCACAGGAGATAGCTATGCAGGTGAACTAGTGATTTAGATTTTGTGAACACTAGTTTGCGCAATTGAATGAATCGGAAGTTCCTTGACTGCGGAATTTTAATCTTTATCTAATTTCACTCTTACCAAGTCACCAATTTAGTCATTATGTCTATCAGGTTATTTACTGTAATAATCTTTTTCACAATAACATTACCATTAGCTAAGATATCTCGAATGAAGTTGTATCTAATGTTGATATGCTTCATCCGCTCGTGATAAACTAGATTATATGCCAAATATATTACACATCGGTTAGCACAGTGTATATCTGGATATCTTGAAATTCAACCCGTTTCAAAATATATGAAATGGTTATATTATCAATGCACTGACAATTGAATTTATTCTAAACTGATTACTCATGAATTAACTAATTTATTATGAGATGCCATAAAGGATTAAAACACGCACGACTAGAGAATTCTGTCAAGGATAGACCGCTCACCCATAAGGATCGATGAAGGACATTAATACATTGTTATAAGTCAATTAGTGAACAAATATAAATCGATTCAGCAAAAGCATGTAGACGGTTTGCAAGTGATTCTGCACAATTATGATACTCGTTGGGAGCAACCATAAATCAATTTTCCATTGATCTTGTATTCAAGATGAGTAATTGATTTCTCGTGATTACATGACAATCGAGAATTGCCCATGATTTGAAGAGGCACAAATGTGGATTGAAAATTATCGACCACGGGCCATACACGCGAAGTCTCTAAAAGCCACTCGATAGTTTATGTTGTACTAAAGTCGCATTTAATCAATTTTAGCCATGAAATTTAATTTGGTATCAAACTTCAAGAATTTCAAGACCAACTTATTAGACGTCGCCTCATCTATTTGTCTATTTCTCGATAAACTTTAAATTTTCGAATGAGGCTTAGTAGGTCGAAAACTAGAAGTCAAAAAAAAGGAGTTAGGCCAAGCGAAAGCCCAATGGGCCTCACGCCTATAGGATGCGGCCAAGGGAGCCAATTAGGCCCTACTAAGCCAAGTCAGGCCAAGCCCATCCAAGTCCATTTCAAGCCATTGGACCCAAGGAAAAAATTAGGATTTTGTGTCAAAGTGGTGAAATGACCAAAATACCCTTTCTAGAAGGTCTTGGACATTGAAGAAGAAGAAGACAAAAGGCAAGAAACTTGGAGGAGAGGCTTTTAAGGAAGGTAGTAGTATTTTTTAGAGAAAAATCTTATCCAATCTCTCTCTCTCTCCTCCTCCTCCTCCTCCTCCCCATTTGGTCGACTGAACCTCCCACCCTCCATCCTCTCTCTTATTTTGCTCTATTGCTTCCCCATTATCACCGTCGATCACCACCACCACCACTGTCCATTACCGCCACTCATCGCTCCGTCCGTGCCGTCGTCCGTTTGCACCACTACCACTATCCATTCACGCCACCATTGTCGTCCACAAGCCAAGCCGCCCTCACTGCCAAACCACCACCAGGCCACCAAACCCCTTTGTTGTGCGCCCCTCAATCCTCACCAAGCCATTGTCGTTTGAGCTGCAAGTGTCACATTCTCGTCATCGTCGCACTACCGTCACTATTAGCTCACCGACACCGTAAAACCGTGAGTTAACTTCCTAATTTTTTATTGGGCTGTTAATTGCATTTAGGGATACTTTAGATTAATTTTATAGTTAGTGTTAATTAATGATGGTTTAGTGGATAGATTATTACAACAAGTAATAAGTAGAGTTGATAGGTTATCAGCATTTGGATGATAAGCTATCACCAAATGGGTGATAAGCAATCGGCAATTAAGTGATAAGCTATCGAAAATATATGATAAGCTATTGATAAAATGGTGATAAGCTTTCACAAAATGGGTGATAAGTTATCGGAAAATAGGCGATAAATTATCGTTAAGTAGACGATAAGTTATGAAAGATTGAGTGATAAGGTATCGGTTTAAGTTCAATAAGCTATCAATAGTGCAATAAGTAGTGATTTTTAGGTGTCTTATGCTTAACTTATGAGGTAAATTTATGCATGATTTATGTTGTTTTAAAATTGTGATGCCATAAAAATAATTGCCCAAGTTAAAAACCTTAATGCTATTTAAAAAAAAAAGGTTTTATTAACATATAAATGGTAATTTACGAGGTGTCATGTTTGGTGCTATATTTTATGTGTCAAAGGGGGCAAAGGTGTTTTAAAATGGAAGCGTGCAAAATTTAAAAAATTAATTTTATGTACATGATCACATGTGAATATTTTACTGTCTTCTTATGTGTGAAAGTTGCGGTAAATTATCGTTTGAGAACAAACCATGATTGCATTGGCTAATTGATGAGAAATGAAATTCGTATAAGTTAATAGTGTACTCGTGTGGTCACTTAAAGGAACCCATCACCCAACGGGAGTTTAGGGATGATGCCCGATTTTATCGAATGCCTAGCAGGGATCCGGATGCCAAGTCACAATTGAGATTGAATTGATACTTCTTAAGGAATGTCATCTATGGCAAGGGTCCAAGATGATGTCATGCCTAATAGGCAGAACAATGCTCTTGTTGTAACATCTTCGACTTCAAGCAATTTACAGGGTAAAAGAGAAGTCCGAACTTGGTTTCACCGGTTAAGCCCAGTTGTGCCTGCTTCCTCCAATCATTTCTTAAGCATGAATCTCGGGCCAAATAAGATAGTCGATTGAGGTCAAACTTAATTAGTCCTTGCCTGATGACAAGGCCTTCAAATTTGAGATATTCCAAGTTGCATTTAATGCCATTATCTTGTAGTTAATTAAGGAGCATCAACTGAATTGGACACATGGCACATTAGGCCTTAGTCTTGGAAGACAAGTATGAAACTTGGACTAGTCAAACTTTCTTAGAAAAATAAGTGTGAACAAATGTGAATTAATGTGAACGCATTAAATGATGGGTGGAAAAAGGTGTCCGTATAACCTAGGCCTAATCATACCTAAATACCTAAGTGTGAAATGTGGACTTTGGAGCTCATAAGGAAAGGGCCACACACCCAAGAGGAAAAGAGAGAGAAGCCAAGTTAAGTTCAAACTTTGAACTCAAGATAAGTTCACATTAATATCTCTTGGAATTTAGCCATTCAATGAGCAAGATGAAGTGTCCAAGCTAACCTAGGACCTAGTTAGAAACTTGGAGGATAAGGATGTCCAACAATGAATGCTTCTTGACCAAGTAAGGTGCCACCTCTCTCCAATTAGATATGCTACCTTTGAATTTCGAATTTGCTGGACATTTCCTACTTTCTAATTTTATAAATCTCTTTGTACTTCAAATTTGGAAAAACTTCCTTAATGAAAGTTGTTAGAAACATCTTATTCTATAACATACTTAAATTTTAGTTTTTTTAGGTGAAATGATTGGGATGAAGGCCCAATCAATTACCATATAGAACATGCTCAATATAGTGAAAACGGTGACCAAGTTGCTTTCTTAAATTTTAATAAAATCTTCCCTTTCAATTTAGACATACTTCCTTCACAAAATTTTTAAATTACATCAATATCTACAACATATTAAAATTTCAAAGAGTTTTGTGAAGATTTTGATTTCGAAATAAATCTCTCTCTCTCTCTGACCATTGAATCTGCTTGGTAGATGAATTTTTGGGTCATGTTCAATGATTTATTGCTCTTTCCACAGAACGGATTTGGCTTGGATTATTTCATGAATAATTTTTTAAAGTCTTTTCTACAATATCTTAAAATTTTATAAATTTTCAATCCTGTTTGATAAGTTAATAGTACTGATTTTAAAAGTTGCTTAAAATTGTTTTCGCATTAGAATGGGAGTACCACACGCCCAACTTGGAGAGGAGGGGGCTGCACGTCTAACTTGAAGAGCAAGCCAATCTAGAGTCTGCTTGGCTTGAAGATAAGGATATATTAAATACTTTTGGACCTTAGTGTGTTAGAGAAAAGAAACTTGGAGAGCAAGTTGGGCAATTAAGGAGAGAAGCTTAGTCATCAACTTAAGTGTCCCCACAATAATTACATGTAATTATTCCATGATGACTCAATCTTTTAGGTGAACCATTGGAAAGATGAGCAAGTGTCTCCCCAAAGAACTAGACTTGGCACCCATCTCTTTAGTTTGCTACCCCCTCAACCTAGATTGTTCACCTACATGAAGATGATTGGTCAACTTAGGAAGAACATGATGAGGGTTTGCCTATAAATAGAGGCATTCCCCCCTCATTTCTACACCACCCCATCTTCCTTCTTCACTCTCCCGATCTCACCCTCACCGCTACCCTCTCCCTCTTTCTCATGCCACGCGCCTCTTGCCCATTTGCTCGCCTACACGTCGCTCAGTTACCTAGGCCGTTCCTTGAAGTGTTGTAAGTAGAACTTACTAATATTTGGTTAGGATGTTGTGTTATGCTAATCCAAGCGTATGACGAGTCCTTGATTGAAATGTTGTAAATATATTCTTGCTTGATTTGGTTGTGGTTGCTTGGATCAATTTAGATCTTGTTCCTTGATTGAATTCAATTTTTGTTTGATGAGCTTTGGCTCGCACTTTGCTTTGAGTTGCTTTGGAAGAAGCCCGGTTCATGTGTTTATTGGATATGCTTTGGTTTTTGCCTTAATACGAATCTATTTGAAAAGTGTTTTTATGAAAGCTTGGTATTTCCTTACAAAACTATTTCTAACCGTTTTTACAAATGCATGTTCTAGTTCACGCCCTGAGCTCTGGAAAGGGGTTTCGTTGGCCTTGAACGTACGTGGGATCACGTCAGATTAGTCCTTTCATGGTCTCAGTGCGATATCGAGGTATACCATTCTTGAGCCAAATTAGGTACTAGATCGATGCTCAAAAGTGTTGGATCAAGCTACAGTCCTTAATTCACACCCGGCATGTACAACGTCTCGATTTCAATAAGCCATTTCATACACTTATGCATGGCACGCCTTCGAGCCCTTGAACTAAAAGCGAAGATAAGAACCAGATTGTGATACTTGATGCATAGACACACGATGGACTAATTTATGCCATCGACCAATAGATTCGACGACCATGCCCCCTCGCCAATGGGATGCCTTGTTAATAAGAACGAAATGCCTCCCACACCAACGGAATGCCTCATCAAAAGGACGGAATGTTGTAATAATTGTAGCCATCACCCTTCAATTAGGGGACGTTGCCCAATTAAGTTTGGATGCCCAGTGAATTCTAGAAGAATTGATGGATTTCAACTATTAATGAATGAATCCTAGGTGCATGATTTTCTCATATTACAGAATGGATCTTGGTTAAGCTTGCATAGTATTGAGTGAGGCGTAAATTCCTCATACTATGAAATGGATCTTATTTATACTTGTATAATATTGAGTGAGGCGTGAGTTCTTCATGTTGTGGATGGATATTGGTTTATGCTTGCATACTATTGACTGAGGATTTCTCATGTTTCATCCAAGACAAAACTTTTATTTTGCTATTGATCTATCATCGATTAATGTTTTGGATGAATTAAATGCTTATTGATAGGTGAGACATCCTCCTACCCGGAAATTAGTGGGTTTTACTTGCTGAGTTTATGACTCACCCACCCCGTTGTTTTTTAGAATTGTAGGCATTAAGGTCTCCTACTAGTGCTGGAGTTGCAATCTTGCTAGAAGAGCTGAGGTTTACCCGGTCTTTGGCACATAGAAAATGTAGTGATTGTAAATATAATTGCCAGCGAAAAATGGGCCTATAAATATAATTGATATATTTGGGAGTTGTTTGTAACGCTTGTACATGTGCTTAATGAAAAGATAAAAAGAACGGGATGGCAACGAGCCTAAGACGTCGTGAAAATAACACCCACTACTTGTGACCCTGGGAATGGAGTCGGGGTCGTTACACTTGTGTTGGCCGTGCCCTAAGTGGTTGTAATAATTAGAACATGTGTGAATGCATTCTGGATGGAAAATTTATGAGATGTGTTCTGATTTTAAGTTATATGTGTTACATTGTTGTTGGCCTGTGATAGTTAAAAAATGCAAGGGCGTGCCAAGATGAAGTAAGAATATGTCACGTTGCATGTTTAAGTTGCTTCTTAAATGAATCGACGTCCTAATCGAGGCTTGTCTTATTGACTCACTAAGATTTTATCTCACTTATTGTTGTTTAAATGTTTTTAGGCCTATAGTCATGAATGTGCACCATGTTCCTTTTGGGGTCCTTGTGTCCTCTAAATGGACCGTGGTCAAGTATGCAATGACAGGGACCAAGGTGACATTTCTACACTACACCACCACTTTATGGGTTAACGAGGGAGTAGATCATCTGATTCCCCATCATTTTGTGGCCTGGCTCATTAGATTCGATGGGGATCCTGCTGGTCCTTTCAAGGTTGGATGGCTTGCTTTAGCAAACCAATGATGATGTGGGAATCATTTTTTGGATAGCTCTCATGATAAAAGATTTGGGTTAACCACGACCTTTCTAACCCTTTTAGTATATTGGTCGCATAGGAAGTCGCATTTTTGGAATGATCTTGTAATTACTAAACTTCCTAGGGCTAACCATAAATAAATAAAAGTAGTGCTTTTGGAAATGTTTGCAATTGTGTTTATACTACCCATGGTATTATGTTTGATTGGGTGTTTATAATATGCTACCGCTTGCATTTAATCGAAATATGAAAAGAATGGGTTAGCGACGCGTCCTAGGATGTCACAACTAATCGACCGAGGAGGGATGTTCATGCGCTTGAGGGTTTGGGGCGTGACAATATCAACACTTTTTTGTTCTAACCCAATGTCACATCGCTTCCTTCATTATAAAGGCTAGTGTCATATACTCTATCTTAGTTGAAAACAAGTCAACGTGATCCTATAACGACGCTTTCTAACTTACTAAACTAGTTGCTAATGTAAATGCGACCCTACTAAAGACCTACAATTATCGAAGTCACTGGCATGATCCGAATCCACAAAACCATTGGTCTCACTGCCATTGCTTTTCACCCGGTACAATATACACACGTATGTTGTCCCTTCAAATATCTAAGGATCAATTTCAAAGCTTCCCAATGAGATTTACCAAGATGTATTATATAGCGACTAACTATGCTTATAGCTTGTGAAATATCAGGCCTAGTTCATGCTATAGCATACATAATATACTACCAATGTCACTAGAATAAGGAATATGGGACATATGCTCCTCCTCCTTCTTAGTCAGCAGTGATAATTTATCTTAAAGTTTAAAGTGCTTCAATAAAAGTGTACTTATAGATTTCGTTGACTGTGTATTAAAACGTACCACAATCTTCTTAATATATTTCTTCTAAGATAGACGTAAAATCTTGGAGCTCTATCACGCAAAATCTCCATATCCAATATCTTCTTTACAACAACTAAATATTTTATCTCAAACTTAGCACTCAACTACCTCTTCAACACATCAATATTAGGCATATTCTTAACTACTATCAACATGTCATCAACATATAAAAATAGATAAATCAAAGAATCATTCTTCAATCTTTAAACGTAGCTATCCATCTGACTTTTCAAGTAGTCCTAATGAGCCATGAAAATATCAAAACGCTTATACCATTACCTAATAGACTATTTCAGTCATATAAAGATTTCTTTAACAAGCAAATATTATCCTTACCCGGAATAGCAAATTCTCTAATTACCTCATATAAATTTGCTCCTCCAACTCATCTTAAAGAAACACAGTTTTCATATCCAATTGCTCTAACTCAAGATCTTGTGCAGCAACTAGGGTAAGTAAAATACAAATAGAAGTATGTCCTACCACAAGAGAGAACATCGCATTATAGTCAATGCCCTCCCACTGTGTATATCGCTTCGCCACAAGTCTTGCATTATACCTCACAGCTTCGACATCGAGAATGCCTTCCTTTCATTTAAAGACCTATTTACTTCCAATAATCTTCTGGCTCTTTGGTACTTTGACCAGCTTCCATTTCGTATTTCGATGGAGTGGTTCTATCTTTTCACTCATAACACCTAGTCACTGCAACGACTCCGAACTAGCCATTGACTTAAAGTAAGACAGAGGCTTGTCTATCTCCACCTCATCATCCACGGTCAATGCATAAGCAAAATATGTATAACCACAATGTATTGGTGATTTAATTTGCCTTTTCTACATGTGTGCGATTATAATGTGCTGCAGCTGTGCTGGTTGTCCACCATCATTGACTTCAGGAACTATGACTTCATCTACAGTCTCAACTTCTATTACCTTAGAAGTCTCCGAAGTCTCTACCTAAAGCTCTACCTCACTAATAACACTATGATCAGTCTTCTTTACTAGTCATGTCTCAAAACTCTTCTATTGAAGCATTGCAGTCTTGTTGAAGATCAAATCTCTACTGATTAGAAAATTAGATGATCTAGGATTAGTATACCACAGCCGATAGCCTTTCAACCCATGTGCATGACTCAGAAACATGCACTTCTTCACCATCGACTCAAGCTTACCATAACTTACACGAGCATACGTAAGATATCCAAATATACGTAGTTCGAATTAATTAACAAGTTTCATTGACCATATTTTCTTATGAGTCTTCCACTTGATAACAGATGATGGAGACTATTAATTAGATAACATGCCATGTTCACTACTTCAGCCCAAAATTTCTTGCCAAGTCTTACATGCAAATGCATGTATCGAGCTCACTCAAACAAAGTTTTGTTCTTCTATTCTACCACGTCATTATGTTGTGGTATCCTAAGTACTATAAGGTGTCTCATAATCCTTTATTTCTTGTAGAACTCGGTAAAATCTTTACCACAAAGCTCCATGATATTATCGGTTCTCAGGCACTTGATTTTTTTATTTGACCACTCTCAATCAATGTCTTACATTTCATGAATCAATCAAACGCATCATATTTATGCTTCAAAAAGTAAACCCGTACCTTCCTCGAATAATTGTCGATAAATGTCAGCATATGTCGGGCACCTCCTTTCAAAGGAACAAGAGATGAGCCATGAACATCTGAATAAATGTATTTAATTAGTTGCTTCGTCAAATGAATAACTATAGTAAATTTAATTCAGCATTGCTTCTCAAAAATACAATGCGCACACAAGTCTAGCTTTCCTGTCTTCTAACCCTTCAACAACTCTCTCTCACTCAATATTGTCATACCTACCTCACTCATGCATCCTAAACGCATATGTCATAATTGAGTCTAGTCATAATATGACTCATCTAATGAAACTACATCAGTTTCGATCACAATCTCTCCTAATAAATGATAGGGAGTATTTGAAAGTGTTAGTATTAACACCTAGATGGGGGTGAATAGGTGTAAAGAAAATTTTTCGCAAAGAATAGTAAAAATAATTTACTCTTGAAATAGAATCTGAAAAACAACAGACTTTGAGCGAGTTCAGATTTTAGCAGTTAAATAGAATTACGAACAAAATAAAAAAGTTCATGAAAGAGAATAAGAACACATAATTTATAGTGGTTCGGTTTAGATCAAGCCTAAGTCAATTCTCCCACGCTAACAACGTCTTAGCTGGATTCCACTATGAATCAAAAGAGAATTTACAATCTTGTGATCTCGACTTCACAGTGAAAAGTCTCTACTACTCTCTCACAAAGCCACACTATAAGACTTTCTCTCTTTTGAGTACAACTTTGAACTCAATGTAAGAAATAACAAGAAAATTGAAAGCTTCAGATTTTGAAATTTCTCTTTCACGCACACTATCGAATGACTAGAGATGTCTCCTTAAATACTCATTCATGCATTCTCGACCGTTAGCACTTTCCAAAGGAATTTTTCCAATCAACCCGTTGAATAGAATCAATCAAGGAGATCTCGAGCCATTTAACGATTGTGATGAAAGTCTGTCAATCTTGTTCGCCCATACAATCAAGATCTTGGTTTCCATAAGTATATTATTTCCAAATTTACTTGTTATCCAAAAAGATTTGAAGTATATAAATTGATTTCAATAAAGATAATCAATCCTATAGGTGATATTTCCATCCAGAATGCTATATATAACCTATATGAACCGAACCCTTGAAGAAAGATAGATAATTCTTCATCTGGATAAGTCTTCATCATTCACTTGTGTTTAGTCTGGAATTTGTCAGAGTGGGTAAACTTCTGATGTAGAACAAACTTTGACACTAAAGTCTGGTAATCTTCAGACTTTGACATAGAAATCGGAAATCTTTATAATAAACTTTGGATAAATTTTGCTAGCTTCAAAATATTAAAGGAGTTTCCTCCAACAATATTCACCTTCTTCATTTTCATCATTGTCATGGCATCTTAAGAGATATTAAGTACTCCACCTTCAACGGCATACCTACACTCAATGTCATCCAGTGTCCCTAGAAAAATAAGGTTCTTCTTGAGCTTTGGTATATGCCTCACGTTTGTCAATATGCGCACCATCCCATCGTGCATTCAAATCCAAATTGGCCATATCCCCACAGCCTTACAAATTGCGTTATTCCCCAAAAGAACTCTACCACCATTTGTAGTATGGTAAGTAGTAAACTAGTTCTTATGAGGCATCATATGATAAGAACACCCTGAATCTCGTACCCATTTGCCTCCTGACAAACTAGTGGTCATGCATAAAATAGCTTTTGCATCACTAGTGCTCTATTCGGTAACATTCACCACACTGGTTGTAGCATTCTACCTATTACCTTGATGCATCATTTATCGTGATACTCAAAGCACTCCATGTGTCCCTTGAACTTTTTATGACGTGATTTTAATCTGTTTTTACCTCCGCTACCACTAGGCTATCGA
Source organism: Eucalyptus sideroxylon (assembly GCA_014182405.2). NCBI lineage: Eukaryota > Viridiplantae > Streptophyta > Magnoliopsida > Myrtales > Myrtaceae > Eucalyptus > Eucalyptus sideroxylon. The sequence goes on from CM024552.2 coordinate 449,691, forward strand.
TGTTGTTCTCTACCCCAAATCGTTAGTGCTTACGCTATCCCTTGCGTCAAACCGTCATCTCACAACTTTCTCTACCACTAAAGAAGCTAACAACATCATGCATTGTTCTTCATTATCAAGTATCTTACCAACGATTTTCAAATCCATTGTGAATTTTTGAATTCATCCAAGTGGGATATGATAGACATATTTTCAGTACATCCAAATTGAAACATTTTCTTTAGCATGTACAAGCAATTGTCCAAACCTTTTTTTTGTCATAGAGTGCCTGAAGTTTTGTCCATAATTCTACGACATCATTTTCCTCTGCCACCTCTAATAAAAATAGCCTAGAATTAATTTACACGAAAAATATTAAATAATATCATTCATTATTTTAATTTGTTACAATAATACACAAAACTTAGAGGATTTAAAAAAAAAACATTGTTTAAAGAAAAATGCTAAAATGATATTGTTAAATTTATTTATTTATCATATATAGCATTTTTTTATTACTTCTTTCATAGTAAAAGACTTTTTTAAAAAATAAAACAATTCTAAAAAAAAATAAAACTGAAAAAAGAAAATTGACCCATGCGTGTATATTTATAGCAATTTTATTACGTGTATATTTTAGCAATTTTATTACTTCTTTTATTACTTCTTTTGTGTATATTTATATTTTGACCCCTCAAGTATTAGAAATTTTTAAAATTGACCTATGCATGTCGGAATCGTGTATCGGAATTCTAAACTCGTGTGTCGGAGCATGTCAGAGAAAGTTAATCATGTGTCGGATTTTTCGACACTCGTTAACGCATATCGGAGCGTGTCGAGACATATCGAAGCATATCGGACAGATATGAGAATATTGGACACGACACGAAAGTTTCCAAAAAATGTCCGTGCTACATTAATAATATCTAGCAAATGGCGTGAGAGGCCAGCGTCTCATGCCGACAGTCACACTGCTCTATGCGTGCATGCATGTGCTTTTGTATTGTGTGGGAGACGTCGGGCCCGGAATCCATGATTGCTCCCCCAAAAAAAAAAAAAAAACCAAAACCATACATATGCTTCCACGTGGATTTGAATACTTGGATGACCTCTCGGAGATCCATGCACATGTTTCTCGTGGTCGATCGAATCAATGTCCGCCATGTATTCCCGATCCACAATGGAATAAAATCTTGATGAGTCAGTGAATCACGAGAGACGATTACGTACGCTTACCCAACTTTGCAAAGCTGGCTCTCTCGTCTTTCTTCGCATGTACATCCTGATAGACGTACGCCTACGTGTTCGAAGAGAAAGGATAGATGAAGAAAAGGCACTGGAATGCATGCCGAGACATCCTTCATATAACTTACTCGAGACATCCTTGAAATAACTTATTTGAGGTATTGTCTCTTATGGCATGTCTCATACCTAACTTTATGATTTTGTCTTTTAACATACAGGTGGACACCCTTTCAAGAGGTCATCCATCTCGGGAGTACTTCTATTTGAGCATGCTTAACTTTGGAATTTTAAGGGTAAGCATTATCACTATGTCAAAAGATGCCTCCATAAATTATTCCAATTGTCATGTGTGTGTATATATAATATATCTCAATTCTTGCTTCATTCGCCATCTTAAAAGTTGTCATGAGCTGCTCCTTGTTCAAGCTCTCTAATCTTGACAACCACTTCCTACTCTCGTCAAACTAGGTCGTTACAAGCCCACCAGCTTTTGCATAATTCGTCACCAAACCATACACTTATTAGAGGGGGTCTCGCTTTGATATATTATGATACTCCTAAATAACTCACTCAATACATTGTTCGCTTTGACTATTCTCAATAAAAACCATCCGTCCATACACCAGTTCCATTTTTAGGAACCGGGAACTAAATTGGCACTTTCAAAACAAGACCACATTGGTCGGTTTGGTCCAGTTCAGACAAATTTCAGTTCGATTGATTGGTCCATTTTGCTTACCCCTGCATATATGAGCAACAGGTAGAGTGAACAATATCATGCTGACAGTTGACCAAGATGGGAATGTTAGTTCTTATCCCGCATTGCCTAACTATAAATGGTCGGGATGGTCGGCAATTTTCGCCTCCAACAATTCTTGGCTTAATCATCGAGCATTGTCATCGCTCCAAAGTTTAGAGGGAGTGCTTAAGTTTCGGACTCTTAGCTGAGGGTGTGCTTTCACTTGATAAAAAGGGATAAGAAACTGAAGGTGTCTTCTTCAGTCATAAGTTTACGTCTAAGAACATCAAGTCGAGCTGTTCCCTTCATATTAGCAAACAATTTAGTACCGACACCAACTGGGCGTTACGAAGTGTGACTCGGCCTATGATTGATCTTTGGACAGTCCTCTGCAAGTCAAATGATTCGTTCACGAAACTAGTGGCGTGAATTTGCCTCTGTCTTGCCATGTGATTTGGAGTCCTCTCAAGCATGCTTGAGACACACTGGGCCTTGGTGAAGGAGGGTTTTTACTGTGTTTTCCTTCTCTCGCTGGTAATGAGTTGAGACTCCTGTTCAGCGTGCCAACTTGAGCTGAATCTGTCCGAACGTAGTAAATTCAAGCCAGACTAATCTCGGCACTTTTCCAGATTCTAGTTTGACTTTCACTGAGTCAGTGAAGGAACAAATTTTACTTTAATCTCCAACGGATGTCTCAAGAATCTCATCTATCACGAAACGATTTTGTACCATTAGCTAGGACGCATGAGCATGCATGAGTCTTAGGATATTTTGCTTTTCATGTGTCTTTTAACGGGAACGAAAAGTCGAAATGCCCTTAGTCCTTTCTTTTCCGTCTCTATAAATAGCAACTTACTTCCAGGCTCCAAGAGCAAAGCAAGAAACCAACAACTCACTCACCCTCAAGCAATTATGTCCCAGACATGGCTCATCCTAACAGTAATCACCTGCTCAATCCTCATGCAGGCATGCAAGCCAGTGACATCTCTCTCCGATAGAATCGTGAGCTTGCCCGGTCAACCAAGCATCAATTTCAGCCACTATTCAGGTTATATCACAGTGGGTGACTACCCACCAAGAGCTTTCTTTTACTACTTTGTGGAGGCAGAGACAAGCCCTGACTCTAAGCCTCTTGTTCTCTGGCTAACTGGAGGTAACAAAACCGCAGATCCCTCTGTTACTTATGAAAACTTCAATGCTGTCTCCTCTGTAAAGTTCTATGTACTTCATCCTTAAATTATAGCAGCAGAATGAACATCAAATCTTAATTATTATACATTTTGATCTGTCGAGCAGGTATACACAATTTGTTCAATTATTTTGATAGTTTATCTCGCCTTTTCTTTTTCTTTTCTCCTAATGTAGGGCCTGGCTGTTCTTCTTTGGGGTATGGAGCTTTCACTGAGCATGGCCCTTTCAAAGTGAAGGGAGTGGATCTGGTAAAACGTGATTACAGTTGGAACAAAGGCACGTTACTTTTTGAACTCAAATTTTTTAGCTGATGTGACAAACTTTTTTCTTGCCTATGTTCATATGGGTTAGCAACTAGATATCCGCTAAACAAGCAAAATCTTGTGATATCATTTTTTAAGAGCCACTTCATAACTGTGAATAGAACAAACATATCATGACTTTCTTTTGATATGACGCTGATTAAGTGCTTATTAGTGAGGAGATAGAAGCTAATGCTTCCTTGTCAGAAACCTTTCGCTTGCATTCCCTGGAAATATGACAACTAAATTGGCTTAATATTGCAGTGGCCAATCTCCTATACTTGGAGTCTCCAGCGGGAGTCGGCTTTTCTTACTCAACTAATCAGTCATTTTACAAGGGCATTACTGACAATATAACAGGTGTAATGATCAACTCTGCTATTTGATAGAAAAGAAAAATGAAGCTTTGGTTATTTATGACTCTAATCACTACAGTTAACTTATACCGTGAACATTGTAAATGCAACTGATAAATGGTTTCCCTTCTACTATAGCACAAGACAATCTAGTGTTCCTGCAGCGCTGGTTCACCAAATACCCGCAGTACGAAGGGAGAGACTTCTTCATCACCGGGGAAAGTTATGGAGGTACCATTTCAGTTGTACACATAGATATTAATCTGATCGGATCGAGTGAATTGATTTAGGATTATGGAGTCGGTCTAGTTAAATTCCACGATTTAGGCAAACTTACCTGCATATTTTTTAAATATGTACCTATTTCAGGACTTCTAGAGCAGATCTAACGAAACCAACCAGAAAATTAATGACTTGATCGTTTTTTGTACCCAGGTCACTATGTGCCAGAGCTTGCACGGCTCATTGTCCAGTCCAAGGTGGAGATAAATTTAAAGGGCATAGCGGTGAGTCTTTTTTATTTCATTAACAGTTCTATGATTCAGAGTATCAATTCCTATTCGATCTCTTTTTTGAATTGCATATTCGAAATTATGATAAGATCTATTCAATAAAAGGAATCGATTTTAAGAGACTCCTAAAGCCCTTTTTGACTATTATTCCGCTTTTTCCCCTCCAATTTGACTACTTATTTGGCCACAATTTGCAGATTGGTAATCCTTTACTGGATTATGAGGTTGATACGAACACCATGACCACATTTTACTGGTCCCACGGGATGATGTCAGACCAAACCGAGCTACTCTTTCAAAACGTCTGTAATTACACTCGGCTTTTGCGTGAAATCAGATCGAGGAATCTGACTTCCGAATGTGTAGAGGTTGTGATAAAGGCAGCAAAAGAACTTAATGATACCAAGGCGATCGATAAGTACGACGTCCTCGCTGACATCTGCCTAACATCGGGGCAATCCACATTGAACATTTTCTATAAGATGCTCACCACAGCGCATTCATTGCCATCCTCCCTTGCATCAGAAGACTTGATCAACTATCAAGTGAGAGCGAGACCGAGACCGAATTTCGAATCAGTAACTGCTAGATAGAACTATTATATCCATGTTCCGGAAGCTCATTCAACTCATTCCCTGCATTTTGTATTTTGCATACAGAACTTTTTGGAAACTAAGGATCCCTGCGAAGAACAAGATGTCATCAAGTACTTTAACCGTAAAGACGTACAGGATGCACTCCATGCCAAGCTTGTTGGAGTCGGACACTGGAACACGTGCAGCGAGTACTTATGCTCCTCTCCTTTTGCCTCTCCCTGGAAATAGTGGCATAGCATTGCAGCTTGTCACAGTAGAAGTAAAATTCGAATCAGGAATTCTTTTGAGCTCACTCAACTCTTCTTTAGAAGAAGCTTTCTTGCTAAAGAATTAAGGACTAAATGGACTAGGAAAATGATAAACTCAGATTGAGTGAAAATAGATGATCAATCATCAAACCGCATGAGTTTCTTCTGTCATATGTTGTTCTAATCACGGTATCAAGCACATAGGTAACCACAAAAAGATTTTATGCAAATGCCTATTACTATCACTATCACATAATAAATTCATCTTATCGGTTAGGCAAGTGTCAGACAAGATTAGCATCTGCTTACTGATTAATATGTTCTGTTCTTCTGCAGTGACGTCAATAAAAACTACAGATTTGAGGATCTTTATATAAGTATGATCCCGGTCTTGGGAGAACTTGTCAAGTCTGGCCTCCGAGTCCTTGTTTACAGGTCTATCATCAAATATTCCTTTAAGATTGATTGGCTTTTACGATAAGGTCACATTTAACTGACATAATATTGTGATCGATCATCTTTTCTTTTTATGATTTGTGGCAGTGGGGATCTAGACGCAGTCGTCCCCTTCCTCGGAACTCGGACTATGATCGACGCCTTGGCAACCAATGTGCTGAAACTGAACACGACTTTGTCCTACAGAGCTTGGTTCACTAGCAAGCAGGTCAATACACTTATTTCTCACTCAAGGAAAATCTGTGTCGTGTTCTGATGTCCCTTTCATCTGGACAGATAGACGTTGAAATTGTACGGTACAACGCCGAATCACAGACATATGCCCTGAATTGTTCACGCATTTGACAATCGGCGTTTGATGATAACAGGTTGCTGGATACACGCAAGAGTACGGCAAGTTGGCGTTCGCAATCATTAGAGGAGCTTCGCACACTGCGCCGGCCACGCAACCTGAGAGGTCTTTACAGCTCTTCACCTCATTCCTGGAAGGGAAATCACTGCCCACCAACCCATGAGGTCCTCAGAGGCATCTTCGATGAAGAGCCTGAGATTGAATGGATTATCTAATATAATAAATGTAACGTGGTGCTCAAGGGTAGACATACGAGGTCCTGACACGTGGCACAGCAACTAAGCGACACTTGGCCCTTTTTCTTAAACTTGTGCACTCAATAAAAAGCGGATGTATATTGTCCCTTCTAAGTATTTATATCATGGTTTGCTCCCTTCACGTTCGTGGATATTATTATCATTTCTTAATATGAGTTCAAGATGCCAATAATCTCATGAAATCTCATCCTTTCAATTTTAGGACGACCCTTTTTTTTGGTTTCAAAACAATTTAGAACTACATGTCCGAAGTAGAACTAACATACGAATATCACTTTTTACAAATTTCAATATTATCCAGTATTTTTATCCGCACACAATGAGTAAGGCCTCAGGTCAGGTTAAAATTTATTTTTATTTTTAATAGAGACATCTCTAACATAAAATCATTTTTTGAGGTCAATTATACTTGGACCGAATTAAACTACATAACTATTTGGTGATGATGGAGAAATTGAGGGCAAAAATTTGGGAATATCACTGTTCTGGAGTACAATTGGGTTTTTGACCAAGCCAGAGTAATTAGTAACTTGTCAACGTCAATTCACATTCGTGTTTTTTGGACATGTATGATTGAGCATATACCTCGTTATTGTCGTGGAACATTTGCCCACATTATATTGCCTAACCAAAAATGACCATACGCATTTTGGATTATTGTCATTTTCTAAGGCTGCATCTATTTTTTATATTATACTAGATCTAATACTTAGACAAAGGGATGTGGTCAAATCGCATAGACCACGTGATTCTCCAAGTTAAAAAAGCGCGACATTCTTGTATTCTTCTAAGAGTTGGCAACCAGCATCTTCTTATCCCTTAAAGTTGAAACCAGGAAATTTTCTCGTTGATTTTTACTACAGCATCTGTTCGAAACATTGAAATCCTGAAATAAGAAAACATAAAAAGTCTCGAGCACATTAATTGCTTGCTTTCTATTTCACAAAAGGAAAAAAAAAAATCATTTCCCATCTAACGCAAGGTAGCTGCCTCTCACATCTATGCAAGACGCTACGGTAACAAGTCATGTCATATCATACAGACGTTGCATAAAAGTCTTAGCTCATCTTGACAAAAAATCATAGGCGTATCCTCGTAACCACTGACTTGGTCAATGAGAAAAAGTAAATAAATAAATAAATAAAAGGTCTTCCCGGAAACAAAGATGTAAAACAAAAGAGTAATGTTAAATATATATAATTGTGACATTCGAGAATTGAGCAAACTAGTCAAACTTTACGTTTCCACCCAAATATTCTCCACTTTGTTCCATTGGCATTTTCTTTACTCCCTCTCCCTCTGTCTCTCTCTTGCTCGTGATGCATCCAAAACTAGTGCCATGGCTTATCGCAGCAACACTCAGGGTAACACTTACCCGAACGTGCTCAAGCTCGACACTGAACACCATCTCAGATGCTGATAAAATCATCAGCTTGCCGGGACAGCCCAAGGTCAGCTTCGGCCAGTACGCAGGGTACATCGCCGTGGATGAGAAGCAACAGAGAGCTCTCTTCAATTACTTCGTTGAAGTCAAAGCCGAGCTGGCTTCGAAGCCTCTCAGGCTTTGGCTCCACGGAGGTAAAACCATCTGAGCTGAATTCGAGCGAGTGATGGTGAGAAATGAAATGAGCATGATGAAAACCGCTGGAGTTTGCTTGTGTGTTGGGTTGACTCTTTGCAGGCCCCGGTTGTTCATTCATTGGAGTTGGCGCGTTCTGTGAACATGGACCATTCAAGCCCAGTGGAGATGTACTCCTGAAAAATGACTATAGCCGGAATAAAGGTGAACATAAAACTGAATCCGATCTTGTATCAGATATACCATTTTCAAGGGTGAATGTGAGATTGATCCCATTGGCTGTGATGTGGCTCCAACTTCAAAGATTCTGTAATTGGCTAATTCTTGCATTTTTGATTTATTTGCAGAAGCCAACATGTTGCACCTGGAGTCTCCCACAAGAGTTGGTTTCTTCTACTCTGTCAATACTTCTTATTATAACTATGTCGATGACAAGGTGACAGGTTCTTTTCCTTGCAAATTGCAATATATTTTTAACAAATTAAAGTGCAGTGATGATTTACAGAGGTAATGTGAAGTGGAAATTAAATATCAGTACCAGCTAAACAATGCTTCCACATTTCAGCAAAAGACAATCTCGCATTCCTCCATAACTGGTTCAAAAAATTCCCAGAATACGAAGAGAGTGATTTATTCATTACAGGAGGGAGCTATGCAGGTGAACTAGTGATTAAGATTTTGTGAACGACTTTGTGTGGTTGAATGAATCAGAAGTTCCATGAGTGCAGAATTTGACCTTCTATCTAATTTCACTCTAACCAGGTCATTATGTTCCACAACTTGCAATGCTCATCGTGCAGTCCAAGTTGTTCAATTTGAAGGGAATTGCTGTGAGTTTGACTGGAAAGTCTGCAAACTTTAATTAGCATCTCACATACATTGTATTGATATCTACCAAGATGAACAAATCTCATGCTTGTTGCAGATAGGAAATCCACTTCTCAAGTTCAACACTGATTTCAACTCACAGGCTGAATTTTTTGGTCTCACAGATTGATATCAGATGCAACCTATGAAAGTTTAAACACAATAGGCAATTACTCCCAAATTCGCAGACAAGAACAGAGCAGCACCATCATCCCTGCCCGCTCTCGCATTGCCAGCGAAGCATCAAGAGAAATAAGCAGATATATTGACACCTACGATGTCACTCTTGATGTTTGTTTGTCGACAGTTTCTTAACAGTCCGCTGTTTTGAATAAGCTGGTGAGCATCTTCATCCAAACTGATGAACTTCTTTATTTTTTTCTTCACAACTCTTGAATTTTTGTGATTATGCTGCTTCCAGCAAGAAACAGAGAAGATAGATGTATGTATAGAAGACGAAACTGTCAAGTACTTGAATAGGAAAAAGTGCAGGAGGCTCTACATGCTCGGCTGGTTGGAATCTCTTCATGGACAGTTTGCAGCGACTAAGGATCGACTTATCTCCTTGAAACTTCATTTTTTAGAGGCACAATTTTTATGGCAAATGGCATCATGAGTAATCTCGATGAGTCTTGTCAAAGTATATCCACATTTCTCAATGTCCGGACAAGACTCCTCATATCCTTGTTGCGTTAATAGGACTATACAATAGGTTCTTCCTAACATTAATCGATTTTGGTGACTCTAGATTATCTACAAGTCCATTTATGACGTGGTTTCTCCCAAAATTTCAATTGACTAGTCTTCGTTCTTTGACTTGGGTTCCTCATCTCAAGTCATGCTTTTTCGTCAGAATTCCCTCATGATTTTGGTCTGCTACAGTTTTCTCAGTTATGAAATGCAAAATCTGGAGATATGCATCGTTTCGATTTTGGGGGAGTTAGTGTAGTCAGGAATCCACGTTTTAATTTACAGGTAGACAAAGAAATGGCATTCTTCAGAATTGTGTATTCACTTGAGAGGCTATGTATAATGAACAATGATGACATCGGTTTGATTTTTCATTTGCAATTCAATGGTGGGGATCAGGATTCTGCTGTTCCATTACTTGGAACAAGGACTTAGTGAATGGGGAGCAAAAGCAATTGGGACTAAACGCAACCGTGCCTTATAGAGTCTGGTTCGAGCAAGAACAGGTTGGTTCAGTAAAAATAACCTTCACAAACATCAGTCCTCCCATTGGTTTTATTAGGTGATTGATGAAAAATTTCTCATAGGTTGCTGGGGCCCGGAGATAAATTATTTGCGACAGTCAGAAAGGCGTCTAATGAAGTGCCGTTTTCGAGAGAGATTTCTCATAGGCAAGAAACGTCAAACTCCATCATGTTTCTGATTTGATTAGCAAGAAAGTTGCAAGTTTCTTGGTTTCTTCCAAGATGAAACATTTGCTTCCCTAAGCTGCTTTCTGTAGCATATATAAAAGTAATTATTCGTGTATTCTCAGAATATTTGAGTTCCATTCATAATTGAAATCAAGACAATGGGACAACAACCTTTTTCGTAGTTCTTAAATTTCAATCGCAGTAAAAATGTTCTGACTTGTGAATGTTTCCAAGGACTGAACCTTTTAGTGAGATAATAGATAGATGGACAGATATAGGTTTGAAGTAAGTGGGTATTTTCGACTTGGTTATTGATTTGATGATCATAAAAATTTCGCTAATTCTAGTCAATGGCAGATGGGAACATCACTATTTTCTTTCCAACTTGTGGCTGCTGCCTACAATCCACTTGGAGATGACTGACGCGAAGGAAAGCTCATAACTAGCATAAGTGGCAACCATAACGCAGGTCAACCGCTTGTTTCTCTTTTCTCCCCGGGGAGAAACTACTACGAAACCTGGAATTTGATATACATTGAGCAAGAAACGATGGTATGCTATGTGAATGCGTCCTGAAATCAGATGATCACAGTCATAGGCTTTGCGTGGGCCAGGATCACGATGGCCCGGGGTATATGGTAAAAAATATATGCGATTCTCTTAAATGTGAGGAGTGCATCCTACCAGAATCATCTCGTCCAAGTTATTCTTGTTGGACTTTGCAGCCCACAATGACCAAAAACATTGACCATTGGCTTTGTTGATACAATCGTGAGCCACTTCTTTTGCTTTTGCTCCCCTTTACGAATTTGATAAGGTGATTTGCCCTATTTGAAACATTGGGATTTGCCTAGGTTTCTTGAAGGAGGTTGAAGTCTGGTCCAATTTCTTTAAGCTAGGTTAGAGTCCTTCAATCAAATATCTAAATGATGTCATTTGTCTTCTCAATTGCTAACTTCATTTTATTAGCGAGTCACGTTGAATGATATATATGATATCACATTGGATTTTCTAGCGAGGAAAATCAATAGCACACAATTAATCGATTTTTAAAATTTTTGGTATTTAAGTAAGTAAGAAAAAAGTTATGGCACTTATAGTATTTTGTCCTGTGAAACAATTGTGACTTAGTTCAATAGTCAAGCCTATGTGCAAAAGAAGACACGAACTTATACTTGAAGGACTGAAAATACCCACCTGCAAGTTCTCCGTCTCTGTAAGCCAATGAATTCATTCAAACTAACTCTCTCAATTCGGAGATGCTCATTTTCTCCCCATGTTTTCTCGCTGAAACATATGGGATTTTGATTCAAAAGACTCATAAATAGCATCGTTATTTATTTGCAAGAAACAACTGTTGGAGAGTGCACAATAGAAAGCCTAATACCTTCACCTAGGAAAATTATCAAGAGAGAGCCCAAATTCAAACCTATCAATATATTCAATTGAACCCATCTTCATTTAAAAACTCAAACCAATGAATTATGGGCTAATTAGGATATATTATTTACTGCTCTATACCATATCAATTATTCAATACATTGTTTGCTTTGGCCAGTCTTAATATTTAAAAGAAAAAAAAAAAAGCAGTTTGATTTTCCCATTGGAATCAAAAATCAGACCGCCCGAACATCAATTCCACTTTTATAAATTGAGAATTGAATCGACACTCCTTGAAATAGGACCAAACTGGCCGATTTGGTCCAATTCAATCAGCCCGTTTTATTAACCCTTACTTATATGAACTATGGCCATAGTAAACCATATAATGCTGACAATGGATGAAGAATGGAATGTTAGTTCTTATCCCACGTTGCCTAACTATGGACTGTAGGGATGGTCGGCAATCTTCATCTCCAATAATTCTTGGCTTAAAATAAATCATCGAGCATTGTCATCGTTCCAAAGTTTGGGGAGAAAGTACTAGTTTCGGACGCTTAGCTGAGGGCGTGCTTTTACTTGATAAAAAGGGATAAGAAACTGAAGGTTCCTTCTTCAATCATAAGTTTAATTCCAATAGGAACATCGAGGTCGAGCTGTTCCCTTCACATTAGCAGACAATGTATCCACATGGCGCCACATAAGACCGTCGGCGGCCATGTCAGTAATTTCCAACTTAAATTAGTCGGGTGGATTGAATTGATATTAATGTGAAAAGCTTTAAAACTAAATTAGTCCAATTAAAAAGTTTAGGATTGAATTGATACCAATACAAAAGGTTTATGACTTTTTTGGTATTTTTCCCTACCAAGTCCAACTAAGGCTCCGTTTGCTAACATTTCTATTTCTCTCAAATTTTGTTCTTTTCTTCCCTAGAACAGAAAAAGAATAAAAATTAATTTGGTAACATCAATTAATTTTTCTATTCCTTGGAATAAAAAATTTGCTAGAAAATATATTTGAAACAGAAACAAAAAGTGAAAATAAAAAAAAAAATAGCTTCTTGTTTTTGAGAAAAAATTGTACAAATAAGTTAATTTTCTTTTTCTTTTTTCTTTTTTGCTTTTTTTCTTTTATTCTTCCTTGCCTACCAGCTGCTGGCCACCCAACAAAAAAAAAAATTATGGATCGTACCAAGGTGCTAAAACGGAAGACAACTTTGTGCTACAGAGTTTGGTTCACTAGCAAGCAGGGCAATCTTTTTATTTCTCACTCAAGGAAAATCAGTTTTGTGTTCTGATGTCCCTTCCATCTAGACAGATAGATGTTGAAATTGTTCGGTGTGACGGGGAATCACAGACATGTGTCATGAATCGCTCACACATTTGATACTCGGCGATCGATTATTACAGGTTGCTGGATACATGCAAGAGCATGGCAAGTTGGCGTTCGCAACCATTAGAGGAGCTTCGCACACTGCCCCGGCCACGCAACCGGAGAGGTCGTTGCAGCTCTTCACCTCATTCCTGAGAGGGAAATCACTGCCTACTAACGCATCAGGTCCACAGAGGCATCTTCGATAAAGAGCCTGGATTATCTGATATGATAAATGTGACTTGGTGCTCAAGGGTAGACTATGATGTCTTGACACGTGTCGCAGCGACTAAGCGACACTTGGCCCTTAATAAATGGCGGATGTATATGTCCCCTCTTAAGTATTTATATCTTTGTTTGCTCCTTTCGCTCGTGGATATTATTATCATTTATTAATGTGAGTTCAACAGAGTTGTCGATAATTTCAATAGATCTCATTTTTTGGTTTTACAGTATTTACTGTAACCTTTTTCTAACTATAAATCAATTCAGAACTACATATCCGAAATGGAACTAACTTACAAATATCATTTTTCACAAATTTCAATATTTTCCAATATTCTTATCCACACAATGTGCAAGACCCTAGGTTAATTTTTTTTTTTTTAATAGAGACATCTTGAACATTAAATCATGTTTTGAGGTCAATTATTCATGGACCGAATTAAACTATATAACTATTCTATGATAATAGAGTGATTGCAAGCAAAAATCGGGACCATTGTTATTCTGGAATAGACAATTGGATTTCTTGACCAAGCCAAATTAATTAATAATATGTCTACATCAATTCACATTTGTGTCTTTTAAACATATATGGCCAGAAATATGCCTCATTATTATCGTGAAACATATAATATTATATGACCGAAAAACGACCATGTGCATTACGGATTATCATCATTTTCTAAGACTAGATCTATTACCGGATCTCTTATTTAGACAAAGGGACGTGGACAAATCGCATAGATTGAATGATTTTCCAACTTTGAAAAGCGTGACATCTTTGTATTCTTCTAAGAGTTGGCAAAAAGCATCTTCTCATCCCTTCAAAGTTGTTGATTTTTACTACAACATGTGTTTGAACCTTTGAAATCCGAAATAATAAAATCATTAAAAGTCTCGAGCACATAAATTACTTTCCATCTAGTTGGCAAAAATATATATATATATATATATATATATATATATATATATATATATATGTATATATGTAATTGATATAGGACTAGTCCAAGTAGGAGTCAAACCTCTTACAAAGGAAGGTCTTAATACCTCTATTCTTCTAGTTTTATGAGATTCACATCTCTTAAACTATGATGAGTCCATACTTGGTACTATGGAGACAAGTATTTGCAAAGGACCTCGAAATTTTCCAGATTTCTCTCTTCTCGCTCTCTCTCTCTCTCACTTGTAAGCCATCATCCCTTCCATCTCCATCCTCATCTTTTCCATCTCCAAGCTCTCTTACCTTGTATCCCCTGGTTTCAAAGTAAGTTAGTTTTTCATATACATAGTTTTATACAGGGTTACCAACTTACATGATAGTTGGTTAACCATTTCTTATAATACAAACATTAATACTCCCTGGAGTACGGATTAACGCCCTAGAGGATAACTTGATGCTTTAGTTTCTGCATCCTTCAATACATGTAATTTCAGCTTTCAAATTTATATAAATACAAGTTCATACCACCTTCATGGTTGGTTATTGTTTATGCATACTCTTACTTTATATCTTATATATTGCTTTCGGTCTTTACATTATTTTTAATTCTCGCGATTTTATTTAAGTCATTTACTTTCTTGTTCTTATACATCATTTCTTTTTAGATACATCCTTACCTACTTTCATATAGATCTGTTAATCTCTTATACCTCCTTATTTCCTCATATAGTACTCCGATCATAACCCATTTATGGTATATATATATATCTAAACAGGAGGCGGCAGCTCCTCGCACGAGATGCTATGATTGGTTTCTCCTAACATCAATCAATTTAAATGACTCTAGAATATCTAAAAGTCCATTTATGACGTGGTTTCTTCAGAACTTTCAATTGACTAGTCCTTAATCCTTCGTTCTTTGACTTGGGTTCTTCACCAAATGACATGCTTCTTTGTTAAATTCCCTCTTAATTATTGTGTGCTACAGTGTTCTTAGATATGAATATCAAAATCTGGAGATACCCACCATTTCGATTTTGGGGGAGTCAGTGAAGTCATGAATCCACGTTTTAGTTTACCGGTAGGAATTGTATATATCACTTAAGAGGCTATGTATAATGAAGTTAATGAACAATGATGACGTCATTTTGATTTTTCATTTGCAATTCGACAGTGGGGATCAAGATTCTGCTATTCCATTACCTGGAACAAGGACTCTAGTGAATAACTTAGCAAAGGAAGTGGGACTAAACACAATCATGCCTTCATGATCTCTGGTGTCATGACTCTTTTATCACTAGCGTTTTCAATTGAATCGCTCATCTTGTCTTCATCATTACCATTAATTTCAAAAGTGAAGTTGCTTTCAATACCAACTACATTAATTTGAACGAGATTAAAAGAAAAAATTAAGAATTATATATCTAATATATATATCAACAAATACATGCTAAAATTCAACAACAATTGATACTTTTTACTTTCTTGCAATCAAAGAAGAAGACTAGCGAACATATCTCCAAACTTATGTATTAATTGATTAGAAAATCCTAAAATAATCCAAACTTCAAAATATACTTGATATTTACATTCCTATCATTATAAGTTATTAAGTTTATTTTATTTGATAACAATATTCACCTAATCTTTTTCTTTAGTGGGAGAATAATATCCATTATTTCAAAAATTGTAATTGAGTTCTTCCTATATTACTTGTCGATCAGAAATTATTGCTCTGATTTGATTCTTCAAAATAGACAAGAAAAATCTTATTTTCTCACGCGCTTTTTGTGGAATAAACATAAAACCAGCCAAGATCAAAAACCAGCCAAGTCCAGTCAATGTGATCTGAGGGCGCGTTCATACGAGCACTTCCCTATAGATAGATAAAAAATAAAAATAAAAATGCATGTGAAACAGGAGAAATCGGCAAAAAGGTCAAACTTTGCGTTTCGACCCAAATATTCTCCACTTCCTTGCTTTGCGAGCATTTTGTTCACTCTCTCTCTCTCTCTCTTTCTCTCTCTCTCGTGAGTCGTGATGCATCTGCAACTAGTGCCATGGCTTGCCGCAGCAACACTCTGTGCAGCACTGTGCTCAAGCTCAACATTAGGCACCACCTCAGAAGCTGACAAAATCGCCAGCTTGCCAGGACAGCCCAAGGTTAGCTTCGGCCAGTATGCAGGGTACGTCACCGTCGATGAGAAGCAACAGAGAGCCCTCTTCTATTACTTCGCCGAAGCCGAAGCCGACCCAGCTTCGAAGCCTCTTGTGCTTTGGCTCAATGGAGGTAAAACCATCTGAACTGATTTTGAGAGAATGATGGTGAGAAATGAAACGAGCATGCTGAAAAACACTGAAAGTTTGCTTTTGTGTTGGGTTTGCACTTTGCAGGGCCTGGTTGTTCGTCCATTGGAGCTGGGGCTTTCTGCGAGCATGGACCATTCAAGTCCAGTGGAGATGTACTCCTGAAAAATGACTATAGCTGGAATAAAGGTGAGCATAATTCCCCTAAACAAAGGAGGGGGAAAAATTAATCCTTTTACCTGTAGGCTTTAGCAGCTTAAAGACGTGTTCATAAGTTGTCTCTCTTTGCTAAGGCTTAAATCAAAAGGAAACTGAATCGGATCTTGTATCAGATATATTATTTTCAAGGGTGAATGTGACATTGATACCATTGCTGTGATATGGTTCCGACTTCTGAGATTCCGCAATTGGCTAATTCTGGCATTTTTCAATTTATTTGCAGAAGCAAACATGTTGTACCTGGAATCTCCTGCAGGAGTTGGTTTCTCCTACTCTGTCAATACTTCTTATTATAGCTCCGTCGACGACAAGATGACAGGTTCTTTTCCTTGCAAATTGCAATATATTTTTAACAAATTAAAGTGCAGCAGTTATTTACAGAGGTAATGTGAAGCTGAAATTAAGTATTAATACCTGCTATACAATGCTTCCACATTTCAGCAAGAGACAATCTCGCATTCCTCCGTAACTGGTTCGAAAAATTCCCAGAATACAAGGAGAGAGATTTATTCATCACAGGAGAGAGCTATGCAGGTGAACTAGTGATTAAGATTTTGTGAAACCCCGATTTGCGTGGTTGAATGAATTGGAAGTTCCATGAAAGCAGAATTTTAACTTCTATCTAATTTCACTATTACCAGGTCATTATGTTCCACAACTTGCAATGCTCATCGTGCAGTCCAAGTTGTTCAATTTGAAGGGAATTGCTATGAGTTTGACTGAAAAGTCTGCAAACTTGAATTAGCATCTCACATACGTTGTATTGATGCCTACTGAGATCAACCAATCTCATGCTCGCTGCAGATAGGAAATCCACTTCTCGAGTTCAACACTGATTTCAACTCACGGGCAAAATTCTTTTGGTCTCATGGATTGATATCAGACGCAACCTACGAAAGTTTCAACACAATATGCAATTACTCCCAAATTCGCAGACAGGCAGAGAGCGGCACCCTCACCCCTGTCTGCTCTCGTGTCAATAGCGAAGCAAAAAGAGAAATAAGCAAATTCATCGACACATACGATGTCACTCTTGATGTTTGTTTGTCAACAGTTTCTTCACAGTCTGCAGTTTTGAATAAGCTGGTGAGCATCTTCGTCCATCCTGATGAACTTTCTTATTTTTCTCCTTCACAACCTGAACTTTTTTTCATTATGCTGCTTCCAGCAACAAACAGAGAAGATAGATGTATGTGTAGAAGACAAAACCCTCAAGTACTTGAACAGGAAAGAAGTACAGGAGGCTCTGCATGCTCGGTTGGTTGGAATCTCTTCATGGACAGTTTGCAGCGAGTAAGGATTGACTTAAATCCTTCAACCTTCATTTTCTAGAGGCACAAGTCCATGGCTAAATGGCATCGCAAGTAATCTCGATGAGTCTTGTCAAAGTATATGCACATTTCCCTTTCTGGACAAGATTCTCCGTAACCTTGTTGCATTACTAGGACTGTGATTGGTTCTTCCTAACATCAATTGATCTGAATGACTCTAGATTATCTAAAAGTCCATTTATGATTGTGGTTTCTCCAGAACTTTCAACTGACTAGTCTTTATCCTTCGTTTTCTGACTTGGGTTCTTTATCTCATGTCATGCTCCGTCTAAATTCCCTCATGATTCTTGTGTGCTACAGCGTTCTCAAATATGAATATCAAAATCTGGAGATACCCACCATTTCGATTTTGGGGGAGTTAGTGAAGTCAGGAATCCACGTTTTAGTTTACAGGTAAACAGAAAAATGGCATTCGGTATATGACAAGTAGGCTATTGTATAAGGTACGACCACAACGGAGATTTGATTTTTCATTTGCAACGTCGACAGCGGTGATCAAGATTCTGCTATTCCATTGCTCGGAACAAGGACCCTAGTGAATAATTTGGCAAAGCAGATGGGACTGAACACGACCGTGCCTTATAGAGTCTGGTTCGAGGAAAGTCAGGTCGGCTCAGTAAATAACCTTCATGGACATCACTCCTCCCATTGATTCTAATAGGTGATTGACGAAACTAAGGCCCTTCTCTTCATTTTTCATAGGTTGCTGGGTGGACACAAGTGTATGGAGACAAATTATCATATGCGACAATCAGAGGAGCGTCTCATGAAGCACCGTTTTCGCAGCCAGAGAGATCGCTGGTGTTGTTTAGCTCATTTCTGGGAGGAAGGCCATTGCCAGAAGGGCTCATGTCAGAGTCTGCAGTGGAAACTAACAAAATTATCGGTGACCAGTCCTAAGTTTACCAAGTAGGACTTCATCTGATTCGATTAGTAGAAACATCAAATTCATCATGTTTCCCATTCGCACTTCCTGGCTTCTTTCGAAATCGACTGTTTGCTTCTCTAGTACTGCTTCTTATGTCATATACAATAAATCTGAGAAAGAGCGAAAATTTTAGTTTCATTCTAGTTGAAATCAAGTCCCAGGGACAACAACCCTTTTTCATAGTTCTTTCAAGGGGTAAAAAATGTTAGGAATTCAGGTGTTAACTGTGAATGTTTCCAAGCACGAACCTTTTAATGAGACTATAGACAGATGGATAGGTATAGGTTATTGGAGTAGGTGGATATTTTCAACGTAGTTATTGATGTGAATCATCATAAAACTTCAATTATAGTGGACGGCAGATTGGAATATCATCATCCTCTTTCCAACTTGTGGCCAGTACCTAGAATCCACTTAGAGATGACTGATGAGGAGGAAAGCTCGTAGCTAGCATAAGTGGGGACTATAACACAGGTCAACCGCTTGTTTAGTTTTTTGCCCCGTAGAAACTATTATGAAACCTGGAGTTTGATATACACTGGGCAAGAAACATTGGTACGCGATGTGAATACGTCCCGAAATTAGATGATTACTTCCCCCAGGCTTTGCGTAGGCTGGGATCACATTGGACTGTGGTATCTGGTTGAAAAGCCATGTGATCTCTTCGATACGAGCTGTGCACCCATCTTGAGTGCACTGCGGTCCGGCGAGAAAGTAACTCAGGGAGCTGACATTTACGGAGGTCTGCCCGTGGTAAAAGAGCAGTGAAGTCCTATAATTTACCTTGTCGACACCTAAAAGATTCAGATAGAAGCTTTAGAAACACAAACAGAGGACCCTCACGTTTTCTTCAAAGAGTGGAAAAATGAAAGAGAATGAGAAAGTGAACATGAGATTTTTTTCTTTCTTTGCAAGAACGAGTTGAAATCCTCTTTAAAATTTGGATACTTATAATGGTTTCCTTGATCAAGAAGCGGATGTATCCAGTAAACTATACAAGAGGTACAAAGAAAAGATTGAATAAGATTGAAAAACTACAAAGGTTAAAATAATAACAACCTTGAGTTAAAAACATGCATTGAAAATTGGAAGAGATGTGGTCAAGTAAAAATACTACGCATGGCCAAATTTGGGTTACCTAATGAAGATATTGCCAAAATATTTTATATTTCAATAAATAATCAGGAAAATCAATGTCCATTCTAAACGTTAGTAAATTAGAAAAATGTTTTGAACCCATTAAAATTATCGATATAATGGATGCTAGAAAAATCTCAACTCAATAAATTTTAAATCTTGAGAACCATCCAATATGTTTTTCGAAACATATAAATCCCTGTCAACAGATATTATAACAGTAAGTTAATCACTATTACTCTATACAATCAACATACATATCAGCATCTATCAATTTAATCTTAAAGCATCACACTCGAGGTAACTCTGGTTACGAAAAATCATTTTTCACACTTCCCATACATCACAAAATTTATGATCCATCCAAGATTCTATACACATCATCCAAAACAACAAGATAATTATTACTTAACTTTATATCCTATATATTATTATCTAATATAGAAATTTTTGAATATCATAAGCATACTTCTTTAGGAGTACGACATCCAATCTCAATCAACAAGCAACTCGCTAGATTAAGCACATCGGCCAGGCATTGCCCAGCAATACCAATACTAGATAGCATTTTATGGCAATCTCTAGTGGCATTCTATTCATCAATTTTGCAACCTACGATTCAGTGGCACTAGTACGGTATCTCACTATACCTTTCTTCGTGCAAAATTCAATTAAAATTTCCGAGAAAAACTCCATGTTGTTAGTCTGCACATGTTTAATCAGCTTACTATTCTCTTTTTCAATCAAAGCTCTCAATTGTATAATCTTGGCCCTAGCATTAAGCTTTTGCCTCAATTCAAAGACCTAAGTCCTTCTCTTGTAGTTAGCCACAACTATAACCATAGATTTGGCATTATCTCTCAAAAAAAGATATCAATAGTATGTGAATATCCAAGTGAATCAAATTTGCAATCTCTGTAGTTTTTTTTATAATCATATTAAACAGTACTTTCTGTCATTTGCCTTAGTCACAGCACTTACATACATCCAGTTTCTTAGCCACGTAATTACACGACAAATTCCTTTCATTCAAAACCTTTAGGCATCAACTTAAACTCTCGGCAGATGCATCTAACATCCCTACATGAAATCCACCACTATCTCCCATTAAAGCTCATACAAACCATTCTGATTGGGTCACCGGGCACCTCAATCAACTCGCGAAATTATGATTCCTTCAAAGTCCAAACAAGGGAATTCTTGTCGTATTCTTCTACAACATCATTCATTTAAACTCCTTCAAAAAGAATATTAAATATTTCAAGCAGATAAATTGTTTCCTAACTAAACACTAGCAAACTTCCTGCTGCAGGAGACACTACTTAACACGTCACATCATGTCGTGTTGCATAAAAGACTTCTTCCTTCCACACAAAAACCCTATGTCTATTCTTGCAAGAACGACTTGGGTTATTAAAGTAAAAAAGCAACGTGTCTTCCAATAAACAAAGATGCGAGAAACAAAAGAGCCAAACCGCAGAAATCGGCGAAAAGGTCAAATCTTACGTTTCGACCCAAATATTCCTTCACTCCTTTGCTTTGCCGGCATTCTGTTAACTCTCTCTCTCTCTCGTGATGCATCTGCAACTAGTGCCATGGCTTACCGCAGCCACGCTCTGTGTAACACTGAGCCGAATGTGCTCAAGCTCGACGCTAAGCACCATCTCAGATGCTGACAAAATCGCCAGCTTGCCGGGACAGCCCAAGGTTAGCTTCAGCCAGTATGCAGGGTACATCACCGTGGATGAGAAGCAGCAGAGAGCTCTCTTCTATTACTTCACTGAAGCCGAAGCCGACCCGGCTTTGAAGCCTTTTGTGCTTTGGCTCAATGGAGGCAAAAGCGTCTGGACTAGATTTGAGAGGGTGACGGTGAGAAATGAAATGAACACGTTGAAAAGCACTGGAGTTCGCTTGTGTGGGGTTTGCGCTTTGCAGGGCCTGGTTGCTCATCTGTTGGAGTTGGTGCTTTCAGTGAGCATGGGCCATTCAAGCCCAGTGGAGATGTGCTCCTGAAAAATGACTATAGCTGGAATAAAGGTGAGCGTAAGTTCCCTAAATTGATAGGAAACGAATTTGAACAGGTTATCTCTCGTCGCATGATCTTAAATTGATAGGAAACGGACTTGGACTTTGTATTGGATATATTCTCTGCGATGGTAATCATGAGATCGATCACGTTCGCTTTGATGTAGTCCTCGACTATGAAGATTCTGTAATTGGTTAATTCTCGCATTTTTCAATCTATTTGCAGAAGCAAACATGTTGTATCTCGAATCCCCGGCAGGAGTTGGTTTCTCCTATTCTGTCAATAATTCTTTTTACAATTCCGTCGACGACAAGACAACAGGTTCTTTTCCATTCAAATTGCGATATATTTTTAGCAAGTTAAAGTGCAGCGGTTATTTACAGAGGTAATGTGAAGCTGAAATTAAGTATTAATACCCGCTATACAATGCTTCCACATTCAGCAAAAGACAATCTCGCATTCCTCTGTAACTGCTTCAAAAAATTCCCAGAATACAAGGAGAGAGACTTATTCATCACAGGAGAGAGCTATGCAGGTGAACTAGTGATTAAGATTTTGTGAAATCTGGATTTGCGTGGTTGAATGAATTGGAAGTTCCATGAAAGCAGAATTTTAACTTCTATCTAATTTCACTATTACCAGGTCATTATGTTCCACAACTTGCAATGCTCATCGTGCAGTCCAAGTTGTTCAATTTGAAGGGAATTGCTGTGAGTTTGACAGAAAAGTCTGCAAACTTGAATTGGCATCTCACATACGTTGTATGATGCCTACTGAGATCAACAAATCTCATGCTTGCTGCAGATAGGAAATCCACTTCTCGAGTTCAACACTGATTTCAACTCACGGGCAAAATTCTTTTGGTCTCATGGATTGATATCAGACGCAACCTACGAAAGTTTCAACACAATATGCAATTACTCCCAAATTCGCAGACAGGCAGAGAGCGGCACCCTCACCCGTCTGCTCTCGTGTCAATAGCGAAGCAAAAGGAGAAATAAGCAAATTCATCGACACGTACAACGTCACTCTTGATGTTTGTTTGTCGACAGTTTCTTCACAGTCCGCAGTTTTGAATAAGCTGGTGAGCATCTTCGTCCATCCTGATGAACTTTTTTATTTTTCCCCTTCACAACCTGAACTTTTTTTCATTATGCTGCTTCCAGCAACAAACAGAGAAGATAGATGTATGTGTAGAAGACGAAACCCTCAAGTACTTGAACAGGAAAGAAGTACAGGAGGCTCTGCATGCTCGGCTGGTTGGAATCTCTTCATGGACAGTTTGCAGCGAGTAAGGATCGACTTAACTCCTTCGACCTTCATTTTCTAGAGGCACAAGTCCATGGCTAAATGGCATCGCGAGTAATCTCGATGAGTCTTGTCAAAGTATATGCACATTTCCCTATTTCTGGACAAGATTCTCCGTAACCTTGTTGCATTACTAGGACAATGTGATTGGTTCTTCCTAACATCAATTGATCTGAATGACTCTAGATTATCTAAAAGTCCATTTATGATTGTGGTTTCTCCAGAACTTTCAACTGACTAGTCTTTATCCTTCGTTTTTTGACTTGGGTTCTTCATCTCATGTCATGCTCTGTCTAAATTCCCTCACGATTCTTGTGTGCTACAGCGTTCTCAAATATGAATATCAAAATCTGGAGATACCCACCATTTCGATTTTGGGGGAGTTAGTGAAGTCAGGAATCCACGTTTTAGTTTACAGGTAAACAGAAAAATGGCATTCTTCTGAACTGTGTATATGACAAGTAGGCTATTGTATAAGGTATGACCGCAACGGAGATTTGATTTTTCATTTGCAACGTCGACAGCGGTGATCAAGATTCTGCTATTCCATTGCTCGGAACAAGGACTCTAGTGAATAATTTGGCAAAGCAGTTGGGACTGAACACAACCGTGCCTTATAGAGTCTGGTTCGAGGAAAGTCAGGTCGGCTCAGTAAATAACCTTCATGGATATAGGGGTGAGCGCGGTTCCCGGGTAGAACCGGGAACCGGAGAACCGGAACCGGAGGTTCAGTTCGGTTCCCGGTTCTCAAGGGACAGGTTCCGGTTCCCGGTTCCTTTTTCCTGGGAACCGGCGGTTCGGTTCGGTTCCGGTTCCCATTGGAAGGGAACCGGAACCGGGAACCGGAACCGGAACCGGAACCGGCTCCAAAAGAAGCCCTAAATAGAAAATCCCCAAATCAGTTACCCTTCGCCCTTTCACGCTCACAGTTCCTGAGACTGAGTCTCTCGCGATTTTTGCCTCTGCTCGTCGCCGATGCTGGTTGCCCTCGACGCCGCTACCGGACGCCCTAACCCTCGATGCCTCCGCCGGACGCCGCTGGACGCCAGTCACCCCGCGCTCGTCTCGCCCTTGCCTCCTGCTCCCTTGACGCCATCACTCCCTGCTTGCCTTGCTGCTCAGCTGCTCGCCGTCGACGCCGCCAGTGGACGCCGCTCGTCCCCTCGGTGGAGGCCGCTCACCACTCATGCACCCCCAACGCTGCTCACCCCCGACGCCGCTCGGCCAGCCGCCCCCAACACCGCTGGCCCAGTCGGCCCTTGACACTGCTCACCAATCGACGACGCTCGTCGCTCGCCCAGCCGGCCCTTGACGCTACTCGCTAGCCGATGACGCTCGCCGCTGGCCCCGCTGGCCCTTGACGTTGCTTGCTAGCCAACGATGCTCGCCGCTCACCCAGCTGCCCTTCATATTGCTCGCCCAATCTACTTCTGTACATACACCGTTGTCACGTTTCTCCATTGCATACAAGCTACGTAAGGCACCGAACTTAAACAAGTCTGTTCCAAACGGCCTTCTTGAATATATGGATGTGGGGAGTTCTTTTGATATGAATGAGTGTAATGGTTTGAATAGCTTCTCAAACACGGAACTAGAGCAGGCTTCTTATGGAATATTTGTATGTTTTGGCTGATTAGTTCCATTGTTTTACCCTCTTCTGGTATAGAGTGAAATCTCATCGTGCCTTGCATGTTTAGGTGATGGGACGATCCTCACCAAATGACAAGCTTCTGCTTGTGCAAGCTCTGAAGAAACGAGGACATGTAGTTGCTGTTACTAGAGATGGCACAAATGATGCTCCTGCTTTAAATGAGGTTCCAATATTTCATTGTTTATCTTTTATCTTTATGGGAAGGTTCGGATCTATTTATGATGTGGTTATGCTAGCAGCACATTTGCATTACAGCCCAGCTCAATGGATTGGCATTATTGGCCACATTCGCATTATGTTGCTCATTTGTCCATAGGCTCCTAAATTCTCTACTTGATTGGTAGACAGTCAAAGTAACTTGGGTGCAATAAATGTTATCAAATTGGTTTGTACACCTTAATGTGGTCCTGATGTCTTATGGTATATTATAATTGGTACATTACGCATATTTTGCATTTCCTGCTCATGGTATAATATTAACAGATTGGATATATTTACTCTCGGATATTGCTGTTGGGATGAAAATTTTTTATGGTGTTTAGGCACATACTGGCCTTGCAATGGGTATTCAAGGGATATAAGTTGCTAAGGAGAGCTCTGATATCATTATTTTGGATGATAATTTTGCCTCTGTTGTGAAGGTTAGTACTTGCCACCATGATTAACTTATGATCTTGCATCTCACTGAAACAGAGTGATAATCATGAGGAGCATAATAGTTCCTAGATCTTCTGTCAAATACGGAAATGACGTTATCCTTATTCTACCAACTAACATTCTACCATATACTGATATTTTGGATTCCTTAATCTCTTATAATTGAATAAATATATGACCTATGAGACGTAGATATGTGCTGATCTGCATGAGCTGAGATGTAAGATTGCTCTTTTTTGGTCTTTATATTATGTGTTTCTTTCTTTTTTGTTTCAGTCCTTTTTATCTTTGGCAGTATGCATTTAAATACGCAGATGCAAAATGCAGCATGGGATTGCATATAGCAATTTATAGGGTGGAAGGAGGGAACAAAATAATGTGGTTCTTATTGTGCAATCTATTTTTCTCTTTTTGTGTTTTTTGAGTTCTATCTTATCAACAACCCTGTTGACGCAAAATGAGTTTTAATGGAGCTCCTTTTATAGATGAAGTCCTTGAATTTAACCTATCATGGACACCATGCGGTTGTCAGGTGGGGACGACCTGTATATGCAAATATCCAGAAATTCATCTAGTTTCAGCTTACAATTACTTTTGCAACCATTGGGATAAATGTCATTGCTGCAGTTTCCTCTGGCCATGTTCCACTCAATGCAGTGCAGGTTTGGTCCTCTTTCTCTCGCTCTCTTTCTCTCTGAGATTCTTTAATTTATTCCTGTACCTATTTGTTTCTGTATGAATCTTATGCTTGGCTGGCTTCCTCTTTGGGCAGCTTCTCTGGATCAATCTCATCCAGGAACTTGTTGAGAGGCAGCTGGATCTGATAAAGGAGCTTTGCCTTTAGGCATTGCTAATGCTTCCACCAATACAAATGTTGTATCCTTGGAGGAATCTAAAGATGTGTTGCTTCATCTTTTTTTATTAAAGATCTGGTTTGACTCGATGAAAGCCTTCACGTAACTATTACACAGTAATGCTCACTTTGGTACTCATTTTTGCTTCTTTCTTTTTTATATTTGTTTTTTTTTTTTTTTGGTAAGGATTCTTTTTTATATTTGTTTATTGCTTCACTTGACTAAAAACTTGTCTGCCTTTTCTGCAGCTAGGTCATGGTGATTTTTCTGCCACAAGTACAAAAGTATTGCGCATGGTGAATACTCTTGCAGTTGATAATGAGGCAAAGCAAACCATTCAAGGGGCAGGTCTCCTGCTTTCAATGCACTAGCTGCTAATTTTGAGAGCCCAAATGCAAGAAATGTCTCAACTCCACCACCAGTTGTCAGGAAAAACTTTCCAAACAGCAAAACTGGCTTCCAAATCTTCAGCTATAGCAGCTATCAGTTCCACTTTTGAGCAATCACCACCAATACGAGAAGTCATCATACCCAAATCTATCAAAGGTATGTCATAACTTATAAGTTAATGCTTAGGGAAATACACCAACAGCCGACTATTGTTTCTATGGAGTTTTATTTGATCATTTTGTTTTATTGGGCAGTGAGTCCCGAGACCAAAAAAGAATTTAGAGCCTAATAACAAAGAGAACTCATGCTTGGTCGAAGTTTGTTGCTTGCATAAGTGATTTTCTTGTGTTTGTCACAACAAAAGTTGCTAAGTTGCCATCCTTTTTCTGATCTTGGCTTGAGCTGATATAAAAGTTTTGGTTTGTCTCTTTCCTTCTTTGTTATTGTTCAAATCTGAAAATGAAAAAAAAAAAAAAAAGAACCTGTTGGAACTGGAACCGACCACGGAACCTATGACGGGGTAGGTTCCAGTTCTTGGTTCTCGACGGGTAGGTTCCAGGGTTCCAAAAAATGAGGAACTCCGTACCGAGGGTAGGTTCCAGGTTCTAGACGGAACCGAACCGGAACCGGGAACCGCTCACCCCTACATGGATATCACTCCTCCCATTGATTCTAATAGGTGATTGACGAAACTAAGGCCCTTCTCTTCATTTTTCATAGGTTGCTGGGTGGACACAAGTGTATGGAGATATATTATCATATGCGACAGTCAGAGGAGCGTCTCATGAAGCACCGTTTTCGCAGCCAGAGAGATCACTGGTGTTGTTTAGCTCATTTCTGGGAGGAAGGCCATTGCCAAAAGGGTGCGTTTGTTTATATTTCTGTTCAAAAAGTGTTATAGGGAAAGAAATAGAAAAAACTATTTCGTTTCGAGGAACAATTTTTAACCAGAAAAACGCGTTTGGTAATTTGTTCTGGGAATAAAATAAAATAAAATAAAAAGAATAGGAACAAGTTTAGTAAATTTGTATTCTTATTTTATTTCTTTTAATATTTAATATTTTTATTGTATTTTTCCTTTTTTCTTTCTTTTTTTTTTTTTTTTTTTTTTTTTCACGGCCTCGGCCATGGCCAAGCAATGACCGACGAGGTCTCGGCGGCCTCGCCCCAGCCACGGCGAGGCTCACCGACCCCCCGACAAGGCCGAGCCTCGCCATGGTTGGGGAGGCTTAGCCTCACCTTGGCTGGGCGAGCTCAGGCTCACCCAGGATCGCCTGGCGGTGGCCCGATGAGGTTGAGTCTCGCCGGTGGCTGGCAAGGCTCACCTAACGAAGGCAAGCCCAAGCATCACCAAGGGCTGTCGACACTCCGGCGAGGTCACCGGCCCTCAACAGCCATTTGCCAGCCATGGCCAAGGCCAACGACCAGCCAAAGAAAAAAGAAGAAGAAAAAAAACGAAAAGAAAAGAAATGAGAGAGAAAATTTGTTCTTAAAAATTGTTCCAGAAATAAGAAACAAGTTTTTTTTTTTTTTTGTTTCCTGTTTCTATTCCAATTTTGTTCTGGGAACAAAAAAATAGATTTGGAATAAAAACGCAAATAAATGCGTTTTTTTTTTTTTTTTTACCAGGAAAAAATGCGTTTATTTGCGTTTTTGTTCAAAATCTTTTTTTTACTCTCGGAACAAAATTGGAAAATAAGAAACAAAAAAAAGCTATTTTTTGTTCCAGAAACACTTTTAAAGAACAAATTTTCTCTCTCATTTCTTTTCGTCTCTTCTTTTTCTTCTTCCTTTTTTTGGCCGGTCGCTAGCCTCAGCAATGGCCGGCGACTGGCCATCGAGGGCCAGCTACCTCGCCGGTGGGTTGTCGGCCCCCGGCGAGGCCAAGCGTCGCCAGCCCCTAGCGAGGCTCGGGCTTGCCCAAATCCAAGAAGACCGAGCTCGCCCGGCGAAGGCAAGGCCGAGCTTCGCCGACGCGGGGCGAGGCTTGGCAAGCTTGGCCTCGCCGAGGGCCGGCGAGCCTCGTCGTCGTGGCCGGGCGAGGCTGGCTGGCCCTTGTCGGCCGATCGCCGACCATGGCCGAGGCCTAAGCAACCAACCAAAAGAAGAAAAAAAATAAAAAATAAATAAAAAGGAAAAATAAAATTAAAAATATTTAAAAATTAAAAACAAAAAACAAAAAAAGAATACAAATTTACCAAACGTGTTTCTATTCATTTTTTTATTCCCGGAACAAGTTTACCAAACACGTCTTTTTAGTCAAAAATTGTTCCTCGGAATAGAAATAGTTTTTATTTCGGTTCCCGGAACAATTTTTTAATGTAAAACACAAACAAACGCACCTTATCATAACACGTTATGTCATATATGTTTTACATAAAAGTCTTAGCTCTTATACACAAAAAAAGAAAATAAAAAATCATGCGCTTATCCTTGAAAGCACTGACGTGGTCAATAAGAAAAAAAAATGGGTCTTCCCGAAAATAATGATGCAAAATAAATATAAAAGTGAACAGATGTAAAACTAGAGATTTGCGCATAGTAGTCGAACTTCACGTTTCCACCCAAAAATTCTCCACTTCTATGTTCCGTCGGCATTTTCTTTACTCTCTCTCTCTCTCTCTCTATGCATCCGCAACTAGTGCCATGGCTTATGGCAGCAACCCTCAGTGTAACACTGACCCGGACATGCGGATATGCTCAAGCTCGACGCTGAACACCATCTTAAGCTGACAAAATCGTCAGCTTGCCAGGACAACCCAAGGTCAGCTTCAGCCAGTATAAGGGTACATCACCGTGGATGAGAAGCAACAGAGAGCTCTCTTCTATTACTTCGCTGAAGCCAACCCGGCTTCGAAGCCTCTCGTGCTTTGGCTCAACGGAGGTAAAACCATCTGTACTGAATTCGAGTGAATGGTGATGAGAAATGAAATGAGCTTGTTGAAAAACACTAGAGTTTGCTTTTGTGTTGGGTTGGCATTTTGCAGGGCCGGGTCGTTCATTCATTGGAGTTGGTGCTTGGGCCTTGGCTTGTATTCCAGGGATGGGTTATGTGGCGAACTCGAGTTGAGCATGGACCATTCAAGCCCAGTAGAGATGTGCTCCTAAAAAATGACTATAGCCGGAGTAAAAGTTAAGGCCATGTTTGGCATGTTGCCAAACAGTGACTGATTTTGATTTTTTGTTCCCATAATCAGTTTGGGACGAGAATCGCGTTTGGTAAAAATTTTGTTTCCGGGAACAAATTTGTTCCCAGAATCAGTTTTGGAGTAGATTTGAGAATAAAAAAAAAGTTGATTCTGCGTCCAAGAATCAAAAAAAGAATCAACACAATAAAACTCTTCTTATTTCCTTCCGCCATCCTGCGATCGTCGCCCGCCGCCGCCCGCCGCCGTCCGCCGAGGCCCACCACCACCCGCCGCCGGCCACCGGTCGCCGGAGGCTCGCCTGGCCAGGGTGAGGTCCGACAAGCTCGCCGGAGGCTCGCCCAGCCACGGGCGAGGTTCGACGAGCTCATCGGAGGCTCGCCCAGCCACGGCGAGGCCCACCTGTCCACCGGCGAGGCCGAGGCTCGCCGGGGCTAGGCGAGGCCCGCCTAGCCATCGGCCGGGCTCGCCTAGCCACCGGCCGGGCTCGCCTAGCCTAACGGATGGCCAAGCGGGCCTCGCCCGGCCCGGCGAGGCCCGCCCGTCCACCGGCGACGCCGGGCCGACGAGGGCCGGCCTCGCCGAGGGCCGGCGACACTCTAGTGAGGTCACGGCCCTCGTCCGGCCACAAGAGGAAGAAGAAAAATTAGGAGAAAAAGGAAAAAATGAAAAGAAAAAATGAAAGAAGAAAAGGAAAAAAAGGTAAAAAAAAAGTAGAAAAAATTATTTTAAAAAAAATAATTTGGAACAGAATCAATGAACACGTTATCAAACGCAATTATATTCAGAATCAAAAATTTTAGACAGATTACCAAACACGTTCTTTTACTCATAATCGGTTCAGGGAACAAAATAAAAAATAATCATTTCTTGTCGAATCGGTTCCGGGAACAGAATCGTTGCCAAACGCGCCCTAAGTAGCACCAACACGAATACGCGACACGACACACCAACAAGCCGTTCCTCAAAAAATAGAGAATTTCAACACGTTGGGACGCATTTTATATTAAATTTATATTTTTATATATACATAATAATTTATTATTTGATTGAAATTAATTTAATTCAAATAGAATGAATTTATACTAAAAACATCAATCCACTATTTATTAATATCATTCATTGTTTCAATTTGATAAATTCAACTTTATTTCAATAATTCATAAAATTTGGAGAGAGAAAAAAATAATTCACATTATGGATTTGCGTGCCAGACTGTCGAATGAGAAGAGAAAAAATTATGTCTCAAATGTGCATCAAGGGAAGTAAGAGTCAAAAAAGAAGAGAATAATAGTTTTTTTTTTTATTTCCCCATTTATTGTCTTTATTATTGTTGCTTTCTTTTTTCACATATATACAATTTGACCCATCATTTATTGAAAAATTTTAAAATTGGCCTTATGTGTCTGAATCATGTGTCGGAAACTCGCATGTCGGAATATCCAACTCAAGTATCGGAGAGTGTCGGTAAAATTGATTAGGTGTCAGATTTTTTGACACGTGTTGACTGAGTATTGGACACGTGTCAGAGTGTCCCACACAACACAAAAGCTTCCGAAAAATGTCGGTGTTTTATAGAATAAAGGTGGGCATAATTCCAAAAAACAACAAAACAAAAAAAGGAGGGCGCGGAAAGCTAATCCCTTACTTTTAGCGGCTTAAATACAAGTTCACATGTTGTCTATGTTCGCAAAAACTTAAATCAATAGGAAACTGAATCGGATCTTGTATCAGATATATCATTTTCAAGGGTGAATGTGAGATTGATCCCATTCGCTGTGACGTGATTCCAACTTCAAAGATTCTGTAATTGGCTAATTCTTGCATTTTTCGATTTATTTCCAAAAGCGAACATGTTGGACCTGGAATCTCCTGCAGGAGTTGGTTTCTCCTCCTCCATTGATAACTCTGTTGACAACAAGATGACAGGTTCTTTTTTTTGCGAATTGCAATATATTTTTAACAAATTAAGCTCCAGCTACGATTTACAGAGTAATGTAAAGCTGAAATTAAGCATTAATACCAGCTAAATAATGCTTCCATGTTTCAGCAAGAGACAATCTTGCATTCCTCCATAACTGGTTTGAAAAATTCCCAGAATACAAGGAGAGAGATTTATTCATCACAGGAGAGAACTACGCGGGTGAACTAGTGTTTAAGATTTTGTGAACGCCGTTTTGCGTGGTTTAATGAATGGGAAGCTCCATGAAAGCAGAATTTTAATTTCTATCTAATTTCACTCTTACCAGGTCATTATGTTCCACAACTTGCAATGCTCATTGTGCAGTCCAAGTTGTTCAATTTCAAGGGAATTGCTGCAAGTTTTGTGAATGCTAATACGAGCACCTAAAGGGGGTGAATAGGTGCAAAAACAAACTTTTGAGAAGTATAGCGTAAAACTTTATTTTTAACCTGAGTCCGTTTAACAATAGACTTTAAAATAGAAACGAAACTAAATAGAGTTACGAGTAAAGTAAAAGAGTTTAGGGAAGAGAATAAGAACACAAGATTTATAGTGGTTCGGCTTAATCCAAGCCTACGTCCACTTTCCCGCATTGACAACCCATCGGCTAGATTTCACTATGAATCAAAAGAGTCGTTACAGTATCACGTCCTTGATTTCACAGTGTAGAGACTCTGCTACACTTCCTCAAGGTCTCACTAATGTATAAACTCTCTTTTGAGTACAAGTTTACGCTCAACAATTGAATTGGCAAAGAACAAGGAGCTTCAGACTTTGGAATTTATCTATCGCGCACACACTTGAATAACTAAAACATCTTCCTTATATACTCTTCCATGCCTTCATAACCGTTGGCACTTTCCAAATGAGCTCTTCCAAACTACCCGTTGGACAAAATCAATTAGGGAGATCTCAAGTTATTTAAGGAATATGACGATAACCCACCAATCTTGCTCACCCATACAATCAGGATCTAGGTTTTCATAAATGCAACCTTCCAAGTATGCTTCGCCAATCAACGGATCTAAATTACCCGAATAAAAACGAATAATAAATTCCGAGATGTTATATCCAGCAAAGAGATCTTCTTTAGTCGATAGAATCAAATCCTTAAAGAAATACTCAATTCTGGATAAGTCTTCTTCAACGGTCTAGAAACTATCAATGAGGGTAGACTTTGAATCTTGAGTCCGGTGGTTCGACGGTCTTCAAACTTTGACGAAAGAGTCTACAAGTCTTCAGACTAGACTAATGGAAACGTTTTGTCAACTTCAAAACAAATACGGAAGTTTTCTCCAACAGGTTTGACTGAGAAGTCTGCAAACTTGAATTAGAGTCTCACATACATTGGATTGATACCTACTGAGATCGACAAATCTCATGCTCGTTGCATATAGGAAATTTGCTTATCGAGACCAACACCAATTTCAACTCACGGGTGGAATTTTTTTGGTCTTACAGATTGATGTCAGACGCAACCTACAAAAGTTTCGACACAAAATGCAATTACTCCCAAATTCGCAGATAAGCACAGAGCAACACCATCACCCTTGTCTACTCCCGCATCGCCAGTGAAGCAAAGAGATAAATAAGTAGATTTATTAACACCTACGATGTCACTCTTGATGTTTGTTTGTCGATAGTTTCTTCACAGTCCGCAATTTTGAATACACTGATGAGCATCTTCATCCAATCTGATGAACTTACTGATTTTTCCCCTTCATAACCTATTGATTTTTTAATTTTTTTTATTATGCCGTTTCCAGCAAGAAACAGAGAAGATAGATGTATGTATAGAAGACGAAACAGTCAAGTACTAGAACAGGTAAGAAGAGCAGGAGGCTCTACATGCTTTAGTGGTTGGAATCTCTACATGGACAGTTTGCAGCGAGTAAGAATCAATTTAACTCCTTGGACCTTCACTAATCTTGATAAGTCTTGTCAAGGTATATCCACATTTCCGATTTCCACACAAGATTCTCCGTAGATTTGTGTGAAAGCTAATACAAGCACCTAGAGGGGGTGGATAGGTGCGAAAACAAATTTTGCAAAGTAAAGTATATAATTTTTCTTTTAAACCAACTCTATTTAGCAATAGATTATGAAAAAGAAATTAGACTCTAATAAAATTACGATCAAAGTAAAAGAGCTTAGGAAAGAGAATAAGAACACAAGGTTTACAGTGGTTCGACTTAATCCAAGCATACGTCCACTCTTCCACACTGACAACCCACCGACTGGATTTTATTAAGAATCAAAAAAGTTGTTATAGTATAGCTCTTCCTTAATTCCACAATGTAGAGACTCTACTACACTTCCTCAAGATCTCACAGAAGTATAAACTCTCTTTTGAGTACAAGTTTATGCTCAACAATTGAATTGACAAAGAACGATGAGTTTCAGACTTTGGAATTTCTCTATCGCGCACACACTCGAATAACTAGAACATCTTCCTTATATACTCATCCATGCCTTCATACTCGTTGGCACTTACCAAAGGAGCTCTTCCAATCTACCCGTTGGACAGAATTAATTAGGGAGATTTCGAGTTATTTAAGGAATATAACGATAGCCTACCAATCCTGCTTGTCCATACAATCAGGATCTAGGTTTCCATAAGTAGAACCTTCTAAATATGCTTGCCAATCAATGGATCTAAATTATCCAAATTGAAATCAAACGAATAATAGATTCCAAGATGCTATATCCAGCCGAGAGATCTTCTTCGGTCGATAGAATCAAATTCTTAACGAAACACTCAGTTCTTGATAAGTCTTCTTCGACGATCTAGAAACTATCAATGAGGATAGATTTTGAATCTTGAGTCTGGCAGTACGGCAATCTTCAGACTTTGACTAAAGAGTCTACAAGTCTTTAGACTAGACTGATGGAAACATTTTGTCAGCTTCAAAATACGCAAGGAAGTTTTCTCCAACAATCTCCCCCTTTTTGATGATGACAAAACTTTCCTGCAGATTTGGATATTTTTGACCTGCAAAACAGTACTCAAGCAAACATGGATATCTCACAAACATAATTGACTTAGTAAAGGTAGCATTAAATCTGCATCCACAAGAAATAAGTTAGTCCTGTAAATAAACAACTATCTTTGCCATGAAATACCAAATGATCAAACAATCTAAATCCAAATCCAAATCTAGTCACAACTAAACAATCAAACAAAAGTAAAAAGTCATTCAAAAAGTAAGGTCAAAAGAGAGTCAAGTCTCAAATCTCCACCATCTCTCCCCCTTTTTGTCAACATTAAAAAAGGTAGAGAAAAAAAATAATGGAATTATGGTT
Source organism: Eucalyptus sideroxylon (assembly GCA_014182405.2). Taxonomy (NCBI): domain Eukaryota; kingdom Viridiplantae; phylum Streptophyta; class Magnoliopsida; order Myrtales; family Myrtaceae; genus Eucalyptus; species Eucalyptus sideroxylon. The sequence goes on from CM024552.2 coordinate 484,894, forward strand.
ACCTAGGAACGCGAACAAGCTGGAAATCTCCCATTGACTGGATAATCCCTTCCAGCTTTTTCAAATCCTCCTTTAGTTGATCCACATCTTCACCCTTGGCATTTGCTTGAACTTGAAGAGCAAGGGCGTGAATTTGATCATGTAAGGAAACTGAAGAGGCTTGACTTGCATTCTGTAAGTTCTAAACTTTACATCCCAAGGCATAAATCTGGCCTCACATCTCCATAAGAACATCAAGTACTCTGCGAAAGTCTGCTGAATTTTCAGTCTAAGTGCTAACTTCTGCATGATCAGTAGGAGTATTTGCAAATGATGGCAAGCCAGCATGATCACTCAAATTCAGTGATGAAACCTCATGACCTTCCTCTGGAAATTAATAGGCATAAATGTCTTTTGGATCTGCAGGTGAACAACTAACACCTTCACTAGTAACAGCAATTGAAGATGTACTTCTTTTCTCAGCAACTCCCCCTGTTTCAATGCCCTTAGGAGGTGAGAAGTACGCTTCATGCTCTATGTCCTCCTGTTCACCTCTGCCTTCTTCTTCTTATGCAATCATTTCTTCCTCTGCTTCTTTTCGCATTATTTCTCTCTCTCCACTCCTTTCCTCTTCTTCGTCTCTGTCTTGATCCTCTCTGTCCTTTGTCTCTGGAACAACACTTTGTAGATTTCTCAGTGCAAGAGCGGAAATGGTAATATCGTCCTCATCCTCTTCATCCTCCAAAACAAGCGCTCTTCTTTTCTTGGATGAAGCTGTCATGGCCTCCTTCCCTTTTCGTTTTGCAACTGAAAAACCTTGTTAAAACTTGACAGGGGTTTTCTCTTTCAATCACTCCAAGGCCTTGTCCAACTCTTTTAAATGCATTTTGGAAACCATTTTCAGTCCCATTACCATTTGATCACATGATCAAACAAATAAAATCCTAGGAGGTTGAATATCGAAACGTTTGAAAAGCTTTGTAACAAGCGCTGAGTACGGAAGTTGCCCTATGTCTTTCGCCATCATTCTATACATGTGAAACATGATTGTGTGAGGCAGAGAGAACTTCTTGCCAACGTTGATGGCATACATCAACTTTGCTTCTGAGTTAGAGATGTCGGTCTTCGAAGTTGACTTGGGTCTGAGGCAATTGATCACGATCTTGTGAAGCAAAATGTTAAAAGCATTCATCCTCAAGTACGAAATTCTTCCTTCAGCCATTCCATCCCGAACAAGCTCCACCGTTGCACGACCAACAGACACACTAATCGATTAGAATGCCCCTCGCTCTACTCCAATCACATCCGCCAATATGTCCATGTCAACGATATAGTCCTGGTCTCGAACACTAAACGAAAATCTATTCGCATCCAAGAAACTTAGATTAGAATATAAGTAAGCAGTAAGTTCTGGATATGCCTCTGTCGTCTCAAAACAAAATAGCTCAAGCTGAAGTTGAATGAATTTCTCTCGCAGCTTCACATTCAAAGAATCAAGAAAATCAAAATCGACACTTCTTGGATTGATCACCCCTCTTTTTAGCAACTTGGAGTAAAGTCCATTGTGTTCCTCCGAGCAAAACAAATCTATCATTTTGCTTCGAATATTTGCCCCCCAACACCCATTCTAGGCTTGAAGTGAGTGTACATTTTATCATCATCATTCCCATCAGGCTAACTAAGACCTCCAACACATGGATCACTAGGAATATTCGCAAATGCTCGATTTGCCTACCCCGTAGGAGTAATCTCCAATGGTTCCATTGTTCGCAAAAAGTGGGTTTCATTTCGATACCCTTTCTCTTTCAAAAATTCGTCAATATATTTCAAGGGAGTGCCTCCCCTCTTCAAGGCAGAGTAAAGCTTAAAAATAAAAGTGGGCTTTTGAGATCTTACGGGTTATGCGCCTTCAATGATTTCTTCATTTGCTCTATGATCACTACCTTGAGGTCTAGCTTGAGGAGATTGACGCGGTTGAGAATGTTGTGGGCTCTACTGTTGTCTTGAGGATTCTTCTTCCTCGGTGAGGTCAAAATGTGTAGACCCTCACGTCCCCTGTTCACGATCCTTGAAAATTTTCTTTGGGACGCCATTCTCACAGTCTTTGAGAGATTCCAAACTCGATTCATGGAAAAATGTGAGAACTTTGAAGATTAAACTAGAGAGTAAAAGTAAGAAAGCGAAGGTCTATGCTGTTTAGGGTTTGTGAGGAAGACAATCAGTATATAAAATAGTCAAAAAGAGGTATACGGAACGAAGTAAAAGAAAAAAATAAAAAATGCATTTTCAAAAATAACTGTCTTTTTGAAAGAATAGATAACCATCTTTTCAAAAATAACTCCTTTTTCAAAAATGAATTATTACAATAATTGCGAAAACTGGGGAAGATAATCGTACAATTTTAAAATTAATAACATCAATCAATTTCAGATTAATAGATAATCATACATTTTCGAGATTTTATCCGTGAGATAAATTTCTAATAACGAGAATAACTTACAGTCGTAAATCTTGAACTTCTGAGTCTGAGTATCATTAGACTTTTATCCCTGAGTCTAAACTTCTCTAGACTTTAAGATATTGAGTCTAGAACAAATAAATTCGAATTAACTTTTCTCCAACGGTTTTGTGAAGATGTCCGCTAATTGATTCTTTGAGCCAATGAATTGAATCAAGACTTCTCCATTTTGAACATGATCTTTAATGAAATGATATCGAATCTTTATATGATTTTCTCTTGAATGAAGAATTTGATTCTTGGTGAGATTAATTGCGCTGGTGTTGTCATATTTAATTTCAGTGCATGAGCCTTCGATTCTAAAGTCTCTTAGCTGTTGCTTTATCCACAAAATTTGTGAACAACTTCCAAGAGCCACATATTTTGCTTCTGTTGTAGAAAGAGCTACGGTATTTTGCTTCCTTAAAAACCAAAATACTGTCCTATTCCCAAGTAATTGACAAGTGCCCGAGGTGCTCTTCCTATCAACCCTGCATCCTACTAGGTCTGCATCTGAATATCCAAGAAAAGTAAAGTCTCCTTCTTTAGGATACTAGAGACCGAGATTAGAAGTAGATGCAACGTATTTGATGATGCGTTTTGCAGCACTTAAATGAGATTCTGTGGAATCTTATTGAAATCTGGCACAAATACAAACACTAAACAGAATGTCAAGTCTAGAAGCAATAAGATAAAGAAGTGAACCAATGATATTCCTGTATAACTTTTGGTCAACTTTCTTTCCTCCTTCATCTTTGTCCAGCTTCAAGGAACTTGACATTGGTATCTCTGTTTTTTTGCAATTTTCCAAGCCAAATTTTTTAACAAATTCTTTAGCATATTTTTCTTGGTGAATGAAAATTCCTTCCTTCAATTGTTTTACTTGAAGTCTGAGAAAGAATGATAGGTCATCCATTATGCTCATTTCAAACTCATCCTGCATAGTCTCAAAGAATTTATTGCACATATTTTCATTAGGAGATCCAAAAATAATATCATCAACATAAATTTCAACAAGCAAGAAGTTTTTGCTTTCTCTTTTGATAAACAGTGTAGTATCTACTTTACATTTAACAAAGTTATTTTGGATTAAAAACTTACTTAATCTATCGTACCAAACTTGAGGTGCTTGCTTTAAACCATATAGCGCCTTTTTTAGTCGGAATACAGAGTCTGGTTTCCTTGGTCTTTAAAACCGAGAGGTTGTTTCACATAAACTTCCTCTTGGATAAATCCATTTAAGAAAGCGTTTTTGACGTCCATTTGGAATAACCTGAAATTCTTATAACAAACAAAAGCAAGTAATAATCTAATTGCTTCTAATCTTGCTACTGGTGCGTAAGTCTCATCATAGTCTATCCTTTCTTCTTGCATATATCCATTGACCACGAGTCTTGCTTTGTTCCTTATGAATTTTCCTTTCTCGTTCATCTTGTTCCTGAAAACCCATTTAGCTCCAATGATAGATTTACCTTTCGGTTTAGGAGTTAATTCCTAGACATCATTGATAATGAATTGCATGAGTTTGTATTGCATAACTTCAATCCAGCTTTCATTAGTTAAAGATTCTTCTATGCTTTTGAGTTCTATTTTAGAAATAAGAGCCACAACACTAGACTCTTCACGCCTTTTGGATCTTGTACGAATTCCCTTATTAATGTCACCAATAATTAGTTCTTTAGGATGACTAGATTTGTGCTTCTAGTTGCTGGTTGATTTGTTAGGCTGTTTGGTCTTTTTCTTCATTTGATTTTTCAACGATCATTCGTTGCTGGTTTTCTGAATCTGAGCTGCTTCTAGAGATTTAGACTTTGTAGAGTCTAGAGTAGGTTCAAATTCTTCAGGTTGAGTCTGAATCAATTGATTTTACATAAAGTTTAGGAATTTGACATTCATCGATTCCTCCACAGATTGAGTCTTTTTGTTGTATACTATGTAAGTTTTGCTTGTGGTTGAATATCCAAGGAAGATACATTCATCTAATTTTTCTTCAAACTTAACAATTCGATTATTTGCATTTTTCAATATAAAACATTTGCAACCAAACACATGAAAATAGGAAATAATTGGCTTCTTTCCTTTGAACAACTCATAGAGATTTTTCTCCATAATAGGCCTTAAGAAAAATCTATTAATAATATAGCATGCTGTAGAAACTGCTTCAGCCAAAAAACGAGAAGAAATGTTACTTTCAAATAAAAGAGTTCTAGCCATTTCTTGCAACGATCTATTCTTCATTACCACAACTCCATTATGTTCTTGAATATAAGGTGAGGAGAATACATGCTGAAAACCAGATTCATCACAGAATTTACCAAAATCTTAATTTTCAAATTCACCTCCATGGTCTGTCCATATACTTGAAATAACATATCATTTCTCATTTTGAACTTTCTTAGTAAATTTTATAAAAATAAGAAAAGGTTTTAGACTTACTTGCTAGGAAATATACCCAAGTGAATCGTGAATAATCATCCACAATTACTAGGCAATATTTCTTACCTCCAATGCTCTGAGTTCTGGTTGATCCAAAGAAATTCATATGCAAAAGCTACAGTACACGATTAGTAGACACTTGATTTATTGGTTTGAATGAATTTCTTACCTATTTTCCCAATACACATGGTGTGCATAGGTCAAACTTTTGGTATGTCAGATTGGGTAGTTCATGAACAAGCTTCTTTGCCAAGATTTTGGCAATTTGCTTCATGTTGATGTGCCCAAGTTTTATGTGCCATAGATTCGCTTCCTCTTGAATTGAGATTAGACATTGAGATTTTTCTGGTTTAATATCAAAGAGATAGATATTCCCATGTCTTCGCCCCGTGAAAGTCTGAGAGGAGTCTTTACTGGTTCCTGAACATATTCCTTCTTGAAAGTTGATTTTGAAATCGATGTCGCACAGCTGGCTAATACTCAACAAGTTGTAGTTGAGTCCTTCCACTAAGGAAACGTTACTAATCGTGACTTCCAATCTTTACAATTCCGTATCCCACAATTCTGTCTTTGCTATTTCCTCTAAAAGAAACGTTTTCACAATTAACTTGCACAAGCTTTATGAAGAAATTTGAGTCTCATGTCATATGTCTTAAGCATTCACTATCCAGGTACTATTTAACATTTTTCTTGATAGTGACCTGCACTTAAAAAAGAAACTCAAGCTTTCTTTAGTACCCATATTTTCTTGGGTCCACTGGAGTTAGTGTGATATACAGTCTTTGCTCAAACCTTCCTCACAGGTTTCCAAACCATAGGACATTCTTTCTCAAAATGTTCTGAGCTGTTACACTTAGAGCATTTAAAAGCACTGCGGCCTACAGGTTTTATTTTTTGGAAATGATTTTTGTAAGAATCTTTTGTAGGTCTTTGTTTAATTCTTTCCTTTACCTTAGGAAAATCAATTAGAGAAATGGTTTCAGCAGTCATTCACAAACCTGATTTGTTGAAGTAAGGTCTTTGCGTTGAAAGAATCTTTTCTAATTTTTTAGATCTTATAGAAAACCTTTTAGAAATATTTGATATATCATTTTTCAAAAATGCATTTTCTTTTGAAAGATTGTTTGCATCTTCTTTCAAAGTAATAACACTTTTATCTAAACTTTCGACATTTTCTTTCCAAACAATCTCCTGTTGCTTCAGTGCAGAATTTTCCCTTTTAAGTTCGAAAATCCTCTTAAGAGAGGTTTTGAGACTAAGACACAATTCATCAATATATTTAGAGACTTTAGTAAGAATTTTTAAATTACTTATCTCGATTTCACTGTCTGAGTCTGAGTCTATCTCTTATTATGAATCTGATTCTGAGTGTGCCATGAGACAAATATTGGCATAGTCATCATCACTTTCTTCACACTCGGTATCACTCCAAGTTTCTGCTTTAAGTGCTTTTCAATATTTCTTAGTTTTCCTTTCTTTCTCTTCAGCTGGGGGACAATTGGGTCTGATGTGTCCCTTTTTCTTGCATTCAAAGTAGATTACATTCTTGTTGGATTCATCATCCTCAGCTTATTTATTTTGTAGCTTTTGAGAACTTTGTTTCTTTGGATTGAATCTTATTCCCTTTCTATTCAGTTTTCTAAACATTCTTATCATGAGAGCAAGCTCTTCATCATCCATATTGTCTTCAAAATTTGTGACATCGGAATCATCATTAGATTTTAATGCAATGGATTTCTTACTTTTGGGATCTTCATCTTTGTTGATTTGCTCCATTTCATAAGACTGAAGAGTGCCAACCAATTCGTCAACAGAAAGTGGCATGATTATTTGTGTCTCCCTTATTGAGGCATTTATGTGATTCCAATATTTGGAAAGTCCACGTGGTAACTTGTTAACATTCATGGATCTAGAGATTGGTTGACCTTGATACTCAAGACCATTCACGATTTCTATAAAATGACTAAACATGTCAGTGATAGATTATCCTGGTTTCATCTTGAATGCTTCATATTGACCGAGCAGAATATTGATTCTTGTTTCTTTCACTCGATCGGTTCCTTCATAGGTGATGTGCAATCTATCCCAGATTTCTTTAGCTGTTTCACAAGAAGATATTCTATTATATTCAGTAGGATATAATGCACAATATAAGGAATAAATTGCTTTTGCATCAAGAGCTTGTCTCTTGGTTATCTCTTCTTGAGTCATTTCACTGGAATCAACAGCTTCTTTTCCTCTTTCTGAGACCGTTGCAGCTTTAGGAATGATTCATTTGTCTACCACATCCCATTCCAGATGATCTTTTGATCTTAGGAATGCCTTCATCTTGTTTTTCATATGATGTATTCATTTCCATCAAAATAAGGCAGTCTAGTGTTGCTTTGCCCTTCAACCAGACCTAGAGCCAACATAGTAGCCATGGATCATTAACTCTAAAGTAAAAAACACTTCAACTTAAATGAGTACACGAGCTCTTATACCAATTGTGAAAGCTAGTACGAGCACCTAGAGGGGGCAAAACAAATTTTGCAAAGTAAAGTATATAATTTTTGCTTTTAAACTAATTCTGTTTAGCAATAGATTATGAAAAGGAAATTAGACTCTAATAAAATTATGATCAAAGTAAAAGAACTTAGGGAAGAGAATAAGAACACAAGGTTTATAGTGGTTCGACTTAATCCAAGCCTACGTCCACTCTTCTGCACTGACAGCCCACCGACTAGATTTCATTAAGAATCAAAAAAGTTGTTACAATATAGCTCTTCCTTAATTCCACAGTGTAGAGACTCTGCTACACTTCCTCAAGGTCTCACAGAAGTATAAACTCTCTTTTGAGTACAAGTTTACACTCAACAATTGAATTGACAAAGAACAAGGAGTTTCAGACTTTGGAATTTCTCTATCGCACACACACTTGAATAACTAAAACATTTTCCTTATATACTCCTTCATGCCTTCATACCCGTTGGCACTTACCAAATGAGCTCTTCCAATGTGCCCATTGGACAGAATCAATTAGGGAGATTTCGAGTTATTTAAGGAATATAACGATAGCCCACCAAGCCTGCTCACCCATACAATCAGAATCTAGGTTTCCATAAGTAGAACCTTCCAAGTATGCTTCGCCAATCAACGGATGTTAAATTACCCGAATTGAAATCAAAATGAATAATAGATTCCAAGATGCTATATACAGCCGAGAGATCTTCTTCGGTCGATAGAATCAAATCCTTAACGAAATACTCAGTTCTGGATAAGTCTTCTTCAACGGTCTAGAAACTGTCAATGAAGATAGACTTTGAATCTTGAGTCTGGCGGTTCAATGGTCTTCAAACTTTGACTAAAGAGTCTACAAGTGTTCAGACTAGACTGATGGAAACGTTTTGTCAGCTTCAAAACACGCAAGGAAGTTTTCTCCAACACCTTGTTGCATTAATAGGACTATATGATTGGTTTCTCCTAAAAGTCCATTTAAATGACTCTGGATTATCTAAAAGTCCATTTATGACGTGGTTTCTTCAGAACTTTCAATCGACTAGTCCTTAATCCTTCGTTCTTTGACTTGGGTTCTTCACCAAATGACATGCTTCTTTGTTAAATTCCCTCTTAATTATTGTGTGCTATAGTGTTCTTAGATAGGAATATCAAAATCTGGAGACACCCACCATTTCGATTTTGGGGGAGTTAGTGAAGTCATGAATAGTTCACCGATAAACAAAGAAATGGCATTCTTCGAAACTGTATATATATCACGTAAGAGGCTATGTATAATGAACAATGATGAGTCATTTTGATTTTTCATTTGCATTTCGACGGTGGGGATCAAGATTCTGCTATTCCATTACCTGGAACAAGGACTCTAGTGAATAACTTAGCAAAGGAATTGGTGTTGGAGAAATCTTTCTAGAATATTTTGAAGCTGACAAAACGTTTCTATCAGTCAAAGTCTGAAGACTTTCTGATCGCCAGACTCAGCACTCAAGACTCAAGACTCAAGACTATTCTCATTGACAGTTTTTCTAATCCGGTGACGAAGGCAATCCGAGCCGAAGTATTTGGTTGAGGATTTAGTCCTATTCTCGGAGAAGATCTCTTGGCTGGATAAAAATAACGGATTCTTTTATTCGTAATCTAGATCGTTTGAAGATCCGATAGTCGACGAAATATTCTTGGAATGTTCTATTCTTGGAAACAATATCCTGATTGTATGGGCGAACAGGATTGATGGGCTATCATCAGGTTCCTTTAATAGCTCGAATGATCTTCTTAATTGATTCCGTCCAACGGGTAGATTTGAGGAATTCCTTTGATAAGTGCCAACGGGTATGATGGCATAAAGGAGTATAAAAGAAAGACGTTCTAGTTGCTTTAATGCATGATCGATAGAGAAATTCCAGAGTCTGAAACACCTTGATTATTAGTCGATATATTTTGAGCGAAATTGTATACACAGAGAGTGTATATACTTAGTGAGACCTTGAACGAGTGTGGTAGATCATCTATACTGAGAAATCAAGGAAGATCAATGTAACATCTCTTTGTTCATAGTGGAATCCAGCCAATAGGCTGTCAGTGCAGAAGAGTGGACGTAGGCTTGAGATAAGCCAAACCACTATAAACCGCGTGTTCAATTTTCTCTTCCCTTCTCTCAGTCTTACTTTGATTATTGTTTGTCTCAAATCTATCAACTGTCTAGTATTGTGCAATTATCGAGAAAAATCTTTTATATACCTATTCACCCCCCTTTAGGTACTTATACTAGCTATATCAATTGGGACTGAACACAATCGTGCCTTCATGATCTCTGGTGTCTCGACTCTTTTATCACTAGCGTCTTCAATTTAATTGCTCATCTTGTCTTCATCATTACCATTAATTTCAACGGTGAAGTTGCTTACAATACCAACTACATTCATTTGAACGAGATTAGAAGGAAAAATTAAGAATTATATGTCTAATATATATATCAACAAATACATGCTAAAATTCAACAACAATAGATATTTCTTACTTTCTTGCAATCAAAGAAGAAGAGGCTAGTGAACATATCTCCAAACTTATGTGTTAATCGATTATAAAATCCTAAAATAATCCAAACTTCAAAATATACTTGATATTTACATTCCTATCATTATAAGTTATTAAGTTTCATTTATTTGAGAACAATATTCACCTAATCTTTTTCTTTAGTGGGAGAATAATATCTACTATTTCAAAAATTATCATTGAGTTCTTCCTATACTACTTATCAATCAGAAATTATCGCTCTGATTTGATTCTTAAAAGTAGACAAGAAAAATCTTATCGTCTTATGCGCTTTTTGTAGAATAAAAACATGAAACCAGCCAAGCGAGTCAAAATTTGAGGCTGCGGTTGGCCCCTCCACTTTGTAATCTGAGGGCGCGTTCATACAAGCACTTTCCTATAAATAGATAATAAAAATAAAAAAAATACATGTGAAACAGGAGAATTCGGCAAAAAGGCCAAACTTTGCGTTTCGACCCAAATATTCTCCACTTCCTTGCTTTGCCAGCATTTTGTTCACTCTCTCTCTCTCTCTCTCTCTCTCTCTCTCTCGGGAGTCGTGATGCATCTGCAACTAGTGCCATGGCTTGCCGCAGCAACACTGTGTGCAGCACTGTGCTCAAGCTCAACATTAGGCACCACCTCAGAAGCTGACAAAATCGCCAGCTTGCCAGGACAGCCCAAGGTTAGCTTCGGCCAGTATGCAGGGTACGTCACCGTCGATGAGAAGCAACAGAGAGCCTTATTCTATTACTTCGCCGAAGCCGACGCTGACCCGGCTTCGAAGCCTCTCGTGCTTTGGCTCAATGGAGGTAAAACCATCTGAACTGATTTTGAGAGAATGATGGTGAGAAATGAAACGAGCATGCTGAAAAACACTGAAAGTTTGCTTTTATGTTGGGTTTGCACTTTGCAGGGCCTGGTTGTTCGTCAGTTGGAGCCGGTGCTTTCTGCGAGCATGGACCATTCAAGCCCAGTGGAGATGTCCTCCTGAAAAATGACTATAGCTGGAATAAAGGTGAGCATAATTCTCCTAAACAAAGGAGGGGGAACAATTAATCCTTTTACCTCCAGGCTCTAGCAGCTTAAAGACGTGTTCATAAGTTGTCTCTCTTTGCTGAGGCTTAAATCAAAAGGAAACTGAATCGGATCTTGTATCAGATATATTATTTTCAAGGGTGAATGTGACATTGATCCCATTGCTGTGATATGGTTCCGACTTCAGAGATTCGGCAATTGGCTAATTCTTGTTTTTTTCAATTTATTTGCAGAAGCAAACATGTTGTACCTGGAATCTCCTGCAGGAGTTGGTTTCTCCTACTCTGTCAATACTTCTTATTATAGCTTTGTCAACGACAAGATGACAGGTTCTTTTCCTTGCAAATTGCAATATATTTTATACAAACTAAAGTGCAGCGATTATTTACAGAGGTAATGTGAAGCTGAAATTAAGTATTAATACCCGCTATACAATGCTTCCACATTTCAGCAAGAGACAATCTCGCATTCCTCCAAAACTGGTTCAAAAAATTCCCAGAATACAAGGAGAGAGATTTATTCATCACAGGAGAAAGCTATGCAGGTGAACTAGTGATTAAGATTTTGTGAAAGCCCGATTTGTGTGTTGAATGAATTGGAAGTTCCATGAAAGCAGAATTTTAACTTCTATCTAATTTCACTCTTACCAGGTCATTATGTTCCCCAACTTGCAATGCTCATCGTGCAGTCCAAGTTGTTCAATTTGAAGGGAATTGCTGTGAGTTTGACTGAAAAGTCTGCAAACTTGAATTAGCATCTCACATACGTTGTATTGATGCCTACTGAGATCAACAAATCTCATGCTCACTGCAGATAGGAAATCCACTTCTCGAGTTCAACACCGATTTAAACTCACAAACAGAATTCTTTTGGTCTCATGGATTGATATCAGACGCAACCTACGAAAGTTTCAACACAATATGCAATTACTCCCAAATTACAGACAGGAACAGAGCGGCACCCTAACCCCTGTCTGCTCTCGTGTCAACAGTGAAGCAAAAAGAGAAATAAGCAAATTCATCAACGGATACGATGTCACTCTTGATGTTTGTTTGTCGACAGTTTCTTCACAGTCCGCAGTTTTGAATAAGCTGGTGAGCATCTTCGTCCATTCTGATGAACTTTTTATTTTTCCCCTTCACAACCTGAACTTTTTTTATTATGCTGCTTCCAGCAACAAACAGAGAAGATAGATGTATGTGTAGAAGACGAAACCCTCAAGTACTTGAACAGGAAAGAAGTACAGGAGGCTCTGCATGCTCGGCTGGTTGGAATCTCTTCATGGACAGTTTGCAGCGGGTAAGGATCGACTTAACTCCTTCGACCTTCATTTTATAGAGGCACAAGTCCATGGCTAAATGGCATCACGACTAATCTCGATGAGTCTTGTCAAAGTATATGCACATTTCCCTATTTCTGGACAAGATTCTCCGTAACCTTGTTGCATTACTAGGACTATGTGATTGGTTCTTCCTAACATCAATTGATCTGAATGACTGTAGATTATCCAAAAGTCCATTTATGATTGTGGTTTCTCCAGAACTTTCAACTGACTCGTCTTTATCCTTCGTTTTTTGACTTGGGTTCTCCATCTCATGTCATGCTCCTTCGTCTGAATTCCCTCATGATTCTTGTGTGCTACAGCGTTCTCAAATATGAACGTCAAAATCTGGAAATACCCACCATTTCGATTTTGGGGGAGTTAGTGAAGTCAGGAATCCACGTTTTAGTTTACAGGTAAACAGAAAAATGGCATTCTTCTGAACTGTGTATATGACTAGTAGGCTATTGTATAAGGTACGACCACAACTGAGATTTGATTTTTCATTTGCAACGTTGACAGCGGTGATCAAGATTCTGCTATTCCATTGCTCGGAACAAGGACTCTAGTGAATAATTTGGCAAAGCAGTTGGGACTGAACACGACCGTGCCTTATAGAGTCTGGTTCGAGGAAAGTCAGGTTGGCTCAGTAAATAACCTTCATGGACATCACTCCTCCCATTGATTCTAATAGATGATTGACGAAACTAAGTCCCTTCTCTTCATTTTTCATAGGTTGCTGGGTGGACACAAGTGTATGGAGATATATTATCATATGCGACAATCAGAGGAGCATCTCATGAAGCACCATTTTCGCAGCCGGAGAGATCGCTGGTGTTGTTTAGCTCATTTCTGGGAGGAAGGCCATTGCCAGAAGGGCTCATGTGAGATTCTGCAGTGGAAACTAACAAAATTATCAGTGACTAGTCCTAAGTTTACCAAATAGGACTTTATCTGATTCAATTAGCAGAAACATCAAAGTCATCATGTTTCCGATTCGCACATCCTGGCTTCTTTCGAAATTGACCGTTTGCTTCTCTAGTACTTCTTCTTATATCATATACAATAAATCTGAGAATGAGCGAAAATTTTAGTTTCATTCTAGTTGAAATCAAGTCCCAGGGACAACAACCCTTTTTCATAGTTCTTTGAAGGGGTAAAAATGTTAGGAATTCAGGTGTTAACTGTGAATGTTTCCAAGCACTGAACCTTTTAATGAGACTATAGAGAGATGGATAGGTATAGGTTATTGGAGTAGGTGGATATTTTCAACGTAGTTATTGATGTGAATCATCATAAAACTTCAATTATAGTGGACGGCAGATTGGAATATCATCATCCTCTTTCCAACTTGTGGCCAGTGCCTAGAATCCACTTAGAGATGACTGATGAGGAGGAAAGCTCGTAGCTAGCATCAGTGGCGACTATAACACAGGTCAACCGCTTGATTAGTTTTTTTCCCCGGAGAAACTATTATGAAACCTGGAGTTTGATATGCACTGGGCAAGAAACGATGGTACGCGATGTGAATATGTCCCGAAATTAGATGATTACTCCCACAGGCTTTGCGTAGGCTGGGATCACATGGGACTGTGGCATATTGTTGAAAAGCCATCTGATCTCTTCGATACGAGCTGTGCACCCATCTTGAGTGCTCTGTGGTCCGGCGAGAAAGTAACTCAGGGAGCTGACATCTACGGAGGTCTGCCCGTGGTAAAAGAGTAGTGAAATCTTATAATTTACCTTGTCGACACCTAAAAGATTCAGATAGAAGCTTTAGAAACACAAACAGAGGACCTTCACGTTTTCTTCAAAGAGTGGAAAAATGAAAGACTTTCTTTGCAAGAACGAGTTGAAATCCTCTTTAAAATTTGGATACTTATAATGGTTTCCTTGATCAAGAAGCGGATGTATCCAGTAAACTATACAAGAGGTACAAAGGAATAAGATTGAATAACTAAGGTTAAAATAATAACAACCTTAAGTTAAAAACATGCATTGAAAATTGGAAAAGATGTGGTCAAGTAAAAATACTACGCATGGCCAAATTTGGTTTACCTAATGAAGATAATGCCAAAATATTTGATATTTCAATAAATAAGCAGGAAAATCAATGTCCATTCTAAACGTTAGTAAATTAGAAAAATGTTTTGAACCCATTAAAATTATCAATATAACGGATGCTGGAAAAATCTCAACTCAATAAATTTCAAATCTTGAGAACCATCCAATATGTTTTTCAAAACATATAAACCCCATCAACAGATATTATAACGGTAAGTTAATCACTATTACTCTATACAATCAACATACATATCAGCATCTATCAATTTAATCTTAAAGCATCACACTCGAGGCAACTCTGGTTATGAAAAATCATTCTTCATACTTCCCATATATCACAAAATTTATGATCCATCTGAGATTCTATACACGTCATCCAAAACAACAAGCTAATTATTACTTAACTTTATATCTTATATATTATTATCTAATATAGAAATTTTCGAATATCATAAGCATACTTCTTTAGGAGTACGACATTCAATCTCAATCAACGGGCAACTCGCTAGATTAAGCACATCGGCCCGGCATTGCCCAGCAATACCAATACTAGATAGCATTTTATGGCAATCTCTAGTGGCGTTCTATTCATCAATTTTGCAGCATAAGATTCAATGGCACTAGTATGGCATCTCACTATACCTTTCTTCGTGCAAAATTCAGTTAACATCTCCAAGAAAAACTCTATGTTGTTGTTAGTCCACTCATGTTTAATCATCTTACTATTCTCTTTTTCAATCAAAGCTCTCAACTGTATAATCCTCACCCTAGCATTAAGCTTCTGCCTCAATTCAAAGACCTAAGTCCTTCTCTTGTAGTTAGCCACAACTATAAGCATAGATTTGACATTATCTCTATAAAAATAAAAAAAAAAATCTCAATAGTATGTGAATATCCAAGTGAATCAAATTTACAATCTCTGTAGTTTCTTTAATAATCATATTAAACCGCACTTTCTATCATTTGTCTTAGTCACAGCACCTATATAAATCCAGTTCCTTAATCACACGGCAGATTTCTTTCCTTCAAAACCTTTAGGCATCAATTTAAACTCTCGGTAGATGCATCTGGCATCCCTACATGAAATCCACCACTATCTCCCATTAAAGCTCATACAAACCATTCTGATTGGGTCACCAGGCACCTCAAACAACTCTCAAAATTATGATTCCTTCAAAGTCCAAACAAGGGAATTCTTGTCGTATTCTTCTACAACATCATTCATTTAAACTCCTTCAAAAAGAATATTAATATTTCAAGCAGATAAATTGTTTCCTAACTAAACACTAGCAAACTTCCTGCTGCAGGAGACACTGCACGTCACATCTGTCGTGTTGCATAAAAGACTTCATCCTTCCACACAAAAACCCTATGTCTATTCTTGCAAGAACCGACTTGGGTTATTAAAGTAAAAAAGCAACTTGTCTTCCGATAAACAAAGATGCGAGAAACAAAAGAGCCAAACCGCAGTATTCGGCAAAAAGGTCAAAAACTTTACGTTTCGACCCAAATATTCCCTCACTTCTTTGCTTTGCCGGCATTCTGTTTACTCTCTCTCTCTCTCTCGTGATGCATCTGCAACTGGTGCCATGGCTTACCGCAGCCACGCTCTGTGTAACACTGAGCCGAATGTGCTCAAGCTCGACGTTAAGCACCATCTCAGATGCTGACAAAATAGCCAGCTTGCCGGGACAGCCCAAGGTTAGCTTCAGCCAGTATGCAGGGTACATCACCGTGGATGAGAAGCAGCAGAGAGCTCTCTTCTATTACTTCACTGAAGCCGAAGCCGACCCGGCTTCGAAGCCTCTTGTGCTTTGGCTCAATGGAGGTAAAAGCGTCTGGACTAGATTTGAGGGGGTGACGGTGAGAAATGAAATGAACATGTTGAAAAACACTGGAGTTTGCTTGTGTGGGGTTTGCGCTTTGCAGGGCCTGGTTGTTCATCCGTTGGAGTTGGTGCTTTCAGTGAGCATGGACCATTCAAGCCCAGTGGAGATGTGCTCCTGAAAAATGACTATAGCTGGAATACAGGTGAGCGTAAGTTCCCTAAATTGATAGGAAACGAATTTGAACAGGTTATCTCTCGTCGCATGATCTTAAATTGATAGGAAACGGACTTTGACTTTGTATTGGATATATTCTCTGCGATGGTAATCATGAGATCGATCACATTCGCTTTGATGTAGTCCCGACTATGAAGATTCTGTGATTGGTTAATTTTCGCATTTTTCAATCTATTTGCAGAAGCAAACATGTTGTATATCGAATCCCCGGCAGGAGTTGGTTTCTCCTATTCTGTCAATAATTCATTTTACAATTCGGTCGACGACAAGATGACAGGTTCTTTTTCCTCGCAAATTACCATGTATTTTTAGCAAATGAAGGTGCAACTATTCCCGACCAAAATAAAAGTGCAACTATGATTTACAGATCTCTGAAGCTGAAATTAAGTACTAATAACAGCTAAACAATGCTTCCACATTTCAGCAAGAGACAATCTCGCATTCCTCTGCAACTGGTTTGAAAAATTCCCGCAATACAGAGAGAGAGATTTATTCATCACAGGAGAGAGCTATGCAGGTGAACTAGTGTTTAAAAAAATTTTTAACAGCAACGGGTGTGGTTGAATGAATTGGACGCTCCATGAATGCAGAATTTAACTTCTATCTATTCTCACTCTTACCAGGTCACTATGTTCCACAACTTGCAAAGCTCATCGTGCAGTCCAAGCTGTTCAATTTAAAGGGAATTGCTGTGAGTTTGACTGAAAAATCTCCAAACTTGAATTAGCAATTCACATTATTGGATTGATACTGACTTGGATGAACACATATTATGCTCACTGCAGATAGGAAATCCGCTTCTCGAGTTCAACACTGATTTCAACTCACGGGCAGAATTTTTATGGTCTCACGGATTGATATCAGACGCAACCTACGAAAGTTTCAACACAATATGCAATTTCTCCAAAATTCAAAGACAAAGACAGAGCGGTGCCCTCACCCCTGTCTGCTCTCATGTCTTCACTGAAGCATTGCGAGAAATAAGCAAATTCGTTGATGGGTACGATGTCACTCTTGATGTTTGTTTGTCGACAGTTTTTTCACAGTCTGCGGTTTTGAATAAGCTGGTAAGCCTCTTTATCCATTCTGAGGTACTTCGTGATTTTTCCCTTTTGCAAACTTTTGATTTCATTCGGGTTATGCTTTTTTTCTAGCAAGAAACACAGAAGATAGATGTATGTGTACAAGAGGAAACATACAAGTACTTGAACAGGAAAGAAGTGCAAGAGGCTCTACATGCTCGGCTCATTGGAATCTCTGCATGGACAACTTGCAGCAGGTAAGGATCAACTTAACTCGTTGGACCTTCATCTTCGCGAGGCCCAAGTTCATGAATAACTGGCGTGGTGACCAATCTGGGGTGTCTTGTCAAACTAGATCCACATTTCCTGATTCCTAGACAAGATTCTTCGTCCACATTTCCCGAATCCTATACAAGATTCTTAGCGACATTGTTGCGTAAAATAGGACTACATGATTGGTTCTTCCTAACATTAATATCCATCAAGGCGGGGTTTCTCTTGAACTTTCATCGAGTAGTGCTTAATCACTCGTTCTTTGACTTGTATTCTTTATCTCATGTCATGCTTCTTTGTCTTATTACCTGAGTTCTTGTGTGCTACAGTGTTCTCAAATATGAAATGCAAAATCTGGAGATACCCACCGTTTCGATTTTGGGGGAGTTAGTAAATTCAGGAATCCACGTTTTAGTTTACAGGTAAACAAAGAAATGGCATTCTTCGAAATTGGTCTTCATGGGCTGTTGTACACGGAACAATGTCAATTTGATTTTCCATTTGCAATGTCGACAGCGGGGATCAAGATGCTGCTATTCCATTACTCGGAACGAGAACTATAGTGAACAACTTAGCAAAGCAATTGGGACTGAACTCAACCGTGCCTTATAGAGTCTGGTTCAAGGAAAGACAGGTAAGCTAAGCAATCGACCTTCATAAACATCAATCCTCCCATTGATTTACTTTTTCTTCATTTTTCATAGGTTGCTGGGTGGACACAAGTGTATGGAGATATATTATCATTTGCAACAATCAGAGGGGCCTCTCATGAAGCCCCGTTTTCGCAGCCGGAGAGATCGCTGGTGTTGTTTAGCTCATTTCTGGGAGGGAGGCCATTGCCAGAAGGGCTCTTGTCGGAGTCTGCCATGGAAAGTAACCATATCAATATTAAGTGGTCCTAAGTTTACCAAAATTGGACTGCATCCAATTTGATTAGCAATAAATATCAAACTCGCCATGTTTCCGATTTGCATTTCTTGGCTTTTTCCAAAATCACTGTTTGCTTCCCCAGTGCTGCTTTCTGTATCACAATCACTCTGAGAGTGAGAGAAAAGGAGCGATTCGCCTATTCTCAGGAAATTTCGGTTTCATTCACAATTAAAATCAAGACATGGGGACGACAACCCTTTTTCGTAGTTCTTCAGTTTTTGAAGGGGCAAAAATGTTTGAAATTCGGGTGCGGTGAATGTTTCCAAGCACTGAAGCTTTTAATGAGATTATAGACGGACGGATAGAAACGGGTTGCGAATAAGTATTCTCAACATTGTTGTTGACTTGATCATCTTGAAGCTTCACCAATTATGGTTAATGGAAGAGAGGAATATCATTCTCCGCTTTCCTATTCGTGGCCGGTACCTACAGAAGGAAAGCTCATAATTAGCAACGGATAAGACAGGTCAACCGCTTGATTTCTTTTCCCATAGAAACTATTACGAAAACTGGAGTTTGACGTACATTGGACAAGAAACGATGGTATGCTATGCGAATGTTACCTAAAATTATGACAAAACCCATAGGCTTTGTGTGGGCTGGGATCACATTGGACTGCGTTGTATAGTTAAAAAGCCATGTGAATGTGATATCTTCAATGCGAGTAGCGCGACGATTAGGAGTGCATTGCGGTCTGGCAAGAAACTAGCTTGGGAAGATGACATTCACAGAGGCCCAACAATGACCTTTTTAGTATCACATTGATCAGATCGTACGTGCAATGTGCGGGAACATGCACCAGAAAAGGCTTGAGCAGCATATGCCAGACCAAGTCCCTGGCATAGAGAGCCGAGAGACTAACTTGTGTAAATAATCACCAACACCTCTCTTCTCTGTTTCTTCTGTAACTATCTCGACTTCATAACGTCCTTATATGCCAATGACCTCCCTTAAATGGGTCCAGCTCCAACAAAATTTCTAAGTATGAGAGGCCATAGCAGACGGCTCGTCCTGAGCTTAGACCCATGGACAGTTCCATCAAAAGTGCGGAGTACCGACTCTGCTTCCGTGGCTAAATTCCAATTTCCTATACGAAGGTGAGGTAATCTGGCTATGAAATGCAATTTACTAATTCTTCTGATACCCCAAAAGGAGGAGGGGGGGGAGCAGAAACAGTAAAGACAGAAAATAGAGGGGGCCTCAAACTGTATCAAGTGGACTGAGTCATGTTTGAAGCATCTATACTTAGGATTGCAAGCCATTAACGAATTCTTAGGAGCTTATAACTTGAAAGTAAGGGCAACATACTGTGTAGTGTTTCTTGTCGTGTTTGGTTTGAATGACATGATTTAAGACATGCCAATGATTCCTACAGCGACGCCATATGCATCACTCCGATTAGTCCCGGAGGGGATCAATGTGGAGCCGAGCAGATGGTGACTTCTCACCTTTTGAGATTTGATGAGAGGAGGGCATTTGAGCTTTCCTCCAGATATTTAGCTCTTATTGCTGTTATAAGAGGAGACTAAACATCGAGAAAAGCGGAATCATTGAGAGACAGCTTGGCTAATTATGGCAGATTAGACCGCCTCCTTGTCGTTCTGATTTGATAACCCTACATTCAGATCTGACATGGGACCTCCTCGACACCAACCCGTTGAACCCGTCACGCATCCCCCCGAGGCGATGTGTGTGCTGTAGATCCAACTATAATTTCGATGCAAAGATTTTTCAATATCAATCTGCTTATGCTTACTATTTCCCCACTTCTTCGTTACCCGTAGGACGTCAGTTGACGTTATGTCCATTGCACTAGACTTTTCATGATAAAAAGAAACTCCCGTCGACCCTGTCTCTAATTAACGAGTTGTAAGATGTGGACATCACCCACATGAAAAATTAACCAAATTAAACGCGGGCGATGTCCGTCTCTATAATCGACCAATTAGAAGTATACTTGGGAGGAGTTTCATCCAATTTGGATTAGAGCAAAACATGGCCTCAAACCAAAAAGGACAAGGAGGGCCGACCGACCATAACGACATCCTATGGACTTGATCATGAGAGTCTCGCACTCACTCTTAGGCAGCACCGGTTGCTTCACGAATGAAAAGGATAAATCCCCTATGCCTTTCCAGGCATTATAAAATTTACACAATATTTGCCAAAGCTTGGTGGACACATTCTACTTGTCTCTATTCATCTATATGAGATAGATATCATAGAGTCACATATTATTAAGGATCCGTTCGTTTGAAGGAAAACCATTTCTAGAAATTTGTTTTCCGACTTTCCAATTTTTAAATGACAGAAAATTATAAAAATAACAAGCTTAGTTCAGAGGAAACAACTTTACCTTCTACTAAAACAGAAATCACTTTCCCTGTACAACTAAACAAGCAACTGAAAACTTTCATGAAAAAATATTATTCTATATCATAAAATTTTTGATGAAACAAACACACCATGAATCTCATGTTTCCACATTGGAAAATCATGAGAAGTGTCCATGACTTTCAAGGAGGCCTCTTTTTCCTGCATAATCTAGTGCTTTCTTCTTTTATCATAACATAATATAGTGCTTAGAAAAGCGTCATCATTTCTCGTATGAAAGTGACCGTGGCCCACTGCATGTTATTCACTTATTCTCATCTTCACATATCCACGACCCATCATATATCCTTAGGTCTGAGTTGGGAATGACGTTACGAAACTTTTGGTAAATTCTAATTGTTATTCTAATACATTAGTTCGGAATGACGTTGCTAAACTTCAATTATAATCACACACTAAAAAAAAAAAAAAATCAACTCTAATTTTGTCCTTTTTTTTAATCTATTTGATATACCTCAAACAGGAAATTATATGAATCTATAACCAAGCGTCGGCGAAGTAGCCATGTGGCAACAGTATGGCCTTTATAGAAACAATCACCTATTGGTCACGTCGATACTCCATCATGTGATCCTATTAAATGCATCAAACTCAAAAAAGAAAATGAAAATTAACCTATTCGATAATTGGAATTAGAATCGAGAGATTCGATCGGAAAATTCACTAAGACTTTTATAACATATGAATATAATGCGTCCAGGGTCGTCTGTGTCTCTCGTGAGCGTGGCCTTCAATTGTCTTTGCGTTTCCCATGGAGTACTGTTTTCTTTCCTCCGTCGTCGGGAAGAGGAAATGGGATGTGATATTCATTTGTTGTTATCCTCAAGAGGGACACGAGTTAATCGTCTGAAAATCTTATGTTTATCACGCCACATTCATTTCGCTTTCGTACGTAAATTGCATGGTTGATATATTATTCATGCTTTTTTATTCCTATATCAGCACAGTAATTATAGGTTTTGAGATCTGCGGCAGCGGGAATCTTCTCTATCCGATGGTGGTTTGAGGCTTTGAGCCAATGGATTTAGACAATTAAATTTGGTTGCAATGATCATTAGCCCGTTTTTTTTCAAATTAGTTGCGGGATGGGCAGGGGGCAATCCGTGCAGTTTCTTCCTCTGGGTATTATCACGAGATTTTTATAATCGCTACAAAATATTCAATTTGACTTATAACTGCTCAATCCATCCGGCCTGTCGCCGCACTATCGCCCAGCTCCATTGGCAATGCTAGAAGTCGAGAAATCTCGACTCAAGATACAGTATATGTTGAAGGCACAACTTGGCCTGGTTCGCGCTCACGACAGAAGCTAGAATTTATCGTCTAATGGAAGGGAGTGCGATCCCTGAACTACCGGGTTATCACGTCGGCGTTAATAATCATTGGCCCGTGTTGACGTAGTAAGTAGGTCATATTGGGTTCATTTTTTTTTTTTTTTTTTGAAGAAAATGTTGCAACCAAGAGGGGTTCAACACATAATTGCTGGTTAATATAAGTGGAATCCAGCTTTCCATGCTCTTCTTGTGATTGAACAGTAGAATAATGGTGGGCGCATCTCTATAAAACAGCGGAGGCACAGTAAAATTTGTCTTCCGCCGCATGGAAACATTCATTACTTCACTAGGGGTGGTGCACATTTGACAAATGGGGGTGCATCTACCTAAAAAAGGTTCCTCCCTCTCTCACAAACAGAGTCAGACAAATAAGACTTTCATGAGCAAACGCATACTTGTTAACTAAGCTAAATAGAGAAAATTGATTAAATTGGCGCTTTCAATGCCCTAATTTCCTCGAATAATGTTATAATTAATGATAAGGGAAACTCACGCCAGCCCTTACACCGATTACAGTGTAAAACCGCTCCTAGCACCAGATAAATCTAAAATAAATATATGAGGAAGGATTTGAACTCGACACCAAAAGATAAAACGGAAACGGCGTCTCTACGTAAATGGCATCAATTCATAAGGGAAAAGGGAGATGTGAGCAATTTGAACCCATCTTCTCTTGGATCCTATCCTCGCCCATTGGATTGAGAACTCGATGGTTGAATTATTCCTTACTTAATATACTTAACCAGTGTTTTGAAGACAGCTTAATATGTGTCATGGAGACGCCTATTGGTAAGACTCATTTGCTATTGACTTTTCTTCTCCTTAAATTAAAGAGCGGCAACTCCGATGCATGTTGACTCTCCCTCCATGTTGATCTCTTGGCAGCAACCCAATAGCCCCAAGTCACATGTCACCCTCTCATTCTCTTCCACTATCAACATCCGCTTCCTCAAGGGGACCAAAGACGCACATAAAAGAGCTCTCTTTCTAGTGAATTGTCCTCTTGAGAAAAAAATGGAATGTGTCTCCTCCAACTCCAAGAAACTTGGCGGTAGTAGAACAAGAAGGAGGAAGCTGGCATTGGCATGCTGGTCCCTTCTCTTCCTCTTGCTCTTACACTCGTCAGAGACGACCTCTTCTTCAGCTCAAGATGCGCGCGGAAATGGGAGGCCGAAGAGATCTGAGAGCCGGTCGGTCAATGCTGTGCCCCAGACGGCGATGAGGAAGAACGGTGTTGAATCTCGAGTCGGAGGCCATGCACGCAAAGACGATGCCGACAGAATCTTCCGCGCTCAAGAAAGAAGAGTCCACACGGGTCCAAATCCTCTCCACAACAGATAGCTAGGTTATTGCGGGTGGTCAGCACGCAAATGAAGCAAGCAAGCTTTGGGAATCGTCGTATGTTCCTTTTTTCTTTTGCCCCTCCCTTTCTAGTGCATTTCAATGTTACAAAAATCACTCTTCAATGCTGTGAGGCCTTGGTGAATGATGCGCACTGTAACTGATCAGGAGGACCAACTTCCGAATAAAATGTAATGCAGATGGCTCAACCATGAAAGTTCAGCTGTAAATTTGTTAGATTGGAATCAACCGATTGATACTTATTGTGGCTTTCTTCTGAGGAACACTTGTGCAATACTGAGAACAAAGTGCCTGTGCGCTTGACGAGTATAGCTCGAAGGAATAGGCACGCCCACTACCAGTGCTTTTGCACTGGTGAGTTGGGCGGTGGTTGTGGTGTGTTTATTCATCATTGATGAAGCAGAAAGAGCCATAAGGCTCTTTTATCCTCGGTCTTTAGTGGGCAAGAGCGTGTGTCGCTGTTGGACCGCATTCTCATTCCACATAGCAATCTTTTGATTTACAATACGTGGAATCAGACAGTATTGTCTTCTTCGATCTTATTTCGAGTTAGATTAGTTTTAAAGAACGTTGGGGTTTTTAAAAGTAAGTTGAGTCATGGGAAAACTGTTCACTCTACTCATTTCTAACAATTGGTTTCAAATGCGCAGCCAACCCATTCCCAAAACAAATCAACTTTATGAGAGGATAACGATACTATAAGTGCTATAACTTTTGTACAGCACTCACTTAAGTGACTTAACTTCTTCTTTTTCTGACCATTTGAGTTCCAGAATTTTTTAAAAAGCATTCATTTGAATGTCATAACTTTTAATTAATCCTTTAAATGTCATATTTCTTTTAGAAAAGTTCACTCAAGTGCCAAAAATCCAAAAATGGCATGACATTTGTGGTAAACATTTCTAAAATGTTATACCACTTGAGTATTAAGAAAAAAAAATTATAGCATTAAGTGAACGTCATATATAAGTAATGTCACTCAAATGATTGAAAAAAAGATTACAATACTTAAGTAAGCGCCACGACACGTACAAAAATTATGAACGTCGTACAAAAATTAAAACGCTCGGGTGTCCTTTTCCCGCTTTACGAGAAGAGTTTGAAGGATGTCGCAAGATGTTGCCAAAAGGAAAAAAATGGAGTCAAAGCTGTACACTCGATACATAATGTTCACGGGACGAAGAAAGAACGGTACGCAAATTAATGAAAAGGTGAATGTGATTGAACCATCTCCAGCTGAGAGAGCAGGGACCAATCATGCAGCACGAGACATTACTCTCGTCTCTGCGGGTAAAGCTCCGATTGATTCCAGGTCTCTTAAACGTTGAGATATGTCTTTCGATGCATGAACGAAATTCGGGTCCCTTGGAAAGCAGACGCGGCCACAAACACATTTAATGGGTTTGCGTTTTCTTGGACGGTTGCGGGGACTAGAACTGAGACTCCAAGCTCTGGTTACGGCAGCAGGTGCAGGTGAGCAGAGACTGGTTTCCATCTGTCAATTCTCATTTATAACGAGATCTGGACAAAAGCCCAAACCATGCATGCAGTCTAAATCAGATTCCAACGCGAGTTTCTGCTAGGGAGAACCCCTGGCCTTTTACCGTTTGAGCTTTCAGGAGAGCAATCTTTTTGGTTAATGGTCGGTCCATGACCGGTAGCAACACTCCTGTTTCGCAGCTGTAGCTGTAATGGAGAAGATACTTAGAACACCGTCTCTACGGTCGCTCTAAGATTTCCGTATGACCATGTGTGCGAAACCTGACTAGGAATGTCACTAGTGGGAGAAGTCTCCCTGATTACCAAAAGACCATGTTAGCAAAGTTAACAAAAATCTTGAGAATCCTTCGCATCACTCAAGAATGTAAAGCAAATAATCTCTCTTGTGCGTGCGCAAAAATGAAAAGTAGATCTAAATATGAAATTATTTGCACTTGATGGTAAGGAAGCACTTTCTTTCCTGGTTAAGAAATGGGTAACACCAAATATACTGGGATAAACTACTTGGTCTGAGTTCCTAACGAACTCCATTTAGATAAAATAGGGAAGTCCTTTTTTCTTTTCTTTCGTATTATTTAAATATAATGTGGTAAAATACTTAAAGAAGCCCTGGGGGGCCTGGATTCTCCATCAATTAATTAGACAGACCAGATGGCAGTACACTCGATAAAAGCTTCCCTCAAACCGGTCCCAAAAGCGTGCGCCAGAAAAGAGAGGGAAGTCTACCCTCAAGAGGCTACGAGACCCCAGAATGTATTATGAACCACTCATAATTCCACTGCAACGTCGATTCTCTGCTCTTTCGAGATATCAATTAGCCATCAAGACATAATTGACAAGACTATGTACGGCAAGGCATGTGTAGGGATTTTGTTAATGAGTGTCTCAATTCGCTGTTTTAGCAACTCATTAAGGATATTTCATAAATCTCAAGATTCTGACCGCCTTGCATTACACATAATCAATGCTTCGAAACGATGAAGTTTTCCTAACTGGTCGCAAGGGACACTAGTCAACTAAATTCTTTGGAAATTGTTCTTTAAGGCTAGACAGCGGAAGTCCTCCATTATCGCATCCTCGCATTCACCGACGGTCTTCTGGCTCCCCTACCCAAGTTCCTCAGGGCCACCTACCGCTGAAGGACAAGTTCTCAGAACTTTAAAAGCGGTGTTTAATGCAGTCATCGTTTCGGTCCATTTCCCATGTTGCAGATCACCAACCTTTCTCCGACCCACCAACCAATCCGACATTCTCATCAATACTCCTTTCCACTTAACACCTTTTGCTGCTTTTGAGGCAGTAAAATGCAGGAGCTCTCGCTGTCTCTCCAAATCAAAGCTTAGAGCAGACTAGCCCGAGTATTTTAAATAATACAAGAGAGAGAGAGGTGTCGGGGAAACAGTCCAGGCCAGAATAGAAATTTAAATGAAATGGGGAATTTGCCCCTGCTTTATGTATCGCAGTACAGTTATCGCAGCTCGAATTTTGAAAGTGAACAATGTATGTGTCGGCTTTCTCGAGTACCTTAAAGCTTAGACACATGAGCTGTGCTTGTGCTTAGGGCAGTTGCGGTCTTCGAACGTGATGGACGTTCCAGATGCTTACAGATGAAATCCCCAGCTAACATAACCTTCCCAAGGTCCACATTGGTTTTCACTCCAAGTCCATTAAGCATGTAAACAACATCCTCCGTTGCAACATTCCCAGTTGCGCCTTTAGCATATGGACAACCCCCAAGGCCGGCGACTGATGAATCTACTGTTGCAATACCCATCTGTGCGTAAATGGAAAAATATGATCAATTAATTCCTATTTCTGAAACGACAACTAAGAAATACAGTGGAGTTAAATAAACAAGTCTTATTATCGTTAGACTGGATGCACAATCAAATCAATTACTCAGCTTTAAGCATTTAAAGAAAAGGGCGGAGATATAAATTGTGTATTTTAAACTCTCCCATAAAGAAAGGCTGATATGACAATGAATATTAAAACCTATCATGTCTAAACTACAAATTGGAGTATAAGAAATGCGAGTATGAGAAATCAAACACGAGGACCTCTGAATCATTATTGAACTACGCCTAAAAGTGATTGTCCCAAAAGATGGTGAAGCGCAAGCATGATGCCTTTGCAGGCACACATTGATAAGAGAAGGGAGGAATTTGAGTTTGACTGCATAATTATACCTGCCTTAAACTAACTTTTTAATTTCAAATAGTAAGCACATACAGATGCCATCAAGTATGAAGTCGAGTGACCTGAATTGTTTAATTTTTTAGTTGATTGATAACCATTTCGTCCTAAAAGTTACGGCAATTTTATTTCATTCTTATGTTGGCTTACCTTTCTTTCAAGCTCAGTAAATTTGAACACAGTTTTGGTATTGAACAATTATCGCGGCAAGGCAGAAAAAATTAGCTGGCCTGCACTTGAAGGTGCTGAATTTCTTCACTTGAAAAATGAAAAGACGTGTACAGCAGCTTTCAAAGATGCAGCCTTTCACAACTTGTAAGGCAATTGAATATACATTCGAACTATCAGTCACCAAGCTATTTTGAAGTTGACTGGAGAAAAAGTGGTTTACTAATGATTTCACTGATAGGGATGCGGACATCTGTTAAATCAAAACTCAACCTCCTAAGTTTCTAAAAAAAATGCAAGAAGACATCATGAACTCAATTTCTTCAAAATTTGCTTACCTGTAAGGATGCTAAAATATTTGAAAGAGCCTGTCCATAAGTATCGTGAAAATGAACAGCTAGCTTATCAACAGGGACAACATTCATAACAGCTTCAAGCATTGGGACCACAGTACCTAAATTGTCAAAGAAGATCAAAACGAGTAAGAGGTCAAAGTAAGTAGAACATAGGAATAAGAATAATTTAAGCCTCCCATGGAGCCCCTCCATGTGGAAAGAAATGCAAAGAAAATACCCCTTATCTTAAATTTTCCCCCCTCTTCCTACTCACTCAAATGATGAATTTTACAAAACTTTCCATTCAAATCTTCTTTTCCCCCATTATTTACCAAATATAGCATTAACGGCAGTTCGACATACTAGTCACCTAGAAAGTCCTTTTCTAAATCTAATCATCCTTCATATTAACTGTCCATTCACCCATTGGTCCCAGCACAATATTATAATCTTAATATTCTAAAGTGGCATATCTAACCAATGGCTCGAGCAGTCAAGTAAAGAAAACAAAATTTTCCTCCCTAAATCCATGATGCTGCCTGTTGGTTTAACCACACTCTGATCAACACTTAACATTATATGCCCATATTACTGGCACACATTTTTCACAAGGCTTGAGATTAATGATGCGGACATCAGCAGCTTTACAAAGAGACAGAAAATATGGAACAATGTTCATTCATTTTGAGAAATAATGTGATCCCGCTATTGCTGGAACTAGGGCATAAGCAGAGTCATAGAGATGCTCCCTGATCATTCAGACATGACAATCTCAGCCTCCAAATATAAGACAGAATAGTATGGGGGGCAGATTTATGTCACTGATCAGCCCCTTCTCTTTTCATTCACATGTTACTTGTTAAACAGATCCGAAAATGCTAATCAACAGTACTACAGAATACATAGAAACAAGAAAGCTCATCTTTTGTTCCACTGAAAGAATATAGAGATAATAACAACTCCTCAGCAATGGCCAATAAAAGGTGCCATTGTATGAGTTAGAATATTAGACTGTTCCAAAAGTTCTATTGCAAAAATAGAGCAGATAAATTAAGTATTACCAGGAGTACCAACGCCGATCGTATCTCCTAGAGATATTTCAGAGCAACCCATATCATAAAGCCTTTCTGCCACATAAGCGACTTTCATTGGAGGTACCTTTCCTTCCACTGGACAACCCACAACACACGATATGTATCTGAAAAATGAATTATTAAATCAGTCACATCCCACTTGCAAAAGAAGAAACAGCCGAACCAGTATATTGGAGAATTTGGACCATATGCATGTAAGTAAGAATTATTGTTTGCAATTCTCGTAATTTGACAAGGCATTCCCTACTTTTAAGAAATTACATGTCACATTATTAGTTGGCACACCAAGTAACAGTATGCGTCCTCCATATCTGTTAAGATAATCACTGTTCACACTAGTGGAATTTAGTATGTTGATTGCTCAAATTACTCTTGCAAACTGTTGGAGGCCTCACCCTATTTCTTGACTTGCCTCCTTCACACACAATCACCATCTTTCATGACTTTACCATTCCCTCTCTTCTACATGTCTTTGAGAGTCCACCAACATTGTGAATGAGGATAATGGGGACTTGATCTCATCAATCCAAGGATGTCCAGAGTGATTTTTAAAAAGCAGCTACAAAGTGTGATTTTGCATGTAATTCTATATAGCTAGCAGAATTGTTCTTTAGAATTCCATCTTGCCCTCATAGGAGAAATTAATTTAGCCAAAATGAGACAGTTGTTTTGCGATGCATTAAATATCACAAGCATGAAAAGAAAGTTTATCCAGTCCAAAGTGGAGAAATAAGATAACTGTACCGAACTATGAAGTGTGATCACTAACATATATACTGTACCACCAAAATGGTCAACAATGAAAGACAAGTACTTCTGGCCATGCCTATGTGAAGGCCAGGATCAGGAAAAGCAATTACACTGTGTAGAGAGGTTCAAGTATGATATGTAACTTATAAATCCATGAATTCATTGGTTTACATCTATAAAATCAAAAGTTCTAATAATTTTCTTAAATACCCAATGCCACCACAAGATGTGCTATTTATGTGACTAGAGTTGTGACTAGAGTTGTGCCTAAGTTAGATAACAATTGTGCTATGTCCTTGAACAAACAATTGTTTCCTAGAACAACATGAATGACAGCAGATTAAACCATATCAACATCCTATTTCTCTGGTTTTCAGTTCCAACAGGGATCATTTTAATAGAAAATATTCACTTGGTGCAAAAAAATGAGACAACTTCTCTTCTCTGAAGATTAGTAGTCTAAGTGAAAAGACATACCCACGGATAGGAACTGAGGCCTTCTCAGCTGCAAGTGAAACAACATGGTAACGCTTAAGACTCTCTTCTATGCTGCAATTTATATTTGACTTCGAAAAGGATTCTGAAGCGGAAGCAAAGATGGCCACTTCCTTGGCTCCTGCTGCAACTGCAGCTTCAAATCCCTGAAAGAATGTGAAATTTTTCATCATGCCAGATGATCGCATATGCTGAGACATAAACTTTGTTACTAAATACTCAACTATACTTACCTTAAGATTAGGAGTTAATACAGGAAATCTAGCACCTTCAACATTTCGAATTGCTTCCATAACATCCTTTGCATCTCCTAGCTGCTCAATCACAATAGAGTTCATGATGGCAGCACTTTATATTGCAATATGGTTCAACTAATAAAACGTAAGAAAATTTCGTGAAAAGACCAGAAATAAGCATAAAAAGAATACAAAAGTTCCAACTAACAGGACGACAATAAAAATTGATTAAACTCGCTCTACCTCATTAACCAAGACTAAGAAAGTGGATATGATAATATGGAAGGAGATGACTCTTCACTCAATGTAGCACATATCCTCACTACTCCTAAACGTTATTATTTTACTATTTGTCTATCTCAAGGACATGCGTAATTTTTCTCATCCAATTATTCAAAAGTAGGATAATAATTTACAAATATCACAGAGGGAGGAAATTCATTGCAAGGGAAAGAGAATGAAAACAACCAACTATCTAAACCATTAATAAAGAACACTTCAGAACAAAACAAGGTGCCAGATTTTTACAAGAGAGGTTGACTACCTGCGGCACCCATTTTGGTGAGACAAAACTCGTGGCCTCAACAACAGGCAAACCTGAAGAGACTAGCATTTTTATCAACCCAACCTTTACTTCGGTAGGCACAATTTCCTTCTCATTTTGCAATCCATCCCTTGGACCAACTTCTACAATCTTCACGTACCTTGGAATGCTTCCTAAAAGCTGCAATACAAAAAGATTGATATCATGACTTATTATATCAAGGAGAACAAACAAGACACGCGCCAACGAAACCATACAAATACAAAAATAACATGCACCGGCAACAAATCAACAAGCTGAAAGATACAATTTGTTGCACGGTTGCACCTTACCGCCCTCCCTTGTATTCTTCTCAACACAATGGCTAGTATAATCACGAGTTGATAAATACCGTGCATCACAAACACTGTCGTTATTTGTAGCCTTAAGGTCCCGACCCAAACTGCCACATGTCCGATTCAATACCATATCCCGTAACCTAATGCTTGAGTACCTACTCCAAGGTACCGAGTATCCCTGACTGCAGAAATTCAAGCATCTAGCGTAAGCATGAAGACGATCTATTCATTAAACCAGCCTCATGATCTCCAAAACAACATAAGAAAAGTGGCAACAATTAATGCCTTGTAAACCAGACAGATTTATCATTTTATCATTTAAAACCATTCATTCAGCCGTAACTCAGTCACAATAGAACAGCTGACACGCCCAACCCATTCGCATGCCAACAAGAAAACGAACTAGAACCGGAGCTATGCAACGTCTAAAAGACATAGTTCCATGGAAATAGAACAACCCCAGATGTTCAAGATGGGGAAAAAGTCAACAAGACAACAAATTTCAGAGGCAATATGATTTCTCCACATGATCTGCCCAAAGAATCTCAAAATCTCCCGTAGCACATACGCAAAGCATTTGCAAGAAAAACCAAATTACTAAGCAGCAATTTCAGTCAGACAAAGCAATCTTCCGAATGAGATAAAGTCTACTCGTCGCGTACTCGCTGCCGCGCCGCGGATAGCGAATGCCACCCTCGCCGGCGCCGCCTCCAGCTCCGACTTCATCAGCCGCGGATGCGCCGGAGCCGGAAGAAGACCTCTCCGGCATATCACCCCCTCGAGCGCCCGACGCCGCGCCGATAAACGCGAGAGCTCCTCTCGCGTCGCACTTCCGCGACACCGCCTCGCGACCAGACAGCGCGCCGCGCCGCGACACCTCGTCCAGAGCCCTCCGCGTCAGCATCGGACCGCGGTCGCACCGGCCAGCTCCCACAAGAGTCACCTGATCCAACGAGGCGGAAGTTCGTCAGCGATCGAAGCGGACGCCGCGGAAAGGAAAATCGAAACCGAATCGAAACCGGTGGAAGATCGAACGAGGAATCCGAATCCGACGATCAACGAAGCCGGAAGAAGATGCATGCGCTCGAGTTCATTAGAGATACCGACCCCAATCGACGGAGTTTCGTTCCCGACGATCCTTCCGACGATGTTGCGGAAATAAGCATGGCGAGCGATGATGACGTGAGAAAGAGAAACGGATAAGATCCAAGGATTTAGAAAAATTGATATGGGCCGCGAGTGGCAGGAAAGGCCCGCCGGCCCAATAATCGGAGCGTGGGCTTTGGTGTTACGAGAAGTCCCACATCGCCAGTGCCAAAGGAAACTAGACGGTTTTTATGTTGATGGAGGGGCGGAAGAGTTCGTCCCTTCGGGGACATCCGATAAAATTGGAACGATACAGAGAAGATTAGCATGGCCCCTGCGCAAGGATGACACGCACAAATCGAGAAATGGTCCAAATTTTTTTTCCTTTTTACCACTTTGCTTCAATTTTCATTTAGAGTGATTTCGGCTTATTTCTCTTTTACTCCCCTTTCTTTCTAATTTGGCTTAATTTTCAATTAAAAAGTGATTTTGGCTTCTAGCTCATCAATAAAATACATATGATGTTGCTTACTAAATTGAAATGTGGCTAATCTAACGATTGTATCTCCTACTTGGCTTCAATTTTCATTTAGAGTTATTTCAGCTTATTTCCTTTTACTCCTCTTTTCTTTCTAATTTGGCTTCAATTTTCATTTAAAGTGATTTTGGCTTCTGGCTCATCAATAAAATACGGATTATGTTGCTTACTGAACTGAAATATGGCTAATCTAACAATTGTATCTCCTTCACTGTGAGCAACCATGAAAGACTGGCCTCTTCATCTATATATCTCAATAATCGTGTACTCTTTTTCCATGAAGACATGCCCTGTTTTTGAAAACTTATAATCGCATCAATTAGCAAAAGAAGTCGCTTTAGGCGCCAGATTTTATATGACTACTGCGCATAACTTTCCATGCCAGGCCTTGGATTGAAGTTTCACTCATTCAACTGCAGAGACCAAAAGGACATATAGTCAGGGTTGTGCACATCTTCTTAAAATCACAACCTAATGTTCGATTGCAGTCTAGCAGAACTCAAATGGCCGAGGCTAGATTATTCATTATTGACACAAATAAGCAACACTTCAACAAAGCAGAACTAAGAACACTACGATCCTGCAGCAAAGCAACTCTGCTACTCTGTTCAGGATGCCCTCGCCACATGGAGAAGTACCCATGTTGTCGGTTGACCTTTCATAGTGAAGAGAAAATAGGAACTCCTGGCAAGGTGGCCCCCGCATCAACGATGAAAATGTTGCCCGTGACGTACTCCGAGGAGTCGTGGATTAAGTAGCGGATGAGCGTAGTCAACGCCGGATCAGAGGTCCCGAATGTTCTCAGAGGGACAGTTTTCTCAGCCACATTATTCAGCCAGTCTCTTTGCATGAGACCCTGTGTGATCTCGGATTTAAAAAGTCCAGGTGAAATTGAGTTCACTCTAATTTTGTACTCCCCAAGTTCCAAGGCCATGACCTGTTATTAACGATATCATCATTTGGTCAAAACTTTGTTCCCGTTATCTCGAGGAATCTAGACAACCACGTGAAACCCACAAACCAAGCTCAAAGCAATAGAAAGTTTGTAGGATACAGAAAGGAGTCTTGTGACTCTATTCCATGGAACAACTACCTTTGCCAAAAGCTTAAAGCAGATGTTTGCAGCCAGTAATTCTATTATAAAAGAGAAAACTTGATTTTCATATGTATAGCTGAAATTTACTCAATCAGAAAGCAAATGACTTGACTGTCTGCCATCTTCAATTAAAGTTATCATTACCTTTGTCATGGTATTTAGGCCTGCCTTTGAAGAAGCATATGCAACACCCCCAGGAAGTTGTCCTCGATTAAGACCAGCGATAGAGGAGATATTGACAATGGATCCTCCCTGGTTAGCATCACGCATGCGTATGCACACATATTTTGACACCAGCCATGATCCTGTCAGGTTCGTCTTGAAAGTATGATTCCATTCCTCCTCAGACAATTCCAGTGGAGATTTTACAGATCCTGGGTTGCAAGAAAGAATGATCATTCCATACGCTATTCCAGTATCTGGATAATAAAATGACTAACGAAGCACATTTAAAGAAAAAGGCATCTAATTAGAAGAGTTGAACAAGCAAGAGAGAGTATGCAGTGATCATGCTGAATTGCAAGTATGTACCGCCCCACAACAAATTGCAAAGAATTTTCTTTCGCCTATAGATGCAAACTTCAATTGGCAGGAGAAGCATGTGAAGCATGTAAATTCCACAAAAGATGCCTGCTGTGGACTTAGAAAAATGAAGGTGCTGAGAAGTCAAAAACAAGGAAAGAAAGAGACAATGGTCATTAACACTTGTCGAGCAAAGAAGATGCAACTATTTGATTGATTGACTCCAGACACAGGCGAAAGGCCATACCTAAGCTGAACATATTCAAAAACCAG
Organism: Eucalyptus sideroxylon; assembly: GCA_014182405.2. Taxonomy (NCBI): domain Eukaryota; kingdom Viridiplantae; phylum Streptophyta; class Magnoliopsida; order Myrtales; family Myrtaceae; genus Eucalyptus; species Eucalyptus sideroxylon. Next base: position 519,806 of record CM024552.2, read on the forward strand.
CATATTCAATCAAAATTGAAGGCTGTTTAATTTTGTGGTATCCGCAATACTCCAAAGCACCATGAGTCATCAGTCCAGGAGGCACTTGAAAAAACGTAAGCATCAAATGCTCTGCTTTTAAATAATCTCGTGCTTGGTACGTAGCTGCGCAATACGTTCTCCTCTAAATGCTTACTCGGGCCAACTGAGGACTCACCCGAGTCAGTAAATTGCTCAAGGAAGAGATTCAAAAACAGATCTTTCTTAAGGACTCGAACGATAATCATTATCACAATAATGATATCACAAGAAAGGTGGGATCTTTTCCTTATTCTCTGCTCGCAAATCAAACACCGATTCAGTCTAAAGCTCAAATTCGAGCACTGCGACAGCTTCGACAACGAAAGGCACGATGTCAAATCAAACACACTGATTCAAATTGCGGCAGAAACCGCTGCAGCCATCCACTAATGCAAGTTAAACCGAAAATTGGGTTCAGGTGAAATTCCTCAAACACATAACGATACGACAAGCCAGTATCACGTCAGCCTCCTCCTCAATTTCAGCAACCAATCAGCACGAAATAAACATGGCGAAACCGAAAGTCAAAACAGGTGAGCAGGAATAGCATTACCGCGAACCCCAGCGTTGTTAATCAGCGCATCGATGCGCCCGAACGCATCCCAAGCGCTCCCCACGGACCTCTCGATGGCGGCCCCGCCGGCCGCGACGTCGAGCTCCACGGCCACGGCCCTCCGGCCGCCAGCGGAGCCCGTGGGGGCCGGCGATCCGATGCCGTCGATCTCGCCGCAGAGGGACTGGAGCCGATCGACGCGGCGGGCGGCGGCGACGACGCGGCAGCCGGCCCGGGCCAGGTCGAGGCAGAACTCGCGGCCGAGGCCGGAGGAGGCGCCGGTGACCATCACCACCTTGTCACGGAGGTCGCGCCACGGCTCGAGGTGGCCGGCCGCCGGAGATGCCATTTCGCGAGCGGCCATTTCCTCGCTTTGCAGGATCTGAGACGAAGAGAAGGGAAACGACAATGGCGGGGGAGTTGGTTCGTGGATGAGGATGATGATGATGATGATGATTGACCGGGATTTGGTTGGGATGGGTTGACTTGTGGTTGACTGGATGCTAATCTTTTTCCTTTCTTTATTTTAAATTTTTAGTGCATGGATGGTGGATGCCAATGACATGTTGACCATAATGCCTAAATTTGTCGTAAACGGATTAAAAAACATCAATTTGCATATGACACATTTATAATCTATCAATAAACGGGTTATAATTGTTTAAATTTCCCTCCAACTAGTTCACACATATCATATATAGAGTAAACTCTTAGGAAGACCTATTTGCACAAGGATTAGACGTGAGAATGTCCCTGGCTCGACTAATCATCTTGAGAATTTGCACCAGCAAAGCCTCTCAAAACTTCAACTTGTCTTCTATCTTTAGATATAACAGTGAAATTGTGGTTTATGTATCAACTCCCATAGTCAACCGATCCGCACCGAGGAAGCATGCTAGCTTACGACCTTGAAAAGCGTCCTTAGCTCGGCCTCGAGAGAAATTGCAATAATCTGTCGAGCAAGCAACACTTGACCATCTATCCGATATGCCACATAAAATGCCTCCGAGAGGCCAAACTCAGTTTACTCTTGGAAACCAAAATATTTAAAGCTATCGAAATAGGCCAAAATGCATATCCTAACTCATATTTATTTAAATGGGTCAAGTCAAAATTAAAATATGGATTATATTGGGTTTTGATAAAAACCTAGAGGTGTTAAAATGGGTACACAACCCATTTATTGACTCATGTTTGTTTAAATGGATCGTTGATAGGTCGGGCCTTATTTCCCAAGGCACCTCTTATGGGTTTTAAAAATAAAATGACTAAAATATATAGGTCTTAAATGGGTTTACTTTGTCCCTATTTAAGACTCATTTACCAACCCATTAAAGATAAACCATGATCTAGTCTTCCTTACTAGAGGTGGTAAAATTATAATTATTTTTTATTTTTATTTTCTTTTTCTTTCTTCTTTTTTTTTTCTTTCTTCTTCCTCCGATGGCCGACAACCAGCCAGGCAAGCCTTGAGCTTGCCTGATTTGGCGAGACGGAGGCCTCACCGACGTCTAGTGAGGCTCGAGCCTCACTGATCTGGCAAGCCTCAAGCTGGCCAGCATCGACGAGTCGAGCGAGCTCGAGGCTTGCCTGTGGCCGACCGTCGGCTGTCGTCATGACCGGTGGCTAGCCAAAGAAGAAAAACAAAAAGAAAAAGAAAAAAATTATTTAAAACTAATTAAAATTCGATTTTTTTAAATAATTATTTTAAAATTTATAAAAATTGTCCATTAAATTTTTATTGTATAAAACTATTTTAACAGTACCATTTTTTTTAAAAATAATATATATAAGAAATAAGTTTTCTTAAATTTAGTTAAATGGGTATACATGGGCCAAAAAATTTTGTATTGCAATAAATAGGTTATAAACTGGTTAAATGAGTTGATTTGGGTCAGACCATTTATGACCCAACTCAAACCCAATCCAACCCACCCGAACGGGTCTAATAAAACCCAAAACAATGGATGTTTATGTTTTAAGTCAAGAAACCCACTTTCAACCCAAGTCAAGATTTCCAAGTCCTTGCTCCTCTCTTCACTCTCCTTCCATCCACCGATCGCGAATGGAAAGATCGTGGGTTGTACTTGGTCATGGTGTTTTGGTCGTGGGTTTGTTTCTCAGATGCTTCGGTAGTTGTGTTTCACATGTAGCTTTCTACCTAATGTTTTGGACGTGGAGTGCCTATGAATTGTTTGTTTTTATGCATGGCTAAGGAAGATGACAAAACTGGGCTCTCCTTTCTCGGGGGAGAAAGTTCACTTAGTCAAAAAAAGATCGATTATATGGTGCTCTATATTGACCCAAAGGACAAATGTGTAATCTAAAGAAAATACATTTCTACCTGTGTATACATTTCTACCTGTGTATTTCGAAGTGTGTCCCTCTCGTCTCGATATTGTGTTTCGTGGAGATGTTAGGCCACTAGTTATTATTTTCGTTATTGTGTTTCGTGGAGATGTTAGGCACTAGTTATTATTTTGAAGACGATATAAGTACTATCCCCATTGCTAACAACTTAAGATTTGAATCCGGTTGTTATATTTACTTTTGACAATAAAATACAATTGTCGGAGCAATAATTGCTCAAAAGTATGTTATTGTGTAATAAATTCATAACTTCTCATCAATTAAGACATGTAATTTTGGGAAATGAGCAAAAGAAGGTAAATTAATATGGATTTGTTTTTGTTATGAGAAAATTATAAATTAGGCTTTCATCAAGTCCAATACATTGAGATCTCTCATCCATATTTAACGTAAAACCAAAATCCATACCTGTTTCCTGATTTATGGATGGCCCAGCCTAGACTTTTACCATCAACTTCATGCCTCATCCGCCGTGATATTGAGCTCCACGGCCACCGCTCGCTAGCCGCCCAACCCAGCCGCAGCCATTGAGCCCGGGGGCAACGAACCGAGGCCATCAATCTCGCCACAGAGGGACTAGAGCCGATCCACGCAACACACAATGGCGACGATGTGGTAGCCGGCCTGGGCTAGGTTGAGGCAGAACTTGCGGCCGAGGCCGGAGGAGCCACCTTGTCACGGAGGTCATGCCACAGCTCGAGGTGGCCAGCCGCCGGAGATGCCATTTCGCGAGAGGCCATTTCCCTCGCAGAATCCGCGACGAAGAGAAGGAAAACAATAAGGGGAAGTTGGCTCGTGGATGATGATGGCTGGGATTTGGCGGGATGAGCTGACTTGTAAATGGGTTGTTCTTGTTTAAATTTCACTCGAACATTTTTACACGAAATTTATGGATGGCTCGTGAGCTCTACATTGCAGGAAGTAAACTCTTAAAAAGACGTATTTGCGCAGCAATTAAACAAGAGAATTTCCCGTTCGACTAATCATCCCGAGAATTTGCGCCAACAAAGCCTCTCAAAACTTAAACTTGCCTTGTATTTTAGAGATGAAAGGGGAATTGCGGTATACAAATCGACTCCCGAAGTCAATTAATTCACAGCGAGGGAGCATGCTAGTTTATGACCTCAATAAAGCGTCCTTAGCTCAACCTCAAGAGAAATTGCACTAACCCGTTGAGCAAGCAACGCCTGACCATCCATCCGATGCGTCCCGTAAAATGCCTTCCACGGTGGCCGAAGTCAATTTACTCTCAAAGGCCAAAAGATGTAGAGCTATCGAAATAAATTACAACCCACATCCCAACTCACATTTATTTAAAAAAGTCAAGTCAAAGTTAAAATATCAAATATAATGGGCTTTGAAAAGTAAAGCCGAAGAAAATAGATGTTAATGTATTATTCAGAAACCCACTGTCAACCCGATTCAAGAGTTCCAAGTCCTTCCTCCTCTCTTCCCTCTCCTTCCATCCACCGATCTCGAATGGAAAGATCGTGGGTTGTTCTTCGTCGTTTTGGTCGTGGTTTTTTTTTTCTTAGATGCTTCGGTAGTCGTGTTTCACATGTAGCATTCCATCTAATGTGCTTCACATGTGCGATGGTTTTGTTTACAATTCACATGTAGCATTCCTTGAGATTTAAAGAGGTTGGTGGAAGCAGAAACAACAATGTTGCATCTTCGAAGGCCAGCACACTTACCTGAATACCATCTCGTGGTATTCTACTGCCAAGTGATTTCTTGAAGTTTTAGCTGTTTTTTTTTCAAGTTTGATAGGTTGATTCTTTTAGGTAGTGATGGTACTTCGCAGATTTTTCATTGGTGGTGCGTAGAGTAAAGATTCAGCCTCATAAGACGGAGTTTCCATTGGCTAAGTAGCCTTGGTCACGCTAATTTTGGAAATTGTTGGACATTGATTTGAGGTTCAAGGTTGATAATGGATTTTATAGAGTGCCAATGAATTGTTTGTGTTTATGCATGGCTAAGGGAGATGACAAAACAGGGCTCTTTTCTCTTGGGGAAAAAAGTTCACTTTGTAAAAAGATTGATCGTATGGTGCTCTACATTTACTGACCCAAAGGACAAAATGTGTGATCTAAAGAAAATACATTTCTACCTATGTGTATTTTAGTCTCTCTATTGTCTTTCGTGGCGATGTTAGGCCACTAGTTATTATTTTGAAGACGACTTAAGTACTCCCTCCCATTGATACAATTTAAGATTTGAATCCAATTGTTGTGTTTTCTTGGACGGAAAAATACAATTGACGGTGCAATAATTTCTCAAAAGTATGCTTTTGTGTAATAAATTTGTACCTTGGTCGTGAACTAAGATGTGTAATTTTGGAAAATGAGCAAAAGTAAATTAATACGAATTTGTTTTTGTTATGAAAAATTGTAATTTGGGTTGTTATCAAGTCGAATACATTTTTCAACCCAAAAGAAAAAAAAAAAGTCCAATACATTGAGATGTCTCGTCTATAATTAAAACCAAAGTCCAAACCTGTTTCATGATTTTATGGATGGTTCAAGCCTGACTTTTACTATCAACTTCTTGCCCTCAGCCATAACACGTACCTAAGGTCTGTCGCAAACTCGACGAGTTGGTTCATGAAGCCGTCTGTTCTTCAAATCCGATATTTTAAGGAGAAAAGTTGCCTAAAATGGATTCTGGGTTGGATTGGGCATAGGTTGGGATAGGTGTAGTTAGCCAAATATAAACATATTAAGTTTGTCAACTGACTTTGACCATTTTCGACTCATTACAATCCACTTATTTAATGGATTTACATGTTCATTTGATTTGATTCATCGTGGCGAGAGAGGTCCCAATTAAAGCTGGCAATTCACATCGGCATGTCATAATCGTGTTCATAATTCGCGTCGACTTAGGAATATTTCGATTCTGATTTCACATGCCAAATCATTGGATTACAAAGAAGACACATGCGGTGTTCGATACCGGATTTTCTTTCTGAAAATTCGCGTTTCATCTCATGGCACGCCGAGTCGTGCAAACAGATCGTGTCCAGCATTACCGGCCCCCGGTAATTGATCGTTTCACGGGCCTCAAGCCATTGCACCCCGGGTGGATCCGCTCCACAGCTCCAAAAAGACAGAATGGGCCTCGAAATGTCAACGAGATCCACACACCAAAGCAGTGAAAAAGGCCTACGTTCGAGAAGGCGGTCGCCTGCGAATCCCACACGTCCTCGAAAACCGAAAAAATCTTAGGGCATCGAGCGATGCTTGGGAGGGCGCTTTGATCTGAGGCCAGCAATTTCTGCTTTTTTTCTTCTTTTGCTTGCAGTAGGAGCAGAAGGAATATTAACGTTGTGGATGGAGAATTTTCTCTCCGGAATCGAACCCCCGATTGCGGCACCTTCCACGGTTTCTTGGCGTGTGGAGGAGAGCCGATGGAAAAAGAGATGGAGAAGGGGCGATGGACGGGCGAAAAAGGAATGGGACAGTTCAGGAACATGCGCGGCAAAGAGGAGACCGGAGAATATACGGGGAAAGCCTGCAAAAGCTCTTCTTTTTTCTTTTTTCTCCCTTGAAAATGATGGCATCTATTAACCTTCAACGAATATTTCATTTCAGAGTTGTGTTGATAAGTTTTTTCTTTTTTGAAAAAGTTCCACTTTTTTTTCTAAATGGCTATTGGACTCTAGGCGAGATAAGTCAAATATATATCTTTTTAAATGCAGAATTTTTTGTGAATTGGTTACTAGAGTAAAGGCACGCACATGTTCGTTTAGAATATTGTTCAATTAGAATATTAAAAATTTGGTGATTAGCTGTCAAGGATGCAATGCACGAATTTCTTCGGAACAAAATTAATACCAAAATCCTTCTTTTCATCTAACCAATAACCCCTCAATCTTTACCAAAAAGGCAAGAAGAAAATACATAAGAGGGACCAAACACAAATATCTTTTTAACCATAGGTATTCTTTCGGGAGCAATAGAGGCTAATGAGGCATGGGGTCCATATTGGAATTGGGAATCCCTTTTATAGTTAAGGGGTCCCTCGATTGGATTTGATTGGTTTTCGACCCCCTCAATCACTACGAATGCCCCTTATTAGTACAATGGGATGTGTCTATTTATCTATCTTTTAACTTGAAATGGGAGCAAAAAAGAATATAAAAAAATCATACTTTTATACAATATCTTAATTGAATTATATGTAATGACCATCTTGCCCCAAAGTTGTCAAAAAGCAACATAAAAAAGGAGGTCATTTTCTTTGAAGTAAATAGAGAATGAGGAAGTGAAAAAGGCTTGTATTCACTTCGATAAACATACAAAAATAAATGAAAAATATAATCTGTCCCCATGAAACGAGTCCCAAGGAAAGGACCTCAAATTTAGTCAAGTTCTAAATACAATCAACGTCATTTCAATCCTTAAACCTCAATTACAAATCGACAAGTCAATTTTTAACACCATGATTGCCTTAAAAAAAAACGGGTTTTAGCACTACATTGATGCAAATTCGTGATGCCCTCCAAAAATGATGGCTCCACGGGGCATCACTCTTTCGGTGAACAGACACAACAAATCATAACGAATTAGTGAATAAGTCGGGGTTAGATCGAATCACGCTAGATATCACCCTCAACCTAGAAGTACATGAAATAATTTTTTCTCTCCGAATCTTACTAGTTGCTACTGATTAAATGGTCGGACAGAATAATGGACAATATAATGTCGGGAATGATGTCACTTTGAATTCGCGGACTGAGGCGGCTCAACGCTCGACCTGGCGGTGGTGCTGACAATTTAGGAGACAACTAGGCGAGCCTTTGCACGCCATCATTTATCACGCTCCCCTCCCCCGTCAATCCACACCCCCTAGCCCTCGATTCCACCGAAAAATTATATTAAAAATTTTAAAAATAAAAAAGAAGAAGAAAAACATGCTCCTTTTTTTTTTTTTTCCTGCCCTTCTTTTTTAAAAAAAAAAAGAGAGAGTAAGATCAGCTTTTCTTCTTTTCTTTCCTCAATGGCGTGTCGTGTTCCGGAGCCCGACATGCTCTGTTTTTCTCTGTAGCAGAAAGGGCAACCTCGGAATTCCCACCCCCCCAATCCGAGCCTCCACGAAACCGCTCCGCCACTCGCCGCGGGGGCCGTCGATCGGGGGAGGGGCGGCTCCCGGCGACGTCGCGACGAATCGGGGCGCGCGTGGCGGGGCGACGGCGGACGCGGCGCGAGTGGGGAGAGTCTCTCTCTCTCTCGCTCTCTCTCTTCGGTGCTGCTGCGACTTAACTTTTTTGACAGCGGCGCCGCCTGCTTGGCAGGGAGAAATTTATAAAGGCCGGCATTAAATAATCTGGATTTTCCCACGCTTCCTTTTTTTTTTTTCTTGAGGGAGGGAAATTCGGCGCGCGCAGGTGGGAAGGACGACGGACCACGCGCGGCCAAATGATGGCGTCGCGTCACGCGACCTTGAGCCATTCGTACGGGGTTGGTCCCCGCTTCTTTCCTTACTCCTGCCCATATTCCCAAATCTGATGAATATTCGCGTCCTTCTTTTCGATGATATATATTATATCTAAATGGTCTGGACCAAGTTGTAATTTGCTTTTAAATTCGAGCTTTGTTATATTTCATCTTTTACTCCTTGAGCCGAAGCGGTTTAATAGTCAATTTCATCGTGTGGATATATCAGTCCAAAAATCCAACTCGATCACAAAATTAACTCGCATAAGAAAGTAATTATTAAATTTTGATTTAATATGTAATATTATCAATAATTTTTTTAATGAATGTGGTTACCTAAACTTTAACTTAATATATAATGTTGTATTTAAAATTTCATTTGTTCGGTGTGAGTATTGGACTTTTTATATATGTTTAATCCAATCACTAAATTATAAGAGAATATCCAATCAATCCAGTCCTTAAACTATATGAATATATAAATATCTTATTGAACAATTTTCTATATGATTCAGGTACTATATTAAACATATATAAAAAATTCAAAGATCACATTTCAATAAATTAAAATTTTGGAAATGATATTACATAGTAAGTTAATATTTAGAGATCACAAATAATAAATTAGAAATCGAGGAACGACATTACAAATTGAATAAAAATTTAAAAATTATTTATGTCATTTTTGCATATGCCAAACGTGGGGTGAGGATTTCTAAGCAAGCATACCGAACTCGACTTTGCCTAGGCTATTTGGCGGGGCCTATTTTTCTTTTTCCCCACCCGCTCAATCAAAGCACGTCTCTGACTAACAAAAAGAAAAAGTAAAGCATGTCCATTGGGAACGTCGTTTCAGAATTTCCGGCGCGTTTGTCAACTGCAGCAGCTGGATCGATTTTCTAGCTTCGTCGCGTCTCTCGAGCTCGATCAATGTTCGATTATATGTCTGGAAACTCTGTATTCCATCTTGGAACATCACACGACTCCATCATGGAACCGAAATGGACTGGAATCTGAACATCTGATTGGTACATCTCTTCATTTCAACTATTTACTTCCATTAATGAAAGAAAACGTCATGTGTAATTTGGGATAACGTGATTTGAATTGCTAAAAATGGACTGTTGCGATTTGCATTTGAAATTGGCAAATTGACCTGATAGTCCATTATCTTGGAGTCACATACTAGACTATAGTTAAATTTGTATTACGAGAAAATTGTAGTATGATCTGAGATAAAATAAATAAAACATCAAGACATGATGCTATTTATAGCGATGCCACCTGCCTAGAGAAATGAGATCTTAGGAAGAATATACACGATCACCATTTATAAGGCAACTCATTCTTTAAGATAACAAGCTCCCTCCCATCTAATTAACGTGGGATTTAAGGTATTACGAATTCTTTCCCTGTTCATATGTACATATACTTTTAATTTAGATAGCACATACGAGAACCCCTCTTTTCCAAATGATACTTTATCTCTAATAAGGCACGGACTTAAATGACAAGAAAGTTTGCTCCTCTCCTTGTTCCATCGAGTTCAAGTATTGTTGAGAGATGTAAAAATCCCGAACGCACCAACCCGATGTGAGGAAGTACACCCTTAAAGTCACCCGGAAATTCGACCAAAAAAAAGAACTCACTCGGAAAGGCAGACCAGTCGAAACGCTTCTGGCTCGGACACCACCCGATGAAAACGGAACTTGTCAGCATAGAACTGTAGGGTGTGAATGCACGAGATGAAGCAAGCTCCCTCAGAGTCGCCATCTGATGTGGGATGTCCAGCACCAGCACCAGCAACAGCAACCTCAAGTTGAGGTGCTTAAGGTGCTTAAAGTATCGATGACTGGTCTTTCCAGTCGGTCTCCTTAACGAGTGATTGTCGCTTTAACGTGCGCTCTTAATGGAAGTATTCGCTCGCATATTGGTTTTCGGACGTATGCAAGAAAGCTTTGCATCTCGTGGAAAATGAGTCGCTCGCGTTGGAATTGGATGTGGGAATAAAGATGCGTTAGTTTAAAGCAATCCAGCTTGCATGCCGTCCAACGTCCTCTCACTATATATACTTTACATCCATCAAGGTCCTCAGATCCCCTATGGTTTACGAGAGTCAAACTAAAATATTATGGACCGACCACGATGTTTTTTAACACGTTCTACGTCGTTATCAGGAGCAGATTTAGCATACCATATTGCTCGCTTTTCCAAAGCTCGACATGCATGAAAACGACATTATTGTTCACTTCGAACGCGAACGCAAGCACGATGCATAGTGGCATCAGACGGGGGCCGCTTTCACACGCACGTCCACACAAAAATCCACGCTCATAAGGGGCGGGAGATGCTAAAGCCAAAAACGCGAAGGGAAAGCGACCAAGAAAATCTACATGCAACGTCAGAGAACTCGCCCGCTTTGAATTTGACCGTCTCTCTCTCTCTCTCTCTTTATCAGAATCAGTGGGGAGGCAATCTAAGATGATTGAACCAGCTTAAAAAGGGAGAAGAAAAAAAATGGGGGGTATTCGATCTTTCCCAGTGATTTAAATTTGAAGTTAGTGGCGAGACAAATGCCCGTGAGGTTCCACTTTGACTGGCTTGCATAGGCTGCTTTCAGAAATAGGTTTTTGTTGTCCCGACTTGGTAAAGGAACAAAGGAGGAAGCGGGTCACCCTGTCCTTTTGTAGCCATAGCATCCATTCCCTGCTGCACGGGCGACGGTGGATCGTTCCTTTTTACCCCCAACTTGCGCGATCTCGTGCCTGAGATATACATGTTAGTTCATCTGCAGAGATTTGATTCGAGGAGGGTCGGAGGAGTTTTCGAAGGTTCGAGCAAAGGAGATGGCTGCCGCATCTGGGTTGGACTATTCTCTAAGGAAACTCCCTGTTCTGGAAGTCCTTGAGAGGGAAGGAGTGGCGATGCCGTGGCGATGCCGTGGCGATGAAATGGAAAGTTTCGAGTTGCGACGGACACGGATTCGGGTTTGATATGAGAGAGAACCAACTTGCTCGGTGGATGCCTACGTGACGACCCTTTGACTTTAGTTTTGGAGGACGGAATGAGTCATGAAAGTGACCTTTTTCCAAGCCTAGAAGCCCTTTCTCTCGATGAGGGTGGGGCCATGTTTTTGGCAACCCTTTGGCCCACCGTCCATAGTGTTAACTAAAAATCATTGACGTGGATAATGGTAACTGTAATATAATTAACGTTAACATAAATAATTTTTTATTTTCTTTCTTTCTTTCCCTTTTTTTTTTCTCTATCAAGTCTGGCTAGGACTGGTCAACACCCATCCACCATAGAAGGGCTATTGGCCATTGGGCAAGGGTGGCATTCCTCACCTATGGCCAGTGAGGGCTTTGCAGCTCTCATCAAGTTTGGAAGAAAGAAAGAAAAATAATAAAAAATAAAAAATTCATAAAATCTTTAAAAAGAATATTAACATCAGTAGTAGTTGTATTACGTAAGATGTTTAGTATTTACTTTCATAATTTTTTATTAAAGTTGATCGGATAAGCTTGATTGATAAAATAAGAAAATATATATGATTGAATAGATAAATTGAATTAATAAAGGTGCAATGAATGTATGCGTTTTTTGGACAATTCTCCCTCTTTTTTAACTCAATCGTTCCGAACACTTTCTCAATGTTTTCGATAATGTCCGTTTGCACTGGCCATTAGGAAAAGGGTTTCCCTTGTAATGGCGTGCCCTAAATCCGACACCGGACAAGGGGGCCCGCCTCCACATAAGCATGATGGTCAATGATGAGGGGGAGTACGTGACACGTGGTGGATAGTTGCGCGTGATATCGTGGATTTGTATTCCCTGATATGCCGCAATCATTCCTGCATCTGAGGATTCTTTTGATCCCTTCCTTCCCCCTCCCTTCCAAGATTAATAAATAAATATATGATGTGCTCTTGTCCTGAAGGTGTTGGACTCTATTTCCATCGTCGGTCCAAAATTCGCTTTCGTTTAGTAGACAAATTAATATCATAGTCCTAATCAAGCAATTATAATAAATAGAGTCAAGTCGAATATGTCACTATGAACACACATTTATCGAGAAGATGTATTTTGACACGTCAATGATCACTTTCGATAATTCACTGTACTATTCGATAAATAAGTACTTTCCGTATCTTTGACAATTGACACGACTCTTTTGCGATGGGGTCATAACCACCAAGTGTAACCTTGCAATAGATTTCCTGTCATCTTTCCAAACCTATTGACCGGTATACGGTAGTACTAGTACGAGTGGTAGTAGTAAGTCCGTGGAATTAAAGCCAAAAATGTTGAGCATGCTTGGACAAGTCAGCCCCTAGAAATGGAGGAACGATAAATAATGCCCTAATGTCTGACCCTAGCAAGTCTGCGCAAAACAGGCAGCTGCCAACAAATAATGATACGAAACATTATTTTTCCTTACAATTATTAGAGATGAACTCGATCCGACAGAGCCGATGATTTTAGCTTCGCTAATTGAAGAATTAAATGAAAAATAAAATCAAAACAAGAAGGGGAAAGACCGCTATGGAAGAATGAAAGAGATGATCTCCCAGGGGCATTGAATTTTAGAGAGCGTTCACTTCTAACTTAAGTTGAAATTTTTGGAAAATTGTTTTCTGTCCAGGATTTGATATGAAAAATCCGCTCGCAATGTATCTATTTTCCTGTCATAAATATTTCGATCTTTTCAATATATTAAGTTTATCGATTGTATTAAAAGTCACTCCGACCAAATTGTAAATTTTACTCGAATAGTAGTTGCTCTAATCTTGTCCCCGATCGGCCTTTTTTTTTTTCTATAAAAATCCATAAGTATACTTTGGTTTATATTCTCGCGTGATAGCATACAATATTTTTCTTTTTGATAAACAAAAGGTAAGTTTTGTAGCTCCTTCTGTCGACCGAAGTACAATGATTTGCTCTGAATTACGTTACAGATCACCTTCGTGAAGCTTTTCAAGCATACTTCTTGTAGTGCCGTACAAATTTTAATCTTTATGTATTCAATTACAATCAAATCATGTCCCAAGAGTTACTTCATAACAAAATGGCACAGGATAATGATAGTAATGGCCCTTCAATTATAATTCAAGATGCAATACGATCATCGAACTTATACTTAACGTGCAATATTATCCACAAACTTTTCATTTATTTAATATGGTATTTGATTTTTTAGTAATTGTTCAGTGTAGTCCGTGGATTTTATGAAAATATTTAAAATTTCAGGATCACATTAAGTAATTGATCAAAATTCAAGGTCCACATTGAACAACTTAAAAGAATTTAAAAATGACATTATATATTATTGAATAAAAGTTTAGGGATTATAATGAGCAAATTAATATATTAAGATCATTTGGGCCGTTTTTCCCCAACAGTAGCCATTTCTCCTTGCTTGAGAGGGGTAAAATTTATGTTAATTTAATCTTGGCAAAAAAGAAAAATGAGAATTTTCAAATAAAGATATGAAGATGACTTTATTTCAAATAAGGTCTAAATGTCATAATTTTCTTCTATAAGGGCTTGGAGTAATTATATCAATCTCAAATAATAGTATGACCTCACCAGTTGGTCAAATGCATTTTCGTAATTTTTTTATTATTCTTTCATCTTTTTTTCTTTATTTCTCCTTAACTAAATCATGTTAAAGATCCAGTATTTTCATAAGAAGACCAACTAAAAAAAGAAACTTAAAAAAAAAAAAAAAGAAAAATCTAAGTCCTCCTACCATTTTTTTCTTTTCTAAAATTTTTCAGCTCTTTTAATTTTTAATCTAACTGAACTAAAAATTTAGATTAAAATTATATTTGGACAAAAATGCCCTTAATCGAATATTTAGCCAACAAACGAGATCATGTTCTCAATTTGAAACTTTCGTAGTCATGTCACGCCATTTTTTAAAACAAAATCCACACCTAAGCTTATATATGAGAAAATGAAGATATTTCATGTCGTTATTCGAGAAATCAAGACCAATTCAAGCTCATATTTGAAATTTCCCCAATGGAAAATGGGGAGAATCTTTGGAGCCTCTATCGGGGGTTACCCTTTTTTCCTCTTTCCCTTGGCGATTCTGTTTGGACTTTTGTCCCCCCCTTCATCGGTCTTGAGCAAAGACCATACACAGACAACGACCATATCTCTCCCTCTCTCTCTCTCTCCATCTTTTCTCTCCTGGGCCTTTAAATTCCACGATAAATCGAAATCCCCCCCCGCACTCCTCCCTCCCTCCCTCCCTCTCTCTCTCTATAAGTGCGACAACATTGATTTCCCTTAACTCTCTCCTCTTGCACAGCAGAACAGAGCTTTCTCCCTCTCTCTGCTTTTCCATTTCCCCTGTCTGCCACCCAGAAACTCACAAAGCCTTTAATAATATTCACTCTCCTCTTTCCCCCACTCTCCACATTCTCTCTCTCTCTCGCTCGCCAGGAGCCACCCTGAAGCTGAAAGCTACGAACCAAGCCCAAAGCTCTCAGGGTGTCTCTCCTGTAATGGGTTGATTCTTGACCCCTCGCTCTCTCCTCAAGCATTGACCTTTTCCCCTCAGAAGGCTTCGCTACAGCAGAACTCGGTGACCCGGCTGATCAGACTTGGCCTGCATTTGCTTTTGACTCCCGTTCTTCGAACCCCCCCTTGCGAAACCCAGAACAGAGGAAAAGGAAAAAAACAGAGCTCCGGAGATGATCAAGGGTTCGGACCTGTACCACGTGCTGACGGCGGTGGTGCCGCTGTACGTGGCCATGATCCTGGCCTACGGCTCCGTCAAGTGGTGGAAGATCTTCAGCCCCGACCAATGCTCGGGGATCAACCGCTTCGTGGCCCTCTTCGCCGTCCCCCTCCTTTCCTTCCACTTCATCGCCCAGAACAACCCTTACAAGATGAACTACCGCTTCATCGCCGCCGATACCCTCCAGAAGCTCATCGTCCTCGCCGTCCTCGCCGTCTGGTCCCGCGTCAGCCGCCGCGGCTCCCTGGAGTGGTCCATCACCCTCTTCTCCCTCTCCACCCTCCCCAACACCCTCGTCATGGGCATCCCCTTGCTGCAGGGCATGTACGGCCCCGAATCCAAGAGCCTCATGGTCCAGATCGTCGTCCTCCAGTGCATCATCTGGTACACCCTCATGCTCTTCCTCTTCGAGTACAGGGGCGCCAGGCTCCTCATCGCCGAGCAATTCCCCGACACCGCCGCCTCCATCATCTCCTTCCGCGTCGACTCCGACATCATCTCCCTCGACGGCAAGGAGCCCCTCCAGACCGAGGCCGCGCTCGGCGACGACGGCAAGCTCCACGTCACCGTCCGCAAGTCCACCAGCTCCCGCTCCGAGGTCTTCTCCCGCCGCTCGCACGGCCCCAACTCGGGCCTCTCCCTCACCCCGAGGCCGTCCAACCTGACCAATGCCGAGATTTACTCCCTCCAGTCGTCGCGCAACCCGACCCCTCGGGGGTCCAGCTTCAACCACACCGACTTCTACTCCATGGTGAACGGCAAGGGCATGAGCGGCGTGAGCCCGCGGCAGTCCAACTTCGGGGGCCTGGGCTTCGACGAGGAGAGCGGCGTCCCCCCGGTGTACGGCAACGGGGCGAGGGCCAATGGCGGTGGGGCGTACCCCGCGCCGCCGAATGCCGGGATTTTCTCGCCCGTGGCGGCGGCGGCTGCGAAGAAGAAGGGAGGCGATGGGAAGGACCTGCACATGTTCGTCTGGAGCTCCAGCGCCTCGCCGGTGTCGGAGGGCGGCCTCCACGTCTTCCGAGGCGGGGGCGACTACGGGAATGAGCTCGGCGTTGGTGGTGGGGGTGGGGTGGCTCACCAGAAAGGTTCGGCCTTTGTTGACCCCCTTTTTAATGCGGAAATAGTAATTCTTTCAGTCATGTGTTTGTGGTTTTGTCTTTGTCTTTTGGTGGATTGAAAATATGTCGATGCGCGTGTGCAAATGCAACAGTTCACTGTGCACTGTCGTTGGAGTTTTGTGTTTTATGGGGGGTGGTGGTGTCAAACTGTATTTGTCCCTTTGAGCCCTCGAATGAGGTCATTGCTCTGCTTTTATGTGTGTGTGGGGTTGGCTTGGTTTCTCTTTTTTCGTTTCTTTCCTCTGTTTGGCCGATGTGCTCTGTTTTCTTGTCCCTGCAAGTTGGGCGTGCCTGCTCTGTTTTTCGTTGATAGATTTCATATTTTCGTATTGGTTTGTCTTGGCCTGCATCATTCGATCGCAAAACATAGGATGCTTTTTCTCAAACATTTTTGTCATTTTCCACTGTTTGTGTTGAAAAATGAGAACCACCCATGTTCGTGTTTCTGCCTTGGTCAGATTATGACGAGTTTGGGAGGGACGAGTTTAGCTTCGGGAACAGGCAGGTCCCGAACGGGGTCGACCGTGATGGGCCGGTGCTGTCCAAGCTTGGGTCGAGCTCCACGGCGGAGCTCCATCCCAAGGCGGCCGTGGACGGCGAGGCCAAGCCGACTTCCATGCCTCCGGCTAGCGTGATGACCAGGCTCATCCTCATTATGGTGTGGAGGAAACTCATCAGGAACCCCAACACATACTCCAGTCTCTTTGGCCTCACTTGGTCCTTGGTTTCGTGCAGGTATGTCAAAATTATGGCTTTTAAGCTACCTGAAAAACGCATTGTCTATCACAGCCAACCTCATTCGGCTAATGAAAATCTTTGATGGCATTACTTTCCAGGTGGAATTTGGTTATGCCGGCCATAATTGAGAAGTCGATTGCTATATTGTCGGATGCAGGTCTTGGGATGGCAATGTTCAGTCTTGGTACGTAATTTCCATATGCATAGCATCGACTTTTTTTACCGTTAAATCTCGCTGTGTTTGATCACTGGAATTTCGCCTAAACCATAGAATTGATTGAGTTGATCTTTGCAGGTCTGTTCATGGCATTACAACCGAGGATAATTGCTTGTGGAAACTCGATAGCGGCCTTTTCGATGGCCGTGCGCTTTCTCACTGGTCCGGCTGTCATGGCAGCCGCATCCATTGCCGTTGGTCTAAAACATAACCTGTTACACATAGCCATCGTGCAGGTCAAAAACTCATCAATTTTACCAAGTTCTTGATCCGAAGAGTCACCCTTCAATTTCTTTGGATGACGTTTTATATTCTCGATCTTCCAGGCTGCTCTTCCCCAAGGAATTGTGCCCTTCGTATTTGCCAAGGAGTACAACGTTCATCCGGACATTCTGAGCACAGGGTCTGTTCTCATTTTCTCCCGTTGATCAATTCTGATTCCAGTTATCCAGCTAGTCGAACTCCTCTCCAACCTTGTGTGTGCATGCACGTGTACGGTTCTATTTGTTCGATCTTGGAATCAACTCTTTCAATGTTTTCGTTTTGCAGGGTCATATTTGGGATGCTAATTGCTCTTCCCATCACCCTGGTCTACTACATCTTTCTCCAACTGTGAAGACACCCATGCCAAAAAAGCTCTCCGATTGATATGGACTCGAGCTAAAAAAAGATGAAGTGCCTCCATTTTGACTGGTTTTTCTATTTCTTTTTTTTGGCTTTTGCCCTTCTCATCTAACCAGAAGAAAGCAAACATCGGAGGAGAATCCAAGGAGGAGGAGGAGAAAGACGGTTGACAGAGTTAAAGGAGGTGGTCTTTTTGCAGAGCAAAAGAGGTGGATACTCCATGGGACATCATTAGGCTTAGGACTAATTTTTCTTTTTTGGGGCCTTTTTGTTGATCTCGACTTGAAAATCTCCCTTTCTCTCTCTGATCTTTTCGTGAACCTGGGGCTGTGTTCTTTTTGATGAAGAAAAGTGAAAAAAGATTGTTCATGGTCGGAGCTTTAACTTTCTGCGCTTTCCCGTTGAGAGATAGGAATTGATCCCCAGCTGCGTGAGCTGTGACCAGCTAAAATGCCATAATGCCTCAGCTGGTCTAATGATAAGAGCTATAAGCTTTAGCCGTATCCTTTGGCAACTGTAAAAAGACGGCGAATCCTGACACAAATGTTGGCTCTTTACCGAGCAGAGACGGACGCGCATCGATGAGAAAACACCGATCTTTTACAAAATCCCCTGAAATCGACACATCCCAAAATTCGACAGAGTAAAATGAAAAACAAAAAGGGTAACTTTCCGGGGTACCAAGTGATGGGTATTTCGGATTTTGAAAATAAACGGTCCCTTTAAGATATTATTTTAACTTTTTGTAAACTCAATGAGATTACCATAGTCTTCTGCAGAAGAAGGCTTTGCTTATCTGTCGTTTGCGGTAATGTTTCCAAGAGATTTCTGTGATCAATCGGGGAGAGATACGATGCCATTTCATCGGGCGGACGCTGCGAGTGGTCCTGGAGGTATCAAAGTTAGGTTTTAGGACAAGAACGAGGTACAGAAAGAAACATAAATGAATTGACGGGACTTTGGGCAAATGGAGAACCGAAGGGAAATAAAAGAAGAGAAAGGATTGATGATGATGCCCCATCATTTCCCTCCCCCATCAAAAGCCGTATCGTCCGCCAAACCCTGCTGAATCTCGGGGCAATGGCCACGGCCTACTGCATTAAAAAATACTCATCCGTGCCAAAACATACCCGCGGAGTGTTTGTCAACATGCCCCACCGAAGTGCCCAATGCCATCTTTATGAGCAAAGCGCCACTACTCTCAATCAAAGCAGACAAATGGCCCCTGTCCCTCCCCTTTCCCCCCTTAGTTTAATCAGGTCGTGTCCCGAATGCATCCCACCATCTCTTTTCTTAAAACCTCCCCGGTTCGCAAAGCGCGCACCACACCACCTGGACATTTCATAAGCAGAAAACAGTGCCATAAAGCGTGAAGTGACCGCATAAACCTGGTGTTATAGCCAGCTTTTTCGTGTCTGCAAAACTCAAAGGGAGGCGGGGCCAAGAACAAATGTGCAGCACATGAACCACTGATAAGTCACTAACCATAGAGCTTAGCCTTTATGGGGGGTGGTTTTGATTCATTTTTTTCAGCTCAAAAGCAATGTACTTGCTCCTCCTTGGGCGTGACCAAAATAGAGAAAAAGTCGGCTCACTCATGGATCATGGTCGGGTGACCCATGTGACCTGTATTAACATTAAGGGGGGCCTTTCATTGTTTAATCCCCATCACTAGTTGTAAAGGTATGATGGGATCACTCCTAATGCCCAGACAAAGGGCAAATGAATAGGCTACCAGATGGGTTTGGTCCGAATTGTATATCACCTCCCTCGCGAGTTTTATTTCTTGCTTTCCGGCTCGCTGCGCGATGAAAAAGTTCCCGTCGGTTTCTTTATGCTCTTTCTGAATAATAAAAGACGCGACTCAATGAGATTTAACGATAGGGAATGAACGTGAAAAGCTTGATGACATCAGGAGGATGAGCAGACGGCATTGCATTGGTTGATTTTACAAATTTTGGAATCTAGGAGCTGAATGGTTAACGACAAATTTGTCGAAGCAAAGCTAGTAATGAGTATGTGGTATTCCATTAGAGGCGATACTTATCCTATTTTATGTATGCATACGTGATGGATAGCATTCAATATTGATTGATTATTCGAGACTCCTAATATCCAACATCAATCCCTGTGGATTACAATCAGACCAAAGTTAGAATTGGCACCATCTATAATTATTAATGCTACGACAGAGGAGGACTAGAGTATAATTGGATCGTTGAACGACGCTGGATTAGTCGATCGTTATCATGTGCATCATGTGATTGGAAAAATGGAAAAACACACACAATACAAATGAACAATTTATTTACGTATGGACCAAGACTCAGAAAGTACAATTTGGGCTTGAGCCAACCACTGGTCAGCACACAAAAGGACAACAGGCTCGATGGGCCTTGAAGCCCCATTTGGACCTTCACGGATGATGCTTCAGCCCGGATCTCTGCATTAGTAGTCAACCCATTTGAACCTTTCGCTAAATGGACACACTAGCAAATCGAGCAGATAAGCAAAGTGGCAAACATATGTCTATTTTGAAAAGTATTTGCATGAACCCGGTATGGGTGATGAGCTCAATGGATCTCAATCGTTGGATGACGTGGATCCCACGTGGCAAACATGTCTATTTTGAAAAATTATTTTATGCTCCGGCAGAACATGAGTCCAGTGAATTTTGACCGCCGAATCGCATGGTCACCATGAGAGATCCATATCTTCTCAAAATTGAGAGTTATTAGACTCGTACACACCTAGTTCACGCAACAAACTAAATCCAAATAGTTCTTGACTAGGGATGGGCACGAGGCGCAACGGCCCACCGCCCACTCGTAACGAGCCCCAAACGAGGCAAATTTTCCCTGGAAAAGAAGGGGCGAAAAGCAAGGATTGGGTGGAGGGGAGGGGGAGGGTGTGAAGACGATATTCACCTTGTCTCGAGAAATTATCAAAACATCCTAAACACATTGTATTTGTGTCAATTCAATTTAAAGCTTCTTAATTGTGCTGGTTTGGTCCTAAACTATTTCACATTTTGCTAATTGAGTTAATCTGATCAATTTTAGTTGGAAGTTATCAATTTAAATGTTGATTTTCCTACGTGACATGATTGGCACCGACGTTGACATTTTTTATAATATTTTTATGGATTTTTTGTTTTTAATTTTATTTTGCTTTTTTTTTTTTTTTTTTTTTTTTTTAGAGTTGGCAAGGGTCTCTAATTGCTAGCCACGAGCAAGGATCGAGACACAATGCCCTCGCCAAATCTAGGCAAAGGGGTTGCGCATCCTCGCTTTGGTCAGCAAGGGTGTCATAGCCCTCACCAAGGCCCTCCTTGGCCACAGGGAGGGCTCATGAGTCCTTGCCTAGTGGTTGGCGACTTTCGTCAGCCCTCAATTCATTCAAAAACAGAAAAGAAAAGAAAAAAAAAAAATGCTAAAATTTCAAATATATATATTAAAAAATGTTCACCTTAGTGCTAGTCATGTCATATAAGAACGTCCACATCAATGATTTTCAGTTATAATTGGCCGAATGAACTCAATTGACAAAATGTAAAAAAGGTTTAGGACTAGATTGTCACGATTAAAAGGTTTAGGGCTCATTTGGTACTAGTATAATAGGTTTAACATCTTTTTTGGGTAATTGTCCCAAGCTTGCCTTGCCTTGTCGATCGGTTCTACTATAAATTAAATTTTATACAAAAATACATCTTACGCGTATTATTTACATTACTCACGTATTTCAATTTTAATGTAATGGCTTAAGATTTTCACTTTAAAGATTATTACATGCTTTACTTAAGAGGTGAAGAGGAGAAGATTTGTTGTATAAAAACCAGGCTAGCTCGTATCTTTGTTGTTGTTCACCTTAGGGAGTTCATGTGCAAGCACAAGCCTGGCTTTCATACGAGAGTCAAGCTTGTCGTTCAGCTTAGGGTTGTTTCCATGGGTTCCACCTTCACCTTTGTCTTATATTGACTGCTCGGAGAAGATCAGAGCTTGTTTGACTACGTGAAACCCACTCCTAAGGCTCGGGCCATTTTTTAAAATTCATCCAGAAGACCATTCTTTCTTGTGGAAAATTGTCAAGTCAGATGGCTAACGATAAAGAGATTATGTGCTCTGGGATAAAGATTCTATACCTAGAGCAGCGTCGCGAGGCGCGGATAGCCCTAGTAGACGTAACCGTCCCGCCCTGCCCCGCCCCGCCCCGCCCCGGGCCCGGTCCTGCACGGGGATGAGCCGGTGGCGGGGCATGTCTGCATTCTGTAGGGCAGGGAGGGGGGCCGTGACCACCCCAGTCAGAGAGGGACCATTGGAAGGGAATGCGTGAACCGTTCTTATGCTCTCGGCTTTCCCGAACGATGCTCCCATATGCCCTTTTTTGTAAGGGCAAGTAATTTCATTCTAAACTTTCATGCTTCAGATAATTTCGTGTTTGAGCCCATTGACGTTTTTTTGCCACTTTTCTGAATACTTAACGCACGAAAGGCGAGCTCCTCGTTGAAGGAGACTTACGCCCGATTAGGCATTTTCCCATCCAAATTTGACTTATTGTTTATCGCTTTTAAGTCTTATTATTTTCCCAATCCATGCATTGTGCGGTCATCCGAGCGTCATCGAGGTACGGTTCGGGGAAACTGTTAGGCTCGAAAGTGGGCCGAATGCTCACTGGTCAGACCGGCCCCCACCTTTCCCCCGGTCCGAACGGTGGGCATTTAGCTCTCTCTTGGTCTAAACAATGTAAACATTAGTTTTTCAAACATAGCTCACGATATCTGTCTGTTCTGAGCTTCATATTGAGGTCCATGTATTAATTTTACCCAACACGTTTTGTTTACGTGTACTTATTTTTTAAATTATTATCATCACCATCATTGATTTATTTAATTTATTGATTGCGCACTTACACATGGACATTTTGAATTAGATGATTAGGAATTAAACGGGTCATAAAATGTTGCATGAATCAATATTCAGCTAAAAAAAAGAAAAGGTATCGATAGATAGCAAGCATTAGGTCAAACTAGTGTAACCAAATACTCGAATCCGAAATCTTCCATACGCACAATTAAGGTGACGTCTCTGAACTCCTAAAGGTTATAGCATAGGCTAATGATGACTCTAATCTCATTCGATAATGATACACAGGAGACATGACTACGGCCGATAATGCTTGGAAGAAGGTGTTCGAAACGTAAGAGTCATCTCATAAGAGGATTATAATATCATCCTGCCTAGTGCTATGTCAGATTCATCCCGAGGTTTGTCTCAGGTGAGTTGTGATATTAGGGTTGTCGCGACAATAATGTCATGCAGAAAAAAGAGATTTACTCGGTGAGTCAAGTCATCGGGTATTGATTCCGGTCTATGGATGGTAATAATTAGGTAAACACCGATTTAACTCAATGGGAAAAACGAAAGCACTTTATCTGTGGAAATCTTTATCTAGAAAACGACGTAAAAAAAAAAGAAAAGAAGAAGGCTAAATTAAATATTCACAGATAAATAAACACCTCCACTGCAGACAAAAAGAAAAGCCAACCACCGAAAGCACTTTGCGAAACACCACTTTCGCTTCCTCCATCATTCACACTCTCTCCTCTATCCTTTTTGTCCTCCTTCTCCTTCTTCAGTCAAACGCGCATCAAAGATCAAACCATAGCCACCACCACCACCACCACCACCGCCACCACCGCTCGAAGACGTCATGCAGCCGGAGAGCTCGCCGGAGGGCCCGTCCCTCTACCAGCTCCTCGCCGGGGCCGGCCTCATCAACGTCGGGTCCTACGGCGGGGGCTTCCCGGTGAGCTGCGAGCAGCACCAGCTCCTTCCCCCCGGGGGGCTCCTCCAGCAGAGCTTCTGCAGCAGCTCCTCCAACTTCAGCTACGGCCCCTTCGAGGCCTCCGCGAACTTCCTCTCGGACGGCGGGGCCCCCGAGGACCGGACGATCGCCGCGCTGAAGAATCACAAGGAGGCCGAGAAGAGGCGGAGGGCTCGGATCAACTCGCACCTCGATAAGCTCAGGAGTCTCCTCCCTTGCAACTCCAAGGTATATAATTCACGTAATAAGCATCGGAATGCTATTTTTGTTAGCAACGTCACGTCTTTTGCCCCCCCTCATTCGGCCGGAATTACAATCGTGAATGAGATGTTTCGAGATGTCGTCCGATGAACTGGGGAGGACCCTCGAGGGTTCCTGTCCAATCGGTTCTGTCCATCGTGCTCCCCGCGAGTCGCGAATTCGAGTCCCTGCAACGCCATAAGAAGTGAGGGCGCTTTCTTTAAGCTTTACTTCCCGGGAGGCCTCAAGTGTGAAAACCCGCACTAGTTGACCGGCGTATATGCTTCGCTTGACACGCAGAGAAATTGAATTCCTCTCGTTTGATCAGGCTAAGTCAAGAAAAGCAACCTTGGAATAGTTTTTGTCCATCTTTTTTCTTCCTTACTTTTTTTTTCTCTCTCCCTCAATTTCTTTGCTGAGCCATGTTGCTAAGCTAGCAACTTCTTTTACGCATTTTGATTCCGAAACTTTGGACCCGCGTGCGTGCGACCCTTTTCAGCTTTTTTGAATATTAAACCTATCTCGACACTTGACACACTCTGTCTGGAAGAAAAAAGGAGATTGCGAAGACTTCTGTGTGTTAGGGTTACTGTATGCTCGGCCAAGTCAGCTGAAGCTTTTTAGCCCTTAGGGTTTTTTCCAAGCATGCACATTGGCCTCACTCTGATCGTTTCTCTCTCTCTCCCTTCTTCAGACTGATAAAGCCACGCTGCTTGCAATGGTAGTCCAACGCGTGAGGGAACTGAAACAGCAGGCGTCTGACATAACTGCGCTCGACATGTTCCCTTCGGAGTCCGACGAGATCTCGGTTCTCTCCAGCGACTGTTCGAGCGACGGCAAGCTCATATTCAAGGCCTCCTTGTGCTGCGAGGATCGGTCCGATCTCCTGCCCGACCTGATCGAGATCCTGAAATCCCTCCACCTGAAGGTCCAGAAAGCGGAGATGGCGACCCTCGGAGGGAGAGTCCGTAATGTCCTCGTCGTGGCCGCCGACAAGGATCACAGCGTCGAGTCTATTCATTTCCTGCAAAACGCACTGAAGTCGCTGCTCGAGCGATCAAGCTCTGCCGAGAGGTCGAAGAGGAGGCGCGTGCTGGACCGTAAAATCATCATGTCATGATAATCAATGGAACGTAATATTATAAATCGCATGGAAACTCGCACCATGCGCGTGTTCTGTAATCCTAGTCTTTCATTGTAATTCTACTTAATATATATATTGAGTGAGAGAGCTTGCTACGCTTTCTTTTTTCTTCTTCTGGGCGTGTCGAAATGTTGATAGTCACAAATGTTTGGAGCAAAAAAAAATTAGTTCAAGAGGAATGGAGGTATTGATTTGGGTATATGTGTATTCCTACATTTTTCTTGATCAAGATTCAAGTGATCTAGGGTTTATCTTTTTCCTGCATGAGATCTATCTTTTCTTGCACGTACGGACGCAAATTCTTGAAGACAGCGAACTTGTGATAATAAGGAAGGTGCAGCGATTGCGAAGTCTGCAAAAAGCAAACGCAGTACGTGAGTTCCCAATGCTCAAGATGGAACAGTATCCGCCTGTTTTCTTCTGTGGAACATAGATATATCGAATCTGAGCACACTGATTTTGGTTCGTCTGTGAGGCATTTTTACACTGATTTTGATGATGCGTGATACAGGAATGAGAGCTGATTGTGCTCGAGGCGTGAGGAAGACAGAGTTTTAGTTGAAAACAACAAAGAGTTTTAGTTGAAAACATTATCGGACAGCGAAGATGCGGACACAGCACGAGAATCGAAAGCTGTGCTCACCCCGGTAAGAAGGTATTATCTGATTCATTCCACTGAAATATACCCTCAATTTTTAAATCTTCTCAAGCTCTGATCTACAAGCAAAAGATCGAGAACGTCTATCACAATTGTCCAGAACAAGAAAGAATCTCACATGCTCATTTCACGAGGAACAGAAGCAATTCAAGAACCGGGCCTTCTACGGTCGGATCACTTCGGGTTCCTTTAGATAGAATGGCAGAAGATCTGAGCCATCCATTCTTCTACCTGATGAAGCGACCTGCCTATTTTTAGAGGTTAGGTCAAGTGGATTGCACTGTCGGTCAGCCGATCTTGTCGCAAGACAATCTTTTTACTTGGTAAGAGAATCTAATATACAGTAAAATGACTATTTTCCGGCGGAAAAAAGCACACCTATGATTAAACGACTTACCAGCGGTAACAAATCTAAATCGATAGGAATGATTACTTTCCTTGGTTGACCATATTGAGAGTCGGTCCACTAAGAACGACTTTGCAATTTACTAAGAAAAACTTGTACTTACTGAGGACAGGTTATTTTTACAATCAATGGTGGTCAACCTTATTCGTTCTTTTCACACGGTCAATTTACTAGGAATAAGTAACTTTTAACTCGAACTACTTATGTTTACGAGGAATGAATAGTATTTACTAAGATCAAGTTGCATTTACCATCAAAACCCTACTTTATGGAAAATTTGCAGATACCATGAACAACTTGTATTTACCAAGAACAACTTCTATATACCTAGAACAACTTGCGTATACCAAAAACAACTTGTCTTCACCAACAACAAGTTATGGTAACAATAAGTAGTAGTAATAGTAAATTTGTTCATAGGAAAGCTTAGTCATTCAAGGTAAACCTTTGAACACATTTGCCAGGAACAAAAATTTGACACCAAAACAAACAACTTATTTTGTTAATAATATTTAGCAATTACCAAGATCGAGTTACATTTACCAAAAAAGAACACGTTTATATAAAACTTTCAAACTTATGTATCAAGAACAACTTGTTTTGACCTAAAGCAACTTGCATTTACAAAGAACAAGTTATCTTTAAGATCAGTAGAGATTACCATGTACAACTAGTTTTTACCAACAACTAGACTCACTTTACTCTCAAGGAATGTGGTACATCACAAATTATATTATGTTGGCGTTCATAACTACATTTTACTTTACAAATTTTTTTATTTTTCCTTTTAAAAATTATAGAATTGACTAAAAATGAGGTCCCATTAACTTTCAATGGATACAATTTACTACGATTAAGCTTTTGACCTGAGGCTTGAAGTAAATGACCTCACAATTACAGTGAGGTCACCTCTCCATAGAAGGTCTGTCTCTTTCTTGAAATTAATTTAGTTTAAACGATCAATTAGCTAGATAAGTGTGGAAAGGAGGAAGCAAATCTCTCACTAAGATTTACCCTCTCTCTCTCTCTCTCTCTCTCTCTCTCTCTCTCTTTTCAAATTCTCAATGATGGGTAATGAAAGTTGACCTAAAATCAAGGGTTCCTTGTTCCTAAACTAACCTACCAAGCGAACCGGAGCGATGCAAAACTCAAACAAACGCCATCTTAGACACATTCGCCACTTGAAAGTTCGTCATCTAAAAACCCTAATCGATGGAGGTAGTTGATAACCAAAATACACTGTTTTCCGTGAATGATAGTACAAAGATAGATACAGTTGAGCAGAGGATGAATTTTATCGGTGGAACAAAGGCAGGATGCTCTTTTCTTGTGGCCCTTCCTGCTGAAGGACGGAGTGCATAAGCATGACACAGTGCGCACGTCATTAAGACTCGTAATCCGAGCTGGCCACTTCTGCTTGGGCAGAAAGATGACGGGGACTACCGACCACAGAAATTTATCCGCCGCACCGAGTTATATAGTTCTTAGTGCGTGTAATGCGTATAATCGTATGGATCAAAAGCGGGGTTCATAAGATTCGATTGTATATCGAATCGATCGAACTGAATCGTTATTGTAAGTTCTCCATCCACTGCGGATTTGGCAATTCGTAATGTCCTGGACATGTCTCTTGTCTCGATCGAGAGAGAGAGACAGAGGGGGAGAGGGCGTGCGAAAAGGTAGCTGACAAAAGGGTAGGGGGGCCAATGATGGGCATTTACAGGAAAAGCAGGAAGATGAGACGATAGCCAGAGTTTTAAATTAAAAGGGTGGGACGAATTAAAATATAATTTCTTTTTAACGAGAATTGAGAACTTCTGATCAAAGCATATGCACCAGAAATTCATTTTTTTTTTGTTGCACGCGAACAACATCAAATTAAATATGAGTTCAAAATTCACGAATCACACTAAATAAATTCAAGAAGAAAATTGTTATATAATTTGTCAACTAAATTAAACACATGTCAAAAGTTTACTGAACACATTAAACAAATTCAAAAAAAATATTATAACTTAGGCTAAATTTCAAGAATTATATTCATCAAATTTAAAATTGATGAATCATGTATATCAAAATTTGAAACTATTTGTTCCATATAATATCGTTTGAAATGACTGCAACAAGGAGTATGTAGGGTTGGTGGCTGGGGTGAACGCTCATTAACCACTCCCCGACAGCTGCATCGGTCGAAGCGCCGGCGTGTCGGAGGGGCGTGCGATGGCTTTCGCTCTCAACTCGACTCTGCCGACCCTCCCGGTCCCTGCTGCTTCTTCGTCTCGCTGCCATGCGTGAAACGACAAGCACTGTTCCGACATGTGTTCGCCTTTTGCCTATCCGTCCCCCCCTTCTGATCTCGAGAGCGTGAAAACATATTCTCTCTTTTTTGGCCCTTTCCCACGCCCCTCCCTTTATTTTCCTCCTTCGCAATCATTGCTTCCTCCCCCCCCGCGTTCTTCCACTCTTTCCCCTCTCGCTCACCCCCCCAAAAATTCTCTCCGTTTTTCCACTCCCTCGCTCCCTCCGGCGTCCGATTCGATGCTGGTGTGCGTGACACCATCATTGCGCTTGTCCACTCGCTTTTCTCTTTCTATCTCCTCGTTGTGATGCTGGGTTAAGCGTTGGGAGCTCTTCTGGAATCGGTCCTGGTGAGGAGGATTGAGGCCCAAAAGGGTCTTGTCCTCCCGTTGCTTCCGTGCTCGAATCCGATGCCGCCCTCCTCGTCCTGTGGAAAATGCTAAAAGGAAGGAGGAGGAGGAGAAGAAGCATGTGCGAAAGTCATTGCCCTTTTCGGATTTGCCTTTCGTGCTGTTTTCGCTTTCTTAACCACTCTCTCTCTCACTCTCTCTTTGCATCACGTACGTTCTCCCATCAGCCTAATCGATTCGCGAATTTGTGGATATTAATCGCAAGAACTTACGTTTGGAGGGCTGATTTCACAAATTAGAATGGCCAAAAGATATATTAACCATGTGAACATGTGGCGAGGATCTATTGATATTATAAGAATCAAGCTTCGAGAAATATAATGAATTTGGGTGGTAAATGTTGGTTATGACAAGATTGGGAAACCATGTCATTTCCCTTATACTTGTAGAGTTGTGGTGTGACGGAGGAGAGAAGCTCATCTAAGCCCATTATTTATATTATCAAGAAGTTTTAAAACTTATTACATAAATATAATTGAGTCCTAAAATTTATAAAAAAATACAATTTAAATCATAAAACTTGTTAAATAGATGCAATCAAATCCTAAAGTTAACACTGTCAATTTATTTAACAGAAATTATCGATATGGCATTTTAAAATTAATTTCTCTCTCCTAATTGCATTTTTTTATTATAAATAAATTATCCTTAAAAATAAGAAACTCTTTTTTTTTTTTTTTTTATTTTGTTCTAAATTTATTCACAGGCTATTTTTCTAGTCTTGGGAAATAAAAAAAAATTAATTGACGTTACCAAAAGATTTCCTTTATTTTTTTTCTTGTTATGGAGAACAAAAGAACAAACATTGGGAAAAATAGAAACCTTGCCAAACAAATTTCCATAAGATGAGCTTTTTTGTTTGGAAATGACTTATATTTATGATTGATTTTCCAATCAATTTGATTGAGTCAAACCAGATTACTAGCCATTGTAAAATTTATGGTAATCTCATTCTTGACTTGTTTTCTTTTGGATAAGTGCAAGGTTTAGATTTTGTATCCTTCACGTATTGAATTGATTACATTTTGAGCATGTCAAGATGGGAATGAGAAGTGTTCTCCTTCTATGTTTGAGTTTGGATTGACAACTTGAGAATAAGTCTAAATGAATTCGGTTTGAATGCCGTATGAACCTTTTCAACATTTACCTAAAACATCATTCTTCAAGACAAATATAGTATGCTGGAAGGTTTTTTTTTTTTGTCAACTTCAAGATTGGGAGTTTTCTCTAACAAATTGCAACTTCACGGTACCAAGAAGCACGCCAGGTCTGCAGCGGAATAAGTTATCCGGCAAGATCGGCTTCAAGTTAGAGAGCACCGTGGTTTCTTAGACCCGCGATTCGATCCTGAGCCTCCTCTGATACGTTTTCCCTCCAAGGCCTCTGGGCCGTTGCTGGGACGCCTCATGGAGACAAAGTAGCCGGTGAAAGAGGCCTTGCCGGACCCAAAAGACTCACTCTGTGGCTTTTAGATTTAGCCAAATGGGCCGAAAGCCCATCAAACTCGTTGTCCATCAAGCCCATCGCAAGCAAATTAAATATATGGCCCATCTACAGATAATTGCTCGAAGAGCATACTCAAATCTATGTAACTTGCTCAAACATGCATGAATGGGCAGCACCCGACACCAATAGGACGCCGATCTACTTAGCCGGATGTATCGAAATATGTCGCAAGCAAATCATAAGAGTCAACCTATGCAGGAGATATTTGTTATGTTTGTATAAATGGGTCTTCTCATTTACGATAATAAACATATCCATGTAAACAAGTCATGTCGAGAATGATAGTTTTGGATTTCATATTGATTTCAAATTGAGATGCGTACGCATCTGAAACTGAAAGATGTTCGAAGGCATAAAGGAATCTATTGACTAGCATAAGTTCGATATTTTGTCAGGAGGATGAGAAAAATATCCCGAGGACGCCAAAGGGCATCAAAGCATATTAAAGCGAAAGGGAAGAAAATGAGGTTGCTCCCGCGATCACGAACCGAAGGCACCTTCAACGCTTCTGATTTCGCCAGGTCATCGCAGGGGCCCCCACCTTCACCGAAAGCCGCTGGTGGTGGACCCACAGGTGGCTACAATCCCACCGCAAAAAGCGGCCGCATTCCCGGAACTTGGAAATGGCATCCACCACCACCATGAGCATGATTCCAGGCAACCTGGAAACTCAGCTTCCATCGGTTCAATTTTAGGATACACATGAGCATATTTAAGGAATTGATTTCGACAGGCACTAGGTGAAACTGGATCGATTCCCATCAATTCGGTTCTAGAATATGCATGAGCGGGTTTAAGGAATTTATTTTGATGGGAATCTAGAACTTGGAATAATTCTCTGTGTTTTTATTATTTTATATATTTGCATAATTTTATGATATTCTATGGCGTCGGATGATAAATGTGTAAATTTTACAATATGAGCATGGTTCCGAGTAAATTGAATGAGTTTGAACAAACAATTTTATTCTTTTATTTAGTCGTCCTAATCCACTCATATTAGCTTACTTAGGTTAGGCATGAGTCTAGTCATTTCACAAATAAGACGAATATAGGTTTTTTTAATGATGGGAGCACTTGGAAAAAGACTTTCAAGCCTAATGTCGGGTTCGACTTGTGTAAGTACCGTCACTTAATCATATTATTTATTCGTATTTTGAAAATTGCATTCAAATGATTGGTCCTAAGATGTGATCGTGATATTTGGTTCGTTGTTACTTGGCACTTTAATCCCAAACTCGACAAACATACATTCGAGAATCCATGTTGATCTCCAAAGTACAGACGGGGTATGACTTCAATCGAATTTACCAATTGAACCATCATAAAAAAAGAAGAAGGAAAAAAGCAAAAGATTTTCGCGGCCGCCGCACGTGCGACGCCCATTGCATCGTACGTGCGTCGAGCATTTCGGCATCGGAACTGCTACAAGATACAACGTGAGGAGGAGTATCGGCGCAGAGAGAGAGAGAGAGAAGACCGCAGAGTGTCGCTTCCGTCGCCGGAATCTTCCGATCCTTCAGGTCCGTCCTCTACGTTCTCTCTCTCTCTCTCTCTCTCTCTCTCTCTGTCTGTTGTTAATCCAATCAGTCGAGATGTCGGAACGATCGAGTACTTCTTCATCCGCCCGGTTTTGGGTCGTCCGTCGATGCGCCGCTCGTCGTATCTAGGGGAAGAATTTGAGTTCTTTTGCGGAGAACGAGGGCGCCCAGGAGGGATTTTGTAGTTATTTTTCCTTTCCCGTCTTTTGGGAGCTCGAAATTTCGAATTTTTCGCCGCGCCGATGTTCTCGTTCCGTTGAGCCGGGTTGATTTACGCTTGTTCTGTTGCTGAAGTGAGAAGTAATACTGTCCGTGCGGACGGAAGCTCGGTCGGGCTAATCACGTGGAGTCGTTTTGGTGATGAATGATTTATGAACATACGAAGGCAAGGTGCGGGGCGCCGGGCTAATTACTCCCTGATGAGCTAAAGCTGATCCGGTTGTGGACACTGGTCGCGCGTTTTTTTGCGCCTTCTCTACCATTGGGACAGTATTTGTTTATATTCATGTACTGTATGTGCTTAATTTCTAGATTAGATGGCCATTGATATGGAAATTTCTCGTATTGATGGTGATCGGAAGGACTGATGCATTTAGTCTAATTGCAGGTGAGAGAAAGTCTCGGCTTTTGGGGGGAGAAAACCGACTTCGTTCAGCTGTGATGCACCTTGTTCGCGAAAATCTGTTCATTGGGAATATTTCAGATGCAGCAGCAGTCCTCCAAAATGGCAGCGCCGAAGTTACTCATATTCTGTCAGTACTGAGCTCTGCCTCCGTATCGTTTTTCACTGAGTGGCGTAGCAGTTTAACAATACCCAGTAAAGAAATCAAGAAGGTCTATGTTGGAGGGTCGGGTGGCGCTGTGAATTCTGAGGATGCTGGGGATGATGGGTCCAAGAGTTGTTTGTCGCCTGAGAAGCTCTTGTATTCACTGGAGCATGCGGGGAAGGATTTGAAGTTCGTGAGAATGGCCGTGCCAATTAAGGATACGGAGAGTGAGGTCTTGTTGGACTATTTAGATCCATGCTTGGAATTCATTGAAAAGAGTCGGAAAGAGGGGTCGGTCTTGGTACATTGCTTTGCTGGAGTGTCTAGAAGGTGTAGCTTTTTTCTAGTGTTTAAATTACCATTATTATATATCCTGGAATGGTCTAACATGAATGATGCTTGCATACAATTAGTTTATTATTCTCTCACCTCTTAATTAAGTCACATGCCTTCCTTTTGTCTCGAGTCACAGCACATGTGCCTGAATCCACATCTTTTTGCCATTCTGAGACAGATTGCATGGGTCATAGCTATTTAAGTGAGTGATGTGTGCGAATCGTGTAATGGTAAAGAAGCATATTTGTATTGCTGCCAAAGATTAGCCATACAATATCACCTATCAAATCTTCCATTTACTAATTTCATTGTAATAGTTGCCCATGGCTATACGCATCAGTCCCTTGCATGTCTCGTCGTTCAATATTCAGAGTATGGTCAATCTTTAATGAGTCAATGAAAGCTTAGGTGTGTAATTTATTAATGGCATGGCAACTAATTTCGTTATAATTTAAACACAGAAAAATATGTCAAGACTGTGCGGTCTTTCAGAGTTTTATGAAATGTATGTGCAAGTCTTCCTATGACAGAATCAGATTCACTGTAGCTGCCATTTTCTCCTATCATGTTCATGAGGTAAATTAAATGTGGGTTGATGTGTCAGGATTGCTATTTTCCTTCTATCAAAATCAACCTGATGTGTGAAAATAACATTAGAGGATGAAGATTGACCTTGAGCAATCAAAGGAGCTACTTGAGATATGTTCTGCTTTGATTAAGTTTGCCATTTCCTTCTGATGATTGCCTCATAGCTGTGGCATATGTTGGATGATTATAGTCATTGACATGTAACGTTAGTACTAAGTCGATCAGTTATGCTTGCTGCTGAAGCAGCATCTCAGTGCTGAATGAATTTTCCTCCTGACGCAAATTATTCTATACAAGGTGACAGGAAACAATCCTATTTAATAGTGGATATTGGCTTTATTAGTTGGTCTTAATATCTTCTTTTTCCCTCTTTTCTTTCTCGAACTCCTATCATCTGAATAAATATGTTTTTGTTATATTAACTTAATTCTGGCCCCCTCCTTAGTAATTTCTTTGTCTGGGTTGCATCATTTTGTCTTGGTTGCCACTTCTGGCAATTCTAGCCTCAAAAGCACCCTCATTTGGGATGCATATCCTCCAATTGTATATCCCAGCTCAAGGCCAGGTTGGAGTAGTTCGAATGTATGTGCCAGAATAAATCATGACTTTTAATGTGCATATTTATGTTTTGTAAAGTCTTTTGTAAGAAATTTTCTGAATTTCTTGTGCCGTGAGGCTCCTAATATGGGTAAAAAATAATCCAGAGGTGGTCTACTTTGTGTCATAGTTTCTCCGCTATCTGTTTAATCAGGTCCTAAGGAGTTTTTCCCTTCTTTCCATGTGTCTGTTGCAGTGCAGCTATTATTACAGCATATCTGATGAGATCAGAGCAACTATCTGCAGAAGGTGCAACTTATTTCCCTCTTTATTTGGACTGAAACGTTCTGAAAGTCTGATATCAATGTTGATGGCTTTCGTTTCATGCTTGAAAGATTTGAGAAGATATCTTCATGTCATTCTCTTGATTATGAATATACAAGCGTAATCTTTTTGCCCAACCTTGCAGACGCACTTGTTTCCCTGCGGCAAAGTTGCGAGTTTGTTTGCCCAAATGATGGTTTTTTAGAGCAGGTGATATGGTGTCATACTCTTAAGACGTTATTGGAGGACAAAAATGTCAGTATCTCTTTTATTTCTCCAGTCATCAATTGCTCTATACATTTGCATTGCAGTTACAAATGTTTAAGGAAATGGGCTTCAAAGTCAATCAAGACAGCCCCATTTACAAGAAGTTTCGACTGAGAGTTCTGGGTAATTTCATTTGTCTTCCCTAGATTCTGGTGGGGCTTACATTAATAAGAAAAGATTCCCTGTCCTATACTTTTCTCGTTTGGAAGAGAGATACTTTGTATTTTGCTTCACAGACCTAAAAGCCAAGAAATTGTTCAAGGAAAATCTCCTGCTGTGACTTCTTTTGAGCTAAATTTATATGGTTATGTGAGGTCTGTCAAGTTGATCTTTGGTTACTGCTCTATGGTGAATGACCTTCCTTGTAGCCTAATGACTGGGCTTCCAGACTTGAATGTGGCTTATGAGGCACGCTCAGTTAATTACTTGTTACTTCTGTAAAGTTTCAATAGATGTCTTCAAGTTTGAAGTTGCCATAGATTCCCTTTCATAGTTTTAATTGACTGTCTCAAATAGGTAATAATCCAGCGAACCATAGAACTGTACATTTGGCTGGGCTAAATTTTATTGGAGTTTGGTTAGTTGGTATTAGAATCCATAAAGCTGGCACGGCATTTCATTTAACTATACAGACATGTACGTGGAAAAGGTCTTTAGCGATAGTGTGCCAAATTATGTATTATTAGGTGTTTATCATCATCCATCAAGTTTTTCTTGGTGCTTAAGGAGACCATCTTTTGACTAAAATAATATTTGTTTATATTGACCTACTCAAATTGAAGGCAGTGCCATTTTTTGACTCAAAGAGTCATATTGCAGATAGCATTTTTCTCCTCTCATTCATTGTCTCCACCATCTGTCCCTTTCTGCATCTGCCATGCCTCTATGATAACTTTTTTAGAAGTGAGCCACAAATGTCAGTATGTTATGCTTGCTTTATCAAGCGTTTGTACGGATCATGAGAAAAAGTGTTGGTATAATGATATCTTGGAATGCTTGTTTTACCAAGCCTTTGTATGGATTTTGAGGAAAGAGTGCTGGTTTGATGGTATCTTGTAATTTCTTTTTCAATTATTTACTGAATTTAATTCTGTTCCATGGTTTAGGCGATTCTTACAACCGTGGGGAGAAAATAGACAGTTCCAAGTTTGCGGCAGATCCAGGCTTGCCAACAGAAGCTCCATCTGAAGTCAAAGCATCTCAAAATGGACCGGTTGACCGCAAGGTTACCTACCGTTGCCAGAAGTGCAGAAGGATTGTGGCTTCGCAAGACAATGTTGTGGATCATGTTCCAGGAGAGGGCGAAACATCCTTTGGGTGGAACAAGAGAAGAGGCGGCAACCCTTTTAACAAATCTGATGAGTTTGGGTGCTCTTCTATATTTATCGAGCCTTTGCGATGGATGACAGCTGGTAAACTATGTCCTGCAACTTATTCTTTATTTTCTTATAAGGAATTAATGAAACTGCATATGAAAATGAAACACTTAAAATTGAGAATGTAAGTTTTCTTCCTTCGCTCCTTGGAGTAGACCAAGAAGGAAATGATCATCTGATTGCAAGTAGAACTTTTGAAGTTTTCTTTGTTTTCTTTAACCAAGAAATTCAGGCTCCAATAGATTTCACTAGAAGTATGACAACATGGGCCATGCCTTTTCTCCAAGTTTGGCATCGTCATATGCTGCGGAACAATGATTCCACCAGCAAAGCCTTTTTCCTTTGCCCGGGAACCTGTGGAGTTGACAAGCATTTTGTCCACCAGAGACCCAGAATTAGCTTAAAATACAACCATGTTAAACTATCTCTTGCATATCTTTATATTAGTGCTTAGTGTGATGATTGATCTCTCTTTTGGCTGGTGCTGGGAGAATTTATGTTATTTCTTCTCTAGAACAGCACATGGGGATCATGTATTTGAAATTCTCAATGTTATTATACCTTGCAGTTGAAGAAGGGGCATTGGAGGGCAAGTTATCTTGTGCACATTGCGATGCTCGCCTTGGTTACTTCAATTGGTCGGGTATCCAGTGCAGTTGTGGTAGTTGGATCACCCCTGCTTTTCAGCTCCATAAAAGCCGAGTCGACATCAGCAGCGTCCGATGCTAAGAGGTCGAGAGAGGGGGTTATCCTGCTCGTACTTCCAGTGTCAGATATACTGCCAATACTAAATATAGGCCTCTATTAGGCAGCTCAAAGTACAGTACACAATGTCAATACCCGTTCATGGGAGAGGCCTCATTTGCTGGTATTTTTGCTATTCTGATAAGATGGGCATTTCCAAGTCATGACTGGAGATGAAGCACGAGTTGGGTGCCTTTTGGCATCTGCGAAAAACTGTTTTGTGTCTGAGGTCCTTTAGAACTTGTGAGTTCCCGTTTTGGACTTCCATCTACCGGCAATGGCTCGGTTTTTCTGAGTTGACACAAAATAGAAACAAATATGAAAGGAGAGTAGGATGAGGGATTCCCTTTCAGGCCTTTGGCCCTTGGAGAGTTGATGGTCATCACTTGTATTTGTGATTCTTTTTAACTACTCCAGCCATCGAGCATTCTGGAGGAAACGGTTGCAGAGTCTTTGCCGTGTTCTCAGCTGGTACTTGAGAAACGAACATTTTCATTATTCATGTATTGTGGCTTGGCTTAAGCCGCTAAAGAAGAGAGTGGTTGTAATCAAAGGTTTGGGCTTTTATACGTTGCCTATAATTAGCGAAGTAAGGGGGGTATTCATGCCACCAAAAATAGAAATAAGGGGTAGAAAACTTCTATCGGATCTTATGCTTCCCGATTTTGTTATAGTATTTTGATATTTGATTATGATTACACGAAAAGATAAATGCATCGGCAGACTTTTCTTATTTGGTACCGTGACAATTTCAGATGACATCATCCCTCGGCCAGAGTCAACCTAAACAGCCCAATTTTATGAGGGTGTCGCTATCAATATGATTTCTCTTTCAAAAAGGTCCCAAAGAGGAGGGAAGATTGAGCTTTTTCCTAAAACGAGACGAGCACAGACAACATTAAAGAGGGCAGCAATCGTGTGAGGAGAGAAACTCAAGAATGATGGTATAAGCCCATCGATGGGCCGACTAGAAAAGCTCAGTCGACTAATAAGATACCTTCCCCATGTCACAAGAAATTCTCCAAAGCTGTACTACAAGGATTGAGATTCAAGAAGGATGTTTGTCGCCACATTGACATCGTTTCTTGCTTGGATGAGCGCTTGTCTGGCAGAGCTCCGGTCAAATCCCATCGAAACAAGTGTGGCAATCGATGCCTCCAATGGCTCTGGGTTGGAAGGCACTGGAGCGGGATAGTTTGGCTAAACACAAAGAAAAGGATCAGATGCTGTGGTCGGAGAGTCGAACTAAGTAGAAACATAAAGAATGAGCACTGCTCACTGCCATGAGAGAGAAGTATATGCCTACCTGCCCCAAAAGGAAGGAGGGGGGAAGTGAAAGGTACACTACGATTTTCAAGCTGTTCCAATAGTTTCTAAGCACATGGAGTTAAACATTCACTGCCTCCTACATAATATTTCCTACTCATAAACCCCACCTATTGGCTAAGCCGCTATCCCTCATAGATAATAGATTAGTTGGACTATCCACCACCCCAACACCCCCACCCCCCCCGAGGGGGGTTCTCTCCAAAAGTATGAAAAGCTGGTGAACTTTGTACCGTCCATTCCAGTGTGCTTGAATTCTGTTCAAGAGCTTCTTCAGGTTTACAGAGTTATTATTTACTTGGCATCTTGTTTCATCAGCGTTCTGGAAGCCGTGACTTCTATAATTCCTGTATGGTTTTGCCTTTTAATTTAAAATCTTGAGCTGAATATTCAATGACTAGAAACTTTAGACTAGCACAAACCTAGCTTGAAGCTTCCCCTTCCTAGTTTTTGGGTTTTAATTGCTGCTTTTGAATGCACCGAGATAAAACAAAGAGGCAATGCCATAAACGTCACCCCTAAAAGTCCCCCAAAACGGGAACACAAAGCATAAAAACCAAATCTCTAGATTTGCCACTTTAATTTGGAAAATGACAATTTAATCCAGTCACCACTTAAGAGGGCCACTATTGTTCTCGAAGAATTGTAGAAGGCATTTTGAAACAACAATAACTAATATTGCACTGGCAATGTCCGATTAACTTCATCTAACTAGTAAACCAGGGTGCAATTAAGTGCAAATTAACATTAAAGAAAATTTCAGCGACAGACACCCACGAGATGCACAATAAATGATGAGATCAAGCAGATAAACCGAGTCAGATCATTTAAAATGAGTTGGCCACATAAGTCTCAAAGTGGAAATGGTAATACATTGAAAAACCATTTAAAGCTTAACTCACCTCTACTGGGCGAACAGCATAGGATGGCATACTTCCCATGGCATTCCTAGTAGATGTTGCAGGCATCCTTCCAATAGACGGCCATGAAAGCCGCGCAAAAAATGAAGAAATGAACTCTGGAAACTGAAAAATTTACAAGACCAGCACCAACCAAAGTCAGCATAATAGGAAGCAAATGGCTAAGCCATATGAGCTTCATAAATTGGACAACTGTGAATTTTCACTGAAAAATCAACATTCAGCAGCAATGCCACAGACTGGGCTATAGAGCTATTGACTCTGCATTTCAGTTCTTAATGAAAGACATTGACATCGCTACACATGGATGGATAAAATATGCCTCAATGACTCCCACCCATGGCATCCACAAGAGTGGCACATCCAAGAACATAAACTGAGTCCTTTTCGTCCACATGCCCAAGAAATAAAAATACGATGTGCTGCCAGAAGAATGTTTTGTGGTAACATTATCCATTCCTGGAAAAACTTCACAGTTACATGTAGTTCAGTTCAGGGAGTCTGCAACTTAGCTCACCAATTGTTAAGAGAAGTCTGAGTGGACAAAAGAGACAGGTAAAGGCAATACTAGAAGAGTGTGGACATAAGATATCTCTCAAAAGCTTTATGTTCTGCTTATACTCTTATGATCCTCACCTCACCCTTTATCTCACAAGAAAAAGAAGGAATGGAACCGAGCTTTCTTTTCCCTTTTTCCTTTTTCATCTTCTTTGAAATGACTGCTTGTGTAAAGATGACTTGGGTGTGAGGACAGGCACGGAGGTTGTTCATCTTTTGTTAGCACAACACTTCATCACAAACTACTATCAAGTATATGGAAATTATAGGCGAGAATATTGTTAAATAATCATACATGCATCGGGCAGAGCTTCTCACCTCCAATTTTATAGCAAAGAATGTAAGGAACAGTATATCTATCAATAAATCATAGAAAGCTAAGATAGTTCATTTACAAGCTTACAGTTCATTGATATAATCTACAAGATTTGAAACTACCTTCTTCTGAATCTCCAAAATGTAAAAATTTAAGAGATGCAAAGTAAATAAATGGTCACCAACGATGATAGAGTACAACCTTTGCCTTTCTGATGTAGAAGAAGTTCATGCGATACAATGAACCAGCTACAAAGCCACAAATTCCTGGGAATATAGATCTTTTCCAAGATGATAGCAGAAGCTGAAAGACACAAACTCTTTAGATGTTTGCAGCAGAAAAAGGAGGCCTATAGAGCAAGATAAAAGGGGATTAAAAAGAGCTGACAAAGACTAAACTTTACCTGCAGACCAGCTAGATAAATGAAAGATTTATCTGAGAATTGGACACCAAAGACCCGAATTTTTGTTGATACTGGAATGTCCAAGTAAAAGGGTATGAATGATGCGAATATAAGACCATAAGGTCCAGGAGCAAATTTTAAGGAGGTATCTGCAAGGAAAAATGGGACTAAATACTTCAACCAAAATTGACAGCAACAAAACGTCAGATATTGCAACTTCTAAATTTTTAAGATGATGGCCCATGACTGGAACCATCTAAAAGTAACATGAGTAAAAATCCAGTGTCGCATATTAATTCTCAGAAGATGGTTAGAGAATTAATTATAACACCATTAGCACTTTAAACAAGAAACGGGTAGTAGCACTGCACTAAAAAATCTTCAAGAGAATGAGACCTTTAACGTGTGATTACTCCAGAATAATTATTCTCTTATGCTCTTGTGCTTTAAGCAAAACACTTTTCATTTCAGATTACATTTCCATTGATCAAATGCATGCACATGATTTCATTGTCTAAAT
This sequence comes from Eucalyptus sideroxylon, assembly GCA_014182405.2. Classification (NCBI taxonomy): domain Eukaryota; kingdom Viridiplantae; phylum Streptophyta; class Magnoliopsida; order Myrtales; family Myrtaceae; genus Eucalyptus; species Eucalyptus sideroxylon. The sequence goes on from CM024552.2 coordinate 560,686, forward strand.
TCCATCAAGTCCAGAATTTGCCAGTAAACAACGTTTAAAGTTCTGTATGTATTGAACTGAGGTCATTTCTGGAAATAACTGCAGTTTCAACTTCTGAGTAATATATCTTGAAGCAATAGATAAAATTGTCTTACATGCAAGATTTCACGACATCTATGTTATTTCACTAACTTATCTTCTTAAAAAATAAAATGAAAACACTAGAGGATGATGATTCATCCCGTTCATGAGTATAAGAGGATTCTTTTTGGCCAACCAAGAGCATAAGAAGATGGCGCTCCTAAGAAATGAGGAAAAGAATGACAATGAAATGAAGAATATGCATAAAAGAGCACATAATACTAAAGTACCAAAAACTTTAGTACATAATAGTTTCTCACAACCAGCAAAGTGCAAAAAGTAATGTTCTTTGCTCACTCTTCCACACATCCATAAGCACCTTTGATGCTTGGGTATAGAGCAGACTGAAAAGAAGATTGGAAGAAAGTTGACCTTGATATATTTTGTGCATACCTTTAAGGAGTGCAAGTGCAAGGACTTCACATAAAATTGATGTCATGGAGGAGAACAATATAAAGACCTACAATACAACAGGTAAAATGTAAGACATCTACTTGATGGCACACACAGAGTAGTCAAGGTCACCAAAGTTAGCGAATCCTCGCAGAAGCATCCATGCCAGAAATCTACCAACAAAAGGAAAGGAACTCGTCTTCTACAACTTACGCCTTCCAAAAAACTATACTTTCTGAAAGTAAGTCAAATATTCTCAAAAAGCATACTTCTATTCAATTTTCCCTGCCATAACTCAATAATGTTGTGATTTCAATAATCCTACCACACTCTTCACAGTCTGATTGCAACCACAATGCCAGCTCAGTGGTCCAACTTTCCTCTTACAAGAAAAAAGTTGTCCCGTGTTGGGTTCTATAAGCACTCTCTTCATCTTTGTTTGTTGACCATTTGTTAGAAAGATATATAACCTCAATGGGGGCATTACGCCACATTAGCACAAAATTAGAGTCTTTCTCCAACTACACAAAAATGACTACTCAATGAAATCCAAGAAGAAAGCAAATGGCCAAGAAAAAAGGGGCAAGCCAATTTATGAGTTGGACAGGCGCTTCATTTCCTCTCTTAATAGATCATGTCCTTGAAACTTTATTTGTTTATTATTTATTTTATGAATACAATGTACTTACTTGAAGCTCATGTATTGGACATACTACATCTCAAAGTGCACTTGTAGTATGTTGCTTAGATTTTCGTAATGTACGTATGAAATGAGATATCTATTTCTAGTAACAGTTTCAACTATCCTCCTAACCTTCAGCAGAAAACAGACACGTGACATACTTTTCACGAGAACAAAGATCAAGCAAAGGTGACTCACCGAGTACTTATTGGAACCAATCTGTCTTTCAAAAACCCGAAAGTAGTATAGCATGTAGAGCCCAAACATTAGCTCTGGTGTAGATGAGAAGGCGAATGCCGACTCTACTATCTTCAAAAGATTAATCTTTTGGTATACATCCTGCCATCGATATGAGAAAAAAGAAAAAGGAAATTTTTTTAAAGCAAGACACACCCTGTGCTTGTAGCACAAGCAGCATTAACATCTAATATACAATTCAGTAAGCCCCCTTCCTACGCAAAGTTTCCATCAGCTAGAATGTAAGATAGACAGCCCCAATATCAGCATCAGGTTCCCAATTCAACTAGAATGCTCATTAAATAATTCCCCGCATCTCTGTGCATATAAACACAGTCATTCTGCTGTTCAACACCCGATCCTGCTCCAAACTAAGCAAATTCAAGTAAATAAACCAGCAAAAACACCAGCTTTCCAACATCAACCGGTGTTACAGGAGAATTGAACACTCAATCGAGGCACCTGGTAAGAGAATCCGAGCTTGTGGGCGCCACCCTGGATGCCGGAGAAGACGGTGAAGATCGCGGAAGCAACGATGAACGATCTGGTGACCGGCGCATTATCTACGGGCACCAAAGAAGGAACGCGCCCAGATTACATCGAGCGCACGCGGTACGAAAAGCAGAGAGAGAGAATGGCTAGAGGAAGCGCGTACTGAAGCCAGAGGGGCCGCCATTCATCTTCCCGGCGGCTGTCGGCGGCCTTCGATGAGCGCCGGCGGGAGCGCTGCTTCGCTCTGGAGGCGGTTCGCGATGCGGCGCCGGCGGCGTACGGACTCGCCGGAGAGGCCCGTCGTCCCCGCCGATCCGGAAGCTCTCAGCTCCGATCAGGAGAAAAGCGAAGAAAAGAGAGAGAGAACGAACTCGGGACCTTCTAGCGCTCGACGCGAAAAAGGAAGAACTAGTGGGAATTCGCAAAGTTAAGGAAAAACGTGAGACGTTATTTTACTTTGTTTTCCGGGACAACGTGGTGTCGGAATTTCGATATGATTATTAATGTTTAGGGTAGCACCTCTCCTAAATTGATCTGTCCATGTTGCACACGGTGATGAATGTGATCAGCGATTTGAACACGAGATTCGTCGCGCAGCATATCGACCATTCATGGTATACTTTTGTCTGTCAATTTCTTTTCCCCACATGCTACCATGACATGTCATGTATTGATGGATGGTGAAAGCAATAAATTTTTTTTTTGTTTTTGGTTTCATCGGAAAAGGAAAATCATTCTTGGCAAAGATTTAGCATCTTTCTTTTGTCCTATCACTGTGGTACTCGAGAATAATGGAATTCAAGATGGGACCATTGCCTATGCCTAGAACCAAACCAGACACAGTCAGTTCCCACTTCCCACTTCCCAGCTTGTGGAATTGGGTACCAGCCCAGTCTGATTAGGATTAGGCCCAAGGGCCTCAGAGAAGAGCAAAGAGCCCATCAATCAACATTTGATCTGGGGCAAGCACCGAAAGGATGGAAGCAGTTGTCCTTGTGTAATGTATGTTTGGTGATTTCTGTGCCTTAGAGTGGATGCTACTCTCATCTAGTTGGAAAACAAGTTCTGTTTTCTTAGCCAACTATTTCCAATCAGTATCTGGTCTCGCGGGCAAATTGCAGCGAAATCTGAGGTTATGGTTTGTGTCCACTTTGAAATGATCGCGAGTTTGTAAACAGCGCTGAGATGAGATGTTCCTTCAACTGTCACCTGCGATGAACTTTGGAGCTGGATGCTAAGTGCGTTGAACGCACTTAGCGATACCATCATTTCCGGTGTTTAATTTCCACAACTGTGAGTCTTAATGTTCTAATGTTAGCTGCATAAGTCAAAGGCATTTCTGTTTGATTGAGACTTCAGTGAATGTCAATGCACTGAAAGATGCACCTGAAAAGACCAGAATGCTTTTCAGCACAGTTGATTCTGATATATACTGGACTGGATCAGCAGCACTGGATTACAAATGGAAGTATTTCTTCAACTAATCATTTACATCCCCTAGCTCAAATGCTAGACATGGACCTTTGTGGTATGAGGCCTCTAGACACTAAAGAAAAATGAAGCCCGATGTCAATCTTTCTCACCCTAGAAATCCTACGCTCGAAAAACCAATCATCTTTCGGATTTGTCGAGTTGAACAAAAAGATAGAGATGGTTTATGTACAAAGTCGTCGAGTGCGAAGATGCATTGCTGCTAAGGACTATTCCATCACATGAGATGGCCGGAGCCTCTTCCAAGTCGAGATTTCCTCGTTTGCGTATAGCTTTCTGATCCCTCCATAAAAGCCGTTACCTTCGGTTCCTGCTTCTTTGTGTTCCTTTCGGTTTATGACCGTTCTTCTCCATCTAGAGTCAACTGGGTACTGGTTGAACTCTAGCATCGCGTTATCTGTCGAAAAGGGTTTTATCATGAGATTCTGGTAGCATTACACATCAAGCGCTTACTCTATAATTAAGAGGATAATGAAGAATTTGTGAGCATGATTAAAGCTGTTTCTACAAAAGAAGGTCTAGATAATAACTTCAGCCTGGAGATCTATGCTCATAACTAATGCTGTTCTTAGAAGGGAGGTCTAAATAATAACTTCAGCCTGGAGATCTTGACCATCTTTTTGCTCAGTTTTTAGAATGTAGCAACATCAGTAATCATCTGTATCATAGCATTCATCTGTATCATTAATAAAAGCCAAAAATCCAGCCTAATTTCTCACCACTATAATGGCATCGGCAATGATCTCCATTTCCATCACACAACTCCAGGTGGCCAACCATACCATACCACCAACCTGCAACCCACATTGAATAGATCGTATCAATCAACAGTCAGAGAAAGGTGAATTTCCTTGAGCAAATGAATAAGGTGTTGTGGAATTAAGGGGGGCAAGTAAATTTAAGTCCATGCAGGTACTCACCATAGGGAAACTCTTTGGATTTTCTCCATTGGATTTCAATATGGTCGCCAGGTCTCAGGTCATTTAGACAATCTGAGTTATGAAGCTCGTGTGGAGGAGTACTAATAGGGGGTGCTCTGAGTCTGTCCCACGGTATGTTCTCTTCCACAGTTCGCCGTCCAGGCGACGAATACCTGTAGACAAAATCAGCATATTACATCATTAGGATTTGGGACTAAAAAGATTCAATCAAGTATTTAGAAAGCAAAATGCAATTTTGATCTAATTAATTTTCTAATTATAGAGGATTCCTTTCAAAATTAATAACAATGAATGATTTCCAGGTGGGTATTTATATCAGCAGAGCACAGGATGCAGAACAGGGGCTGATAAATAGGATGATTGGGAGATCATAGATCTGAGCTCAGATAAGCGGAGTCTGTGTACTTGGTGAAGCAGATAACCAAAAAAGAAACCTGTTGTCCTAAAGATTCTTGTGTTCCAGAATGGAAAGAAAGAAAAATTGATAAAGTTCCATAGGAGGCCACTATCTGCATACCTCGCCTGAAAAGTGTCTGTCCGAGAATCGTAGCTGACATGAGCATCGTAGCATGAAAGCATGAACCCAGAATGCCCATTCTGCAATTCAGAAAAGCGATGAATTTCAATTTACAATCCCACAATTTCAGGACAAGAAAGTGCAGTTCATTTGAAACCAAACAAGACATCTCAGAAGCAATATAGCCACCTGAACAATGAGTTTCAATTCCCTGAACCAGAAATTAGAAAAAGAATTGATCAAAACCAAGTTTACCTCACGATTGTACACCTGAGCCGGGAACCAAAACTTGCCATTCTCAAGTGACAGATACAAACCCATGATGGAATCAACAGGAAAATCACTTCTTGGCTTATTACTGCCACATTCCAAATTTGGCCTCATCCAAGTAAAGGGCCAAACCCTAAAAAGCAAGTCTTTCTTGAACCCATTTCTCCTGTCCAGGCCACAAAGGCTAGGCCTCTTTCTTGAGGCGAGCTGGCATTGCCACTCTCTGGTAGCAGCATCACCAATCAATCTGTTCCATTTTTGCTTCATGTGTTTCTCCCACAGATGGTCACTCCTGCACTTTTCCCTCATTGAGCTACAAACCTCAGCCATACTACACAGCCCAGCCGGCGAGAGCCTCTCCAGTATGCAGTCCAAGGTCAGTTCAGGCAAGTCCAACAGAGAAAACTTCTCCTCCCCGGGAAAGTCTTGAACTTGCAAGACTTGAGATGGACCGGTCGTCATCTTCTTGAGAGGCTTCATCATGAGGACCTGGTTGAGCTTGATCCTGTGAAAGAAAGACATGAAGAAGCTCGAGAGCTGTCCCCAGGCGATGGGAAACGACAGGATCAGCTGGTTTCTCATGGGCAAGAGCGGCTTGCAGGTCATGGATCTAGAGATCAGGATGAATGAGAAGCATGAGACGAAGAACAGAAGCATTTGAAAGTTCTGGAAAGACTAAATGTGCAGGGCTGGCATGAATTGAAGCTGAAACAGATGGGAAGCAATGGGGTTTATTTATACTATGCAAAGGATCGACGGAAAAGTCTGATAAGCAAGTCCTGTTTTATATGGTGACAAAGGAGGATGGGCCAAGGTCTGTGCTCATTGGCAAAATCGAGGTTGCGGTGGAGTGAGAGCGAGGGCTTTGATAACAACGCAAGGGACATGTACAGACACTGCAACCGACAAGCTTTGATTGCTGGGTGGCCAGAATTCCACAGAAAAACGGAGAAAGGTCAGCCAACTAGGAGGAACACTTCAGGCTGGCTTGAGAAATGAGACATACGCATTTATGTGATTATATCTATCGCATCCCGAGGGCTGAATTTATTTCCTCCCCACCGGCTATGGTCCGAACTGTGGGGAAGTTTGAGGGGACAACTGTCGGTTCATGATTGGTGGGATCGGAGGGAGAGAGAAAGAAGAGTATTGATGAATAATACCAATAGATAAAATGACGTAATAAATAAACGGCAAACATATTTTAAGCAAGAAACTCATACTCCAGGTTCCAAATATCACGGTACTTCACATTATAAGTTTAAATTTCACCCATCCGTATCAATAAACTGTGCATTTTTTATAGACAAAAAGTAGTATGAGAATGGAATCCAAAGATCAGCTTCTGTCAGATGGCACTTGGGAGATCCCAACAGGTCACCAACAGAGCCACCGTCAAGAATGGAGTGAACATGTGTCTAGACCCCACCTCAAGATTTGAGAACTTTCTATGGAAAAACAAATGTCCTTGAATGTGTGTGTGTGTGTGTGTGTGTGTGTGTGAGAGAGAGAGAGAGAGAGAGAGAGAAAGAACTGGTCAAGGTTTCACAGGACTTTAGTGAGGAAAAGAAATGGTGCCTTGGATCTGTTTTGTCTTTCCCATTAACAGGAAAATTCCTGTGAATTGCTGTTGTTAATGGTATGTTCGATCGTTTCAATGTTTACACTCACCGAGCTACAGAAAAGATTGGAGAAGCAAAATGGCAATGGAACGAGAATTGGGTCCTCCTCAATTCATGACAATGCATGATTTATCAAGTCACACTAATTCCAAAGCATCAGAAAAGGACAGCTATCTGATTGATGGGCTTTTGGGGGTTAAAAGCATTTGAAGGGGACCCGTCTTTAAATTTCTCTAGGTGGGGGTCAAAAGCGATCTGTCACCACGCCATAACAACACCACCTGATATTTGGCCTAACTTCCACCAAACTCCAACACCACTTGTCCTTATTCTTTACCACACACCATGAAAGTTGCTCCTTTATCAATCACCCCCACCAATGTGAAAATGGGATCATGACATCCTCTTCAAATCTTGTATCCACGCAATCCCATTGGTCATCCCAGGAATATATTGGAAGTCCCTTCTATTTGGCCTCGTTGCATATGATGTTTCCTATGTTATCCTAAGTTGTTGCCTTCAGCCTCTTGGACCAGCCTATGAATCCACTTCAATCTCTTTTCTTGCTTACTTTCTTTTCCTTTGGATTAAATAAAGACCCGTGATCTCTTTCGTGGGGGACAGACGTCTTTATGGACAGAGCCACGGTTACCGTATTGTTCGCCTTTTCTTTGCATCTTCCTCTGTCCTCTTCAACTTTTGCCCTTCTCTCCCTTACCTTTTTTCACATTATCATGAACTTTTGTCCCTCAATTATTAGTCAAGAAGGATAAGAGGAAGAGAGATATTAATGGGTATAAATAATTAACTAATCAATGACCAAACATGACGCCTGAATGTTCAGAGAATATGGTTTCATCTTGCCTTATGCCTGTGGATATTCCCACCAGTGATAAATAGTACCTTGCCCAATGAACAGTGTCGAGGACAATCGACATGGTTGATGAAGCTAAGCGGTTGAACAACAGCTAAGGGTTATCCAGTTTCATTGAATGGTTGAAATGAAATCGCTCCGACAAAAAAACATCCTAGAGGGATCGGAATGAAAAGTCTATGTAAACCAACAGCTGAACTTGATAAAATCCAACTGGGAAGGATAAGTTTCTGTGGTTGTGAAACCACATGGAAAGATCTTTTCGGTTTCCCCTACCCACAAGACACCTCTCCTTTCGAGGAGTTTGTCCAGCCCTTCTCACCGGTGGTTCTTTTGAAGATGAATAGTTGAACTACATGCCGTCAGAATTATTGATAAGTATGTACCTACGATGGGCCACTTCATCACCTACCCGCAGTAAAGGATCTTAAATTATACAGTTGGCCAACCTTTTTTTTTGTCTTGAACATAGTTCATGTAAAGAGACATAATAGTTGGATATGTTCGCCTAATTTTATGCAAATCTTCAGTAGGAAATCCGAGTTTTGGTCAGTCTCTCCAACCTCTGCCCACAATATGGCATGGGAGGAAAAATCTAACACGGAAAGAAGAAACCAATAAGCATCCATGAATTGGGAACTCTTTCTACATAATTCTCACTGATACATCTCACAAAAGAAAAAGCATTTTCGTGCACCCAGATCATCATATACCTTGGAAAAATCATGACCCAACGCACCTACCTCAGCCACCGTTTCTGGTGATAGCACTCGGCTGAGAATTAGTAAAGTTCCTTTCTTTTTTAATTCTACGCAAAAAGTTAAAATCCAAATTAGAAATCATTTTAATTCTACGCAAAAAGTTAAGTTCCTCATGTGACTGGTAGATCTTTAGGATTGACCAATCTCATTTTCAATTCTCAAACCGAATATGCAATTTCTATAACCAATGGTTATCTCGCTAGAAGAGAATGAATTTAAAGTAACATTTTTCTTGGAATGAGTGGGTGAGCGGCTGGATGAGAAAAGGGGCATGTGATTTGCCTAATGATGCGACACGTTTGTTGTTTACAGAGAGGAGAACTTTCATAGGATCCATCAAATTATAGCCATAAAACAATTGCGTGACCCAGATCTAGAGACATGGTCTGTGGGCGACCAAATGTTCTCGAATTTAGGATGGATTAGATGGGTCGTAAAGTTATATTTAATGCGATTCCCTTGACTCGTTGCACGTGGTATCAACGTTCCATGCCTAGATATTCGATAATAACGCATAACGTGCTAAAATTAGCTTCTTCTTCTTCTTTTGATAATAACAGCTTAATAAGAAGGTTAATGATGTATATCGGGATCTAATCATGCTGGAAATTATTTTCCGTGCGAACCCTTTCTCTCTCTTTCTAATCATTCACACTCAGCTCACCTAGCTGTTATCGAATGCACTGGTCAATCATCAAGCAAGAAAGATAATCCAAGATTTGTCTCGAAATCGGAACAACCCATGATTCAAGTTTCCTTCTTTTTTAATGCCATCGGTTGAGCTTTCCGATTGTGGCCGGTTGGTACGTCTGCATCGGGCCGCTAAATGGCTAAAGAAAATGCATAGAATCGACCCAAAGAAAGCGGAAAAGAGCGTATAGTGCAAAATGAGTGGGATCGGAATTGGGAAAAAAAAAAAACTGGGGACCCTCTACTGCTGATCTCCACCTCTGCAATAGTATAAAAGCATAATAGAGTCTATAGACTAGACCATGGACACCTAGCGAGGGGTGCAATCGCTTTTGGAATTTGATTTGGGGTTATATTCAATTTCGGTGGTGCGTAGCGTATGACACGCCACGCCCATGAAGTAATAATGATGGAATCCAGATCTTTGCCCCAAAAGTGCAAGGGAATATCATCCAAATCTTTTGGTTCATTCGCTTGGTGGATTGGCTAATTTGCCGATTTAACAACTCCTTTGGCCTATCTCCTGTGTGTATATCGAACATCTTCCCCTGTTTGGACGGAAGGGAATGGGGATCGTATCTTAGGTATATCAACACATGGGCCCAAATGAGGGGAAAAATTGTCTAATCAATCTTGGACGTATTGTATAAATGCCAATTCAATTTTAAATTTTATAATTTTGTTAATTTGGTCATAAACATGTATTTATTTAATAACTCCTCGGCCCATCTCATGTGTATACATAAAAAAATCATCCATTATCAGGGGCAAAGGGGAATGGGATTCGTGTTTGGATATGTCAACACATTTGTTCCGATGAGGGGATAAATTGTCTATCAAAAATCTATTGTATGGACGCCACTTCAATCCTAACTTTATAATTTTGTTAATTTAATTTCAAATTTTTACGGAAATTCCAACATAGTCCTCCTTCACCAACGACCGTTGATATGGCGGTATGCCACCTAGGACAGCTTGCGATGGCAAGACGATTCCATCAGTAGTTTTCGGTGAAAATTGACCGGAATGATTATATTGGAATTTCACGTAAAAGTTTATAATTAAATTGGTAAAATTAAGAAATTTTAGAACTGAATTAATATTTTAGGACTGATTAGGTAATTTTTCCAAAAATAAGGGACAAGCACAAGTTAGTTCTCAAACTAAACTGGTCCAACATATATTTATATTGGGCGAGACAGATTGGGGGCCAATTATTGTCATGGGACCTCTTGCTAGGCTTGCAGTGCCTGTACTATGGGGGACTGATGTGTTAATTGACCAGGCTGGTTCTCAGCATCAGATGGGGACTGGGGCCTCTTTTGTAATGCTTGGGTCGACCATGGTCCATGGTCATGGTTCGGTACACCGTCTACGCACGATCGGCCGACCACTGCCTAACTTTACTTTATTGAACCAAAAAATCTCACATGTGAAATTTGGAGTGAAATTATCGGTTTCTAATTTTGTAAACACCTTGGAAATGTCAGATTGCCTAACGCGACAACAACGTGACTCATGTCCACTGCCACTGATTTATGATGTGAACAACTGATGTAGTCATTTCGTGCGAAAGAAATTGAAGAAAAATAATGGACGTAATCATACGCATCGTGGGTGTTTCTTTTTTTTGTATGAACATATTTGCTGGAACATCATGAGCAAGTTCAATTTAGACCGTGTCATAGAACGAGCACGTGTTGATGTCGCCGATAGTCATGTGGCCTTGGCCTCTAAAGTGACGACGATGTATACGTAGGACCACCTGGCATCTATAAATTGCAGTGGTCCTTGAAGGACATCACCTAACAAAAACATTACAATTTGTATTCAATGACTAGAAAATGAAATGCGTCTAAAATAAAGGATTTGCTATGAAAAAAAAATAATGACGCAAATATTGAATTGCATAAGTTTGGAAGGAACATAACGAATGGAAAGAGCATTGCCGGGGTTTCCCCTGGACCTTTCATTTCCCTGTACCACTCTCCCGTGTTTCAGGAGGGAAGGCATCGCGGGGATCTAGGTTGCCCCCTACCCCGTAAGTGGGTTGTGGACGGGAGGAGCAATGGGTCAGAATCTTTTTCGAGGCCTGAATCCACACCTCTACCAGGACTTTTCGGTGGTCAGAGTCTTTTAAGGTCCTGCTCAGGACCATACCCTTTCTATGCTTTTCCCCACACTTATTTCCTAAGTTTGATAGTTGCCTAGCTTGCCTTCCAAGTAGAATGTCCTTTTCATTTGTGGAAAAGTCGTCTTGAGCATTAAGGGGCAACTAATGTAAGCTACTTCATCCGAAATTTCACTGAGAATTATGTATCTTGTCATGGAGTATCGAAATTTAAAATTAGAAATGAGTCATCACTCAATATTATCGGGACCCATTATTTCGAGGTATAGCCGCACGGAGGTGCTCAAGGTTCGGAATGGGGGTTGAATTTTTTTGGTTAGAAATACAAGCAAAAAGACCTTGTTATTCTATATACATCAAGTGGTTGTGGGTGAAAATTAGTAAAAAATATGATGTGGTGCGCTTGGAAATTTGGTATGCTTTTCTTTTTATATCTGAAGCTAGTTGGAGTTGATGGTACTCAAAAACTCCACCTTTAGTATTAATTTATGATGTTTAGTCAGTATTAAAAAGCCATTTTCACTCTTTCCTTTGGTCTGTGATTTCAAAGGCAAATTTAATTACTTCTAGTCTTAAAGTTTATTGTTAAAAAATTGATTCCATGTCCATAATTCATTCATTTGACTATTATTTTTTACGCTGTTGGATCGGATCAAAAATAGTTAGACCCAAATTAATCTATTTATTTAGTTTTAATCCATTTCAATATAATACAACTCTAGTAACCAATACTTAACCCAATACATATCCAACTCAATTCATATCACTAAAACACTTCTATAATTAACTCGAATGCAAGAAAACTAATTAAGAGTAGAGTGCGGAATAAGCGGGCACAAGAGAGAGTGAAAAGAGAATTACATTTGTGAATTGCATTAAAAAGTAAGTTATGGACCCATTTAATATCTATATTATTTTTGGGATTTACCATTATAAACTAATTTGCTGAATATAATTAATTCATATAACAATTTAATCCATCATAGATGGGTTAAGAAATATGTTTAAAAGACATTTTGATAAGTTTAGCTCCATATGGCTGTAAGGTTTCCGCTAGATTTGACGATACAATACACACTTCACAATTCCTTCATATATAGCAGAGACCCACTATATCTATTTAATAGATATATCACATAATTTGTGTTATGAAGTATTGGGTACAAGTAATTCTATATATTTAAGACACGATGCATATTATGAGATGGCAAGTATGGTCTTAACCTATGTAGCACCGACACGGATACGCGACACGCGACACGACATGACACGACACGTCGACATGTCATTTCTAAAAAAGTAGAGAATTTCAACATATTCCAACACGTTATATATATAAATGCACAAATAAATAATAAAAATAGCATATAATTAATTTATACTAAAAATATTAATTCAACATTTGTTAATATCATTCATTATTTTAATTTGACAAAAATTGAATAAGAAATTCAAAAACTGCAAACACAAAAAAATAAATTTGAAATAATATGTCATGTTTTCTCACATTTATCGGAAATTAGTGAGATTTCTTATAGTCCCAAATAGAGTTCGGAGTTCATGATATAGATTAGCTTGGAGCTCCTTTGCAAAACAAGGTTGGAGAAAAATGATAATCTAGGACAAGAACTCCAAAAGAAAAGGAAATAACTAAATTCATCATGCAAAATGTGAGAGATAACTCACAAGCTAATGACATAGACCAAAAGAGATAACTCATGGGTGATGCCTGCGAGAGGTGGAAAGAAGCCCAAAAAAAAAAAAAAAAAAATCACTACTTTAAGTCTACGGGGGCGGCGAAGCGACACTAGCGAGAAGATGGGCATTTCATCGCCACTCATGAGAATGTCTAAACTTATAATTGAGAAGTGAGAATTTTACTCTTTTCCTTTTATTTTTGTTATTTTCATTATTTTTTTTTATATATTTATACTTTGACCCCTCAAGTATTAATTTTTTTAAAATTAACCTCATGCATGTCGAAATCGCATGTCGAAATTTAAGACTCACATGTTGGAGCGTGTCGGGAATAGTTGACCACGTGTCGAATTTCCTAACACTCATTGATTACGTGTCGGAACGTGTTGAAGTGTGTTGGAGCGTGTCGGACACGTGTCGGAGTGTCGGATACAACACGAAAGCTTCCGGAGAGTGTCGGTGCTTCTTAGGTCTTAACTAGGGATATTTAGATCTTCTCAATTTAGGGATTATGATAATTTGATTTGTTGCAATGAGAGATCATTGTATCATTTCAAGAAACTTACTTATAGATATGAAAACAATTTCTCAATCTAATATTTATAGACTTCACATTAGTTTGGAATTCAAAATTCATTGAATGTTTATTTTATCGTTACTAGACCTCAAATGCATGCTACACATGTATGCAATTTCTTTTTTTCTTTTTTTCACTAATGCAACTTTCAATAGAATAGGTATTATCACAAAAATGGTTTAGATTCTTTATGTGCAAAAAGAATTTTTCAAAGTTATCTTCGAAAAATAGATGTAGGTAGTTCTCGGCAAGAATAAAGTGATAGAGATTTGAACCAGATATTGTGCTTGGCAGTCGCAAGCTTTCCACTGTGGAAGGAACGCAAGCATGGTTGGCTCTGAAAGTATGCCACCAAATAGGAGTAGTTTCACCAAAGATAATTTTGATCACGTTAGGAACAAATTCACCGCGAATTTTAAGATTTATCATAAAAATACAATTGAATCTTAAAATTTCGATGCACTCATTCCTTCAATTAATTTGAAATTTGACTTTATATATAGTAGAGATATACATTTAACCAAAAATTATTCTTATCATTGAAAATGAGCTACAAAAAACCTCGTAATTATTTTTTTACCAGAGAAATAATTGTATATCCTCTCTTTATCACTGCAACAGGGGAAAAAAAAGGAAAAACCAACAAGGAGTGAAAACGAAAGAGGGGGGTTAGGGTTTAAGACCTTCACGTGGAGAGAGTTGCTAAATCGCCAAATGCCGGTAACGATGCTGCTCCATTCTTGATCGATTCAGGTCCTCATCGCTCGGTTCAAGAAACCCTCTTTCGATATTCCGAAGGACGTGACTTAGTTGATGACCGGCAAGAGAGCTTCGGGGTCAGCATGTGGGCGCTTCGCCGAGGCTCTGGTCCTCTCAAGTAACCACCTTTCTCTCGTCTCGTTGCTTCTCTGTCGCGTTGCTTTCGACCCGTTTCTGTTCATTTGAAGTCTCGTCCGATGCATGGGCTAGTCGCTGAATCCACGTGCTGAATGAGCTTGCTGCCATTTGGGTTGGTTGGGTCGAGGTTTACCTTCAATCTAGTCATGGGCTGGTGAGACGGTGATTTTCTTTGTTTTTTCCAGAGTTTCGGGGCAATCGAAGAGAGCCCTTTTTCTTGCGTGTTGTTTGATGCTGGTTGTATCAGGATCAGAGAGTGGAACGATCAAATGGGGTGGCCTCCTTTGAGGTCTAAATTAGGCTTGTTTGAGGAAATGGACTATAATTGTGGAAATGGACGATGGGAGGGCGTTTTAAGTTTTGTCACATGATCGTCCTACTTGTTTCAGTACTTTCCCTGTGGATTGGTGGCCAGCTTGGGAGTGTACATTCTCATTCAAGTGCCATCTTTTCGTGCTTGGGCAATGAAGTTATTCTTAGAACTGTGGTCCAACGTTGGAGGGTTTTAAGGACCATAGGATGCAGCAGCCGATGGCACAACTCATTCCAGACAGCTACTTGGGCGTCTCAGGATTACTTCATTCTTTTAATTCTTTTAGACTTGGCCTGTTGGAAAAATTTTCTCTGTAGAATGTTTTCAGTCTCTAGGCTCACTGGAATGAATGTGTGATTTGCTCTTCTCATGTATGCAGAAACTGCAGTTCTGGGGTGGTGCTAGGGCGATCCAGTTCTGTTAAATCAGAAAGCCACGTGGATGATGCCACGGGCATTATCAGGTTCCCTATGTTAGAGAGCTTTTACCAAGCGGGTGATAATATATCTTCACGACGGTCTATGAGGGTTTTCAGTTTTTCTTCAAAAGCTCATGGCAGAAGCTGTGTAGACGAAGATGACTATAAAGCTGAACTTGGAGCATCAATTAATACCACGTCCATTTCAGAGAGCAAAGAGGATGTTGATGATGGGTTAATTTCAGAGGCAGAGTTTTCTCATCATCATGATGAAGAATCTTCTGGAAGTAGTTCGGAAAAGCTGGAAACGAAGACTCGTCCTACAGGGAGAACATCAGTGAGGAGAGCTTCATCAGCACTCTTCACGGCCATCGTTCGCACTTCAAGTCAGTCCTTGAGGACTGTCCTTGATAAGTGGTTAGAAGAAGGGAAAGATTTGGGCAGGGATGAGATATCATTGACCATGTCTAACCTTCGTGGCCGTAAAATGTATGGGAGGGCCTTGCAGGTGGTTTGATTTGCTCTGCTTTTCTTCCAAGGGTTATTTGTATTTTAATTTAGGTTTATTTCCATATTGTAGCCCAGCATACAGTTTTCTAAGTCATTAGTGCCCCTCCGTCTTCTGTATTCCTGAATCTCTTTGTAGGCATAATTTTGAATTTGCTGCTCATTAGATACATGTTAACACGATGTCGGTTTGCAGCTTTCAGAGTGGTTGAAGAAGCATTTCCCTTCTTCTGAGAGAGATTATGCATCTCAAGTTGATCTAATTGCCAAGGTGCTCGGACTAGAGGAGGCAGAGAACTACGTTGAGAATATTCCAGAATCCGTCCAGGGGGAAAGAGTCTACAGGACATTGTTGGCAAGCTGTGTCATGGTGAACAACATCAGAAAAGCAGAGGAAGTTTTCAATAAAATGAGGGATCGAGAATTTCCTCTGACATCATTTGCTTGCGACCAGTTGCTCCTGCTTTACTGTAGGCATGACAGGAAGAAGATCTCTGATGTATTGTTGTTGATGGAGAAGGAAAATGTTAAGCCCTCTGCCTTCACCTACAGGCTCTTGATAAATGTCAAAGGCCGAATAAATGATCTGAAAGGCATGGATCAAGTTGTTGAGGCGATGAAGGCTGAAGGCATGGAATGTGACCTCATGACAAAAGCTAGCTTGGCTCAGCATTATTTATCAGGTGGAATGAAGGAGAAAGCGGAGGCTATTGTGAAAGAGATGGGAGGTGGAGATTGGAAAAGACACAGGCCAGCTTGCGAACATTTGCTTCCTATTTATGCAGGGCTTGGAAAAGCGGATGAAGTGAGAAGAGTTTGGGCAATTTGCATGCCAAAGCCAACGATAGCAGAGTTCACTGCCGTGATGGAAGCTTGGGGTAAGTTGAAAGATATCGAAGAAGCAGAAGCCACTTTCAATCTAATGATGGAAACAAGATGTAGGATCCCCTCAAAGACTTACTTGGTCCTCCTGAAGATGTATGTAGACAATAAGATGCCAAACAAAGCAAAGGATGTGGTTAGACGCATGTCAGATAGCGGGTGTGTTATTGGGCCATTAACTTGGGATGCTCTTGTGAGGCTTTACGTGGAAGCAGGCGAAGTTGAAAAGGCCGACTCTTTTTTGCAGAAGGCAGTGAAGAAGAACCCGCAGAAGCCAATGTACTCATCTATGACGGCCATCATGGAGGAGTATGCAAAAAGGGGTGACGTCCACAAGTCTGAGAAGATCTTTCACCAAATAAGGCAGGCTGGTTATCCTGGTCGAGCACAGGTTTTTAGATTCCTAACTATGGCTTATATAAATGCAAAAGCTCCAGCTTATGGGCTTTGGGAGAGGATGAAAGCAGATGATATATTTCCAGATAAAAATTTGGTGAGGCAGTTGGCTTTGGTTAATCCATTTAAAAGCTCAAGTGTCTCGAATTTGTTAGACTGATGTTTCCTGGGCTACATATTTATATCTTCTAACTTCTGCTTCTTACCCGATTAAGAGGGAAAGCTGACGTATTGTATCTGGAGATGAGCCTCTTCTGCCTCTCTGATTTTCTATATTGGCCTCCTTCTCTCGATGGACCACACAGCACGTTGAATCTAAGCATACATTTGGAGCTGTTTGATTTTAAGATGAACTGTAAGGATGATACAGAGCGGACTCGTCTTTGTGCTTGGAGTGGATTCGATAATGTTCTTCGATCATCATCTCAGTGAGAAAAGATGGCTTGTTGTCCTTTTGACGACAACCTTGTGCGCCTCTTTATTCTGCCATATCCTTTGCCCTGATGTTCAAGCAATGTGTGACTCGTTCAAGATGCATGAAGAAGCCAGTGTAATATTCTTTAGGTTTCAGGAAGCGAAACCTTGGATCCGTGTCACATTTTTGTAATGCATCGGACTTTAGCCTTGATAACAGGATGGAAAGAAAACATATCTATGCGGTGCGTTAACTGGAAGAATAAAAGACTGACGACTGCTCACAGATGATATTTCCATTTGAACTATCAAGCCCTTTGCGAGATCAAAGCATGTGAAGAAACTTAAAAGAAAAGAGCTCTGCAAATTAAATATATTGACTAAACCGCTTAAGGCATTGCTTATGCACGTTATAAGAAAATGGCTTTTGAGTGCAGAGAACTTGCTGCGGCTTCCGAAAGTGCAGAGAAAGCATAAAATGCCTTGTTAAATAAAACCGAATCCAATTCATTGAGATTGTGTTTGGTTGTTTGGATTTAAATTGAGATAGGATAATTAAGGTGGGATTAAAAATGTTCCGTACTGTGAAATGTCTCATCATATATATTTGATCAACCTAGAATACGATGGAAAGTCCCATTTCGAGCCTACCGTGACTTCCAACAAATCCGCCAGAACCTCAACTCCCAACGCCTTCTGGAAGTGGCTGATGTCACCACTGTTTCTCATTATTATCTTGACATTATTGGATTCTGCTGCAAGTTTTGGCTAGTTTTTCCTTATTAGTCCCGAATCCTGATTCTTCCACTTTGTCGAATTAGTTGTATAAATTTGGAAAAGAACAAAAGAACCTGCTTCATTGTTAAGTCTCTCCAGATATAATGAAAAATCCAAATGTCCATCTACCCTGTCTGTTTCTGGTCGAGAGGCTCATAAATTGCACCAACCATCTTCATGGCTTTGGTCATTCAGGTATGGAGGGTGCTCATCAGCATCTTCTGATGAATTTCCGATGGTGATTTCAACGGATGATCGAGGAGGCCATCGCGACGATTGACGAAAAGAGAGGGTTGAGCACATTTGGCAATTGCCAAATACGTGGAAGACAAGCACCAACGCTGGCGCTCACGCGAAATCTTTTCGAAGTAACTCATTCTGTGTTAAGTGATTTGCAGCAGTTGTAATTTGATGCCGAATCTTTATACAGAAAACACCGGGGAATTTGTTGATTGATTTCTTCCTTACTTTTCCATCAGTGCATGTCTTTGCGGCGCAGGCGATTTCAACATTTGTTTTTTTTTTCGACTTTTTGTACGGCTTCATCCAGATTCGCCCATGAGAACATTCATAGTATGACGACTAGCAATTCGAGATTTTCTTGCAATCCCAGATTACACATTTAATTTTTCAGAGACATAATGAATTGCAATTATCTCTACATGAAATAATCCATGCATTATAGCCCAAAATGTACCGAATCTATTGTATGATGACCATTTTAATTTTAAATCATATGGCACTTTGTCAATTTTAGTTGAAAATTGTTAGCATGCATGCCAACCGACGTGGACAATTTACAATTTTTTAAAATTTTCTGAATTTTTTTCTTTTCTTCACTTTTTTTCCTTTTTTTCTCACAATATCTTAAAACTCATGGACCCTTTTCCAACTCTCTTTTTTTTTGGGTCGAATTCCCAACTCTGGGCAGGTGAGATTTGCGGCCCCTTGGCTAAGAAACAAAGAAAAGAAAAGAAGAAACACTAAAAAAGTTCAGAAAAAAATTAAAAAAATTTATCCACATTAGTGATTTCGGTAAAAATTAGTCAAAAAGAACTACACTAAATAATGAATAAAAGAATAGTATAATGGGGAAAGCTAAATAATTCAATTTACACACTGTTATTGAATCGGCCGCCTTGTCATAAGTTTATAACTTTTTCGATAATTTTTCTCTGACTTTCGGTGGATGCGTGTTCCGACAAACTTGTCCCCTTGACAAAAAGCAATGATGAAATTTGGTTACAATCCATGGGGTTTGATTATTATGTCATACGACTTGAGAGTGCACTTTGTACACTCCGAATCAAAGACTACTTTCAGCACCGTGCACTCAATCACGGTCAGATTCGAGCACGAGACTTGCAAGCATTTGGGGGTTTGGTGGCGTGAAGGAACAATGAATGTGGCCCGGGAACATCGGCTACATTCAAGCCGGGAAGATCGAATCTGGATGCGAACCGGGGTAGGTGCATTACATCCGCGATATGCCAACGCACAATAACGATGAATTATTTCGAGCAATGCTAGGATACACGGAATCCGTTCACAATTTGATTAGCGCCGTCGTGCTGTTGAGCTTTTGGAGAACGTGACTAAGCTTGAGAGTTTCCTGGAAATAGTAATACAGAGCGTTTAAAGCGACATGATTAATAGTAAGTCCGCATTCAAAAGAACTAGTCACATTCAGCTCCTAACGAAAGTCTCGGGGACCGTATTTTATGTACAAATTTATGCATTAGACTAAACGTTTGCTTTTGTGCGTAGCTTATTTTGTGGCAACTTGTTGAATTTTCTGAACTGGAGACAATGACAAAAGAGAAAAAAATGAGCTTCTACGTATAGTCAACCAATGTGAATCAACTGAAAGGGAAAGTAACATGAGAAAGAAAATTTAGGGGGTGCCCGACAAACAAAATTTCTATTCCAAAAATAATTTTTCTATTCCAAGTTTGTTTATGGAATAATCCATTTGATAAAACTACTTCATTTTTCTGTTTTTGGAACATATTTCTACTTCAGTAATATGTTTGAAATAAAAATCAAAAGTACCTTTCTATTTATGGAATAAAAATAAAAAATAAAAAAATTTCTCATCACTCATCCTCTCTACTAGTTGGCCACCCATCCATCGCCTGTCGCCCACCGCTCGCCACCATCGATGCCGTTCGCTGCTGGTAGCCAGTTGCCGCTGTCGCCGCTCCTCCAAAGGGAGAAATTTTGTGTTGTCATTAAACAAAATTCTATTCCAAATATAGAAATTTTGCGCCGTTATTAAATACGAATTTTTTTCTCAAAAACTCATCCAGAAATAAAGATAGAAAATTTATTTTTCTTTCAGAAATCAATTTCTAGTTAAAAATTGGAATAAGTGCATTAGAAGTCCTAAAACTTATCGTGAAAATGCAATTGAATCTTATAACTTTCAAAAAGTGCAATTAAGTTTTAGAACTTATCACGAAAGTTCAACCAAGTCATAAAACTTTCAAAAGGTTTAATAAAGTCCCAAAACTTGTTTCGAAAGTACAATCGAGTCCTAAAAATTTCAAAAGTGCAATCAATTGAAGGACTTAAATTGAATTATTTTGACAAATTTTAGGATTTGATTACATTTTTTTGACAATTCTAGAACTTAATTGCTCTTTGTGATAAGTTTTATGACTTAATTATATTTTTTGAAAGTTTTAAGATTTAATTGCATTTTCATAACAAATTCTAGGACTCCTAATACATTTATTTCTTAAAAATTTTATCGTTTGCGCCCTTATTATATAGGAGAAAAGTACACATTAACTCGAGACAAGAAAGAAGAACCTAAATGGACCCTTAAAACAGCAACAGACCCACAAGCGAATGTAAAGACCTCAAGGATGTCCAGGTTCGCTTTCAGCATTGCAAGCAGATTCAGACCAAAACAAAAGAACGATTTCGCAGCTGCCCACGTGAAGGCGAATGATGCCTCGAAAAACGTCGAGATTCACCGGCCGACGCATGTCAGAAGGGACCAAATAATGCGGAATCTGGCAAATTAGGAAAGAGGAGAAGAATAAGAAGAAGCAAATTGGAGAAAGAGAGAAAAGTTTCGATTTTTGACAAAACCCATCGAAGAAAAACGCGACCCCCGTCCCTGTTCTTCACGTGCCAGTCTCCAGTGGAGATTCGAGAAGAAATTCGACTTTTCTAGAATATGACCGGACAATTGGAAAACGCCTCTTCAGTTTGCTTTCCAATTGGTGACCACCCCACCTTACCAAAGAGAGACGACCTGAAAATGATCGTTTAATCCTACGGCCGCCAGAGGTTCGGGGACCCCGTTTGACCTTCCGGCGAAACGCGTTTCTGCAGGCCATTTTGACGGTCCACAAGACGACCCAAAATTTGATCTGTTCAAACACCAAAAGGAGTCCGCAGTGGCGTTCCACAAACCCAGCATCTCCATCATCATTTTCATACTCCACAAAGACTCTCTCTCTCTCTCTCTCTCTCTCTCTTTAACATCAAGAATCCACCAGCTGGGGTAAGGACTGAAAACGGGCAGGGCCATAATTGCGCATAAATACGGGGCAGACCGCCGTGGCCAGGGGGGGAGGTCAGCTGGCGCATTTACTGGCGTGCCCATCAGAGTCAAAAGCGACTTTTCCCATTCTTCCCCCGAGAGCTCATCCACATCCAGAGTCAGCACTTTAGGTCCCCACTCTGCATCCAAGAACAGAACACGGGACAAATTCTAGATAAAACCATTCGCTCGGCCACTGAAAATACGAATCTTGGTTGAAATTTCCTTCTCAACCCTGTATATATAGCACCCGAGAATCCATCGATTCCATTTCCTTGTTTGTTCGACTTCCCTAGAGAATGTCGAGCCTCAAAATCACCAAAAAGCACCACAGGCACCTCAACAACCCCTTCCCTTCCGCTCCAAAGTCTCTGCCTTTCGTTCAGGGGACTCTGTTCTCCGAGTCCCTGACATTGGCGACACACCAGACCTTCCCAATCGGGAAAGATTTTCAGCTCACTTGGCAGTCAAGAAATGGAGGCTTCCTCTCAGTTTCTCACCGACTGCAGCCCGACAAATCCTTATGGTCCACCATCCCCGGACGAGCCTTTGTTTCCGGGGCTTTGGCCGAAACAGAGATTCAAGAAAGCAGAGGATCATTTGTCATCAAGGACAGAGAAGTCCGTTTGGTCTGTGATCATCAAACCATCGAAGACATAAGGGTAATCGATCATTTGGACAGTTTCTTGCATGCCACCGATCCTGATTTCCCTTCGGGATGTGTAGGATTTGATCAGAATGATGTGAAGAAAACAGAGTTTCCTGTCCTGATGATAACTGGCAGGATCTTTAGTATGAAAAAGAAGCGGCCTCAAGACTCCAGCTAAGAAAATGACGCTAGTACAGGATTGCACTTATGCAAGATACTGGGTTTTCTTTGGTCAGAAAAGCAGTCACCAAGTTGGGTTTCAGGTGAGGCTGGGCAAACCCAACTTCAGCCTCAGCCAGACAATTTCTCCGGCTGGTCTAAGAAGGCGTCTGGTCTTAAGACTGAAGCTGCGCCAGCTTCGGAAGAAGAAACTCAGATGGTGTTGGTCCTTTCCGAGGCCAAGAAACTATGTTGCGGTTTCCTCTGCTGAGGACGAAATAGTCGGAGTGAAGCCTCCAGAGTCCACAGAATTTAACAGGATTTGTCTCACTTATTCCAGTGAAAAAAGTGAAAAATTCTACGGTTTCGGGGAGCAGTTCTCTCACATGAATTTTAAAGGCCGAAGGGTGCCAATTTTCGTACAAGAACAGGGCATTGGACGAGGTGATCAGCCAATAACTTTCGCAGCTAATTTGGTTAGCCACAGGTTGGTAGCATTAAGCTCTGTCATGAATTCGCTGATCACAGATGGATATAATTGGAACATTTCACTTCTTTTGCAGGGCTGGGGGTGATTGGAGTACCACTTATGCTCCTTCACCGTTCTACATGACATCAAAGATGAGATCTCTTTATCTTGAAGGATACAACTATTCCATTTTCGATCTAACAAGACATGACAGAGTCCAGATACAGGTACCTCTTGATAACCGATGTCTGCAACTTTCTCATTCACCACTACAGATATTGTTGAAGGTGGGAATAGTTGAGCTCTGCTGGGACTATCAAGGAGAATTGTTGAAGTGACAAGCAAAACATGCAGTTCAAAGCTTTTGATGTTAGCTTGAATTCCTGCACACGCTAGAGCAATAAATAACTTGTGGTTCTTCTAGAATGCTGTCTTCAAGGACTATCAATATTCTTTTGCCGTCAATATATACTAAGATTTATTTAAGAAGAATAGACTGAAGAAAGAGAACAATGTCCATACTCATTTTTTCAGTTAAGAGTAGCATACTTTGTATAGGTGCAGGTGAATGGTCCAGTAAATTAAATATGCAGTGGAGATTATACAGCATCCTGAACCCATCTAATTTCATCCTCTCTTTTACTGGGCTGGCAGATACATAATAATTCAATCGAAGGAAGTCTAGTGCACGGCAACTCACCCACTGAGCTCCTTGAGCACTTCACAGGGACTATTGGGAGGCCCCCTGAGCTGCCTGAATGGATCATATCCGGAGCTGTAATTGGTATGCAGGGTGGCACAGACATGGTTCGCCATGTGTGGGATGAACTGAGGGCCTACGATGTTCCCATTTCTGCCTTTTGGTTGCAGGTAATTTCATGGCTGGACAAGAAAATTAGCAAAAAAGAGTAAAGACATATCCAATTTCAGTAAATCAAATACAACGTCACTGACTTCAGTGGTCACTTTGCCCTTGATCATATGACCTAAACGGGAGGATTTTAACTGATAGTGAAGTTGAACACCATCACTATAACGTCTAATTAAGATGAAGAAAACATGGACATCAGCGCCAACCATCAATACCCAATACAGTTTTACACACATAAAGCTCTGTCCATCAAATTGTAATGACTTAGTAGCATTCCTCAGGATTGGGTTGGGCACAGAGAGACATTCATTGGATCACAACTCTGGTGGAACTGGGAAGTGGATTCAACAAGGTACTGGGGATGGCAACAACTAATTAAGGATTTAGATGCTCAGCACATTAGAGTAATGACATACTGCAATCCGTGTCTGGCTCCGGTATTTAACCCTTCTCCTTCTGTTAAGCATACTTCTTTCTCAGTCTCAATGGGGAATCAAGATCTTCATCATATAACCTCCCGCTCATAATATATTTTTAGCTCGTGAACTTATCAAGAAGCTTTCACTCTTGCTTGCAGGCTGATGAGAACCCAAGCAGGAGGAAGAATATGTTCGAGGAGGCAAAAAGACTGGGCATCTTGGTGAGAGATAAGACTGGGGAACCGTACATGGTTCCAAATACAGCTTTTGATGTTGGAATGCTGGATTTGACTCACCCAGATACAGAGAGTTGGTTTAAACAAATTTTACAAGATATGGTGGACGACGGAATCAGAGGATGGATGGCAGATTTTGGTGAAGGCCTTCCAGTGGATGCCAAACTCTATTCAGGTTCTTAACTGCCAGCCTTTTTTTATTCAAAAGAAATAGTCTCAATCTTTAATCACATTTGTGTAACCCCTAACTTTATTAGAACAATTCTTCTCCCCCTTGAAAGCTAAAGAACCTACTAAGCAAGTAACACGTGTCACTCACTATCCAAACTAATTTCTCCACGTAAGTCCACAGATAAGACATCACCATCAATCTCCATTCCAATCTTTCTACCCTAAAACATCAGACTGTTCCATGGTATATAGTATATTGGAACCATCACAAATTGAAAACACTGACAATAAAATGCAAGTTTTTTGAATACTCTAGTCCCCTGATTCCTAAATACACATCCTCCCTTTCACAACCTAAGCAATGGAAGGGAACTAGAGTTGAAAACCCTTGTTGCTAACATAGCAAAGCATAGACATGAGGGTCATAATGCTCCTCTTACAGGACGGTGTAACTAGCTACTGATTTTTTTATTTCCACAACCCTCATGGAATTGATGATTTCAGGTGAAGATCCAATAGTTGCTCATAATAGATATCCAGAACTATGGGCTAAAATAAACCGACAGTTCGTGGATGAATGGAAGAGCAACCATGGAGAGGGAGAAGACCCAGAAGATACATTGGTTTTCTTTATGAGGGCTGGTTTCAGAGAAAGTCCTAAATGGGGAATGCTGTTTTGGGAAGGAGACCAAATGGTCAGCTGGCAAGTTAATGATGGTATCAAGAGTACAGTTGTCGGCCTCCTGAGCAGCGGATTGTCTGGATATGCTTTTAACCATAGTGATATTGGAGGCTATTGTGCAGTAAGCTTACCCCTAATCAGGTATCAAAGAAGTGAAGAGCTGCTATTACGCTGGATGGAGCTGAATGCTTTTACCACAATATTCCGGACCCATGAAGTAAGTATTATTTGCTTCCTAAATTCATCAATTTCACTGTGTTGATATTGCACTGCCCCTCACGCATAAAGAAGAGAGATAAATATGTTCTGTCAAGAATAAGCTACAATTCAGGCAGCTTTCCACTCCCTCTTTCCCCAACCATCCAAGAACATGCAGGCACTTCTTAGGAGACCATTTCCTGAGAAGTGTTGCTCTTTTGACTTCATTGGACACATTAAAAGAGTCCTTAATAAACATGGTACTACAACCTGTGGGGTATAAAACGCCCAAATAACCACTATTGCTTTAAATAATGGAAAGGTCTTAGTTCTTCAGATATTATAATTTCATGTACCCAGGGAAACAGGAAGTAAGTTTAATCTATCTTTTGCAAGCAGGGAAACAAGCCATCCTGTAACAGCCAGTTCTACTCAAACCATAAAACCTTCTCACATTTTGCAAGATTTGCCAAAGTGTACAGTGCTTGGAAGTTCTACAGAATACAACTCATCAAGGTATTATCCGGAACTCAGCTCAAACTTCACATTTTAATTGTTATGAATGATAAATAGATAATTTAGCAAATGTTAAAATGTTTTCACTTCTCATAATAGTTTTTTTTTTTTTTTTTCTAGTCAATGAAAAAAAGTAATATACTTTCATGCTTAATAGATATAATGTCTTCCCTTAGTTATTGACACAGAGCAAATATGTCCAAAACCTCATACTTTCACTGATGCCCTCACTTTTTTCTAAACCAGGAAGCAGCTCAAAAGGGCTTGCCTGTTTGCCGGCACCTGTTCCTCCACTATCCTGAGGACGACAATGTACATAAGTTTACTTATCAGCAGTTCTTGGTTGGTACAGAGATTCTTGTAGTTCCGGTGCTTGACAAAGGGAAGAATAATGTTAAAGCCTACTTTCCGGTTGGGGAAAGTTGTCCATGGCAACATATCTGGACAGGAAAGTTATATACAAATCAGGGTTATGAAGCCTGGGTAGAATCTCCAATCGGCCAGCCAGCTGTATTTGTTAAGGCTGGCTCATTAGTTGGGGAGACCTTTCTAAAAAATTTAAAAGACTTGAACATTCTTTGAAGAGAGGCAAAGCCAACGGCAGCCTCTGATTCAGGGGGACAGAGACAGGAGGAGGAAAGAAAAGTGAAGTGTTCATCATTCTTTGCTAATCTCTGTACATATTCATTATAAAGCCAATTTTTTGGAAATCGTGTATGATCAAAATCTTTTTGCTACTTTCATTATCCAGACATGGGCTGAAATAACCTAATCAAATTGCCATCCAGAGGGGTTCACAGTGCAATAATTTGATAGTACGCCTATAGCATGCTTCAAATCAAATACGCCTTCCTTATGATAGGCGCGACATAACTCAATGTTAATTTCCATCACAAATCGTGAACATAGTAAGGCCTAGTTTAATTTTGAAGAAATTCATAAGAACTCCAACCAAAACTCTAGTTGCACATTCGAGTTTCCTCACCATACAAGTTTGCAATGTCGACCCAAAAGTGCTATTTGATCAACACACTACACAGTCAATGAATTATTCTAAAGAAAACGGCGAACGCAATATCCAACTAAAATTTTTTCTCTAGGCACTTGCAAAGTCTGTAGGTAAATCATTCATTAGATGACTAAAAGGCAAGCATTAGCAAAAACTGTGTACCCTGGTTAAAAAATCCGGATAGCTCATGAACGGCAGAAATTAGTAGGACTATGGTCCCCTACAAGGCTTCCTACATGCTCTCGAGATCATGACTGGTAATCAGAATGTCATGCGCACGCGGCGCATTATTCTGATTGATCATTTTCCTCTTTTGACAAGACCCATTATCCCGAACCGACTTCAAAAACAGAAAAACCAAAATGCCCGGAGGATCAAATCTCAGCCATAATAATCCAAACTTTAAAACTTTCGATAACCAGCGAGAACTCGAAAAGGGAGACATTCACGTACCGACATCATCCAGTGATCACGAATTCTAGCCGCCCCACGATTCGAACGCGACCGGAAAAGCGACATCAGCGGAGCAACATGGCCCGGCATCAACCCGCATATGCTGACGCAGACATTCTCCAGCGTGTCAGACAGCGAGTCAACGGACGAAACACTCGACATGGTCGTCCGTTTTCAGCTCGAGTCCAACGAACGAATCGAGGAGCGAAGAGCTTACAGGGAAGCAGCGAAGCTTCGGGATGCAGAAGGAGGACGAGGACGAGGAGCTGGTGAAAGGACAAAGTTCAGATGAATCTTGATGCTGTTTCTCTTTGCTTTGATCCGGATACGAGCGCCGAATATTCTCTCTCTTCATCTTCAACGGGATTAGGAAAATCTCAAATTAATTTTCGTGTGATAAAGAATTCTAAATGATATTTAACTCAAATTAATTTTCCCATCAAATTTCGAGTTAAAGTTGGGGGCAAAATTAGAAATTTTAGCAGATTTTCAAAGATTTCTCAATCATCATTAGCAAATTCTAGTTGATTTCTCAATCTAAGATTTTGGTGATGGAGATTTTTTTGATGATTAGTAGATTAGTTTGGGACCAATTTGATAATTTGATGTTTTTTGTGATAAAAATATTAGTTCGGGTAAATGTGAAGGAATATACCATTTTGGGAATTTTGGTTATATTATTAACTTCATTATTAAATATGAACAAAACAAGACTGGATGATAAATATAGACACAATTAAATTCTGCAGGGAACCAAAACCAAAATACGGATCGGTTTGCTAAACATGATAAAGCTCCGCTTACCAAACTCCCTGAGGGTTAGCTTATTTTCTTCTAGTTGGTAATTTACAATATAATAGAACGTAGATTTTCGCGCGGTATTTGGGTTTCGGACAATGCCAAGAACCATAACTCACTTTTGAGTAAATCACCAAATGTATTTCTCATTTTTCAAAACAGCATTCATATACTCCTAAGTAAAATCTAATATTGAAAAGATCAAATTGCCCCTTACAATTTTCTGTCTTTTTTCTGTTTTGAATATTTTGGGTGAGTACGAGGACGAAAGATGTGGAAGATGGTCATTACCCAAA
The DNA here is from genome assembly GCA_014182405.2 of Eucalyptus sideroxylon. NCBI lineage: Eukaryota > Viridiplantae > Streptophyta > Magnoliopsida > Myrtales > Myrtaceae > Eucalyptus > Eucalyptus sideroxylon. The sequence goes on from CM024552.2 coordinate 589,268, forward strand.
AATAAAAATAGCATTTCTGCATATAGGAACACCAGAATGAAAGCAAAGATGCAAAATGATCTCCAAATATAATTCTCGGGGATGTACCTGATATATTCAAAAGTAGAGCAACGATGAATGAAACGTCGTGATCTAGGTATCTTCACTAGAGGAGGAAGGCAAAACCCTACGATTTCTATTAGGATGACTCATAAGAAGCTGGCCAAGAAGGACAATGACGACACTCTCTTTGAAATGTTTACTAATGTTTCGCTCTATCCTGCAGTTACTCTGTTCTAATCTTAGTCAATCCATCCCTGTTTACAGTAGACAAAAATGCCAGGCTTCGTTGGGATTTAAACCGGCCCCGTTGCCTCATGCGCATACCAACATCATTCAGCAAGTCAACCAGACCAAATCACACGTTTGGAGCTATACGAAAGAATTACCCCAGTTTGCGATTCATCACAGAACATCATCCAAGCCCTAAGGTTTCCTCATGTGTTTTCGAGAGGGTAAGAAGCTTTACCCTTGACTCGGTATGAGATCTGAAATCACGACCCTAATGGCTGTGGAAATGCAATATAAAAATCAGCCGCCAAGTGCATCGAGCCAAGGAGCTGGTGAAATCAAAGTCCTGAGACTTCCAAAAGTCTGAAGCATATGAACCCAATGCACGCGTCACTCCGTCAAAGCACTGACAATGCTTTGGAAAATCATGAAGTGCACCGTCATTTAAATTGATGTCTCGCACATTTTCGCTGTACCTATTCTATAAAACAATTAAGAATTTACACAATAATGCAAGGCCCTACCCCCTTTCCTTGGAATACAACAAAAAAGTGCTATAGTCGAATGCTGGTCAAGATGCAAAAGGTGAAGCAATTAAAATTTGCTTGTTAGCCCGCCGTAAAATGTATTGGACCAAATCAATCTGCCTTCTACCGTTGAGCCTTTATATATCCAGCTGATCAACGTCAACCATAGTTGCAGATTTCTGAATAAGTTCCTTACGAACGTCCACCTGATATGGAAAATTACGGATAAAAACTGTCAAGAGGACAAAATATTAAAGCAGTCAATGAGTTTACGTATGCAGGGCTCTCACAGCCCCAAAAAAGGGGTCGCCCGGCCCTTGTAGTTGTCCTAAGCTTCTTCACTATTCTCATGGGATAGACTGCTTTTCAGCAAGGCTCCATCATGGAAGTGAATAATATCCCAAAGCTTATCTCCAGCCAGTATTCCCAAATTTTTCTTAAGTAATTGTGAGATGATGATCTTTCATAGATTTATGGTAAGCAATTAACTGAAGCCTTATTCTTTGCGTGAAAAATTATAAGCGAAATTATTATTAAGAGTAAGCAGAACCAACTATCAACGCATGACCACATACCCGGGCACCCATGAGAGAGGAGAAGACCACGTTAGCTTGAGCGGCATCCTCCACCACCAACTGCTTCAGAAGCCTTCGTTCAGGATCCATTGTCGTTTCCCAAAGCTGCAAAGGCATCATCTCTCCCAAGCCTGCATCAGCATCAGCAAAAGTGTGAATCAGAGTGAAATGCAAAGACACAACCCAATACTGGCTCTCATCTACATCATCATGCCCCTAACTGCAGCCTTTACCATAAGTTTTCTCACCTTTAAATCTCTGAATGTTGTAGGATGCATTAGGAGGGAAGGAATTCTGAAGCTTCTGAAGTTCTGCTTCATCATAGCAATAGTAAACTTGCTTACCCCTCTCAACCTGACATTTCAATACAAGCAAATTAAAGCTAGCAAGGGTCCACTTTGGATACAGTGTATCAAGATGGATTAAAAATAAGTGAAACCTTGTAAAGTGGTGGGACTCCAACATAGATACAACCTTCATCAAAAAGGGATCTCTGCAAACAAAAAAGCCGGTTCAGTATGTTGGGAGTAAATTTAACATCTATGTGGTTTGGTTTTTTAAGGTAATACAATCTAAGAGGAATAATCACCTGATATCTGAAGAAAAAGGTCAATAACAAAGTTCTAATGTGAGCACCATCTACATCAGCATCTGTCATAATAATGATCTTATGATACCGTAAAGAATCCTTATTGAAGTCTTCTCCCTTTAATCAAGGAAATCAAGTAGACAGAGTAAGCTTTGCCGCTTATGAAAAGGAAAGAAAAATTGTGTCAATAGAAACAAGAAAATCTTGGACCTTCACTCCAAGTCCAAGACCAAGAATCAGATTTTGTATCTCTTCATTCTTGTACATTGCTGCCTCGTCTTTTCTTTCAATATTCAGAATCTTTCCCCTTAGAGGAAGGATAGCCTGATAAAACATATTTGCATGGTAAACATGAATATTAATGCGAGTATTGAAGTACACTACAGTAAGGTAAGCATATTGAAGCAAATTGTGTATCATTACTTAGATGCATATTTTCCAGACAACTACAGCATCTTGCTGACAGGTTATAGGAGAACAAAAAGAATGACATAGCAATTCCAGAACTGATGAACTCAGAGATCAGGCTAGACCAACAGCCAGCACACAATTCTAATAAACACAGCATGGGTGAAGTTTAGAAACAAACTGCACAGCCGTCAAGAGGTGATAATGCCTCAAAATACTTGACTGCCTATCACAAAGACAATCCAATCATCAGGACAATCCACAACCCTGCTTAAGGCCTACAATTTTCCAAAGAAGAATTCAACATTCTTGACCACACCAGGAAAATCAGCATACTGAGAGAAAAGTAAGGCTGCATTTGGGAAGGGGCTTTGGGTGTCAAAGCCCATTTGGCCAAATATTGAGTGTTTGGGTAAAATTTTGCCAACCCCATTAGGGAAAAGTAGGTCTTCACAAGGCTGAAATCCCAAGGCAGGTCCTAGGCTGCCTTGGCTTTCAGCATTCTCGGCATGCCCTCTTTAGGGTTTAGTGTAAAAATTTTGTTCCAAACTATCCTCACTCAATTTTTGTTTCTCCGTTTTTGCCCTCATGATATCACTATTCATCTATTCTTCTCCGTTGAGTCAGCCGGTATGGTTGCGCATGGCTGCGAGGGGCCGGCGACAGGCTAGAGAGAGTCTGGTGTGGTCGTGGCTACCCCAGTGACCATCACCGGCTAGTCGCATGACCTCAGCAAGTCGTGGCAACATCAACTAAAGCATAAGAAATCCACCAAGGAAGAATACGTAGATTCCTTGGATGACTATGTCCAGAAAGAATGGACATGACCCTCCAAGTAGCATATCATATTGCTTGGGATAACGAGCATAAGAGCTAAAGGGCCAGATCTAGGTTGCGCGACCCCCCGCATGTTGCGGCAACCCAAATCTAGGTCACGCGACCTCCGTGAAGTGCCGCCTTAGGTTGTGCAACCAGGCATTCCTTGCCTAGTCGTTCGACCCCCACAAGTCGCACAACCTCCGTGAGAGGTTGTGAGGGTCGCTTGACCAAGCCACCCTTGTCAAGGCCGCACAATCTCAAGCAAGCCTCAATGGGTCGGGCGAGTCCGCTTGCCTAGGTCGCGTGACCCGCACCAGGGTCACCCAACCCCAAGCGACCCTCACCAGTGGTCTCTAGCCCTTCGCCAGCCATTTTTTTTTTTTTAACCAAAATTTTTTTTTTTTTTTTTTAATCACAAAAGTCCTTTGTAAAAATAATTTCTCCAAACACTATTTTGCTCAAAGATACTTCACAATGGACTTTCAGATTACAATTTAACAAACACAATTTACATCTTCAAAACCCCTTTAACTTAAAGTCCTTCGCATTTTCCCAAAGGCTTTCCCTAAAAGTCTAACCAAACATACCCTAAGATTATAAACCTAAAGAACGACTATTTCCATTGTGGTTGGATTTTCTAATCAAGTTTCCATTAAACAACTTCTCCATTCAATGATTGGTAGGAAAGCAATAAACTAGACATCTTGTTACTGAAAAGGAAAAAATTCTATGATCAATTCTTCTCTGTAAGGACAAACAGTTCTCTGTTTCCAAAAGGGAGAGCATTTATGCCTAGCTGATCCTATAGCAACTCTATTGAATCAGCTTCAGCACTCCAAATAAAAATCATCCAAAATATATATCACCAGAGTTAGCCACTATTCTAAAAGGTAGGAAAAAACTGATTAGAATTGACAAATTATTATAAAAAAAATTCCAACGCTATACCAAAATTATACCTGGAAGCGTCTATCACGCCCCTGCTTTGCACTTCCACCAGCTGAATCCCCTTCAACTATAAAAATTTCTGTAGAAAGTTGGGCATCAGCTATCAAATTATTAAATGTTTAAGTCTTGAAGGTGTTTTTTCAACTTCAAGTCCTCCTAGAGCATCCCAATATCCTTGTGGAGAAGTATTACCGATTTTTTGCTTTAACATGAATTTTAAAAGCGAATGCAAGCTAGATAAAAGATATTGGAGAATGCCATAGTTGATCATGACAGGTCAAGAAATTGTAATTGCAGTAAATGGATTTCCACAGTGAATACAGGCTGCAAACTACTTCCAATGAATGATTAAAGCATCGTCTCATAAGGAGGTACCAATATGAGTTTCCATAAATAGTATCATCTACCAAATGCAAGATCTTCTATTACATATCTTGAGCTTCACAGTAATTCCAAAACTGATGCAAACAGCATACAGTATGCTACAAAGGATCTCCAATGAACCCCGACCTTTACTTTTGCATGATCATATATCAAGACAAACTTCTCTATCCACTGCGGATAATTCCAAATACCCAACTACTCATTAGTACCCTAGAGAAATTTTTTCCAAAGGAAACAGTTGTAAGGGTAAGATTGGTGAATGATAACATATATGCCCTAAAACATCATTTTCAGGATTTATATTAACAAATAGACAGCGATAAGGAACAAATAATTTATCTTCCTCATCTTTAGGAAGAGATTCATTCTAATAACTCATGTAGAAATAAAACATGGGCAGCTTGATGTAAAAGACAAAAAGAAAGAATGAGAACATCTGACATCAAATAATATTGTCACAATAACAAGCTATGAAAAGCTTAACATGAGAAATACAATTTACCAGATTCTTCTGGATTTGTACTCGAGCAATCTGCTAGCTTTCCAGGAAGAGATGATGATCTCAGAACACTCTTTTGTCTCACCAGCTCTCGTGCTCTTTTTGCTGCCAAAGCTGCCTAGACAAGAAAAGCAGCACAAATCAGAGAAACTTCAAGCTCACAATTACTGGTAACTGTTTCCAAAGTCTGCGTGCTTAATCAAGTACAGCAATTAACAAAACATAACATTTTTCCAGCAAAATAAGTGTAAGTGCACCTTGAGGGCATTCAACGACTTGGAAAGGATCAAATCAAGCACATCTGGATGCAACTCTAAGTATTCAGTAAGATACTCTTGCACAGATTGATCAACCAATTTGCGTACTTCTGGGTTCCCTAACCTTGTCTAAAGGAAGAAAAAACAGTCAGCTAAGTATAACTGATACAAACAATTGCCAAATTGAGACATTGATAAAGAACTTCTGGTGAAAAACCATATGAAGTTTCAAGTGAATATCACAGTAGACAATACCTTTGTTTGTCCTTCAAACTCTGGATTTGGAACTTTGACTGAGATAACACATGTCAGACCTTCCCTTACATGCTCACCACTCAAATTAATGTCTTTGTCCTAAATGCAAACGAATTGGTGCATTTAGATTTGACAAATACACTTATTTTCCACTTCACACACATCTCATATGCTTAATTTAAAAATCCCAGCTTGAGAAGGCACACACCTTAATAGCCTTTGACTTCTTCCCAAGGTTATTGAGTGTTCGTGTTAATGATGCCTTTAAACCATCAATATGAGTCCCACCATCAACCGTCCGTATGCTGTTGGCATATCCAAGCATTGTATCGGAATATGCATCTGAACACCTAACCAACATTGCATGAAAAACAAGGTTAACTATTGTTATTGTTCTACTCACGATTGGAAGGAATACAAGGGCCTGTCAATTTGTTGAATATGACAACATTGCTGCTCTTGTGGTAACCAAAAATCATCTTATGTCAAAACCATCTTACGGTAACCACAATGTTGTTATACAGCAAAGCAGTGAGAATATATTTACTAAATGGAAGTTCCAAGTATAAATAAATTGCACAGACAGATGGCAATAGGAAAGTTAATGTAACCCAAAATCACATGTTTGACAATTGAATCCTTATATCAGCATAAGAAGAGGAAAGAAAGCATACCACTGAAAAGCGACATCAACTGCGATTCCGTCTATTTCTTTCCTGAAACCCACGACATCATGAAGTGGTTTCTGTGTCAAAAAACTGTCAGGGACTTTTCAGTAGACACGACTTAAAAGAAATAGAAGAGCACACAAATTAACATGAAGCGAGAAGGATTTTCCTGTAGGATCTTCACATGGTTTCAGTTAAGGCGCTAATTTGAGCGCATCAGAGGTAAATCAGCGCCGAAGAACTTCAGATTACAAAGAAGTAAGTTGACAGTGTCAACCAAAACTAAGAAGTGACACAGAAAGCTCAATGAATGTTCAGATGATCCAGTCATCTCCTACTAAGGGTTGCCAATTCAGGCAGTCTGACTTTTAAAACAGTTCTGTTAGCAGAAGAGCACTGGCTAGCAATGGCAATTTAACCCGCTCCATCACATACCCGCATTGCCCCACCCCTAATGGGGCAGAGAAAACCCGCAACAGGGGGTTTTGAGGGGAGGTGATTGGGTCAAATTTCTTTCCACACATATTGGATGGGATGGGGATTGATTTAGTCATCTTTGCCTATTATCTGCCCCAGCCCATGCCTTAATTATTTTAATATTAAAATTTGGTGTTTCCTATTACATGGTTTATAAATAATAGGCATTTGTCGTCTTTTTTCATTGGTGTACTTACTGATAATCATTCTTTCTTTAATTAGAGTTGAGTTCAACATAAACACGGAGAGAGAATGACAGGCTGGGGGAACCTGAATGCTCCAAGCATTTGGGATGGGGCATACGACCTTGCCCTGCCGGGGCATGGGGTGTATAAGGAGCCAGCTACCTTTTTACGGGGCAGGGTTAGGGGATGCAACCCTGCTCCAGCCCCATCCCGCCCCTTGGGGCACTGGAGTAGAATTCCTATTTAATTCATTTATAAAGATCCAGACAAAGGTGGAATTTTCTTCAGTAACTTTAATCGTTGAGGTTAAACTCTTCGATTAGACTATTTGAAAGCAAGATCGAGAACGATAAACAATCTACAGATTACCATCATTTCTTGCAAATCAGAAGGGGCAGTAATAAAGGCAGGCATACCTTATCAGTGTTTAGCCAGCTCACATATTCAACCAATCCTCCTGCATAGAAGTACTCATTGTGCTGAGTCTTCTCCGGATCATCATCTTCTTTTTTGAAAGTAATCCTGAGCTGCAATGCCCAAATCAGAATACACAATTGAGCAAAATATGACAGGAAACCTTAAGATTTTCACATAAAGTCATGCACACAAATGCATAACCTAAAAAGTTGTCCATATCTGCTGAGTAGATGCATGCGAACATAATACATAATCAATGTAATGAAGCAAATTTTGCAAAACCATACTTTAGGGTTTAGAAAAGCCAGCTCCCTGATTCGCCCAGCTATAGTATTGTAATCAAACTGAATTTCTGTCGTAAACACTGTAGCAGTAAAGAAGGCAGACATAGGAGCGTGTATCAGCATATATAAAGCATTAAAAATATAGATAAATTCCAACGACGTAATCCTCTAGGCATATGGTGTTGTCAAGAATTACCTTCTTTGTCTGGCCAAAACTGTATGCATGTCCCCTGACGATCCTTTGATTCAAGTGGAAGCACATGACATGTTAAAGTTGTCACAGGTTTCCCACGAGAATATTTCTGTTGGTATTCCATTCCGTCACGCCAAACAGTAACTTCCAATGCCTGACAACAGCAAGTTACAGGATTTAACTTCTAAAATAAAACAAAAAATAGTCAACAAACCTAAAAAGAAATGCATGTAAGAAATTGTCAGAAAGATCATTGAGATATTTTGGACAAAAATTCTTGCAATCCCACAAAACTAGAACCTTGAAGAGCACCATATTAGGTTTAATTTAAGTTTCTGAACCTGGGAGTATTCTCTACCATCTTTTGTAACACTCTGTAGAGACCACTAAACCCGTACTTCAATGGATTAAGTACAAGGCAGAGCCTTTATCCGCATTGTTTGTGATTGTTCCTAACTGATCCTGAGAAAATTAGCCAATGGGGACTAAACAGATCCCACTTTCTCCTCCATTTCCCGGTCCATGTTTTGATACCTATATGGGGAGTGGAGTTAAAAAACTATGTGATTTTCTAGAGAACTGCTCAGTAAATCAGCAAGGCTATTCTTCAATTACACAGGCTATGATAGATCTCACGCACCTCCCTTTGGGCTTAGCTACCCTTTTAAGATATGACTGGCACTACCTAGGTCTAGGTGCCTGGGTCTGTTCCCCCTTACAGCCTTTGACCCTCCATTTTTATTTTTATTTTTAACCAATAATAGAATCAAAGAACATCTTTATCTTATCTTCTAGATAACCTCATAAATCTTTAGGATGTATCCCCTCAATGCAACAACAAATACGTAGATAAGTTGACAAAAAAGAAAAAGCTCACCTCAGACAGCGCATTAACCACTGATAAGCCAACTCCGTGCAAACCACCTGAGACACTATAGCCACTACTAGAACCACCAAATTTACCTCCTGCATGAAGGATCTGCAAAATGTAACACAAGGAAGATGCATGATACTCTGTTACCATTTCAATGATAAAAGATGTCAGAAATTGCCAAATATCCCTTGCTAATGACAATATCAGAAAATTCCAAACCACTTAAACCCCTGCCCATACAGATATATCCATGCCAAAAGCCTTGAATCGAAATATGAAAAAAATCAGAGCATGAAACAAAAGGCAAATCAATAAGCATGTCCCAAGCATGAAGCATGCACGCGTGTGAATGCATGTGCAAGCACAAGGGCAGGCACATGCAAGAATACATAATTCACATAAAAAAAATGATCTCACAAATGAACTTTTTTAGCATACCATCAGGCAAATATCTGACTCATAAATTATTTGGAGAAAAAGAAAACCATTTATATATCCTTTTTAATATATCAGTCCTTCTCAACAAAATTAATTCAGGCATTGCAAACCCATAGCTTCTTAAACAGATTAAAATTATATATTTGCTCATGAGAGATTACCGTTAGCACAGTCTCCAATGCAGATTTCTTGGTCACGGGATGCAAGTCTGTAGGAATCTGCAATTTGGAGAAATGCTATAAATTTAGCAACACATAACATCCAATAAAATTGAAATGACTAGTTTCTTAATTCAAACTTCTGCACCTACTTATAAGGTGCACATTGTGGAACTCTATTGGTTGACTGATCAGCCAAAGCACCAAGAGAAAGTTTATTGCCCAGTACATTTTGAAAAGGATCCTGTTAACTAGTTAACCAGGCGCACTTATTCAGCATACTAAAGAGGAATGATTCATTTTCAAAACAGTGGTCACACATACACGAGACAGTTGCAAACCTTATTTAATTGCTTAAGAAGTGCCCCAGAGGTACTTGTTTACGTAATTATTTTGAAAATGGTCACAAAAGGAACTCAAGTTGGTCAATGAACATGGCCTCCGATGACATCTCCAATTCAATATTAGAGGAAGTAACATTGAGTTTCAGATTTTCTTGCAAGGGTTCTTAACTGGACCATAGTAATGAGGATCAACTTCTTATCAAGAAGCAAGTAACAAAGAACGTTTTAATAAGATCCTCCCACATTCAATTAGCTTATTCATCATCAATGGAGAATGTACTGTCCTTATGAGGGCATGCACTAAAAATAACGCATGCACCGTGCCTCCTCAAAAAAGTAGACAATCTAAAAGTTCTAATTCAGATGCATGATATGAAAGGTGTCCCCTGAAACTACACAGATAGGATCCATACCCCTCGCCCATCATCAGTGATGCTCACAGAGCCATCTGCATATAAAATGACGTCTATGTTGGAAGCAAAACCCGCCTGAGCTTCATCAACTGCATTATCCAGTATTTCATAGACCTGGTAGACCGCAAAAACAAGAGATCTGTCATGTATTGACAATTTGTATCCACTAAATTGATTCACTAGTAATAGTACAGCAACTGCAGATGAAAAGGGAATAATGGCCATACCAAATGATGCAAACCACGTGGTCCGGTGCTTCCAATATACATACCTGGCCTTTTTCTAACAGGGTCTAAGCCCTCCAGTACCTAAACACATCAGTACACAATCCTTAGGTGACAATGCAAGCATCAATGACAAAGATGAATAAGCAAACCAAAACATCAAATATATAACACATGCTAGTTCATCCATGAAAAAAAAGAATCAAGATTAACTGTCAAAACTTATACAACTACTAAAGCCAACTTGAAACTAATATAACCGAATAGCTCGGCACAGTAATGTAAGTACGCGAACCAATTTGGGGAGATCCATAGAGTATCAATAACCTGAATTTGCTCAGACCCATAAGTTTTTGAGCTTGTGCTCCCCTGAAGAGCTTCAGTCACGGCGCTGGTAGACATGAACGCCCTCAAAAAACATGCTTGACGGCTCGGCAATTGAATGGTCACTCTCCTTAATGGATAGCAATTTCTGCACCGATAACACGCGAACACAACGATTCACAACGCCGAGAACAATTAGACCCCACTTTCAAGTCCCGGGCAAATTCAAAGAACAGAGGAGAGTAAAATGCTTGCTCCCCGGCCACAAAAAACGAACTCGCGAAGCAAACAACACTTGGAAATCCGGCGAAATCGGCACTCGAAGGCCAAAATGAAGAGACTTTCCAGCCAGGACGGGCCAATACATCGCACCAAGCTACCCATCAACTAAAACCCCCGAACAACATCGCGAAACGCATCGCTCCACCTCCACCCAAAAGCTCGCGACTTTACTCCATAGGAAGAAAAATATCTAGAAATGAAACACGCGAAGCGGGTAAAAGAGGAGGACCTGGGCCTGAAGAAGACGGAGGAGCGAGGCGCGTGGGCGTGAGAGTGGAGAGGGGAGCGGGCGAGGAAGCGAGAAGCCATGGTCCGGAAGCTGAGGTGACGAGGCGGTTTTAGGAGAAGCGCCATAGGAGACTGCGAAACATGAGGAGGCTTTGTCCGAGATTTTAAACCGGAAGCTGATGATGTTTTTTCTCTTCTTCTTTTTTTCGTGAGGACGATGATAAAAACCCCGTTCTTCTGTCCGTACCTCTGAATTGTTTTTATTTTTCCCTCCTCCCCTCCCTCACCATAAAACCCTACCGGCTCTCCTTCGGTGGTGCTCTTTTCTTTTTTTTTTTTTTTTTCTTTTTTTATAAATTTAATTCGTTAATAAATTGGGGGTTACAATTCTAGATAAATTCATAGTTTACATCAATCAATTATAATGTTGTCATTTGATCAAAAACATTTTAGGAAAAATTTCAAATAAAAACCTGAATGTTTTTATTCTCTCAAATTAGAGCATGGAGCAGATTTTATTTTAAATAAAAAGCTAAAGTGGTTATACTATTTTCAAAGAACGGCCGAAATTAGATATGATTGTTTTAAATAAGGATTTAATCTTAATGGCTAGCAAAAAAATTTCAGGATGTTTTCATCTAAACAAAATTTTAAATTTAAATTTAAATTAAATTAGATTAAAAATTAAAAAGAGCAAAAATATAGGGACCCTCCCGTGTGTGTTTTCTTTTTTTTTTCAGTTTTGATTTTTTTATGGAAAAAATAAAAAGACAAAATTGCCCTTCACCTAATAATGAGTTTAGATTCCTTTGAAAGTGACAATATTTACTTCATTATTATTTGAAATAATGTTCACTTCATGCTTTTATTTAATAAAATGTTTACACTTCGAGCCCTTTTTATAATTAATTTTAAAAAATTTAATGTTATCATGACCGGCGATTAAAGATAAATATATTCTTCAAAATTATCTATTTGTATTAATTTGTAGTTATTTCATGTTTAGGAAATAACTATATATGTGATTTATACGCACGACCCAGGTTCGATTTTTCACACAATCAAATATAAATAATTCCATGTCTACATGGAAGGATTTATGCTTCATGTCGAAGAATCTTGTCCTCGTCATTTTTTTGAACTCGCGACAAAATATTTAATTTTTTGAAGGTTTTTATGCAATGCCCTTGCAAATTGATAAAAGTCAATAAAAAATAAAAAAATATAATTATTATGGATAAACCAAATCTTTATTCTCATCTGATTTTTTGGGCATAAGTTACAGTCTATTTATAGAGCAAAGTAATTAATTTCTTCAAAATTATGGCTTACTATGTCAACAAAATAAGTAAGATATTTCTAGGAGTGTGCAACCAAACCTGGGTATATCCGAAAAGTGGAACAACCCACTCGGAAAATAGGGTCGGGAATCGGTTCCGGTTAAAACATGTTCGGGAACCAGTTCCGAGTGATTACCCACTCGAGAACCCGGTTCTAGACCAATTTTGTAAGTGGAAGTTTAAAATCCTATCTTTTCCCGTGATTTTTATTTTTACTCCCACAATCACACAACGTTTTTCCTCTTAGCTCTCTCAGACACATACAACACTCTTTCTTCATTGTTCATTTTCCTCACTCGCTTCCCTCCCTCACCAACTCCTTCTCACACTATCCAATGGACAAACGGTGTTCGACGAACCAAATTCTTTTATACCGTGTGGATTGGCTCACTTAAGTTCTCTTTTGTAAAAGAGTTATGCTTGCATAAATGAATAGTTTCATGTAGTAATTGTGGGAATAAGACTAATATTAGATCCATTTTGTTGCTAATGTTTATGCAATGTTATGATTTTATTTATAATAATTAGCCCCGTGGACCTTAATTTTTTCGTTTAATTAAAATGTTAATGTATTTGTTTATTACAAGTGCTTAATGTTTTAATACAAATTATGAGGATTACGTTATTTTCTCGCGTATTGATGTAAAATTCGAAGTCATATGATATCGAGAGGTTGCAAAACAGGTCATAGTCGAAACGGGGTTAACCTTGGAATAAGACTAGAAAAACAGGATAAGTTGGGTGTAGGGTCCAATACAAACAAGGTTGGGTACATGATCCAAAAAAGGGGAATCAATTATAATAGAGTCGGGTACAGGGTTTAGGTCTAAACTTTGCCCACTTGGACCCAATCACCCTAGATATTTGATGGACTTGGTATAACTTTTCGAGATGCACTTTTTGTCCCGAAATTAAAAATTTATAGATTTTGTCAATTGTAGACCCTGTAGCTAGTAGAAGGGGCGATGCTTTTGATACTCGACACGTTCCGTTTGTTCATTTTTTTAATCTATTTTTATCGAAAATATTTTTTTTGTATATCACCACTGCAAATTAAGTTATTGCAAATTTGGTCTCGTTCTTAAGTAATATTTATGCTTCTTAAATTAACAGCTTTGACCAAGCGTCCTTTTTTCATTGGGACATTGCCAGGATATGAAATGCAAAAGAAGTTGTACATCATGTAATCTTTTATTCAAATATAAAGCATCTAATGGTATTCTCTATAACTCTTAATTAAAAATTAACTCAGTTTTTAATCAATTGCATGTACACAAAACGATAACTATGTAAGGACACTTCGTTAAGATATTTAATTTTTAAAATCGTAACATACGAAATTTAATATTACACAGCAGAAAATATTAGGTAAATGCTCTATATACATTATTAAAATGAACCAACATATGGAAAGCGGGTCTCCTAAACCTAAAACTCTCCTACCCCAGAAACAAGCTGTCTAGTTAGTGTTGACTGTTTGCAGGTCATGAAGTCCCCCATTTCCTGCTTCCTGCTACCAGCCGATTCATCCTCGCGCCCCATCTGCTTCCCGCGCAGCCAGTGGATCGGTTCCGTGGTGGTTGATGCATCGAGACGGGTATTTATGGTGGCTCGAGGTTGCAATACAATTAAAGCTAACTTCGACACAAAACCGGTGCCGGAATGAACAACTACAAGTTCAATCTGCACAACTAAGTTGCCAAATCTTCTTCTAACCCTTAAAAGAGAGAACAAAAGGGACCCGATTCATGATCTCTACACTCTGCAGAATATCTGGATCAGATTACGCACAACACCTGGGAAGAAAGCTGCGAACAGAACACAGTGGAACTTGCCAATTTCGTGTGGCGCGACGGCGAGAACTGAAGAAGCTGCGCAGGTCAGCATCACTGAATCTGTCCCGCCGAACATCTCCGAGCGAAAAGAGGACGTGCAGGTGAGGAATAAACCGATTGCAAACATCGATTTGGACAGGAGCCCAATGGTTCTCCGGATTAGCTCCATCACCACCGCGTTGAACAAGACCATGAATACGAACAAGGCGTTCTTGAGATAGTAATACATCGCACGCCCTGCATAATTGCGGTTGTTATGATGATCAGCGTCGTCCTGCCATCGTGCAACACCAGGAGGATTTAGTGCTCCGGCTGGGAAGAACGCGAGCGACGCGATCAGGATCACGGCGAGCAAAAGCAGCAGCACGATCCGGGCTTCGTCCGGCAAGACCCTTTTCTGGCCATGGCAGAAGAGGTTGAAGAAGGGTTTTCTGGGATTGCTCGAAGTTGGGGTAGCCATTGAATTGTGTGTTTGGACGACTTGGAAGAAAATGATGGTGTAAGCAGACTATTATATAGAAAGAAGAAGCGTGGACAGGGTCAATACATGCATTTGATTATGAATCAAGAATTTGACTGATCACAGGGTATTTGAGTGGTAAAAGCCAGGACTTTGCGCGTTAAAGAAGCGTGAGGTGTCACATCTAGGGTTTAATTCTTGCTTGATACAACATCTTGGGTCATGTTGCGTGGTACTTAATCTTACTGGAAAAATATGAATTATGCCTTATGCGACTGCTAACTTGAAATACCATCTAAACATATCTATAGTATCCACACACACAAAAAAAAGAACATATAAGCAATATTACAATCTCAAAAAATATTTGAATCAAATGGAGACAAGTAATTACCGATCATTATAGTGAAAATGTAACTTAATCTAATCCGTGTAAGTTGGACTCAAGATACCATTGAAACGCTCGAAATATTGTCTTTTTTATTCTAATACACCTAATCTTTTACTACTAACTCCTTCCGTATCTTTTCCAAGTCAATCAGCTAAACGCGTTTTTTCTAGCGAAGAAATTGGGCGGAAACTACATGGGATGATCTTGAATTAGTTTATTTAGATTCAAGGTCAAGGATACTTCCTAAAGACAAACTAGGAAGGTCGGATATGAGTTTGAATTAAAGCGATGTTTCAACTAACTCTATTCTATTTAATGACTAACTTTTAATATCTTCACTAGGGCCAGAGATGGAAATTGAAAGGAAAGAGACGCTTGAAGACACGGTAGGGACATGATAAGATCCATAATAGTATAGTAATTAAAAAGAAATTATTATATGATATGATAGATCATATGGATCAACATTATCTGTTTTGATACAACGATAAATATAGAATAATGACCGTGTATGTAAATTCACGATCTATTTTCTTAACAATGATAGTAAATAAGCTTCTCGGCGACATTTCAACTTCTTCATCTCGGAATTGAGGGCACATTTGCCTAGTGAAAGCGCTTATTGATGGACAAAATGATGTCATTTAGAGCAGCTGGATGAAATCCACCAGCTTGCTGAGGGACTGAGAAGAGCAACCGCCATCGCTCAAAGCGAGCTCCACCGTCTCCTTCATCTCCAACGCCCTCTTCCTGATCTCCCTCCCTTCCTCGCCCGCCATCAACCGCTCGATGGACCTCGAGATCCTCCCTCTCTCTAACCCTCCATTGCCATCGCACTCCAGCTCCAAGCCGACCCTCCAGACCCGGGTCACGAACCCGGCGATGATCTTCTGGTCCCCAACCCTAGGCCAACACAGCATCGGCACCCCCTCGGTCATGCTCTCTAGGGTCGAGTTCCATCCGTTGTGCGTCCAAAAGCACCCGACAGACCTGTGCGCCAACACTTCCTCCTGCGGCGCCCACGAAACCACCAGCCCCCGCATCGACGGAGCATTAGGATGACAATCTGCAGCAGCGCACAACAGCTCTTCCCCGCTTGGGATGAGCTGTGCGATGTCACCGTCGTGCGCCGAGCTCAGCCCCACCGCCCACAGGAAGGGCTGGCCGCAGTCGGCGAGGCCCCGGGCCATCTCGGCCAGCTCGGACCGGCTCAGCCTGACGAGGCTCCCGGTGCTCACGTAGACGACCGAGCCCGGGGGGTGGGAGTCCAGGAAGGACACGCACTTGATGCGATCTTCCTCGCGACGAGCACCGGTCTCGGCGGCGAAGAGAGAGCGATGGTGACGACGACGAGGATCCCGGGTTCGGTACCTGTGGAGAGGGCCGATGGGGAAGATGGGAGGGGAGAGGGAGGACTGGACGCGGTGGAGGAGGGCCTGCTCCAGAGTCTGCAGCGTGTTCCATACGATTGCTGAGGCTGTGCTTGTGGATTCATGGATCTGGGCGAGGACTCGCTCCGTGGTTTCTGGGCAGGACCTGTCGAACACAGGCATGTCCCTCGCTCTCATCGACGGGATCAGCTCTTGGATGGCCTTCTCCGCTCCATCTTCTGCATTCCACATTCGCGGGAGTCGATCGTTAGAGGCGAGAAAATTGCTATAGAGCCATGATACTTGCGCCCACCAGAGATTACAACAGACAAAGAAGACTGCATCATAACGTGAGATCTTGTGGTTTTCTTGGATGATTGTCGGCGAAACTTGTCCAAAGTTGTTACAGAATTTGCGTGAAGTGAAGTAAGTTGAACCCATAAAATGAACAAGAAGTTCGAATCAGATAAAGTCAGGTGACTCGAAATACTCAATTGAAGAAGCACTAAATACGAGCATCGTTCTTGCCTTTTGAGTGTTGACATTCCCATTCGAATCTTAAAATCTCAAGACTCTAAATTGAAAGATTAATTAAAGGGTTCAATCTTATGTAGGATCATAATGTGTTAAGATCTTTAGAGGTTTCGGCCTAGAACAATAAAATCATAAATAGTGCGGCCCTGATAAATCATTAGTATCAATTTAATTCTCATATTATGGCAAAAGTGCACATGCATTGTGTATGCTAAGAAATTTGACATTTGAGAATTTCGCAGAATTAGTTCATTACAAAGTATTTGGATTATTAACTAATGGAAGAAATAATTGACATATGTCAAACAAGAAAGATATTTCCAGATCCGCATTCTCTTATGCACTTATTTACAAGATAGAAAAGATTTTGCTGATAAATAGGTTTAAAATGATAAACTAGAAATTTCAAGATTTCAAGATTTTAATATATAGAAATGAAGACTTTACTTATCATTCTAGCTTTAAAGATCCACCTATACTCACAATACTACTTTTCCTAAAATTTTGGTAAAATGGAAAACATAATTAGTCTTTTAAACAAAACATATTTAACAATTTTCACATAAATAGGCGTAATTCATTATTTATAGATCCCGTGAATATGTTAACAACTTTATTGGCAACCAAATTTGTTAGAGGGCGTAAGGTAAGAACGAGAAAATTATACATATACGGTTGTGCATTCTTGTCTCTTAATTAATAACTTAAACTTTTGGAAGAAAGTTTTACTAAAAAATTAACATGAAAACGAACCATATAACTTAGAATTTTATGATAGTTCTTATACGTCACTCATAGCAACTGGTTATGAGGTTTCTAACGAGTCAAATACTCATAGACAAGACAAACTCCACTACTTACCTTGAGCTGGAAGGTAGGCCTTCTGATTGAGCATTGAAAGGCCAAGAAAATTAGCTACAATGCTAGTCCTCAGGACCACCCTTGGGATCTCCAATTCGTCACTAACTTCTGCTGAAAAATACATGATAGCATCATACACAACACATAGTTTACAATCTCTCAGTCGACCCATTCGCAATCCCATCAAGCAATCTCGAAACGACGATTTACACTTCAAGTTAACCTCGTTCAGAAAGCGCATGAGATCTACGTCGGGAGCATTCAAGATACTGCCATCAGATCCACCCAGCGATTCATAGAAGAAGTCGTCGGATGCCCAAGAAGTGGCGAAAGGATGAGAGGACGATTGCACGAGAACTAGGGTTACCCCGAAACCCTTGGAGTGGAAAACGCTGGCTAGACTGAGCATTGGGTTCAAGTGCCCTGGGAGAGGACAGGGAACAAGGACCAGATGCCGATTCCCATCTCTCTTTCTATTCTCGTCCATGTCTTGGAAAGCAAACCGATGCAAAGTACTCTTTCCTCTTATAGGAACCTCCTTTTGGGTTTGTTGTCGAGAGGAAGGGCCAAAAGCTTGATGTGATGAAATGGTGATGATGGACTAGTAGTGGGAGGAACCTTCTGATATTAGAGCACGGCTGACACGGTGCGATTGGCCATAACGTCGCCACGTGCCAAAGGTAAGGATATGACTAGTCAAATCCATGGAGAAAAGCTGCGACTTTTGGATGTGATTCGACGAAGGTGCCTTAAAGCACAGCGTCGCATCTATTATCAGGAAGATTCTAGAAGTTCGGCTCGATGTAAAGCAGTGGCCTTCGGGCAATCCGAATTCATCGAGCTCCCTTTGAACTTGGATGAACGTTCGTTCGACGGTGGCATAATCTTCCCGCTGCTTAACTACGATTCGTGCAGCCCAACCTAACTCTCTTGTCGCTATTATTCACATGGCAACCCCTACTGAAGCCTTACAAGGCCCTATGGTTGGACACAAGTTTAGCTCTTCTGCCACCACATCCAGCACATTCCCGGCATGGTGTTTGGGTTCAGCTTGGTTGGGTTTTTTGCATAAACTAAAGGCCAAGCAATTCATTAAGTTGAGTTTACGATTCGGTTGTCCATTCCCTTTCTTTCATTTATTTCTTTCGATCGTGACTTTTATGGGTGAAGATGCATGATAGCCAAGTTAAAAAGGCCCTCTTCACCTCTACTCAATCCATGACTAAGTGGTGTCGACCCCTAGAATGAGACTCGTCGTGCACCAGTGCAGAAGGAAAACATACCCACAACTACCATTCGGCGGATGTCGGCAACACTTATTACAATACAGAAAAGTATCTTTCTGCGGGGTTCAATTGCAGATCACATCGCTTTCTGAGACGTACAGCTTCTAGCAATGAGTCTTTGACGGGAATTACCAGCAACATTATCTGATTCTAACAAATTTAAATGCAGAGCTTACGATGTGGTCACTAGCAAAACAAGAAAATCTTTCTGACTTGGGTTTCGAAAACCCTTCGTCTACGGATGCTGGAATGCAGTCTGGTATTGTCCCGTGCATGCTCCCAGCAGTTAGCGCACCTTGTAAAAAGAGATCCTGGCAAGAGCAGGATCATGGGCAATGTCTTTTCGTGGCCTCCTAAAAAATATACTTTACGAAGAAATTCCAGAAGGCGAATTTCAGATTCTCAGTTTAATCCTCGGAAAGACCATCTTAATTTAACTCCCCGTTCTTTACCATATTAGCAGCCTTGTCTCCAAAAGGAAAAAATAAAATAAAACCCAAAACAAAATGAACATAAGAGGAGCATCGCTTTTATCTTTCTCCCGATCTGCAATCAATTTGCATTACATCTCTGGAGAAGCATTCAAACAAACAGGAGAGGCGCTTGCGCTATATTTTTATATGGTTGGAGTTGAGTTACCACAATATTTGGGTGGCCTCCGTCTGGCTTCCGCAAATTGAGTGAGTCAGCTTTGACCTTGGCTATATAGATACAAACATGTACAAGATTCTTGAATCCTCAATCGGAAAGAGAAGTCGGGCCCTCGCAAATTGATTATCTGGCTGGAGAAGGGACGACAAACATGGATGATCATGCCAAAACCACACTAATTCGTAAACTGCTTGAAAGAGTTATCTCAGGCAGGAACTCGGCGGAAATGCCAACTATATCACCTACACGTTCCGTGCATTCCTGTAATCAGAGCATGATGAAATAGGTCATTTAGAAGACCATCAGATGGGAAATTTTTTTGCAGTCAGTGTGAAATATCTGATTCTATAATGGCCACACAAGAGGTGAAAATCAGGTGCATGCATTAATCCAAAACTGAGCATAATTCTAGAGCAAATTGGCCTTTCGAATTAGTAAACTCTATTATAATTCCATCTCTAAAATTGACGAGACCAGCACAAGTTGAAGAACTATTCTCCTTGGACTTCAACATCTAATAGCATCTTATTTTGAAGCACAGCATTGCATTTAGTCGAAGAAGCATCTTTTTCTGAAGTCACAAAGTGCAGTTAGTATTATCAAGATATAACAATGGTTTTATGATTTCAACTGTCAAATAATCAGAAAAGATAACAGCTCATCTCTCTTGCTTACAATTAGTTACCTTGCAGAAATTGATTGAGTGCAATTCACAGCCCCTCTGGGAGCACTGAGGCGTCTTGTCCTACTATTCTGCTCTTTGCTAACACGCATAGCAGAAACCTCCTTTTCCATGGAAGCTACTTCTCTACGCATTCTTTTCGCTTCAACTTCCATTGCTTTGTTCAAAGTATCAACCTTCTTTGCCAACATCTGCTTATTCAACAACAGCAAATATCAAGTACTCAGAGATGACACCAGTGATGAGGAAAGCATAGATAATCATAGTATAGGAGGCAAATCAATCAACCTCTACAGCGTCATCTTTCTCTTTAATGCTCTGATCTTTATCTTGACAAGCTTTTCTCAGGGCTATAACCTCCTTTTGCAAGATATCGTACAAAGTTCCTGATACAAAGTCCTCATCTTCTGGCTGCGCTTTTCCATTATGATTCCCATTTGCAATCTCTTCAACTCTACCTATCATCTTGGTGCTCTTGATCTGTTCCCCTGCACTATCTGTGGCGTTGTCATTGTCAGTTGAATTTGGCATCAGTTTATCCAGGGACTTGCTGCCGCCGTCAAATGATGCAGATGACACTCTTGCATGTCTCATCAGTATACTGGCACTGTTGGATCGTAGTAGGCTAGTCGGTGTACTCGACGCTTTCTTTTGTAAAGAGCCATTGGAGTGCTGTCTGGACAGGTGCTCCAATCCACCAAGAGACAGACGCCTTGCATGTCCATTAGTACTCTTTCCTTCTGAGTGCGTCCGAGCATTGCCATTAGATCCTTTAAGCTTTTCCTCCAAAACTTTGAATCGCAGTTGGTATTTTTCCTAAGCATCATTGAAGCAGCCTGCCATCAAGATTAATTTACCTATAAAAAAAATCTATTGCTATAATTGATGATTTTCGCACCTTCAACTGGGCTTCTGCCTTTGCAGTGCGCTCGGCTACAGCAAGTTTATCCCGAAGCTGTTGCATTTCGCCCTATTGATATAAGAAGACATCAGTAAATACTGCTTTGCAAATGAGATTGCCCCAATTGCCCTTCAGATGATTCGAGATGCTCGGAATAAAAGAAGTTCCAAGAACGGGAGTCAATGTCATTAGAGAAATTTCCTCTATCTACTTAGCTAGCGAAAGATCTCTGCCAAAAAAGAGCTTTCTAGATGCATTTGAATCGAGAAATGTAAGTTAGAAACCTACTAAAAATCAAGCATTGTTTAGGGCTTAAAAACTGAAGAGCTGTTCAATGCTTTCAAGTTTCAAGCACGGCAGTGTTTTTCACCATTATGACAAAAATCAAAGGGGCATTTAAAAGGTCCTTAATGCCTGGGTGATGTAATTAATCCAGCACTCTCAATGCTAATACCTACGTGGCTTTGTACGTGGGTGTCCTAGGTACCCCTTCAACACTATGTGGTACTGCAGCGTGCACAGAGAGTCTGACTACTATATCATTAACAGTCCTTGGTTGATGAGACATTTGCTAATTCTTTGGCAGCATAAAAAAAAAAAAAAATTTGTTGCATTTGATGTTCAGCAGTTTAAGTTAATCAGGGGATGAATAGAAAAAGATAAGCAGGCTTGCTAAAGATGGCATATTGCCATTGACTTGCCTGAAAAAATCTTCTTTCTTCGAGCCACTGCTTTACAGGCATAACTTTGTCATTGCCATCTTTCCATTCATTAGCAACTACAGTTGCAACTCGGTTTGCAGAAACCTTTGCACGGGCAACTTCCCTTTCCAAGGTCTTCCTCTCCTCCTATATGAAGCCTTTCGTGTCAGAAAAAGCTTTATTTGCTTGTGACTGAATATGGAAAAGCATTCAACGACACTAGATTTTAGATGGAAAGAAGAAACTTCAAAGATAGATTACATTCATTTCTTGAACTCGTCGCTGATAATCCCGAACAGCATTAGCTGCAGCTCCCCCAGCCAAAACAGCTTCCTCAAGCTCTCGAACAGTTTGCATTAGCTTTTCAACTTCAGAAACTTTTTGCCTATGCATCTTGTCAAGAATTTTATTCTCCTCCTGCACAGAAGTGCAAGACATAGTCAATATTTGCATACTTGGAGACAGCCTTGATCTACATCATATCATGAAGAAGAAGAAGAAGAATTATACTCGAAAGAGAAAATACCTGGCAAATTTCAATTTGCTTCATTAGTTCTTGGTTCTTGTTCTGCAGATCATCCACCAGTGCTGCTTTTGCTAGAGCAATCTCAATAGTCCTTTCAGCGTCAAGTAGAGCAACCTCCTTGGACTTTGTGAGCCGATCAAGTGCTCTGTTGTCTTCTTGCAACCTTGCAGCCTAGCAAGAAGGCAAGACTTCCAATGTAAGACAACTAAGCTCTCTACCAGAAAAGAAGAACTGGGGATGTCAGGATGTTTCATCAGAACAGAACATAAGTAACATCACAAGAGAAGATAAAGTGGAACATAGCAAGAAATCGATCAAATTCCCACATATACCTCAAGCCTAGCTAGCTTAAGCTCTGCCTCAAGTGGGGCTATGATTGCCTCAATTGGAGGCATCTCATCATCTTTTTGGGCAGCATGGACTCTTCTAAGTGTAGCTTCAGCAGCAAATTGTCCAGCCAGGGCCTCTTTCTTCTCATCATTTACCTTCTTAATCTCGAGGTTCTGTAAATATAATTGGATTAGTCCATGACAATGGCCACGTTCTTAAAGTGATATGGAAAAGAATTGCAAGCAAGCGACAAGTCACAATGGTATTTCATACCTTGCTTTCTAGAAGAGTTTCTGTCGCTTTTAGCTTCCCATCCACTTTCTTCAGCTCATCAGTCAACTGATGTCAATCATTGCACAAGACAATGAGAAACTTTTTTGACCATTTGATAATCCTCAAAAACATGAAAATACCTAGCCATGCTTAGGAGCAAAAGAGGAGAAAGATGCAACTGCCCATTTTAACTAATTTTCCATAGAATAAGCATAAGCAATATCAGAATTTAAAAATGAATAAGGTTACATGAAAAATAAAGCAAAGCCACAGATTGCTAACAAATAAAGCACCAGAAAGAACATCAGAAAGCCCGGTTTATCTGGAGGACGATACCAGAGGCACCAGTTTGGTTTATTGAGAAGTGACGAAGAACTAAAGTTTCCAAGACCATGCTTACCAATATTGGTCGTCCAATGTCCAAAGAAGGGATATAAGACTCTTGGATACAAAGAATAAGCATTTTTTTCATCAAGCCAACATGCAAGATCAAGAATTTCCATTTCCTTTCAGTGGAAACTTAGGTAAAATCATGTATTAAACCATAGTTGAATTCAGGGTGAAACCAAGGCTTAAATCTATAAGGGCAACTTGCCTAGCCCTAACACTTTGACCGCTTTTCACCTTTCTTACTCATTGAAAAGTAGTCATCACCGTGAGAAATTACGATTCATTCTCAGTTCTCATTAAGCCAAAATCAAAGTCACTCTTCTGCGAGATGATGATCTGAGCTGGTCAGCTCATACAAGAATTGCATGTGATAGGTCATCCCATGAAAGAGACACATTTTAGAGCATCATGGGTATGTGAGTACCTCTTCAACTGCTTTCTCTTTAAGACGTTCAGAGTACTTTAAAGCTTTAATTTCTGCAAGTGCATCCCCCAGTTCTCTATCTTTGTCTGTAAATAGAGTATAAAAGCTAATAAGATCGCTGCACATCAGATGTGCTCAACAGTAAGAATATCAAAAGGACATAATTTCATTGACATCTACTGCTATTTCTAAGAAGCTCAGCCAAGGTAATAAGTCAAGCCCAATCCATGAAACACGATCATCAGAAAAATTAGACAAAACAAAGTAATTTAAGAACTATAGAAATATACTTCAAGGAAAGGATATATATCTATTTCCTTCATTCGCTACTCTAACAAAGAGCTGGATCATCGAAGGGGCATAGCCTAATATCGCAAAGGTCCATCAAATCTCAACCTACTTCTTCAACAAGTCTACAAATTTGACCTCCAATGCTTATTGAAATATATCTCTAGAGATGACTCATTCTTGCAAACCTCTGAGACCAGGGCATCTATTATCCCTCATTATGAGGTTTGGCAGGTGGAAAAGAGCCAAAAACATGGCAAGTCAAACTGACTGGGACATTGAATCACGCCGCCATCACGTGGGCAAATGCACAAGGAAGTGCACGATGTGTTAAAGAGCAGAAAAGGAATATGCACGTGGTGTACTCTGCTGGGCAAACGTTACAAGGAACTGGCATTCATAATTTCATAACGGGGATAAAATGATCCAAACATGGACGAACAAAATGCAGCACGACCTATTGTGAGAAGAATCACATCCACATGGATAAGTTATACGAAGGTTTGCCAAGTCAAATCTAGCATTTGCGTTGGCGAAGGGACTAATGCTGCAAGATCTTCGGACAAGAAAAAGCAAGCAAAAGCCGACATTTCTATTCAAAATCCGGCCCTCCACTGAGTCTGCTGATAAAATCGCCGGATTAGGAAAGATTGCACCATCGATTCGGGTAAAAATCGACGACGCCGATAAATTGTTCGCTACACACACCCACACTCGAACGTACACTGCTCCACTGATCTAGTTGTCAAGTCCCATCCCCCTCCAAGTACACAGGAGCTCAAAATGCGTCACCAAAAGAAGCAAACTTGCTTTAAATACCTCCGAATTGAGTCAAAAGAGAGGAGAATCAATACACCTCCGCTTCGACAGCGATGATTCGGGCATCATCGCGAAACACGAGCAAATGCAGCATGAGAAATGAACACTCGCTACTACCTCAAGAACACACGACCGCACACGGACGCACGAAGACACTCGACGGGAATGCGGTACGCAAGCAGAAACGAGGTGCTAGAGAAGAGAAAAGGAGCGGCGGCGGCGGCGACCTCGGACTTCGTTCTCGAGGCGGCAGAGCTCGACGCGGACGGGATCGGAGCCGTGGAGGAGCGTCATGAGGTCGTCGACGTCGGAGCCGACACGGGACAGGGCGGCGCCGGAGGCCGCGGCGCCGTTCGGCTTCCGGCGGGCGGACTTGAAAGAGGCCGAGGAGCTGAGGGCGGCGGCGGGCGGCGGCCTGAGGTGCTCGGCGTCGCCGTTGGCAATGCGAGCGCCGGCCATCGGGGAGATCTTCGGGTGCGCGACCGCGACGACGGGCTGGAGTCCCTCCGAGCTGAAGATGCCAAAACCAGTCACAGAAGAGAGAGAAAGAGAGAGAGAGAGAGGGAGAGAGAGTGTCTGAAAAAGTTGCGCGATTTGTTAGACAGAGTTGAGAATTAAAAAGGACGTTTAGGCGGGGGGGGCTTTCAGCCTTTCATTGATCGGTTGATTAAGACACCATCATTATATATCGAATATTTCGAATTTTCCCGACTCGATCAATCTTTCCAAGGCTTAAGATTGCGTATCCCGAGCGTATCGAATCACTACCCCGAGCCATTATGCAGTTCATTTTCGGTAAAATGATTCTTGAGCCAATCGGACCGATGACTATTCTCTTTCGAACGTAGGATGGGGCCTACCTCGTTCGAATTCGAAATGAGCGTACACGTGACTCGGCTACGTGACCTTAAAATTTTATTAGGGGGCTTTTTGAAATTTCCATTACGGGGTCTAATTGTTTTTGTGGAGACAAGGCGAGGTGGGCAGCATTTGCTAAAATGTCATTAAGATAACTGCACAATGCAAATGGGGTGGAGGTGGGGGGAGGGCTGGGGGAGATTTGATTTCGAAACCAAACGGGTGGGACCCGACGATTGACTCGACCTGTTCAATCACGGCCGTCTGATTCGAATCGAGCGCGGCTAAAAATTACATACTCAAAAATTTGCATCGCCTCCACGTATCCATCGATCGGGACGCGCTCTCTCTCCCGTCCGTCCGTCCGTCCGTAGCCCGTGCGGATGAGATTTGTCCGAAAGGGAACCGCGATTTGTACCTCAGAAAAACGCCAAATGGACCACAAGATCAAAGCGAGGAAAAAAGTCCCGATCCGGTGCTCGGCCACGGCGGCTTCGTTGGCTTTCCGCAGCCGACGCGGGTGGTCCAGCGAATGGCCGCAGAGCCGTTGGAATTGATAAGGTACGCGCTGTCCTTCCGTATCAGCCAAACCTTACGAGTTTTCGGAGATCGATTTCGTGCTCGTCTCTTTTATGTTTTTCCCTCTTTTGGGTGCCCTTTTTTTCTCTCTCCTTCACTTGGATTTTATGATGGTCGGCTCATGCGCGCGAGCCGCGAGTGCAAAATCGCTTGTAATTTTCTGTCCTTTTTTTTTGGACAACAGGCCATCGTCCGACCAAAGTTACTGCTTGAGGCGACATGCATCTTTTACTAGTCGAAAGTTAAAAACGCATGGCGAGATACAAAAAGCCGGGACTTTATTCACCATCCGCGATAAGACAAAACGCGCATTTCTATTTCTGATCGATCGAACGACATGAAAAGACCGGTATCATTTCCGAAATGGAGGATTCGTCGCGATTATCCCACGCGAGCAAATCAAGGAAAAAGGGCGAAACGAGAATCGACAACGCGTCGAAGAGGACAAACGAAGATCGAAATTCTTATCTGGATCCGGAATCATGAAGTAAAGGGGGGCGCTCATCATCGTCGTTAATCATTGGACCCCCCACCGCACGTGATTATCGGCTCGATCGAGTCGGGCGCGCGCGGATCCGGGGGCCGAATGAGCGGGAAAAGAGGCCATCGTCCCGGATGATGAGGATCGAGCGGGGGAGGAGCGAGGGAGCACGGTAGGAGCGGTGGGGCGGCGGAGCAGGAGATCATCGGAATATGCGGAGAGAGAGTGGGGAAGAGTTAGAGAAAAGCGAGGGATAATTATTGGGGGGAAGGAGGGGGGGCGACACCGAAGACAAGCGCACATGCGCAGGGGGAGAGACCCCACGCGCCCTCCTCGATTCTCTCCTTCGCGCGTGCGCGCGTGGAGGCTCCCCCCCGGGGTGGGGTGGGGTGGTGGGACGGATAGATAAGCTCCGCTTTGAATGCCACGTGAGGACAACACATACGTCCGTTTCATTTCTTGTTTTTGTTTAAAAATATTTCGCCACTTTCTTCGAACATCACTCCAATGTTTCATTTTTTGCTTCTTTTGGGCCACGTGAGGACAACATCCGTTTAGTTGGAAAATATCGCCATCTTCTTTCTTTTTTGCTTTCTTTTTGGGCCTAAATCATTTCTTGTTTTTGTTTAAAAGATAATTTGCCATCCTTACTTTCAAACTTCCACGGTTCAAATCGAACATCGCTCCGATGTCATTTTCACATACATGCACGAGCAATGTCCATCCTTGACTAAGAAAATGCCACTTTTCAATTAAAAAATGATGGCATTTTGGATCCTTCTGTCGCCACGATGTGTCGAAATAGATTCTGAATAAAATCATGACATTTCTGTTTAGTTGGAAAATATCGCCATCTTCTTTCTTTTTTGCTTTCTTTTTGGGCCTAAATCATTTCATGTTTTTGTTTCGTCACGGTTCAAAATGTTAAAATAGATTCTGAGCAAAATGGGAATGAGTATATAAGAAGGAATGAATTATAATCTATTTTGACGTGGGATTTCGTTTGGCAACATGCGGGTGATATTTGTAAAAATGGGGACGTATAAATTAATCACGGGTCGAATAGCCGGTGCAAATTCGGTCAAATGCGGCACGAAGGGACGACGACGGATCGGATAGGGCTCGCTGCGCACGTGCGTGCCAACGCGAGCGTGCGTGCATTATTATTGGGCTAATGAACGGACTACGGAAGCTGGAGCTCACATTCTCCGTGGGCCCCTTTCTCTTTTTGGTTTTCATTAAGCTGCTTCGACACGTCAGAATCGTCTCACGTGGGCACGTGTTTGTTGGAGTGCAGTATTGCCAAACCCATTCATAAATAAAGCTTGATTTATTCCGCGAAATATAAATGATTTAAAAAAAATTCTCTAAAAAAAAATTCATTTCAGTTTAGAGAAGTAATTAATCAATAAAAAAATATTATATCATCAATAATATTTTTTTTGATTAATTTTTACAAGTAATATAAAGATATTTTTTGCAAGAAAAAGAATTTCAAATCACAGAACAAACGCACTAACTAACTTCAGGCACTAGCCGGGCCGAAGAACTCAAAAGCTATACAGGCGCACTGATCCTGCACCAGCACGACACGCCCTTCGAATCCCAGGTTGCAAGTCTTGAGGTAAAGCTGTGGGAAAATGGCATGTGTGGTGGGTTCCAATTCACCAAATGCTGTTACCTTGGTTTTGTCGAAGAACATAACTTTGCACCCCCTACTTGCCCTTCCATTGGAGGAGAATCATCCCTACATTCCAGGACACATGCCCTTTGCTTTCCTTGTACTTCATGTCAGTACCCCGTGCTCAAGATTGAGTCTTCTTCCAGAAAACTGCCCCCCAAACTTTGCTGCTGGAAGAGCCAATCCTGATGAACAAAGCTAATAATAGACCACCGGTTTGGCCGTGCGTTTCGACTCTATTATGCACCAACTGAATCTTCTCTTGCAGAGAAGAAGGTTCCTATCTCAACGAAAGAGACGCCTGCAGTCGAAAGATGACTGTTTTGGTTTCCCCCTTTGAATTATGGATTTCACCATTCAGAAGCTTGTTAAGTTCAGTCGACGAAAAAGATACTGCTGAAAATCCTAGGCAACTTGAGATTTTTGGTCGAAAGGGCAACCCGACATTTAAAGTAATAGATTTGTTGGAAAAAACAACTCTGTGAAAGCTCCCATGTGGAGTAGAAGAAATCGACTGCACTAGCACTATCGGTAGAATCAGTTCGATCTAATCAGTACAAGTTTACAACCTACCATAGTGAAATGTCGATAGAATTCAACAATTATATGTACAGCTGCAAATACACATTCAATTAGGTAGCAACAGTAATCAGCTGGTGACTTGTAAAGAGAGAGCTTGCTCAGTGATTTCAACCAGAACCCCTCTTGCTGAGGATGCGAACAAATTGTATGGATAGGTCAAGATGCAAATAAAGGAACTCCAGTATGGGAGACATGGCACCCTAGTTGATTCTATGTTGATCCAGCACTGGAATTCTGAGCTAAAGCAGCTTCACGTTCCTGACGACGATGTTCTCTCTGAAACAAGGAAAAAATTAGGATGTCAAGAAGAAAAGATGTACATAAGGTATGGGGCACCTTTTTCAATGTCTCGCAATTTCAAGGTAAACAAGACTATTTCATATTGATCTTAATAGTTTATGTATAGTCCACCTACATGAAACAAATGCACAAGCCTATCATCAGGGCTTGGTCATATGTCTCGACTTTTTGGAAATATGCTGCAACTGTTATGGCAGCAGTGCTTATGTTAAATAAATGGTGAACACAATCCAAGGCTATGGAGATTGCTTCGTCATCTAAGAAAGAAATGATTTTGAAAAAGCCCATAACACAAGGGAAAATCAGACAACATAGCTTTCCTGTGAGAAAGCATGTAAATAGTCAATGGAACTAAAATACAAGGATCTTGCATCTAATTACTCATTTAGATCCAGTGTTATGATGATTAATTAGAATTATGAACAAGATGAATAGTAGCACTTATAACTCTTGCATCCACATTTTCTGTTTAAGATTATTCTATCCAAGAACTTGATAGGCTAGATGCACAGATGCAAAAACAAAACTTGAAGCCCAGGCAGTATTGGATGGTATCCATTGATATGATTATTTTCCAAAAACAGGCCATCATGTAACAGAACCAAGATACATTCTAACAAAGAGATAATTACACAAGTAGTCCTTGAACTTTGGCTCAATGTGTAATGACGTCCTTGGACTTTAATTTGTTAAATGTGGCCTAGAATTTGAGTCTAATTTGCAATGCTGTCCTTGAATTTTTAATTCGTTTGATGTGATATTTGAACTATTGGTACATTTTAATCTAATCCCTAAATGAACAATCAATCTTTTCATATAGTCAATGGACTAAATTGAACATATACCAAAATTCATGGACCACATTGAACAAATTGAAAGCCTAGGGACTACATTGCACACTAGGCCAAATAGGATCATGTATTGACATTATTCAGAATGCACAGAACTGACAAATCAAGATCAACTGCTCTATCAAACAATCAGAGATCAACTATTACACAGTTCTCAACACCGAGTTTTCCGTAAATGTATAGCTTTCCTTGTGAAGAGGGAGGGGATTGAAAATGGGAGGGTGAGGAAAATAGCTAAAAGTTCGAAATTTTTGTGAAAGAAAAGTTTCAGATCTTAACAGATTGCCTCTCCCCTCCCGTCTTCCCAAACAATACCTTAATGTCAATGCAAAAGAGAATGAAAACCATACCCTTCTCTCCCAGTAAGGTAGAAAGCAGACGAAGTCATAAACGGGAGTTATAGTTGAGACCAAAATGGCGTTTACTCCGGTAAACAATAACAAGAGCCGTCATGGGGTGGGTCTTATGTGGCATTGTACCAAGTAATCAGATACCTCTCTGCAAAAAGATGGTGTGAAATTCCAGGTTAAGACAAGAAATTAAGCCAATTAAGCTAACTTCACACTCCAAGGATAATCCAGACTGTTTTGAGTAAATAAGGCTTCATCTAAACATTATCTCATGCGCTGAAAAGAAGAAACACAAAATATTGAATAAGTAGAGGTGTTACAATGACAAGACAAGTTTAGAATATCAAACTTATGTCCACAACATCTGCTCTCAAGGTCCAATGTATAAAAAAGATGGAACAAATGACTAACAATATCTGCTCCCTGCTTATGAAAATCTTAGCAAATTGTGGGGTCACATTGGAGGAGTAGGAAATGGGGTTAGATATATTCAGAGAGGGCTTGATAAGAAATTCATTCAGAGTCCTCATGGTTATGCTACTTCACTTTGATAAAACAAAGCGACCCAAGTTGATACACTAATAGTTGGCCTTGCTCTCCCACCTCTACAGCTAGCTTTTACAGTGCTAACTTCCCAAGGGTCATGTCAATTGGTACCAAAGCTCTTTACCATGAGTTTCCTTCAGTCCCTACTGCAATTACACATTGCAGTTAGCGACACCAGTGTTGCAGAGTTCACCTAGGGACGAGTAAAAGCTAATGGCTATGCACTGCCAGCCCAGACTGTTTCCACGACTATGGAAGCACGGCAGATCATTCCAACCCAAACTGTATTTTCTACAAGGGACATAAGACAGTATCAATCTCCCCCACCTCAAACAAGCTTGGTTCTCCCAAGCCCACACCAGCCCCAGCTAATGGCAACGAGAACCCCAGGCTAAAAATGTCACGGGGAATAGAAAAGAAAAAAGAAAGATGGACGCATAACTCTCACAGGCATTTCATCAAACAGATGGTTGGGTCACCCATCCACAGCTTTCGGCCGAGCCTACATCATATGAAAAGACTCCAAACACGGGCCACGCAAATAAGAAATTCTCCGCATAGTTCTTCGCATTTACGGAACTTCGGGTCGCCATCCCGTTCGGCCGCTTAGGATCGCTCTTTGCTGGGAAAGTCAAAACGCCCTGCTGCCTCACACTTTCTTAGTAAAAAGCTGTCCTCAAAACTCGAAAGAAAACTCTGCGTTTCTAGTCTGATTAAAACAACTGAGTTCCTGTGAATTCATGAGCATCTTACACGGAAAGTCTACAAATTTTTATTTGGGTACGAAAACAAATATCGTGCTGAAACGGGCCACTGATGGAAAAAAAAAAAAAAAAAAAGGCAGGAGGGTTCTCCTCGCATTCTCGCGCTCCTTTACCTGGAAGATTGGATGCAAGTTCTCTCTGCTGCTGGTGCTATTTCTTTGCACTCCTCAGGAGCCGAACGAGAACGACGATCGAGTAGTCTTTGAGTTACAAAATGCCCGGGCTTATCCCATTTAATACGCTCAGAGGAGTCTTCCGAAGATTCATCCAAATATTATTTTTGTTTTGGATTAGTGACGACATCTTTTTTTGGAGGAATATGAATAGGGAAGACAGGATAGGCTCATTACATAAAAAAAAAAAAAAAAAAAAAAAAAAAAAAGGAAATTTTATATAGGTAATTAAGCGTGAGAGTCAAATGAATTGAAAGATTCATGTTTGATTCACATTTCATTTTATGGTCAAAAACGAATTGGAAGCTAAGTAGTGGTAATTTAAAAGATTCTAGGGAAAAAATAGAGATATCTCCTATATTACTTGTAATATGTGGAAGACATGACCCTTTGATTTTGAATTATGTCATGCTAATGATAGGATTGATTCATTTAATCTATTTAAACACAAATTTTACATGCTAAGTTAGTGCGTTAACATGTCGTTATTCTAATATGAGGTGACGTTGTTAACCATTTAATAATCTTGTTTAATAGCTTTTCATCCTTTTAAGTATAGTAGGACATAGTTAGAGACATATGTCATAGTTTGATTGTTTGGGATTGTGATCGTGTGGCGACTTAGACTCTTCTGGGATAGCTTGGATCATCGGAGCGCCTAAGCCAAGCCTTACTCTGATTGATCACTCGCTCGCTCACCCAATTGTGATCGTACGACAACTTAGACTCTTCTGAAATTGCTTGGATCATCGAGGCGCCTAAGCACCCGGATCATAAAAGGAGAAAGTTTATAGAGAGAAGCTTTGGAAGAGAGAAATGAGCTTTAGATTATTGGATGATTGAATAGATATAAATGAGAGGAGGGCACCCTTCTTATAATCGAGACCCTCATGTTACAACCGTTCTTAAATCCAACAAATAGGATCGCATCTCCTAATCTACCACCTACCAAGAGAGTTCTAGATCTCAACGCAATAACCATTTTGCCCGCCTTTGGAACACTCTAGAAGCTCTTGTGAGAAACCTGACAATCTCGGGAGATCTTTCTCGAAAATGCAGAGTCCTTTAGTCACAGGAACCTCATGACCATGACACATGCTAGACAATAAAATATATTTAAAAAGCTAACTTAAGTATACACTCCAGTTATTATGTGAAATGAAACCCCACTCACACTATCGCGTACAAACGTATTCAGATGATTATCACGCACCCACATATTTTTATTGACGACACGATTAGTTATCATGTTTCGTGCCATGTTTTAAAACCCGCTCTAGTAGGCACATAGCGTTCGTGCTGAATTATCGAACGCATGTTCATCGCATTCACATTATACTTCTGTTTCAACCCAACTAGACACAAATTTGCCAATCCTGGCTCGAACTGAGTATTTTTATCCTGTATTTTAACTCAAGCAAACTTTATTTGTTCATGGATTATGAGGTACCCTATGCACCTTGAACTGAAATGTCTAACTCGATACGAGCCTTCTCATCATGAATGACGAAGATGTAAACACACAGCCACAACACAGAGAAGGAATCAGTCAACAGAGATTTCACTTCAGACTGCATTAAGAACTCATTGAGCAGCAGAAAAATTAAAGCAGCCCGAGAAATTATTCTAACCCAATGCAACAGAGACATCCGTTTGTAACTTCCTGATATCTTTCAACAGTATCATTGTGTGACATGAACATCTCCCCACTTTCTATTCCCCAAAGTTAATGCATATTAAACAGAATACATTAGGAGTTCCGCAAGAACTAAACATGACATCGCTATAATGTTACAACAGCATGAACACTGAAATCGCTTTAGTGTTGTGACATCAAGAAGAGTCTATAATTACAACAGCTAATCGTCATCGCATTGCAGTTTGGACATTCAACGGTCTTTGACCCAAGTAAAGGTAATCTTCTTCGTCTCCTGTCAGGACGCATAGGGGCTGCAGTGGATTTCAAAAGGTTAAATACTATATGAACTCGCCTTAAATGGGATTATCACTCCCGAGGCCGGGCAAGCCAGAGAGAGCTGAGTGCTCGAAGACGGGAAAAGTAGTCGTTTATTGCAAGAAGAGCTCGTGCAGATTGCCTCGTTGTTAGAACTCGGTGCATTTGCTGCAGAGTTTGTTGGCGCAAATTGTCCGCCTGAAAGTTAAACAAAGATGAGTGAATAAATGGGCATCAACATCTCCCTGAAGGGGTCAAATCCAGGAGGCAGGTCTCTTCTACAAAGGCAAAATGGTAGAACAATAATGCAGTAACAAATGCTAACACAAATCACCTCCATGAAACAGCTAACGTCTGGACATTTTCTTAGTAAATACAAGTCATACAAAAGCATGCAAGGAATTACTCTGTTGTACTGACTCATAGAGGGAATATCTGCATTAATTAGTTAGGCAATTCTTGATTGCTCATACAATCCGTTGTCCATTTTTCAGTTAGACATACTACATTTTGCCAATCTCTAGATACCATAAGAATGCATTTGATCGAAGAAGATATAGACACTGCAAGCTAAATTGCAATGCAGCGTTGTACCCAGAGCTGTCATAGACACAGAGATTCGTATCATTTTGAAAGACTTCCCCATAACAGGCACAAACCAACCTGTTAGTCTGTACATTGAGCAATTCCTAAAGAAAAGTGGAGTTTAGGTAATACCCAATGCCTCCCCCAACAGAAAGATGACCTGCTGAAGAGAGCCATGAAGTAACACTAGAAATACTATTACCTGACGAAGGAAACCCTCAAGAGTTCCAAGTTTGCCCATAGCCATTGCCATTTGACCCATATAGTTTGCCACATTCCCAGAAGATCCTGCTGTCGCAGTTGTGCTGTTGGCTAGTGTCTCTGCAAGAGATTGTTGCAATGCCTCCAACCCTTGTGACAAAGCATCTTCAGCCTGTTGCGATGACTGCTGTAAGTTGCCAATTCCCACCAACTGTTGCTCGGTCAAAGGCTCCAATTGATTGACAAGAAGCTGCACAATTGCAAATTGGTTAACAAGATGGACTTGATAACAAAAAAATACACAGTTTGTATTGAAGCAAGCTTCCTTTGAAAAATTTTCAGAATATCCAAAGGGTTGAACTCAAGGCACAAGAGAAAAAGCCAATTCTGTCACTAATGGCAAATCTGCATGAGCTCACATTATCTATGAAGTTCTAACCTTCAGTTTAGGCAAAGTCAAAAGTCTCCTCAAATTTTATTTTATTTTTTGGTCAAAAAAAGTCTCCTCAATTTGAAAAGGCCACACCGTGAATACATCCACTTCTCCTGAATAAGAGTGAAAGGACCTTAAGGAGTAGGTCCCATACCTTAAGGACTTCAGATGAGCGAAACCCACCAATCCACATAAAGCATCGCTCTGCTGGAGTTTTCCACATTCCAGACAAAATGTGGAAAACATCAGCTTTTGCTGCAGCGCCTTTCAGCTTGAAGATTTCATCAAAGTGTGCGGCGACATTGTCAACAATTGTCCGTAGCTCAGTGTCTCCAGCATGAGCATTGACTGCATTTCTCAGCTCATTAACAACCTTGTTGTGCTCTTCAAGCCAACGTGCATATTCAACATCAAAGGCCAGGGCACCTGAGGATAGATGGAATAAAAAACTCCAATCTTTTACTGATGAGCTTGCCACTTGGGGAAATGCATCCCAAGAATCATCATTCCAGGTAATTAAAGACCAACAAATTACTTATTAAACACGTGAAGACTGCTTAAGATTCTACCGCATCGGTTGTTTAAGATTCTACTGTATGGATCCAGCAAAAGACATCCAATATCAAGCGATACAGGGAAGTTCTGTGAAAAATTGGTGAATGAGCCTGTACTTGTAGATGGTAAGGTATAGGAAAAAAAAAATTAAGGAGCTTTAATTCTGTTCCTCAGGGGGCCAGAATAAGCAAATATTGAGCATTCAAGATGTTGATCAGTCGTCAAAGCAAAACTGAGACATCATGAATAAAAATGACTCAGCCCTTTTTTTGGCTTATGCAAAGAAGGAAAAACAGCAAAAGCCAAAGCAGGGATGGGTTAAATTGCGCTTTTAATTTTCGCTGCTTAGTTCCATAGCCTGTGGAATGTTGCTCCTCTCAAATTTACAACTTCCTGTGCTCCGGAAAATTTATGTACATCACTATGAGATTGGCAACCCCTCCACACCACTATATAGTTTTCTAGCACGGTATAATTTCAACCAAAGAAAACATAATTCATAATGAGAAGAGAGAATGAGAAAATGTTGAAGTACCATTTCCGCTCATTGAGTGGGATTGTTCTCCACTACCTGAAATGAAAATGCCCTACATATATAGACAAATGAGTCGATTCAAACACAGAGGGATACATTACCTATATAAGTCAAAACGGAGTAATACAAAATTGAACCTGCTGACGGGCTCGCTGCAGTTCTTGCTCTAGTTGGGTGAGTTTCAGCCTGCTACTCTCCAGTTGTTGGACATATGCCTGCAACCAGATGAGGTAGAAATGAGAAAACATAGATCTAACTATCATCCAAGCTGGTAAACTTTTTTAAGTAAAGAATGATTGACGAAGCTGGATCAGAATTCAGCTTTTCCACTACTGGCAAAAAAACTAATCATGAGACCCACCTTTTTCCTTAATCTACTCTTTCTGGCAGCTTCACGGTTTTGAGCAAGCCTGCGTAAAGTCTGCAGAATTTGATGGTAAACCATGAAATCATAATCCCCATCTGAAGTGATATTAAGACAGATGATAAAATTTGCACCTTTTGATCTGTGGCTTTTTCTTTTGATCTGTCACTGGAATCAGAAGCTGCTGCAACACCCAATTGACCCCCTTCGAACTGCATGATTGAGTACAGAAGATTTAAAAACAGTAATCAAACATCACGCACCACACCATATCGCAGAAAGAAGCCATATATTTGTCTTTTTTTTATTGGGCCATTAACTTTAGATGTTAGTCACTTGTCAAATCAAAATAGTGCATACTGCAGCATTCTGAAAAGAAATTGGCAGATAGAGAGATATAAGCTAAAATAAAAAATAAAAACATTGAGATGGCGTAGGAGACATCACCCTGTGATTCTTGTCACCTGTGTCGTCGGTTGAGGTATCTGTCCTTGGACTGGAATCTGCCATTGTGGAATCCCCCCAGTTCTCACGATGAGCACCAGGTATTGATACTAAGTTTGATTGTGATTCTCTATGCATAGATAGAGTCTGAGACCCCACAATATTCACAGAAAGATTTCTGTCTGAGGATGAAAGGGACTGAATCCGCAATGTATAAGAAAAAGAAGAAGAGACAACAATGAGTTACTTCTCATTTACTATAACAGAAACTGCATGAACAATTGAGAAAAGTTGACCTTATTCAAAGAGCCAAATTGGACATCAGCCCCAAGAGCCTGGGCACTTGATTTCATCTGATTGAAGACAGGATCTGCAGGCAACAAATTTACCAAATGAAAAATGTAGCCCAAGTAACATGGAAGGACAATAAACCCAAAAATTACATGTGTTAGCAACTTATTATTCATTGCAAATTAACAACAAGGTGCTGTCATCAGTATTTAAGACAACAATGATTTGACTCTCAAGACAGGCTACCAAGAATGTCAACAGGAACATCCTACCAAATTCAAAGACTGAAATCCTGTAATTAGTCACTTCATACTAATTAGAGCATACTCGAGCACTACTTAGCAGATAAGGCCTTTTAAAGAGCTATGATGGTAGCAGAGCCTCAGCTCCAACGAATGACAAATGTCACCACAAAGGACCATGGCCTTGGGAAGCAATATGTGGACAAAAACACAGAACCAAAACGAATTAAACTGCAAATCAGCCATAAGCAATTAACCTAAATGGTGGGGGACATGCGATCACGTGCCACAGGCCCAACGTAAAGCAAGAGTTCAATTCACTGTTCATGAGCACAGTGGAGAAGAAAGTAAAGAGAGATATTTGTATGGCCATCCATTTGGCAATATTATCAACTTCTTGACATTCTATAGAAGCACTTGTTGAAGCAGAGGATAATAAAACATATGCACAGGCACATACTTCTGCTGAGGTCAACTGCATCTTCTATGCGGTATCCAAGAGACTGCTCAAGTGTTCCAAAGTCTGTAATTCGAGAAGAACGAATGGAGTTTCCTTCTGATCCCCTAAGAATCATAAACACCCACTTTAGTATTGATTTTCAAAACTAAACTATACCTTATAGAATGACAAGATATAACAGGAGGCCACACTCCAGGGCAATTCAAATTATTGTCAGACAGGAGAGAAGCAAAATGCAGTGACAAAGCAATTTATTATCTCAATAAAGCATTTATTCTACACCCAATGACAGAGATTTTGGCATTTATTTGAGTGAATCAAGATTCCTCATTCAATAGATGATAAATACAGCATTTCTAAATGGACAATGCTCAAAGAAGAATACACATTCTCTTTCAGAGAAGAGATAAAGAGAACGTCCTTATTGATTAAAAGATGACAGAATCAAATTGCAGTCCACCAAAGCTATGGGAACAGAATATAGTTAGGCAAACTCTTCCACTACCAAGCTACTTTACTATCACCTTTTTGTTTTCCCATATGTTCAAAACTATTAACACTTTGAATTCTCTGGATAGAGCTTACAGCAACTTGCCAGGCTAATTTATCCCCCTCCAATAATTGGAGAAATAAAATGAAGTAGTGACTAAAAGACCAACCAGAAACATACTAACGTGACTAACGAAATCATACGCCATATTTGCTTCCAGATTTGAATGCAAACAGATCATTAGTGATTGTGTGGCAATATAACATGAAGAATGCAAAGAGAATGCCAAGTTTAACATTCTGCCACCAACCCAAAAGACCCAATAAAACTGCAAAAGAAGCAAAGATGCGGATTGCTATTTCTCGCCCTTTTCCGATTCCCAAACTCAGATTCCCAGTTCTTTTTGTTCATTTCCAGCAACTTTATAAAGGAAGGTGACTTTTCTTCTATTTAAACAGAAAACCACTTCTTGTTCAAAAAAAAAAAACAGAAAACCACTTCATATGAAGAACATAGCCAGCCCTTAGCAATAAAAGGCGCACCAATTCAACACAAGCAATCATATGTAGTCCCGATTTCAACAGGGGCAAACAGAAAAACGCGAGATCTTCAAAAAAATAAAGCAAATGATCGATCAAGGGGAGAAATTTACATGGAATTCGAAGTGGGTAATTGAGGGACGAAGCTCGGCATGCCGTTCACAACTCTGCCATCATCTCCACCACCGCCAGCTCTAGTCCTACTACCCATGAATCATCATCACCACCGCCACCACCAACCCCCAACCATCTCCTGAGTCAACGGATGCTGTCCGGACCGGAACACACCCTTTCGCCTCCAGTTATCTCCAGGACACAACCCTGGCGGCCGAACTCAAAAAGCTTCGAACTTTACCAGCTCAAACGCCCTCGCTCCCCTTAAAAATCGCAACTTTAACGGAAAGAAGCCTGACGATCGGCCCTTACCAAATCCCCACAGGACAAGCTACGGAGCTACAAGAATCTTCGAAACGCCCCCGCCAAGGACAATCCCCATAAAAGCGAAACACCACCTGGGACGAGATAGTACACGCTACGCACTGAAGCAACCCCGTACGGAACTGGTGCGAAGCCCTCGTAGCTTTTCTAGGTGGACTGCGAGAGAAGCAAAGAAAGAAAAGATAAATATTTGGGGGCTGCGAAAATCAAGAAAACCCTAATTCGAGAGACCTCACGGAAGATAAGTAGCAGTACTACTACTACCCATCATCGTGCAGAGAGCGGGGGGCTTTGACCTTCTTGGGTCCACGGCGGATGTATCTTTTTCTCGAGACTTACAGACCCCGAAGGTAAAGAAGATGGCAACAAAAGAAATGGGGGAAATCTCTCTGTTTTACTCTGGCCAAGAATTTGAACAGACCCACCTCCCGAAAGTTCGACCTCTTTTCGTTTTCTTTGACTGCTGCGATTCTTGGGTTGGTTGGAAGGGATGGAAAAAGGAAGAGGGCAAGAGAGAGAGAGAGAGAGAGAGAGCAGAGCAAGGCCGGAGTTTAGTAAGAAGCGTGAGGTTTTAGTGCATTGCAATCTTTCTTCTTTTTTTCTTCTTTTCTCTTTTCCATGGCCAGGCCACCACGTCCTTTTCTCCCCCGAATTTTTTTATTGGGGGGTTTCTCTCTTTTTTCTGCCACCTGATTTCTCGAAAGCGGAATCGGAATAAACAAATCGTTTCTCTCTCTCTTTCTCATTTGCCGATTTGAAAAATTCCAAGCTCTCGTCGCGATTCTATTTTTGCTCTCTCTTTTTCTCCCCCCCTCCCTTTTTTTTTTCTCCATAATTCTCCCCCCTGCCCAACTCGCGTTGATCTGCTCATGCGTTGATTTCATGCAGTTCTCTCGGTCTTCTCTTCTGGCTTTTGACCAATTCGTGAAGTGAGAACCTAACCAGGAATTGATGTGGACGCTTGCCCCTTTAGTCGAGCGGCCCCTCGAGCGCAATGATAGCCCCGTCCAATTCCGCTTTGAAAAACACGAAAGGTTGGCAATGAATATGATTTAAGATTTCGTTTTATTCTGAGTAATTTGAAAAACATTGTCATTTAAAAGAATTAGCTCGAGAATTCTTTTTTATCGAAAGTAATAACTAATGTCTAGATGTTTGTATGCATGCTGAAAATATTTTCCGTAATTATTTTTGAAAAATATTGCCCGAGCATTCAATTTTTTTGGGGGGGAGGGGGAACAATTAGAGTATTAAATGACCTTAAAATTTATAGGGTTTTTTACTTAATTCAAACTTCTTGTTGTGTTGAGTAAACTGTTTCAAATGTGGCCGTTGGCATTTTTTAAGTGTTATTAATATGGTATTGGAATGCGAATTTTTCTTTCTGAAGCATTTAATTCCTTTAGAATATGTAATTTTGTTTTTGTTCTTAAAAGTGCCTTGAATAGCGTCATTTCTACTTTTAGTTAACTACTAAAGGGTACTTATTGAGAAGTTCAAATATGTTAAAAATCCAACTTCTTACTCCAAAAATAGTGAATTATTCTTTGCAATTATATGTAAATTTCTCAATTCACGCATGCCAAATGAGGCACGGGCTAACCATAGGCATGGGCCTAGAACGTCAATACCGATGATCACGATAAGTCAAATCTATCGGTTTAACAAATGTGCTTAAAACGAGCACAATAGCCAAAGGTCCAAATAACTGTCCATATCAATTGAGCAAAGTATGCTCCTACGCAATCCAACAGCATAAGAAAATCGA
The DNA here is from genome assembly GCA_014182405.2 of Eucalyptus sideroxylon. Lineage (NCBI taxonomy): Eukaryota > Viridiplantae > Streptophyta > Magnoliopsida > Myrtales > Myrtaceae > Eucalyptus > Eucalyptus sideroxylon. The sequence continues at coordinate 630,834 of CM024552.2, forward strand.
ATTCATATTTAAATGCTGAGGGCATTAAAAATTTCATGCGACCAATTATCATTCCAACTATATAAAAAATTATGAAAAGTAAGTAGATTGCTTTCGTCCTTAAAAGAGGGAGAAATTTTTTTATTCCATCATTTCCATGACATAAATATTTAAGCCACAATTTTTTTTTCCCAATGCAATAATGGAGCCATGCACCATTTGGAAGGTCAGGGCACTGATTAGTTTCTGCCTCTGACGATGAATATTAAAGAAAATTTCGAGTTGGACACCTGAAATGATAAGTTAATAATTCGAGAGGCGTGGGGAGATTCGAGTCAACTCCTCGAGAGTCGGGGCGGGGGCCCGGAAGTTGGTGAGAATCTCGGGGAGGTAATTAGAATTTCGGAAAAGATGAGGGGGCAAAGGGATAACCCGCGCGAGGTGGGCAAAGGGTCTTCTGCAAAATAAATAAATAAATAAATAAAAGGAGGAATCGTGGAAAATGGTACGAAAGTGCAGCTCCGCCGCCACCGTGCAGTAGACGGTGGGGCCGCGGGCCGCGGGACAGGTGCCAAACAGCCTTGAAATGAAAATCCCATGCCTTGCTTATTGGTATTGCGACACAAATATTCAAAATATTTATTTTATTATCGAAAACCATAATTTTTTTTATTGGGACATAAATATCTTAATTTTGTTGTCAAAAAAAAATTCGAATTTATACTGATAAGACAAATATATTTTGAACACAACTGTAATCAATGGTATATATGTTATATGTGTATAAATTTAGATTTTTTATGACCAAAAAAACTTGAGATGTTAGTGCCAACGTGGCAAAAGTTTAGGAAATTTCCATGGTATTTGCTCTTTAGATTTCAATAATTTCATCAATATATATAAATGTATGAATACTAATTAGTTTAGAAATTAATCAACATATTGCATCATTTTCCTCGCACTCAAAAGTCATCCATAAAAAAATTCGAAAAATGATTTTCTAGAAATGGATGTATATATTACTCACGATAATGAATCAATAGAAAGCATCTTTGTGATTAATGAAAACATCTAGGCAAAAATCGTTGTTAACACCGAAAAGAATTTCCCTTATACAAATTTTCGAAAAAATACGAACGAGCATTTCTTTGAAACACTAATTTCACGCCAAATAAAAGCCATTAAATTTCAAAACATTAAAAGCAAAAGCAAAAAAAAAAAACCGTCGTATTATTATTAGTATTATTTTGGTCAAAAGAAAGGGCTACGTAGCCCAGCAGGATTCAAGACGTGACAGGATATCAGCGAGTAGACACCTGCTTTTATCAGCTATCGAAAGGGAAACGACGTCCTTTGACAAGCCAAGCTTGGAATCCCGATCGGGTTGACATCCCGAAGTTAGCTGACCAAATCGCAGCTTCGCGAAGTTGCAAATCGATTGCATACGCGTGGCAAAGACTTTCTACGCAATTCCTTAAATGAAGAGTGAGAAAACGTACTATTTCATCGTGCTTTCGTACTTAAGCAAAGCTTGATTAATATCAGAGAATACTCGATTTCCGTAGCCACCATTCATTAAAACCGATCTCATTAAACTCCAAAACATGGAGATTAGCTGCCGCTCTCGGCGGAGTTCACCTTGGTACCATCTCGGCGTGAAAGAAACGTGATATCCGAATGAATTCCAAGAGCAAAGCGTGCTCATTTTCCTCTCTTGACTTTCGAGTTCAAATCTCACTGATATGTTTTGATCCCAAAAGGCGCCATTAGGTGCTCGGATGGTGTAGCTTGGTCTTGTAGCGAGGTGCACTAAAAAGGCCTGTCAAGAAGCGTTGACAATACTAGATGAGGACATGTAGAGGAGTGCAGCCCAAGTCCAAATCGAGCAATCCTAAATAGATTTTCAATGGGCTATCTTAGTAGTTAGTACATGTTTCGACCTTTTCGTTATAGTTCAAACATGCTAATGTTCATGGAGCATCTATTTTTGGACACATGCTAATATCATCCTAATGTTCACTTAGACAAAGCTCGTGCTATTTTATTGGTGGTATAACAATCTACCTAATGATCACTTAAGAACGAACATTTATTTTCATGCTCAAGGAGCATCTACTTTTGGACTAATGCAAGTCCCTAAAAGGCTTCATTTGGATTCTTGTCTGGATTTCAAAATCACATAGATGTAAAACAACAAGAGGAAGAAAATACTATACTAATTAGGGGTGTAAGACGTGTGAATACTGAGATGTTAAAATAAAAAACGTGTTCATGAAACTCGTCATCATTGTATACCAAACAAACAGGCCGTAGAGATTCCTATAGGAGTTTCAATTCTTTCTTTGTACGATGGTTGCACTTTGTAACCACAAACCAATGAATTACTACACTCGCGTATCTTTTTCCCTCTCGGATCTCTTTTGATCCTGAAAAGCACAATTAGGCGTTCGAGGTGGTGCGGCTTGGGTCTTCTAACGAGGTGCACCATAAAGTCTTCTGGCCAAGAGAAGAATTGACAGGACTAGCTGGGGAGAGGAGTGCAGCACAAGTCCAAATTGAGCAATCCTTACACAGATTTTTTGACAGGCTATCTCAGTAGCCAATACATGTTTTGGCCCTTTCTTTATAGTTCAAACATGAAAATCATATGTCATCCGGGTGCTCACTTAGACAAAGCTTATGCCATTTTATTAGCGATATAACAATCAACCTAATGATCACTTAAAAATAAACAAGTACTTTTGTGCCCAAGAAACAGCTACTTTCGAACCTAAGCAAGCTCTTAAAAAACTTCATCTGGATTATTGTCTTAATCTCAATATTACTTAAATGTATAATAACAAAAGGAAAAATATATTGTACCAATTGGGGGCGTGGGTCGTGCAAACACTATTGAAACGTTAAAATAAAAAATACATTCATGGAGCTCGCCATCATTGTATATCAAACGGACATGCTGCAAAAATTCCCATGGGAGTTTCGACTCCCCTTATGTGGTGAGGTTACACTTAGTAACCACAAACCAATTATCCACACTTTTCATCAAGAAGGATGCAATTAGCCAAAAAGGAAGGCTAATTTCAAGCTCCTTATTTTTTATTTTTTATTTTTTATAAAAAGAACGACCACTGAGCACCTAATCTTTTGTGTTTAGAATTAGAATTAAAATGATCTGGAAGTTTGGAATTACATGATGTATAGATCGTTGTGCATAAGTTAATGTACGAATCAAATGAAGGGTCATAGCGATACTCCTTTTTCGAAGTGAAGATCCCGCTTGACTAAGTAATTCTTTTAATTAAATAATGAGTAGTGCGAAAATGAATTATACATGAGGTCTCATATACCGCTGATTTGAGACAATAGGCAGTCAAACTCCATCTGAATCTCGCGCGTGCTTGCAGGAATTTCTGCTTCTCGGATCGACCCTTCTGCATGTCAAGTCGTGTCTCGGCAAACATCGCCATCGTGGCTGGGTGGTGGGAAATCTTGCTCCGTGATACTCACCCGGTGGTTCATGCAATTAGAGATTTTTGATTGGACGTGCAACTTTCGAGCAAAAGCCTCCCAAGAGATGGGAGAGAGAGAGAGAGAGAGAGAGAGAGAGAATGGGTCACGCGCAAGTTTGCATTAGTGGAAAGTCTGTACAATCTCTTCTAAATTTTCAGGCTGCCCTAGAAGAAAAAAAAAGGGACGTGGGCTGAGTTCTCTCTTCTCTAATTATGATGGGTTTGACTCGATTGGGTTTCAAAAAGCATGAGTGGAAAAGCAGTCGATGGCCGAGATGTGATGGCCACCTTTGACTTCAACTATCCATTCTTCCGATTCACGTGTTGAGTGTCGAGTATTTAAAGAGGTGAAATAAGTCGGTTTATCATTTTCTCTTTGTTTGAGAACACACCGATTTTAAGGAATGCACATTAGTCATACAATTTTTTGTGGCATCGATTATGTCTATCGCACCTATATTACTAAAATCATAAATAACCTCTTTTTAAATTGTGATCAGGAGGAGAGAAGGAAAGGTAGATAAAATGACTTGTTATTATTTTGAACATGAAATGTCAATAAATTGAGTTCTACCAATAAAAAGAAAATGCAATAACAATGCCTTGCCGTACCTAATAATTGCTATTCATATGTCCAATATTCACATGATCTAAATATGAATATGAGAAGATCACAAAAACCCGATTTTACGGAATTAGCAATGAAATACGGGAACATTTAAGGTCAAAATTATATATATAGCAAAATTTCAAAAATCATCCCCCCTTTTTATTTCAATAACAATTTACATTTCGAATTTTGAAAAATTGCCGTCGGCATCTTCATACGAAATTCTGAAATCCAGAAGGATCAATCTACCATGAACTCATTCAAACTTTATCCAATTTCGCATTTCTCCATCTCTATCTCAACTTGCTTTCTCTCCCTCCATTGTGGGCTGCACCACCGACATCGACCGGCACTACGCCACCACCCCTCATCAAGCTTTCTATGCATCTCTCTCTCTCTCTCTCTCTCTTCTCAGACACCGCTGATGTCGAGCTCGAGAGATCTCGATCGAGCTTCACTTTAGTTTCGTTAGCAACGAGTTTGGTGGAGAGATCAATCAAGTTGAGCTCGATGCCGACGGAGCTCGACTGCTGCGCCGAGGAGCAACGGCACGGCGAACGCCAGCAGCACCCGAGGACGAGGGGCTCAGCCCTAGCAGTGGAAGTATTAGGGTTCTGGACAAGTGATTTTGCATTGTGGGTGGATTATGAATGGCGAAAAAGAGCAAAAACGGAAGGTGGGTTTGGACCAGATGTCACATATGATTCGGAATGTTAATTGTAAGCTTCATAACTTACAGTGCAAATTGACACGAGGATGCTTGTTAATTTTTTTTCCAAAAAATAAAATGCACGTTAGAAAAAATAAAATAAATAATTGTATTCAAGAATTTGTTGGTGAAAGATTATTTTGTGAATCATGGTAGAAGAGACCCTCATTGGAAGGGAAGATGGAGATGTTAAATGCAGATAATAGGAGTAAGTCCATCTCAATTGTTAATCATGTGGGTCGCACCCACATGATTAACAACCACAATTGCTCTAAATTAATAGTCCTAATCAAGATAAGAGTCACAACATGCTATTTTCTTTCATAGTTGTAATTATTTAAATTAATTTTTATATCACATTTATGTTAAATTAATATTTGTGTCATAAAAACTCTTGATACATGCATGTAAAATTTACTGCAAACTAATTTTTATGTCAATTTTCAAATATGCAAGTGTACCAATTAAATTATTTACTTACCCATTTACTCATAGTTTCAATATGTATAAAATAAGTAATTGAGAAGATTTAAAGAATAAAAAATTAATTGAGATCATCTCTTCGCTTTACATAATAATATACATAAAATACCGAAAACCATTAACACAATATCAAATCTTGATTTATAAATTCGTTGTAAATTGACATATTACTTTTACATGATTTGCTAGAACGCAAAATATTTTTATTCTCGCCGAAAACATTAAAACAAAATGTTAGACTTTTCTTTTTCTTTCTCTTTAAAAAAAAAAAAAAAAAGCAACTCCAAATGGTCCGGGCTCTTTTAATTTTGGCGATGGGCCTTTTTTCCCCCTATTGGCATAGTGAAGAAATTACCCCAAAATTATGTTCTCATCTTTGACTGGATCTGGACATATCCTCTTTTTCAAAGGCAAAAAAGTTCGATGATTGCTCAAACATATCAATATATTTGGATTAAGATGTCTATAACCAATGATTATATCATGTCTATAATCAAAGGCAATCAGTACATCAAAGAACGCATAATCAAAAGAACCCAGAGAGAGAGAGAGAGAGAGCTGTACGACTATACATTAAAAAAATGGCCAAAGGATGGTGGACAACGAACAAAAATTCAATTTCGCCTACAAGCATAAGAACCAATAGCATTACTTTTCATTAATAGATGATGACTTAACCCAACGCTCAATATTGACGAAAAGCTTGAGTAAATGTTCATCAGCTGCTCTATTCCCGGAATCAATTTCCACTCAAATTGGAATGTTCTGTGTGTAAATGAGTTCAGTAAGTCAAATCATTCAGAAGCAACATCGACTCCTCTTTGCTTCAAGTAATGCTTGGCCTCGACAACGTCCTGCAAAAGATCCAACTCACTTGCCTCAGCTTAAACTATATGTTCTAGTTTTAAAAAAATCAAACTGAACTAAAATGTGCGTAAAAGAAATGGGCAGGTATGGAATCCATTGTTAAGTTCCAGCAAATTGTCCAACAATGGAGCAATTATTCTGAAAGACCAAATTCATATGATTCATTGCAGCTGTGTGCCATCCTATTATCACATCATAAATATTTCACCACAGGCTTCCGCCACTCCTTCCAGAGGCACCAAGCACAACAAGCATGAGCTGCCTACTCAGAGAGCAAGAAATCGCGCTAGATGTAAGGTCAGGTTTGGGTTACCCCATACTCCTGTGGTTGACTCAGGAGTCAGCCTTACCACAGGCGGGCCGGTTAATACACCAAATCGAGTAACAACTCCTCTCGATGTAGAATGCATCCCTTTTACCCCACTGGCAATAGAATTCACAGTTGTCCACAATGCCCCACTAGTTCTTGAAGCATGTAGTTCCTTAAAACCACCCGCTAGATTAAATCCGGTAACAACTCCTCTTCTGTTGGTAACAACTCCTCTTCTTTCTTTTGCTTAAGCAATGTGACCCATTACGTCGCTAAAAGATAATCCACAGTTACCTAAAATACTCAACTAGCTCCTAGGGGACTACATTTCCCCTAAACCGCCCAGCACCCCCCAAACAACACACATAGAGTGGTTACTGACAAGCTGTTGAGTAGATACCATAGGTATTGTTTTGAATCTCAGACCAATTGCTTCTCGGGTCAAGACAAACTCAAACTTATGGAAATACAATGATATATGATACTGGAGTCATATAATTTACCACTTCCATATGTCCTGGGGGTAACAGGTTAAATGGAATGCACCTAGAAACCTGATAAAACAAGCAGCAAAGTGCCAACCTAAAAAACTGGACAAGATTTCATAGACTGCCTGAACATGAAACCAAGTGATGTCTTGAAAAATACAATTCAAGTATCAAATCCAAAAACATACACAGACTTTCTTCGAGAAATGTTGGAAGAGACCAAATATGTTAGAAGGTCATAATCTCGATGATGTTCTTCATATGAGATAAGAAAAAAAATATATAGGCAACAAAACTAGCTCCTTTGAGATAATTTCATTTTAGGCATTCACTCATGCACTTCGCATGCAACACACTACCAGTAATATTCTTAGCTAAGAAATTCTAACAAGGAGACTCAGTATAATCCTCACAAATATATACACACTAGCGCCATTAAAACAACAGAGGGAAAAGAAACAAATACAAAGAGAAACGGAACCCACTGAGGGTCAAAACAGATTATGGACGTATGAACCTTGTCCAATAACAAATTTAAGAAATTTCGAAAGACAAAATACCTGCTGCAACAACACTGCCTCGTGAGGACAAGTTGGAAAGTGCATTAGGCCGATGCCAACCATTAGCAACACCTGGCATCCTAGTGAAACAATGAAGTATATTGGCAGCTGAAGGACAATTAAAAATTCAAAACATCAGGCTATGCAAGGATCTTACAAGTGTAAAGGAGGTCAGAGAAGGGAGAGGCAACTAAAAAGATTCTCACCAACCAAGTCTGATTTCGTGGAACTACAGACATCTCCAGGAGACCAATCCACATGGCAGAGATAGCCACCAACAAGGCTATTATCTTCAAAATATGCTTCATTATGCTCAAGCAATCCTATACTTCATCAAATGAAAATACAAAATCAGACCAGCAAGAGTTAATTTCCCACCAGATTAGCAACAATATCTTTCAGCCATATCAGCGAGATACAGACCACCATTTCAGGATGTTCCATACAGAAATTACTCGAAAAAATCATTTGTATGTTTCCTTTTCCACTTTCAAGCCAGTATTGCAAACAGTTGGGTACATTACACATAAGTCAATAACAGTCTTCCCTAACTAATTAGGAAACTCTAAGACATGGACATCAAATTAATACGGGATTCGACTCAAAAGAATTTATCTGAATAGAGTGATAACGGAGAAATTCAGGAAGCCGATCTGATTTGGTGTGATCGTAACCTCAATACTAGTCTTACTCTAGCTTTAGAGTCAGCCGCTAAAGATGCGTTTGGTAACATTTTTGTTTCGGGAACAATTTTTGTTCAAAAACAATTTTTTCTATTTCTATTTCCGGGAACAGTTTTTCAGCAAAAAAACAAGTTTGGTAACTACACAAAATTTCTATTCTCGGGAACAAAAACGCATTTGGTACGGGAATAAAAATTTATGTTCCCAAAAAAAATTTATTCCCAATGTTTTCATCTAATTTATAAAATGTCAATTATAGTTGATTATAAAAAGTTCTTGAAAGAGGAAGGTGGAATTGGAATCATAAACTCGTGTATTTTAAATTTTAAAAAAAATGCCGTCATTGGCTAATTGGAATCATAAACTCAAATGAGGCCTAATATGCTAGATAACTATCGCCATCGATAATTCCTGCAGTGTTTTGAACTAAAGCCAATCGGCAGAGATTAGGCTAAATGCACATGGATCCTTAACAAGGAAAAACTGTATAGAAATATTCTCATCATTCTCTTTTCTATACTTCAAATAAGTCCTCATTGTCATTATTCAATCAAAAGAAATCACATTGTAACCGACTTATGGACAATAACACGATAGTAAAACCTCACTCAATGCAGTACCAAAGTAATCTATAACTCGGATGAACCACAACACCCCGCTCTCACTCCAAAAGAACCATAACCAGCCCACACTTCAAGCCTATCATCATCCTCTTCATTCACGCTCTCTCCATCATCATCTTTTACCAGAAGCCAACAGAAGGCATACACTATGCAGGAGGTATAGCGAAATTTTAATCAAAGCTCAAAACTTAGAACAGCAGAACATCAACGCCACACTTCCCAGTGACCCAGAATCCATCCAACACAGTCAAAACTAACACGGGTTCGATTCACGCATTTCGTCGAGCACGTGGTGAGCGCGAAGTGAGGAGAAGATATCGACCATTTCATTAGAACTCGAACTCGTCATCAAGTGAACATCCGAGACCAACTACAGCAGCTCCCCTCAAACCCAGGACGCGCGCGGACTAACGAAAAGAACGAATCTCCGTTTAACCGCGGAGGTCCCTACCTGGCTCGAGGACGGCGGCTAGAGGGCGAGTTCGGGATGAATCGAACTATGGGCGGCGGCGTCGCAATGTCTGCGAACCGAGATCCTCGGAGGAAGAGAGGCTCGAACCGAACGACCAACGAGGCTCGCCGGAAAGGCTTGGGGACCGGGGGAGAGGAGTCTCGTGCGAGAGAGGGCGCTGGCAGGAGGTCGTCGGACGGCGACGGCGGAGATGGCTGATCGGGTCCGACCGAGAAGGAGGAGGGTCCCCGGGAGCACAATAAGGCCCTGTTTGGTAACCATCCAAACAGGCCAAATTCTGATTCTTTGTTCCCAGAATCAGTTTCGGCTCAGAATCGCGTTTGGTAAATTTTTATTCCCTAACAAATTTGTTCCCAAAATCAATTTTGAATGAAGAATTTAGAATCGAAAAATGTGATTAATTCGAATCGAAAAAAAAAAAAAAAAAGCATTTCTGCTCATCAACATACCCTCTCCCGCTCCACGTTAAATTAAAATTAACATCCATCCATATTGAATTCAAAATAGTTTAGATATTTAATCATAGAAATGTAAATATTTATTAAAAATGAGAAATCACCATGATAAAAAAAAAACTCATATTTAAATATAAATGATATTGAAATTCTAATAAGAAAAAAATTAAAATAACAACAATTTTCGTTTATTTATTTATTTATTTATTTATTTCTATATTTTATTTTAATTTCTTCCTATTCTGAAATATATATTTGCTATATATAGAATACATATTTAATTTTGCTTTATAATTTAGTATTTATATTTATTACATATTTTAGGTATATTAGTATAATTTATACTATGGTTTATTATTAACTATTTAATAAAAATTGATTAGTTAATATTTTTATTACTTAGTATAAATATAATTAATCAATGAGGGGTTTATGAGAATTCAATATCAAATTTATATTTATCTAAAAAGGTAATTAAAAAAGAATTGGAATAGAATATGTAGTTACCAAACACATTTGCGTTCTTTTTCTATTCAGAATCAAAAATTTTGTACAATTACTAAACGCGTTCTTTTCTCGAATCGGTTTAGAACAGAATAAAAAGAATCAATTCGATCGAATCTACTCCCAGGGAACAAAATCGTTACCAAACGCGCCCTAAAGGAAGCCTCGTTTTTATGCGAAAATTCTAGATAAATACATGCATTATCATCGTTTTTTTAAGATAAAAGACTTGGAAGGGAATTTTATTTCAAGTAAAGAACTTGAAGTATCATTATGTTTTCTAATAATGGGCTCGAAGAGGATCTTATTTCAAATATAATGACTCGAAGTGGCTATGTCTATTTCATATAAGAGCATGATTTTCTAGCTAGTCAATGATATTTTCATTATTTATCTTTTTTTCTTTAATTTCCATTTTTTTGATTTTCTTTCTTATTCACTAAGTCCTCACCAAAAATAGAAAGAAAAGAAAAGACCAAAAAATGGTTTAAGATTAAAATTATATTTGGACAAAAACACTATTAACTGATCAAAATATTTAGTTGACCAAAAGTCAAGTCCTTACTTGAAACAATCATGATCACTTTAGGCTCTTAATTTAAATAATTATGGTTATTTGAAGCCATTCTTTGAAATAACCATAACTATTTTAGGCAATTATTTGACACAAATCCACTTCCAACATTAATTTAAAAAAATTATGATACTTCATGCTTTTATTTGAAATTTTCCCTATTTTTATTTATCTCTTTCTAAATAGAAAACCTAAGCTTCTTATACCACTTGGTGCAATCATGCCGAGGGTGAGCTTATGCGAATAAATCATGCGATGCCAAGGTCATGCTCTAAACAATCCATCGGCTTCATATGTTAAAATCTCTTTATTTCGGTTTGAGCTTTTCCAAATTTCATTATATCTAAATCAAACATTTTAAACAAAATTGAAAACCAACGAAATTCTGATAATTTTTTTGATCAAAGGTCAAATACTTTTGTTTGACAAAAAATTTAGCCTTTCGACCATTTTCATGAAAATATGATATATAAAAGCCGAATTCTACACACCTTTGCTAAATTGACATCAAGAAGCAAGACTCACCGTGACTCAAATTTTCCCACCTTCATTGTTGGGAAAATTCAAGTGTCAATAATGATCACGCCAAATTAGATCGGCTTCCCATATTTCCCCTTCATCCTCGATTCAGTCATATTCTTCGAGTTGAATCAGGCCAGCCATCTAATGTGCAATTCTTAGAATTTCCTAATAAGTTAGGGGAAGACCAGTATTGACTTACGTGTGGTATGCACAACTGTCTGCAATTCTGGCTTGAAAAGTGAGAAAAGGGAACACACAAGCGTTTTTGCTTTGAGAAATTTCTGTACGGACGACAATCTACATGTTGCCGATATGGCGAAAGTCTACGTTGCTCGCCGATGGAAAATTGATCGAAAAGATATTGAACTTCTCCCTTTTGCTAATCTGAGTCCGAGCCAGTTGCGTGGCTGAAGGCGGTGGTCTTGCCGGTCTAATTTTGTAATGAAGGATAGGATTTGGGCTGCACACCAAAAAGGCTGCACACTAAATCCCCGGGGTATATTTCAAAAGTCCAGATCCACGAGATTTGGATTTGGGCTGCACACCAAAAAGGCCTGGGCTTTCTCATTACACGTTTCGGCCCTATAAACGAATATCATATGTCATCCCCGTGTTTACTTAGAGTTCGTGCCAATTCATTAGCGGTGTAAACAATTAGTCTTAATAGAAGCACGGAGTTAGCTAAGAAACGCTAATTCCAAGCACCAAATGTTTTTTTGTGTTTAGAATTGCGAACAAAAACGATCGAGAAGTTCGGCGTTACACGTTGCGTCCATTACCATAAGGATGGTTGTACATGAGACGACCTAGAAAATAAAATGGAGCCTTACACTGATATTTCTTTTTAATGAAAAGCCCACTTCAAATAATCAGCTCTTCTATTTCAAGAGAGAGTTATTAAAAAGTCATTAAACTTATTGTACGGATGTTAATTCAGTCCAATGTAGTTGTAAAACTTTTGGCAATTTGTCAATGTAGAGTTCTTTTTTTTTTTTTGGTTGAACAATTCAGAGTCCATTTGATCGATTTTGATCGGAAAATTGATGATGTGGATGTTGTCTTCCTATGTGACATGATTGATCAATGCTAACGTGGACAATTTTTGCAATTTTGTTAACAATCTTTTTTATTCTTTTCTTTCCTTTATTTTATTTCTACATCCCTCAACTAGCCGCCAAGGGTGGGCCATCATCAAGGCATAGCGGCCATTGGAGGAAAATTGGGAAATAGGCAAGAAAAAGGAAAATTTAAAAATGTGCAAAAATTATCAACCTTAGCAGTGATCAATCCACGTAACACGATCGATGTTGACTAACCAAGTTAATGATTTCCAAACAAAATTGACCGAAATGCCTATGTTGAAAAATAGCTGAAAAGTTTATGATTAAATTGATCATATTCAAAAATTTATGATTGAATTTATATTCGTACAAAATATTTTTTGATTTTTTTGATAATTCTGTCCTTTAATACATGCCAACCTACTTAATCAAAGCTAATTATAGCATATAGAGAGAGCTTGAACAGAAATTATACAAACGGTCTCATATATCATCTTATCAATTCGAGAAAATGAGTAGTTATAATGACGTCTCATACATCATCTCATCAATTCGAGAAAATGACCAATTGTAATGATCCTATCATGGACAAAAACTTCCTTTTTTCACAAGCACCGTGCACCCTATTTTTTCCCGAGTAAAAAGGATTTGCCGTGTCACCCATCACGTGAAGACTTGAGGAGAGAGAGATAGAGATGGACGGGCACAAAAAGGACAGTGAAATGAGCTCATTTTTCGTCGCTTCCCAGATTCCGTGGAGTTTGGGGTACTTAGAAGTGACGAGGTTATCGCCTCGTTCCTGGAATTTACTGAAGATGGTCCAAAGCCACGGTCGGCGTTTCAGAGCATTCGCAGGCGGGACGAGTAGAGAACACGACGTGCGCAGCGAAGGGGGAGAAAGGGGAAAGGTGAAAAAAAGGAGCTCCGGAACTGCCGCATAATCATTGATGCGGTGAAACGCCACGTGAAGCTCTCCCGTCGTCACAGGGATTTGCAGGGATTTCCCGCTTCTTGGATCGACCCTACTGCGAGTCAACTCGTGTCTCCTGCATTTAAGGCTCGCCCGGTGGTTCATGCTTTGGAGATTTTGATTGGACGTGCTACTTTCGAGCAAAAGCCTCATGAGAGAGAGAGAGAGAGAGAGAGAGGGAGCAAGTTTGCATTAGGGCAAAGTCTGGACGATCCCTTCTAATATTTCAGGCTGCCCTAGAGAAAAAGAGGGACGTGGGTTGGGTTCTTCTTCCTTCTCTAATTATGATGGGTCTGAATCGATTGGGTTTTCAATAATCATAAGTGGAAAAGAAGCCCATAACCGAGATGTAATAATTACTTATGGCGCCGATTCTAGATGTACTTTTGGTTCACGTGTCGAGTATTTAAGGAGCTAAACTAAGTTGATTTATCATTTTTTATTTGTTTGAGAACACCCCGTTTGCAGGCAATGCACGTTATTCACACGATTTTTTGTGGCATTGATCTTGTCAGTCGTACCATATATTACTAGAGCGATAAATAACTTTTTTCCAGTTGTGACGAGGAGGAGACAAGAAAAAGTAGAGATAGTGACTTGTTATAGTTTTGAAAATGAAATGTCAATAAATTGTGTTGTACCGACAAAAAGTAAATGCATAACTAGTTAACATTGACGCCTTGCCGTATCAAATAATTACTATCCCTACATCCACTGTTCACATGATATAAATATGGACGTGGGGGATCACCAAAAAGCGATTTTACAGAATTAGTGATGAATTGTAGAAACATTCAAGTGTTAAAGTTTGAAAAATGAATTTAAAGAAAATTTTCAAAAACTGCATCCGCTTTTTATTCAATGAAAATCTACATTCCCAATTTTGAAAAACTACAATTTGCATCTTCATATGATTTCTCAAATTCAAATGAACCAATCCCCCCTCGAACTCTAACCCAATTCCTGTCTCCATCTCTCTCTCAACTTGCTCTCTCTCTCTCTCTCTCTCTCTCTCTCTCTCCATTGTGGGCTCCACCACCAACATCGACTGATGCTACACCACCATCACTTTCGATCGATGTTGCGCCACCACCCTCTGTTGAGCTTTTTGTGCATCTCTCTCTCTCTCTATCTCTCTTATCGGCCATGGCTGTTGCCAAGCTGGACAGATCCAGGTCGAGCTCTACTTTAGCTCCGTTAGCTATGAGTTAGGTAGAGAGATTTGTCGAGTCGAGCTGGATGCCGACGGAGCTCGACAGATTTGAGTTGAGCTCAACACCCACAAAGCTCGATGAGTCATAGCTCAGCTGTAGTGGCGGGTGGCGATGGCATGGCGAGCATCGACAGAACCCAGAGGAGAGGGGTTGAGCACTAGCCTTGTATGGATTAGGGTTCCAAGCAAGTGATTTTACATTGTGAGATTTTTTATTTTTTATTTGTCAAACGAAAGATTCGATTCATATATTAGAATAATATTCGAGAGTTACATAAAAGGTTTTTAAGCCTAAAAATCTCCAAATAATTGCAGAACAACTCAAAAGTCAGAAACCACCACCTGCGGTGGCCTAGTTGGATAAGACTCCCATGATCCTTTGAGAGGAGGAGAGGAATTCGAATTCCGCTGGCCGCACGAGATCTTAAGTGCGACGTCGAAGTGGTGGGTCCTCCGCTAGTGTCCGCCTGGGGTTTCTTGCCCGCCACGGGTCATGGTCAAAAAAAAAAAAAAAAAAAGTCAAAAAGCAAATAACAAAGCACGATTTGCAGTTGAAGCACACTATCATCTCTCGAGAAGAGATTCCGTAAATGATCGGTCAAAAAAAAAAAAAAAACTCAAAAGTCAAAAAGCAAATAACAAAGCACGATTTGCAGTTAGAAGCACACTATCATCTCTCGAGAAGAGATCTAACACCGTAAATGATCGGTGGTCAATTATCAGATTCAGTGATGAACATACACCGAGCTAAAAATACATTCTCATCCCTCTCTATCTCCTCCTTCCCTCTTTTAAAGCTTTCCGTCTTTCTTTTCACTTCCGATATGTTCCGAAAGTTTGTGTGTGAATAAATTTCTAGCTTATCTCCGATGAACGTAGAGACCATTTCGACCATTTGTCTAGTCGATAGCCACTGAGGAAGATGTTTGTAATGTGGTTCCATAATCTCTCCTACTCTCCTCTCCCACTCTCATCTCCCAATTTACATTTAGGTCAAGTTTTGGAGGTTTTACTCTCTCGAACTAGATCTAAATATAGATCTGAGAGCTCCTTACAAGTATTTGATATGTGTTCTTTCGCCATTTTGATATTAACGTGTCTACATAACGATGGTGATAAAGACATTGAATCTATATATACATCACAAATCATGAATAGTTTTGAAATAATGAAAAAGAGCACATTCAGATGGAAAGTTAGGACCATATGTAACTATATAATTTGAAATGTTAACATTCAGAGCTTGAGCTGTGAATTGACATAATAGTGATAATTAATATTTTTTTCAAAAAATAAGGCAAGTCTGAAGATTTAATAAGTAAGCCGCATTCAATAACTCTTTGGTAAAAAGACTAGTACAATAAGTGCTGCATTGGTGCGCAATAAGTGCTGAATTGGAAGGGAA
The DNA here is from genome assembly GCA_014182405.2 of Eucalyptus sideroxylon. Classification (NCBI taxonomy): domain Eukaryota; kingdom Viridiplantae; phylum Streptophyta; class Magnoliopsida; order Myrtales; family Myrtaceae; genus Eucalyptus; species Eucalyptus sideroxylon. The sequence goes on from CM024552.2 coordinate 646,831, forward strand.
GATGGAGATGTTAAATGTAGCCAATAGCAATGACAATTTTCCTTTTTTAGTTTTCAAATTAAAGAAGAAAAAATCGGTGGACAGAGCAGAGGCAAATAAGCAAATTTGAGACACTTTCGAGAGTTGTGGCCGACTGCCCCGCCGCGTGGGCTGTCTGGCCCCTACCGCCCTCTCCTTCCGGACGAGACAAGTACTTAGGTGGAGGTAAGCCCATGTGGACCGTTGATTGTGTGGACCCGTATACATACAATCCACGTGATCAACGACCGTAATTGTTTTAAATTCATAGTCCTTTTTGAGATAGGATCCGTAAGACGTGCTGTCCCCTTGCACGGCTGTGATTAATTCACATTGCTCTTTTATAATGGGTCGCATGTGCCAGTGACTCCCGACGCGACCTGTTCGCACGACACACGTCGACATATAGTTAAACTGATTTGGACATGGTGTAAATTGGTGCGTATCATGAATCGATCACCGGTTTATGATGGAACAAAAACCGACATGATCAATTAACATGTGAATGTGAGATTTGTTTCAACGCCGCGCAATTAGACAAGTTTCAGCACAATTTATTCTCATGTTTAAAGATTTTTTTTATCATCCGTGTCGGAAAGGATAAATGGTAAAATACAAATGTATTTAGGAATTCGAGAAATATTGAATATATCGAAAAACTTATCTAATAATACAATGTAGATGTGATGTGAAGTGAATAGACGTGTGTCGACTCTAGTTATTATGTATGAATATTTTTTTAAGTGTTTATCTTACACTCGAGTTAATATATATGGTTGATGAGCCGTATTGTGTCACATCGACACTTGACATAATGATGTGTTTGATAATTGTGTTGTATCAATTCAAAGCGTTTCTTAAATTTGTCGTGTTTGGATTGGCAACCCCTATTTCAGACGCAACACGACATGAATTGACTTATATAAAATAACCGGCATAACCTAGATAGTTGGGTCTAGGAGCCCACGCAGCGGAGGAGCAAAAACTTCACCAACTTGATATGAAATATTTCAATGGATAAAACAGTTTAAAGGGATGATGAGTGTGTTCGTTTTCATCACGGGAGACCGAGATTTGAATCGCAACATTTGCTTCTTCTTTTGGAGCTACCTATGCATCTTTGGTACTCAATCGGAACGTGGAGACCAGAGAACCGTTAAAAACTGTGAGGATTGGCTAGATCTCAAAGAGCCATAACCCATAGTTACCCTATAAATATTAATAATCCATATTTTAAAGTTTTTGTGTCGGAGGATGAAGCCAGTCCCTAAAGAAGAAACGAATCGACTTGATAGAGATCTCTATCTACGCAGAATCAGAGTTATTTTGAAGTTTTAGACTTTCTTATTACTCTGCTCCGTGACAAAATGAAAAAGAGATGATACAAAAGACGGGTCACGATCGGAATCATTTCATGGTCCCTTAATACCAACTTGCGAGGTCGGGGAAAATCCAATCTAGACATACCTTCCGTAGGATTCGTGATGAAGATGGTCCCTTAATACCAACTTGCGAGGTCAGGGAAAATCCAATCTAGACATACCTTCCGTAGGATTCGTGATGAAGATGGATGACATGTAAATGGTAAATAAAAGAGTTAATAAGACTAAAAGTCATAAATTGATATATTCGTGTTATATTTATCTCAAATTATTTTTACATTGACCCCAAGATAAATTTATGTCAAAAAAATTTCATATCAATTTAATTTAAGAGTTGTTTTAAAAATAAAAACAATGGTTATTTTTTTCGAGCGGAAGAGATGTGCGATCGTAATTATTCTTTAAGCAGAGCTTAGGGATGTGGTCAGAATTTAATTGCCAATTTGTTTTTTTTTTTATTATTTCATTAGATATAAATCTGAAAAGACAAAAAGTGATATGATAATTGAATATTTTGTCTCGAATGTTTTGTCTCGATATATAAAATTAACGAGTGTTTTTAGATTCAACAAAATGCAATATATATATGAAAACCATATCATTCATTTGTCCTTCCTGACAACAAACGATCGACCATGGAAATATTCGATTTCCTCTTGAATTCCAGGCGTGTTCATCCATCCCTTCGGTGCTGAGAATTGTTGTCCACGTGTTAGAAAACGAACACGATGGGGCCCCACATTAGTTTTGTCGAAGGAAGCCCCTCAATATCGTGCATCAATTTTTTCCTCCTTTTTGATAAGTTCGCGACGTCAATCAAAAGCCCGACGCTTGAAAGTCAAAAAACATGTTTGAAATTAAACGTCTGAGATTGCTTCTGCTGTCAGGTATGCTCTAATTTTCCCTATGATCTAGAATCTCTGATCGATTGTCTATTTGCCAATCAATTTTAAATGAGTTTAGCACGGCTGACCTGATTTCAAATTAGAGTCATACTTAACTCAAACCCATATTAGAAGGTAAAATTATTTTTTTAGTGTATGTAAAATAATGAATCATTGCAATTTGTTATGATTTTTTCAAGCCTCAAGCTCAACTCAAATCTGAGTAATGTTTTCAAGTTGGAGCCCAAACATAACCACCTAAATATGTTAAAATTCAATCTCGTGTCAAAACTCACCCGACAAAAGGTATTTTTGAAGTCATATGCTTGATCAAGCCTCAGGCTCAACTCAAATCTGAGTAATGTTTTCAAGTTGGAGCCCAGACCTAACCACCTGAATATGTTGAAATTCAATCTTGTGTTGAAACTCACCCGACCAAGGTTTCTCCTCACATATTTGGAGCTACAAATGTTTCTTTTAAAGTGCAAATAAATAATAAGTCATTGCAATTTGTAGCCAAAAATTTAACATGGACAGTTTGTCCTCAATCTAATGGAACTATTTACGTAACACTACCATTCCCAACTCCACAGCATTTTTTTTTTATTAGAGATCTCGACTCTATATGGATCTTGAAATCGTTGATAACTTACTAAAACCCGTATGCGTTTGAAGTATATTGAACTCGAGCACAAAAAGGGATTGTGTCTTGGCTATCGAGAATGAGACTCGTTAGTCTAAATGGTGTGTTGGAAAATGCATAATTTAGAAAAAAAAAAATGATTTGATTATTTGCAAAAATATTTAAATAAAAATTGTTGCTAATAATGAAAACGATTGTTGGATATTTATTATTAAATAGTTAGTTATGATTTCATAAAATCTCATTATAATTTAAATAATTAATTATTTTTTATGTAATCAATTTTTTTTATAAAATGATTTTTTAAAATGATTTTTTTTTGGCGAAATAAATCAAAATAAAACTTAGATCTATGAACCCAAAATAATATCGGAAATGGGATAAAGTAAAGCCGACGCGATCATAGCGGCATTCGAATTTAGGTGGGCTCGGGTGGATGTGATTTAACGGCGGTCCCCTCCACCGAGACACGTCGTTCGGCCTTTTCTCGTCCGAGTCAAAACACGTGCGCGGCTCGATCGTCGCGAACCGCCCGTCGAGGGTTTTTCCGCCGTGTGGCCACGCGTACGTACGCACGCGCGCGCGCGCGCACGGGGGCCCACTCTCTGCTCTCGAGCTAATCACGCCGCTCGTCCACACGCTGTGATTTTTCCACCGCCGAAATCGCAGGCCACGTGGGCCGCCAAAAGAATTCCCGCCGATGGATCTTCCACTTTCCAATTGCCAATTCGAAAAATAAAAGAGAGAGCCGTGAAATTCTTTCTCGAGAAATGTGATGAAATCATTGTAAGATTGATTTGCAATTTTGTCTATCCCATTTTTTTCTCTACGTCAAAATATAAATAACAGTGCATTTTTATTAAAAGTCGTGCTGCATTTAATCACGAGTGATACATTTATGAATCATTTCTAGTGATGTTTGACATATATGATAGTGTCTTTTTTCTTTGGCCAATTTATAAATAGCGTCAATTGTGCACGACTTGACTAACTTGATGCATCCATAAAAGCTTTGGAGATATTTCTTCATAAAAGTGACAATTAGTACTGATGACTAGACCTCATATTAAACAACCATAATATTTCGTGTTGCATAAAAACAAAACAAAAGGGACGAAAATGACTCACAATTTGGAGCGATGTCTACTTTTAATCTCAGTGTTCCCTTTCAAATCTAGCTACATAGGTACCTCAATGTTTACACGGCATGAAACACTTGGAATTTTTTATGATAACGAAACATCAATTTGGGAAGAGGTATATAATGCATAAGCAAGAAGCTGACTTTTTCCTCCATTTAATTTTTTTATACCAAAAAAAAAAAATTAAACGAAGTTTGACGGATCAAAGACAGTGGAGTGCGCGGTTTGTGGCGCACCATCAGGTGATTGTATCCTTCTCCGGCATCAAAAGTAATTTCAACAACCGAAGCAAAAAAGAAATGAGTAAAAAATAAATAAAAATTTGATTCACTTCTTTTCCTGAACAGCTGTAAAATCAGTTAAATCACGTGCATCCCAAAGCTAATAATAATTTAGACGGGACGCAGCCGAATGGACAAAGCAAAGGACGCAAAAAGGGGAGAACTCCAACGAATACAAAGATGGCAGCTTAACCCGAATTTTAAAAAAAAAGAAAAAAGAAAAAGAAGATATGAAATCTGCAGCCGACATGACATTATCGGAGCCGAGCCGGAGGCGGCTGAACTGGACAGTGGACACGCTGGCCGGGGACAAGGTCCAAGGTTCGGGCTGCGTCATCGGCTGTCGTACCGGTGACGTGCGCACATCTTATCAGGTCACTGCCACGTCGCGGCATTATTGGGGGACTGTTGCTGTCAGCTGGATTTCTCCACGCGCTGGCGGCCGTCTGCCCTCCACGATTCGGTCCCTTTTCTTTTTTAAGCGTCTTTTCCTAAATTTATTTATAGGTAAAAATCATAAAAAAAATTACAAATTATACCCATCATGATACATTTATTCTAAATTTTGCGATACAAGAAATCCCAAACTTGTACTCTTATAACGTATTTACCTTTGACCAAAGTCCTGTTAATAAACACCGTTAAAATTTTATCTATATGAACATTGGAAAGTAAATGATGTGGACACAAAGCTCATGTGACTAAAGTGAAATGAAAACAGTGTTAGTTTGACCAAAAAATTATTTAACATTACCTTGATGAAGAGTAAATGTGTTATGCAATTACAATTTTTATGGTTTTTTATGTTATAATAAAAATTAGAATAAATGTATCATAGTGGGTATAATGTGAGATTTTAAAATTCATGATAAATGTGTCACGGTCAATGCAATTTTGAGATTTTTTTATGGCCTTTTCTCTTTATTTTTCTCCAATTAAATTAACTAGCAAAGACTCAACTTTATTGATGTACAATGTACAATTCCGCCCAACAGAAAAATATGTGTCCTACGAGATAAATGCTATAGCTAATTTTTGTACAATATCAATGAATACATTTAACAATTCAAAGGATATAGATTCGTTACGTGTCAATCATAATAAAGAGGTATTTATTCCACGGGTCACATTTCGATTAATTGGTGTGCACACACCTTAGATGATTAAATCTACATCATTCAATTGTTTTCCTCTTCAAAATCTATGGAACATTATCAATTAGGGGGGCTGCTATTATTCATACACGTCAAATTTGAATTCCTATTTTTAGAACATCCCCATATTCATCTGTTGAATTTTCAGCATTTATCATTTTCATTATATTAAATTAGAATGGATGTTGATTACGTATTCATTGTGAATTATGGAAAAAGAAGAAGTCATCAGCCAACGGTTCCTTTTATGATGCGTTTATCTTCCAAATAATAGATGATATGAAAAATATTTTTTTAAAAATGATTGTCAATATCACTTGTAAAAACAAAAGAACTAAAAAATATTTTTATCCCTTAAGAAAATATTTAAATTTAAATTATTTCTATAATAATAATTTATTTGATTGTAATTTAAGAGACATAAACGATCATTTTAAGAATATAAAATTTAAATTATTAATATTTTCGTGAAGTTTCGAAAAATATAAATTTTTTATTAGAAGAAAGTGTGGTGCACGCGCCTTCAACCGTGCTTGGGGCAAGCGCAAACAGGAGGCCAAGATAACTCCATTTCCTTCGCTAGCTTCCATTTGCTGCCATCAAAACGCACGCTTTTTTCCACCATTTTTTTCCGCTCTTATCTTCCCCTCCTCTCCCCCCATCCATCTCCTGCTTTCTTCACAGCAAACTCTCATCTGCAGCCTCAAGCTGCCGAGGAAAATCTCCATGTGAATAGAGAGAGAGAGAGAGAGAGAGAGAGAGAGCCTCCTCTTCGTCTTCCTCCAATCTGCAGCAGAACCCAGCACAGCACCATGGACGGTATGCTGTGCAGCATGCAGAAGAGAAAGCCCACCAAGAGATCCAAACCCAAGAGCAAGCCCATCAAGGTCGTCTACATCTCCAACCCCATGAGGGTCAAGACCAGCGCTTCCCAGTTCCGGGCGCTGGTGCAGGAGCTCACCGGCCGCGACGCCGAGTTCCCGGACCCGGCCAAGTTCCACGGCTCCGATCCGGATGGCGTCGGCGCGGCGGCCCCCCGTGCCGTCGTCGACGCGGCGGATGACGACGTCGTGGAGCCGGGGAGGAGGTTGAGCCTCCCGAAAGTGGGGTCCGTCCAGGATCTTCACCACCATCATCAGAATCACCCGAGCGGCGATCATGGAAGACTGGGTGCCGGCAACTATGAGCCGTTCGATGATGTGTTCACTCCTCAAATGCTGGAGACGCTCTTGCTTCCATCAAGCCTGTTGTACGAGTCCTCTCCGATGGATTCGGCCTAAGGGAGAAAGCCTGAAAAGTTTGACGCAGCGTGGGAATAACTGTGCAGTAAGTGCTAGAAGTGACTTTTGCACTTTCGTCTTTTCGTAGTTGTTGTACATGTATGTAAATGGCACTGAGGTCAGGTGTAGTTATGCTGGTAAATAAGCAGTGACCGACCTTGAGAAGCAGCTTCATGGTTGGGACGATCTGTTTGAGACCATATAATATGCTCCTCTAAGTAGAATTCTATGAATTATCAATGTTCTTCTATCGTTTTTTCGAGTTGTCGCGTCCTTTGGTGTTTAGTTTTTGGCCTAATTTGAAGAATTTATATCCAATTGCTAACCTCTTGTGATATATTTTTGAACCGGTTTAGATGTTGGGTGATTAGTTTGGTAAATCCTGGATAGGGAGATTTTCTTATATGTGAACTTGCGATGATCTGGGAAGAGTTAGAGCTTTTAAGTAAGTTTTCATCTTGGCGGCACGGCGGACCGAGTCACTATGATTAGGGTTAACATATACCTAACCCCAATTTTGATAGATTGAGTCAATCAAAAGAGACAAAAAAAAAGCGAAAATGAGCACCTGATTTTTGGGAAATCTTAGCCCTAGCGAGGTAGCCGACACTTTCGGTGCCTTTTCCCTACTTTTTGGCTGTAAGGAGTACTAACATCAAAGAGCTTTGCTCTTTGGGTTTGGCATTGAAGATGCAAAGATAAGCACTATTGCCCGTTGCTCAAAGCCACGAGTTTTGCCAACATTATGTTCCTGCACCGTTTCCAGCTGATACTCTCCCAGAAAGTTAGCCAGAACGTGCACTGGTAAAGATGAAGATCCGCCAAAAACATGAAGATGATTGTAAAAGATCACCTGAATCCATGATCTAGAGAAGTCCCGATTAGATAACACAACCCATTTTCGAGCAAAACTGTAAGAAAGTGATATCAGTGTGCTCTTTTCCTTGGTTAAATTAGCGTTAGATGCCAATGTTCTCATTTATATGGATGTAAGAAACAAATTCATGTACCTAGACATGGCGTTTAGTCCCAAAACATTAAAATTCTCAAATCTAGAACATTTTTCTATACTCTCAAAGGAAGAACAACATGATAAGTGCGATGTTCTCAGAAAGCGTAACTTTCTTTTTAGGTTACATCCATTTACACTAGAGGAAGACCTTACAAGTTTTTTTCGAGTATAAGCAATGCTTTAGGTGGCATTGGTGCGGTCTCGATCTGAATACCAACACCCAAGTTGGAGCTTGGAGTTCGAAATTTCTTACCTATACATGGCTAAAGCTTCTAGCTTCCTCAGTTCTTAAAAAAATTGCATAATATTAGGGTGATATCACTGAGGCGTCTAACTGCAGGTCTTCTCATTGGGAGAAAACGGCTTTAATGGTTTTCATTCTGGTCAAGAGGTAAGAAGATTTAACCTAACTCTACCGGAGGTCTCCCAAATGTATATATACAAGCAACAGTAGATTCCGTATACGTGCATGTATTTTTGAATACGTCTGCCAATGTGTACGTGCGCGCAATGCACAGGCTGGTTAATTTCATTGAACTGGAAGCGCCGCCTATGAATGAGCTGGAAAATCCGGTCCGAGAGCAGCCCTAGCCCACCCCAAACTAATGCCTGCACGTACGGAGCTAGTAGTTCCTGTGCGTGCTCCCTCCAACTTGCATAAAGGTCTCGCTGCCACTTTTTCGAATTCAATGCGTTGTTTTGTCTGGTTCACGGGTTCACTGTCCTTGGACATCTGCTCGTTTTTTTGTGATGCAAATGGGCAAAATATTCACTTGTCGTGTAATGCAAGTGATGCTTGCAGCATTCGTCTTCTCTGGACGGTCGAACAGAAGGTTAAAGTAGCTTGCAGCCGCATGAAGGATTCAAATCATGATATATGTATATAAATGCATATTTAATCTAACTAGGGTTGTTGGATTTAATTATGTGATGGTTATAGGCCCGCTTAGCAGGTCGGGATTTCTCTCATGCACGTGGGTTTGAAATGTTTTGCTTTCTCGTAGAGATATACACTTTATTTAGCATTTCCCAAAGATTTGTTAGCTTCATATTCCTTCGATTTTTGCCATGGCTCGTGAGGTCAAGAGAGGTTACGCAATTGACGGTGCTAGTTTCTACTGTCGACTTTCTTGTTATAAGGGAGCCATGTTTTCCTCCAAGAATGAATTTTGGGTATAAATATCGGTATCGCCCGCATTTACTTTGATTGATCAGCTTGCACATGAAAGGATATTCACAACTTGTCCATCCGCCAATCAAATGCATGGTTGGTGCCACGTAGGCTGTCCTATTGATCACGATCTATTCAGGCCACAACAATATTACTTTGGTTGTATCACGATTGGGATATTCTCTAATTCTATAGGGTTTTCCCATTGGCCCATTGGCTAACCTTTTCCAGTGTGAACGATGATGGACCAGCAACTCTATCGTCCCTACCTGGCTCTTGCAGTGCCAGAACCATTCAACAAAAATCCCATCTTCTTTAGATTGGATGTGCGTATAAGAAAGCGAAGGCACGCGTATGATACATAAGCTGTCGTGTCATCAAGAGAGATTTCAATGAAGCAGGGTTCTAAATCCTAAACGCTGATCGAGCAAGAACATCGGACCCGAGATGGGTCTCTTCTCGGCAGACAAGACAGGGTGCATTTTCCATCGGTCCCTCCTAAATTAATGTCGCGCACCGATTCACCTGCACCACTCGACTCGACTTTGATATATTTAAACCGATTGCGATCAGCTTGGGGACACGCCGCAGGTCGTCTCCAATCCTCGATGCATAAAATATCGCAAGCAGTGATTGCTTGAATCGATTGATTGGGGACTATCGACCAGCTCGGACCACTGCACTCAAGCTCCTTAAAGTCATGGCAGTCGCCACCAAGTCTCTCCTGTAACAGACGGTGGTGGGACTCTTTTACTCGACTTCTTTAAGGATTCGACCGAAGTGGGTCAAAGATTTCTAGTGGAAAAGCTGAATAACAGAAGTGGGTCAAAGATAGCGGAAAAGCTGAAACCAATCGATGGTTTTACACCGACCAAAAAAAAAAAAAAAAAAAACCGATGGTTTTACGGTTTTAAATAAATCACTTCAGATGTCGGTTTCCTAAATAAATCCTACGAAATTCACAGTGAGAAGAAAATATCATAGTGCTTATTCTACATAAATAATCACACGGTGGGGGCATCATGAAACATCCCTACTAAGGTACCGTCGGGGCAAGGTAGGGGCAAGGGAGGACTAGAAAGTCATGTACCTTTCTTTCCTTCTGTCTCCTACATTCTTGCAAAACTAACAGCAGAATGGTCAAAAAGGGTGTGTTATCTAATTACAGAATCAGCAAATGACGTCAAAAAAGGCTAATGAGAAAATCGGCTAAAAGTACTCTACGAGAGAAAAAAAGGTGGAAAACTAGACTGGGCAAAAGTTTCCGACTCCTATCCTATCCTAACCTCCATTAGATTAAAGAAGGGTTAATTTCAGAGATGAAAGTGTGCCGTTGTCTTCCCTGAATAGCGTCCAGAAACCTGTCGATGTTAGTCTTGATGACGAGTCGCGAGCTCACACGGTTCTGCCGGGTCTATTTTCTTACATCCCGATCTGCATGCCACCTGGAAAAACCTTCTCCCAAGGCCTCTCGCATCCATGGGTACCTACAGCACTCCATGGCTTCAGCAACAGTTAACCAGCTTCTCTGGCGAGTGCTCTGCTCAGGCCAAGACTCGAGTTCCTTCCTCACTAGCAATGCGAACACAGCAGCTCTGCACCAACCTTCAGGACTAAGCTCGTCCTGGAGCGTCTTGCTCTTGAATTCGTAGAAGCCGATAAAATGCTGAAACACAGAGAGTTTGCCTAAGAACATTGTGGACAAACAGGTAAAACTGAAGGAGAAGTGACACTTGTTTGTCTGGTCAAGCACAGTAATATTTTAACAAAGCTGGCAAGGGCATCAAGGTCACTTAGTCTTTAGGTCTAAGTTAATGCACCAGCTAGATATGTTCAAATCAAAAAATCACGGCACATATAGCCTTTTAGAGTCACAGTCTCAACGAAAACAATTGCAAACCTCAACCTAGATACGAGTGTAGATAGAAGACGGCACGCACTTCACTCTTACCACTAAATCTCCTCGAACCCCGGCCTCCTCAAGAGCTTCACGTGAGGCAGCCTGCTCAACAGTTTCATCATCTTCCCAGCCACCCTAAAATTTCAGAAATAAACAATTCTTGGGTAAAATTTATGTAACGACAAGCAACATAAAATCTGCAAGATCTCTTATTGACAACACATAATATCACCATAAAAAACGTCAACATGGAGAGGAAACGTGACATAATAGGAAAGTTTCTCCTCTTCCTGGCAAACAGACTTGAAAAATTAAGTCTTCTTAGTCCTAGTAACTGAACAAAGGGAGGTAACAATTTCAAGCTTGTTGCAGCTCCTCTGCGCCTTATATCCGTAAGGCTTTCCACTCCAACATCTGGAGCAGTCAAATTATGAAAAGAAAAGAAATGCTCTTTCCAAGTCACTATTGGGCTGTTGTGGATGGTAAAGAGTAATACCTTTTGAGAAATTTTTCTCTAGTTTTTACCATTGAGTTTGTTCAAAATGAAAACAATCAATCTACATTGTTTCCTAAGTAAATTTCCATACTACCACTTATCCGGTTACACATTAGGACTTGTTTTTTATCAGCAAATATCAAGAGAAGTCCTACAGTACCCGAAGGAAAGAGAATTGACATAGTCTGGTCCTCATGTCTCTAAATATTGACCCTGAATCGCTCTTCATATCTCTCATCTACCGGGCAGCCAGAACTTCACAGGAGAATTTTGCCACGGATTGTTCTGAAAAAGCACCGAATGCTTCAATGTGACCCTGAGAATAAGGGTCATTCAATCTGTAGCCGTGCATTACGCCTTGCAGGCTAGCCTAGCTCATGCCATAAGGAGTCTGATGAGCAAGATTATTAAAATTGAGAAGTGTAGCTGTATGAGGAATACAGTCATGATGTTGGACTGCATAATGTCAGATTCCTAGAATTTCCAACCAAAAATATGAATTTATAGATAGCTTGCTACTCATCTAAATCTCAACATTGTACAGAAAAAATTTCGAATGAATATTACTAAAAGGATCCGTATTGTAGAGCTAAAATCTCAAGTCGATTCTACATTTGTGTATATATCTAATGGATTTTGTTAACAAGTGTCCTGGGGCACTTGTTAAACACCCGTGTAAAGAAAGATCGTAAATTCCAATGCAATGTCTCTCTCATGTTATATGTAATCAATACATTTAAAATTAAAACACTTTTTGATTAGGTTTACTTAACAGATGTTCCAGGGGTATTCGTTAACAAGATCCATATCAATTCATGTAAAAATCATATTGTTAATATCTTAACATCTCGCCATGATCCTATGATTTTATCAATTATTAAGTGGTCCATATAAAGATCCCAACACATTAAGATCACTATAAGATCGAACTCTCCTTCAGGTTTCTCACTGTTTCTATGGGTTTAGCACACTGAATTATAAGATCCCCAAAATCTTAATATGAATTTCAATAACAATGCTGATGAGAGCTTCAGTAAGAATTCACTTTCAAGCCTTGCAACTAAATCTCTCAAAGTCATCATAGACTTTGATACATAGTCGCAGAAAGTTGCAATTTTCTCAGGTATACATACATGCAAAATCTATCTCACCACTGACCAAATCTTTTGGTTCTAGAGAATACACTGAGTATAGCAGGAGACCACAAATCTGTTTACTTTCAATGATCTGGCTACTAAACTTCTTACGGATGCACTCAATCAGGAAAAGAGTAATTTCACCCTGGAAGAGCCATCTCCTTGCAGAATCTCATCATATAATAGCTGTTCTTGTATGCTTATGGGATTCCTCAGAGGCTCTCAAGTCTCTAAAGTTCTCAAGGATAAAATATCTGACATAAACTTGGATGTTTAGAGTACATAAGTATTGCTTTCATTACCTATGATGAAAGATATGTTGACTTCTGGCTATCATCAGGAGCACACAAAAACAGATAGAAAAATGGATGATGTTAACCATTTCTAGTAGCATTGCGGCATTGTATTGTTGAAGAACTTCACAATAACAAAGTAGCAATGTACCAACATTATCATTGTAGCATTCTTCGAAGGGGCTTTTTTTTGGGTCGAGATTCTTTGGAGCATTAATCTTTAAAACTTTAAATTTTGTACCTTTGGAAACAGCAGACCAGGTCCGCTGGTAGAATTGATCATCAGTACCTCAACATCTCCGTGACACAAGCCAGTCCCATTTTCAACAGCACTTCTATACTTGAAAGGAACACACCTGTTTCCACCAGTCAGTAATTTAAACACTGTTGTATTATTTCCCATAAAGCACAAAAATGCCCACAAATCCTATTGAAATTACTGCATGTAGGGAATCCATACGTCAAACACAAAGAAGCTCTCTCATTTTGCAGGAGAAGAGATTCAAGCTCGTAAACCGACACTTCCAAGAGGAAGACCGCTTGTTTTTCTTTTTGCTCTGAATAGGTGAACTCCTCTGTTTCTGGTACATCTTAAGTATGGCACAGTTGATCAAAACGCATCAGACCGAGTGACCTTGTGGAACCATCAATGGCATCAGCATAGCAAAGGAAGTGAAGTTGCTCTTACGATCTCCATAGAGGATCAAAGTCCGGCAAACAATGTCTCGGCTCGTGGGCTCATCGAAAATTGAACCTCCTAGAATGATCGCTTGTTATGGCAATTGTAAAGCACTAGATATAACTAAGCATCAGCCAAAACTGAGGTTCCATTCACTTCCAAAATTAACACCAGCCGAAGCTGACGCACCGAGCAATCAATCTTCACAAGTCTCGCTCAACTCGCTATTCGCCGGAGACTTCCCTGAGCCGATTCACGGGGAGAGAGAGAGAGAGAGAGAGAGAGAGAGAGAGAGAGAGACGGAGAAGGAACCAATGCGGATGGAACCCACTAGACGCACAGGCAATCTAAATACAGAGACATGGAAATGAGGAGATAAAGAAGGACTTTTTTCACGAAGTAGTACCCGGCCACGAGTCGGAAACCGTCCTTATAGCGCTGCTGGTGGCGACCGGTACGAGCCACCAATCCCTCCATGGCTTCGGATCTCGGGAAAAAGGAAGAGGGCCGGCAAAATGCTACCGAACTCCGGTTTCGGCGCTGCGACGGACGAAGCAGTTGCGGCACGCGAATCCGCTCATCGCTTCGCGCGAGCGCTCCTCGAAATGGAGAGAATGAGCGCAATTTGCTTCTCTTTCTCTTTCCCTCCCCGCCGCGACAAGCGGTGCCACCGACAACCGACCCAGCTCGTCACCGGCAACGCTCTGTCCCACTTTGCTTCAGCTCAGATCCACAGTGAGAGAGAGAGAGAGAGACTGCGCGCGCTGGCATTAAATTACAATCTTGTTCTTTTAAATCGATAAAAACTAGGTGGCTCTTCAGTTTCTGGCTGTCCCTGTCTCTGTCTATCTCTGCTTTTGCGTTCCCCTGGGCTTGTCTGTTTCTCAATCTAGAACCTTTCAGTTCTTGATGGGTATCCTGTGGAAAGCGATGGCCCCATGCTCTGAAACCGAAATCTTTCGTACTTCCGGGATAAGGGATCATCTGAATTTTCGCAGTTTATTCAATCTGATCTTTCAAAAAATATTTCCTGGCCAGTGGTGGCGGCACCATCCACGAGGGACGCCGTCGCCAGCTCCGCCACGGAGTCATGCAAAGACGGCGAGAGTGCACCGCCTTAGCCGCTCGGTTCACGTGAACAAAGCGGGCCTGCCGGGCGAGGCGGCCTCGCTCGGATCTACATCTCAAATTCTATGAGGAAGAGGTGGGTCAATCCAGGGAGCATTGAACTTGTCCTCGATTCAACTCCACTCCATTCGCGATAATTACTGCATCCCGTACTTGCCAAGTTGCCATCCGTACTCCCAATATCCAGGTGGACATCTTCCATATCAGTCGTGCAGAATATGAACGATCTAAGCTTTGCACTCCACCATCTTATTACGCAGATCCGTGTAAGAAGATGCATCTCGTTCCGAGCCGAGGCAGGCGGGACGGGGTGCAAAAAGGCGATTTGGGCCGTCAACGGTTCAGATTTCCAACCGATTTGATCCGAATCGAAACATGAAGGGGTGCGTCTTCATATCGACGCGGCCCGAAATCTATATAGAGCACGAACTGAAGTCACAGATCGGGTCGGCGTGTTTGGATTTTGTGTAATTGTTTGCTTAGGTTCGTTTAGTAACACTTTTGTTTCAAGAAATAATTTTTTTTTCAAAAATAGTTTTTTTTTTCTATTTCTATTTCCCGAAACAATTTATGAGTAAAAGAATACGTTTAGTAATTATATAAAATTTATATTATCAAAATAGAAGAAGATTGGGAATGCGTTTGGTACGATAGTGGTTGGCAGCAATCGATGGCGAATGGCCACGAGTGGCAAGAAAGAAGAAGAAAAGAAAAAAAAAGAAAAGAAAAAATAGACTTATTTCTATAAATTGTTTTCGGAAATAAATAAAAACTACTTATTTATTTATTTATTTATTTCCATGTCTATTCTAAACTTATTCCCCAACTACTTTTTTATTATGCGGAATAGAAAAATTAATTGACATTACTAAATAAATTTATGTTCTTTTTCTATTTTGGTGAGCAAAAGAACATAAAAACAAATGAACTATTGCCAAACATATGCTTAGGGTGTGTTTGGTAATAATTTTGTTTCTTAGAATAATTTTTACTCATAAATGATTTTTTTATTCTATTTTCAAGAGTAGTTTTTGAGTTTTTGAAGGCACTTGGTAACTATCTAAAATTTCTATTCTCGGGATAAAAATGCATTTAGTATGATTATTGAATTTTTTTGTTTCTTTTAATTTTTAATAATTTTTAATTTTTTTGATATTTTTCTCTTTTTCTTCCTCCTTCTTTGTGGTCGGCAACCGTCTAAATGAGGTTCAACAAACTTGTTGGAGACTCACCTAGCCATCGTGAGCCTCGATCTTATTAGATTTGGGCGAGGTCAACCATCAACAAGGCTCAACCTTGCCCAAGTGGCACGAGTTTGGCCTCGTGTTGGCCTAGGTGAGGCTCAAGTCAACGAGCCTCACCGTGGCTTGGATTGCCAAGGGTAGGTGATGCTTTAGTGAGGCCGTCGGGCCTTGTTTGGCCGGTCACGAGCCATGACTAATGCCTTGCTACTGGCCAAAAAGAAGTAATATGAAACTTGATTGTAGGAATCATTCTTGAGAATAAGAAATAACTTTTTTTCTACTTCTTAAAATAAAAATCTTTTTGTTCTCAAGAACAAATAATTTATCAAATGAATTTCTGTTCTTTTTTTTTTTTTGTTTCGGGGAATAAAAGAACATAATAAATTATTCCTAGGAATGTTACCAAATAGGGTCTTAGAAGCACAGCTTGCATGGTAGGCTTTTCCTCTTATGGTCACGACGTAGGATGTCTATGCATTGATACAGCGCGGATGTGGCCCTTTAGCTCAGCATTGTTGCCTCTCTAGCAGCAAATATATAATTAAGACTAAAATTGATCAAAATAAACAAATATATAATTAAGAATAAAATTGATCAAAATAAACAAATTTCTTGGAAAAATTGAGAAAAGTCCATAGACTAATACATTAATAAAAACATTTTATATTTCTGTTTGGAGATATTAAACATTTTTATGTTAGCAGCAATTTAATCCACTCAACTTATTTAGATAAGAAATAATTGACGTGAATATCGACCGGTAAGACCAATGTTCTTATGGACATTTTTTTAAAAATATTTTTCTCTTTTTTTCTTTTCCTTACTTTTTTTTTTTTTCGGCCATTGGCCAATTGTTGGCCACAAGCGAGGGTTGATATTGAGATGAACATTTTTTTTTATAACTTTTTTCTCCTTTCTCTTTTCTTTCTGTGGGCTGAGCCTCAACTGGGCAAGGTTGACTCCCGCCTAGGCCAAGGATAAATTGACTTGATTAAATTGATCTTTTTACATTGCCACTTTTTATGCACTGCTTCAAAAAGCCTGAAAGAATAAGTTATACATTAATAATAGTTTGTTATTTAAGAAGATATGTCTTCGGTTTGTTCTACGTCTGTTCACTTTTTATTGAGTGATTTCTTTATACTTAACTTCCAGAATTTTATTAATTTATGTTCAACATATATTGGTTAAATTTTTTCAATTTAAATAATTAGACCACATATGAAGAGCTCAAAATAAGTCACCCCAGTCAAAAAGTATATTTGAAAATGCTTTATCCAATTAATCAATTGTTTTGGGCTTTATAACTTTCCAAATCCAATCCAATCCAATTTTTCCTCCGTTCTTAGTGTTCTTAGTTAAGCAGAACTTTCTTCTACTACACCTCTGATCGATAGGTTACAAACATGAATATCACCCACACGAGTCAAAGAGTAATGCTAGCCAGCATCACTAACACACACAAATCAAGGACGGCATTTATTCCTGTTCCTTTTTTCCTCTGAACTGAGCAATTAACACTGCAAAAAAGACAGTTGATAATCACATTAATCTGGTGCTGAAGTTCCATGAAGCTTATAAGTATAGAAGGGACTGATGATGCCTAAGATTGAGTGGCTGAATCTCCTCTTCAGTAACTCTTTGCAATCTGGGAAATGGCAGAATATGTCCCCAGCGCAGCACTGATGACGCCCACGACCACGATTGCAGTACTCAGAACAACCTGAACATGTCGAGTGAAAAGAAAATCTATCAGCAACTGGAGCAGTGGACAGAAGGGTACTGTGCCAATAGGATCATAGTGTCTAGAATTCATTAAATAAGGCGGATGCCGCATTGTTCTGCTTAGTTAGCGAAAAGAACATCAAAACCACTGCCGAGATGACCCCCCTGCAGATTAGTGTTTGCCAAGCTAATTTCTGGATTCAAAGTACTTAAGTAACCATTGAAAATCCATCTTCTCCAGAAGAATTCTGCTTTCCTATTTTCTGTCCCCAAAAGGGGAATAGTAAAAGCAAGCATGATCAAGACTCTAAGGGCCACACAGCCTATCTTATGTATGCCACATTTCTATAAGCCTCGTACTTTTACTTCTCTCCTTCAAGTTGAATTCACTTCTGCCAGTGCAAGTTTTACCCAAAATCAAGTCTGAAGTACCTGCATTTTTGTCGCTTTGTTCCCCATGATCCTCAGAAAGCACAAAGCTGGAACAATTACTGCCTGAATCAAGGATAAAATTTTACATGGTTCAGAAAAATCGTGGGCACAAGACTTGTACTCTTCAATAACAGGTGAGATGGACATTCAAGAGACAATAACAGAGCCTCAATATTGTTGAGTTATTGCTTATACACTGATTAGCTTTGTCTGTTTCTAACTGAAGATTAACTATGAAATTACTTAATCTTATTTTGTTGGAGTTCAAATTGCTTCTACGTTCTCAAAACATGTAAAAAAATCTGTATAGATACTAGCAAAAATTGAGAGACGTGCTCGTGTGATTCAACTACAGAATCTTTGAACAATTGTCGCACAAAAACTTAGTCCCCTAATAGACATGGAAGTGTGGACTAAAACGAAAAGGATAGAAGTGTGTCAAATAGTGCCCGAATGCTCATTTGCAGACATTAGTAATGATGAGGTCTATCCGTTGGAAAATGTGAATGCGATAGAAAGAGGTTCAGAGTCGATCTAATCTTTAATAAAATGCAGCACGAGACCTGCTTTTGGCCTTATTAAGAAAAAAAAATGGTCCATTTATCAATATTCCAAATATGAATGGACGCAAATGGATTACTCTGGAAAAAACATCAGACACAGCAAGGCTACACAGAAGAAAAATATAAATTCAAATTCAAGTTAACAAGGTAATATCCCTACCACAAGAACACTCAGGAGGGAACCAATCAAAGCCATTACAAGACCTGCATCAAACCAGAAAAAGTTACCCTAACAACGCTGCATAAATGTCAAATACTTGTTGAAATACTACATGTAGCTGGAAACAATGGGGAGCAAACAGAAAAGTCGGAGCGAAGCTGTCAATCTTCCATTATATGAGGTTTGTGCTGATGCAAAGTTTAAGTACTTTAATTACTCTTTGTGCAGTATGCTCTTCTGAAATTCTAAAGACAAGCAACCCTCATCAGTATGTGCAGATTCACTTGTAGAATGTGTTCAAAGAAAGTTCCTAACGTCGAGTATCTATTAGTGTCTCAATGTGGGTTTCTCATTAAAGAAACTGCAAAATGATAAGTAAAGTTTGTCACTTCAATATAGATGTGATGAATATGTCAACATAGAATAGTTGAAGATATTGTTATGGAATATAATACTGAGGAATGGAATGTTTCATAATGGAGAATTCATCTTTTCTTATACAATAAAGCGCACTTACCTTTGTTGCATGTTAACGAGGAAAAGAAGAATTATTTTAATTCTCCCTACTATTGGATGTATCAATATTGAATGAAAAATTCTTTAGCTCAGGTTTCCAATGGCCTTGAAGTGCAGAAATTCCTGCACGCAACATTAAGGACGACTGGAATTTCTGCACTTCAAGGCCATTGGAAAACCTGAGCTGCAAGAATTTTTCATTCAATATTGATACATCCAATAGTAGGGAGAATTAAAATAATTCTTCTTTTCCTCGTTGACATGCAACAAAGGTAAGTGCGCTTTATTGTCTTTGTGCTAATATCATCTTTGGCAGCACGCAAGCAAAGGGTCACTAACCAAGAAAAGAGAGAGAGAGAACAGTTGCTAGTTTTTAAAATAGGACTTAACAAATGTGAGGAAGGTGGGCTATTACAGAGCTAAGTCACAGCCTTTTCCTTTTCTCCTGTTCAGAATTGAAGATTGTACACACTCCCAATATATACAATTATCTTAGATCCAAATGCATAACAGTAATGATGAGGATGAACTGTTGCTGTGAAAACGAACTTAAAATATTTACCAAAGAAAGGAAGAAGGAAAGCAACACAAACTGAGGAGATGACCAGGGTTGTTCTAAGCAGAATGTAACATAAAAAATTGTCTGAGATTCCTGCAGGCAGCAACTCTTCTAGGCTCCGTGCCAATGGGTTCATCAACAGCGCATATTTATCCAATGTTCAGGAAACAAAGTATGTTATAAACAGTAGAGGTAAAAGCAAAAAAGAATGCATCAGTTTAATTGTCAGGACTCAAAAATGCAATGCAACAAGGATATTTAGTGAACGGATTGATGACCTGCCACAGAAAAAACGAATGGGCACTTAGAATCCACAATGGTATATATTTCACCCAGGGATAGAAACTTTGCAGCACAATGCACAAAATCTCCTACTCACTGTTGTCCATATGGCGACTTTGGAAGCAATAAAATGTCCTGGCATATTTAAGGTGATCTGGGATAGTGTACTTTGACCAAACATGAGATATCCCATGACTGCAACGCCTCCATAGATTAAGACGCACAAGATGAAGCTGCATATACAAGAAAACTTTTAGGGTATAAAAAGAAACCAAAGAAAGTATGTTAAGCATGTACCAGAAGAAAGCCCGTACCACACGATCAATGCCTTGTTGAATTTTGTTTTATCAGCCATTGACTGATAGATGTTTGGAAAAACAGAATGTCCAGAGTAGCAAAATCCGTACACACCAATGGCAAATGGAATGCCACTCCAATTGACCAAGGGACCTGTCTGGTGAAATCCAATACCCTCTCTAGTACCAAGTATCACCACGCAAAGAACAATCAAAGCTGTAGCAATTACTCCTCCAGCTGCAAGGATGCAATGTGAACACAGATGAAATTCCCAAGTTGCAGTTCAGATACTAAAAGAATTATAGAGGTTACTAAATCAAGGAAATGCATGCCTGAGAGGTATGATATTACTCGTATATCCCTCAACCAAACTGTAGGTAGCACAATGAGAGCGGTTAAAATTCCAAAAAAGTGCAAAGAATCCAGCTGAAAACCAGACCAATTTAATGATACTCCCGGAAATAGTCTGGTGAGGTTTTCCCCTTCCAAAGTAATGAACTCCACACAATATGACTGCAGACAAGAGATAAGATAGTGAATAGGCTGAATTATCACGGCAAAAGTAAAAGCAATGCTTCTAGTCGGAACTTACATATAATTCAGTGTACAAAATGATCTGCAACAACAAGCAAGAAAAGCAACTATTAGACTAAAGGCAATCCCATTTCGTGCAATGAACCTTTCTTTTACTCTCTTAAATGACAATTTACCCTACAAACCTATTAATAATCAGGCATTATTACAACATGAAATCATAAACTCACAGAGAAGAAAAGACGCCCATATCTCCCAAAGGCAGCTTGTCCTAGATCTGGATATGTAATGATGCCTTCTTTGCTTTCAAAGCAGTCTCTCATGAGAGAAGCAGTGTAACAGCATATGATGGCAAACAGAACTAAAATTGCCAGACTTGACCATCCAGCTTCTTTTATTGTGTAAGGTGTAGATAGAAGCCCCACTCCAGCCAGTACATTGATCCCTATTTTGGAATCAGAGGCAACACAAAACATCCGGTAACCAAAGGGCTTAATTCATGCCAAACGGCTATGGAAACAAGAGCGCTAATGGAAAAGTGAAAATATTGAATTATCACTTGAAGATGTCAAGTGGTCACTAGTGCAATTCCCTACGGACCATTGAAAACAGTCTGAGTGAAGCTACATCCATGACTGATCGGCAATTCTCCTGTAATCTGTTGGCGAATTGAAGACTTAGCTGAATATGATGATTGTGCTCTTGATACCACATCTTCCTCCCTTGGATATTTATACTCTTCAGTCAGTAAAGGAGATTTTGAACCTGCGTCAATGTTGCTCTTGCTGTAATCATTGTCATAGCTTGAATATCTAATACTCGGTGAGCGACTGAGAAATCCAAAGTTTGGCGACATTGAGATGGTGTAAGAATCTGTAGTCTCCCTGCAACAAAGGGTAGAGAGAGGAGATGACAAGGACAAATATAAGAGGGTCAGCACTTGAAAACTGTAAAGCATCCTTCTAATTCAAATTGCTGAGTAAAACACCAGAGCTCTACCATTGCCACCATAGCTCAAGTATCACTAGTTCAGCTTAAGAAAGAGAGGTCATAGTCAACTTAAGGCGTGCACTTGACTGTTTCATTTTCCACTCGCAATTTCTTTTCTCGTGTATACTGGGAACAATTATTGATGTGGGACAAGCTGTTTTTATTGAGAGCCAAATATGTTTAGTAGTTGTACGTGGATGCTCTGTGTCACGAGCACAAGGTAGTTGGGTTGTAGTAAATGTGATGCTTGAGTGAAGTACTATATTTTGTGAGGAAAAAAGAAATGAACACAATAAACTAAGGGAATCAATCGGATATCAAATTCATGTGGTTCAATTCGTGTGAGTACTCCCATGGGAAGAATGGTACGAGATTCCACCATAGATTAAATGATAAGACAGAGAATACAACCACAGATTCGAGTCACTCAAATACTCTTGGGTGTTTTTTGGTGCTCAATTACATCCAATAATTCCATAATTAGTCCTCACAATTGCTTGTGGAACAATCTGTCAATATCACAGAGAAATTCACTAATCTATACCAGCACGCCACAAAATTGATTGTTATGACCAATCTCTGTTGAGAAGAAACCAAAACCCAATTTGAGACCAAAAATCTACTAAAATTAAAAAATCACTAAAATTAGGAGTTCTATTCAAATTGGACTAGATTTCCTTTACGAGCTCAAATTTAACACTATACATATATGTGCCTTATACTCCCTTCAATCAAGCGAATTTCATATAAAATTTCATATCTATCGTATTTTCTAATTGAATCTTTGAAGGAGCCTTCTCTTTCTAAGAATCAGCACTACAACAAAGATCCAGTTGGGAAAAAAACGTATGCTAGTAGCATGGTTGCAGACTCCAAGTTTTAGCAAACAGCTTTTTGCATGAACTAAAACATCCCCTCAATCTTGATAAAGGCACGGTAAAATGGGAAACGCGGAAACTCCTAAAGAATATAATCAGGAAGCATAGAATTCATCCTACCAGAAAATACATTTCCAAGAATCAATACTCTGCTGAACAACACAAAAATTTGGAAATATTTGAACTCGGAATTTAGATTCTACTTTAATACCGTATGAGATTTTGTGAACCTATTTTCATCAATTTTAAAATTTTAATTTATTAAATTAAAATATAATTTATTATTTAAATATTTTAACGGTTTAAAAAAATTGCACGTCCACAAATTCAACAGACCCGCCTTTCAGTCAAATCAGGCATCGCTGCCGAAAGCCGACAAAGGCCGAAACCTGGACCGATTTGATCACGGAAATAGAAAACTGATCTCGCTTAAACCGTAACCAAACCCTCACCTGTAGCTCTGCGGCCACCTTGGAGACACGAAGGCGATGAGCGAGCCGCTCCGGCCTCCTCCGGCGCCGCCTGCCCCCTCTTCTCCCTCCTCCTCGCTGCTGCTGCCGCTGCTGCTACCTCCGATCTTATTCACCTCGAGATCTCCGTGCTCGCTGTCGTCGTCGACTTCATCGCGCTCCAAGAAGAAATCGGCCTCTCTCCGCTTCTCCTCCCCCTCCCCCGCCATGGCAGAACAAGAGGTGTACTCAAGACTCGGAAACAGATAGAAAAGAAGAAGCAGGGGGAGGAGGAGATGCAGAATCTGCTTCGCGTCTTTAGGTGAAGAGGGGCGATGGAAGTTGCCAGATATAGAAGCGCTGCAGATCGAGATGGAGATTGAGATTGCAGACCAGTGTCAGGCGGCGTGCATGACAACCATTTTTCTATTTCTATTTTTAGAATAGTTTATAAACGAAAATAATAGTTTGATAACGACACAAAATTTTTATTATAAAAATAGAAATTCGTTTGATAACAACACAAAATTTCTTTCTTTCGAACGCTTGGCGACGACCGAGACCTTTAATATAAAAAAAAAAATAATAATAATTTAAGTAACAAAAAAATAATGAATAAAATAATTTATAAAAAATAAAATATAAATATAAATTTATTTTAAAATAAAAATATCCTTAAAATAAATTTATTTTATTTTACGAATAAATTATTTTAAAATGAATAAAGAAAATAAAAAAAAATTATTTAGCAAAACACTCAAGGCAAATAAAATAAATTTATATTTATTTATCATAAATAATTTTTTTATAAATTTAATAAATTTATTTTTAATAAACTAAAAATAAAATGATAAATGAAAATAATTTATTTATTTTAATAAATTTGTTTTTATTTTTAAATGAATAAAATGAATATTTTTATTTTTATTTTTAATAAAATGAGGAGAGGCGGAGGAGGAAGACGAGGAGGCAGAGATGTAGAGGAGATAAGGGAGGACTTACCAAAATTAGGGTTTAATGAGAGAAATTATTTCGATTTCTCTTTCGTAAACCAAAAGTAGAAAATTTTAACTTCGATTTCTCCTCCAAACTTATTTACGGAATAGAAATTTATTTTAGAAATAGAAAAACTTAATAGGTTTATTAAACAGATTTCTCTTCTAAAAACAAATCTGGAATAGAAATTTTGGGTTTGTCTTTTCCGATCCCTTCCACTGCTGATTACGCACCCCCTCGTGTCTCGAGGACTGAGGAGTAGGGGAGGTGGTCATGTCGGGACTTGTGTTTTGGAGATAAGGGCTGACATGGCGCCGATGTTTCTTTTTTTGGCTGACGTCACAGGGGGTGGGGGTGGCCCCGCGCGCGCCGTTTGTGCCGTCTCAACACAAACGAGCATGTAAAGGGTAGTAATGTCATTTTCTTTATCTAATTCGTTTGTTGTCGAAACACCCGCTAAGCTTGTTTAATGAGATAATATTCAATTTCCAAAGTACGGATAGTGTATTATCGACTTACGGGAGCAGTCCCTACAATGAGAATGCATATTTTCTTATTTAAGCTCTATTCATTTAATCGAAAACAACTTACAAAACAACGTCTTCTGAATTGTTTTTTTTTTTGTTGGTAAAATCGTTTCTGAATTGTTCATGAAATGAAAACGAACTTATATTGATATTTGTTCCACATAAAATAAATTAATCAAATAAAACATTTTCCATCAACAAAAGAAAATCTTCGAAAATAGGGGAAAATATATTATGCTTTTAATCATCTTTCTTTCACTTCTAAACTAAGCATTTTTTTTAACAAACACATTTTCCTTTTTTATTTAAAAAATTAAAATTTTGAATTGTTTTCCTTTTTTTTTTTTTTTCTCCTTCTTCTTTGGTTGATCATCGGCCCCAATTGTGGTTAACGACGGCTACAGCGAGCTTGGGCCTAGCCTAGCCTCACTTGAGCTGACACGAGGCTGTCGAGCGAGCTTGGACCTCGCCATAGCAGGAAGGATTGGTCAGGCTCGAACTCACCGATAACTGGCAAGTTAGAGCCTTGCTAGCTATCACTGTGGCCGGAGACTAGTTGAGGAAGAAGAAGAAAAAAAAAGAAAGAAAAAAATTAAAAAAATTAAAAATCGATTTAAAAATAAAATAATAAAAGAAATTTTGGAAAAGAGCACATGAAGGAAAATATTTTTCCTTACCAAACGGCGGAAAATACTTCTTACTTCGATTTTAGATTTCACCAAAATAATGGAAAATATTGTCACTTTTTTGAGAATTTGCTTCTCGAAAAACATTTTCTAAAAACGTAATATTTTCTGGGAAATGAATGGAGTATTAGTTGCATAATAGGTGTCCCAAAGTTGATATAATTTTTTTTTACTCTTTTTTATCATTATTTCAAATTAATAAAGAGATTGGTATTTTCATTTTCTTCAACCCCATATACTCTTTAATACATGAAGAAAAACTATGAAAACTTTGACATATGAAGAAAGCTGACAAAGTAAGAAACTTGGTTGCTCACTATCTCATGCAAATACTTTTGAGGGCATACTCCTTTGAATATCATTCATGAAAAGATGATAGATTTTGCAAACGCCAAAAACATTTATTGGGAAAATTACCAAAAAAGTCTTAAACCTATTATAATTGTGCAAATTCAATCATAAACTTTTTTTTTAGCCAATTTAATCCTAAACCATTTACAATTGTGCCAGTTTAGTCCATTCGACCAAAATTGGCCGGCCGGTATTGATGTGGACGCTAGCCGTTCGGCGAAAGCTGACATGGCAATTTTAAAATATTTTTAAAATAAATTTTTTTTCGAATTTTTAATTTTTTTTTATTCCCCGAAACAATTTATGAGTAAAAAAACGCATTTGGTAACTATATAAAATTTATATTCTCAAAATAAAAGAAGAACGAGAATGTGTTTGGTACAATTCATAAATGTTTTTGTAAAGTAGTATTTCTTTTAATTTTATAATAATTTTTAAGAATTTTTTTCTCGTTTTCTTTTCTTCATCGGTCGTCAACCGTCGACAGTGATTGGCGGCAATCGACGGCGAATGGCCACAAGTGGCAAGGAAGAAGAAGAAAAAAAAGAAAAAGAAAAAAAAGAAAAGACTTATTTCTATAAATTGTTCTTGGAAATAAATAAATAAAATTTATTTATTTATTTATTTATTTATTTATTTTCGTTTCTGTTCTAAATCTATTCCCCGATCACTTTTTTATTTCGAGAAATAGAAAAATTAATTAACATTACTAAAATTTATTTTCTTTTCTATTATGGGGAACAAAGGAATAGAACCATTGTCAAACATATTCTTAGGGCACGTTTGGTAAGAATTATGTTTCCTTAAACAATTTTTGCTCAAAAATGATAAATTCTATTTTCGAGAGCAACTTTTGAGTTTTTGAAGGCGCTTGATAACTATATAAAATTTTTATTCTTGGGATAAAAATACATTTAGTATGATTCTTAAATTTTTTTATTTCTTTTAATTTTTAATACTTTTATTATATTTTTTATTTTTTATTTTTCTTCTTCTTCGTCCTTTGTGGTTGGCAACCGTCTAGGCGAGGTTTGACGAGCTTGTCAAAGACTCACCTAGCCATCGCTCGCCTCGGTCTCACTAGATTTGGGCGAGGTCGGCCATCAGCACGGCTCAACCTCGCCCAAGTGGCGCGAGGTTGGCCTCATGTCGGCTAGCGAGGCCTAGCTTCACGTTGGCCTAGGTAAGGCTCAAGTCAATGAGCCTCACCATGGCTCGACATTGCCGGGGGTAGGTGATGCTTTAGCGAGGTTGTCGGGCCTTGTTTGGCTGGTCATAGGCCATGATTGATGTCGGCGACTGACTAAAAGGAAGAAGAAGAAGAAGAAGAGGAAAGAGAAAAGAAAAGAAATATGAGACTTGATTCTAGGAAATGTTCTTGGAAATAAGAAATAACTTTTTTCTACTTAGAATAAAAATAAATTGAATTTTTTTTTTCCGAGGAATAAAAGAACATAATCAATTGTTCTCAAAAGTATTATCAAATAGGGCCTTAGAAGCACAGCTTACATGGTAAGCTTCTCCTCCTCCTATGGTTGCGACGTAGGATGTCTATGCGTTGATATAGCGCATATATGTGGCCTTTAGCTCAGCATTGTTGCACCTCTATATTCGACGGTGAGTCTAGCTCGAATAGAAAAATATATAATTAAGACTAAAATTGATAAAAAAAAAAATCTTGAAAAATTGAGAAAAGTCCATAGACTAATACATTAATAAAAGCATTTTATATTTGAGTTAATACCCTGAAAAACCCTAAACTGGTACACTTGTGACAAATTTACCCCAAACTATTTTTTTGACCATGAAAAACCACAAACTGGTATACCTGTAACAAGTTTACCCCAACTGACTATAAAAAAACCTTAAACTGGTACATTTATGACAAATTTACCCCAAACTAATTTATTTGATTACAAAAAACCCCAAAATGGTAAATTTGTGACAAATATACCTTATGCTAAATTAGATTAATACCACAAAAAAATCACAAAAATTGTAAACGGTGACAAACGGAGCATAAAATCCTAAATTGGTATATCGGTCAATTGTCACGTGTCATTTAACTTAATAATTTGAGAATAAAATTTAACGAAAACTAATAGATGGTAAATTTGTCACAAGTGTACCAGTTTGAGGTAAATTTGTCAAATGTATACCAGTTTGGGGTTTTTTGTTGTCAAAAAAATAGTTTGGGGTAAATTTGTCACAAGTGTACCAGTTTAGGATTTTTCAGGGTATTAACCCTTTATATTTTTATTTGGAGATATTATTTTATTGATGGCTTTAGTCTTGTTCAACTTCTTCAATAGGTCAATTTAATCCTAAACTTTTTTATGTTAGTAGCAATTCTATTCACCCAACTAATTTAGGTAAAAAAAATTTACGTGGATATCGACCGGTAAGACCGGTGCTAATATTTACATTTTTTTTTAAAAATATTCTTCTTTTTTTCTTTCCTTATTGTTATTGTTATTATTATTATTATTATTATTATTATTATTATTATTATTATTATTATTATTATTATTATTATTATTATTATTATTGTGCTGTTGGCCAATTGTCGGCCACAAGCGAGGGTTGACATTGACATGGACATTTTTTTAAAACTATTTTCTCCTTTCTCTTTTCTTTCTGTGGATTGAGCCTCGCCTGAGCAAGGTTAACTCCCGCCTAGGCCAAGGCTAAATTGTCTTGATTAAATTGATCTTTTTACATTGCAACTTTTTATGCAGTGCATCAAAAAGCCTCAAAGAATAAGTTATACATTAGTAAAAGTTTGTTATTTAAGAAGATATGTCTTTAGTTTGTTCTACTTCTGTTCAATTTTTATTGGGTGTTTTTTTTTTTTTTTTGGTACTCAGGGAACCTCCGTGCGCTGCTTCGTGGCGGAGTAAACCCTAGAGGAGTAGGAGAGTCACCACCACCTAAGTCGTGTTTTCTTTAGGGTTAATACCTTGAAAAACCCCAAACAAAGTACAAACTATTTTTTTGACCACCAAAAATACATTTGACAAATTTACCCTATGTTAATTTTAGTTTTCGTTAAATTTTATTATCAAATTATTAAGTTAAATGACACGTGACAGTTAACCGGTATACCAATTTAGGATTTTACGCTTCATTTGTCACAATTTACATTTTTTTTGATTTTTTTGTGGTTTTAATCCAATTTAGCAGAAGGTATATTTGTTACAAATTTACCAGTTTATGGTTTTTTGCAGTCGAATAAATTAGGTTGGGGTAAATTTATCATAAATGTACCAGTTTAGAGTTTTTTTTATAGTTAGTCGGGGTAAATTTATCACAGGTTTACCAGTTTAGGGTTTTTAATGGTCAAAAAAATAGTTTGGGGTAAATTTATCACAAGTGTACTAATTTGAGGTTTTTCAGTGTATTAACCATTTTCTTTATACTTAACTTCCAAAATTTTATCAATTTATGTTCAACATATATTGGTTAATTTTTTTTATTTAAATACTTGTACCACATATGAAGAGCTCAAAATAAGTCACACCAGTCAAAAAGTATATTTGAAAATGCTTTATCTAATTAATCAATTGTTTTGGGCTTTATAACTTTCCAAATCCAATCCAATTTTCCCCCATTCTTAGTTAAGCATAACTTTCTTTTATTACACCTCTAATCGATAGGTTACAAACATGAATATCACCCACACGAGTCAAAGAGTAATGCTAGCCTGTTGGAAAATAGATCTAGAGAAAACACAAACAAATTTGTTGTAATCAAAACATCAATGTAAAGAAGATGATGACAGTTATATAGTATTATTCTTTTTATGTGAACTTACAAATCTTGGAGAAGAATAAAATAAGATATCACTGGAAAAATAACATAAAATTGGAGGTAAGGTAAGGATAACCGAATCTCCTTAAAGCGATTAGTTCCTGCCAAAGGTGCTTTGAAGATTCACGAACTATGCCTCCCAAGATACAACACTTCGAACTTGTTTGGATTAACACTATGCAAACAGGGCTCAGTCGAACCGTATAATTGAATCAGCACACCCAGAAAAATCAGAAGAGTAGAAAAGGACATCAAAGCTCTTTTTGGAATCGAATTGGGAAAACCAAAAACCCTAATGAAGCTCTATGCTCCTATCTATTTATAGAGATTTTTAGTTCATATACAGAAGAGATTCATGAATTAAATAGACACATATATCCACGAAATTCATGAATCAAGAGATACGCGAATCCAAGGGATTTATGAATTCAGAGACACATAAATTCAAGAGATTCGTGAACTCAATAAATACATTAACTAAATGATACATGAATCTAGAAAATTCATGAATTCAATATATACGTGAACAGAAAACTATAGAAAAATGAATTCAAAAAGAGATACGTGAACAAAAAAAATGTATCTTAATTTCGTTGATCCATTAACCATAATTATAATCATAATTACAACAATCCCCCACATTAATGGATCAACAAAACATTTTTGACTCGAAGGAATCTGAGCATGCCTGTTGAAATACACCGCATCAAGATAGGTAGCTTTTGCTTTGAATCTTCTTTAGTTAAAGCCAAACTTACTTAACTAGTTGATAGACTAAGCCTCGAATCGCCAGTTGTTTATGTAAGCCTAGACAATAAACCTCACATAGAGTATTTCCAATTCAAGATTGGTTCTCGATTGTGTTTGTTCTTTCAGCCTTGAACCTCTCGGGATTCGTGCTTTAGAAAATCTAGCCTTTAAAGATTTTCATAGAGTCGGCCAGCTCCACGCATATATGTGCATTCCTATTAAAGATATCCTATCATATCTTACTTGGATGTTACATTATGGCGTTGTGAAAGACTTAATTTATCACCCTTAACAACAGGGGCAATTCCTGATTTGCAATCTTACTTATTAAATCTTTCTAAAATGCGATCAATATATGCCCTCTGAGATAAACCCAATAAATGGCGTGAGCGATCCCTATGGATCTCAATGCCAAGAACAAAAGATGCCTCACCAAGGTCTTTCATATCAAAAAATTTTGATAACATCCGCTTTTCCAAGTTATAGGAATCATTAAACGCATAGCTACCCTTAATAACGCTGTAGGAAAGCACTGTTACATAATAGGAATGGGAGACAGTACTAACACTAGAGTTTCCAAAATTTGCGTTGTACTATTGAACCTAGACCATGGGATCTCCAATCACATAGGTTAGGTTTCCACCTTGGAATCTCTTTATTGGGTTAAGGCTCTTAAACTCATTTCCCTCAATGCGCAATTTATCTGCTCTTTTGACAAATCTTTTGTTAACGGATCCGTAATATTTTCCTTTGAACTTTACAAAGTCAAAAAGAATGATTTCATTTTAGAGCAACTGCCTTACGGTATTGTGTCTACGACAAATGTGTTTAGACTTACCATTATAAATTATATTTGTCATCCCCACACTTTTAGAAAATTGTAGGATGGCAACTTTCCATTCCATAACTCGTATGGAGTTTTACTTGTCTTTTTGTGGGATATTTTATTAATAAAATAATTTGCAGTTAGAACTGCCTCTCCCCACAAGTTCTAAGGTAAACCTGAACTCAAAAGCATGGGGTTAGCCATCTCCTTTAGTGTCATGTTCAATCGTTCAACAACTCCATTTTGTTGTGAAGTATAAGGTGTAGTTGTTTGGAGAATTATTCCAAAACTAGCACAAAGCTCTTTGGAATTGATTGAATTGTATTCTCCTCCTCTATCAGACCTAAGCACTTTGATTCGTTTATCAAGTTGGTTTTCAACTTCTTTTTTATACTTGACAAACATGCTTATAGTCTCATCTTTGCTAGTTATTAAATAAACATAGCAAAATCTAGTACAATCATCCACAAATGTGATGAAGTACTTCTTTCCACATCTACTTTCTACAAACTTTAAATCACATAGATCACTATGAATTATTTGCAGAGGTTCACTTGTTCTTTCAATGGATTTGAAAGGTTTCTTGGGAAACTTGGCCTCAACACAAGTCTCACACTTGTAATGGGCATCCAACTCAAATATTGGAATTAACCCCAAATTTGCTATTCTCTTCTTGTACCATAGTTTACATGTCATAATCTATCATGCCATAAATAAGGAGACACAACAAAGTAAATTGAAGACTTTTCTTTATTAATAGTCTTTGGGTACACATAATTCGAGTTTACATCAATGACAGCCACATTGGCTTTAAACAAGTCATTACACAAGTACCCTTTCCACACATACATCCCTCCTTTCGAAAGTACAAAATTGTCAAATTCAAATACAACTTTGAAACACTTATTGACAAGTATGGGGCCAGAAATTAGGTTTTTCTGAATCTCTGGTACATGCAGTACACTCAGTAGAGTGACCTCCTTGCTAGATGTAAACTTCAGGATCACATTTCCTCTTCCGACAATCTTTACTTATGCAAAGTTAACCATATAAAGCTTCTCTTTTTCTTCAGCCTTCTCATAAGATGAGAACATGTGTTTATCTACACATATGTGATTTGTGGCGCCTGTATCTAGCCACCGGCTAGTGGTGTTTGACACTAGAGATGCTTCAAACATCACCACAGTAGACAATCTCTCATTAGATGTAACTGGAGGTGTTGCCATCACAGTAGGCAAGGTTCATTGAACTATCCCTCCAGAAACAAAGCAAAAAGCCATTTGGCCTGTACTGTTATGAAAAACTGTCACATGCACAGACCAGTCGTATGACTTGTACCCACACCACCAAAATTGGTGTTAGCCCAAGGGCCCATAGCATTAACTGCTACAAATTCAGACTCTGAGGGTTGAATATCTTCCATAGCAACGGTCGAATCGACCGTAGGAACATCTCCTGAAACATTATGAACATTGAATGGCACTTGCTTGTTTTCAGCCATCTTAATAATCTGACAAAAACAACAAACGGTGAGTGATCTAATCACCTTAAGATTGTTGCAAATTAGATCTAAAGAAAACACAAACTGTTTGTTGTAATCAGAACATCAATGTAAAGAAAACGATAACAATTATATAATATCCTTCTTTTTATGTGAACTTACAAATCTTGGAGAAGAATAAAATAAGATATTTCTGGAAAAATAACATAAAATTGGAGGTGAGGTACGGATAATCGAATCTCCTTAAAGCTATTAGTTCCTGCTAAAGGTACTCTGCAAATTCATGAACTATGCCTCCCAAGATACAACACCTCGAATTTGTTTGGATTAGCACTATGCAAACAACGCTTAGTCGAACTGGTCAATTGAACCAACACACCCAGAAAAATTAGAGGAGTAGAAAAGGACATCAAAGCTCTTTTTGGAATCGAATCGGGAAAACCAAAAACCCTAATGAAGCTCTATGCTCCTATCTATTTATAGAGATTTTTAGTTCATGTACAGAAGAGATTCGTGAGTTAAATAGACGCATGTATCTACGAAATTCATGAATCAAGAGATACGTGAATCCAAGGGATTCATGAATCGGGAGACACATGCATTCAAGAGATTCGTGAACTCAATAAATATATGAACTAAAAGATACATGAATCTAGGAAATTCATGAATTCAAAAAGAGATATGTGAACAGAAAAAACGTATCTTAATTTATTGAATTTCGTTGATCTATTAACCATAATTATAACCATAATTACAACATAGCCAGCATCACTAATACACAAAGCAAGGACAGCATTTACTCCTGTTCCTTTTTTCTCTGAACTGAGCAATTAACACTACAAAAACGACAGTTGATAATCACATTAATCTGGTGCTGAAGTTCCATGAAGCTTATAAGTATAGAAGGGACTGATGATGCCTAAGATTGAGTGGCTGAATCTCCTCTTCAGTAACTCTTTGCAATCTGGGAAATGGCAGAATATGTCCCCAGCGCAGCACTGATGATGCCCATGACCACGATTGCAGTACTCAGAACAACCTGAACATGTCGAGTGAAAAGAAAATCTATCAGCAACTGGAGCAGTGGACAGAAGGGTACTGTGCCAATAGGATCATAGTGTCTAGAATTCATTAAATAAGGCGGATGCCGCATTGTTCTGCTTAGTTAGCGAAAAGAACATCAAAGCCACTGCCGAGATGACCCCCTGCAGATTAGTGTTTGCCAAGCTAATTTCTGGATTCAAAGTACTTAAGTAACCATTGAAAATCCATCTTCTCCAGAAGAATTCTGCTTTCCTATTTTCTGTCCCCAAAAGGGGAATAGTAAAAGCAAGCATGATCAAGACTGTAAGGGCCACACAGCCTATCTTATGTATGCCACATTTCTATAAGCCTCATACTTTTACTTCTCTCCTTCAAGTTGAATTCACTTCTGCCAGTGCAAGTTTTACCCAGAATCAAGTCTGAAGTACCTGCATTTTTGTCGCTTTGTTCCCCATGATCCTCAGAAAGCACAAAGCTGGAACAATTACTGCCTGAATCAAGGATACAATTTTACATGGTTCAGAAAAATCGTGGGCACAAGACTTGTATTCTTCAATAACAGGTGAGATGGACATTCAAGAGACAAAACAGAGCCTCGATATTGTTGAGTTATTGCTTATACTCCTCAAGGAAGATTTCAAATACTATGAATTAACTGATTGAATATCAAAACAATGGCACAACTTTACCAAGAAGAATTTGAGGATCCACTAAGCTAAACTGATTAGCTTTGTCTGTTTCTAACTGAAGATTAACTATGAAATTACTTAATCTTATTTTGTTGGAGTTCAAATTGCTTCTACGTTCTCAAAACATGTAAAAAAATCTGTATAGATTCTAGCAAAAATTGAGAGATGTGCTCGTGTGATTCAACTACAGAATCTTTGAACAATTGCTGCACAAAAACTTAGTCCCCTAATAGACATGGAAGTGTGGACTAAAACGAAAAGGATAGAAGTGTGTCAAATAGTGCCCGAATGCTCATTTGCAGACATTAGTAATGATGAGGTCTATCCGTTGGAAAATGTGAATGCGATAGAAAGAGGTTCAGAGTCGATCAAATCTTTAATAAAATGCAGCACGAGACCTGGTTTTGGCCTTATTAAGAAAAAAAAAATGGTCCATTTATCAATATTCCAAATATGAATGGACGCAAATGGATTACTCTGGAAAAAACATCAGACACAGAAAGGCTACACAGAAGAAAAATATAAATTCAAATTCAAGTTAACAAGGTAATATCCCTACCACAAGAACACTCAGGAGGGAACCAATCAAAGCCATTACAAGACCTGCATCAAACCAGAAAAAGTTACCCTAACAACGCTGCATAAATGTCAAATACTTGTTGAAATACTACATGTAGCTGGAAACAATGGGGGAGCAAACAGAAAAGTCGGAGCGAAGCTGTCAATCTTCCATGATATGAGGTTTGTGCTGATGCAAAGTTTAAGTACTTTAATTACTCTTTGTGCAGTATGCTCTTCTGAAATTCTAAAGACAAGCAACCCTCATCAGTATGTGCAGATTCACTTGTAGAATGTGTTCAAAGAAAGTTCCTAACGTCGAGTATCTATTAGTGTCTCAATGTGGGTTTCTCATTAAAGAAACTGCAAAATGATAAGTAAAGTTTGTCACTTCAATATAGATGTGATGAATATGTCAACATAGGATAGTTGAAGATATTGTTATGGAATATAATACTGAGGAATGGAATGTTTCATAACGGAGAATTCATCTTTTCTTATACAATAAAGCGCACTTACCTTTGTTGCATGTTAACGAGGAAAAGAAGAATTATTTTAATTCTCCCTACTATTGGATGTATCAATATTGAATGAAAAATTCTTGCAGCTCAGGTTTTCCAATGGCCTTGAAGTGCAGAAATTCCTGCACGCAACATTAAGGACGACTGGAATTTCTGCACTTCAAGGCCATTGGAAAACCTGAGCTGCAAGAATTTTTCATTCAATATTGATACATCCAATAGTAGGGAGAATTAAAATAATTCTTCTTTTCCTCGTTAACATGCAACAAAGGTAAGTGCGCTTTATTGTCTTTGTGCTAATATCATCTTTGGCAGCACGCAAGCAAAGGGTCACTAACCAAGAAAAGAGAGAGAGAGAACAGTTGCTGGTTTTTAAAATAGGACTTAACAAATGTGAGGAAGGTGGGCTATTATAGAGCTAAGTCACAGCCTTTTCCTTTTCTCCTGTTCAGAATTGAAGATTGTACACACTCCCAATATATACAATTATCTTAGATCCAAATGCATAACAGTAATGATGAGGATGAACTGTTGCTGTGAAAACGAACTTAAAATATTTACCAAAGAAAGGAAGAAGGAAAGCAACACAAACTGAGGAGATGACCAGGGTTGTTCTAAGCAGAATGTAACATAAAAAATTGTCTGAGATTCCTGCAGGCAGCAACTCTTCTAGGCTCCGTGCCAATGGGTTCATCAACAGCGCATATTTATCCAATGTTCAGGAAACAAAGTATGTTATAAACAGTAGAGGTAAAAGCAAAAAATAATGCATCAGTTTAATTGTCAGGACTCAAAAATGCAATGCAACAAGGATATTTAGTGAACGGATTGATGACCTGCCACAGAAAAAACGAATGGGCACTTAGAATCCACAATGGTATATATTTCAACCAGGGATAGAAACTTTGCAGCACAATGCACAAAATCTCCTACTCACTGTTGTCCATATGGCGACTTTGGAAGCAATAAAATGTCCTGGCATATTTAAGGTGATCTGGGATAGTGTACTTTGACCAAACATGAGATATCCCATGACTGCAACGCCTCCATAGATTAAGACGCACAAGATGAAGCTGCATATACAAGAAAACTTTTAGGGTATAAAAAGAAACCAAAGAAAGTATGTTAAGCATGTACCAGAAGAAAGTCCGTACCACACGATCAATGCCTTGTTGAATTTTGTTTTATCAGCCATTGACTGATAGATGTTTGGAAAAACAGAATGTCCAGAGTAGCAAAATCCGTACACACCAATGGCAAATGGAATGCCACTCCAATTGACCAAGGGACCTGTCTGGTGAAATCCAATACCCTCTCTAGTACCAAGTATCACCAGGCAAAGAACAATCAAAGCTGTAGCAATTACTCCTCCAGCTGCAAGGATGCAATGTGAACACAGATGAAATTCCCAAGTTGCAGTTCAGATACTAAAAGAATTATAGAGGTTACTAAATCAAGGAAATGCATGCCTGAGAGGTATGATATTACTCGTAGATCCCTCAACCAAACTGTAGGTAGCACAATGAGAGCGGTTAAAATTCCAAAAAAGTGCAAAGAATCCAGCTGAAAACCAGACCAATTTAATGATACTCCCGGAAATAGTCTGGTGAGGTTTTCCCCTTCCAAAGTAATGAACTCCACACAATATGACTGCAGACAAGAGATAAGATAGTGAATAGGCTGAATTATCACGGCAAAAGTAAAAGCAATGCTTCTAGTCGGAACTTACATATAATTCAGTGTACAAAATGATCTGCAACAACAAGCAAGAAAAGCAACTATTAGACTAAAGGCAATCCCATTTCGTGCAATGAACCTTTCTTTTACTCTCTTAAATGACAATTTACCCTACAAACCTATTAATAATCAGGCATTATTACAACATGAAATCATAAACTCACAGAGATGAAAAGACGCCCATATCTCCCAAAGGCAGCTTGTCCTAGATCTGGATATGTAATGATGCCTTCTTTGCTTTCAAAGCAGTCTCTCATGAGAGAAGCAGTGTAACAGCATATGATGGCAAACAGAACTAAAATTGCCAGACTTGCCCATCCAGCTTCTTTTATTGTGTAAGGTGTAGATAGAAGCCCCACTCCAGCCAGTACATTGATCCCTATTTTGGAATCAAAGGCAACACAAAACATCCGGTAACCAAAGGGCTTAATTTATGCCAAACGGCTATGGAAACAAGAGCGCTAATGGAAAAGTGAAAATATTGAATTATCACTTGAAGATGTCAAGTGCCCACTAGTGCAATTCCCTACGGACCATTGAAAACAGTCTGAGTGAAGCTACATCCATGACTGATCGGCAATTCTCCTGTAATCTGTTGGCGAAATGAAGACTTAGCTGAATATGATGATTGTGCTCTTGATACCACATCTTCCTCCCTTGGATATTTATACTCTTCAGTCAATAAAGGAGATTTTGAACCTGCGTCAATGTTGCTCTTGCTGTAATCATTGTCATAGCTTGAATATCTAATACTCGGTGAGCGACTGAGAAATCCAAAGTTTGGCGACATCGAGATGGTGTAAGAATCTGTAGTCTCCCTGCAACAAAGGGTAGAGAGAGGAGGTGACAAGGACAAATATAAGAAGGTCAGCACTTGAAAACTGTAAAGCATCCTTCTAATTCAAATTGCTGAGTAAAACACCAGAGCTCTACCATTGCCACCATAGCTCAAGTATCACTAGTTCAGCTTAAGAAAGAGAGGTCATAGTCAACTTAAGGCGTGCACTTGACTGTTTCATTTTCCACTCGCAATTTCTTTTCTCGTGTATACTGGGAACAATTATTGATGTGGGACAAGCTGTTTTTATTGAGAGCCAAATATGTTTAGTAGTTGTACGTGGATGCTCTGTGTCACGAGCACAAGGTAGTTGGGTTGTAGTAAATGTGATGCTTGAGTGAAGTACTATTTTTGTGAGGAAAAAAAGAAATGAACACAATAAACTAAGGGAATCAATCGGATATCAAATTCATGTGGTTCAATTCGTGTGAGTACTCCCATGGGAAGAATGGTACGAGATTCCACCATAGATTAAATGATAAGACAGAGAATACAACCACAGATTCGAGTCACTCAAATACTCTTTGGTGTTTTTTGGTGCTCAATTACATCCAATAATTCCATAATTAGTCCTCACAATTGCTTGTGGAACAATCTGTCAATATCACAGAGAAATTCACTAATCTATTGGCTTCCAGCACGCCACACAATTGATTGTTATGACCAATCTCTGTTGAGAAGAAATCAAAACCCAATTTGAGACCAAAAATCTACTAAAATTAAAAAATCACTAAAATTAGGAGTTCTATTCAAATTGGACTAGATTTCCTTTACGAGCTCAAATTTAACACTATACATATATGTGCCTTATACTCCCTTCAATCAAGCGAATTTCATATAAAATTTCATATCTATCGTATTTTCTAATTGAATCTTTGAAGTTGCCTTCTCTTTCTAAGAATCAGCACTGCAACAAAGATCCAGGTGGGAAAAAAACGTATGCTAGTAGCATGGTTGCAGACTCCAAGTTTTAGCAAATAGCTTTTTGCATGAACTAAAACATCCCCTCAATCTTGATAAAGGCACAGTAAAATGGGAAACACGGAAACTCCTAAAGAAAAAATAATCAGGAAGCACAGAATCCATCCTACCAGAAAATACATTTCCAAGAATCAATACTCTGTTGAACAACACAAAAGTTTGGAAAGATTTGAACTCGGAATTTAGATTCTACTTTAATACCGTATGAGATTTTGTGAACCTATTTTCATCAATTTTAAAATTTTAAATTTATTAAATTAAAATATAATTTATTATTTAAATATTTTAACGGTTTAAAAAAATTGCACGTCCACATATTCAACAGACCCGCCTTTCAGTCAAATCAGGCATCGCTGCCGAAAGCCGACAAAGGCCGAAACCTGGACCGATTTGATCACGGAAATAGAAAACTGATCTCGCTTAAACCGTAAGCAAACCTCACCTGTAGCTCTGCGGCCACCTTGGAGACACGAAGGCGATGAGCGAGCCGCTCCGGCCTCCTCCGGCGCCGCCTGCCCCCTCTTCTCCCTCCTCCTCGCTGCTGCTGCCGCTGCTGCTACCTCCGATCTTGTTCACCTCGAGATCTCCGTGCTCGCTGTCGTCGTCGACTTCATCGCGCTCCAAGAAGAAATCGGCCTCTCTCCGCTTCTCCTGCCCCTCCCCCGCCATGGCAGAACAAGAGGTGCACTCAAGACTCGGAAACAGATAGAAAAGAAGAAGCAGGGGGAGGAGGAGATGCAGAAGCTGGTTCGCGTCTTTAGGTGAAGAGGGGGCGATGGAGTTGCCAGGTATGGAAGCGCCGCAGATCGAGATGGAGATTGAGATTGCAGACCAGTGTCAGTGTCTGCGGGGAGGTGGTCGTGTCGGGACTTGTGTTTTGGAGATAAGGGCTGACGTGGCACCGGTGTTATTTTTTGCTGACGTCACGGGGGTGGGGATGGCCACGCCCGCGCTGTTCGTGCCGCTTCGGGAGCAGTCCGTACAATGAGAATGCATATTTTCTCATTTAAGCTCCATTTATTTAATCAAAAATAACTTACAAAACAAGGTCTTCTGAATTTTTCATGAAACGAAAACAAATCTATTTTGACATTCGTTTCACAGAAAATGCATTAGTTAAATAAATTTTTTTCCATCAACAAAAGAAAATCTTGAAAAATAAGGGAAAATATATTCTTCTTTTAATCATCTTTCTTTCACTTCTAAACTAAGCATTTTTTTATTGAACACATTTTCTTTTTTATTTAATAAATTATTTTTTAAATTGTTTTCCTTTTTTTCTCCTTCTTCTTTGGTTGATCACCGGCCCCAGCAGTGGTCAACAACTGGCTACAAGCAAGCTTGGGCCTTGCCTGGCCTCACTTGAGTTCACACGAGGCCATCGGGCGAGCTCGGACCTCGCCATAGTAGCAAGGCTGGGTGAGGCTCGAACTCATCGATATCTGGCAAGTTGGAGCCTTGCTAGCTATCATTGTGGCCGGTGCCTAGTTGAGGAAGAAGAAAAAAAAAGAAAGAAAAAAAGAAATTTAAAATTTAAAAATTAATTTAAAAATAAAATAATAAAATAAATTATGGAAAAGAGCGCATGAAGAAAAACATTTTCCTTACCAAACGACGGTATATACTTCTTACTTCATTTTTAGATTTCAGCTTAATAATGGAAAGTATTGTCATTTTTCTAAAAATTTGCTTCTCGAAAAACATTTTCTAAAAACGCCATATTTTCTGCAAAATGAATGGAATATTAGTTACATAATAGGAATTCCAAAGTTGATATAACTATTTTTTAACTCTTTTTTTTGTTATTTCAAATTAATAAAGAGATTGGTATTTTCATTTTCTTCAACCCCATATACTCTTTAATACATGAAGAAAAATTATGAAAACTTTGACATATGAAGAAGGCTGACAAAGTAAGAAACTTGGTTACTCGGTATCTTACGCAATTACTTTTGAGGGCATACTCCTTTGGATATCATTCACGAAAAGACAATAGATTTTGCAAATGCCAAAAACATTTATTAAAAAAGACAAAAAAAAAAAAGTATATGCAATGCTCAAAGAGATGATACTTATATATAAAATTTCATACACCACATTGTATATTTAGTAGACTTTGGACCTTGCACTATGCTAAATAATTAGTGAATCACTGCCCTCGCGAGTCGCCTTGATTTATCATTGAATTTCAAACTTATGTACTATGTTACAAAAATTGACAATTTTCTATATGAAGTTGACTAGTGCCTCGATAACATTATGAGATTCAATTACATTAAAGGGAAAATATCAAAAAGAAACCTTGCATTTCAACCTAATATGAATTTGCACCTTCAGTTTTCAAAACCTTCGATCATTCCAATTGCTCTTATCATTCCAATCTGCTCACAATAAACAACCACTTGCCCAAAACCCCAACACACCCAGCCACCCATTGCTCATCCCTTCCCCTCTCGGGGCCACCCTCCACTCTTGTTAAGTTGCACCTTGTTGAGCTTAGCCAGCGTCAGACTCGATCAAATGTCGAGCTCAGCCTCAGGGAAGCTCAATCCAAATTCATCAAGCTCGATATTGGCCATAATTGAGAAGAGCGAAACGCAGAGAGCATAGTGAAGAGTGATATGTACGGAGAGTTTAATTGTGATTGGTGATGGCATGATATTATTTGAAAGTGATGGTAGAGTCACATTGTCGGTCGAAGTTAGTGGTGAAAGTCCCATGAGGGAGAAAAATATTTGAAATTTTGGATAAATTCGAAAGGAGATCAATCTTTATACATGCAAATCCTAATTCTCAAAACTCGAGATGTGAACCAATACGAATGTTGATCGAAATTACCTCCGCATTGAGAGAAATAAGCCGAAGAGGAGATAGGGGGACTCGCGCGCGTTCACGCGCGGGAGAGAAGCGCTTCGGGGGCTGTCGTGGTCGTGTCGCGACCGCACGTTTCGTTCGAACTTTCGGGAGAAGGATGATGCATCGGAGATTGTCCACTTCTCAATAATTAAAGGGCGGAGCCGCCGGCCCGCCCGTGAACGCAAGTGACGAGGCGAAATGGAGACAAAAAGAAACATGTGAAAGCAGCCCTCGCCCCCCACGACTTTTGGCCAGCAGAGTACGACGTTACCTTAGGCCGTGTTTGTTTATCTTTATTTCTGAACAAAAATTTATGTTATTTTATTCTGAAGAATAAAAATATGTTTGGTAAAAATTTTGTTCTAGGAAACAAATTTAAAATAGAAACAAGTAAGTAGAATAAACTTGTTTTCGTTCCCGAAATAAACCAGAAATAATTTTTTCTCTCCTTTTTTTTTTTTTTTTCTTTCTTTCTTTTGGTCACTAGGTCCTGGCCTTGGGGGGACAAGGCCGCCGACGTTGCGGAGTGTCATCGGCCCCTGAAGATACTGAGCCAGGGTGAGGTCGACCTCGCCCAAATTTGGCGAGAGTGAGCCTCGCCTAGCCTAGGCAATATCGAGGCCACCGACAAGGCTCTGGCAAGCTTGTTGGCCCTTGTGGTGGCCTGGCGAGGCTTTGGCGAGCTTGTTGGAGCTCACTCAGCCGATCGCTGGCCGCCGCCATGGCTAGCAACTTGCTACAAAGAGAAAGAAAGAAAAAGAAAAAGAAAATAAAAAATATTGAAAAACTAAAAGAAATAACAAAATTATATAAATTTACCAAACGCATTTATATTTTTAGAGTATAAATTTTTTTGCAGTTACCAAGCGCGTTCTTATACTTAGAAATTATTTATGAGAATAGAAAAAAAAAAGATATTTCTATTCAAAAATTGTTATCTGGAACAAAAACATTACCAAATACATCCTTAACTTCCTGCCAAAACGTCACCCCACGCGTGGCTAGCATCATCCAAGACGCAAAAAGAGAGAGATGAAGGATATCTAGATTCCGTATGATTCCAAATTCTACACGATGATCTTCCCTATTTCCCCCTCGTTTTCTTTGTTCTTTTTCAAAAAGTTTAAGCAAGGATTTTTTTTCTTTTGACAAATGAAACGGAAGGAAGGGGCGATCCACCAACCACGCAATGTAAATGTACATCGAATCATATTCCATTTGAATGGTGAAGATTTAGCGTGCATTATCCACTTGATTGGAATTCGCCATTCGTTGGACACAACTTGTATTATTATTATAGAATGGGGTGTTTCCTCGTCGTCTTTACTTCGTACACATCGTCTTAAGTGAACTAACAAAAACTATCATTAAAAAAGTAGCGATATGAAGTTTCATGAATTTTCTTTCTCATTTATGAGTTTCACCTTGTTTCGAAGATTAAAAAATCAATAGATAATCATGGGGATAATTACCATAAAGAGTCTTGAATCTATTGTATGAATACCGATTCAATAATAAATATTTCAAATTTAGTTAATTTAGTTATAAATCTTTTGACAATTTATCAACGTAATCATTTCAGTTAATTTTGATCAGAAATCATCAATATGGACATAGATTCTCTTTTGTGGCATGGTCGATGCTGACATAAATAATTTTTACAATTTTAAATAATACTCGTAATTTTTTTGTTTATCTTTTTCCATTTTTTTATTGTGGCCCAACGAGGGCCCGAGCTAGGACCATCAGGCCTCGCCTGTGGCTAGCAAGAGTGTCTAGGCCATCGCTAAGACAGTAGACAAGGGGAGGGAAATAAGAAAAAGTAATTTTTTCGTTTGTTTTCGAAACACCCGCTAAGCTTGTTTAATGAGATAATATTCAATTTCCAAAGTACGGATAGTGTATTATCGACTTACGGGAGTAGTCCGTACAATGAGAATGCATATTTTTTTTATTTAAGCTCTATTCATTTAATCAAAAACAAGAATTTTTCATGAAACCAAAACAAACTTATTTTGACATTTGTTCCAAAGAAAATAAATTAGTCGAATAAAACATTTTCCATCAACAAAAGAAAATCTTCGAAAAAAGGGGAAAATATATTATGCTTTTAATCACCTTTCTTTCACTTCTAAACTAAGCATTTTTTTTTTACCAAACACATTTTCCTTTTTATTTAAAAAA
The DNA here is from genome assembly GCA_014182405.2 of Eucalyptus sideroxylon. Taxonomy (NCBI): domain Eukaryota; kingdom Viridiplantae; phylum Streptophyta; class Magnoliopsida; order Myrtales; family Myrtaceae; genus Eucalyptus; species Eucalyptus sideroxylon. Next base: position 690,914 of record CM024552.2, read on the forward strand.
TTAATTTTTAAAAAAAATTTCCTTTTTTTTTCTCCTTCTTCTTTGGTTGATCACCGGCCCCAATAGTGGTCAACGACTAGCTACAGGCGACTTTGGGCCTCGCTTGGCCTCACTTGATCCGACACGAGGCTATCGGGCGAGTTTGGACCTCGCCATAGCGGGAAGGATGGGTGAGGCTCGAACTCACCGATATTTGGCAAGTTAGAGCCTTCCTAGCTACCACTGTGGCCAGAGACTAGTTGAGGAAGAAGAAGAAAAATATTAAAAAATTAAAAAAATCGATTTAAAAATAAAATAATAAAAGAAATTTTGGAAAAGAGCACATGAAGGAAAAGATTTTCCTTACCAAACGGCGGAAAATACTTCTTACTTTGTTTTTAGATTTCAGCCGAATAATGGAAAATATTGTCATTTTTTGAGAATTTGCTTCTTGAAAAACATTTTCTAAAAACACAATATTTTCTAGGAAAGGAATGGAGTATTAGTTGCATAATAGGCGTCCCAAAGTTGATATAATTTTTTTTTACTCTTTTTTATCATTATTTCAAATTAATAAAGAGATTGGTATTTTCATTTTCTTCAACCCCATATACTCTTTTATACATGAAGAAAAACTATGAAAACTTTGACTTATGAAGAAGGTTGACAAAGTAAGAAACTTGGGTTGCGCATGATAATCATTTTGTTTCTGAAATAGTGTCGGAATAGAAATAAATTTTTCTATTTATATTTCTAGAAGAGTTTTTAAGTAAAAATAACCGTTTGATAACGATACAAAATTTCTACTCTAAAAATAGAAATTCGTTTGATAACAATACAAAATTTCTTCCTTTCGAACGGTGGTGGTGACGACCGATGACCTTTAATATAAAAAATAAAAATAAAAATGATTTAGTAACAAAATAAATAAATAAATAAATAAATAAATAAAATCATAAAAAATAAAATAAAAATAACATTTTATTTTAAAATAAAAATATCCTTAAAAATAAATTTATTTTCTTTATTCTATTTTATTTTATTTTACAAATAAATTTATTTTAAAATGAATAAAATTAAAAATAAAAATAAATTTATTTGGCAAAACACTCAAGGAAAATAAAAATAATTTTTTTTATTTATCATAAATAATTCTTTTAATAAATTTATTTTTACTAAACTAAAAATAAAATGATAAAGAAAAATAATTTATTTATTTTTACAAATTTTTAATAAATTTATTTTAATTTTTAAATGAATAAAATGAATATATATTTTTTATTTATTTTTATTTTTAATAAAATGATGAGAGGCAGAAGAGGAGGCAAAGACGTAGAGGAGATGAGGGAGGACTCACCGAAATTAGGGTTTAGTGGGAGAAATTATTTCTAATTTCTCTTCCAAATTAATTTATGGAATAGAAATCTATTTCGGAAATAAAAAAACTGAGTAGGTTTATTAAACAAGTTTCTATTCCAAAAACAGGTCTGGAATAGAAAAATTATTTATGGAACAGAAATTTTTGTTATCACACTCCCTTGGTTACTCACTATCTCACGCAAATACTTTTGAGGGCATACTCCTCTGAATATCATTCACGAAAAGACGATAGATTTTGCAAATGCCAAAAACATTTATTGGAAAAATTATCAAAAAAATCATAAACCTATTATAATTGTGTCAATTCAGTCCTAAACTTTTTTTTAGCCAATTTAATCCTAAACCTTTACAATTGTGCCGGTTTAGTCCATCCGACCAAAATTAACCGATCAGTGCTGATGTGGATGCCTACTGCCCGCGAAAGCGACATGGAAATTTTAAAATATTTTTCAATATTTTTTTCTATTTTTTTTAAATTTTTTTATTCCCTGAAACAATTTATGAGTAAAAGAACGCGTTTGGTAACTATATAAAATTTATATTCTCAGAATAAAAGAAGAACGAGAATGTGTTTGGTACGATTCATAAATGTTTTTGTAAAGTAGTATTTCTTTTAATTTTTTAATAATTTTTAAGAATTTTTTTTCTTTTTTTCTTTTCTTCACCGGTCGTCAACCATCGACGGTGGTTGGCAAGCGATCGATGGCGAATGGCCACGAGCGGCAAGGAAGAAGAAGAAAAAAAAAGAAAAGAAGAAATAGACTTATTTGTATAAATTGTTCTGGAAATAAATAAATAAACTACTTATTTATTTATTTATTTATTTATTTATTTATTTCCATTTTTGTTCTAAATCTATTCATCGATCACTTTTTTATTCCGAGAAATAGAAAAATTAATTAACATTACTAAACAAATTTATGTTCTTTTCTATTCTGGGGAGCAAAAGAACAGAAAAACAAAGGAATAGAACCATTGTGAGACATATTTTTATGACTCGTTTGGTAATAATTATGTTTCCTTAAACAATTTTTGCTTAGAAATGATTTTTTTTTAATTATGTTTTCGAGAGCAATTTTTGAGTTTTTGAAAGGCGCTTGATAACTATCCAAAATTTATATTCTTGGGATAAAAATGCATTTAGTATGATTCTTAAATTTTTTTTGTTTCTTTTAATTTTTAATACTTTTATTATATTTTTTATTTTGTATTTTTCATTTTCTCTTCTTCTTCCTCCTTCTTTGTGGTTTTGGCAACTGTCTAGGTGAGGTTTGACGAGCTTGTCAAAGACTCACCTAGCCATCGTGAGCCTTGGTCTCACTAGATTTGGGCGAGGCCGACCATTGGCACGACTCAACCTCGCCCAAGTAGCGCAAGGTTGGCCTCATGTCGGCTGGCGAGGCCTAGCTTCACGTTGGCCTAGGTGAGGCTCAAGTTAATGAGCCTCACCGTGGCTCAACATTGCCGGGGGTAGGCGATGCTTTAGCGAGGCTGCCGAGCCTTGTTTAGCTGATCACGGGCCATGATTGATGTCGGCGACTGGCCAAAAGGAAGAAGAAGAAGAAGAGGAAAGAGAAAATAAAAGAAATATGAGACTTGATTTTAGGAAATGTTCTCGGGAATAAGAAATAACTTTTTTCTACTTCTTAGAATAAAAATCATTTTGTTCCCTAGAACAAAAAGCTTACCAATTGAATTTTTGTTTTTTGTTTTTTTTTTGTTCTGAGAAATAAAAGAACATAATCAGTTGTTCTTAGGAGTATTATCAAACAGGGCCTTAGAAGCACAGCTTACATGGTAGGCTTCTCCTCCTCTTATGGTCGTGACGTAGGATGTCTATGCATTGATATAGTGCAGATGTGGCCTTTAGCTCAACATTGTTGCACCTCTATATTCGACGGTGAGTCTAGCTTGAATAGACAAATATATAATTAAGACTGAAATCGATAAAAAAAAATTCTTGAAAAAATTGAGAAAAGTCCATAGACTAATACATTAATAAAAGCATTTTATATTTCTATTTGGAATTATTTTATTGATAGCTTTAGTCTTGTTCAACTTTTTCAATAGGTCAATTTAATCCTAAACATTTTTATGTTAGTAGCAATTCTCTCCACCCAACTAATTTAGGTAAAAAATAATTGACGTGGATATCAACTAGTAAGACCGGTGCTAATATTTACATTTTTTTAAAAATGTTCTTCTTTTTTCCTTTCCCTTATTATTATTATTATTATTATTATTATTATTATTATTATTATTATTATTATTATTATTATTATTATTATTATTATTATTATTATTATTATTATTATTATTATTATTATTATTATTATTATTATTATTATTATTATTATTATTATTATTATTATTATTATTATTATTATTATTATTATTATTATTATTATTATTATTATTATTATTATTATTATTATTATTATTGTGTTGTTGGCCAATTGTTGGCCACAAGCGAGGGTTGACGATTGACGTGGTGTGACATTCGAAATTCGACCCCGTTTTCGATCGTCAATGTGCCTATAATCTTTTTCTCGAGCCGATCACTCACGAGTTAATTAACTATTGGGTGAAGCTGTTAAGTAAAGTATCTACAGTAAAATCCCTAAAAGCTAATCAATTAGTTGGATTGGACTAAAATCGCGTCTGATCGGTTCTAACCATGAAATTTAAATTGGTCTCGATAATCGAATATTCGAACGTGTCACAATTCATTTTTAAGACCGTCTCATCGTCTGTCAATTTATTACCAAGTCCGAAATTTCAAGAAAGAAATTATCGAAGGAAAAATCGAATACCAAAAGAAAAAAAAATAATAGTAAAAATAATATTATTTATTTTTTTCTCTTTTTCTCTCTCTTCTCTCTCCTCTCCTCCCCCTCGTGCGAATTCTTCCCCCCCAGCTTCTTCTTCTTCTTTCTTTGCGTGCGAACCAGCAAACCGAAGCAGAAGCAGCAGCTCGCCGCGGCAACCGTCGCCGCCCGTAACGCACACTCGTGCGTCCACCGCTCGCCGCGTGCGCCGCCTGCCCTCTCCACCGCCCAGGCGTCCTCCCCCGTGCGTCTCCAGCCCCTGTTCCGCCCCGTCCAGCCACCATGAGCAGCCGAGCAAGCCGCCGGAGCACCGTGCGACCTCACCGGACCGCCACTTGCCTTCCCGACCCTTCTTCGCCCCTAACCATCTCTGTTTTCCTCTGTTTCGCAGCCAAACCAGCAACCCACGAAGTGGGTTTCCAACCGGCTCGTGGGCCGTTTTGGGCTATTTCCGGGCCCCGAACCCAAGACTCGCTTTGAGGTTTATCGTTCCTCGCGTCGTTCCTGTCGGATTGATCCGATTTGCGCGCGATTCCGGTGAGTAATCTCACTAATTCTTGCTTAGTAGACTAATTATGCTTAATTGTTGATTAGTTTTAATTAATTAGGTTTATGGGGTTAGATTAGTATGTATTAGCGTTTATTAGTCAATTGTGATGTGAATTAGATAAATTGAATGTGTAATTAGCAAGTAGACATGGTCTACTATTTATTGAGGGTAGCTTGGGATTTTTTCAACCTCTAATCGGGCTTTAATTTGACAATTCGAGCCTAAGTGGAATTTTTTGTATTTAAATATTATTTTTCGGAATTAAATTAATTAATTATTTATTTTTCGAAAATTCAACTGGGATGGCCAGTGATCAGAATATTATGCTGATGACTGTGGCAAAGTCCATTTATTTAATCGGGCTTTATTTTGAGCTAAATTGAATTTTTAATATTAATTATTTAATTTTCGAAATTAATTAATTATTTATTTATTTTTCAAAAATTAAGGTTGTGATGGCCAACAACCGAAATCTCGTGCTGATTTTCGTGGCGTAATCCGTTTATTTAAATGAGCTCTATGTTACATGGAATTGAATTAATTGTGATTATAAGATTATTTTCCTAGATTAATTAATTTGGATAATTAATTGAAAAATAATCGGGTGTCGGTTGACAGCACCAAAAGTGTTTTTGTGGACACAAATAATGGTGGGAATTGTGGAACGAGATTATTATATTTTGGCTAAGGCCAATCGTATACCCACGCACGATATTTTATCAATGATGATAAAAGATGAGAAGAAATGTTGTGTGATGTAGCTCGGCGATTATTACATCGCTTTGGTATGTAGGATGCCTTAGAGAATGAACATAAATTGTTGACTATTGATCATGTCTGTGTGGCGATAGTTGATCATGTCTGTGTGGCGATAACTGATCATGCCTGTGTGGCGATAATTGATCATGCCTATGTGGCGTAGAACTTGCTTGTGTGGCATAGGACATGCCTGTGTGGCTGTATTTCTGTGCGTCGAGTATCGTGCCTATGTGGTTAAAGGTAATTAGAATGCCTAAGAGCATGCATAAAGTGTTTATTGTATATCACCTTGGCGAATAAACACCTGAGAGTATTACTGTAGCTTCGTGACTGAGTATACTATTGGAGATTATATAGTGTGGAGTGAGATGACCTAGAAATGGTCCAACTGACATATAATCGACTAGGTCGATTGATCATTGCTTTGATCTGATGTTGTGAAATGATTGATTGAATGGAAATGGCCGCGAGCGGTCTTGTTGGCATGTGATCGACTGGGTCGATTTGATCGACATATTGATCTGTGATGTGATTGCTTGGGTGTCTATTGAACCGTGCTAATATGCAGGTGGAATCTAAGGCCAAAGTAAGTCTTTTAACTCATGTATGCATAGGCAGCCCGGTTAGTGTATTGGTTCCTAATCGAGTCTTGGTGGGGTAGAACTTGTTGAGACATAGTCTCATCCCAGTTGTGGGACAACATTTCAGGCTCGTGGATGAGCATGTGGAGGAAGAACCAAAAGGGGACGATGGAGTCGGAAAATGATGAAGAGCTTGAAGGATGTGAGCTCAATGAAGAATGTTGAAGTCAGAAGAGGATTAGGATGGTCCTGAGTACGAACTGGATGGGGATTGAAATCCTATCTCTTGGTGAACCCTTTGTATATGTGTAGATAGAGTGAGACCTTGAAGTTGTGAATAGTTTGTGAAGTGCTCTGTCTAATGCCATGTATAAAGGTTTTGTTGTAAATTTCAATATGAAAAATATGGCCAGTTTTTCTATCCCATTGTTTTATTGTCTGGGATTTATAATGGCTTCTACATGTGGTTAATAAATGAAAGGGTTGACGATACATAGTCCTGGGATATCGCATTCTAAAATCGACTAAGTAGAAGGATGTATGCGTGCCTAAGGATCGGGGCGTGACACATAGACATTTTTTTAAAAACTGTTTTCTCATTTCTCTTTTCTTTCTGTGGATTAAGCCTCGCTTGGGCAAGGTTGACTCTCGCCTAGGCCAAGGCAAAATTGTCCTGATTAAATTGATCTTTTTACTTTGCAACTTTTTATGTAGTGTAAAGAGTAATGCTAGCCAGCATCACTAACACACACAAAGCAAGGACAGCGTTTACTACTGTTCCTTTTTTCTCTGAACTGAGCAATTAACACTACAAAAAAGACAGTTGATAATCACATTAATCTGGTGCTGAAGTTCCATGAAGCTTATAAGTATAGAAGGGACTGATGATGCCTTAAGCTCTATTGGATTGAGTGGCTGAATGTCCTCTTCAGTAACTCTTTGCAATCTGGGAAATGGAAGAATACGTCCCCAGCGCAGCACTGATGACGCCCACGACCACGATTGCAGTACTCAGAACAACCTGAACATGTCAAGTGAAAAGAAAATCTATCAGCAACTGAAGCAGTGGACAGAAGGGTACTGTGCCAATAGGATCATAGTGTCTAGAATTCATTAAATAAGGTGGATGCCACATTGTTCTGCTTAGTTAGTGAAAAGAACATCAAAGCCACTGCCGAGATGACCTCCTGCAGATTAGTGTTTGCCAAGCTAATTTCTGGATTTAAAGTACTTAAGTAACCATTGAAAGTCCATCTTCTCCAGAAAAATTCTGCTTTCCTATTTTCTGTCCCCAAAAGGGGAATAGTAAAAGCAAGCATGATCAAGACTGTAAGGGCCACACAGCCTATCTTATGTATGCCACATTTCTATAAGCCTCATACTTTTACTTCTCTCCTTCAAGTTGAAATCACTTCTGCCAGTGCAAGTTTTACCCAAGATCAAGTCTGAAGTACCTGCAATTTTGTCGCTTTGTTCCCCATGATCCTCAGAAAGCACAAAGCTGGAACAATTACTGCCTGAATCAAGATAAAATTTTACATGGTTCAGAAAAATCATGAGCACAAGACTTGCATTCTTCAATAACGGGTGAGATGGACATTCAAGAGACAATAACAGAGCCTCAATATTGTTGAGTTATTGCTTATACTCCTCAAGGAAGATGTCAAATACTATGAATTAACTGATAAAATATCAACACAATGGCACAATTTTACCAAAAAGAATTTGAGGATCCACTAAGCTAAACTGATTAGCGTTGTCTGTTTCTAACTGAAAGTTAACTATGAAATTACTAAATCTTAGTTTGTTGGAGTTCAAATTGCTTCTAAGTTCTCAAAACATGTAAAAAAACGTATATAGATTCTAGCCAAAATCGAGAGACGTGCTTGTGTGATTCAACTACAGAATCTTTGAACAATTGCGGCACAAAAACTTAATCCCCTAATAGACATGGAAGTGTGAACTAAAACGAAAAGAAGGAATAGAAGTGTGTCAAATAGTGCCCGAATGCTCATTTGCAGACAATAGTAATGATGAGGTCTATCCGTTGGAAAATGTGAATGCGATAGAAAGAGGTTCAGAGTCGATCAAATCTTTAATAAAATGCAGCACGAGACCTGGTTTTGACCTTATTAAGAAAAAAAATGGTCCATTTATCAATATTCCAAATATGAATGGACGCAAATGGATTACTCTGGAAAAAACATCAGACACAGCAAGGCTACACAGAAGAAAAATTATAAATCCAAATTCAAGTTAACGAGGTAATATCCCTACCACAAGAACACTTAGGAGGGAACCAATCAAAGCCATTACAAGACCTGCATCAAACCAGAAAAAGTTACCCTAACAACGCTGCATAAATGTCAAATACTTGTTGAAATACTACATGTAGCTGGAAACAATGGGTGAGCAAACAGTTAAAGTCGGAGCGAAGCTGTCAATCTTTAGTGATATGAGGTTTGTGCTGATGCAAAGTTTAAGTACTTTATTTACTCTTTGTGCAGTATGCTCTTCTGAAATTCTAAAGACGAGCAACCCTCATCAGTATGTGCAGATTCACTTGTAGAATGTGTTCAAAGAAAGTTCCTAACGTCGAGTATCTATTAGTGTCTCAATGTGGGTTTCTCATTAAAGAAACTGCAAAATGATAAGTAAAGTTTGTCACTTCAATATAGATGTGATGAATATGTCAATGTAGAATATTTGAAGATATTATTATGGAATATAATACTGAGGAATGGAATGTTTCATAACGGAGAATTCATCTTTTCTTATACAATAAAGCGCACTTACCTTTGTTGCATGTTAACGAGGAAAAGAAGAATTATTTTAAGTCTCCCTACTATTGGATGTATCAATATTGAATGAAAAATTCTTGCAGCTCAGGTTTTCCAATGGCCTTGAAGTGCAGAAATTCCAGTCGTCCTTAATGTTTAGTGTAGCTAATATCATCTTTGGCAGCACGCAAGCAAAGGGTCACTAACCAAGAAAAGAGAGAGAGAGAACAGTTGCTAGTTTTTAAAATAGGACTTAAAAATGTGAGGAAGGGGGGCTATGGAGCTAAGTCACAGCCTTTTCCTTTTCTCCTGTTCAGAATTGAAGATTGTACACACTCCCAATATATATAATTATCTTAGATCCAAATGCATAACAGTAATGATGAGGATGAACTGTTGCTGTGAAAACGAACTTAAAATATTTACCAAAGAAAGGAAGAAGGAAAGCAACACAAACTGAGGAGATGACCAGGGTTGCTCTAAGCAGAATGTAACATAAAAAATTGTCGGAGATTCTTGCAGGCAGCAACTCTTCTAGGCTCCGTGCCAATGGGTTCATCAACAGCGCATATTTATCCAATGTTCAGGATACAAAGTACGTCATAAACCATAGAGGTAAAAGCAAAAAAGAAAGCATCAGTTGTTTAATTGTCAGGACTCAAAAATGCATTGCAAAAAGGATATTTAGTGAACGGATTGATGACCTGCCACAGAAAAAACGAATGGGCGCTTAGAATCCACAACAGTATATATGTCAACCAGGGATAGAAGCTTTGCAGCACAATGCACAAAATCTCCTACTCACTGTTGTCCATATGGCGACTTTGGAAGCAATAAAATGTCCTGGCATACTTAAGGTGATCTGGGATTGTGTACTTTGACCAAACATGAGATATCCCATGACTGCAATGCCGCCATATATTAAGACACACAAGATGAAGCTGCATATACAAGAAAATTTTTAGGATATATAAAAAGTAAACTAAAGAAAGTATGTTAAGCATGTACCAGAAGAAAGTCCATACCACACGATCAACGCCTTGTTGAATTTTGTTTTATCAGCCATTGACTGATAGATGTTTGGAAAAACAGAATGTCCAGAGTAGCAAAATCCGTACACACCAATGGCAAATGGAATGCCACTCCAATTGACCAAGGGACCTGTCTGGTGAAATCCAATACCCTCTCCAGTACCAAGTATCACCACGCAAAGAACAATCAAAGCTGTAGCAATTACTCCTCCAGCTGCAAGGATGCAATGTGAACACAGATGAAATTCCCAAGTTGCAGTTCAGATACTAAAAGAATTATAGAGGTTACTAAATCAAGGAAATTCTTGCCTGAGAGGTATGATATTACTCGTATATCCCTCAACCAAACTGTAGGTAGCACAATGAGAGCGGTTAAAATTCCAAAAAAGTGCAAAGAATCCAGCTGAAAACCAGACCAATCAAATGATACTCCCGGAAATAGTCTGGTGAGGTTTTCCCCTTCCAAAGTAATGAACTCCACACAATATGACTGCAGACAAGAGCTAAGATAGTGAATAGGCTGAATTATCACGGCAAAAGTAAAAGCAATGCTTCTAGTTGGAACTTACATATAATTCAGTGTACAAAATGATCTGCAACAACAAGCAAGAAAAGCAACTATTAGACTAAAGGCAATCCCCTTTCGTGCAATGAACCTTTCTTTTACTCTCTTAAATGACAATTTACCCTACAAACCTATTAATAATCAGGCATTATTACAACATGAAATCATAAACTCACAGAGTTGAAAAGACGCCCATATCTCCCAAAGGCAGCTTGTCCTAGATCTGGGTACGTAATGATGCCTTCTTTGCTTTCAAAGCAGTCTCTCATGAGAGAAGCAGTGTAACAGCATATGATGGTGAACAGAGCTAAAATCGCCAGACTTGCCCATCCAGCTTCTTTTATTGTGTAAGGTGTAGATAGAAGCCCCACTCCAGCCAGTACATTGATCCCTATTTTGGAATCAAAAGCAACACAAAACATCCGGTAACCAAAGGGCTTAATTCATGCCAAATGGCTATGGAACAAGAGCGCTAATGGAAAAGTGAAAATATTGAATTATAACTTGAAGATGTCAAGTGGCCACTAGTGCAATTCCCTACGGACCATTGAAAACAGTCTGGGTGAAGCTACATCCATGACTGATCGGCGATTCTCCCGTAATCTGTCGGTGAAATGAAGACTTAGCTGAATATGATGATTGTGCTCTTGATATCACATCTTCCTCCCTTGGATGTTTACTCTCTTCAGTCAGTAAAGGAGATTTTGAACCTGCGTCAATGTTGCTCTTGCTGTAATCATTGTCATAGATTGAATATCTAATACTCGGTGAGCGACTGAGAAATCCAAAGTTTGGCGACATCGAGATGGTGTAAGAATCTGTAGTCTCCCTGCAACAAAGGGTAGAGAGAGGAGGTGACAAGGACAAATATAAGAGGGTCAGCACTTGAAAACTGTAAAGCATCCTCCTAATTCAAATTGCTGAGTAAAACACCAGAGCTCTACCATTGCCGCCGTAGCTCAAGTATCACTAGTTCAGCTTAAGAAAGAGAGGTCATAGTCAACTTAAGGCATGCACTTGACTGTTTCATTTTCCACTCGCAATTTCTTTTCTCGTGTATACTGGGAACAATTATTGATGTGGGAAAAGCTGTTTTTATTGAGAGCCGTATATGTTTAGTTGTCGTACGTGGATGCTCTGCGTCACGAGCACAAGGTAGTTGGGTCGTAGTAAATGTGATGCTTGAGTGAAGATATTTTGCAAGGAAAAAAAATGAACACAATAAACTAAGGGAATCGATCAGATATCAAATTCATGCGGTTCAATTAGTGTGACTACTCCCATAGGAAGAATGGTACGAAATTCCACCATAGATTAAATGATAAGACAGAGAATACAACCACAAATTCGAGTCGCTCAAATTACATCGAATAATTCCATAATTAGTCCTCACAATTGTTTGTAGAACAATCTCTCAATATCACAGAGAAATTCACTAATCTATTGGCTTCGAGCATGCCACACAATTGATTGTTATGACCAATCTCTATGAAGCAAAAACCAAAACCCAATTGGAGACCAAAAACCTACTAAAATTTAAAAAACCACTCAAATTAGGAGTTCTATTCAAATTGGACTAGATTTCCTTCACAAGCTCAGATTTAATGCTATACATGTAACAACCCAGGACCACTGTGTAATATTATCCGCTTTGAACATTGAGTCCTCACATCTTTAAAATGCATTACACATGTTAAAGGAACCCCAAGCCTTATAAATTAGTTCTGGACTCCTCCCTAAGCGATGTGGGACTAGAGATGATCTCTCCCCTTCCTTGGGCTGTCACACTCTCCATCCCTTAAGAGCACAACGTCCTCGTTGTGGCCCCCACATGCGGTCGGGAGTTGGCTTTGATACCATTTGTAACGACTTGAGTCCCACTGTGTAATATTATCCGCTTCGGACACTGAATTCTGACGGTTTTAAAACGCGTCACACATGTTAAAGAGACCCCAAGCCTTATAAACTAACCCAAGACTATAGCCCAAGGAAGGGGAGGGGTCATCTCTAGTCCCACATCGCTTAGGAGGAGAGTCATGGGCTAATTTATAAGGCTTGGGATCCATTTAACATGTGTGACGCGTTTTAAAGCCGTGAGGACTCAATATTCAAAGCAGATACTCTATTCAATCAAGTGAATTGAATATCAAATTTCATATATGTCGTATTTTCTAACTGAACCTTCTCTTTCTAAGAATCAACATTGCAACAAAGATCTAGGCGGGAAAAAAACGTATGCTAGCTGCATGGTTGCAGACTCCAAGTTTTAGCAAACAGCTTTCTGCACGAACCAAAACATCCCATCAATCTTGATAAAGGCATAGTAAAATGGGAAACGAGGAAACTCCTAAAGAAAAAACAACCAAAAAGCGCAAAATCCATCTCGCCACATAATACATTTCCAATAATCAATACTCTGTTGAACAACACAAAAATCTGGAAAGATTTGAACTCAAAATTTAGATTCTAATTTGATGCCAAATGAGATTTTGTAAGACTATTTTTATCAATTTTAAAAGTTTAATTTATTAAATTAAAGTGTGATTTATTATTTAAATATTTTAACGGTTTAAAAAAATTGCACGTCCACTATTCACAAACTCAACACACCCGCCTTTCAGTCAAGTCAAGCATCGCTGCCGAAAGCCGACAAAGGCCAAAACCTGGATTCATCGACAGAACCCCCTTCGCTACTATGAATACAACATCCGAGAACCAAATAAGCAACAGAGAATCCAGGAACACGGCAACTTTTCGCCATACCCACGGCGTCGCCGTGGACCGATTGATCATGGAAATAGAAAACTGATCTCGGTTGAACCGTAAGCAAACCGTCACCTGTAGCTCAGCGGCCACCTTGGAGACACGAAGGCGATGGGCGAGCCGCTCCGGCCTCCTCCGGCGCCGCCTGCCCCCTCGTCTCCCTCCTCGTCGCTGCTGCTACCTCCGATTTTGTTTACCTCGAGATCTCCGTGCTCGCTGTCGTCGTCGACTTCATCGCGCTCCAAGAAGAACTCCGCCTCTCTCCGCTTCTCCTCCCCCTCCCCCGCCATGGCAGGACAAGAGCTGCACTCAAGACTCGGAAACAGATAGAAAAGAAGAAGCAGGAGGAGGAGGAGGAGATGCAGAAGCTGCTTCGCGTCTTCGGGTGAAGAGGGGCGATGGAAGTTGCCATATATGGAAGCGCCGAAGATCGAGATGGAGATTGAGATTGCAGACCAGTGTCAGTGTCAGGGGCGAGGCTAGTCGTCGTGTCGGGACTTGTGTTTTGGAGAGAAGGGTTGACATGGCGCCGCTGTTTTTTTTTTTTTTTTTTTTTTGGCCGACGTCCCGGGGGGTGGGGGTGGCCACGCGCGCGCCGTTCGTGCCGTTTCAACGCGAACGAGCATGTAAAGGGTAGTAACATCAGTTTGCTTCGAAACACCCGCTAAGCTTGTTTAATGACATAATATTCAATCTTTAAAGTATGGATAGTGTATTATCGACTTACAAGAGCAGTCCGTACAATTAGAATGCATATTTTCTGATTTAAGCTCTATTTATTTAATCGAAAACAACTTAGAAAGAAACGTCTTTAGAATTTTTCATGAAATGAAAAAACTTACTTTGACATTCGTTTAACAGAAAATGAATTAATCGAAAAAACATATTTTTCTTCAACAAAAGAAAGTCTTCGAAAATAGGGGAAAATATATTCTTCTTTTAATTATCTTTCTTTCACTCCTAAACTAGCTGGAAGGGAGGTGAGGGGTTTTTTTTTTTTTACCAAATACATTTTCTTTTTTAAAATTAATATTTTCTTTTTTAAAAATTATTTTTTGTTTTCTTTTTTTTTTTTTTTTTTTCTCATTCTTCTTTAATTGATCGCCGGCCCCAACAGTGGTCAATGACTGGCTATAGGCGAGCTTGGGCATCGCTTGGCCTCACTTGAGCTCACATGAGGCCGTTGAGCGAGCTCGGACCTCGCCATAGTAGCAAGGCTGGGCGAGACTCGAACTCACTGGTATCTAGCAAGTTGGAGCCTTGCTAGCTCTCACTGTGGCCGGTGACTAGTTAAGGAAGAAGAAGAAAAAAAGAAAGAAAGAAATTTAAAATTTAAAAATTCGATTTTAAAAATAAAATAATAAAAGAAATTATGGAAAAGAGCGTAGGAAGGAAAAGATTTTCCTTACCAAACCGCAGAAAATACTTCTTACTTCATTTTTACATTTCAATTGAATAATGGAAAAAATTGTCATTTTTTTTGAAAATTTTCTTTTTGAAAAACATTTTCTAAAACGCCATATTTTCTACAAAAGGAATGGATTATTAGTTGCATAATAGGCGTCCCAAATTTGATATATATTTTACTATTTTTTATCGTTATTTCAAATTAATAAAGAGATTGGTATTTTCATTTTCTTCAACCCCAGATACTCTTTAATACATGAAGGAAAACTATGAAAACTTTGACATATGAAGAAGGCTGACAAGGTAAGAAACTTGGTTACTTGCTATCTCATGCAAATACTTTTGACTGGGGATACTCCTCTGAATATCATTCACGAAAAGATGATAGATTTTGCAAATGCCAAAAACATTTATTAAGAAAGACCAAAAAAAAAAAATCGCAATGCTCAAAGAGATGATACTTATATATAAAATTTCATAAACCACATTGTATATTTAGTAGACTTTGGACCTTGCACTATGCTAAATAATTAGTGAATCACTGCCCTCGTGAGTCGCCTTGATTTATCATTGGATTTCAAACTTATGCACTATCTTACAAAAATTGACAATTTTCTATATGAAGTTGACTAGTGCCTCGATAACATTCTGAGGTTCAATTACATTAAAGGGAAAATATCAAAAAGAAGCCTCACATTTCAACCTAATATGAATTTGCACCTTCGGTTTTCAAAACCTTCGATCATTCCAATTGCTCTTATCATTCCAATCTGCTCACAATAAACAACCACTTGCCCAAAACCCCAACACACCCAGCCACCCATTGCTCATCCCTTCCCCTCTCGGGGCCACCCTCCACTCTTGTTAAGTTGCACCTTGTTGAGCTTAGCCAGCGTCGGAGTCGATCAAATGTCGAGCTCAACCTCAGGGAAGCTCAATGCAAATTCGTCAAGCTTGATATTGGCCATGTCTGAGAAGAGTGAGACGTGGAGAACATATTGAAAAGTAAGACGCACGGAGGGTTCAATTAAAATTGGCGACAGCATGATATTTAAAAGTGATGATAGCACCACATTGTCGATCGAAGTTAGTGGTAAAAGTCCCACGAGAGAAAAAGACTTGGGAGTTTAGATAAATTTGAAAGGAGATCAATCTTTATACTTGCAAATCCTAATTCTCAAAACTCGAGATGTGAACCGATACGAATGTTGATCGAAATTACCTCCAAATTGAGAGAAATAAGCCGAAGAGGAGCTAGGGGGCTCGCGTGCGTTCACGCGCGGGAGAGAAGCGCTTCGGGGGCTGTCGTGGTCGTGTCGCGACCGCACGTGTCGTGCGAACTTTCGGCGGAAGATTGATGCATCGGAGATTGTCCACTTCTCAACAAAGGACAGAGCCGCCAGGCCGCCAGTGAACGCATGTGACGAGGCGGAATGGAGACAAAATGAAACATGTGAGGGCAGCCGTCGCCCCCCACGACTTTTGGCCAGCAGAGTACGACGTTACCTTAGCTTCCTGCCAAAACGTTGCCCCACGCGTGGCTGGCGTTGTCCAAAAAACGCAAAAAGAGAGGGATGAAGGAAATCTAGATTCCGCATGATTTCAAATTCTACACGATGATCTTCCCTATTTCCCCCTCGTTTTCTTTGTTCTTTGTCAAAAAGTTTGCGTGAGGATTTTTTTTTCTTTTTGACAAATGAAACGGTAGGAAGGGGCGATCCGCCAACCGCACAATGTAAATATACATTGAATCATATTTCATTCGAATGGTGAAGATTTAGCATGCATTTTCCACTTGATTGGAATTCACCATTCATAAGACACAAGCGGTGTTATTATTATAGAATGGGGTGTTTCCTCATCGTCTTTACTTCGTATGCATTGTTTTAAGTGAACTAACAAAAGATATCATTAAAAAAATAACAATATGAAATTTCATGAATGTTCTTTCTCATTTATGAGTTTCACCTTGTTTCGAAGATTAAAGAGTTAATAGATAATCATGGGGATAATTACCATAAAGAGTCTTGAATTTATTGTATGGATACAGATTCAATCATAAATATTTCAAATTTAGTTAATTTAGTTCTAAATGTTCTAACAATTTATCAACGTAATCATTTCACTTAATTTTGACCGGAAATCATCAATATGGACATTGATTCTCTTTTGTGGCATGGTTGATGCTAATATAAATAATTTTTACAATTTTAAATAATACTTGTAATTTCTTTTATCTTTTTCCATTTTTTTATTGTGGCCCAACGAGGGCCCGAGCTAGGGCCATCAGGCCTCCCCTGTGGCCAGCAAGAGTGTTTGGGCCATCACTAAGACCGTAGACAAGGGGAGGGAAATAAGAAAAAAAAAAAAAAAAAAAATGAAAGAAAACAAATTTAAAAGTTTAAAATTTGTTTCCATTCATACAATAAGTTAAAAAAAAATTTTGATAATTTTCCCAAGAATACTTTGTCTCTCATTTCCTCGTTATTTCATCTTCCTTTTTGTTCTTTTCCCTTGACAAAAGCTTCTCGCCATTTTCATAGCAAACGAAAACCAGTGAAGAAACTTGTCATTGGAGTATATCTCGGGTTGTAGAAAAGGATCGAGAAAGGGAGGAATAATAGGCTTCTTTGCGATCACTTGGTATCAATTGCATGGATCGATTCCTTCCTTAAAAGTAACCAAAAACATTATACTTTCGTCGGACTTACATTTTTTCGTGCCCGTCCTTATTCCGGACCCAAAAAGTTGGCAACCTAAAGCAATGCATAACACTATGCCCACCCTGCAAGCCTTTATCAATGCCCCCTCCATGGTTCTTTAGCAAGACAGCCTGATAACCTCCTTCAAAATCTGTCACAAAGGCCTCGCGAAACAAGAGCGAGATGGGGAACACGCTTGGGGGAACAGGAGAGAAGAGTGCGAAAGAGTTCGAGCCGATCATCGAGAAATGTTACGAAAAATACATCAACGAGAAAGAAAAGGTGGAGGCTGGAATGAAAGAAAAGGTGGAGGAAATAGGCTTGGCGGATTTTTACCACCTTGTCTGCGAAACCGTGGAGTGAGTTTCGATATCTTGATTCTCGAATTCGATATTTCTGAACTATTTCCAAGAATTGTATCGCGTTCATTGCCTTGTTGATGGTCGATCTTTGGGACAGAGAAATCAATAAGAAGCTGGGGAACACGCAATTTTGCGTGCCCAAGGTCTCCACTCTGGGTCATGCTTATCTGGTAAACGAATCCGTACCCAGTTTCGATATCTTGATTCTTGAATGTTACGTTTGGCTCATGCCGTCAAAAATTGCAGAATCACCATCAAGGGAAAGGGAAATCGCTGAGCAAGGAAGAGTTCCAGACGATCATGCAAGAGGTGATCGTGGACACGGGGGTCACCGGCTTCGGAGCCAAGGACATCTTCTTCTACCTCTTCGGCGTCCCAGTGACGGCGCTGTTCATCAAGCAAAGGGTCGCGCCGGACGCGGTCCCCAACGAGATCTTCATTCCCGGAATCACGTCCCTCACTGTCTTCGTCCTGGCGAAGATTAACAAGATATGAACTGACTCAAACCTGCGGCATTTACATATGGGCTTGTCTATAGTTCGTACTGTTTTTCCCTTCATATATGGACGAGGAGGATCGTTTGCTCTTGCCTTTCGGTTGAAATGTCAATATATCAAGCTTAATGCTCGTGTGATGATTCAAATTATACTAGGTGTGTAGAGAAAAAAAAGGGATATACCCGGAAGCCCGTAAACTGGTCCGACGGCCTGAATTCAACCGGTCAGTGACAGGGGTCACAAATTCTTTTCTGCAAAAAAGTTGAAAAATGTCAAAAAACCGAAGTTTGAGATTAAAAAAATGACTTCCGGGTTTCCCCATCTGTCTAGGTTATAGCACCATGAACACCGTTTTTAGATTGGTATATCGAGTCTCATAAATCAAACAAATCAAAAGTCATATGTCCCATTAATATCAAGGTACGTGTTCGTTTCTTTAAATAAAACTTAATATAAACTAATTTCGTATTCGTCATTTGATAATTGCATGTTTGAGTATTGAGATTTCATGATTCACAATTGATCTTCTTTATTTTTATTTTTTTGGTTTACCTTAATGATTGCGTTAGCTTCTTGGGATGACTTGCGTAAAACAAGCAGATGACATGCCAACGCCCTTTCCACCTAATTTGCATGAAAAGCTAATTCATCTCTCAAGACAAGAATGTGAGCATTTTACGTTGGTTTTGTACATCACGTCATCCCCGGCACGATATAATTACGCACTCATAAGAGTACATCAATTTGGCTTAAGCCCCATTTATGCTTTACATATGTGTGTGTGTGTGTGTGTGTATAATTATAATCTTCTTTATAAGCCCTTTTGAAAGAATCTTAAACTTCCTTTATCCTTCTGCACAATCGAATATACTATAGTCGAATATTTCGATCTTTCTGAGGTCAAACATAGAGATGCTTCCAAGTTCCAGCTATCCAACGTAAGTCCAAGATATATTCATGTCTTGAAAGCATCGTGGATCCTATTCTTTCCGTAACCATGATTATCCTGCCACACGCGAAAGAATCAATGCAATTATGTTCGGGCCGGGGATGAGATAATCTCATCGTTCTAATCTATAATTATTGAAAATGACGGGGACGAGGACGAGGACGATAACTAAATCACCAACTGGCACATGAATGTTGAATGCAAAAGTTCTTGCGTTCCGACAATTTCGGATTGGAGAAACGAGAGAACAAAAAATGATCAGCTGAAATAAAAAAAAAAAAAAAAAAAGGAAAGAAAAGACGGGAACGTTGGAGGGTGTTCGTTGAGTTATTCTTCTTATCAGAGAGACATGAAACAACCGATCTTTGGTTCAATCGCTCTTTTCGCTCCGTTCGGACAAATTCATGGATAGTTAGCAAGAAAGAGAAGATCGAACGAGGAAAAGAGGAAAAAAAACCTTCAACGAACCGACGCGTCAGGCATTTCCGAATCTTCATCGCGCTAACCCAGGAGGAGAGAACAAGAATATAGATCTTCACGTGCAGTCGGATCGCATCGAACAATGCATCGGATTCAAGAATTCGCGCGGATGGACGTAAGAAGGCGAGAAGAATAGATAGGGCAGGGATTTTTTTTTGGTTTTCGATCATAGGAGATGAGCAAAGAACACAGCAACACGGTGATGAAGGCGTGGGAGGCGACCCTACGCAAGACGCAGGCCGCCAAGAAGCGCGCCAACAGCATCTTCGGGACCATGTCCGTGGCCCATGCCGACGATGAGGACGAGGACGGCGACCATGACGACAGCAAGAACAATAACAACGACAACAAAAGTGGCCTCGATGCCTCTATGGGTGGCGGCGAGGTCTACCATGCAGAGCAGTTCGTCCTGAACGGCGACTGCTACACGGGACAATGGCAAGACAACTTCCCGCATGGGTACGGCAAATACCTGTGGACGGACGGATGCATCTACGTCGGCCAGTGGCACCGGGGAAAGAAGACGGGGAAGGGTAGGTTCAGCTGGCCTTCGGGGGCGATCTACGAGGGCGAGTTCAAAGGCGGGTACATGGATGGCAAGGGCACGTACACCGGCCCGAGCGGTGACGTCTACCGTGGCGAGTGGATCATGAACCTAAAGCACGGATACGGGGTCAGGAGCTTCACGAATGGCGACTGCTACGAGGGCGATTGGAGGAGGGGGTTGCAGGAAGGGAGCGGGAGGTACCAGTGGGCCAATGGGGATTGCTATGTGGGCGAGTTCAAGAACGGTGTGATCTGCGGGAAGGGCGCTTTTGCCTGGTCCGATGGGCATAGATATGAAGGTTTGTGGGAAGATGGATTGCCCAAAGGGAATGGGACTTTCCTGTGGCCTGATGGGAGTTTTTACATGGGGAATTGGAGCAAGGACCCGGAGGAGCAGAGCGGGAGCTACTACCCGGCGGGTGGGTCGCCGCCCGCTGAGGGGGATAAGCTTGACTGGAACCCGCAGCAGGTGTACGACGGGCTGTCGGGGCGTGAGATCTGCACCGGGGAGAAGGTCTCGATCCTGCCCTCGCAGAAGAAGCTGGCGGTGTGGAGGTCATCCAAGGGGGATGCCTGGACAAAACGGGTGTCGGTTGATGGGCGAGTCAGCGTCGGCGCGGAGAGGACGATTGACCGGGTGCGAATGCTGGAGGGCGACGACAGGGATGGCGGTGGCATGGGCGAGGAGCTGGGGAGGGACGTGGAGGTGGATCTTTTGGGGCTGGATGTTGAGAAGGCGAACCTGGGGGGGTTCCCTGGGCAATTGAAGCTGCCTAAAACTGGGAAGAAGCAAGGGGAGACAATTTACAAAGGGCACAAGAACTACGAGTTGATGCTCAATCTGCAGCTCGGGATAAGGTATAAATCAGACGTCCAAACTTTTCCCACGCCGGATCTGCTCTTCGCGATTTCATTTTGCCTAATTGCCTCTGGTGATTTCGTCTCATGTGGTCTGTGTTGGCGTCTAGGATCATCGCTACGTAGTTCCATTTTTAGTCATGTCTGGATGACGTACGTAAACTTTAGTGCAGAACAAAGAAATATCACCTTATCGACCTGCCGAAAGTCTCAGAAGCACGGTATGCGAATGACCCTTATCAAATATCTGACCTAAAGATGGATGAACTTGAGTTTTCACTTCAAGTGATTTCTCTTCCAGATTTGGTTATAATTGGACATCTAAATTCATTGAGCATAGGCACTTAAGAAAAGCTCAAACAACATTTTCATATGTACGTATAAATGTGTCTGATGGGCATATCATTTTCATGTCACAGGCATTCGGTTGGAAGAGCACCTCCGCCGGTATCTCTCGATCTCAAGGCATCAGCCTTCGACCCCAGGCAAAAGGTATGGACGAGGTTTCCTCCGGAAGGAAGCAAACACACTCCCCCGCACCAGTCTTGCGAGTTCAAATGGAAGGATTACTGCCCTTTAGTTTTCAGGTCAGTACTTGGTTCAGTTATGAAAAAAGGATTTGTCGATTTGACATGTTGAACTATCGTTATTGCTTTGTAAGCTTAAAATGTACCATTGGATTCCGACATGCCATTGGAAAGAACTTTGAATTCAAATGCATTGATGGCAAATGCCATTCAGTAAAAAAAAAAAAGTTGAAGCATGAGACAGTATGTCGTGGTTTCCTGTATGGATTTTAGCGCTGTTGACTGTTGCACATGATTTTTAGGACCCTGAGGAAGTTGTTCAAGGTGGATCCGGCCGATTACATGTTGTCGATCTGCGGGAACGATGCCCTCCGAGAGCTCTCATCTCCTGGCAAGAGCGGTAGCTTCTTCTATTTGACAAATGACGACCGATACATGATTAAGACGATAAAAAAGGCGGAAGTGAAAGTGAGTTCTGCATCTTTTGCTGGCTGTTGAGTAAAAAACAGATACTATTTCCATCTTTCCTGCTGATTTCGAACGATTCAGGTGCTTCTGAGGATGCTTTCGGCTTATTATAATCATTTCCGAGCCTTTGAGAATACTCTGGTGACGAAATTCTATGGTCTGCATTGTGTGAAGCTAACTGGATCTATTCAGAGGAAGGTAGAGAATGCCTTTACCAGTTCTTTGAATTGCAAATGAAGCCAAGATCCTGTCGAGCTAATTAGGCAACTATGATTATAAACTTTTTCATGAAGCAACAGCTAGATCTTGCAACAAAAAATAATAAATGCACAAACATCAAGTGCACATATGCAAGATTCGCGACTGAAATCATGGTTTGGTGAATTAGGTAAGGTTCATCATCATGGGCAATCTCTTCTGTTCGGAGTACACCATCCATCGGCGCTTTGATCTCAAAGGCTCGTCCCTCGGCCGCACTACTGACAAGCCCGAGTCAGAGATTGACGGGAATACTATCCTTAAGGATCTAGATCTGAATTTCTTGTTTCGCCTTCAGAAGCCGTGGTTTCAGGAGTTCTGCAGGTAATTTGATGGCATGCTCATCCTTGTTATCCACAACAGACAGGATAGGGATCTTCAATCTCCTTCATCGATCTTTCTAGCCGAAACCCATCACCCTTTTGGTCTTGCTGGTATATAATAATACTGTTCCTATCATCAACAGGCAAATTGATAGGGACTGTGAGTTTCTTGAGCAAGAGAGGATCATGGACTACAGCCTTTTGGTTGGTCTTTACTTCAGGGAGACATCGGTGGCGGGTTATCTGATCCCGTCTGGAGCTCGTACTCCAACCGGTTATCACTTTTCATCCTTTGAATCTGTCGTTTTTTCCATCATTTAATTGTTGAAACGTACAAATTTTTAAGGAAGCAATAGGAGCTTAACTTTCTGGGTTCGTTTCACATTGCAGGTGACCAGGAAGATGAAGGTGCTCCTCGTCTCTCTCGAGCTGATGTAGACCAGCTTCTCCTTGATCCAACCAGGTTTGTATCTAAGTTTCGCAAAGCATAGCACAATTTCATCCAAACATCAAGAATGCATCAACATGTGACGCGTTCCGAGAGATTGATTGCAGGTGGGCTAGCATCAGGTTGGGCGTGAACATGCCGGCTCGGGTTGAGAGATCGATCAGAAGAGCTGGTTCTGAGCTTCAGCTCATAGGCGAACCTACCGGAGAATTCTACGAGGTGGTGATGTTCTTTGGCATCATCGACATTCTCCAGGACTACGACATCAGCAAGAAGCTCGAGCATGCATACAAGTCCATCCAGTACGATCCGACTTCGATATCAGCAGTCGATCCTAGGCAATACTCAAGGCGCTTCCGCGACTTCATCTTCAAAATTTTCCTCGAAGATGAGTTGTGAAAATGGTATGTGGATTTGCTGGCATTTTTCCTTTGGGATTCCGGCGTTCCTTGGATGACTCCGGCCGCCTGACTGACCTTCAATGGCCATTACTTAAAAACTGTATAGTGCAATGTACAGAGCACAAGGAAGACTACACATATTATAGGAGTGTGCGAAGGAAAATAGAATAATTGCACAAAGGAGACAAAATATTTATGACTGCAACTTTGTAATGTCGCGTCCAAATGAGTAGCTATCTACATGTAATTGATCCATTCTTTTATTTGAATTAGTATAGAATTGATGATACTGAGACTAGTCCTGATCTTGCACAAACCAATCCTGTGTAATTATTATTTTGAGCATAGTCATATATTTGTTTAATTTTTTCACCAAGAGCTTTTTACAGTACATGACTTGTGTACTCTATTTTTTTATAACCACCTGGGTAGTTATAGTTTGAAAAATCGATCAATCATCCAAATCAATAGCAATAGATATAGCTCGCATACAAATTTAGAGAGCACACAAGCTGTGTACATATAAATTTTGCTTTTAAGAATTCTCTACCCGCAACAATGCTATGCATCACATTATTGTCCGTGAAGTGGTATGAAACGTTGAAATCTAATACTCTCTTTCTCAAGTTCTACATGTTGATTTGATGAGCTCTATTTCACCCATTTTTCATTATAATCTCACGTGACAAGTGAATGATGATACTCGGCAAGCGATGAAGCAACTCTCACTTGAATATTGAATTTTGCACACTTGTTGACCACCCTAGTTCCGAAAAGTTCTTTCATGGCCTATAGACCATGTGGATCAATATTATCTCACTCATTAATTATGTTGATCCCACCCCGAAGCCAACATGATCGATGGCGGAGACTAGCTCGATCTACTTGGTCCATAGACAGCACAACTTTTGTACCCCAAGTTGTTATATTAAGGTATAATCTTCTATCCCAAATTGTGTAAGGTATTTGGGGCTTGATATAAACACTAGAGTTCAGCCAGCCCAGACCCAAATGCATAAACATGGAAAAAGAAGTGTTGGGTTCAAATGGACCGGACCGGACTAAAGGAAGCCTAAAACCAGTCACTCGACCGCTTTGTCAGTTCCCACACATTGGCAATGTACTATGGACAGTTCTTGGTTCGCTCCAAATCTTGCTTGAATGCCCTCCTCGTCCTCACTTCTTCTGGGATGAGACGGATCAAACTAGAGACTGGAGCAGTACTTATTCATTCCCAATTTTGAAACTTGAGCACTAAAGGTGAGGACTTTTGTAATGGGCCTCGAGCCCCTGTTAGGGTCGACCTCAGCCCGTGCACCGAGAGAATTGCGCTTCATCTGTAATGATTTAGTCCGATGAGAATAAAAGTGATTATAGATATTAGATGGCTCAAATAAAAAGTAATTCCCGATAAGTTTCTAAGATAGCAAAAATAATAGAAATGAATCAAATTATACATTAAATAGGAAAAACAATTCTCAAATATATATATATATATAAATATATATATATATGAAAATTGAAATTAACTAATAAAAATATCTTTCGATGTAAGGGTAAGTTTTGTTTCGAAATCTCAAAATTAAGCTAGTTCAGACTAAAGTCGGAATGGTGAGCTCCGGGTAAGGTGATCCACAGACGTCAAATCATCAGCATGGTCAGATTAGCTAAAGGGCGTGATGATTTTATGAGGACGACAAAATCAAAGGATGGCCAAGATGGGCCCATCTTGAAGGGCCGGTCCGTGCTCGTGCGGCACGAGGTACCACCCGCTACAGAGCTGCGGACCTCGCTCTACCGAGCACACACAGAAAACGAAGGAAACAGAGCGGAGGTGAAGAAGGAGCAAATTGCGATATGCAAAGAGATCGCAAGAAGTCGGGATTTTTATGTTTTTTTTCCTCTTTGGTCGGAGCAAAGGTGGGGATTTGGGCCACTAATGATGCTTCTGGGAACCCCGGGTCAGGCCGCACGTTGTGGTCGGGAGGTTGGTGGCGGCCTTTGGGTTCCACGAGAAGCCGTACCAATATCTTCTTCGTTAGATTTTCCTAAAGAAAAAATCATCTGGGTCGCTCTCTTATTTTCACTAGAATTTTTCCCCCCCATCCCACGGCCCCAAATGAAGGAATTCTATTTTTTTTTTTTTAAATACCCTGGGGATGGGACCAGATGCAGACCCCATCAATTGGGGACCTATGGAGCACTCCATAAATCTATTGAATAAGTTAAGTTTGAGCCACCCATTCCGATGACCCCGACCGCAAGCGGTTTGCAAGCAAATTGATTGGATTCAAACAAAATATTCCTAGTTCATGAGCTGGAAATGCCCCAATGCTCCAATTAATTATACTGACCTTTGGTGTTGATGTAAACCCTTCAACAATCAACAACTTTGGTTCTAATATAAGCACTTTGTTAATAAAAGAAGAAGAAGAAGTTTGCAACGTGTAGCTTTTGATGCTTTCGAATTTTTCTTCTGATCTACATGATCATCACTTCAACAATTTTAATAGTGCCCTGTTGAGTATTGTTTAAAAGCATTTTCAAGACAACAAATCGTATGAGTTTCGCTATTATGTAAATTGCGGTACAAAAGAATATCTTCTTTAAAATTAACAAATAAATGGTGCGTGGTTTAGAGAGTTTAATTTATTGCAATAAATTCCCACGTAGCTTTTCTTTTCTTCAATAACTATAAATATTCTTTGATCCCTCGAAACCGCCCTGAAATGTATCTACAACGTTGAGGAGATTCATCCCTTCATTTTTAATTGACTTTAGGAATTACAAGCCGTCGCATCTCGCCAATTTTATCCCCTCACTTAGCGATATGCTATGTCAGCGGGCATGCGATGTTTATAGTCGATGTCTTGGCAGACGTGGACGACATCCTAATTTCAATAATCAAGACTGATAATATCAAGCAATCGACTTGATTGCATAGACTGACATATTATGTGACATGGCTTTCTCCATTTAAAATGTCTTGAGGCTTCGGAAAGCGGTGGCCTGCAATGTTGACTCGATTAACGGATGAGGTTAATGACTAATTTCATTTGATTGGTTTAGAAAATATATAATACTCGATCGAAGTCAATGTTCGATTAGGTAAACAAGATCGAGGGGGCAAATTATTTCCAGCACGAGACTTCCTCACAAATTTCATTTGATTGATTTAGAGAGTATATAATACTTGATCGAAGTTTTTTTTTTTTTTTTTTTTTGGGTCACATTATACTCGATCAAAGTTGACAATTGATTAGGTGAACAAGATCTAGGGGAAATTATTTCCAACATGGGACTTCCTCGTGATTTCAATGCATCGTCAACATCAACTTTGTTCGGAGCCATTCGCGTCCAGTCATGATTGATGGTGAGTGAAGGATTTTTTTTTTATATGCTTGTGGATGATACAAGCGTGCATTTCTCTCAGAAAAAATGAATAGTTTAAACAACATTTTCAAGCACTCATGGAAATTTATAAAAAATGAATAGATAAAAAATATTTTTCATCGTTTGTGGAAAAAAGTTTAGATATAAATTATCATTGATAGCGAAAACATCTTTAATCAACTCATCACTTTGGAGCAATTTTTTTTAGTAAAACGTTTTTCAAATCATTCATTTGTTGCGAAAATAAATGGAGCGTTTAGATCTTTAAGATCAACTGGCGAAATTGTGAACAAATAATTATGGTGGGCCCGCATGCAATATCAAAAGAATAGTATCATAGCATTTCACGAGATATAATAATTACTCGATTAAGTAAGCATGAGACCTTAGCTATAGCCTAAATTATTATATGCCTATGTAAAATTGGAAGCATGTAATCTCTCCCGAGATTCCGTCCAGCTTCGCTGCCCACGATGTCGCTCTCGGCCGAACCATCTACGCAGCTGCAAAAGAGACGGAACTTCCACTCCGGTCGGTCGTTGATGCAGAGAGGCCACCGACCCTTCGAAGTGCAATGCCAAGAAACTCTTGGCATACCCTTCATAAAAAAAGAGTATCTCATGATCGCAAATCGAGAATGCGTGCCGACTATTGAATTACTTGACAGGAACTCGCTCGATCCATGTCGGATTCAAGACACCTCAGACCGTTCCATTTAAAGCTTTTTTTATCAATGCTGGCTTGCATCACTCGACAAACTCCTTTATTCAATGTGCGTTTTTACCCTACGGCTGTCGTCCTAGGAGCCTATTAGGTGGCCACACATGTTTCATGCTCTTTCGCCGAGCCAAAGGTCTTTATTCCCGCGAAGTTCAATGCGACCATTAGTTCGCCCACGATCCATAGATTTGCCAAAGACGACCCTGCTCCAATCGTCGTCGCCGCTGCCGCCGCGGCACGGGACCAGTGTCTATTCGCAAGTCAACGGGCCGTGCTTGCTTCGATCACTGAGCCACGTCTGCCGCCCCCAAAGGTTCGAGAAGAAAGACGAGAGGTAAAATACAAGAGGGCCTGACTCGATACGGGCGTGGCTTTCCCCAATAACATAAACAAATTGGGAACATGCCATGCGTCACGAGACTTAAAATAGAGGGACGAGAGGGAGAGAGACACGGAATCTTTGCCGAGGGGAACGTTTAGCTGCGGGCTAGGTCAACGGGGCTCGCTCCGGAGCCCAAGGGTCATTTCCAGTGCTCACCGATTGATCTGAAAAATTATCAAAAAAATTATAAACATATTATAATTGTACTAATTCAATCATAATTTTTTTTACTAATTTATAATTGTGTCAGTTTAGTTTATCTGGCTAAAATTTGCCAGCCAATGTTAACGTTGTTGCCAACGATAATTTTTTTTAATGATATTCTATTTTTTTGAATTTTTTAATATATTTTTTCCTTTTTTTTTTCTCTTTTTTTCCCCTTCTCCCTCATTCTCTCCCTTTGTCCTCCTTCATCCTTTGGCTCTAGCGATCGGCTAGAGGAGAGAGCTAGTTGATTGTTGGGCTGAGGCGGCCGGATGAGCTCGCCCAATCATTGGTGGGGCTAGTGAGGGCTAGCCTCGTTGGGTGACGGCGAGGTGAGCCCTTGCTAGATTTGGTGAGGCGAGCTCACCCAATCACCTTAGTATGGCAACTAGCCAACTCTTCTCTTTGGCCAATCGCCGAAGCCAAAGGGAGAAGGAGGGAGGAGAAAATTGAAAGAAAGAAAAAAAGATAAAAATAATTAATAACATAAACTGAAAAAATAAATTATTATCAAAAAAATTATCACCTAGACTTGTTTGTCAATTTTGGCTGAACGGACTAAACTAGTATAATTGTAAAATGTTTAAGACTCAATTAGTAAAAAATATTTTAAAATTGAATTTGCACAATTATAATAGGTTTAAAATTTTTTTTCTTCTTTTTTTTTTTTTTTGTAATTTTTTCCCGATTGATCTATGAGACTCTTGATCACGTGGACATGAGTGATGGACGTTGGGGATACTAGCAATTCACGAGATATATAGAGTGTATAATGGAACTCGAATTAATAATCCGATTTAATTCCGTTTGTTTCGCAAAAAATAAATGGTTTGAAAAATATTTTCCTAAAAATGAATGGACAAAAATATTTTTATTGAAATTATTTGGCCATAAATAATTAGTGACAATGGAAAAATTTCCATTAATTAATTATTCTAAGTGATACAAGCGATCAATTTTAGGAATATATTTTTTCAAATCATTGCTTTTTTACAAAACATATGGAGCATGGAAATTGTTTTTCAGGAACATGATAATATATATATTTTTGTTATCTTTGATTGAAGCATGAAAATGAATTGGAAAATATTTTTCATTTTCATCTTTGGTATAGAAAATCTTATTTGATTTTCTTAAATAGAAATGTACTATTCTGGTACCATTAACTTGCACGTGAGCAGCTAGAGAATTGGGTATGGACACATGAGCAGCTAGGGAATTGGGTATGGATATTGGAGTTTTGGATTTGACCTTAATAGACTTGGACATGGCCTTTATAGACTTGAGCCTAAGTATTGGGAATCCAAGCTCGAGCACTTGGATCCTGTGATTGACCTTTGTGGACTTAGCCTCAGGGGTGCCGAGGCACCAAGGCTTTGAGCCTAGTCTCGATGGACCTGAGTGTGAGTGCCACTGCTAGGGGGCTTCGAATAGACACCTAGGTCCCACTTTAGGGCTTGATGGACTCTGGTCTTAGATGTTGAGGGCTTGGAACCAATGCTAGGACTTTCGTGTCGAAATGATAATACTTTGTCATATTTTGGAATATTGATTTTTAATTTCTTAAAAAGGATTCATTTACTTGTTTTAAGCACAAATTTTTCGTTAACTCATTTTCCTACCGAAAAATAAGGAATATATTTTATGAGAAATAAACAAAATCTATAATCATAACCATTCGAGATAGAGATGGTATCAAATAATTAGGCTATCGTGTTTTTAGATATGGTTGATAAGCAATAGCTATGCAACATATTTGATCATGGGTTTGGTATTATAGAGTGTTCTAGTTTTTCTTTTATCTTTTTTTTTTTTTGGCATACATACGATGTGTGTATTTTTCTGAGATTACATAAAAGCAATTTGATAAGCCAATATCAAGCTTTCGCCCGAAAAACAATAGGGATCTCAAATTATTAATTAATCGAAAACATCTAGAGATTTGAACTATTTTCCGACAATATTTATAGAACAAAAATGTTCAAAGAGTTCGTGTAGGATTTCACGAAACATGTTGCACCTCAAATTGAGATACAAACGAGATTAGATTAATCTCACAAGTATAACTATCGCAGTAATGACAACCTGCAATGTAACAAAATCGTAATAACTATTAAGATCTTTAATTAAAGTAATAGATTAACTTATCGCCACCGTTTGATATCATGAATAATGAACGTAATGATTGAGGAGTAGTATTAGAGCCCAAAATACCCCTAAAATCATAAGTAGAGGGAACACGATAATCATTAGTTTTGATAGTCAATCATAATTATTCGCGAGTTTAATATCCCATACGTATTATTAAATATATCTCTTATCATATAAAACATTTATTTTTATTATAATACTTTATTTATGATTCTAATTAAAAGCTAAGCGCATACCATGAGATCTCACATTAGAGTGATTATAAGTCGAATATCCAACCTCAATCCAACATTTGATACGTGTCAGTAATATATACTTGTATACGATGACTATTTAGAATTTAATCATGCGTACATGATTATATTAACATAAATTGATTTATCATACAATTAATAGTAAATGTTCAATACTTTGAGCATTGATTTGTGTAATTACTAATTGAGGCTATATCGAGAATGATGTAATATTTAACTAAGGAGATTTAAATAAATGGATAGCCATAGCCAAAGTAGGAAGAATGGATATGTTCACTAAAATTCCTAAGATTTGTCATGAAAGTGTAATTAAGTCATAAAACTTATAAAAGTACAATTAAGCTGTAAAACTTGTTAAATTGATAAAATCGAGTCATTTTGTTAACTTATTTCATTTAGACTAATGGAAGATGTTTACATGGTTTTTTTTTAAAAATGTTTTTTCTCCTAACATGGCGATGATGTGGCTTAAATTCTAATTTATTTAACCAAAATATAATTAAATAAAAAAATTATTTCAAAAAATACAAAAAATAAAAAGAAACCAAAAGGAAAGGGTGGCAGGCCCTTGCCGTTGCCACTCTTGTGTCATCATAAAGGATTGGTGGGGCTCACCCTCATTGATCGAAGGTAAGGGCCCACCCAAATGTGGGCGAGGGTCTTCCACCCAAAGGGACCCTTGCTGAGGACCATCATAGCTAGGCAAATCTGGATGGAGGGTTACGACCCTCGCCTAGATTTGGGCGAAGTCGCCGGCCTTAGCCAAGGCCTCGGTGATCCTCATTGGCCTTGGTTGAGCCTTGCCAGCCCTTTTTAGTGACGGGGTGGGCGGCAGCAAGGGCCTCTACCCTTGCTTTTTGCTCATTCTTTTTAAAAAATGAATACCTTTTATTTTATTTAATTAAGTTTATGGCTAAAAAAATTAGAATTCAATCCAAATGATGCTGTTTTAACCTACAGTTCTATGTCATGGCCACATCATCAACACATAGGAGAGAGAAAATATTATAAAAAGCCACATCATGTCATCGATATGTAGGAGAAATACAATATTATAAAAAATCACGTTAGTATAACAGATAGAATTAATGGAAAGATTGGATTAGATAAATTTTACCGCTTGATTGTAATTTTTGTAAATTTTGTTATCATAATGTGAATAGCATTTTAAAAGAAGAGAAAAAACACCCAAGCGTGGGGCCCAGCGCCGCTTGTCTTTTGACCAGAACTCGACGTCAAGCGCAATCAACGTGATGGAACCCCCGTGGCGTCGCGCGCCAGCACCACACACACCAAATCGTGGCCAAGGTTTCGAGTCAGAGATCCTCTCCCCCCCGGGCAAATCAACAGCACAGGTCCACAGGAGGCGTGAAAAGAAAGAGCATATACGAACAAAAGAAGAAAACAAAAAAAGAAAAGAGAAAAAAAACACGAGGAGGGAGAAGACGACGAAGTGAAGTAGCGAGAAGCAGGAGAGAGAGAGAGGGACGCCAGCCAGTACTAGTAGTAGTCAAGTCCTCTTCGCTGGTAAGGAACGAAGAAGGAGGAGAAGGTGGTGAGGGTCGGGTGGCCACAGTCCTCCCTCTCTCTCGACCATATTTTATCTTCGCTCGCATCCACATTTTTCCCTCCCTAAATTCTCCTCCTCTTCCTCCCCATCCAAACTCGCACGCCCCCCCTCCCCCTCCCTCTCCCTCTCCCTCGCGCTCCCTTGCTCGCTCGCTCGCTCGATCGTCGGGCGGCGGCGATGGCTCTGCAGTCGGCCTCCCCCGGCGCACAGCTCCTCCACTCCGCCGCCAAGCCCAGCTCGGTCCTCCTCCCCAACCGAGGAGGAGGAGGCGGAGGAGGAGGCGGAGGACTCGGAGGGAGCGGCGCTAGCATCTTCTCCGTCGATTTCGTCGGCCTCTACTGTAAATCCAAGCCGGCCAGGCGGCGCCTCGGCGTCTCCGGCTTCCCCTCCAGGAACTCCTCCCGGCTCCTCCCCGCCCGCGCGTCCGCGTCCGCGTCGCCGTCGTCGGCGAAGGCCGTGCTCGATCTCGAGCGCACCGGTCGCGCTTCCCGCGAATCGCCTCGTCAGGCCGGGGACAAGCCGCAGGTGACGTCTTCTCTTCGGCTTCGCGCGAGCATCTTGTTTGGCGTGTGACGGTTTTGAGTCCCTATCGTGCTTTTGTTGTGGAAGTGGCGTTGGGAGGGGTGCGAGCGATCGCGAGCTTACGAAGGTGGTAAGGTGAAGTACGTGGCTCTAGAAACGGAAGTGTGAACGGATACGCTAGGAGTGCTCGTTTCCAGTGTTCCTATTTTCTCGGAGATGGACGCTCAGTAAGCTTAGGAGCTGAAGCAATTTCAGAACAGTTTGTCGTGGAGGTTTGGAAGAGGATGTGGTCTTACTGCGGCCTTCATTTCTTTTCTCTCTCATTTTTATTTTATTTTTGGGCACTGAACAGTTTGGGTTAGTGGCAGCAGTTGGACCTTGAAAATCTTCTTAGGAATCGTGGATTGTGGAGTGATTTCAATACGTCAATGGTGACCTGCTCTGGAGACCTACTTCAGATGCTTATGAGCCTTCTCTGAGTTGCTGCTTAAATTACTGTGTTCAGTTGATGTAGAGAAAAACCAGTGTTAGTCATGGGTTACGAACCAGTGCACTGTCCCCTGGTCCCTTTAGATGAAAAAATGGGATGAAGGAGCCGAAATCGTCCTGGCATGCCTTGATATGCGTTCCCTTCTTTTTCTTGAAACAGTTAGTGAGGAAACTATTTAGGATATATGATTGTGATGTTGCTGCTTGTTTCATATGTTCTTCTAGAAAGTACTCCACGAGACTAATCATCTGTGGCTTAGCGATCAATTTGATGACATGTCACCAGATCACCCTTTTTTGTTAGATGTTGTAAACTGAAGAGAGTAGATTCATGTATGCTATTGAAGTGGAACTTTTTTGCATCCCATGGATAAAAAAATATTTCTCTAATGGTCTAAGGATCATCAGGAATGATTATGATTAAGTTCAAGATCTCAGGGGCTATTGTTCTTGTGAGATTGCTTGGGATTGCTGTTTGAAACTTGTACCCATGCCGGAATATTCAGAAGACCTTATTAAAATTTTAGATGCCAGAGACGGACTGGCTTGCTGCCCCCCCAATATAACGTCATTGAGGGGACCATCCCAAGGGATATTGATGCTTAGTTTCTTGGTTTCTTATACTTTTTGGCAGATTCATGAGTGTTGATTCATGTCCCTTTGAATATTCTGTTAAATTAGATACTTCAGGAGTGGTTCAGAATGAAGCATCAATACCTATCTGGGAATTCTTCAGTGAACGTTCAATTTTGTCAAGTCTCCTTTTTTTTTTTTATAAAAAGCATAGATTTTAATAGCTTGGATGACTTTTCCTTTGAGCAGGTTGCACAATTGGAGGATATAATAGCAGAAAGAGGAGCTTGCGGAGTTGGGTTTATTGCCAATCTCGAGAATAAAGCATCATGTCAGATTGTTAAGGATGCTCTTACTGCTCTTGGTTGTATGGAACATCGTGGGGGATGTGGAGCTGATAATGACTCCGGTGACGGCTCTGGAGTGATGACATCGATTCCATGGAGTCTATTTGATGATTGGGCCAGCAAGCAAGGGATTGCATCCTTTGATAAGTCGCACACTGGTGTGGGGATGTTTTTCTTCCCCAGAGATTCTGACCTTATCAATGAAGCCAAGGAAGGTGTGTCCCTGCTGATATTTACATCATTCTAAGTCGGGAGGATATTATGCGTATTTTGAGCATGGAAGGGTGCATATACCTGTGAATGATCATCATTGATGCTGAAAATTTCTAGATGAAGGCACCTTTTTTTTTTTTTTTATTGCTCCAAGTGTGGACATGGCTATTTTCTGTTGAACTTAGTATTTTTGCTTCCAAGTGTGAGCATCGATTGCACAAGTCTAGGTAATTACCATGCAAGTTAGTATTTAACATGGTGGAATTTAACATGGTGGATTTGCCTTTTCCCATCACAGTTATTGTAAATATCTTCAGACAAGAAGGTCTTGAGGTGCTTGGATGGAGGCCTGTCCCTGTAGACTCATCCGTAGTTGGTTTCTATGCAAAAGAAACTATGCCTGACATACAGCAGGTATTTGTAAGAGTTGTGAAAGAAGACAGTGTTGACGACATTGAACGAGAACTATACATTTGCCGAAAGTTGATTGAAAAGGCAGCGAGTACTGAAAAATGGGGAAATGAGCTCTATGTCTGTTCTCTCTCGAATCAAACGCTAGTTTACAAGGGAATGCTGCGGTCGCAAGTTCTTGGTAAATTTTACTTAGACCTGCAGAATGATCTGTATGCATCATCTTTTGCTATATACCACAGAAGGTATAGTACAAACACTAGCCCCAGGTGGCCTCTTGCTCAGCCAATGAGGTTTCTTGGTCATAATGGAGAGATCAACACCATACAGGTTTTCTACTGCTTCCATTTTGTACCATGCTGTTTTCATGTTGCGGATTTCATAAATGTCTCTGAGCTTAGTCGAAACGTGCGTGTGTGCAGGGCAACTTGAATTGGATGCAATCTCGTGAAGCCTCATTAAAGTCCCCTGTCTGGCGTGGTCGTGAGAATGAAATTCGTCCTTTTGGTAATCCCAAAGCATCAGACTCGGCAAACCTTGATAGTGCAGCAGAAGTATGTGTCATCTTTCTCATGGTTCATCATAGTTTACCTTTGTTTCAACACCTTTACTATCCTCATGCTCATACAATTTCATGAGCTGATTATATTATCTTTCGCCATTTTAGCTATAAAACTTGTTGGATAAGTACAAAAGAAATTGAAAATGTGATTTATATATATAAAGGAGTGTAACGTAGGTATCGGTTGCTTTTCGTGAAAGCTTCTTTGGATGCTACTGAGTGCGTGACTTTTCTGTCAATGTTTAGAATAATACTAGTCTTTGTTTGGTCACCTAATGTGGCATAAATAACTACATGTTCCTCTCTTTATTGTTGCATAATGATGCGGTTGTGTTTAATTCGATAGTGAAACCTAGACACTGACTCTCCTACAAAGATAATGGCAATGTATCAAAAAGCTTAAGCAGTTGGGCACACAAACTGAAAATGTACATCTACTGCAACTTGTTGCCTATATGATGTGGCTATTGAGGCATTTTGACATCAAGTGAGCTGGTCTCTGTCTTCTTGAGATATATTTCAGATGTAATTTATTATTGTAAATGTTTTGAGCTTTGTGCATCTGTAGTTGGTTAATTTGGAAATTTTCTATTCCTTTTCAAATTTTTAGCTTAAGGTTATTAATTTAGGTCATAAATAATTGAAATTAGAATAGGCAAACCTATTGGCCCATACTAAAATATGGCCAATATTTAAAATTGTTGTTCTGTGTCTGTAGTGGTTTTGGTATCTTAACCTCCTTACTCCTGTCTCTCTTCCGTGATTGCGAGATTTGTATGCTGGACTGGTGTTGACCACCTTTGCAGAATTACAAAGCTTAATGGTGAACATGATAGGAGAGTGTTACAATGATTTCTAATGACCAATAAAGCAGCACCCTAAATAATGCATTCTCTGTCTGTAAAAGTTCCCCATGTTTTCTGTGCATCTTTATTCCTTTCATACTTTTGCTTATTTTATCTATGATTGAAACCAATGGGTTATCAATATGCTGTTTCAGTCTGTTAGTTTCCTTCATGAATCCTCATTTTCTCTTTGTTGGTTCAGTTGTTGATAAGAAGTGGCCGAGCTCCTGAGGAGTCTCTAATGATTCTTGTTCCAGAAGCATACAAGCATCATCCTACTTTATCAATCAAATACCCTGAGGTACTTCACTTGCAGTCCTTTTCACACCTACTGCTTATTTGAATGTGCTGTTGGTCTATTTAAATTTCTACCAAGGTCGCTGTTGAATCTTCTCTTAGTTTTATGCAAAGGAAAGTCTCACTAGCTTGTTTCTCCATTCTTGAAGATTGATCATCTACAATGTGCCAATGCTAGAGTACATTCCAAAACAAAATCTATCTATCATAGCCAAATTGATTCTTCCACATCCGG
Source organism: Eucalyptus sideroxylon (assembly GCA_014182405.2). Taxonomy (NCBI): domain Eukaryota; kingdom Viridiplantae; phylum Streptophyta; class Magnoliopsida; order Myrtales; family Myrtaceae; genus Eucalyptus; species Eucalyptus sideroxylon. The sequence goes on from CM024552.2 coordinate 727,524, forward strand.
AAATGGCATTGTAATCAACTATATGTCCTACTTTTTCACTCTTTTGGAATTAGAGACTAATAGGTAATCAAGCGAGGTCAGCAATGAGGAATCTAGTGATCAGAGGCAGGGACGACTAAATCATATTAATGTATTCTTACAAGAACATGCTGAGGGACTTTTCTTGACAATTCTTCAGGCAGTTGCTTGCTGGCACTTTGGTCACCAAATCCTACAAAAGGAGCTTTTACTGATAAGATGACCATTGAATGCATAAGGAAAATCTGACATGCTTCTGACCTAAATCTTTGTCTCTGTGACCTGCAAATGCATCACATAAATCAGAGTTCTTGTTGAGAGCTCTGTGATTTTCCTTTGACTTGAAGCACCTATCGGTTGACAGGCTTTACTGCTCACTTTGAACAGATATCTTATAAATCGGACCTGTTTCTTGTCTTGTAATGAGCTTTGCTTAACTTTGGTCTTTGTCTCAAGGTGGTTGACTTTTATGAGTACTACAAGGGTCAGATGGAGACTTGGGATGGACCAGCATTGCTTTTATTCAGGTCATCCTCAAACACTATTATTGATCATTATTTGTGCTCTTATTGAATTATTGTTAGGAGGAGCCTTGACTTGAAATTAAATATGGAGTAAGCTCATATTTCTTCTAAGAACTAATTGAACTGGTATTTATCATTTGAGATTAAGAATCTACACAATAGTGGTTTGTGGCAATCTTTTCTCGGGCACATATCTAGTCACTCAAATTTGGATGGGCTATGTGAGAAACACAGTGCATTATATGCTGACTGGCACACTACATATACCGTAAATGATTCAAGTGGTCTACTTTGCTAACCACACAAGATCAACAGAGGAATCCGCAATAATTATTGGAACTTGTTGGGATATCTATTCCTTCTATGGCAGTCATTGTGTTACTTAGAGGACATTTTAGACATTCTGAAGACACTTGAGCTCTTTTATCATGCAAATGATATAGATGACATTATTTTGATTACTATGAAACCTGCTTTGCCTTCTTCTCGTTCTCCTTTATCTAGTCATCTATGCTAATTCTTCCAGTTCTTACTGATTAATTTGTGTGGTTAGTGATGGTAAAACTGTTGGGGCCTGTCTTGATCGGAATGGACTTCGCCCGGCTAGGTACTGGCGCACAAAAGACAATGTTGTCTATGTTGCATCTGAGGTATGATTCAATCATCTGTCACTTTGCCCAAAATGTTCTATTGCGTTCAGGCGCTATTTGAGACTGTTTGCCTAGATGGGGATCAGGTGTCGTTTGAGGTTTTCAAATTTCGAAAAAATTGGCTCATCTTATTCTTCTATATATGTCCTTATTTTTTTTTTTTTATTTTTTCAATATTCTGTGAGCATGAGTTTCATGGATTTGGATAATCATCATGACCAGGGATAGATGGTCAAAGTGTAATTCAGGCTTGCGAGTGTAAACAATCACGACAGAGTTCACTTTACCAACTGGATTGAGATAATGACTTAATTTACTTAATTAGTACCTGTATTTGCCTAATCATCCACCGATATAAGATGGTGGAAGGTTATGACTGACATAGAACAGTAGTTACGCTGCAATAATGTAGTGAATCTGCCTGTGCTCTGTTTTCTGTATATTCAGGTTGGTGTTTTGCCAATGGACGAGTCAAAAGTTACAATGAAGGGCCGGCTTGGACCAGGAATGATGATATCGGTTGATTTAACAAGTGGTCAGGTTTGTTTGGGGTTTTCTGTTTGTTTCTGACACTAGAAGGATATCATGGCTTCCTGTTGTGATAGCGTGCATATATTTTGTTTCCCAAGATATGTTCTTCTTGATCAATTGTCGTTTGATTGTCTTTAAATCTGAAAAAAAATTATATGGATCTGGGCAGGATGCTTATAACATTGAAGTGGAACTTCTAGGACCATAGAAATGTCTAGGTTAAATATTTTGAGTGATTAGCAGGAAGAATCATGTTGAAGTGCAGGTGTATTTTGTAGCACATACATTTCAAACTGTGAAGAAGCTTGTCATGAATGATGTATCCTGACCATGAGACCGCTGTTGCATTGTATTTTGTTATTGAAAACAAGACACTTAGTGGAAATATTTTGCCCAAATCATATGCTTAATATGCCCGCGAACCAGACTGGCATCAATATTTCAATATTGTTGATGCTTTGCTCTTGACTCTTTTGAAACCGTTTTCTAGACCTGAAAAAAAATTACATAGGTTAGGAAGAGGAAACCTTGTGAGTGTTTTGACTGTTTTGGCTTGAATGGCCAGTTTGGTGGGGTATCATGTGGAGTACATGTAATTAGTTTACTATCTGGCAGTATGCATGTTCTATCTGAGGCTGATGAGATCATGTAGCCATTGATGAAAAATTATAATTTTCATTGCTTTTCTCTCCCAAATAAAGCACTTTCTGAGGTTGTGCGTATATAACTAGAAGGGAGTGATGTGTTGAAACTCACAATTTTTTTTACCTGAATCATGTCAAATTACAGGTTTATGAGAATACAGACGTCAAAAAGCGAGTAGCATTATCAAATCCATATGGAAAATGGGTTGCTGAAAACATGCGAAAGTTGAAGCCCGTGAACTTCCAGTCAACTACTACAATGGAGAATGAGTCAATCCTAAGACATCAACAGTAAGAGTTACTTTATTGTTCTTTGGAAATGGACATGTGACTAGAAGAAATGTTTTGCTGGCATTGCTAGTGATAGAGATCATAACCAATTCTGGATTTTTTTTTAATCCTGATGGTCTTTACCGGTTGGTACTGGGATGGAGCAGGGCTTTTGGATACTCAAGTGAGGATGTTCAGATGATTATTGAAACAATGGCTGCACAGGGAAAAGAGCCTACATTCTGCATGGGGGATGACATTCCACTGGCAGTATTATCTCAAAAGCCGCATATGCTCTACGATTATTTTAAGCAACGATTTGCCCAGGTTTGTGACAGTTTTTCTAGCTTTGAAGGAATTTGCATTTGTTAACTATGGTGATGAATAAAAGATTGATATTCAATGAATAAAACATTCCATAATTGATATCGACCTTTGGCACTGAGAGTTGTAAGAAGCTAGAATTACTCTTTTGCTGGCTCATCTAGTCTCATTCTTTTCTTCCTTCGGTCCCAAGCTTTCACTCATTGGGGAATGCATAAGAGGCTGCCCAGGCCTACAGTTTCTCCAATGAGCTTAAGATTGTACATCTGCATGTGATGCCCTGTTCAACATGCCGTAAATTATGGCATGGCATCCTTTATTGCTGAAGTATCTACCAATTGGTTGAGCTATTATTCCTAAAATCCGTTTGCATTTTTTTTTTATTCATGCAATTTCAAGTGTAATCTTCAAGGATGGATTACATGACATTAATTGGTTGTTCTGATGTTTATATTATGTATATTCTTGAGGTAGTCTGTTTGTCGGTTGCATATAAAGTTATTGAGTCCTTGGACTTCCAGGTTACAAATCCAGCTATTGATCCTCTTAGAGAGGGCTTAGTCATGTCTCTTGAAGTCAATATTGGGAAGCGAGGGAACATATTGGAGGTCGGACCTGAAAATGCTTCCCAGGTATGCCTGCAGATTTTTTCTTATTTGCAGAAGTCTGTACTCAACCATGTTAGATGGGAAATTACCTCCACAAAATGCTTTTCATTTTGAATGTCAGTGGGAATGAGATTAACTATTTTTTTTTTTTCAAAAAAAAAAAACCAGGTGAGTTTATCTAGCCCTGTGTTGAATGAGGGGGAGCTTGAGGAGCTGCTACGAGACCCAAACTTAAAACCCCATGTATTACGAACATTTTTTGATATACATAAAGGGATTGAGGGTTCACTGGAGAAGACACTGAACAGGCTGTGTGAAGCTGCTGATGAGGCTGTTCGAAATGGCTCACAGTTGCTTGTTCTCTCTGACAGATTAGATGAATTGGTGAGTGCATTCTATTTTTCCTTACATACTTAAACCCTCCCTGCGGAATGAAAGGAAATTGAGGAATGGTGATTTTTTTACAGTAAAAAGGATTCTTTCATAGATTACTGGCAGATTGGGTAAAGCTTCCTCCTGCTTGATCATTTCATGCAATTTCTTGTGCTTTCAAACGTTAGGTTTGATAAAGTGGTGAAACTTACCTTCCATCTCAAAGTCTGCAAGTGAGTGCAATGTGCCTGATGTAGCTTTTAGCTTCAATATTACTTTAATCAAGATGTTTGACTAAATGGTGCTAGCCTACATTTTACAAGACTCTTTTTTTTTTTTTTTTTTCCCGTTACGTATAGAGAAATTCACAATGAGGCAAGAAGAGGATGCCAATGCATTTACCAAAAAAGAGCTCAAAGTCAATCCTTTTTTACGACATGTATTACATTGGAATTAGGGTATCATATTAACTCTTGGTTTTGTTGGTTACAGGATCTGTAGCATAAGATTCATGTATTGAGTCCATTGGGTTATTGCATCATACATGTTAGTGGGCAAATTAATGGTCCTATTGCCCCAATTGATGATTGTATAAATCATCAGTCCCATAGTGAGCTTTACATTTTAGTGCATCTTCTATGGGATAACCACAGAAAATAGTCTGTGAAATAGGTCTTTCGTGAATAGTAGGGTTTCTGTGCATTTCTGTCCAATTACATGGATTGTATGCAATCTTTCCTGGAAAAATGAGCGTACTACTTCTAAAAGTGAAGTGAATGAGTGTATTTTCAGCATGTACTGATGAGAGGCTTTCCCCCTCGAGAAAAATCTAAATTTTCTTACTGGTAATCTTTGTTCCTTTGACAAACTGTCACATTTTAAAATTTTAATTTTGGTTAGAGGATCTCTTTTGTGGGGTTGAGAATCTTGCCTTGTGATTCACAATTTTCTGCACATAAAACTAGAAGGAAGTTATGTCAATCGGTTATTTTGGCTCCCTTCTTCAGGAACCTACACGCCCTGCAATACCAATCCTTCTTGCTGTCGGTGCTATTCATCAACATCTCATTGAGAATGGCCTGCGAATGTCTGCTTCGATTGTAGCAGACACTGCTCAATGCTTCAGCACTCATCAGTTCGCTTGCTTAATTGGATATGGGGCTAGGTAAAACCTAACAATTGTGTTCTCTGTATGAGTACTTTTTTTTTGGTTGGAGTCTGAATACTTTAAATGCAGTGGCATGTCTTCCGATGTTCATGTAGAATCTTATCCTGAATTTACTCTGTCAGTGCCGTATGTCCCTACTTGGCATTGGAAACATGCCGCAATGGCGCTTGAGTACAAAAACAGTAAATTTGATGCGAAATGGGAAGATGCCTACAGTGACAATTGAACAGGCACAGAAGAACTTCTGTAAGGTTGGTACTCAATCTCCAGCAGCAATCTGCATTTGCACAATTTTCCCTGGTTTTCCTTCTTTCTTCAAAATTTGATTTTTTCAACCTTACTCAGTTTGGTTAAGCCACTATAGTTTAACTGTTCTGAGTTTGATTAGAGATGACCTATTGTAATCGTCTGTTTGAAAAGTTTACCATTTTATAGATTAATTGGAAAAATATGCAATAATCTTTTCCTCATAATTCAGATGCATTCATTCTATTCCTTTTGTCATTGAAATTTGATGAAAGCTCTCTGTATCTAGCTTGTTTCCCAGCAACTATCCTGTGTACAGTAGATAATTTTGTTCTACAGTTGCTTCTTTTACCAAGTTTGTTTTCGTTTTTGTTCCCAATTTTCTCTGTCGGATGGTAGAACTTCTACAGTTCTCCTTTTCTGTGCCAAGTATGCTGAAGTGATGTTTATGGTTACAGGCAGTCAAGTCAGGTCTACTTAAGATTCTTTCCAAAATGGGCATCTCATTGCTTTCAAGGTACATTCTCAATTATTATCAAGAAGATATGGTGTCAAAATCATTATGACCATTTTTCATTATGTTCTTCCATCCGGTGAGTTTGCCATACTGCTTTCGAACAATTTGCTTCTGATTGATTATGTTCACAAGTTTGCTTCTGGTTTCAGTTATTGTGGTGCACAGATATTTGAGATCTATGGATTAGGGAGAGATGTTGTTGATCTGTCATTCCGTGGAAGTGTATCTGTGATTGGCGGACTGACACTCAATGAGGTGAGTGAGACAATAAATTGTCTCCTAGTCAACTATTCTTTCAGTTGGCAGAAAGTTGTGTGATGAATATTGAAGGCAATCATTTGGCCAAAGACCTGGCAATCATTCATGCATTGACTGTCTATGCTTCACATCGTTATGGAAATTTTCTGGATGTGTATGGTTCATATGTGAATCAAATTGCTATTGAATCACATAGGGAAGTTCATTATATGCATTTTTCTGATTAGCTGCGGGGCCTAAAGTTGTAGTTTTCCTCCAAAAAATATTACCTCTGCTACAGAATCTGATGGACTGTAGAAGCATAGCTCATGTCTTTTTGATATGCTAATGCTTACTGCCATGGCTAGTTATGGTGTCCTAGATGAGAATGTTTGACATAAGAATCTAGAGAGGCAAAATTTAACAAAGAGATGCACAGAATTGTGAGAGGTGAAAAATTTCCTTCTACAGTTCGAACAAGAACACATGACATGTTATATTACTGCCTTAAATTCCAAATACTTGGATTTCTTTATATTTAGGAGACTATGCAATGGAATGAGATCTCATTTCTGCTAGTAATTTAAAACCAATTCCTCAGGCATGTTGTGTTTATTGTGATGTCAACAATTGCAGTTACAGTAGTTAAAATTTACATAGTAAACGTACTTTTTTTTTTTTTTTTTTGGTGAAAAGGTAAGTATAAAAGGTAAGTATAGTAAACGTACTGTTTCCCCTCATTATGAAGCAAACCTAATTTTGTCACGAAAATGCTAGTTACATTCCTCTTTCGTGTTGTACTATTTTCTTGCATTATTGTTCCAGCTGCTATTTTATTAATTTATGCCCTTTGTTTCCATGGGGAATCTTATTCTCTGCCAGCTTGCAAGGGAGACATTGTCTTTTTGGGTGAAGGCTTTTTCAGAGGATACGGCAAAGAGGCTAGAGAATTTTGGATTTATACAGTTCAGACCTGGAGGTATCAGTCAAATCAATAAGTGAATCTTAATTAGCAAATTATTCATGCTGATAGTGTATCTTCTCACACATACAGTTGGATATTCTTGTACTGATCTCTATTCTGTTACTGAAGTAATTTACCTCCTATATTTTCTATTTGTAGAATAGCAGTTAATTTATATCTAACTAATTGTCACCAGTTTGACTTGCAATTTAAGTCAAAACTCTTACGTAGATGATAGCATGATACAGTCAAGTTTGCACAGTATCTGATAGAGTAGTTGATTAGCTCACTCTGTGGAATGTAATCCACTCATGACTGAATATGTTTCCATTTTGGCATCATCAAGGGGAATATCATGGAAACAACCCAGAAATGTCAAAGTTGCTGCATAAGGCTGTTCGTCAGAAGAGTCTAAGTGCATTTTCAATTTATCAGCAGCATTTGGCTAATCGTCCTGTTAACGTAGGTGATCTGTTCTTCTTCAGACTTTGTAATTTCTAATGTCATTTAGAACATTGATACTTGGAGAAACTTAATATGGATGTTCCCTATCCATGTTCTCTTATCTAGGTAATGCGTGATCTTCTAGAGTTTACAAGTGATCGGGCTCCGATACCAGTTGGAAGGGTTGAACCCGCATCTTCCATTGTTGAGCGGTTTTGCACTGGGGGAATGTCGCTTGGAGCAATTTCAAGAGAAACTCATGAAGCAATTGCCATAGCAATGAATAGATTAGGAGGAAAATCAAATTCTGGAGAAGGTGGTGAGGTAATCTACAGTTCATCATTCACTGACTATTCGTTTTATGTGTCATTTAGGTTCTGTCTCTTAAATTCGTTCAAGCCCAGTTAACAGTTAGTGATATGTTGTGTGACTCATGGTAGGATCCTATCCGCTGGAGCCCGTTGACAGATGTTGTTGATGGTTATTCTCCAACACTGCCTCATCTTAAAGGACTACAAAATGGGGATACTGCTACCAGTGCTATCAAACAGGTCATTAAGGAGGGTTTGTCTTATCATCTTGTTTTCGAACTCGTACTTTGTTAGCTTGTTAGAGTCCTTGTTAACATTCTGTATCAGAAGAAATACTTAATTTCAAGCTTCAAAGTCCCTTTTGCGAGCATCATTAAATTTTTCTTTTCCTTTCAGGTTGCTTCTGGGCGATTTGGTGTTACTCCAACATTCTTGGTCAATGCTGACCAACTGGAGATCAAAATTGCACAGGGTGCTAAGCCTGGTGAAGGTGGCCAATTACCTGGGAAAAAAGTCAGTGCGTACATTGCAAGGCTGCGTAACTCTAAGCCTGGGGTTCCACTTATATCTCCACCTCCTCACCATGATATATATTCTATCGAGGACCTTGCCCAGTTGATTTATGACCTTCATCAGGTGATTATATTTTGCTTCTTGGATTGTTATATTGCTTGTCATCAGCAGTAGTTAAACTTTTCGATATCTATTGAATGAACAGGTCAATCCTAAGGCTAAGGTATCCGTAAAGCTTGTTGCAGAAGCTGGAATTGGTACAGTTGCTTCTGGCGTTGCAAAGGGGAATGCTGATGTTATACAGGTTTAACTTTTGATAATATGTCATGACAGATTTTCTATTTAATCTCTTTCATCGTAGTTATACACTGTCTTTTACATCTTTTACATAGTAGGTTGCTAATGTTAGGATGCACGTGTGAGTGAGTTGTGTTAGAGAAATCTCACATCGGAAAACTAATGTAGTGTAGAGCAGTTAATTTATCATAGTTTGCCTATAACTCATTGACTTAAGCTTTTGAGTTAATGTGGGTCCAACTGGATATATTGACTGGCTCGGATTTTGGGCTCCCTCTTGGCAATCTCCTAGGTGAAGGTATCAAAGACCTCTGTTGTGTACTCCCAACAAATGGTATCAGAGCCGATGATTGCGGTTTCCGGGCAGGTGGGCATTGTGGTGTAGCAACGTGGGCCTATAAGGATGATATTGGGCTAGAAGGATACCTGAATTAAGGGGGAGCAAGCCTAACACTGAGCTCACATGTGAGGGGGAGATTGTTAGGATACATGTGTGGGTGAGTTATGTTAGAGAAATGGAGCAGGATTTTGCTTCACTAAAAGAGATTTTTTTTTTTTTTTGAAGTACTGTATCATCATTGACGCTGCTACCAGTTCCTAGAGAAGCATTTAGTTATAACCTTCTCCAACATATGTATAGAAATGAGGACTATGCTCAAACATGTTAAAAGTTTAGAAAAGTTGATGGAGATCATCGCAGGAGTTTGTGACTTCAGAAGAAAAGTAGATAGATGATCTATGGATAAGCTTGGAATATGTCTTGGAAGATAATGAACCCAAAGAGAGATTATAAAAAGTGGTTGGAATATCATGTCAGAATCCCCCTTTGGAATTCCACTTCGTGTATCTGCGTCACTTGTTGTCTATTTAAGTAGCATTGACTTTTTCAACCAAAAAAAAAGTGTTGTCGTCTTGCTAACTAAATGAATACACTGTATAAAGTCAGCAGTGGAATTTGTCTACGGATTTTTATGCTTCTGTGAGTTGTACTTATTGACAAATTATCCTTGTTTGCGTGTATACTGCATTTTTGAGTCTGTTTGGAGTAACATCTGTAAGTTGCGGAGAAGGCCTGTGGATGCTTCTTTGATCGTAATTATTATTAAACTTCTTTGACATTGTAAGTTACATGGAAGTTAGAATATGAACGTAATCTTTCTTTCTTTCTTTCTTTCTTTTCTTTTCTTTTCTTTTCTTTTTTTTGTTGCAGATATCAGGCCATGATGGTGGAACTGGAGCTAGTCCTGTAAGTTCAATCAAGCATGCTGGTGGACCCTGGGAACTTGGGCTGACAGAATCTCACCAGGTTTTTTTATTGAGAATACCATACATTAAAATTCTTTTAATGTTTGTCCTTGAACAAAATCATTACTGTCGGGATTGTGAACTTTTACAGACTCTGATTGCAAATGGACTTCGAGAAAGGGTAATTCTACGGGTTGATGGTGGCTTTAAAAGTGGATTTGATGTTCTAATGGCTGCTGCAATGGGTGCTGATGAGTATGGGTTTGGTTCAGTGGCCATGATTGCCACTGGATGTGTTATGGCTCGCATTTGCCATACCAACAATTGTCCTGTTGGTGTTGCAAGCCAGGTATGGAGTTAAGGATTAGATTCATTATGCTCTTGTTCCTTGTGCTATATGATGTTATGAACGTTCCTCTCGTTTATCTTATGTCAGAGGGAAGAATTGCGTGCCAGATTTCCTGGTGTGCCTGGTGATCTTGTTAACTTCTTTTTATATGTTGCGGAGGAGGTAATCTACCAGTTTATCTTTCTCCTGTGAATTGCGGGGCTTCATTTAATTTGAGGTTCTTTGTTTAGCTTTTATTTCATACTTATAACATGGCTTGCAACTTTTCCAGTATTTTAAACAGAACTGTCATTACTTTGTCTAGGTGAGAGGCATGTTGGCACAGCTCGGTTATGAGAAGTTGGATGATGTCATTGGAAGGACAGAGTTGTTAAAGCCTCGTGATATCTCCCTTGTGAAAACACAGCATCTTGATCTGAGTTACATTCTCTCAGTATGCAACTGGAAACATGCTCTTCTCCCAAAAGTTCCTTTTTTCTTTTTTTGCTGTGATAAAATTTGCGGTCTCTCTTTGGTGTATCTGACATATGTTTAACTTCATTCCAGAATGTAGGGTTGCCAAAATGGACCAGTACTGAAATTAGAAATCAGGAAGTTCATACTAATGGTCCTGTGCTGGATGATGCTGTGCTGGCAGATCCAGAGGTAGCTTATCTGCCAGAGGCTGTATCTGACTTTATTCTTTTCCTTGTATTTTGGGACTTCTTAAAGCAATCCTCGTCACTCTGAGCACATATTGCTACTATGAGCTTCTATGATGGGTTCACATTCTTCTTGAAATAAAAAGAAAATGTCTATATGATTTAAAATGGTCCTCATAATTAGAATATCATCTTTATCTGGGGGCACACTTAACAGGGAGAGGAGGTGTACATATAATTATCTGATACTGACGCACCGTGTCGAAGTAAATATTGAAGCATAAATTTGAAGTTTAGCCTATCTGCTACCTTTTCATTTGATCAAATATCTGCTACCTTAAGAATGCTGTTTTAGTCATATAATAGAAGCAAATCTAACCTGCCAAACTTGTACTGCTCATTTATTTGACCTTCATAACTGAATTCTGATTTCCGACCACTCTAACTTGTGGTCATATAGTTCAGTAAGTCAATTGGAAAATCTGTCTAGAGCCCAAATAATGGTCATTTTGCTAGCTTTGCATATAGTCATTAGCAACTTCGAGTTATAAGCGACTATATACTTGCCCACCTAGTTAGTCCATTCTTTTTAAGACGTTTACTGTGTTTATTCAGATATCAGATGCTATTGAAAACGAAAAGGTGGTCAGTAAAACTTTCAGCATACACAATGTGGATCGTGCTGTTTGTGGACGTGTGGCAGGTGTCGTGGCAAAGAAGTATGGGGACACAGGCTTTGCAGGGCAGCTGAACATAACGTAAGATTCATGTCCTTTTAATTGTTTTGGGAAAAAAAAAAGAACATTGTGGACGTGTTTCCTGCTGACAACTTTGGTTTCAGAAAGAATGATTAGTTTACCTGTTCTAAGGAGGTGATTTGTACTGTGGATGCTTGCATACATTCTAAGTTATATTTCTTGACTTCTGCAGATTTTTAGGGAGTGCTGGGCAGTCATTTGCTTGTTTTCTAACTCCTGGAATGAACATTCGACTTGTGGGGGAGGCTAATGACTATGTTGGCAAGGTACACAGAATCTCTTTCTTATGCACTTTCCAGTGGATTGGTAAAAAAGCACTAATTTCAACTGAGAGCGACAAGCCATCTCTTATTGGTCTTCATTTGATTGGGTATGATTCAAAGGATAACTGAATACAGTGTGAACCTAGTCTAGAAAGCATGACACAAATCGATCTCTTCTTAGGGTATGGCTGGCGGTGAATTGGTTATAACTCCTGTCGAGAATATTGGTTGTTGCCCCGAGGATGCAACAATAGTAGGCAATACTTGCTTGTATGGAGCTACTGGTGGCCAAGTTTTTGTAAGAGGGAAAGCTGGGGAGCGATTTGCTGTGAGGAATTCTCTTGCTCAAGCAGTGGTGGAAGGTACAGGGGATCATTGTTGTGAGTACATGACTGGAGGTTGTGTGGTTGTGCTGGGAAAGTGAGTATACTCTGTTCTGTCAATCCTTTAGAAAGAAAGGAACATTTTTTCAACCAGTTTGTTTTGAATTTGACAGAGTTGGTAGAAATGTGGCTGCTGGAATGACCGGAGGTTTAGCATATATTCTCGATGAGGATGACACTCTAATACCTAAGGTTTGTCCAGATAAAACCCATTCCTTTTTATTGCCAGTTACACTTATAGCTTCATCTAGCATGAAAGATGGGTTATTGCCATCATCACCTTGAGCTGTGGCACTGTGTGACCTTGGCTGCATGATGACAGACGTCCTCCTAGAAGTGTTTCCATCTATTACTGAGTAAATTAGGGAGCAAGACATTGTTATCTAATTTTTCTTTGGCATGCTGCATGTGCATCGTCGGTGGACTTTTTTGATCAAGAATTTGGATTGTGCTGCAATGTCATTGGGTGCCTGGCCCTGCAGTTTGGGTGGAGAATAGTTTGGAGACTATATCTTATGCATAATGAGTTTTAATAGTTTTATCAGTCCCCCAATGTCCTTTGCTTGCCATGTTTAATGTCCTTTATTTGCAAATTGTGCTGAAAAATTGTTAACAGGTAAACCGAGAGATCGTAAAAATCCAGAGGGTGAAGGCACCAGTTGGACAGATGCAGCTGAAGAGCCTTATTGAAGCCCATGTTGTAAGTTTACAATGATCTTTATATGTTCATTGTATGCTCATTAGAAAAGTCAGTTCCCCATTTTCATGGCTGACAGTTTTAACCGCAGAAAAACAATGTCACTGATGATCTCCAGCCATATTTTTGCATTTGAGTTTCAATGGTCAAGTCCTTAAGTGATGAGAGAAAGAGATAGGTCTAGCATATCCATTTACTGCATCGCGTTAGTGAAAAAATTTGAAAATAAAGACTATGTTGCAGTGACCTGGCCCAAAATTCATGCGGGCCAAGCCCTTAGAGGAATATCTCAAATGGGTTCCTTTCCGCTGCGTCTTGACCCTTTTATCACTTAATAAGCTGCATCCAACCCGATGTATACATAAATATACACAGAAAGAGTAATAAGTGTGCTTAAGTATCTTGTATATGAATGCATTTCTTCTCTCATTGACCGTGGAATTTAATGTCAATTTAAATTAAACATGCATCTTTAAGGAAGATATGTCAGAAATGTAGACTCTAGGTGTCCTAACTTTAATTGGGTCTAGAAGCAACTACCCATATGAAGTTCCAATGAAGAAAGCCTTGATTGGACCATCTGGTTATGTGAAGCCAGATGCAGTAGTTGTCTGGTCAACTTAGGTCTCATACCACTCTCTATAGCTTAACTTGCTGACAGTTTTACTGGTTGCCAAACATGGCCTTTGCATTTGACAGCATCCAGTTTATTTATGAGCAGATTAATCTCACAAATAAACTGTGCCTCATCGATTATTCGTCCCAACAAGCTTTTCCATGTTATATGAGTAATAGAAATTACTCTCGTATCAGTATATCTACATTTCTTCCATCTCACTTTGACAAGGCTGTTTCACAAAGAACCTTTCTTGTCTTGTGTTTGGTGTAGGAGAAAACTGGCAGCAGCAAAGGCTCGGCAATTCTCAAGGAGTGGGACAAGTATCTACCACTCTTCTGGCAGTTTGTTCCGCCTAGTGAAGAAGACACTCCGGAGGCTTGTGCAGAGTACGAGGCAACAGCCTCTGGACAGGTGACATTGCAGTCTGCATGATTTCCTTGCGAGCAACAAAGCATGTGAGTTAGAGGCAGCCAGCCAGCATTGTACAGGAAAAATGAATGTGAATACATAGCTGTGGTATCGTTATTCAACTAATGGGTCCAGAACACCTGCTGCTTTGAGGTGGCATTTTCGAGTTTGAGAAGATCGAAACTGCCAGACCAAAGAACGTGGTCTATACCTCCAAAGTCATTCATGTCCACGGGACACTCGAGCAGTTGTACAGATGGTGGGAGAAGTTTTCAGGTTTCTGTCATGTCAATGCTTCTGGGAATTTGATTAAGAAGCAATCACAAGAGTGCTTCGGCTGGGATTAACATCAGTTCAGCCACAGAGAAGCATTCAGTCAGCTCTATTGTTATCTATTGTTTCTCGTCAATTATTCTCTCTCAGATTTATTCGCTGACGATCCTCAGTCAGGAACTTGTAATCTGCATTTCACATTATATTGGGGGTCTTTGTAGTTTCGCCAAGAATTAACAGAAGGGAAATAAAATCGAGTTTTTGATGTTGCAAATTGAATGTAATTGGGAAACAATTAGATATGTATGACCTGCTTAATTGACTCACGGGTAGCTTATCATATGCTCTAGCCGAGCAATAACAAAGCCTCCTTGCTAATAATTTACTCTGTACAAGTATGATTGTTTTGCTGCTTGTTCGGCAGCTATTTCTCTTCCCACAATACACAGTCGTGCAGAGTTACGTATAAGAGCCTCTGTTTGAATGAGAGTGATGTTCCATCTAAGCTCTAGACGGGGTAAATTAAACTTCATGGATCGATGAAGATACAATGTCTAGCTTCTTAGAATCTGTTCTCAAAGGGTCGTCTGTGCTGTAGTAACGTAGGATCCCTACACGTTCATCGTGCAACTTAATTAGACATTGGAACAGCTGCTCTAGTACTAACTACGTAGGCCTACAGCTCTTGCTTCGTGACACTAAACATCACTCTAATTCTCGAGCTCTCGCTAAATCTTTAACCATATCGCAAGCTGCATTGCTTTATTTTCAAAATTTTCTCATCGATCTCCGTAAGCCAGAGGAGGACGCGACACTGCACGCTTTATTTTCAAAATTTTCTCACTGATCTCCGTAAGCCATAGGAGTGACGCAAACACTACACGCACCTTTCGGGACGGGGTGGAGTGCACCTCTTTTCCCGTCTTTTCTTCCGCTGCTAGTTATATAAGGTTACTAGAATGAGGACTATCCTCCCAAAAACTAAAATATTGACCCCAAGATTCACTGGAAGTTATGATTAAAACTTGAGTTGGGTACATGTTCAGATGGAGTTAAGCACAGTCGGTTAGTCAGACCTGCGACTTACGCAGGTACGCTCACTATTCCTTGTCTTTTGACATATATATAAATAAATGAAACTACGTCGTCGAAAACCACACAATTATCTAATTCTCATGACTAAGAACGGTCCGATCTATTCAACTGATCCTAATATAACGTGGCTTCCGTAAACACTGTACTGGAATGAGTCAGGCGCGAAATTTTGCGTGCTCAAATGGTTCATAATAAATTATAGTGCACCGCGTATTTCTCGTAACTCGTTGCAAGCTCAGAACTTTCTTCATTAGATTGTCTCCCTGAGTTCGTCCCACTGCCCAAGTAGCGTCAACATTGCGATGGGAAATGCTGAAATAAATACAGTTTATTTAATATTCCACGGTAGAGATCACCGAAATCTATGTGTGCATGTTCAAGTAGCTTTGGTCTATCCAATGGGAGCTCTACTAATTACTTGATCTTTAATTTGTATAAATACATGATTTGTGGGATCATTCTCCAAAAAGTCTTTGGCTGCTGATTCAATCATAAACTTTCTAATTAGGCTAATTTAGTTCTAAATCATTTGACGATTTTTTAATGTAGTTGTTTTAGTCAATTTTGGCCAAAAATCGTTGATATAGATACTAAACCGTCTTACCTGGTACGGTTACCGTTGATTTGGATGGCTTTTACAATCTTTTAAAAAGAAAATTCTGATTTTTTTCCTTTTTTTCCTTTCCCCTTTCCTTTCTTTCTGTTTTCTTCTTTCCCCTATTTCCCTATGCTGGTTGCCGAGTCTTAGTGATGGCATCACGGCCCTCACTTAAATCAAGTAAGGCAAGAGTGTCACAGTTGCTGCCTTGGCCAGCGACCTCCATTGGTCATTGCCAAGGCCCTGCCAACGGTTGGATGGAAATAGCAAAAAGAGAAAAAGGAGAGAAAAGAAAATAAAATAAATAAAAACTAAATTCATGATATTTTCAAAATATTGCAAAATTATCAACATTAGTGATTTTCAGCCAATAATAGCCAGAAGGATCACATAGCAAGATTTTCTTAAATTTTAGGGCTAAATTGATCAAATTAAATAGTTTATGATTGAATTGACCGTTGTACAATTGGTTTAGGACTTTTTGGATAAGAAAGTTGTCCAAAAAGTTCTCAACCTATTTAATTCAACCTTAAACATTTTGATTTTGCCAATTAAGTTCTAAGCCTTTTCATAATTTGTTTCAAACAAAAAAGACATATTCTATATATACCATATAATAATTTTAGTTAACATAATATAACTAACTAAAAAAAAAGAAGCCAAATCAAATTCTATATTTTGAATTTGAAATCTTTTTGGATCAAATTGGAATAGATAATCTCTTAACCATCCCATCAAATAAGTGGAAGATTCATTAAACTGTGAAACGTTACCCTGCCATAATGTGATGTGTTTCCAATGCCAATAAAAAGTAACCCACCCAATGGTATTTAACATCCAGAAAACTGCCAAATAAAATGCGTTCGAAGCGGAAATATCACAAGTACTATGTTATTGAAACCATCGCAAGGAAAACTATAACCGAAATCCTTTTTATCTGGCATTAACTTTGAACCACGTGCATCTAAAGCACCTTTTACTAAGATCAATGTAGTTGTATGTAAACCTAGAGCAATCGCATGATGAACCAAGAAGTCTCCAGGACCAATTGTTAAGAATAGTATTAAAAAACATATTGTGTGGTTGCCCTAAAGCGCTCATGGTATCATTATGAATATACAAACCAAAACTGTGAAAGCCTAGAAATATACATACCCAGTTGAGATGTGATATGATTGCATCACGATGCCTAAGGACACGATCTAATAGATCGTTGTATCGAGTAGTTGGATCATAATCTCTTACCATAAAAATAGCTGCATGCGCGGCAGCACCAACTATGAGAAATTCGCCACCCTTTCTTTGCTATAGTTGATAATAATCATTTTTTGGACAATGCATATGTAGAAAGCTTGTCTTGTAATTTTTTCAAGTATTTACTAGCGAATTCACCAATTGAGTCTATCTGGCTAATTTTAATAAAAAAATCATTGACAAAAATATGGCCGTCTTAAGCAGCATGACCAGCGTTCGCATAAACAATTTTTAATTTTTTTGAATTTTCTAATAATTTTCTTTTCTTTTCTTTTCTTTCTTTTTGTTTGTTTCTTTTTAGGTTCAAAGGGCCCTTAGCCATTGGTTGAGGGTTGGTGATCTTTGCTGACCATTGACTGAGGGTCAGCAACCCCCATTGACCCTTGGGCGAGAGCCGTCACACCCTAGCCTGCCCTTGCTATGGCCGACGAGGGCCTGAGCGAGGATTGCTACACACTTGTCTCGTAATATTTGGCAAGGGCTCATAAGCACTAATTGGCCGCAATGAGGGCTTCATGGCCCTCACCTAGGGGCTAGCAGGGGTTGCTGACCCTCAACAAGTGGCCAGCTAAGATTGCTGGCCCCGTCGGTCCTTTGAACCAAAAAAGGGAAAAGAAAAAGAAAAAAAATAAAATAAAATAAAAGGAAAATGAACAAAAATTGAAAAGTTAATAAAATTTGCCCATGTCAAAGAGCTGATTGAATTGTCATGTCTGCTATTTCATTATCCAAATAGATTCAATTGGCAAAACTTGAAAAGGTTTTTGACTCAATTAACAAAAATAAAATATTTGAGATTGAATTAGTAAAATTGCAACATGTTTAAGATTTTTTGAACAATTTTCCTCCTTTTGGACAATTTTCCCTATGATTTGCTTATCCCTATAAGAGAATTGACAAGTAACTTAAATGTAAATGATAAAGAGAACTTATTCTTATGTAGTTGCACTTGTTGATTAATATTCCAATTGTTAATGGAGTTTAGGGTGTGTTTGTTTTACGAAAAATTTAAGATTTAGAAAATATTTTTTGAAAAATAATCGCTTGTATTGCTTAGAAAAATGAATGAATAAGTAAATATTTTTATTATCCACAAAAATAATTAATCATAAATCATTATCGACAATGACAAGATTTATCGTTGACTAATTTTTTAAGCAATATAACCATCTTTTTTCTCAAATCTTAAGTTTTCAGCAAAATAAAGAGAGCCTTAATAGCATTTTCCTTTTCATTGTGTCCTTGGTTGTTATCTTTTTTCTGAATAAAATTCCAATTTCTCACAACTCTTGCGATCAATGTTTAGGGTGTTTTAGTTTGAGTGAAAGAATTTGTTTTCTACCATTAGTTTTCAAGACTCTCACTTATTTGATTTGCTGGAAATAATTAGTCAATGGAAAGATATTTATGGTCAAAGAAAATATGCATATTTAAAGTTAGGAAAATAAAGTCTCTAATCTGGAAAAAGTGAAAAATATTTTTCTAAAAAATAATTAGCATTTTTCTTTATTATGAAGTAATCCTGGAAACATACACACCCTTTCAAGTTTGCATTTTCAAGTTTGCATATTTCCATGTGTGCATATTTAGAAAAAGGCCCAAGCTCCTCTAATGCCTTCTCTTGTAAGATAATATATGATAGGATATTACTAATTAAAAGAGAAATGTTGATCCAAACTCCAAAGAAAATTACAGAAAAATTGGGGAAGCGATTGATTGAAACCCTAAAGGAGTTGTTACACAAAGTGGAAATCACGTGATAGGTCCAACTAGATAGAAAAAATTGCCTACCAATCACAAACATATCACAATGGACAGACCGGCTTTCCCCATATATTACTTTGGTTCGAATTATAGATTCATTCGAGCACATGAAGTTGGCGCAATATGTCTCAAAAAGAAGGGACGTATAACATGCCGTATAGATGCATGATTTTGCTAAATCTCACACATGTATGAAGTACAAAGATGGTTCCTGTCATTACCCATAACGCAAAATGGCGAAGCTAATGAAGACTCTTCTCTTGATTCAATCCTTTTCACTGGGAAACAACTCAAGTGCTCACCCATAAACGAAGCTTTACAGTTCAGGTTTAAGAAAACTTCCTTAGCACCATCAATCATTCCCTCCGACCTCTAGTCTTCAACTTACTGAGCTAGTCAACGAAAAGTAGACAAATCACTGAAATGGGTGCCAAAAATGAATAACGTCCAATGAGTAATCCGAAAGTAGGTGGAAAACCCACCTTCTCAGCATTGAACCAAAGCATATATTTCCCTACCAACTACCAAGCAAAAAGTACATTGAAAAACTATGTTACTGTACCAAGCAAACCCTTAATCGTGCAAAGGCCGATTCATCTGTACTCGATAAAGAAAATCGAGTTGCAGATCCATGGGGCCACATTGGGGAGGTACCATCTCTGTGTATCCTTTATTGCATACGTTTCCGACCCTCTTTTTTAGCGATAGACCCCCATCATTCCTCATTTTTCTCTTTTAGTGTAATACTTCATAGCAAGGTCCAAAAAGGATCAGCGGTACCTATCAACCCCCGCTTATATAATTTAAAACGTAAAGCTTTTAAATGTTAGTTTCAGTGTACTGATCTACACCAGACACATTGCAATGCTTATGTTTCATTGTTTCTGATGCAAATGGCTCGCCAAACTCTATATTATTTTGTGCTTCAAGCCTAGCCTCGAATGACTATAAATAAATAATGTCATATGCCAGGCAATAAATAACCTAACCTTCTAGGGAAAGTGCAAAACCAGCAAGAAAATGGGTGCTATAGAAAGCCTTTAATCGTACGTAGGGGAAAGCTTCAACCACCGTTATGAATAATGTCAAAATTAAAACCCACATACAGGCCCTATCCTTCCCCACAATCCACACAGGGGAATCCACCAAGCAATTCATGCCAGCATTTATATAAACTATGCTGCAAAATGAAGACCAAGCACCATAAATCAAGGGTACCCCTTCTTTTCTTGAATAAACATGAATTAAGGGGACTTAAACGGTGCCAAAGAGAGAAGATCCGATAAGGGAAAAAAATGAGAACGCCTCGATTAGGTTTTCTCTGCTGAGTAGTAGATTTAAAGCCCGTCCACGAAAGATTATCTAGCGCTGAGAGGTCTACTTTCTACAGCTATGAAAGTATGGGTACGTACGAAACATGAAGCTTCTTTTTACATTATTATGTCTTTTACCTTTTGACCTGCAAAACCGCCAAAAATGAAGCAAGAACAATGGCGTTGCTTAGTCCACCGATACCTATGACTTTGAGTAAAGTATACAGATGAATCTGTCGCCCATAGTTATAGCAATTCTTCAAATTCAAGGCATGCCACCACGTGTCCATTTGTCAGATTTTCTTTCTACTTTTCGCTGATATTAACGCCCAAATGGCAAAAAGAAAGTTTTTAAGAGGCGGAAAACCAACCCCACTTGCTGGGTCCGACCTCGTGCGCTCCGTCTCTTCTTCTGATCGATTCTTCTTCTTCGACCAATGACCTTGTACTAATCGATTTGTTCCTTTCTTATGGGTCTTTATTAGTTTCGTTCATTTTTCCCTTTCTGATTTTATCTTTCTCTAATCTTAATCCCTGTTTGCCAATTGATGTGTTCTCAGATATTGTTGCTCCAAGGCACGCCAGTGCTCATTCTTGGCGTGAAAGTGGAGGAACTCGAGAGGTTTTTATTTTTTATTTTTTATTTTCGCGTCTCTTTTTGATTTAGAGTGTGGAAGAAAGAAAAGCTCATATATTCTCTCAACGAAAAGCAAAGAAAGAAGATCCTAGAATGCATCGATCCATCGTAGACCCTAAATTTCCTCGCAGAATGATTTCCCACTATCAGCAAAACAAAAACCCTTAAAAGAAACCCCCTTCGTAATTTTCGCAAAAACTGTCAGTTTTTCCAAGTAAGAAAGGGAACTTTCAGTTTGATGCATATATCTGATGAACATTTTTCAATAAAAGATTCAAATACTTCAACATCTTGAAACTAAAAAATGCATGCATCCCCCAGATCTTTCAACCCGCAGCACTCAAACAGGGAAGATATTGAAAGAAAAGCTCTAAACAAATTGATAATTCTAGAATATTTTCTGTCTCTGTCATGACTGATCACTACATACCGACATGCATGTACAGTACAATCTTACCATACCAAAATTTCACCATCTAATTAAACAAACCTTACACAAGAACTTGATCGCTCCCGTGGCTGTCATCGTCATCGTCTCGAGCTCAAGCAGTTGCCAAAGGAACGTTCAGATCTCGGGCCGGCGAGAAGGCGAGCATAATGAGGAGGGACATGATCAGGACTGGCACGAAGAGGAGCATCAGCGGCGGTGGGGGCAGCGGCGGCAACACCAGCGGAAGCACCAGCAGCAGAAGAGTGAACAAGGCCAGGATGATCATCATCGACCTCATTAACATGTGGGCCGCTGTGCATGAAGCTGTATCTTATAACCTCTGGTGATGGGTACGAAGCAACTATCGATAATCACTCGATCATCACTGGATTGTAGATCTCTCCTCCTGGATATAAGATCATCTATGTGACGCCGCATGGTCCAGCCATTGCTGCGTTCACATTGAAGCCTCCCCTAAGACCCTCTGGAAACTCTCCCAGAAAGAGAGAGGGAGAGGGAGAGAGGGGGTGCGTGTGTGGTCAGTCAACAAAGGAGATTGAAAAGTTGTTGAAGAGAGGTTTATATATACACGCACACAGCCTAGCAGGAGAGAATAAATACGATAAGAAGAGAGAATTCCGTCTGCTTTTTAATTTTTTTTTCTCCAGATAAGGGATGTGACCCGTTCGCATCAGGGTCGGACCAATTGAAACTTTGATGATTATAATAAATTCAAATTTTAGCTAAAGGAACGTACATTTTAATGGAAGGAAGATGATCACCGTAGATGAAAAACGTGCGGGCTTCATAATCTTTATTTCATCCGGTTGCGTCATAAATGTTATCTTTATGAAAGAGAGAGGGGGGAATATTGTGGAAAATTTTAAGGAGGAGAGAGAAATGAGGGAGGGCCAGTGAAAGGGACAGCCCGGCGGGGATGGGGACAGAGGAAAGGGGGGATGAACGAGGAGGGCAAGAATGGAAACGTCTAATGACTAGGTCTTTGTTACAAGAAACCAACACTGGACTTGTCCTTGTCGATGCCAGTCGTCTTCGCCGGACTCAATCCTCCATGATTTTTGATGTTGGTGTCTCGGTTCACCCAACCCTAACGTATATATACACAACGCAACGCCCCACATCACACATCATAAGGCAGGAGAAAGAGAGAGAGAGAGAGGGGGATGGGCCAATCGTCGATATCACCATTGATTGCTCTCTCATTAAATGTCGATGCTGTTCCGGGGGCTTTGCGTGCTCCCCACTTTCGATCGGGCGTCGTCATGGTCTTGCCCGTTTCGGGAAGCTTCGAAAGCATCCCCACCACCATGAGTGTTGGTGGTGAAAAGGATTTCGCGTGTCAACATGAGTGGGGAGTTTTCCCCGGGCTCGGTTCCTAATCAAATCATGTAACCTCTTGGAGCCATACAATGAGGAAGAAATGCATCATGACTTTCGTAGTCCCTACGTATAGATGGCCAACCTAACAAAGAGGGTGTTGTTTTTCCTTGATGTGAAACCAAAACTTATCCATGATCTACGCTTAAAGCACGATCTGCACTCGCCCTTTTCAGTATACGACTCTTGCCGCTTTCCTCGGCTAATACGCTACTTCCCTCCGAGCTTCAGCCTTTTTTTGTTCCTACGAGACTCCTCGTCGTCGAACGTCACGGTCGCAAGAACGACCGTACGTGGTTCCCGAATGTCCAAGGCCCTCGATCGACAACAGTAAAGCCCTTGATTTTGTGAAGTCGTTCTGATCTGGAAAGAAAATATACACGAATCTACGACAGTTCATGATAGCTCAACAACAATACAACCAGTAACGGAGCCAATTACCTTGGAAGAATTATGTCCGAAAAGGAAATTCAAGCCTCGGAGTCTAAAGAGGAACCCCTATAACCCGAGAGAAGGGCATCTAACAAATGGTGGGCCACGCAGACTTCTTCGTCCTTCCTTCTCAACTCCCTTGACAAGGTGCAAGGCGGCTGAGTACATGCTTTCGCTTGCGCATTTTACGCTTCTTAATCTACCATATTCTCGACCGGGAAATGGCGTAGGACCAATATTATAACAAACAAGTCATTTTCAGATGACTTAACGCGCGAGGAAGTTACCTAACAACAGGAAAGTGTGCGCAGATGCGTGGAACCCTTGCATGCATCGAATTCCATTAACTTATAATACATAGTCGATCCTCCAACTATTCTGGTCTTATTAATATTTGGAAAGTCAAGGAGGTTTCACAGTAATTATCAAGATGCCCAAATCGCCAAATTGATTGGAATTGACTGGGCAGAACACTATTTCCATCAGTCATTCCAAGCTCAACTTTGTTTTGGCCTATCTTGTCCCGCACTAATTGGTTGGCTGGAGCTCAAGTTGGGAATGGGAACCTGTTATACCGGCCTTTTGTCTTTTGTAATGATGCTGAAGATAACGATGTCCTTCGGACATTGGGAGACGGATTAGGTCAAAAAGATTGAGATGGTTCATTGAATGCTCCGGATGTTTCGACATGGAAAAGCTGATGATTATCCAGTTAATTAAGAGAGCATGATATGGCGGAAAGCCTAAAGTCGATATTTTTTTACGGAAAAATCAATGGCTGAAATCAAATCCCAGCATTTGAATTGCTATGAGTCAATGAAAATAATTATTTATGAGGCGATGAAAATAATTGTTTTTGAAGTTAGGAAAATGAATTTCTCTTTTGAAAAGAAAAAATCATTGCCTCAGTCGCTTGGGCCCCAATCTCTTGAGGCTGGGCCTAAGACCTCAACACCCTCATTCGAGTCCCAAGCAACTAGTTTTGGGACACCAATGCTCATGTTTGAACCCCCAATGGCCATGCATAATCTTCAATACCCATACCTAGAAACTTAGAGGTCGAGCCTAACTACCTGGCTCCAACACCCAAGACCCTTGAGGTTGAGCTTGAGTCCCCTACACCCAAGCGTGGGTCCCTCAAGTGAGGATTGGAACCCAAACGCCTGTGCTTAGGTCTTCGCCATACTAGGCTCTAGATTTGGGCTCTCATGTTCTCTTTTTCCCGACCCCAAAGCCCCAATGATCTTGTCTAGGTCCCTAGTGCTTGAGCCTAAAACCCCAACGGCCACACTCAGGACCCTGCAGCCGATTCCATGATGCCAGAACATGGAACCTAGATGTATTTGATACTTTTTCCTCAAAAATGTGTTTGATAACAAATATTACACAATGGCCTCCATAATATTTGTAAAAAATAGTCAAATATCGAAACATGAAAATGGTTGTCCTTCGAAATAAGTTCATTTCAACAAATTTCCAGCAAATTGCATTTTCTGTGAAATAAACCAAGCTTTAATCAACAAAAACGAAGAGCGGATGCGAGTATTTTGGTTGAAAGTGATATGCTAATTATCTTTGGTTGAATAGTATATGACTTGTGCAAGCACGGGCTTGTTTTGAAACTCATGAATGTAGATCCAACATTGATTTCATGCATTGAAGATCATTTCAATAAATTTCGGTGAATTACGAAAAACAGAATGATTATAAATGTAAAAGAATTACTTTTCTCAAATAAGGACGGAAGATTTCTACCGTAGTTGATCTATCATACATTTGCTTAGGTCAAATTTACAGTATGCTGCATACTTTCTAACTTTTCAGGTGTTAATGGAAAATATTCACTAATATGTGTATGTGTGTGTTTATAAATATGATTATTTGCTTAAAATTTGGTTGGATTTATTAGTGTAAACTATTTTTGGTTAATTTTTGCTAGGACTAATAAACATATTAATCATTTAAAAGCCACCTTACATTATGCCTTAAAACTTTGTATTTATATTGAGGTGAAATCGACAGAGATTCTAGTTTGACTACAAATGGACATGCAAGCATTTACAAATATTATCATATAGAGTTATGTTATCTTGATCGAAAATTATTGACGAATTTCTGGAATTTAAAAAGCGCATGGGACAGAAAAAATGGTTGAAGTCGCCATTTATTATTATTATTAGACATAGTTAGAGGAATCCGCCTGATCTCTGTTATGGGGTATTAAGTGAGATATAAAATGTACAGGAAATTGTTTCTACGCAAATATATCAAAACCCTACCAAGACCCACCTCTCTCTCTCTCTCTCTCTCTCTCTCTCTCTTCAATTCCAGAACCGCCACAGCTCAATTGCGGCCGCCATACCTCCGCCGAAGGCCTCCTCAACACTCCTTCCTCCTCTCTTTCTCTGCAAGAACCGTAAGTTGTCCGAGGCACTGACCAAACCCAGGATACTTAGCTTGGCGCGCATCTAGACTCGAGCTCCTCCGCCATCTGCTGCTGCAGGAGCTCGACTGGTACGACGCCATTGGCGATCGATGGCGCCTGCGTCAACGAAGAGGAGAAAGAAACCGCTGCTGTTGGCGGATGTAACCTGTTGGAAGCGTCACTGGAGAGAACCGTTCAACGCCGATGGGCGACGAGAGTGACTCGTATAGCAGTCGGAGGAGAGAGGGAGAGAAAGAGAGCTGGGGTTGATGGTGATGGGTGTTAGGTTCTTTGGGTGCTTACTTTGGACATAGAATTACATAGAGCCGATCTGTTAATGTGAACATTATTTCAAATAACAACTTGAAATGACCAAATTATTTTAAATAATGATATTTTTTTTCTTTTTTTGGTCGAAAATGCTTCATTGATTGATACTAAGATGGTGGATTACAACTTATAGGAAAATCTAAACATATGATAAGATAAAGTGCATACGGGGAATTAAATACCCAATTAGTAGGAAGAGAACTAGTATTGTAGGATTTGGCAATCCAATCCACGGCTCGGTTTGATTGATGCGGTTCAAACTGCAGAAAGACATTCTTCATTTGGGCCAGCAGTTGTCTGCAATCAAGAGCATAAGGCCGCGAGGCCCAGGGGATGTGAAGTGGCTAAATAAGGGCCTTAAGCCGGTGGTGACTTTTCCAGCCATTGGAGAAGGGGTATCTTGGTTAAAAAATTGTCACTATATTTTTAAATGTTTTTTTTTTATCTTTTATACTTTTTTATTCTTTTCTTTTTTCCTCTACCCTTTCCTCGACATGGCTGTTGATGGCTGGTGGAGGTCGCCCTCGCCTGGCTTGGATGAGGGCAGCCCTCGTTGGTGTCGGGCGAGGGCACCCCTCGCCCAACTCAGGGACAGAGACCCTCGCTCAACACTACCGAGGGCTGCCCTTGCCCAACGAGGGCCACCCTTGCCCTCCCTAGTCCAATAAGCCCTCTTCCGCATGTCCTTACCTCTGGTTAGCCAGGGTCATCAGCCTTCCCCCAGGCATCGATGACCCCATCGACCATCACCACTGCCCCAACGATGAGGGGGCGATGACCATAGGCAGAAGGGAGCCTCCTACCTGTGTTTCTTTCTTTTTTTTTTTTTAGTTTTTAGTTATTTTTTATTTTTTCAAAAGAAAATAGTTTAAAATTAAAAAAATTAAAAAGACAAAATTGCTCTTCACATTTGGTGAGTTTAAGCCTTTCTTTGAAATTGATATATACACTTCAGACCCTTATGTAAGAAAATAAGGACACTAGATCCTTATTTGAAATAATGTCCACTTTAAATTATTATTTGAGAAAATGATGGTACTTTAAACATTTATTTGGAATTTTGCCTTAACGTTATGGAATTCATGTCCAAACCTCAACACGACAACTTTATTAATTTTGTCTTGTTCTTGAAACCCAAACACGATACTTTTACTGAATGGGACATGACACTTTTTATATATTCACAATTTAATCTATTATAGAAAAATGTGCTTCATATCAGGTTGGCATATAATATGTTGGCCTATTTAATTCAACGTATCTAAGAAATCATGTATAATCGGGCTACAAGGGTGAAACCGTGAATGATGCGCTTATTATTTATGTATAAACATATTAATCCATTTGCAACATTAACATACTTAAACTTGTTAGAATTCATTGTACTATCACAAGGAAATAGAGAGTAAAAGTGAGAAAAAGAAATCAAAACAAAACACAAGGTTCTATCCTGGTTGATCCACAAAGTAGGACTCTATCCAGCAACAAATTTCACTATAATTAACACATCTCGCCTCTCTATTACATCAATCAATTATAATAGAAAAATATTATAGAAACCCAACAACTATTTATGGGCACATGCCCAAACTACCATTAAAATATGGGCCCAAACTATAAAAGCCTTCTTGCAGCTTGGGTGTATTGTCCTCGCAACCCCCACCTCAAAGTAAGATCCTCGGGCCATCCTGTCAATAGGGAATATGAATTATACTCTAACAAAACTCACTAACACCTGATGTATATGTGGATCGATGTTGAAAACTATGCAAGCAACAAGCACACAAAATAATGATAGTTGTCCAAAAAGTCTTAAGTTTAGTATAGGACAGCCAATTTAGTCCTAAACTTTTTATTTTATTAATTTAGTCTTAAAATATAGTCCGCCAACTAAGGATTATATTGGTAAATCGTCAAAAAAATTAAGGCCTAAATTGTTATAATAGAAAATTTTAATATTTTTTTGACAATTTTCACCAAAATTGGAGGACTGATAAGTGGCATTTCTTCAGGTACTCGTTTGTAATCTGTCCCCTACAAACAGATATCGTTACTTTCAAGTCTTTAAGACATGGATGGTTACTTATAGAACTTTCTACAACCCTGACCCCATCAACAGAGTAATCGTCCTTTCGTGCATGCATCCATTTTCACTGCTGTTTTAGAACGCAACAACTTGTTTTACTGTAAAATAAAATAAAATAGAATAAAGATTCGTGATTAGAATAACCTGGTATATTCGTGGTGCAAAATGCTTGTCCCCCGATCATGGAGTTTGATTTAACAGCTTCACCCCGGGTTCATTGCATCTCTCAGAAGTCTCTCCTGGCGCCCACAAGCATAAATACTATAATATATAAATGAGAAACGACCTAAGTTTTCGGTTTGGAATCATCCAATCAAATCCAGAACTACGAGGTTGAGGTTTCTGACGTACGAACAGGGAATTATTCTCCCCGAACCCCATCGCTATCGGTGCCAAGTTGATCGATTTCTCAATGACCCAAATCTGTCTTTAATCAACCTGAATCGTTTAATTATTTCTCTTGTATTGGTTTCCATTTAATTTGTGGGTGCTGGCAAAGTAGTTGCGGGGTTAGACTTTCGGCTTTCTATCCGACCACACTTTTTTCACAGCTTGCTTCATATGCATTGACATATATGAGCGAATTTTTTTAAAGATAACCTTTATGACGGCCTACATGTATATATAAAGGCCACTTGAGAATATATTAAGCAACGTATATCAGCATTTAACTTTATTTGAATGTGTCGGTCACTCTTAGGGCAGACTTTTGCTGGCTGTAGCTTTTCTTTTTCAAAGTGGTATCGAGTATATATTAATTTTTTACTCTCTTCACAATTGGTATAACTTAGTTTTGTATTTCCAACAGGTCTTAAAACCGTGAACTTTGCTATTTGGAGAAAACCTTGGGTACTCCTCGAACACATGCCCTACCTATCAATTTAAGAACTGTTCAGACTTGGTTAATGTTTGCGATGGCTAAAGAGCCTAGAGGGCTTGGGAGAGACGGTGATCAATGAGGTAAAAATTAAGGGTGTCAATTCATGTTCGTGTTTCTTATGTCAGTCAATATAGAGATATGTACTACAAAACTGATCGATTTGCTCACAACACAATCAAATAATTGTGTCAACCTACGTCACACGAACATGACTAAAAAATTAAAAGGTTGACATAATTTGCTTAAAAGTGGGTCGGAGAGTCAACACAATTAAATGATCCGCATAATATAAAATTGACTCGCCAACAAAAATCAGATACAAAATATGCTAAATTTTTCATAAAACACATGAACAAATTGTAATTACTTGTTGGTAATCAATGAAATATCATCAATTTAAGATCTTTTTTTTTTTTTGTAATCAAGGATCCACCAAGCCCGCCTTTCGCTTACACTAATCGGCAACCCACGGCCCGTACAGTGCATGGTGCATCTCGAACCAAGCGTCAATACCTTGGGGGAGGCTAGCCTAAGACCCCTTGGGGGAAGTTAGCCCAGGACCCCAACACTTGGACCCCCTGCTTAAGACATTTTAGCAACGAGACCTCCCGCTTTGCGGTGAAAGGGAAAAGACATTTTAGCAACGATTAAGATCTCAAACCCCGACCTCGGCGGGTGGGAAAGAGGAGAACGCGTTTAAGACATACCTGCCCGGCCTCCCTTCATTGACCTCCCGTTTGGTTGAGTATCAAATTAAGATCTTAATAGTGAATAACACGGAGAAATAATCTTATAACTAATTGTATCTAAACTAGTCCCGTACAAGTCTTATCCACAATAACCCTTGATTTCGACTTATGCTAATCAATTTCTTTTGTGTTGGGTTGGACACAAACATGACATAATCATGCCTCACGGGTTGACACAAAATTGACAAATACCCAAAATCAAATTTATTATCTAGTTCTGTTTGGTAAATCCAAATAGTGCCTGATTTTTATTTTTTGTTCCGGGAATCGGTTTGGGAACAAGAAGGGTCAGCGTTTGGTGAAATTTTTGTTCCCGAGAACAAATTTCTATTTTTTTGTTCCTAGAAGTAAATTTGGAACATAATCAAGAAAAAAAAGAGAGTTAATTCTTGTTCTGGGAACAAATCTAAGAATCAAAACCAATTCTTCTTCTTCTTCCATTTCCTCTTCTTCTTATCTTTTCTTCTTCTTCATCGACCGCCATCCCTGCGGTTGCTATCGTTCGCTGCCATCCGCCGTTGGTCACCGCCGTCCACCTCCATCCACTATCGGTCACCGCCATCCGCCGCCAATCGCCGGTAATCGATTTGGTGAGCTTGCTGGAAGCAAGTCCCGCCACCGGCAAGCTCGCTGAAGGCAAGCCCAACCACCAGCAAGCTCACTAGAGGTCCGCCTGGCCACCTGCGAGCTCACCGAAGGGCTGGGCAAACCTCATGACTTGCAAGGCCGAGCCTCACCGGTGACCGCGGGCCTCGCCTAACCCGGCGAGGCCGTCTTGGCCACCGGTGAGGCCAAGCCTTGGCGGGGCTGGGCGAGCCTCGCCGATGACCAAGCGGGCCTCACCTAGCCTCGACAAGGCTCGCCTAGCCCCGCCAGTGGCCAAGCAAGCCTCGCGTAGCCCCAGCGAGGCCGGCCTACCCACTAGCGAGGCTCGGCGAGGCTCGGTGACGCTCTAGTGAGGTCGCCGGCCTCACTGAGGGTTGGTAACGCTCTGGTGAGGTCGCCGGCCACCGGAAGAAGAAGAAAATGAGAGAGAAAAGAAAAAGAAAATGAAAAAAATATAAAAATTAAAAGAAATTTGAATTTAGAATAGAATTAATGATTACGGTACCAAACACAATTCTATTTCAGAATCAGAAATTTTGGATAGTTACCAAATGGCTTAAAATGCTTAGAAATTACTCTCGGGAACAGAATAAAAAATAATTATTTCTGATAAAAATCTGTTCCCGGAAACAAAATCGTTACCAAAGGCCCCGTAATTGTATTGTGTCAAAAACTGTCATTCCTAATAGTCTTCTTGTTAGGTGAGAATTTGTTGATTATGGCTCGAAGGGTTGCCGTTGAATTCAGAGCAGCGCAAGTTTGTGATCATCGGGACAATCGAAATGTTAGCAGCAGCATGCAGACAATGGTGGAAGAGAGGCGCGAGGAAACAGTTTGCCTGGCTCCTAGATGAAGCAGGACGCCGAGAGGGTACCCGGTCCCTCGACGCTGTCCTAATTCAACAATTCTATTTTATATAGAATTTGCAAAAACCCTAAAGGGTTGAGCCGAGTGGACATCATGAGAAAACTCTTCTCTTATGATGGGTATGGCTGTTATTTAGCATTGGGGAACGCTTATTCACAAGTGCTTCAGTTGATTGTATCTCCGTTTTGCCAACTATAGTGGAATCATCCCTTCGATCTCTCCTCGTTGAACAGACAGCATGGCTTCAAACCACATACATCTCCTGTGGTTAGGTCTAATTTTTGTCTACTTTTTCTCGAATCATTTCGTTTATTGACACTTCAGGGTATACAGAGAAGGTCTTAACCCCACACATAAATCATCTCACCAAATCAAATTGTTAATGTCCACCAACAGATGGTCACTTCATAAGATTACGATTTCCTGAATTAAAGTCAAAACCTGCGATCACGCCGGTGCCAATAATAAACCTCCTTTTCTCTATCGGATACGTGCCGACGCAAATGTCAAATTTTTGTCTTTTGTGCTGGATCCATTGCATGTCTTCTTCTCTCTCTGGGTTGTTGACTCCTACCAGTCCCACGTAAAGCCGTTCGTAATCGAGCGCTAGTTCACAGAGAATGATTCTCCTCGGCTTGCGCAGCATCTTAGGATCAACTTGTGGCGGGGTTTCCTAATCCGACCCTAAGCCCTAGACCATGCCCTCGTTTTTGCTGAGCTTTTTGTCCATGGCCGGTTTTATAATCTAATCCGCCGAACGCAACTTTCGGTCTCCTACCGGCTGACCTCGTGGCAACTAGCTCAACTAGTTCTATGTTAAATTATTTGCCGCTCAAACCCGTACGGGTGGCCAAACTCAAACGAGAAAAAAATTAACATGGGGGAGCCCCACATGCTGTACCAAAATTAATTAATTCCACGATACCAATGCCGGTAGCGAAGTACATTGCACCTGCTTGTTTCTTTGTATCAAGAAAGCAAAAGGTGATAAGAGAGTTATCCAGATAACGATTAATAATTATGCCGGAAGCTAAAATATATAGGTGAAAGGCATTGTCCGTACGAGGATATAAAGTATTGATCCATCCATTAGAAGATTCAACCATATATAAATAGGCAAATGGATCCCTATTCTGCAAGAGTTCGAAATGAGGATCCTTATGGATAAATAATAAATTGAAAATGGATCCTCATGGGTGTCTCAAGAACAATTATCTAACATGTCTAATAAGAAAATACATTTGATTATGATGTATATATATCTACTCCAAGTTCTTAATGGCATTCAATTTCTCTTCTAATCTTAAAGTAATAGTCTCTATCGGTTTGAATATATTATGAAAAAATTAGTGCAACTGGGAGCTAGAACTAGCGAGGAATGTACCCTTTGTCGAGCTATAGTCTCTACAGAGTTTTATTTGTATCGCGAGGGATTTGATTTTGAGAATTTTGGTGGGATATGACATATAATTTGATGAGATCGCAGCATGACATATCTTGGTTTTGTCAAGGGAAGCATGCAATGAAAATGGGCCGGGCCATGAAAAGTCTTCCTCAAATGGGCCGGCCGTAAAGGCCCATTTAATCAAACGTCAATTCATCTATCCCTTTTGGGTTGAATTCTGTAGTCCAGCACACCTAAATCTTGCGAATGGTCCAATGCTGAATCTCAGCCATGGAATGAAAGGGGGTTTCGATTTTGACCGCCTGATCATTTACAAAAATGGAGACTAGTCGATCGGTTGTTGGTAGTAATTCACTCGCCATTTCATTAAGGTAACGGTTATCAACTTCATGATCGGCGACAATTAGGACATACTAAGACTTATAACACCGATAGGTTCCTTCGATTTAGGAATCAAGATATTGATGTAAGTTTATTCATGATAGGAAAAAATGGGTACAGAATAAAACAAGGTAGTTTACAATTTCTCATAGCTTTCAAATTGGCGAGAGCTCCAAAGATATAAATTTCAATATATACATATACCGTATAATATGTATAAAAGTTATACCTCTCTAATGTTTGCAAATCTATCTCATTACACTAATCTGAAGTTTTTTGCTAGGGACCGTGTGATGCATGTCTTCCTACATGATGTGCTTGATGCCATGAATAAAGATCTGTGTTGTCAGATTGGATGTCTTAATTTAATGATGGATCAGAGTTGCAGTTTAGTATTTTCTTGCTTTCATTGTCCATTCTTATGATGCTTAGGATAAGAAAGATTCCTTGTTCATGGTGTTTCTGGACATGCTTAGTTGATATTTTCTTGGCTAGGTTTTCTCAGGGGTCATGATAAAAGGAAGAAAATATTAACACATTCGACACGTTTATTGGCCGCTGTAAAGTTCGTGAAATATTATATATATATATATATCATATGCTCTTGCAGTACACTATTTTTTGGTATTCCGAAATTCACTGTAGATGTTGATCTTATTATTTCTTTGGGTCTTAATAAAGGACATCAACTAATTGTGAGGTGTTTCGGAAATAGAGAAAAATATCAAAAAAGTCTTAAACATGTTACACTGATACAAATTTAGTCATAAACCTTTTAATTCTTCCAATTTAATTCTAATTTTTTTTTTACATTGATACCAATTCGTCCATCCGGCCAATTTAGATTGAAAATTGTTGACATGGAGGCCAATGCTAACGTGGACATTTTAAAATAATTTTTCAATTTACTATTTATTTAATTTTTTTCCTTTTTTTTCCTTTGTTTCCTTCTTCTTTTTCTTTGTACTGTGGACAATACTAGCTACAAACGACGGCCAACGAGCAACCCTCGCTAGCCACAAGCAAAGGTTGCCCTTGCCAATCCTCGCCTATGGTGGATTGCAAGCCATGGCTAATACCAACCACAATCGAAAGGCAAAGAAAAGGAAAAAAATTAAAAGGAAAGATAGTAAAAAAATCGAAAAATTATTAACAAATTATTTTAAAATATCTATGTTAGTGTCGACTGTGCTATGTAGAACAGTCGGAATCCAAGTTAGCAATTTCCAACCTAAATTGGTTGAATAGATTGAATTTATATCAATATGAAAAGTTTTAAGACTAAATTGGTCTAATTAAAAAGTTTATGACTGAATTAGTACAAATGTAATAGATTTAAGACTTTTTTTTTGTACTTTTCCCTTCAGAAACATCATGAAGATTACTTTGTGAATACCCAATATATTCTCATAACTGAGAGTTGCTCAATGGCCCTTATCATGTATAACCAAAAGTTGACCATATAAATTATCAATTTATATATAACCTATTTCAAAGCGTAAAGGAAATGTAGATGTTAAGGACTTTGCGTTATTATATAGATTAAAAAAAAACGTTTATTTTACCTATGCAATTAGTGTTTTTTTCTTTTTTTGGTAAAACTCATCATCATCATCATGGTTCTAGAATTATAGCTTCAAATTACTTAAACTGAAAAAGGAGTTGACTTCGTTTAAGCAATACACTACCTAAAAAGACATTCCGTCAACAGCCTTTAAACAGTTATTTGTTTAAAAACTTACATATTCAAAAAAAGAATTGTGCAAAGACATTCTCAGATTATATACAGGATATTTACAAATACATAATTAGAACACCTAGTCGAAAGGCTACACTGATAAATTTAAATAATAATGGAGGGACAATTACTGTATTACATTATGATCTGATTCTAATGTTGTAGGAATTTTACTTCCCTTCCCTTCTGATCATATAACGCCAACAGTTTCTCCTTCAAAGCCTCACACTCCATCCCCCGACTTCTCTCAACCTTCACATTTCAAATGATCATCATTCAAACAACATGCTATTGATATATCTATATACCATGTCAAGAAATTAAATTTGCAAGTCCAGTTACGACTAAAGAAACTAATAATAAACTTACTGAAGTACCTGAACGTGTAGATTGTAGAAGGTTGTTCTTGTTCCTCCAAATGACTCGAATGTGGAAGCGTTTATCAGAGTAAAGCCATGATGATCCAGGTTAAGCAAGATCTCAGAGAAGTCGACAGTATTCTGAGTCATGACCTTTGTTGTGCATATTTGGATTGCAACCTCGCTCTCACTTAAACAATTTGTCGAAATAGATGGCATCGGATTGGAAAGTGCACCTTTTCCTTTGCTGATTTCTTGGTGAGTGCAGTCATCTATTCCTTGGGTGGCATTAATTCTTGATAGAAGTTCTTCCTTCTCTTGAGCGAGTATCTGCACTTGCTGTTGCAGTTCTGGTATGTATTTCAGCACTTGAGACACTGTCGCCGGAATACTCAACTTTTCCTATAGGGAAAAGGACAAGATCTAACTCTGTTAATTTCTCCGGACCCAATACTGAAAGATAACTGAGTATGTAGTGACTTGAAGCAGCTACAAATAAAAAGTGTATAACATCAAGTTATACATTAAGGATTTAGAGAATAGAGCAAAAACTGGGGTTCATATGTGATCAACAATATTGTCTGCTAGCAAAAACTAGGGTTCACATCCGTACTTGCTGTTGCAGTTCTAGTACGTTTTTCAGCACTCGAGACACTGAATACTCAACTTTTCCTATAGGGAAAAGGACAAGATCTAACTTTGTCAATTTCTGCAGACCCAATACTAAAAGATAACTGAGTTTGTAGTGACTTGAAGCAGCTAAAAGTAGAAAGTGTTGAACATCAAGTTATACATTAAGGATTTAGAGAATAACACAAAAACTAGGGTTCATGTGTGATCAACAACATTGTCTACTAGCTGCTACTCTTTAGTATTCTCTCCATCACTTTTCCTAAATTGGCAGAGTTTACCCGGGGAAAGGTAATATAGAAGACTAGCTCTAATAACTTCCTTGTAGATGAAGGACTTAAGGATTACCGTTTGTTCAGCAGATGGAAGCAGCGAACGGAGTGCAGAGTACAAACTGTTGATTTTCTTCCGCCGGTCGCGCTCACAGGCATTGTGGTTCAGCTTCTTGACCATCGTGGCTTCGCCGTTCGTCGCCGCAGCTGGGATATTGAGATGATCAAGTACTACCTCAGCAAGAGGAGATGGTGATGACAAGAAGGCAAAATGGAGAGGAGGTGGTGAAGAGAAAGGGTGGGCATTTCGGCCCATGTAGTTCTCTTGTTCACGGCTTGTTGAATCCTCGAAGGGCCAATTACTAGGAGAACAAGACAACATTTGTATGACTATTTTTTTTTCCCCTGAGTTTTCTGATATTTTCAGTTCCCTAAGAAGTTGGGTGATCATGACTTGCTTATATATAAACCTCCATTAAAAATGTCAGCTATATAATAATGGCATAATATGTTGGGAAAAGATGACTCGAGGTGAGATCATCAATTGCTTACACATAAACTTCTCTTGAGGACCTCAGCTAAAGATTAATGGCATTGATCTCTTTGGACTGCAATTTAATTATGGATCTCTCTTATCTCAACTTTCTGCAGCGTGCATAGGTGTGTCTCCACTTGTGTGCACGACTTGTGGGGTTGGGCGGCTAAGCCTCTTGCGCTCACTTATTGCAGCTGTCCATCCACCAGCTTACTCCTTCATTATCCTATTTTCACATATAGAGAGATGAGAGCAGCAGTTCTTTTTTTTTTCTTGATTTATTTTTTCAGTTACATCATACAAACCAAACAAAAACATATGTTAAGCTCGTTAGAGTCACCTTTCATCCCCTTTTTATGGTAAATTCTCTTTCTACGAACAACGCAAGTGTCATAACTTTTGTATGGTGTACACTTAAATGCTATAATTCTTTTTTTTTTTTGCCTCAATTAAATGTCACAAATTTGAAAAATCAATCACTTGAGTACCATAGGCTATTTACCTCACCGAAAAATCCGACGTGGATGCAAATTGTCCTACTTAACTTCGTTGGGACTAATGTGAATGAATTTTTAATATTTAATTATTTTTTATTTTTTATTTTGACTTTTCTTTTCCTTTTCTCTCTCTCAAGTGACCCTTGCCGGCCATAAAAGAAGGGGGGCAAGGAAAAGAAAAAAAAACACAAAAAATTCAAAAATTTAAAAAAGAATCTAAAAAGATTAAATAACATTAAAAAATCAATGTCAGATGGGAAATTAATAAAAAAATCCATATAAGATGATTTATTAGATATGGCACTTAAATGATTGATTTATTCCGATGTGATATTTAAGTGATCGAAAAAAAAATTATGACACTCAAATAAGTATTATACTAAAGTTTTAACATTGGTGTTATTATTTTCCCCTCAATAACCCTCCCCAACTTATTGGAAGTTTCAGTCTTACTTTCTAGCTTGATTAAGCTTAATGGTTTTTTGTCTTTACTAGTGGGTCATTTGGAATCGATCGGAATATCATATATATATCATCTTCAAGTATACGCTTCAATTACTTTTCAATAAGATATCTGATGTAGACTTTCCTTTTGCTGTTGGAACTATCTTAATGACACAACACAAATATTGTCAATGGTTCCAAGGATAAAATGAAATCCAGTTTTCTCCTTATTTTTCTGAGTATTTGTTTTATCAAGTGTTTTCTGAATCATTTGTCAACCAAAAGAGAATATTTGATATATATATATAGATAAACGGTATTAGTAATGATCATTGGTCTGATTTTATATTTCCAACTTGACAAAAGGCATTTCATATACTAGTATTTTGTATCACTTTCTCGAGAATACTTAACTAAGGGGACGGCCGTTTGTTTAATGCCAGATTAGATGTACAACCGCGTTGGCGAAAGCCTCATTAATCTTTAACCTTTTTCTTCCTCTTTTCTTTAGGATTCTTTTGGTGAGAAACGGGCGGCGAAAATAGCGGCTCGCGGATTGCGTATGCCATGCACAACAGAGCACAAGCAAACAACGAGGTCGCGACAGAAATCCCCGTGCACGAAGAGGCACGCCACGTGAAAGCGCGCGATCTCCTCGTGCTCGCTTGCAATATTGACGAGCAGATATTAATATAATACCCAACGATACCAGAGGAGTTTCTCGCCAGGACTTGGCAGAAACTTTTCTCCTGAAGTGCCTATTCTTAGGTTAGTGCATCTTCAGTCTTGTCTACGAAATGTTCTCCCGACGGCTTCCGGTGTCAACATTTACATGGTGCTCCTTGGGACAAGAGAACTTGACCCCATTGGCAAATTGGCATGGGTTAGGTCCCAACTTCCTGCAGAGGATAATGGCTTAGGAGGGCTTTGTCTATCAAGTAATGATAAATTCAACCCGACTTCTTGGATTCCCCCTCTCTTTTCACACCGAGCATCGTCCTCCTTCCCGTCTTCTGCATACTTGGCCTAGCTTCTGGAAATGATGGATATCTCTCTTGATCCTCCCGGTCCGATTCGACACCATTCGGAACACCAGAAGTCCGCCGGTCGTGTTGGAGAGCCGCCACCCTCTCTCCCACAGGAAGAGAATCCTCCTTTGCCAGTGACACGGTTGAAGAACGCCTCTGCGTGACGGTCGGCCTTGACTTCACCGAGCACTTAAAGCAATGAATGCACCAGTTCGTTCCGCTGCTATTTCAGCACGCGAATGGGTGTGCATGCCACAGGTACATAGGAGAAGTCATTACCAAGACTGAAAGGGGAACATAAATTCAAGAATATCACCAAAAAATTCATGAACTTATTACAATTATATTAATTCAATCATAATTTTTTTTTGTCAATTGAATCCTAAAATTTTTGCGCTAACATGGATGTTAGCCGTCCAAAGAACGTTGACATTAATAATTTTTTAATAATTTATTTATTTTTAAAATTTTTATTAATTCTTCCTTTTTCTTTTCTTTTTCCTTTATTTATTTTCTTTTTTTCCTCCTCCTTCTTCCACTGCCGGCAGGAGGAAAAAAAAAAGAAAAAAAAAAAGAATCAAAGAAAAATTATAAAATATTAAATATTAAAAAATTCAAAAAAATAAAAAATTATTAAAAAGTTGTCTATCGCCCACCAGATGGTCAGCATGGTTAAAATTAGCTGAATGGATTAAATCGGAATTAATGTAAAAAGTTTAGCATTGAATTGGTAAAAAAAAAATTAAAATTAAATGTACATAATTGTAATAGATTTAGGACTTTTTGATAATTTTTTTCATTTATTCACAAGAATTTTCCGCAAATGGAACTAGCACTGTCCACCACGTCATCCATGTCCATGATCGGCTATGGAGAAAATTCGTTTTGGAACGCAGAGATTTCTTTTCGCTTAAATCCACCCTTCCTCCGTTGACTGAGACTTGGCAAAGGCAGCAGACTATTCTAAACGGTCATCATCCTCCACTGCCAAGATTGTTTGGTAAGATTCATAAAAAGAAGTAAACTAACTTCTTTTTTAACTTTTTGCCCAAATCTAAAATATATATCCGAATAGTTAAAAACTATAAAAATATCATATCTGAATCCATGCATCAGCATTTATATATTTTGAAAATTTCAAATATTTAAGATAAAAAAGAATCAAAATACAACATCGAATAAAAGGTTAAAAAAACATTAAAAAAATTAATTATTAGTAAAATAAATGGAGATCGCTAAATATACTCTTAAGTGTTAGTGACACTGAATAACCGTTGGTGGAATAGGATAAAAAAAAATCAGCTGGTTAACTATTAGTAAATTATATAACATTTTTCAAGTTGAATAGTTTATTGAACTTTATTTATTTATTTTTTTGGTCGGGTATTGACCTTTTGAAAGCTTGTAACTTACCAATTTTTCCAATAACTTCTACCATTTTTTAGTAGCTTATCCACGTTGTTTGACGCATGCTATAGCCAGTGCTCTGAAATTATCGACTCTTAAGTCAATTAACCAACCACGATTTGAGTGACGTAATATCTATCCGATTAAAAGGGGCGTTGCTATTCCACCATTCCTGACAAATTATTTCAGAACTTAAAAATGTACAGCTAGTATTTACACGTACAGGCAAGAAGAATTTCTCTGTACAATTGGGCATCTGAACTTTCCGGACTCTTAGTCATGGCTGAACATGTCCCTTGGCAGCAGCGAGCTGTTTCTTGAGGTTGAGGACCTCTGTGCCGTATGATGCCAAACGATCCTTGAGCTTTCCTGAAGCCTCCTCGTACTTTCTATTCATCAGGTCTTTTTCATTTAGTGCTTCGGTGCATCGATATCTCATGGCGTCCAACTTTGCCTGTGTCCACCGTAGTCTCATCCTCAACTTCGCTTTTTCCTTGCCATTGTTGACTTCTTGCTGTTTGTGAATCAGGTGACAATAAATTAATTATGATACTTGTAAAGTCAAAGCTTTTGGCAAGAGGAACCAAACAGGATGCAGACAACTCTTTCTATCATTGTTCCTCCCCTGAGACCCTATCACCTCACAAGTCACAACTTAGCAGAAGCACAATACTAAAAACAAAATCCATACATTACCAAGCCAGAGCATGAGTCATTTCCACCAAGATAAGGCGATTGTTTCCGCCAAAAGACGGTGTCAAAATCAAGCAAATCTAATGCCTCAAAACATGAAGGGCCATCCCAAAATTTAGCAGAGGTAGTTTCTCCACATCTACCTAAGCCCCAATTGCCAACTCCATTGTAGAGCTCAAAGTGTTAACCAAGAAACAATACAATTATGTTGAAAACAGCTTTTCCATCTCAATGAGGATGCCGCAACTCCTAATCAGAGTGGATGGTCAAAAGATTTCAGGGATTTTAGCTTTCTGATTAAAATACATTATGCAAGTGTCAATGTCGAAATTATACACAAATTCGACCCCCAATGCACCTGAAGGAAAAGCATGTACACCATCTAAAAGGAGGGAACGAATAATAGTTCTGCTGAATAATAAGACACAAAGTCTGGATTGTAGCAAGACTAAATAGACAAAAGAGACTACTGATATAACAAACAAAGCTGTTAAGGCTGCTTGAACCACATAATATGTTCCTCCATGTGAAAGTTGTGCTTCTACCAATTTCACACTGTACATTATAATGTGATAAAATTAACCTGACATACTCGAATAGAACAAGGCTAATGCAGAGCATGTTCCAGTAATCTCAGACCTCAACAACCCCCAGTAGCATATTGTATTGTGTTGTAGACATATAGAAGTTGTTGAATTTCGCACATGCTACATAATATAACTATTAAACATCTAATCCCAAGATCTACTACTTATGAGAATACCAAGTCTATCAGCAAAAATCTTTTATAGAGAAAAGGATGGACATCCCCAGTGGGCAAACTTACAGTGTGCAGCCTTATTTCCGTAGTGGAAATCCGTCAGACAGTAGTCTGCTTGAACTTGGGCCTCAGATATCTGAAAGAAAACACCTCACCCTGTAACTTCTGATTCTTTTTATGCTCAAGCACTTTCATCAAACTACCTTGTCATGTTGACTTATTTTCAGGGATTCAAGTTTAGCCATGTGCCTTTGCTGCTCCTCTAATTGAGTCTTTAACCTATCCCGTTCATTTGTTATGTTATGAACTTCGCTCTTGAGATTCTGAGGACAGAAAAACAATTACAGTAAAGAGAATGCCATCGGCACTGAAAACTTACAGCATAATGTCACGGCCCGAAAAGCCAAGCATTGATCGAGAGTTGATCGATCGGCCCGTGACAATAATCTGGTCTTACTGAGCATGGGAATCTTAGAGGATATTCTTTCTGAACAATCTAACCTGCAGATTACTTGCCAGATCTGTTCCAGTTTCTAACTCTCTATGTTTGATAAGAAGATCTTCCTTTTCTTTCTTAAGAATGTCCAGCTCCTTCTGTAGCTTATTTGCTCTCTGGTAAGCATCATTACACTCCAAATATATGGTCTCGAGTTCTGATTTCATTGTCTGCAGGGAAATGAATCAGTTAGCCTGAAAACCATCGACCGAACTGCTCAACTTTTTACACTTCCATCCATAAATTAGCAGAAAAGATAAGTGCTTACAATTTGGGAATGTTTGTTCTCCACATCAGACAATTCGAGGGCATGTTTCAGCTGTTCAATCTCTAAAGTCTTCTGCATACTGCAAATAAGTTGAATAACCGAAACATTAACATTGGTGAAACGGATGTCAGAGGCTTGATTTACTGGAAGCTAACCCTCCTACTGGCCACCTAACCACATAAGCTCATAATGAAGCAGGAACTTCATTGATCTAAAAATTAACAATCTATAAAATGCCATCATTCCCCATTAGCAGGGGAAATTTTTGAAATATATATCCAAAGAGTGCAGTTAATTACAATCTTTTTAGCCACTTTTTCGAGCCAAAGCAGAATAGGATAACATTTAAAGTAATAGTACTCAGAGCAGCACATGACAAGATTGAAAAGTATTCCCATGGATCTCAACTATAAGAGCAATGGTTGAGACAAACCTGTGCTCTCTCTCCAGTTCTTTCTCTTCCTCATAAAGTTTTAATTGCTCTCTAAGGACCTTGCATTGCTCCTTAGAGGATTCGAGTTCATTTTTC
Source organism: Eucalyptus sideroxylon (assembly GCA_014182405.2). Taxonomy (NCBI): domain Eukaryota; kingdom Viridiplantae; phylum Streptophyta; class Magnoliopsida; order Myrtales; family Myrtaceae; genus Eucalyptus; species Eucalyptus sideroxylon. The sequence continues at coordinate 770,104 of CM024552.2, forward strand.
ACCTTACATTCCAGAGAAGAGGGATCGGAATAAGATGGAGTTCTCCCTCACATATAATCCAATTGATTCTAAACATCCATAACAAACACAAAGAAAGTGACACATGTAATATGCATGACCGAATTAGCTTTTACCAATTTCATGCAGAAAAGAAGTTTCCTCCAAAGGGAAAGATAGTTAAATGAAAATCGATCCCTTCTACAATCAACAAATGAAGTTTGCATTTATTTACCCTCTTTCAATGTCAACGGAATTCGTTCCAGGAGTCACTAAGAAATTTACCCTATATTAGTTAACCTCTCAAAAACTGTAGTTTGAAAGCATCAGCCCTCATCAGTTATCCTCAGTTGTTTAAATATTTGATTTATAGTTGACAAGTCACCAGTTTTTCTCAGACTATTTCTATTAATTTTATTGATTTTAAAGAACTTCTGTTTTACCTAATTGTCAATATGTATTGTCCAGGTTTTTCAACTTGTCGATTTAGAAACTTAACAAAATATAACCATTGCAATAAAATAGATACATCCACAAATTAAATAGTAAAAAAGTAATTTCACAAACCCAGAAGATCAAAGACCTCTAACCAAGACAGTTTTCGCCATTCCAGCCAGGATGTTAATTCAGTTCCATGTATAACAATTGAAGAAAAGGTTTGTAGGTTTTTCTTTGGGAGATAATAAATAGCTCCTCGGTAATTTTGCATGCGATTATTGAATGTGTTTTCCCAAACTTAAGCATCACACTCATTGCAATCCCTTGTTGGAGCACCATTTAACGTGCATGTTCTTGATCTATAGTGAGGTACTGTTCAACATAGGTGGAGTGAGCAGCAAATGCATGACAAAAATAAGAGGGGCAAAAAAAAAAAAAAACAGAGGACATAATTTTATCTACAGAAGGTAAATCCATTTCCATCCATTAGCGAGCTTGCAAGTATGCAGAATGCAAAAGTGAGGTGACAATTTTGATGATTAGCACCTGCATTGTCTGGTCAATATGAACAACAGGGCCCTTAGACCTTTTCGAATCAATTGCAATTGAATCACGCCATCTCCCAGCAAGTGACTCCCGTTTATTGATATCCCTTTCTAAAAGAGCCTTCTGACCATGCAATAATTTTATCTCCCGCTCAGCAGATGCTTTTTCACCCTGATGATGCAGGAGTTCATGAGTGATCTTGTTATTTGCAGGAAAGTAAAATGAACGATGGCAAAATTTAATTCGCAAGACACCTCAAGCTTAGTCTTTTGTTGGACAGCATTCCTCAGCTTGAATTCAGTCTGTTTCAACTTCAACTTTGTTTTATCCAGATCTTTCCTCATACTCTCCCTTTCTTTCGCCAAGGTGGATGAGGATAAGCATGAAATTTCCTTTTGAAGATTCTGTATTTGGGATAAAAGTTCCATCTTTTCCAATTTAGTTTGCTCCTTGAGTTCCTATGTAAAGACCGACATCTAAGATAATGTGTAGCAATGTACCAAAGCCGAAGCATTACACTAACCAAACTTACCGCTAAGGCCCTTTCAGAACTTTCAGCATCAGTTTTCAATTCTTGTATTTGCCTCTGGAGACCATCAGAGAAATCTTGCAAAAGAATCTGCATTTCATATTCAGTTGCACAGAAAATAATTTAGACTAATCAAATAGTGACAACCATATTTTCCTAGTGAAGAAGTACAGCACCTTCTCACTCTCAAATTTATGAACTTTCTCCTTGATGAAATCATGCAACCTCCCACGGTGAATGGTAACTAATTTCTGTTGCTGAGATGTCTGACTTGAAATGGTCTTAATATCCTGCATTCAACCCAACACTTATATATACCGGCCACTGTAGCACAAAAGGGCTTTTATTTTCAGTTAAATTGGATAGGATATATCAATAGAATGCCTAATCCAGGTGCCAGGAGATCTAAAAGTTCAGAAGAGTGAGCCTACTCCAGGTGCCAGGAGATCTAAAAGTTCAGGAGAGTAATCTGCCACTATTCAGATTATGGGGTTGAATGTGCACCAATATTTGTAGGTGAGTGACTTAGATATCAGAAATCTTTCTTTTGGGATGGTAAAATGCAACAAATACTCACAACAAGGGTGCTTGACACACTCGAAAAACACTGGAAAACTTCATCGACTAGCGAAAAGGCACCATCTTCATAATTTTGCAAATTTTGGACTTCCATCATCATATCTTGAACCTCCATTGACAGCTCGACCAAAGAATCAAAGTTGCCCTCCTGAAGAAGAGACAAAATTTGTTAAGTTCCAGTTTTTGTTTTGAGAACATTGGTGCAGCAAAAACAATGCAAATATCCCTAGATCACAGAGATAGAAAAGCAGCAACGACATGCATTATTTGACACCAAAGATGCATTGTAAGCATGTCTTTCTTGAGCATTCCGAGCCTCCTTATTGCACTGAGAAGTTCTTCATGAAGCTATAAGAATGACATCCAATCCAACAGAAAATAAGATAGAAGCATGTAGTAGAAGTTATAGAAGTTGAAACATGCTACGAAGTTATAAAAGCTACAGAACTTCCTTGGCAGAATGAGGCACAGTCACTATGCAAGACCTACAAGCACACTCGTGCTCATGAGAGTTTTGGCTGTGCAACAAATCATAGATATGTACATGAGCACATAAACTAAGCTTGACGCATACAGCATATACAGAAACCTACCATAAAAAAAATGGACTTGGACATTAGAGATGACGACACTAAAAGCTGAGAGCATACTTGATGCACATCCCTAGGAAGGGGCACTATGTCCTTCCAATACTTATGCTTAGAGATTACCTAAGGACCCATATATCGTGATACCTTCTGATTATTTTTTCCCCTTCCTTAGTTTACCCACAATGCATAGTTCATATGATAATTGCACATTTATAAAAGAGCATAACATTCTTTCCTTTTCCATTTTGATTTTCACAAAACTTCTCCAGATAACAGTACTTCTATTTTCTTCTCCTTTCTCTTAAAGATTGTTTTGAGCTAAATACATCACTAGAGAATTGCTTCCATTCATACATAGGCATTTATGTTTTGGCATAAAAAAGGCTGCAAACAAGTGATAAATACCTCCTCAAACTTCTTCTCAACAGATAATTTGTTTTCTGCTGCCATCTCAACATAATTATCCAAATTCTGCTGGCTCAAAGTTTCCTCAATCTCCATAACCTTAATCTAGAATGTAGAGACGACAAAATAAATGAATTTGGCAGAAAATTGACCATGATTGGACTGCAAAAAAAAATTGAGAAAGAGAAATGTACAGGGAAAATAGAAGGATACCTGATCATGGAGTTGCTCAATCACAAGATGAGCCTCTGGCTCTCCAGGACATGTAACATTATTTTCTTGTTTTACGTAAGAAACCAGTTCAGCTTCAGTCAGCATTCTCGTTGAACAATCAACTTGAATAGCATTGGCAATTCTCTGTAGAATACCAGAGAGGAAAGGAAAACGTGACAAACAAAAAAGCGACAATACTATAGGGAAAGAAGCAGATGCAAATAATTACCTGAGCTTCAGATTCCATCCTCAGATCCTCATACTCTGCATGGATATCTACAGATTCATTGATGACCTGCCACATCACGAGCTTTAGATGTTGAAATTCAAAAGAACATACATTATGAACTGAAAGGCTTTTCACAAACCACAGGTGCACTTTTATTTTTGACTGCCGCTTTCCTCCTACTAGTCACGTGCTGCAGAGCTCGTGGATGAGGAAGATTAGAGTCTTCCACTTACTTTCGATTGCTCAAATTTAGCTTCGATAGATTGAATTGACACAAATGTAAAATGTTTTGAATTGACCAAAAAAAAAGTTTATGATTGAATTAGAAAAAAATATTTAGAACTGAATTAACATAATTATAATAAATTTATGACCTTTTTGGTAACTCTCCCCCAAACATTTAAGTATACTGTTTAAGAGCTTGATCCATGTAATAAAGATTGTATTGTTACATCAAAAATGGATTATTTGGGTCCGGATAACGCTACGAAACTAACCGTGGCATTCTCTTGGAGATCGTTATCGGTTGAAACTTCAATATGCGACCGCTTCAGATACTCCTCAGAGCGACGATACTCCTCCCATCTCTCCTGCATGCTATCGCCTTCGAGTATTCGGACTACTTGTGCCATGGATGGTCGTCCTCCTGGGAGCGTGTGGGTGCACAATAGAGCCAGCTGGATCACTTTCTCTATCCCCTCGTCATACTCACCCTGCAGATTGGGATCGACTAGAATTTCCAATCGACGCTCTACCAGAAGCCCCTTTACCCAATCGAGTAACGCCATCCCCTGGTCCGCTGTTCTCTCTGCAAGTACCCAAACTCCTTGTCCGGTCACGAGTTGCAGAAGGACTACCCCATATGAAAAGACGTCGGTCTTCACCGAGTATTTCCCCTCAAACGCATATTCTGGCGCCATATATCCATACGTGCCACATACTCTATTCGTGAAATAGGAATCTGAATCTTCAATGCGGGATGCTGCTTCGGATTCATTCCTCGGAAGTACAGGTGCCTCCTCGATGCCATCCACCAAGTATTCACCGTGCCTGCGATTGGTGAACTTGACCAACCCAAAGTCTGAAATGTGAGGCTCAAATTCCTCATCCAACATAATGTTTGAAGGTTTAATGTCTCGGTGCACAATGTTCAGATCATGCAGCCGGGACAGCCCTCTCGCAGCTCCCAGGGCTATTTTTCTGCGGGTAACCCAGTCCAGCGGGGGTCGTGTCCCGGGCTTCGCTCTCAAGCAAAGGTCCACACTTTTGTTGATCATCAAAGGGTAGACGAGTGATAAGTCCTTGCATTTTGATGTACTGCAAAATCCGATAACGGGAAGCAGATTGTGACGTGTGGTTAGGATCCTACCCACCATTATTTCGCTTTCGAACTCTCTGATACCTTGACTGCTATATTTACTTAATCTTTTGATTGCCACTAGAGAGCCATCAGAGAGCTGACCCTCATAGACTCTGCCAAATCCACCTTGGCCCAAAACTTTCTTGTCGCTAAATTTTTGGGTAGCTGCCTTCAACTCCTTCAGAGTAAATTCTTTAAGCTGTCTTTGGCCAAATTCTGGATGGACATCGAAATTAATACTATGTAATGGCGTCTCTGCGGATTGGTCTCGAATCTCACGACCATCAACTGCCAAGGCTGGGGCTCTCACGACAAGAGAAGCACCGGCAGCAACAAGTCGGCGGACGATGGTTTTGGTGAATGTGTAGGTGTATTCGCATGGCTGACAGAGTGTTCCCGAGGGTGATGATGATGGAGTAGGTGGAAAAGCCGGATTGAAATCATTGGGATCTTGGGCGGGATCGAAGGTGGCGAATTTGAACACCATTTTCCTTCCTTTCCCCCTGTCGCTAGAAACCAAACCCGAGTTGCTTTATCACGAGCTTAACAAACGAATGTGTGTTGTGAGAGATTGCTGTGCCCCTTCCTCTTGTGGGTGAGAGCTGTTATAGAGAAGTTTTCAGAACCAATTCAGAAGTTTAACAAAGGAAATTGCAGAGGAAGGTGCCACTGATATGGAAATCTTAAGAACCAACTCAAAAGTTTCAACAGAGGAAACTGCCATGGCAGCTTCCAAGAGGCAGTGCGAATGGTGCGAATCAGTCCAGAGAAGACTTTTAGGAGATTGGCGGTTTGGAGGGCAGTGAACGGACGCGGAAACAGCCCCTTTTCTTTCGTAATAGCGAAGGCTCCCGACTAATATGAATACCAGAAATTTTAATAATAGTTAATGTCATTAGGTACAATACGAAGCATCATTTGACGAGAATCCTGATATAAATTTGGAGTTTTTATGTCGAAAAAAATTCAGATAAATGCATCATAATAGACATAATTTGTATTTTTTATGTTACAAAAATAATTCAAGATAAATATATCACAACAATGAATATAATTTATAATTATGTCAATTCATCATATTTTTTTGTCAATTGAATCCTAAAATTTTGCACTAACATAGATGTTAGCCGTCCAATGCATGTCGATATTGACAATTTTTTAATAATTTCTTTATTTTTTAAATTTTTATTAATTCTTCCTTTTTCCTTTTCTTTTTTTTTTTTTAATTTTTTTTTTTCCTCCTCCTTCCTTTGGCCGGCAGGAGGAAAAAAAAAAAAAAAAGAGAAAGAAAGAGACAGAAAAATTATAAAATATTAAATATTAAAAAATTCAAAAAAATAAAAAATTATTAAAAAGTTGTCTATCGCCCACCAGACGGTCAAAACTGGTTAGCCAAAATTGGCCAAATGAATTTAATCGGGATTAATAAAAAAAAAATTTAGCATTGAATTGATAAAAAAAATAAGAGTAAATTTACATAATTATAATAGATTTAGGACTTTTTGATAATTTTTTCCATTAATTCACAAAAATTTTCCACAAATGGAACTAGCACTGTCCACCGCGTCATCCATGATCGGCTATGGAGAAAATTCGTTTTGGAACGCAGAGATTTCTTTTCGCTTAAATCCACCCTTCCTCCGTTGACTGAGACTTGGCAAAGTCAGCAGACTATTCTAAACGGTCATCATCCTCCACTGCCAAGATTGTTTGGTAAGACTCATAAAACAAAAAAGAGTAAAAACTAACTTCTTTTTTAACTTTTTGCCCAAATCTAAAATATTTATCCGAATAGTTAAAAACTATAAAAATATCATATCTGAATCCATGCATCAACATTTATATATTGTGAAAATTTCAAATATTTAAGATCAAAAAGAATCAAAATACAACATTGAATAAATTTTAAAAAACATAAAAAAAAAAAATTAATTATTAGTAAAATAAATATAAGTGTTAGTGACACTGAATAACCGTTGGTGGAATAGGGAAAAAAAAATCAGCTGGTTAACTATTAGTAAATTATATAACTTTTTTCGAGTTTAATAGTTTATTGACCTTTATTTATTTATTTTTTGGTCGGGAATTGACCTTTTGAAAGCTTGTAAATCACCAATTTTTCCAATAACTTCTACCATTTTTTAGTAGCTTATCCACGTTGTTTGACGCATGCTATAGCCAGTGCTCTGAAATTATCGACTCTTAAGTCAATTAACCAACCACGATTTGAGTGACGTAATATCTATCCGATTAAAAGGGGCGTTGCTATTCCACCATTCCTGACAAATTATTTCAGAACTTAAAAATGTACAGCTAGTATTTACACGTACAGGCAAGAAGATTTTCTCTGTACAATTGGGCATCTGAACTTTCCGGACTCTTAGTCATGGCTGAACATGTCCCTTGGCAGCAGCGAGCTGTTTCTTGAGGTTGAGGACCTCTGTGCCGTATGATGCCAAACGATCCTTGAGCTTTCCTGAAGCCTCCTCGTACTTTCTATTCATCAGGTCTTGTTCATTTAGTGCTTCGGTGCATCGATATCTCATGGCGTCCAACTTTGCCTGTGTCCACCGTAGTCTCATCCTCAACTTCGCTTTTTCCTTGCCATTGTTGACTTCTTGCTGTTTGTGAATCAGGTGACAATAAATTAATTATGATACTTGTAAAGTCAAAGCTTTTGGCAAGAGGAACCAAACAGGAAGCAGACAAATCTTTCTATCATTGTTCCTCCCCTGAGACCCTATCACCTCACAACTTAGCAGAAGCACAATACTAAAAACAAAATCCATACATTACCAAGCCAGAGCATGAGTCATTTCCACCAAGATAAGGCGATTGTTTCCGCCAAAAGACGGTGTCAAAATCAAGCAAATCTAATGCCTCAAAACATAAGACACTAGAAGGGCCATCCAAAAATTTAGCAGAGGTAGTTTCTCCACATCTACCTAAGCCCCAATTGCCAACTCCATTGTAGAGCTCAAAGTGTTAACCAAGAAACAATACAATTATGTTGAAAACAGCTTTTCCATCTCAATGAGGATGCTGCAACTCCTAATCAGAGTGGATGGACGAAAGATTTCAGGGATTTTAGCTTTCTGATTAAAATACATTATGCAAGTGTCAATGTCGAAATTATACACAAATTCAACCCCCAATGCACCTGAAGGAAAAGCATGTACACCATCTAAAAGGAGGGAACGAATAATAGTTCTGCTGAATAATAAGACGAAGTCTGGATAGTAGCAAGACTAAATAGACAAAAGAGACTACTGATATAACAAACAAAGCTGTTAAGGCCGATTGAACCACATAATTTGTTCCTCCATGTGAAAGTTGTGCTTCTACCAATTTCACACTATACATTATACTGTGATAAAATTAACCTGACATACTCGAATAGAACAAGGCTAATGCAGAGCGTGTTCCAGTAATCTCAGACCTCAACAACCCCAAGTAGCATATTGTATGGTGTTGTGGACATATAGAAGTTGTTGAATTTCGCACATGCTACATAATATAACTATTAAACATCTAATCCCGAGATCTACCACATATGAGAATACCAAGTCTATCAGCAAAAATCTTTAATAGAGAGAAGGGACGGACATCCCCAGTGGGCAAACTTACAGTGTGCAGCTTTATTTCCATAGTGGAAATCCTGTCAGACAGTATGTCTGCTTGAACTTGGGCCTCAGATATCTGAAAGAAAACACCTCACCCTGTAACTTCTGATTCTTTTCATGCCAATTAAATGCTAATTATGCTCAAGCACTTTCATCAAACTACCTTGTCATTTTGACTTATTTTCAGGGATTCAAGTTTAGCCATGTGCCTTTGCTGCTCCTCTAATTGAGTCTTTAACCTATCCCGTTCATTTGTTATGTTATGAACTTCACTCTTGAGATTCTGAGGACAGAAAAACAATTACAGTAAAGAGAATGCCATCGGCACTGAAAACTTACAGCATAATCTGGTCTTACTGAGCAAGGAAATCTTAGGATATTCTTTCTGAACAATCTAACCTGCAGATTACTTGCCAGATCTGTTCCAGTTTCTAACTCTCTATGTTTGATAAAAAGATCTTCCTTTTCTTTCTTAAGAATGTCCAGCTCCTTCTGTAGCTTATTTGCTCTCTGATAAGCATCATTACACTCCAAATATATGGTCTCGAGTTCTGATTTCATCGTCTGCAGGGAAATGAATCAGTTAGCCTGAAAACCATCGACCGAACTGCTCAACTTTTTACACTTCCATCCATAAATTAGCAGAAAAGATAAGTGCTTACAATTTGGGATTGTTTGTTCTCCACATCAGACAATTCGAGGGCATGTTTCAGCTGTTCAATCTCTAGAGTCTTCTGCATACTGCAAATAAGTTGAATAACTGAAACATTAACATTGATCAAACGGAAGAAGGAGGCTTGATTCACTGGAAGTTAACCCTCCTACTGGCCACCTAACCACATAAGCTCATAATGAAGCAGGAACTTCATTGATCTAAAAATTAACAATCTATAAAATGCCATCATTCCCCATTAGCAGGGGAAAATTTTGAAAAAAAAAATAATAATATCCAAATAGTGCAGTTAATTACAATCTTTTTACCCACTTTTTCGAGCCAAAGCAGAATAGGATAACATTTAAAGTAATAGTACTCAGAGCAGCACATGACAAGATTGAAAAGTATTCCCATGGATCTCAACTATAAGAGCAATGGTTGAGACAAACCTGTCCTCTCTCTCCAGTTCTTTCTCTTCCTCATAAAGTTTTAATTGCTCTCTAAGGACCTTGCATTGTTCCTTAGAGGATTCGAGTTCATTCTTCACCTTACATTCCAGATAAGAGGGATCGAAATAAGATGGAGTTCTCCGTCACATATAATCCAATTAATTCTAAACATTCATAACAAACACATAAAGAAAGTGACACATGTAATATGCATGACTGAATTAGCTTTTACCAATTTCATGCAGAAAATAAGTTTTCTCCAAAGGGAAAGATAGTTAAATGAAATTCGATCCCTTCTACAATCAACAAATGAAGTTTGCATTTATTTCCCCTCTTTCAATGTCAACGGAATTCGTTCCAGGACTCACTAAGAAATTTACCCTATATTAGTTAACCTCTCAAAAACTGTAGTTTGAAAGCATCAGCCCTCATCAGTTATCCTCAGTTCTTTATAGTCGCCAGTTTTTCTCAGACTATTTCTATTAATTTAATTGATTTTAAGGAATTTCTGTTTTACCTAATTGTCAATATGTATTGTCTGGGTTTTTCAACTTGTCAATTTACAAACTTAACAAAATATAACTATTGCAATAAAATAGATACATCCACAAATTAAATAGTAAAAAAGTGATTTCACAAACCCAGAAGATCAAAGACCTCTAACCAAAACAGTTTTCGCCATTCCAGCCAGGATGTTAATTCAGTTCCATGTATAACAATTGAAGAAAAGGTTTGTAGGTTTTTCTTTGAGAGATAATAAATAGCTCCTCGGTAAATTTTCATTCGATTGTTGAATGTGTTTTCCCAAACTTAAGCATCACACTAATCGCAATCCCTTGTTGGAGCACCATTTAACGTGCAAGTTCTTGATCTATAGTGAGGTACTGTTCAACAAAGGTGGAGTGAACAGCAAATGCATGACAAAAATAAGAGGGGCAAAAAAAAAAAAAAAAAAAAAAAAAAAACAGAGGACATAATTTGAAAGCAATCTAAAGTTAAGTTGACATTCTAAGAAACAGAATTTCAGAATTCTAAAGATAGTTTTTTCGTGAGTGTTTAAGGACTATTGCCAGCCCAAAAGATAAAAGGAAAATATTCAGCTCCTGCACCAACTCATATGACTATTACACTATCAAACATAGTAAACTATAGTGATCATCTTGATGTAGATAATTAACTTACTAGTCTTGCACTTCTCATAATAGTAATTTTAGCAAAAAGAATAGATCACAGAGATATTAAATGTTGTCAAAACTAAAATTAAACTTCCCACTCTATTATCTGACTCGGATAAGCCGATGTTACGCTCATGAGTATAAAAATGTAAATGCCCCTTCTCAAGGGCTTAGCCAGCTCAATGTACAACGCAAACCATATCGATGGAGTGAAAGAATTCTTGATTTGAAATTTACAAAAGGTCATAGAAGTTACAGCTACCCAAGATGTTTTGAACCAGACATTCCAAGGAGATCCATGCAAACTTAACACTTCCATAATAAAAATAGTTATTATATGTTACCTCAGACAGTTCTGTGGATAATGATGTAATCTCAGCATTAGACAACTTAGTGTTTTCTTCTAAGGCTTTAATGCTAGCTTGCTCTTTAGCAGACCATATAGCCTTCTCCTCCTCCATTTCTAGCAGGGAATCTGTTAGTTGCTGCAAATGCCAATGTACGAAGCAATGAAGCCAACCTCAAGAAACACCTTAATTGGACACATTTTGCTTAGGACTCAACTTTATTTTCCTACCATAGCCAACTCTTCCTTTTCATTTACCAACTGATTGAGTGATGCTTCCAGCTTTTGCTGATAAGATTGAGATTCTTCCAATTTTCCACTCTGGGAAAGGGACAGAACAAGACACCATATTAGATATACATAAAGCGGAGCCCAGAAATTCACTTCATTTCACCATAAACAGAAGTCAGAGAATTTTGGAGTCAAAACTAAGAGCGGTCAAAGCTTACAAGCTTCGAAATTTCTTCCTGCAACCCTGTTAATTCTGAACTTGAATTGCTCATGTTTTGAGATTGAACTTCCAATTCCAAGGCCAAACTTCCACATTTAGACATTACTTCATCCTTTTCCTTACATGCAGCTGCCAATTCCTCTTCTAAGGAGGCAATAGTTGCTTCCATCTCAAATGCAAGAACTTCCAACCTTCTGTACTCTTCCTGAAAAATACAATCAGAAGGGAGGAACAAATTAACAAAAGCCATTGGTTCGAAGCTTCTCCTACAATGTATAATGACGTGAGTTTGAAGCTCAAGATGCCAAAAATGAACTCCTTAAATGGGAACATTGAACAATATTAGGAAACGCCTTCACGTGATTCCATTTAAAAAAAAATTTATACACTTTATAAAGTTGCACTGTACGAAATTAGGGTGTAAGAAAAAAGTGCAATCGAGGAATAAGCTGCAGACCTTTGACCACCAGAAACATACAAATGCAATTTAAGATATAAAATAAAGGGAAAATATAAAAATCCGTATTATAAAAGTAAGTTTACTCAAGAATATAATCAGCCAGAGATACATAACAAGTTCCATAATTCTTTGGCATTTGGTTAGAAATATGAAAATCTTGACAAATGCATCCCCATCCATGTAGAATTGCCACGTTTAACCTGCTTATCAAACAGCATCATGTGAATTACCATACATACAAACCTACCAGTAACGTTTCGGATCTAAACCAAAAAAAAGGTGTCGATGAACATCCAGTCAAGGTAATCACAAGCAGACAAAGGGTCAGAGTACATTGAAACTCATCAAAAAACTAAAGAAGAATTTCGCACACCGCATCAACACATTGGGAAGCCTCGACCACTTAACAAATGAAGACCAAAACAATTTATGTGCCTGTCCAATAAAGAGAGGAAACAAAAGTCCTTAACATTAACAAACAGTAAAGAAGCACAACTAGCTCTTTCATAGGATGATTGAGCCGACAAAAACTCAGCCCAACAAGTATATGGTGGCAAGCAGAGAACTATCAATCAAACAGGTTACAAAGTCGAAAACAATTGGTAATAAAAATTGGATTTCATTCTATATAAAGAAAAATATTTATTAGTGTCGTTTGTTTCATCTCATAACCCCCACCCAAAAAAATAAAAAAAGCAGGACCATTGACTTGTGAGTTTTGACAGACTAGGAGAACAGAAGGTAAATCCATTTCCATCCATTAGCCAGCTTGCAAGTATGCAGAATGCAAAAGTGAAGTGACAATTTTGATGATTAGCACCTGCATTGTCTGGTCAATATGAACAACAGGGCCCTTAGACCTTTTTGAATCAATTGCAATTGAATCACGCCGTCTCCCAGCAAGTGACTCCCGTTTATTGATATCCCTTTCTAAAAGAACCTTCTGACTGTGCAATAATTTTATCTCCCGCTCAGCAGATGCTTTTTCACCCTGATGATGCAGGAGTTCATGAGTGATCTTGTTATTTGCAGGAAAGTAAAATGAACGATGGCAAAAATTTAATTCGCATGACACCTCAAGCTTAGTCTTTTCTTGAACAGCATTCCTCAGCTTGAATTCAGTCTCTTTCAACTTCAACTTTGTTTTATCCAGATCTTTCCTCATACTCTCCCTTTCTTTCGCCAAGGTGGATGAGGATAAGCATGAAATTTCCTTTTGAAGATTCTGTATTTGGGATAAAAGTTCCATCTTTTCCAATTCAGTTTGCTCCCTGAGTTCCTATGTAAAGACCGACATCTAAGATAATGTGTAGCAATGTACCAAAGCTGAAGCATTACACTAAGAGTCCAAACTTACTGCTAAGGCCCTTTCAGAACTTTCAGCATCAGTTTTCAATTCTTGTATTTGCCTCTGGAGACCATCAGAGAAATCTTGCAAAAGAATCTGCATTTGATATCAGTTGCACAGAAAATAATTTAGACTAACCAAATAGTGACTACCATATTTTCCTAGTGAAGAAGTACAGCACCTTCTCACTCTCAAATTTATGAACTTTCTCCTTGATGAAATCATGCAACCTCCCATGGTGAATGGTAACTAATTTCTGTTGCTGAGATGTCTGACTTGAAAGGGTCTTAATATCCTGCATTCAACCCAACACTTATATATGCTGGCCACTGTAGCACAAAAGGGCTTTTATTTTCAGTTAAATCAATAGAATGCCTAATCCAGGTGCCAGGAGATCTAAATGTTCAGAAAGTGAGCCTACTCCAGGTGCCGGAGATCCAAAAGTTCAGGAGTGTAATCTGCCACTATTCAGATTATGGGGTTGAATGCGCACCAATATTTGTAGGTGAGTGACTTAGATATCAGAAAATCTTTCTTTTGGGATGGTAAAATGCAACAAGTACTCACAAGAAGGGTGCTTGACACACTCGAAAAACACTGGAAAACTTCATCAACTAGCAAAAAGGCACCATCTACATAATTTTGCAAATTTTGGACTTCCATCATTATATCTTGAACCTCCATTGAAAGCTTGACCAAAGAATCAAAGTTGCCCTCCTGAAGAAGAGACAAAATTTGTTAAGTTCCAGTTTTTGTTTTGAGAACATTGGCACAGCAAAAACAATGCAAATATCCCTAGATCACAAAGATAGAAAAGCAGCAGCAACATGCATTATTTGACACCAAAGATGCATTGTAAGCATGTCTTTCTTGACCATTCCTTGCCTCCTTATTGCACTGAGAAGTTCTTCATGAAGCTATAAAAATGACATCCAATCCAACAGAAAATAAGATAGAAGCATGTAGAAGTTATAGAAGTTGAAACATGCTACGAAGTTATAAAAGCTACAGAACTTCCTTGGCAGAATGAGGCACAGTCACTATGCAAGACCTTCAAGCACACTCGTGCTCATGAGAGTTTTGGTTGTGCAACAAATCATCGATATGTACATGAGCATATAAAGTAAGCTTGATGCATGCAGCATATACAGAAACCTACCATAAAAAAATGGACTTGACAAGAGATGATGACACTAAAGGCTGAGAGCATACTTGATGCACATCCCTAGGAAGGGGCACTATGTCCTTCCATTGCTTATGCTTAGAGATTATCTAAGGACCCATATATCGTGATACCTTCTGATTATTTCTTCCCCTTCCTTAGTTTGCCCACAATGCATAGCTCATATGATAATTGCACATTTATGAAAGAGCATAACATTCTTTCCTTTTCCATTTTCCATTTTGATTTTCACAAAACTTCTCCAGATAACAGTACTTCTATTTTCCTCTCCTTTCTCTTAAAGATTGTTTCGAGCTAAATACATCACTAGAGAATTGCTTCCACTCATACATAGGCATTTAAGTTTTGGCATAAAAAAGGAATGTAAATGCACGTAGTGCATGCTGTAAACAAGTGATAAATACCTCCTCAAACTTCTTCTCAACAGACAATTTGTTTTCTGCTGCCATCTCAACATAATTATCCAAATTCTGCTGGCTCAAAGTTTTCTCAATCTCCAAAACCTTAATCTAGAATGTAGAGACGACAAAATAAATGAATGTGGCAGAAAATTGACCATGATTGGACTGCATAAAAAATTTGAGAAAGAGAAATGTACAGGGAAAAGAGAAGGATACCTGATCTTGGAGTTGCTCAATCACAAGATGAGCCTCTGGCTCTCCAGGACATGTAACATTATTTTCTTGTTTTACATAAGAAACCAGTTCGGCTTCAGTCAGCATTCTCGTTAAACAATCAACTTGAATAGCATTGGCAATTCTCTGTAGAATACCAGAGAGGAAAGGAAAACGTGACAAACAAAAAAGCAACAAAACTATAGGGAAAGAAGCAGATGCAAATAATTACCTGAGCTTCAGATTCCATCCACAGTTCCTCATACTCTGCATGGATATCTACAGATTCATTGATGACCTGCCACATCACGAGCTTTAGATGTTGAAATTCAAAAGAACATACATTATGAACTGAAAGCTTTTCACAAACCACAGGTGCACTTTTATTTTTGACTGCCGCTTTCCTCCTACTAGTCACATGCTGCAGAGCTCGTGGATGAGGAAGATTAGAGTCTTCCACTTTCTTTCGATTGCTAAAAATGTTTCTGTGAGTTTCAGTGTCTTGAAGTAACTTATCAAAAGAAAGAAGTGGACCATTATCCCGCTTAGCTCTTCCAGGTTTGAAAGGAGAATCCATCAAGTCAGGTAGGGAGTAAGCCTAATATTGAAGGAAAATAACTTTCAGTGAAGCAAGGAGATGTCAGGGCAATTATACTTGATTCGAGAAAGAATCATAGAGCAACAATATAATCAGAAGAGGAAGATGTAAAAGAGAGCAGTAAAAGACACAAATCTTACAATTATATGTGACTGTAATTGGCTACTCATCATTTTCATATCTCACGAGTCGTTTCCACTTCAATACCACCTTTTTATTCCAGATAATTCCAACCCCATCACCACAGTAAAAAACAGAAAAGAAAAGGGGAGACAAGGAAGGAAAGATATTGTAAAAGTACTTGAGTTGGCAAAGTTGTTACTGCTTGCACCAAATCTACTAGGCATGAGATAGGAAATCACTTTTCCTAATAAAATTAGATGAATATTGTGATGTTAAACAAGGTGAACTGGCATGGATTAAGGCAGCCAACTCTTTAGTTGCTGTATACTTACTTTAAGGCCAAATTTTTTTATGTACAGACCATTCGTCTTTTTAAGATCACCATATTCCAACAATACATTGTCTCCGTTGATGTCATTGCCATTTGCCAGTTAAATAGTGAGATCTCAGATAATTTGGTTTAGCAACTGACACAAATCTTTTACTATCTAATATGACTTAGTTGTTGATTTGAATTTTGGTCCAGCTGCTCCGAAAGCGCAAGTCTCTCAATCTTCCACATACATGACACAACCTGCTTATCCTTTCTTTGCCTTCAAAGTAGAACTACAACCATGAACGTCATGTTCGGTAAACATTATGGTAGTATAGCTAATTGCCTTTCAACACAATCTATATGAAAGCCACCAGGTTTGAGCATTTGGCCGGATTCCTGAATTTTTTCAAGATGACTCCATGTGCAAGAAAAGAGTCTCTCTCTCTCATCGCAGTGGTATTGTGCTAGCATGTGGTCAAGAAACCTTTCAAAGTGCCTTTGGAGTTGCTAATTCGTATTTGATATTTGCTATAGCTAGGGCCCAGGCTCTTAACTGCTTGTTAAGGTTCAAAGACCAGTCAAGAGGTCTTCCTAGTTTAAGACATAAAATGCAGTTTATCTAAGCTGCTTGTCAAAAACTAAATTTTCCTTTAATAATCTTGAATATTGTTAGGGATATGCTGCATACAGTTGACGTAAAGAATATTATGTATGAATTTTCTTCAGGTTGCAATTCAGTGTTTTCCTGTATCATGTCACTCCAAGTCTCTGTCTCCCTCCTATGCAGTCATGCTCTATCTTTTAGCTAGGTGCAGTGCAGAATATGCAATAAAAATGTACAATAACTGATTGAAAATTGGACTGTCTTGTCAGTACACAACCTAATACCTCCGTAGGTGTCTCCCGCAAAAGATTACTGGGGCACCATGTATCCCGCCTCCTACCCTGCTTACACAACAAGGAAAATCTCATTCAAAGCAAGATAACCAGTGTTAATAATCTGCAACAAGAATATTTAAGTTGCCATGAGCTATTATTGTTTTCCTGGGGGTACTCCACTTTGTCTCCTGGCAAAGACAAGCTCAAAGCATGTTAAATTTAGGAGGTCTACAACCAAGTGATACATGTGTGGTGGAAAACTATCTTAAAGTTTCTAGCTCAACTGTCTAAAATAAGCCAGATGAGAGTTGGGATCTATATTAAAAGGCTAGGTATTTGTACATTCACAACAATATCATAAATCATACTCAGTGACCATTTTATTCTGCTAGTCTATCTTTCAATGACAAGTGGTCTTCACACTAGTATTGCACTATTCATGTTTGGAGCACCAGCTCGAGAAACCATAACTCTCATAATGATAGAAAGATTAAAGCAGAAACTATTATCAGCAAAGCCAGCAAGAAAAGGTAGACCTACAAAACATCCTTAAAATGAAGCTGTAAATCACTTTCGAGACTTCATATCACATATAACCAGCCAAGTACAACAGTGCCCAACTATATGAGAACAAGCCATTAAAGTATGCATTTGTATTTGTACTTTCACCAGAAAGTTCTTTTGGTTATTTGAAAAAGAACTGCACTATGTATGATTAGCTTGTTGCTTCACACAGAGCAGCAGAAAAAACACAGCCATGGCATGGCTTGTGCTTTCTATACATAGCTATGAACCTTCATAATGTGCATAGACAATTATTTTGCAAAACACGCCCAATCAACTATGGGTACCGATTTGTACAAATTATTAAGAGTTTTCATTGAGTAGCTAAAATACAACTACCAAAGATTAAAAGTACCAGTGAGCTACCAAAATAAATCATAAGACTGGAAGAATTCAAAGGATTTGCAATATACCAATAGGCCACCTCTACAATACCTTTTTCACATTATCTCGAATCTCTTCCCTGTTTGAGTACAACACAATGGAGCTCAAGTTTTCGATTTTCTTTGCTTGCTCTTGTAACCTTCTCTCACGTTCAGCTTGGGCTTTCTTTTCCTCCTCCAACTCCAGGGCAATTCGCTCCCTCTCCAGTTCGATCTATTAAAGAAGTTTGAGCAATTTCCGATTTTCAATGACATATAGTACAACACAAGTAGCAACACTAAACCTGCAGTAATGTATTCCGCAAGTTCAAGATCTCCTCTCCTAAATGCTCAGAATGTGAACCCTGAACAAAATCAGTAGTATCAGAAGATGGATTTCCAAAGTCATCATTGCAAATAAGTGCATATGATATTCTTCTCCATCTTAGTTATGACAAATAAGTAAACCTGCAATTTGGCTCGAAGCTCCTCAATTTCCTTCTTCTGCCGCTTTAGCAGAGCAGCATCTGTCAAAATCTGCCTCACAGAAAAGTTTGAAAAAATAAGCAACAAAGGTCATTCTTTTGGTTCTTCCGTGGAGAAGTTTGGACAGAGAAAATACCATATAGCACATTAAAGGAAAAATGTAAATGAAGGGAAAAGAAAAGCTACAAGTGCAAAGGAAGCCAATGGCTTAGGATCAAGACCTCATTCACATGGGCACAGTTGGTAATACGCAGGGCTCTACTTGCAAATTGGAGACTGCTTTTTGTTTCATCTGCATGAATCTGAAATAAAGAAATTGCTATGAAACAGGACAGATACATGCAAGTTGCATATGATCAGAAGCAATGTCAGCCAATTTTATGCGCAGCAAGTATTGTTAAGAAATAAGACTTGTGTTCATGTAAGAGTTCATTTAGTTACCACATAGAAAAATATCACCTTATGCATCAACAAATATAATTTTAAAAAATGGAAATAGAATTTGACAAAGATTGTCATTAAATGGTAGTGGTCTAAGTGATCCAATGAATACCCTTGATAAGCTTACACGGTAACTATGCGTGCAATGAAAACTTCTGTCCTAAGTAATCGGTACTTCTGCATGAAAGGCTGCAGAAAGGTCCCAATGCAGGAAACTTGAGGGAGTTCAAAACAAGACAAAAAACTCATGCATTTCACTGCATGAGTTACACAGTTTCAACAATTTATTTGCATATAGGAAGCTCAAAAGTAATTGCATCACAAGGAACAGTAAAAACATCCAATGTATTTCCCCTTGGTTGTTATATATATCCTATAATACAAGCAAAAGAATGATTTCTTAGTCAGATCAAACGAATTGCAAAGACCAAATGAAGTAGATGTTTATGGCGGAAAAACATTGAGCGATGGCTATGACTCCAAGAAAAAACAAATTGAGGGAAGTGAATAAGTTTGATGGATCATGAGTTTTACCGACACATGTCTCCATGACAGATGCACAAGACTAGAAATATTAATATTCTATGGATGCTATGGATAAAACTAGATCTCCTTAATGATGTCAATCAAAACAATCCCCACATGCATGATTGCAATTATATGTTGCCTCAAAAGATGCAAGATAGGGGCACTCGGCAGTAAAGATAATACAGACTCACCAACTAGAGGTCCTTAACAACAGCTTTTTGTAACATTTTTTAACAGAACAGTACAAATAGCATGGCCAGCTTTAACCTTATAACACCTGGAATTCCATGTAAAATCACCTAAATGCTACCACTTGCTCTAATCCATTCATATTTTATAGGATAGAAATTAGCCCAATCAAACCAATTTCGATGCATGACCCATCTTTCAAGCTATAAAATTAGCAGATTTACGTCATTCGGCAACTAAAGGCCTGTCATTCCATGTGATGATGACTGAAGTTACTTGCGGTAGAACAATGAACCAACCACTGAACCAGCTGGCACTTGATCAGGTCAAAACAAAACATGTAAACTCTTTGCCTGTATTTAAATGAAAAGTTAACTGGCAGCCTACATGCATTGTGAAGACCAAGTCCTGTGATACAGCGATCTCAGCTGCAGAATGAGAATTTTATCTATATATATATATATAGCATTCACATAATCAAGTCATCAGATGCCACCAGCCCCCTCATAACACAAAGCCTAATGATTAATCTGATCACTGCTCAAACGCGTTTAAATCCAGATTATGACTAAACCATGCCAATGCACGAACTGGACAGGGCATGGCCCAATTGCCTTCAGGCCAGCTAACTTGACCCTGTCATACCAAAAATTGGCTTCAAGGCATTATAAAAGCCAACAAGAGAAATAAAACCATCAACTTTAAACCCAATTTCAAAACTTTGTTATAGCATCATACTCTGAAACAACTACATGTACTGAGCTAAGCTAAATGACTTCTTAACAATAACCTGTGCCAATGTGATATTGCAAATTATAGCCGTGTTTGAATTTCCACCAAGAGCAGGTTGCAAAATGCGCGTAAGTTTGCTGTCACGATATGGGACATGCCCCCTGCATTGAAAGTGAGCAATATGAACCCATGAGCTATATATAATATGTACTTGCTGACTATTTTCTTATCTAAAACAGTTAGATACCCTACCCCTGACTTTCGACACCTTCACTCAGCTTCTTAATCACAGTTCCCAGAGTCATCAGACTTTTATTGATGTGCGACCCCTCTTTGAGACGGACACCCTCTGCCCCAGTTTTTGCAGCACGTTCCGAACCAGCAAGATCAACTAAGTTCTAAAACAGAAGATCATGGCTGTAAAAAGGGGAAAGATTGAAGAAAGCTTACAAATTTAACAAAAGAATCAAAACTTCATACCAGAACAGATACACGAACAGCATCACAAGAACTGCCACCATCACCATCTTCAGTTTTATCCCGACTCTCAATAATCTGCTTGTGGGAATGGTGAGAAATTTGAAGATTATATCGTAAAACAACTGGTTAAGGAAGGATTTTGCAAAGCATGAAAAAGGAAAAGAAAGGTTATGAATCTACCATGCGAAATATGGTGTGAGACCTGCTGCTGTACACATTCATATTTGTCTCTCCAATATGCCGATGAGCTGAATAGTAAAAGAAGCAACAGTTCCCAGGATGTCCAATAGGTTAGAACCCTTATAAAGCTTTGATTAAAATCCGCACTTTGGAAACTAATAATTTCCCTTTTCAAGGAAAAAAGTTTTAAAGGCAATAAACCAAATCTCAACAACATAATATATCTATTAACACATTGACGGAAGCACAAAAGCAAAAGGTAATGATGCTATGAGAGTTACCTTCTCCAAATTCCATAAGATCAAGGACTTGGTCTGGAGATGCAACAATTTCTTCACGTAAACCAGCAACATATATTCCCCGCTAAGCTTGCAAAATTGATTTCCAAATTAACTTTACAACCTAATAAAAGAAATTACACGAATCTCTTGTACATAGTAAATCCATACCTCCAAGTTTTCATGAATTTGCAACTTCCGATGCTCAGGAGCTAACAGGTCATTTATTTCTTCATTATATATCTCCATATAAGACATTCGCAACAAAAATTCGCGACCCACATCCTGAGTGTTGTGAGGACCATAAGTGCAATGTAGAAAGATCAGACAGAACCTCACAGAGAATACATGTTATCTTTCTTTTCTTTCTCAATACTTACTCAACACAATTTATTGGAAGAGAAAGAGGGATGCATGAAAGAAAGTAATTCAAAGATTGGAAAAGGTAAACACCATAAGACTTTACTATGCTCAAAATAGAGAAGTGGCCTACAGTTTACTGAAAGGAAATATCCTGCATCTACAAAGATTGAGTTCCACAAGCCAAACTCATGATTATACGATTGAAGATAAATGAAGAGACATAAACCAAGATCGCCTTTGAATCAAAGATAAATTAAACGGCATACTGAAAGAAACTGCTGAACCTAAGTTTTTTTTTTATGTAATAAAAGAAGAGGATAACAGAAATAATGGTGAGCCTGTCAACAGGCTGCCTATTGCTCAATGAATGTTTGCTTAACTTAACACAGAACACCAACCATATTCCACTAATTATGTTTTCATGGAAAGGGCAACATCAGGAATAATAACATGCAGCATAAGCGAATTTCACTCTTGCAACTTACATTACTGGCAAATCCAAAATTGTATCATTAGTTGACATGGCAGCATTTCATGGTTGAGAATCCATGAGATGTTCAAGTGTTCCAAATTACATGAGTTTTGTAGAAATTTATCTTGGGAGGTTGAGGATAAAGTTTCAGAAATACGGACTTTGAGCAGCATAATTGGAGCTAACGGTTTGGTGAAATGGTTTTCTCCCGTTATTGGTAATGTATCAGACTTTTCTAGAAGTAAAGATCCGAGACATTAATCATTTCAAATGAAAGATCGACATGCAAATGCATACCTTGTTTATGGAATCGAACAAATCATAAACTGAAAGAGGGATAACTCCTGGCTCTCCCTTTGATCCCCGCATGGTATGTGTCTTCCCGCTGTTAGTTTGCCCATAAGCAAAAACAGTTCCTAAAAGACAGCAACTTAGTACAAAACATGAGCTTCAATCCAGACTTCAATTCCTAAGCTATGTGCAGCTGCAAACACAAATGCGCTTTCATTGCCCAAGCGACATGAGCTGGCGGAAAGAATTCCTACGGAAAAATTCTACTTCAAACAATTCAAGCGAAAAAGTGCCGAAAGCCAACATAAAAATCAATAGCACGGCCTGAAGGAAAGGAAAGCTTGCCATTAAATCCGCGAACAGCGGCGGCGACAATGTCTCCGGTGCGGGATTCATAGACCTCTCGTGTCTTACAATCTTCTCCAAAAATTCGATCTAAAATGACGAGAGAACGTTATTAAACAAGCCGACCTACAAACTTCTCCAAAATTTCTATCCAAATCGACGAAAGAACAATATCGAAAAAGCTTTTAGAGCCTCCGCACTAGATTACAGGAAACCGAACACGGAGTGAATACCGAAATCGAATTTGGAAGGGAGATTGGCCATGAAGATGGAGTTGCCGGAGATCCTCCAGGGGCTGGTCCCGGCGTCGTCCGGCGAGAGCGGCCTCGGCCTGACGCTCACGTGTATTCTCTCCATTGAACGCCGCTTCGCAGATTCGCAGCTCGATCGAGCAGGAGGAAGGCCGAGCAAGACGGTGAACAGTAGCGAATGAGGGGGGAAGGAGACTGCTGCAGTTTTTGATTTGGGGCATTTCTTCAATTTTCCCGCCTTTTAGCATTTCCGTAAGAAATGACGAAAGGCCTGTGCCATTGGGCCCCCGGTTCGTTTCGGGCCCAATAGAAGTGATGACCAGCCTTTTCTAGCTTCTTCAATGGGATTAACGGCAATCGAAGAAAATATATACTCAAATTATTAGGGCGCGTTTGGTAACGATTCTGTTCCCGGGGTAGGTTTTGATCATAAATGAATTTTTTTTTTATTCTATTCTCGGAAACAAATTCTAAGCATTTAAAGCCGTTTGATAACCGCCCAAAATTTTTTTTCGAAATATAAATTGCGTTTGATACAATACTCATTGATTATTCCAAAATCAATTTCTTTTAATTTTTAAAATAATTTTTTAATTTTTTTTTTTTTTTTTCCTTTTTTTCTTTTTTTTTTTATTTTGTTCTCTTATTCTTCTTATTCTTCAGGGCCGACGACCTCACCAAAGCATCGCTAGCCCTTGTTGGCCGAGCCTCGTGGTGGCTAGGCAAGCATTGCTGGGGTTGGGCAAGGCTTGCTTGGCCACCGGCAGGGCGAGGCCTACCTGGCCACCAACAAAGTTGGGTGTCGCGAGGCTCGCCTAGCCCCGGTGATGCTCGGCCTCACTAGTGGCCAGGCGAGACTTGCCAAGGCTAGGCAAGGCCCGCCTGACCACCGGTGGGGTTGGGTGAGCCTAGGCGGCTCGGGCTTGCTCCGGACAGGTGAGGTCCGGCAACGTGGCGGATGGTGGATGACGGTAGACGGGGCAGTCGATGAAGAAAAAGAAAATGGAAGAAGAAGAAGAAGAAGAAGAGAAAATGGAAGAAGAAAAGTTGTTTTGATTTTTAGATTTGTTGAACAAAAATCAACTTTTTTTTTATTATTGATTCTGTTCCAAATCTACTTCCGGGAACAACAAAATAAAAATTTGTTCCCGAGAACAAAATTTTACCAAATGCGATTATGTTCCCAAACTACTCCCAGGGACAAAAATCTAAATTTGGACATTATTTGGATAGTTACCAAACAGGACCTTAGTGAGATTACTAAAAATAAAGAGGTTGGTAATGTAATAAACAAGCTGGTCTTATTTGCTTGAGCTATCAATTCAAATCGATTATACTTGTGAAACTTATGTGGTTCACCACCCCAGAGCAAGACTAAGGCCGCCTAAAACATGTTTCATCCACATATATAATTTTTTTTTTTGAACGAGCAACATCCACATATATAATTGAAAGTATTGCAAAAAGAGTCTCTTTTTAAGTGAGCCGTGACTACCACCAAGGCAAGCATAATGTACCCGCACGACATTAGGAGGCTATGTATGAAGAAAACGGAAATTTTTGAAGAGAAATAAGTGATTATTTGATAGGATGGACATAATAATGATGGCCGGTTATTAGAGATATGTACGGCGGCTAGTAACTCCTTAAAATTAAATTTAGTGAGTAGCGATGTGGATGTTCGCATATCTAAATGTGAGACAAACACAGCTGTCCCTTTAAGAATATACTCAAAGCACACGGGCATTAAGAAGAATATCCAAGATGGCGACGCTTTTTATCGTGCCCAAAGGAAGGTGGAAGAGATTATTTTCCAGTCGCTTTCACCAAGCAGCGTACCAGGTTCGGACTTAAACACCACAACCATGCATAGACGACAACTATCTAGTCAGGCTGGTATTTTCAGCTTCTCTTTTCCTCTACATTCACAGTCTCTTACATGACTCTGTCCGCAGAATGAAGCCGACTGGAAGTAACATTGGCCTTTAGAAATTTGAACTGTACAAAAGAAAGCCACAGGAAACTGAAAAAAATTATTAAAAAAAAAAAAAAAGCTCTGCTCCTAAGTTGCTTGACGAGAGAACTTCAAACCTGGACCCCTATCCTGTGAGCAACCTGCGTTGGCAAACAAATAATACGAAGCTGTTATACGATCTTATACACAACCATCAATGCAAAGGAAGGCACTGTTTCAGCATTCACGAAGCAGTTCGGTAATAATGGATTTTTTTGAGGAAGGGTAGCAATGGATGTTAATTATTGAGGAACTGATATTGTTCTCTACACATGCCTAAAAAGCTATTTCATTGACACGGAAAAGGTGATACAAACGTTCCTTAGATGGGTAACCTAAGTACCAAGACAAATGCTTCAAGATCCATTTTTCTCAAGACATAATTGCTTCTTCTTGCTAGTCGGTAGAGAGAGAGAGAGAGAGAGAGTGGGAATCCCGGCAAGCATATCTCATAAATGAGATAAGAGTTGAAGATCTTAAATTGCGAAAAGAAACCATCGAAAGGCAACACAAGAGGAGAAGATGAAGAAGCCACTACCTCCTTAAAGGAATGAACATCGCTTCCCCAGAGCCAAGCATCACAGCCAGCATCTCTGGCACCCCATATGTCATTTCTACGATCATCCCCTACATGGACTGCATCTTCTGGGGTTACCCCCAACAACTCACATGCTTTCAGAAATATTGTTGGATTTGGTTTCTCTGCTTCAACCTGTCAAAACAGAAAGACACGGTAGTTAGACAGGGTAAATAACGGAACTATAAAGGAAATGGAGCAGTGACTTGTCATCAACAGTGTTAGCAAACTTACTTCAGCCGAAACAGCCATAGCATCAAACCAATGATCACAATTCAAAGCCCGCAAAACAGGTCTTAAACGAGTGTCAAAATTTGATACAACAGCCAATTTTACCCCAGCTTTTCTCAGAGCTTCAAAGACTTTCTCGGCATTAGGATCACATAGGTGCCAAGCCTGTAGGAAAAAACCGTCGTGAGAAGTCATTTGCAGAAGTACCAGTACAGACGTTACGCAAATCAGATAAGACAAAATAAATACCCAACCTTATCAGTCATATAGTAATTGTAAAGCTCCTCAAAGTACTGAGAATCAGAGCAGCCAGTGGAAGAACTAACAATATATTGCCAGAAGGGTCTGCCATCATTGACATATCTGCAGACAATGAACACGCAACAGTGTTACATATTTCTTTATTTTTCTGATAGGCATATATTTTAAATTAACAGCCAAATAGAAATAAAATTTTCAACAAGCAAGATGTCTGCGCACTGAACATGAACCTATAAATATGATTGTGAACATTTCATGGAGAAAGGGGTGAATCTTTATGTATGGATTAATGATATATCAAGTATGCAACTAAAAGATATAGAAATTGAAATTCAGTGACCTATAGAAGAAAACAGAGAGCAGAAAAACTTCAAATGGGAAAAGAACTGATGCAAGATGGATGAGCAATACATCAAATCAATCTACCCTGAAAACTCCAAAATTAGCAGGGAAAAGGAATTTTCCACCCTCCATAGGTCTCATCCCTAAAAAGAATTCGCTCTACAATCAAGGCAATCCAAAAGCAAAATTTTTGCTCCCAAAACAACTTAATCAAACAACTCTAAGTGAAGAACTCTGTCTCTGGGACAGAGGAATGTCTGACAGACCTAAGCACAACAATCTACAATTGTGAAGACCCCTTAGCAAGGATAGAAGCAGTTAATCATGACTAGTATTTTTGTATGTCCGCATGATTTAAAGGTCAATACAACCTCTGAGTGGTGGAAATGTCCTTGGGGTCAAGATTATGTCCTAAAGGGCCTTTGCAGTCAGTTGACTCACAAATTGATGCCTTGAGGAGCCATAATGAAAACAAAGTTCGGCAAAAAGATCAAGTCAGAAATTTCCAAATTAAGTGCCATCACAGTGTAAACAACTTCTTCAAGAAGCCCCCAAAAAGGGTAAAATTGCAACCCCATAGTAGAATTACGAAAGAAGAAGAATCAGAATCCAGTTCTCAATGATATCATATTGGAGCTCAAAAACAGGGGAATCGAAAAAGAAGTTCAGACAACCGGCCTTTACGTAAAGCAATCTATCTTTTGTCAAAGCAAAAACCACCGAATTGCAATAAATGACTCTGGAATGCCAAATACCGACGTACCTCAGACGAGATCTACCCCAAGGCTGCTCGTAAGCCTTTCTATATCTGTTCAGTATCTCATCCTCCGAGTACTCCACCCCGTACTTCTCCCCTATCTGCCTATATATCTGCACCACAACATCGCCGACTCCATTAGCAACGGCAGTACAGGCAAAAGCCTATATCAAAACATTTCGGAATAAAGGATTTCTCTTTTTATTTTCAATTTGAATTGATAGGTTAGATACAAATAGATCATATCTTGGAAATTCTCTCTCCTTTCTTTTGTCAATCGACTTTTCTTTTTCTTTTTTATCTTTTCTTTTGTTTTTCTTTTGTCATATCTTGGAAAGTCTCGCCAAGAAACTCTCGATCCAATGCAGTGACGAGAGAGCGAGAGGGCTAACCTGAGCCATAGGCTGTGAAGGAACGACGAGCGTGCCGACCGCATCCACCAGAAGAGCCCGGTGAGTGATCCCGCCGTACAGGGACCTCCGGTAGTCCTCGTACTCCTTCACTCCGAAGATCTCCATCCCCAGGCCCCTGGAGCCGACCATCTCCGGTTCGCTCGGCGCGACCGCGGCGGCGGCGGCCAAGCTGGAGGAGCTCCGCGCCGGCTCCGACCGAGGCGCGCGACCATGCCCGCGCGTCGGGAACGGCGGACGAGATTCGCCCCCGGCGAGGGCGCGGAGGAGCCTGGGGAGCGTCGTCCTCATGGCGATCACCGCCATTGCGCGAGCTTCATCTGAGTGAGGCGCGATCGGAGCGGAGGGCGACTCTGGTTTTCAGCGAGTGCTCTCAGGTGCGCTCTTTCCGCGCGCGCGAGAGGGAGCGAGTGAGAGTCTCGGAGAGGGAGTGGCCAGCGAAGGAGGAAGGGACCTGAAATCGAGGGAGAGGGGGCGTCTTAAGGGGAAATACCCCAGGAGGATGACGAAATTACGGTTTTGCCCGCCTGGATGAGGACAATTTCTTTTCATTTTTTACGATGATTATGGAGTGTCAGCATTTGGATAGTTATGGGGGCCAATTTACAAAGGAGCCCTCCGACTTTTAAACGAAATATAGAATTCATTTATTTCGTTAAAAATAAATAACTTATAAAATACTGATCATTTATATTACTTTAGATAATTAATCAATGAAAAATATTTTTATTATTGTCTAAATATTTTCTTGAGAGATGAAAATATTTTTCGTTCATTAATTTTCGTAAACAATATAAAAGATTATTTTTAAGAAAAATTTCAGAATTATTTATTTTTCATAAAGCAAATAGAATTTTAATTAGATAGCTTACACCGGATCATATACGTATCTTGAAGACACTTTTAAAACATACTAAATCAAAATACATATCATATTTTCAACTCATGTCATAAGAGAAGTCCTCCACATTAAAGATTCTAATATTTTTCCATTTAATTATTTAATAAGCGTCCTGATGTTATCTTTTTTTTATTAAATGAATTTTACAAAAAAAAAAAAAATAAGTTTTTTTCCCATGGTATTAATAATCCACGTAAGTCCCGCGTGAATCATCTCCACAAAGAGGCTCTGGTTATAAAATGATGATGCCGTCGGACTTTCGTCGAATGGCTCCGAAGCACCATGGAGAAAAAACCATCCACAGATAATATAAAGAATAAAATGGGTACGACTATCCGTTGACGTGTCACGTCACGAAAATCGACTATTAAGAGAGAAAAGGTCTCTCTGCGCTCCCCTCCGAGAGAGGACAAGGGCAAAACGGAGAATGCGGCGGAATCCGTGACGTGGAGGATCGCGAGGTGGTGACCATCCGATTCCGAGTCAGCCAACCTCTCCAGATCGATTTTTCAAATGAAAGATGAATATCAGGCTCCCTGGCCGGGCCTAATTCATTTATTACACGTCTCACATCTAACGTCTTTGATATTTATATACATGTATATATATATATATATATATATAGAGGTCGTTTTTTTTTTTTTTTTTTTTGGTAAAGTATATATATAGAGGTCGTTTCATTTCTATAAAGTAGCTAAATGCTTGTCTCAACGGCAAGCGGTGCAAGACGCGTGAGGGAAAACATTATGTGGATTGTGTGTGCAATATGACAAGTCGATACCGAGGAGTGCACAAAAGCATACTACCTAACTGCCGAATTCTAATTTCCTTTGAACTTTGGCACTCTAATTGCCAAACTCAAATTTCCTTTGAATTTTGGCACTCTGGCTCCATTGTCGAACTTCATAAAAATTATAGATTACCCATCTGAATTTCTGCTTTTGCAATAGTGATTTCCTTGTGTATAATCATCGAGTGATACCCTAAAATTAATTAATTTGTATTTTTCTTTAAACAGAATTTCCTAACTTCATCGACCATGCATATTTTCTAACCATTTTGGAGTAACTTTCATTGGTGATACGGACCCAAAAAAATAAATCTAACAATTGACATGAAAATCAAAACTCGAGGAGATGTAATTTTACAAAAGTTTGGAAGCTAATGTGCAAGTAGTATCAAAGTCGATAACTGAAGAAGATAATAGCCAAAGTTCCAGGGGCTTTGCGCAACACTCGATCGCTCACAATAATGTACTCGGTGAAAGTAGGGCCCCGCGATGTGTGTGGCCATTCCTTCCACCCCATGCTTTAATCAACAGGCTTGGCAGTAAAATGAGTCAGACGCCCCCATCGCCTTCGGACGACTTTCGACCCATCGTGGGAAAATGACGTTGCAGAACATGAACATTTCTTTCTTTATCATTTCGCAAATCCAAGAGTCTCCTATGTCGAATTATTTAATAATAGGAAGAGGCCAAGCTATTTTTGTATCTTCTGCTCGATTCCAAAATATAGTGGGTGGAGATGGCTAGGGCGGCTTTCGTCGTGAACGGAGTCGGCCGATAGAAAGAGCCAAATGGCGATTACTCGGATTCTTTTGGGTTATATCTGTAAGAGTTTTCCTAATGTGGACTACATTAATTGATATTGTAATTTACTGTTTTTTACGGTTCTTGTAAAACATACATTTGGTCTAAGGTGAGATAGAAGGTTTTTAATTAGCCAATATGGGCCATTTGTATTTAGTGTGGTAGCCGAGTTGAGCGTACCGTAATGAGGGGACCACTGGAAACTCTATAAATAGTCTTCAAGTCTCTCCTCTAACCCGATTCTCACACGTATCCTCACCTAAGGGCGTTTACCTAACGCTACACAGCGTGCGTGGCCGCCTCATTGAGGGTGATACGGAGCGATAGAGGAGAATGACTTGTGCGTGGATCCCCTTTATATGTGGGTAATCCTTTTTTCGCTTCCGCTTTATGTTCGATGGATCCAGGTGCGTTAATCTTTCTACTCAATTATGCATGTTCTTGTTCTGGTTATGGAGATCTTGGGGTTGCGCAATTTGCGTCTAATATGTGGTATCAGAGCAACCATAACCCTAGAACTTGAACCATAAAGGTTTTGCCCTAATTAGTACGGATTTTGCCCTAATTTGTGATTTTCGAGACTTTTTGTTCAATAAAAATAAAATTAAATCACAAATTCGGATTGGGCTCGATGAGACGAGCAAGAAGGTCGGCGGCGCGTCGCCTGTGGAGGCCGCACGCGCCCCCATGCGCGGCCACGCGCCGCCTGGGCGTCGAACGCGCGCCGCGCGTGAGCTCCACGCGCCGCGCACTCAGGCGGCGCGTGAGGGCGCGTGGGGTGTCGGATCGGCGCGTGGCTGGCGTCGATGGATTCGTATGGTGATTGCCTATCTTGTGGTATATTTATTTTATATCTTTGATAGTTTTATGGATGTGAAAATACATACGGAACCCTAAATACGTGTATTTTTAGTGTACTTTTGCGTATTTTTGTTATATTTTCTGTGATTTTGGAAATATAAGTGTTGGGTTAGAGGTATGTTATCACATAAATATTATAAATGTGTGATTCATAAATAAAAATCAAACTTTATTGTGAACTGAAGTTGGCTTAATGAGATACAATTCATATGAGATTGTATTTGAACTTTGTATTGAGCTGATGAGAAACAATAAAGATTATGAAACTTTTGTTACTCAAGTATACTCCTTTATACACTGGTAATTTTTGAATGATAGACGACTTAAGGACTCGTGACCAAATTGATGTACTGATTAACACGTCTGTTGAATATGGGTAATGCAAATCAATTAAGTTACTGCATATTGTACATGAATTCATCTGGTCACTTGTTAATGTCTATCAAGTTGGATATTTTTTATGATTAAGAGTATGGCAATATTTATGCAGAGCAATCGTATCTACTGTTAAATTTTAGATATTTTGTTCTCTGGTTTGACTCAATTAATAAGCCACTAGTTGATTACAATGATATTTTTTTTTTTTTGCTTAAAATTGGCTAATAAATCAGATGTTGGCCTTGGAGTCATGTTTTGCCGTATGAAACTCATGAGCAATAGTGCTTGTTGATTTGGTGTACCCTATATTACTATTGATGTTAATTTGTGAGAGATATTATAGATCAACATTCTTTTTATGTTATTCTGGTAATATGTAATTGGGGTGCATAAGAGATATTTTATTCTCTGTTATGAGAAATTTCTTGTGTTACTGTGATAAATGATCTCATTGAAATTTGTCTTTCAGGTTTGCTATATATATATATTAATGAATAAAGCAATATAATTAGCATGATATGTGATTTTGGTGATATGATGTCCCTATCACTAAAGTTAAAATCACATATATATGGTGTACGTGAGGAGTAAAGCTTATATCCCTGGTATGAGAGAATTTCAATGATTCAATTGAGTAGTGACCGCCAAAGTGGCACGCTTGATTGGGTTTGAGAAATTTCGGTCTCGTATGATGATTGGGATGTCTCCCGATCTAATGTGTAATCATACTCCCAAATGAGGTGATTGTGTATTAGTTTATGGAGGGATACATGATAGTGTGGTGGAGGAGTGACCGATTCTAGTAATTCATATGCCCAAAGGTGATGGAATTCACGAAGAATTGGAACATATTCTCATAACCCTTATCATGTGGGGAGTGTACAATTGCATGTCATGTATTCTGCCCAAATGTGATTATATGACTTTGCATGTAACTCTCTGGATGTGTACTTGTACGTCAAGTTACACAATGCTCACATGATGCTAATTATATACTGCTTGTTTTTCAGTCACCATTTTCTGTAAATGGTAATTCCGTCATCATTGAGGTTTTTACTGCTTCAAATTTTAAGTTGTGGACATATGATTTGTTGCTTGAGAAAAGAGCAATTGAATTTGCTTATTGTCCATGAAGCGTTCATTTCGGAAAACTTGAAAATAGGTTTGCTTGCGGACTGCACTGTTATAAGATGATGGAAGCCTTAGTTGCTTGAAATTATGTCTTGTCTAATATTGAAATTAGGACATATCTGCAAAGATTGTGTTTAAGTCCTAATGATATATACATATCGTATATGATTAAAAGATTGTCAGGTTTAATAAAGTAGCAATGAGTATTTTGGCAAGTATGACAATACGAAATATCTTAAAGGGTCATTTGTCAAATACTTGGTAGATTATGGGGTGGTAATTTAATTACTATACCTGAAAATTCTGACAAAAAGATTTGGTCGAAAGGCATAAATGCACCATATTGAACATGGTGATGAGTATGATTAGTAAGATTAATTTATCTGGTCTTTTGTGGGCTGATATTATGAAAGCAATTTTTTCATATACAAAAGGGGTATTGATTTTATGACCCTAAAGAAGGTATAAGAATTATGGAATTACATACTTTAAAGTTTCTAAATATTGACGTTATTGTAGAGGATAGCTGCTCTCAGATTATTAAAGATAATAGTATGATGGAGGTTACTATGTTTTTGTCTTTACCTATACAGATAATTATGGAATCTCCTGTACCATAGACTAAACTTGTTGAGGTTCAAGGTACCATTCTTGATATAGTTTATAATGAAATTTCTTAAACCTCTCAAGTACAGAATGAAGTGGTTGCAGCTTTATTAAGGAGATTTGTTAAGGAAAGACGATCAATTATACCATCATACTATATAGTCTATTTGTGAGAGCATGATTACAATATCCACTATATGGTTGATGTAATGACATATTTATAAATGTTGTTTCTTATTTTCAATTAAGTATGTGATTAAATGCCATAAAAGGCGATATACAATCTATGGAATATGTTTGGAAACTTATTGACTTGTCTAAATATCACAAGTTTATTAGTTGCAAATTGGCGTACAAAACTAAAAGAATTTCAAACAAAGATTGTGGAATTTAAAGCCAAATTTGTAACTAACGTTTTAACTCTGAAAGAGGGGTGGATTGTTTATAGTGAATAAATAATTATTTCTTTAAATGTTCTTTCAGAGTGAACGTGGCATTAATAATTTATTTTGATATAAAGTTACGCCAAATAAATACAAAATCTATATTGTGCAACTGGATGATTTTGCAGCAGATTCAAGTAAACTTGTGTGTAGACTGAAAAGTTCTAATTTATGGTCTTAAGCAAGTTTCCAGACAATATTATTAAAGTTTCATAGTGTTATTATTTTGTTCCATTGAGAACAAAGTAATTCAATATACTGCAAGGTCAGTGGGAGGAAATTTATTTTTCTCATGTTTTGCTTACAAATTGTGACCTTGAGACATCTTATATCCTTTGTACTGAGGTCTCTAAGGATTGTTTTTGCCATATTATATTAGATTTTCTCGGAGGACATTTGCTGATTGTATATTGGAAATATTTAATATACATCATTGCAAGCCAGGAATTGCTCATGTTGTTAAGGGTGATGGACTAAATCTATCACATTGTCCTTATTTATATATTGAGAAAATCTAATTAAATGGTGTACCTTGTGTCAGTGCACTTAAAAGTATAATGTATGCTCGAATTTGCACTAGACTAAATGTTGTCTTTGTGACGGGACTTCTAGGCAGATATCGGTGAAATCCAAGACATGATCACTGGGTTGCTGTCAAGAAGGTTTTAAGGTACTTAAAAGGACAAGAGAATGGCTATTCAATTCTTGCAGTTAGTAGGGTATTTAGATGTAAACTTTGCTGGCTGTTCTGATGACATTCAATCAATAACAGAATACATATTTATGTTAGCAGTAAGTGCAGTAAATAAAGTCTTATGTCATCTTCTGCTATGTAAGCAGTGTTAGTAACATTCTTTTAGGTTGTTACTTGGGCTTTTAGGCTCCAAAACCTCATGACGGAATTGATCGTTTTAACTTGATGGATAGACCCATACGGTTGTATTGAGATAACAAATTTGTAGTATTATTTATTTACTACAAAGGTCTCAAGGGGTCTAAATATATGGTGGTAAGATATTTTTTGACCATAAAGAAACGGTACAGAAATGTGACTTATAATATAACATATTTTCACAGATGATGTGGTTGCAGATTCACTAATTAAAGACCTACGCCCATGTGTATTTTAGTAACATATCGTTAACATGGGCTTAGGAGTATCTTCGGATACTGTTGTTTAGTGGGAGCTATTATGGCTTTATCTGATAAAGTTCACATCTGTGGTTCGTTACATTTAGTAACGGTTTGATATGTATCAACTTTTGCATTCAATAAAATATTTTTGAATGTATTGTTATTATGTTGAATACATATTGATAAAGTCTCAAGGGATTGTATAAACCTTGAGTGAAAACTAGGGGCATCCGGGCATCCGGTTATTAGCCTTGTGCATATGTCTTGTGATACATAAAGAAAGGTTAACCATAAGGACAAGACATATGTGGGTTCATTGGAACCATAAAGCATTCTCTTGTGGCACAAGTTTTTGTGACACCTAAGGTAAGAGAATGGTAAGAGAATGGTAGACTGACAAATGGGATCTTTCTATGAGAGACGTTATCCATTTGACACACTACCATATTGAATCCATATCAATAAAGTTAAGATCACTCGTGACCATGGAAGGCTCTGTGTGTATACATGCAGTTACCGCCATGATTCAGTGTTTAAGACTTTATGGGATAGGATTGACTATTAAGAATTATCTCTAGACCAATGCGCGCGCATAAGGTACGATTTCAATTAATATAGTCCAAGTGGGAGAATGTAAGAGTTTTCCTAATGTGGACTACATTAATTGATATTGTAATTTACTGTTTTTACGGTTCTTCGTAAAAAACAGGGCTGGTCTAAGGTGAGATAGAAGGTTTCTTAATTAGTCTAATATGGGGGGTGGCTAGTGTGGGCCGAGTTGAGCTGGCCCGTAATGAGGGGACTGGCTGAAACTCTATAAATAGTGCTCAAGTCTCTCCTCTAACCCGAATTCTCACATGTATCCTCACCTAAGGGGCGTTTACCTAACGCTACACGTGAGGGGGGCCGCCTCATTGAGCCAGTGATACGGAGGGTAATAGAGGAGAAGGACTTGATGCGTGGATCCCCTTTATATGTGGGTAATCCATTTTTCTGCTTCCGCTTTATGTTCGATGGATCCAGGTGCGTTAATCTTTTTACTTAATTATGCATGTTCTTGTTCTGGTTATGAAGATCTTGGGGTTGCGCAATTTGCGTCTAATAATATCGACGCAATACAGACATGTAATTCTCGAATTACATGGTTGTAGCTTACCTTAGAGCGACCATGCGCGCCGGTGTGACGTGAACGCGAATGTCACGACATTTTGGTCGGTTGAAATAGGTCAGATGAGAGAGTGACTTTTGCCTTCTTCCTTTCTTTAAAACTCTTTCCTCAAATAAGAGCGAGTGTTTCGTTACGTTACATATAAATTCTTGGATCATTCTGCTTGACTTACGTACACCCACCAAGCTTTTAAATCCAAATGAATGTGTTTGAAAAAAGTACTTAAATATGTAAGTTTTTGAACGATTGTAAATCTGAATAACACACTCAAACTTATATCCAAATTACACAAAAGCATGATAAATCTATATTTCTAATCACGCCATTGATTTTGCATCTACTATAAAGGTCTAGTTAGTGCTAACTATTCTATGTGGCACGGCCGATATTTATGTAAATAATTCTTTATTCTTTATTTTTTGTTTTTTCTTTCCTTTTTGTTTGTCTAACCTTGGGCCGGTAACCCTCACTTGGTTTGAGCAAAGACCTTGACCCTCTTTTGTTGGCTAATGAGGGCATCGTAGCCCTCACCTCGATCTAGGCTAGTGCCAATGCCCTCCTCTAACCAACAACCTTGCCAACCTAGAAAAAAAAAAAGGAAAAAAAAGAAGAAAAAAATTCAATAAATTGACTGACATGCTACGTAGGATGACCGAGATTAGCTAAATTGCTACATTAGCAATTTCCAGCCATAATTGGCCGAAATGACTAAATTAACAAATTATCAAAATGTCCAAAAATAAACTAACACAATTGAAAAGCTTAGAATTGAATTAACATAACTGCAATACTTTTATGACTAATTGGCCAAATTGAAAGTTTATAAATGAATTGGCACTAATCAATAAATTTGAAACTTTTTTGGTAATTCCCTGGTAAGTATCAAATCGTAATTTGCCATGCGTTACTTCCATTCCTTTCTCTCACCACAACTTTATCCGTTAAAAATGGTAGATCGACTAAATATTGATCACACGAGGGAGACTCACCTTCGCCTACTCCAACTTTCCATTTCAACTTTCAGATTTTCTCCTTAAAAACTTTTTCTGTGTATTTTTCACAATATAAGCTCTTATTTTAAAAAAATATGATTTTTCACGCACTGGACGTTCATTAACTCAAAAGACTACAATGACGACGCATTGCATGATACTGCAACTTGACCTCGACACCAAATTATCATATTCGAGTTTACATCAATCGCATTTGCCGAAAACACAAATAGCCACACTTTTCTGTGTAAACTCTTCTCTATTGTGCATGCCTTCTCAATTTCCTAATGTGTCGTTGGTCGATCCTACGTCAATGGTCACGCATGTCAAGTCATTTACGTAATTCCAAATATACAGTAAGATGTCAGCGATATTTTTCTCGAAGGAGTGGGTTATGAGCGAAGTTCTTCATGTAAATTATCGATTCAAACGAGTGATTCTCTCGAAAAAAAGAAGAAGGGACAGGAGTGTGGGTGGCCCAGTGTATGTTGGGGGGTTGTGGTCGGGAGCTCCGAAAAGGAGACGTTGGGGGGATCTTGGGGAAGAGAGAAGGCCTGCCTCTCTTATAAGCTGGGGATCATATCGGCATCGGCGTCTCGATCGTGAGACACGCTGCAATGCAATCAACAAAACCGCGGGGCCCGTCTTCCTCCGACAGGGAGATTAATCCTTTCTTCGGACTGGACCGATGGCCCGTCTCCATCAGCGAGTTGAGTGGTTCCTAAATCACCTGGTTTCAGGCACTCCCAATAATTGGAGCCCCGGAAATCCCAAGGCAGACGTGTCCTTGAATGGATTGGCGCGCGCAAGCAATTACGGAATGGATTGAGAGCTTCAATAATTTGTCACGTCGGTTTCGAAAGGATCAAATCTCAGGAACCACGGGAACTCTATCAAACTCACGAAACACATTCGATCCTCCATTCCATTAGGTTTCGTATTCAAGTCCCTCCGACTAGATTTTTGCTCGTGTCTCATTTGATTCATAGAGTTAACGGGGTTATTCGAGTCATTAAACCGAATTTTCACGGGATTATTTTGCGCAGAGGAGGCTTCCATGCCGTGAACAAATTTCGACATTTAAATTGCTAAGGGAAAAACTAAAAATTTTGCAGCTGATCGATGTGAACCATTTTGCTGTCACTTTTCTTTTAACATCTCAAAGCAAAAGGAAGGGGACCAATTTTGGATGAGGGCCTAGTGTCTGGTCCATATCCTTCTTTTCCATGGAATCTCCCCTTTCCGTGACGCGATAATGGGCACTGATCAAAAGGCCCACGCTCGGTCCTAACGTATGAATCAGTGCTTCTAAAGTCGGACGCCGGTCCTCCCTTTGCATCGTCTGGAGTGCTGCTTGCTAGTTGGAGTTTTCTTAATTTACAAGTTACAGCGACTACTCCTCCGATGAGGCCCCGGCCATCATGCGGTCTGAGGGCCAATCTTTTCGTCGCGCCCATTGCCATCTTGAATTCCTTAATATCCGCAATCATTACATGAAATGTTGTAATTTATATAAGAAACATGTGACGGAAAACTCTCTTGAATTCAATTAAGATTAATATTTCAAATGTGCTGTCTCAATAAAAAAATCGAGTATAATTATCCGGAAAACATGTCTACTTCTATTACGGGAGAAGAAATGATATACAACAACCGCTCACTTAATCCATTTTCGAACTTTTCCCTATGCAAGAGTAACACAATGGGTGTGCCTTAGCACCAATTTGTATTTTAAACAACCTAGCAAGTAGACATATAAACTGGGAAACTTGTTGATTCTCAATCTAATTGAATAAGGACTTTAGTAGCATAATAATCTTTGGATTATTGTGAGAAAAACAACTTATTGTGAGTCAGCCTCTTTCAGTCCTGGGCATGAAGAACCATATTCTTTTAGTGGTCCGAAACAAAGCTATCACTTTTAGGAACGTTGAAAATAATTTTCATAACAGAAGGTTGTAGCAAAGTTGGGGCATTAACTCGATTATCTTTCTGGAGACTCATAGCCTACCCCATGCCTGTCTTGCGGCTCCCTAGGGGCCCTTCTGCTTACCTGCAGCCGTGGGCTTCCCTCCTCCTTAGTAGGGTTTTTTGGTGCTTTTAGCTGATTGTCCTTGCTGTTTGCCTTTTGCTGTTTAGTCGTTGTCGCGGTTTGGTGGCTTTTGCATCACAACATCCATCCACTCGTTATGACTTAGTTATTTGGAGTGTATATTTTGGTGCCATGATCTTGTGTACAAATGGCATTTCCTCATTATATTTATTATCTTTCAAAAAAATTAAAAAAAAAACTTTTTGTGAGTTATATAGATTTTTAAAAAAAAAAAAAAAAAAAATGAGAGATTTTTGAATTTTATAATAATTTATAATAATTTATTATTTCATATATTTTAGTCCAAAATATATTACTACTCTTGCTAAAAGTTAAAAGATTATCATCCAATCATTTCTCGTCAAATAATTACCGAAGCTGGAAGCCAATGTGCAGTAGTATGAATTATGAAATTTGAACGAGATAATAGCGAAGTTCGAGGGCTATGGGCAAAAGTCTATCACCGAAAGTAACGTATATAGTGAAGGTAGGGCCCACGATACGGGTAGCCATCCCTTCTTCCCCATGATTTAATCAACAGGCTTTGCAGTAAAATGAGTCAGACGCCTCCGTCGCTTTTGGACGACTTTTGACCCGTCGTGAGAAAATGACGTTGCAAAAGATGAACATTTTCTTTCTTTATCATTTCGCAGTTCCAAGAGTCTCCTATTTTCGAATTATTTAATGATCGAAAAAACCAAGCTACATTTGTATCCTCTGCTCGATTCCAAAATACAGCGGGGGAGATGGCTATGGCGGTTTTCTTCGTGAATGGAGTCAGCCCAGAGAAAGAGCCAAATGACGATTACTCGGACATTATGGGGTTCCATCGAAGCAATACAGACATATCCGTTAGTTTAGAGGTCGTGTAAGTTCTCCAATTACATGGTTGTAGTAAACTTGCAGTAACGACTGCACCGATGCGACATGAACACGAATGTGGCGACATGTTTGGCCCGTGTGAAATGGGTTTCCTGCTTGCTTTTTCCCTAGGACTCTTTCGTCGAATTAGAGAGAACATTCCATTTTGTCCCATATAAATTTTTTGGATCGCTCTGCCCAGCTTGTCTACACCCACCAAGATGCTAAATTCAAATGGATGTGTTTGAAAAAAGTATTTTAAAATGTAAGTTTTTGAATGAGGGTGAGCCTAGATGACACACTCAAGCATACATCCAAATTATGCTAAAGCTTGATAAATCTAAATTCCCAATCATGCTGTTGATTTTGCACCTACCAAGATGGCATGAATAGTGCTAGAAACTTATATTTTTCTTTTTTGTTTATCTAACATTGGTCTAGGGACCCTCGCAACCCTCACTCATTGGCTAATGAGATCATTGTAGCCCTCATTTGGATCTAGGCAAGCGTCGACACCCTCCTACGGGCGGCAACATTGTCAGCCTAGGGTTAGAAAAAAGGAAAATGAAACAATAATAAAAAATTCAAAAAAATTCATATGTGTTACATAAGATGGCCAATATTAACTAAATCGCCGCATTAGCAATTCAGGCAATAATTGATTGAATGAACTAAAAATAAATCATCAAAAGGTTTGATACAATCGAAAGATCTATGACAAAAATAGTACAAGTGAAATAGATTTATAACTAAATCGATTAAATGAAAGTTTATAACTAAATTATTACAAGCTTAATATGCTTAAGATTTTGTTGATAATTTCTCCAAATATCAAACCGTAATTTGTCATCATGATCCACACACGCACTATTTCCATTCCTTTCTCACATCACTAACTTCATACATTAACTATGGTAGATTGACTAAAAATTGATCACACATGAGGGAGATACTCTCACCTTTACCTACTCCAGCTTTCCATTTCAACTTTCACAACTTCTTTAAAAAAACGTTTTCGTGTATCATTCACCATTTATGCTTTTGTTTAAAACATTGTAAATTTTCTCTCATTAACTCAAAAAGCTA
Organism: Eucalyptus sideroxylon; assembly: GCA_014182405.2. NCBI lineage: Eukaryota > Viridiplantae > Streptophyta > Magnoliopsida > Myrtales > Myrtaceae > Eucalyptus > Eucalyptus sideroxylon. Next base: position 811,008 of record CM024552.2, read on the forward strand.
TAGTGACAGTGCACTTTATGATATTGCAGCTTGATCAGGTGAACCTTTAGACCTAGCTTAGGTAGGTAATGAAGCCATAGATAGGAAGTTATCATATTTGAGTTTACACTAATCGCATTTGCCAAAAATACAAATATCCACACTTTCCTTTTTAAACGCCTTTCTATCGTGCATACCTTTACGATTTCTCAATGCGCTTTGTAGGAAATGTACTCGCCAATTCGACACTAATTTGGTGATGTTTGTCGAATCATCTATGTAATTCCAAGTATATAATAAGACATTTGTGATATTCTTCTTGAAAAGTGGGTTATTAGCGATTTCGTCACTTAAATTATTGATTCGAACAATCGATGTCTCGAGGGAAAAAAAAAAAACAGAGACAGGAGAGGGGGTGGGCCAGTGTTTGTTGGGGGCGGTTGTGGTTGTGAGCTCTGAAAAGGAGACGTTGGGAGGTCTTGTGGAAGAGAAATGGCTTGTCCCTCTTATAAGCTGTGGAGCATACCAGCATCTGCGTTTTCAAAACCGCGGAAGAGAAAGGTCCTTTTTTCCTGGACCGGACCGATAGGCTCGTCTCCATCAACGAGGCGAGTGGCTCCGGAAATTACTTCGATTTCGGGCACTCTCGATATAGACAAGTACTTCGAATAGATTGGCCAATGCCCATGCCAGCGAGACGACGAATGTGGTGGATTGAGAGTTTACGCAATCCGTCACATCGGTTTCGAAAGGTCAAATCTCGGGGACCATAGGAATTCTTATTGAGTTCACGAAACACCACCAATCCTCCATTCCATCAAATCTCGGTTTTTGCTCACGTCTCATCTTATTCATAAAGTTAGCGGGATTTGTTCGAGTCATTAAACCGAATTTTTACAGGGGTCTTCAGCCCAAAATGGGCTTCCATCTCATGAAAAATTTCTCACCATTCAAATTGTTAAGAGATAATCCTAAAATATTTTAGGATCGACGATGATGTGAACCATTTCACACAGTATCTTTTTAATGGGGATACATGGCCAATAAGTCGGTTAAAGAGGTAATGTGCGAAGCACAAGTAGTGACCGCCAAAGTGGCACGCTTGATTGGGTTTGAGAAATTTCGGTCTCGTATGATGATTGAGATGTCTCCTGGTCTAATGCATAATCATACTCCCAAAGGAGGTGATTGTGTATTAGTTCATGGAGGGATACATGATAGTGTGGTGGATGAGTGATTGATTCTAGTGATTCATATGCCCAAAGGTGATGAATTCATGAAGAATTGGAACATATTCTCATAACCCTTATCATGTGGGGAGTGTACTATTGCATGTCATGTATTCTGCCCAAAGATGATTATGTGATTTTGCATGTAACTCTCTTGATGTATACTTGTACGTCAAGTTACACAATGCTCACATGATGCTAATTATATACTGCTTATTTTTCAGTCACCTTTTCTGTAAATGGTAATTCCGTCATCATTGAGGTTTTTACCGCTTCAAATTTTAAGTTGTGGACATATGATTTGTTGCTTGAGAAAAGAGCAATTGAATTTGCTTATTGTCCATGAAGCGTTCCATTCTGGAACACTTAAAAAAATGTTTGTCTGCGGACTGCACTGCTATAAGATGATGAAAGCCTTAGTTGTTTGAAATTATGTCTTATTTGATATTGAAATTAGGACACATCTGCAAAAATTGTGTTTATGTCATACATCTCGTATATGATTAAAAAGTTGTCAGGTTTAATAGTGGCAATGGGTATTTTGGCAAGTATGACAATGCGAAATAGCTTAAAAGGTTATTTGTCAAATACTTGGTAGATTCTAGGGTAGTAATTTAATTACTATACCTGAAAATTTTGACAAAAAGATTTTGGCGAAAGGCATAAATGCACCATATTGAACATGGTGATGAGTATGATTAGTAAGACTAATTTATCTGGTCTTTTGTGGGCTGATATTATGAAAGCAATTTTTTCATATACAAAAGGGATATTGATTTTATGACCCTAAAGAAGGTACAAGAGTTACTGAATCACATACTCTAAAATTTCTAAATATTGACGTAATTGTAGAGGATAGTTGCTCTCAGATTATTAAAGATAATAGTATGATGAAGGTTACTATGTTTTTGTCTACATATACAGATAATTATGAAATCTCCTGTACCATAGACTAAACTTGTTTAGATTTAAGGTATTATTCTTGATATAGTTTATAATGAAATTTCTTAAACCTCTCAAGTGCAGAATGAAGTGGTTGCAGCTTTATTAAGGAGATTTGTTAAGGAAAGACGATCAGTTATACCATCATACTATATAGTCTATTTGTGAGAGCATGATTACAATATCCACTATATGGTTGATGTAATGACATATTTATAAATGCCGTTTCTTATTCTCAATTAAGTATGTGATTAGATGTCATAAAAGGCGATATACAATCTATGAAACATGTTTGGAAACTTACTGACTTATCTAAAGATCACAAGTTTATTAGTTGCAAATTGGCGTACAAAACTAAAAGAATTTCAAATAAAGATTGTTGAATTTAAAGCTAAATTTGTAACTAACATTTTAACTCTGAAAGAGGGGTGGATTGTTTATAGTGAAGAAATAATTATTTCTTTAAATGTTCTTTCGAGTGGATGTGGCATTAATAATTTATTTTGATATAAAGTTACGCCAAATAGATACAAAATCTATATTGTGCAACTGGATGATTTTGCAGCAGATTCAAGTAAACTTGTGTGTAGACTGAAAAGTTCTAATTCATGGTCTTAAGCAAGTTTCAAGACAATATTATTAAAGTTTCATAGTGTTGTTATTTTGTTCAATTGGGAACAAAGTAATTCAATATACTACAAGGTCAGTGGGAGGAAATTTATTTTTTCTCATACTTTATGTACATGATATTTTGCTTACAAGTTGTGACCTTGAGACAATGCGAGATCTGTAAGGATTGTTTTTGCCATATTATATTAGATTTTCTCGGAGGACATTTGCTGATTGTATATTGGAAATATTCAATATACATCATTGCAAGCCAATAATTGCTCCTCGTTGTTAAGGGTATTGACCTAACAAGAACCATTTTAAGTTCTACCACATTACCTCAGGCAGGAGAGTCTATAATACCTACTTACTCAGAGGTAGCTTCTTTCAAAGAAGAATAGGGGAGTCTACCTTCCCTTATGGTCTCCTTGTTCCCTAGTGCATATTTATCTTCTCCTTTAGGTAGAAATACCTCTGAATTTTACGTCTCCAAAACCCCAAAAAATTATAGGGTGATGGTGGTGTAAACCATTTTGCTGTCACTTTTTACGGCCCAAGTCAAAAGGAAGGGGACCGATTTTTCTGATGAGGGCCTAGCGTCTGGTTCAGATCCTCCGTCTTTTCCACGGAATCTGAGCCCTTTCCGTGATGCGCTGTTGGGCACTAATCAAAAGGCCCACGCTCGGTCCCAGCGTATTGAATATGTGATTATGAAGTCGGACACCTGTACCTCCCTCGCATCTTCTGGAGAGCTGCTTGTTGACTGGTGTTTTCTTGGTTTACAAGTCACAGCCACGGCCTTCTCTGATGAGGGACCGGCCATCACCTGGTCGGAGGACCAATCTTTCTTCCCCACATTGCGACTTGAATTTCTCGATGTCCGTAACTGTCACATGAAATGTTGTAATATGTTCACGAGTGTGTAGTAAAAATCTGATGCATTTAGGGAGATCGTTCAAAGGGAGCCCAATGCATTGTCCATTGAATCTCACCATGGGATTTGTTCGGGAAGTAATGGGAGATGAGGGAAATGGGAGGGAGGTTGGGTAGAAAGTGAAAGGAAAATGTGAAGTGGAAAATTTGAACTTTTCCTCTCCTCCCAATTTCGGATCAGGAATTTTTAAGTGAAGAATAAGAAGGCAAATAGATCACGTGGATCAAGATATCCTCAATTTAAAAATTTGAATTCTAATTACAAAGTTATAAAAAAGCACAATTTTGATTTATTTTTCTTCAATCACGAGCCCATATCTTCCGAAATCAAATGGGCTATTATAATTTTTATTGCTTCCTTGCTTCAAGATCAAAAAAAAAAAAAAAAAGCTAAAAATATTCTAACAAAAATAAAAACCTAATTATATTCCACAAATTCCAAGCGTACTAGTTCATCGATTTCTGGCCTTCGTAAAATCCTGCAAACGGCACGTTCACAGACCCGATCCAAAGCCCTCCATCTCGTTCCTCGACTTCGCTTATCGACCTCCATCGATTCCCCACTCTCTCCTCCAAGATCTCCACCACCTCGCCGTCCTCGCTCAGCCTCACTCCCACGCCCCTCCCTCTCCGGCTCGTGTACATCCCGTGGACCTTCATCACGTCGATCGGCAGCCCGAGCAGGAACTTCCCCATCCAGGAAGACGACAGGACCCGCTCCAAGATCGCCGTCCTCTTCGAGAAGATCCCCACCCAGTAGCCCCCTCTCGGGCTCCTCCTGATGTTGTCCGGGAACCCGGGGAGCTGGGCGAAGACCTCGACCACCCCTGCTGCTTCCGGGGGCGGCCTGAGCCAGTACTTGAGGATCCTGCAGGTGCTCGTCTCGGCGACTAGAAGGAAGTCGCCGCTTTCACCTAGGGCCACTCCGTTGGGGAACGAGAGATTGCTCAGGATTGTCGTCACGCGGTCGCTTTCCGGGTCGTACTTCATTAGCCTCCCCGTTCGATCCCCGCTCAGTATTAGAGGAATATAGTTCCTGCATGGCATTTCCCGTTATGTCCAGGCAGCATGTTCATGCATGTGAAATGACTACAATGTCGAGGCAAACGATGTATATATGGTAACACGTACCTCCGTTGGTACTGCGAGCTGCTATCGGTGAAGTAGACAGCTCCACTAAGTGGATCGATGTCCAAGCCGTTGGTGAACCGAAAAGGAACGCCGTCCGCCTGGGCGGCGACCACCACGGCCGGCCCGCCGCCGGGGCCGACGGCAAGCAAGCCCATGTAAGCGTCGGCGATGTAGAGACGGCTCTTTCTCGGGTCGAACCCGAGCCCCAACGGGCGTCCACAGACGTGTTCCATCTCTTGATGATTGTGTGGCTTCTCGCATATGTCTCTATAAAAAGAAGGAAAAAAAAAAAAAAAAAAAAACTGAGACACTTGATTCGCTTCGTTTCATGGGCTTACCGGAATGGGCTAGTAATGCCAAATGCGAAAGCGGCGGGATTACAAGCTGCTGGCCCAAACAAGAAAACATAAATTAGGTCAAGTTTTTGTTTACCGGGAAAAAAAGAATTACTCAATTCATTCGTATCAAATTTCCAGGAATTATTATCAAACAACCCGTCAACTTAAAATTACTTTATTCATCTGTTTTTATTATCATATTTTTTTCGCTCTGCGTGTGAAGAGAAAACAAGCTACGACAACTAGTAAATGGCTACGGTCTTTTCGAGCGACGTGGCTCCAGCCTCGATGGAATCGTCGTCATCGTCAACGACGACCGCATCCCACGCTCTGTCTCTCCCTCTCCGTCATCGTTTCACTGTTCACTAGAACATCTACCGGAGGGTCGCCGGCAGACCAGCGATCGAACTCCGAAGCCAAAAACATGCAGCGCAGCGCAGACGAGTTCAATGGTTTTTTAACGTTTACGGCGGCGCGTACCTGCTCGGCGAAGTGAAGGCGAAGTCCACCCAGCGCCTCTCGCTCGCCGCCCACTTCACGATCCGCCCGTCCGACACGCCGGTGTACGGGCCCTCCCCTCGCGGATCGAACGCGAAGCTCTCCGGCCCAACCGCGCCGCCGTCCATCCGGATCAGCTCGAGGCCGTCCACGGCCCCGAGTTCGCCGGAGGGGGCTCTCGGGTCGACGGCGAAGCGGAGGGCGAGGACGACGGCGGCCGCTGCTAAGAGGAAGGAGAGCTTGCGATTCGAATTCATGGCCCGTGTATGAGGTCCTCCGATTTCTGCTCGCAGAAGAGACGTGCCTTCCCTGCCTTCCGGTTTCTTCAGGAAATCATCGAAAATTTGGAAGGAAAATATGGGTGACAATGAGGAAAGAGACTAAGGTGAAGAAAGCCAATAAGACACTCACTACAATATAAAATTTATAATTTGTAATTATTTATAAGATCACTAAATAATTGACTATGATGGAGAGCTCAAATCGATCAATTGTGGTCTCGAGATTCGTGACTCTAAAACATTTATAGGATTTGATCTCGTGATTTTTTTTGGGAATAAGTTAATTTAAGGCGAATCTCGTCATTCCACGACATTTTTGCAATCCATATTAACTATATTCCATGACAAAAGATTTGTGGTCCCACTAACACTGTTACAAATTCAGCATAATGGCGTCGTCAGGTTAGCTGGACTCAAAATAATATGCACCTACCTCGGAGCATGTCCTCCTTTTAATAAATTTCAAACGACTTTTTTCTTCTGTAAAATATCATCGATCAACTTAATATATATTTTATCCCCCACGTACTTCAATAGCAAAATTTGGATCTCTTCTATCTTGCTACAACTTTTATTAAAATGATGCCGAATCTTATATATTTTTCCTTTTCCACATATAATGTACGATGTATTTTTATCACTAATTTCTTTCAAGGTTTCAATGATACAATATTCCATGATAATCGTATTGGGTAATGAAACGACGCATGGCTAACCATTTGGGAAAAAATTAGTTTAAAAAAAAAATTGAAAGTCCAATGTATTCATATTATGTGCACATTAAGTATTTAGTATTCTTTATCTTAAATAACATTTTTTTTTTGGAATAATATGTTACCATAAAATTTGTGGTCAATTACCCTTTGGATTTCCCTCTCTTGAGAATCATCATTAGATTTGTTTCTTCAAAGTTTACACAATTGCAAAATCATTATCTTTAATTCTAGTTGCTCATAATAGACGTGATAAAATGGCTGGCTCAAGTTGTACCAACACTTATCAAATGTAACGGTACAGTCATGTAGGCATAATCCAAGCTATTATAAGAGACCAATCATCAAATTCAGGAATTGTTTGGCTTCACAATTGATGCGGTATATGTGATCAATCCCTAAAATTGGCATAATTGATTGCAATCTCCATGGATTTCCAATTGAGAAACTAGAAATCATTTATTTAAATCTCACCTGTAGATTGCAAACTACTTTAATTTATGGAGGAAGGCAGAGGCATGAACTCGACCTACTTATAAGAATTGCTAAGCCGTTCCCTAATTTAAGCGGCGCATTAAATTTCATTTTGCTTTGCCCATGGGTGTGTCATCATTTCAAATGATGAAATCAACTTTCATCAGCACCGAATGGGTGAGAGTTAGGATTTTGCTAAACAATGCATAGATAAGGCTATAGAAGTGAATTTAAAGTCAAAGAATTTCTCCGCTAGGAGAGTTTTAGAGAGCTCCTCTTGTTTTTGGAATTGAGCGTTCAAGTGATCCCATATCTCTTTCGCTGTCTTATACTCACTATAAGTCATATCCGGATAATGATTTAAAGAGTTCAAGAAGTAATCTCTACAAAAAATCATCTTTATTCCATTGATATTCATCCACATTTTCAGTGGTAGATGCAAAATCACTTAATACAGTATATAATATGTCACGTTCTTTCATGCCAAATTGAACATGTAATAACCAGTCATGAAATTTAATAACATCAAATGATTGCAACTTTATAATATCATAGGAACTATGATTTGCCATTTTAATTAAAGTGTTAGAAAGAGTGCACCTTGGAGCCACAAAGTCTAATAACTCCTCTAACCTTGATCAAACCATTTTGAAGAGATGGAATTTGCCAAAACAAACTGCAAAAACAGATTTGGGGCACCCAAAAACCTTAAGATGTATTGCCATTGTCATTGAAACTTGCTGGAAATTTCCGTTGCTGAAATTTGCTGGAAATTTTATTGTCGAAATTTGCTAAAAATTCAAATGGAAACTTTACGAGTGCCATAACTTCTCTGTCCGACCTCCGATTGATGCGAGTGACCACTCAAAACGTTCATATTGACGAGTAGAACAAAGCCCAACTGATTTTACCCTCTAAAATTGGTTATAATTTTTGGGTTTTTGAATTAAAGATTTCGGTCACCCGAATCTTTAAACTTAGATCCTGGCCAATACCACTGTTGAAATCGAAAGTAAACTACACCTGTGAGTTCATCTTGACGAAATCTTCAAGAAGACACCTTACTCGCTCAAATCCAATACACAAACATAATACTTCAAGATTAAGATTGTTGGAGGTTATGGTTTTGAGAGAGAAACGGTTGCTTGAAGTGTTACACTAAGAGACGTTAAGTTTGGAATGCTCAATAGTGTTACCTCCAGCCTAGGGGAATCCTAGAGTTTTTATATGCAAGTTATTGGGCTCCGGCCCATATGGACCAAATAACCGTGCTTTTACTTATTGGGCTTGTATGTGAATATATTATTTTTGACTATATTAACAATATATCCAACAAAGAGGAGGCCCAAATGAGGATTTTCAAGGCACATCCGTTTTTAAAAGTGTAAGCCACAGTATGAACGTTTCTCATTCTATGTCTTTTATTGCCTGTAGATTGTTTGTAGTGTGACTTGATTTATTTGTGCTGGATTCGATTTCACTTCCCCTGAAAGTCGGCAAACCTCTCACACAAGTTCAGGAGTTTAATCTCCCCGCGTAGATCACCGAGCCATGGATGGAGCAAAATTTAATCAAACGGTAACCTCCTTCCTATTATAATGTGCTTTAAGAATTATCTCTCGGCTCGTACTCACTCGCTAAGTTCCTCGGTAGTGTATGAGAGATACAAAGAGGAGAGTGAGGCTGCTGAAATGGTATAGTCTTTGATACTTTAATATGATGTTGGCTCTGCTAGCTTTCGAGAGTGGTTGTGTTAAAGTGATGCCTATTTATAGACTGAAGAAGAGAAAGCATTGAAACAACTAAAAAGGACACCGGTTCCCCATGCGAGGTTAATATTGAAATTGGATCACCCTTCTGTCCTCAAAAGTACCAAATCTTAAACCCGCGTCTAACTCGACCCTATTTGTATTTCAATGATGAGTCATCATTTTGTTTGATTCATGAAGAGGTCTTCCAAGGAAACAACAAAAGCAAAGTCTCCAAATCTACATGTGTTGCGGAGCAAGGAAATGAGAAAGGCAGTCACCATGCTTCCCGCAGCCTCCAGTGTGGCTGCCCTTAATGAGATGACAATCCTTAGTCTCAAGACTTGTATTTGACATGTTGATATGTCGGGCGTTTAAGAACATTTAAAATCAGAGTGTCGTACTCTTTTGGCTCCACCTATCATAGGAATAGGTTATATCGTTCATGTACACTAATCTCTAAGTAATAGTTTGCAAATGCCTTTTTGGACGTTGCCAAAGTTTGTGAAATGTTTGGAAGTCTTGCGAAAATTATTACTCGTTTGCAAATCATATTATTAAAGCCTTGCTTTAAACTAATGAAAAATGTAACGTGACAGAGTTTAATATCCCAAGAAGTCGTCACCCTTTTTGGCCCTAATCCCAGAAGCTGCATGAGAGAAGGTTTGGATAGAAAAAAATTGGCTGCATCCACATTTGAATGGGATGATGATGCGACTAGGTTTATTGTTAAATCAGCACTCAAGCATGTAACTTGTTAGAATTGAAATATACAGCACGAATGAGACATTTATAAGGCACAATATGTAGGCCTCGGCGCCGCTTGATTGGCGAGCTCTTCTCTCGCCAAGCCGGCTAGTAGCAAAGGAAGAAGGAAGAGGAAAATGGGAAAAAAGAAAACCAAAAAGAAAAGTTAAAAATAATTTCAATTTTTTAGGAATATTTTTACAAGGTTGAGTAAGGGGAGAGAGCAAGCCTCAAGCAGCTCCCTTTTCTCTCTCTAAAACGGTGTCGGTGGAATTCCGGGCGCTTGCCGTGGGAAAAGAAAAGAAGGGGCTCTCCTTTCGACTTCTTCAAACTATAAAGTAGCTCCTCAAGCTTCGTTCCTATTTCTCCATCGCTCTCCGTCTCCTTCTCTTCGCGGCTGAACTGAGACTCACGCATCTTCTTCTCGATTTTCGTTCTCTGCTCTATTTTCATTAATTACGTCGCTTGAAGACTTAGATAAGTGAGTTGGATTAGGTTTGATTTCATATGTTAATATACGATCTAGCTTCTTCCGTTCTTCTTTCTCCACAACTCTATTCTCCTTGTCTTCACACGCTAAACTGGTTAGATTAATGTTGATCTCTATCGGTTTCTTCAACTCGATTTTCATTCTTTGCTCGATTTTCATCGATTACGTTGCTTGAAAACTTAGATAAATGAGTTTGATTATGTTTGATTTCATCTGTTAATCTGCGATCTAGCTTCTTCCATTCTTGTTTTTCCGTCACTCTCTTCTCTTTATCTTCGCGCGCTGAACCGGTTACATTAGTATTGATCTCAATCGGTTTCTTCCCCTCGATTTTCATCATCTACTCGATTTTCATCGATTATATTGCTTGAAAACTTAGATAAGTGAGTTAGATTAGGTTTGATTTCATCTATTAATCTGCCATCCAGCTTCTTCTATTCTTGTTTCTCCATTACTCTTTTCTCCTTATCTTTCCGCATTGAACCGGTTAGATTAGCATTGATCTCGATCGGTTTCTTCCCCTCGATTTTCATCCTCTGCTCGATTTTCATTGAATATGTCGCTTAAAAACTTAGATAAGTGAGTAGATTAGATTTGATTTCATCTGTTAATCTACGATATAGTTTTTTTCGTTCTTGTTTATTCGTCACTCTCTTCTCTTATCTTTGCGCTTTGAACCTGTTAGATTAGCGTTGATCTTGATCGGTTTCTTCCCCTTCATTTTCATTCTTTGCTTGATTTTCATCAATTACGTTACTTGAAAACTTAGATAAGTGAATTAGATTAAGTTTGATTTCATCTGTTAATCTGCGATATAGCTTCTTCCGTTCTTGTTTCTCTGCAACTCTCTTCTCCTTGTCTTTGCGCACTGAACTGGTTAGATTAGCGTCGATCTCGATTGGTTTCTTCCCCTCGATTTTCATCCTCTGCTCAATTTTTATCGATTACGTCGCTTGAAAACTTAGATGAGTGAGTTAGATTAGGTTTGATTTCATTTGTTAATCTACGATCTAACTTTTTCCGTTCTTGTTTCTCCGTCACTCTCTTCTCCTTATCTTTGCGTGCTGAACTGGTTAGATTAGCATTCATCTCAATCGGTTTTTTCCCCTCGATTTTCATCGATTACATCGCTTGAAAACTTAGATGGGCGAATTAGATTAGGTTTGATTTCATCTATTAATCTGCGTTCTAGTTTCTTCCGTTCTTGTTTCTCCGTCACTCTCTTCTCCTTATCTTCGCGCTTTGAATTGGTTAGATTAACGTTGATTTCAATCGGTTTCTTCCCCTTGATTTTCATCCTCTGCTCAATTTTCATCGATTATGTCAGTTAAAAACTTAGATAAGTGAGTTAGATTAGGTTTGATTTCATCGGTTAATTTGCGATCTAACTTCTTCCGTTCTTGTTTCTCCGTTACTCTCTTCTCCTTATCTTCATGCGCTGAACCGGTTAGATTAGCGTTAATCTCAATCGGTTTCTTCCCCTTGATTCTCATCATCTGCTCAATTTTTATCGATTACGTTGCTTGAAAACCTCGATTACTTAGATAAGTGAGTTAGTTATATTTTATTTTATATTTTGTTTTTGGCTTCGAATCTGTCCTTAACCTTCAGTTGTGTGTGGAATTTAGGGTGGGGGTGGGGGTGGGGGTGGGGGTGAGCAGAGTTGTCATGCGTAGTATAAGGTAAGATTCCAATGCTAATTATAAAATACATTCTAGGTTGTCTTGTATTTCATATTTGATTTAATTTGCAATTATAAGGAAAGTTGTATTTCATATTTGATTTAATTTGCAATTATAAGGAAAGTTGTATTTCATATTTGATTTAATTTGCAATTATAAGGAAAGTTGAGTTGCCAAAAATTGGGGGGAGGAGTGAGAGTGAGAGAGAGATGTCATGCATGCTCTCTTCTCCTTGTCTTTGCATGTTGAACTAGTTAGATTAGTGTTGATCTCTATCAGTTTCTTCCCCTTGATTTTCATCCTCTACTCGATTTTCATCGATTATGTCACTTGAAAACTTAGATGAGTGAGTTAGATTATGTTTGATTTCATTTGTTAATCTGCGATCTAGCTTCTTCCATTCTTATTTTTCCGTTACTCTCTTCTCCTTATCTTTGCACGCTGAACATGTTAGATTAGCATTGATCTTGATCAACTTCTTCCCTTCGATTTTCATCCTCTAGTCAATTTTCATCGATTATGTCGCTTGAAAACTAGTGAGTTAGATTAGGTTTGATTTCATCTGTTAATTTGCGATCTAGCTTCTTCTGTTCTTGTTTCTCTGTCATTCTTTTCTCCTTATCTTTGCGCACTGAACCGGTTAGATTAGCATTGATCTTGATCGGTTTCTTCCCCTTGATTTTCATCCTCTGCTCGATTTTTATCGATTATGTCGCTTGAAAACTTAGATAAGTGAGTTAGATTAGGTTTTATTTCATCTATTAATCTACGATCTAACTTCTTTTGTTGTTGTTTATCCGTCACTCTCTTTTCCTTATCTTTACGCTTTAAACCGGTTAGATTAGCGTTGATCTCAATCGGTTTCTTCCCCTTCATTTTCATCCTCTACTCGATTTTCATCAATTACGTTACTTGAAAACTTAGATAAATGAATTAGATTAATTTTGATTTCATCTGTTAATCTACAATCTAGTTTCTTTCGTTCTTGTTTCTCCGCAACTCTTTCTCCTTATCTTTGTGCGCTGAACCGGTTAGATTAGTGTCGATCTTGATCGGTTTCTTCCGCTATATTTTCATCCTCTACTCGATTTTTGTCGATTACATTGTTTGAAAACTTACATGAGTGAGTTATATTATGTTTGATTTCATTTGTTAATCTGCGATCTAATTTTTTCCGTTCTTGTTTCTCCGTCACTCTCTTCTCATTATCTTCGCGCGGTGAACCGGTTAGATTAGCATTCATCTCGATTGATTTTTTCTCCTCGATTTTCATCAATTACGTTGCTTAAAAACTTAGATGGGTGAATTAGATTAGGTTTGATTTCATCTGTTAATCTACGATCTAGTTTCTTCTGTTCTTGTTTCTCCGTTACTCTCTTCTCCTTATCCTCGCGCTTTGAACTAGTTAGATTAACGTTGATCTTAATCGGTTTTTTCCCCTTGAATTTCATTCTTTGCTCGATTTTCATCGATTATGTCACTTTAAAACTTAGATAAGTGAGTAGGATTAGGTTTGATTTCATCTGTTAATTTGCAATCTAACTTCTTCCGTTCTTGTTTCTCCATCACTCTTTTCTCCTTATCTTCACACGCTGAACCGGTTAGATTAGCGTTGATCTTGATCGGTTTCTTCCCCTCGATTTTCATCCTTTGCTCAATTTTCATCGAAAACCTCGATTATTTAGATAAGTGAGTTAGTTCTATTTTATTTTATTTTTTCTTTTTGGCTTTTGAGTCTGTGTTTAACCTTCAGTTGTGTGCGGAATTTGGGGTGGGGTGGGGGTGGGGTGGGCAGAGTTGTCATGCGTAGTATAAGGTAAGATTCAAATGCTAATTATCAAATACATTTTAAGTTGTCTTATACTTCATATTTGATTTAATTTGCAATTATAAGGAAAGTTGAGTTGCCAGAAAGGAGGGAGGGGAGGAGTGAGAGTGAGAGAGAGATTTCGTGCATGCTCTCTTCTCCTTGTCTTCGCATGCTGAACCGGTTAGATTAGTGTTGATCTCTATCGGTTTCTTCCCCTCGATTTTCATCGATTACGTTGCTTGAAAACTTAGATAAGTGAGTTAGATTAGGTTTGATTTCATCTGTTAATCTGCGATCTAGCTTCTTCTGTTTTTATTTCTCCGTCACTCTCTTCTCCTTATTTTTGCACGCTGAACCGGTTAGATTAATATTGATCTTGATTGGTTTCTTCCCCTCGATTTTCATCCTCTGCTCGATTTTCATTGATTACGTCGCTTGAAAACTTAGATAAGTGAGTTAGATTAGGTTTGATTTCATCTGTTAATCTGCAATTTAGCTTCTTTCGTTCTTGTTTATCCGTCAATCTCTTCTCCTTATCTTCATGCTTTGAACCAGTTAGATTAGCGTTGATCTCGATCGGTTTCTTCCCCTTCATTTTCATCTTTTGCTCGATTTTCATAGATTACGTTATCTGAAAACTTAGATAGATAAATGAGTTAGATTAAGTTTGATTTCATTGGTTAATTTGCGATCTAACTTCTTCCGTTCTTGTTTCTCCACAACTCTCTTCTCCTTGTCTTTGCGCGCAAAATTGGTTAGATTAGCGCCAATCTCGATCGGTTTCTTCCCCTTGATTTTCATCCTCTACTCGATTTTTGTCGATTACGTCGGTTAAAAACTTAAATGAGTGAGTTAAATTAGGTTTGATTTCATTTGTTAATTTGCGATCTAACTTCTTCCGTTCTTGTTTCTTCGTCACTCTCTTCTCATTATCTTCGCGCGTTGAACTGGTTAGATTAGCATTCATCTCGATCGATTTTTTCCCCTCGATTTTCATCGATTATGTCGCTTGAAAATTTAGATAGGTGAATTAGATTAGGTTTGATTTCATTTATTAATCTGCGATCTAGTTTCTTCCGTTCTTGTTTCTCCGCCACTCTCTTCTCCTTATCTTTACGCTTTGAACCGGTTAGATTAACGTTGATCTTAATCGGTTTCTTCCCATTGATTTTTATTTTTTGCTCGATTTTCATTGATTACGTTAGTTAAAAACTTAGATAAGTAAGTTAGATTAGGTTTGATTTCATTTGTTAATTTGCGATCTAACTTCTTCAATTCTTGTTTCTTCATCACTCTCTTCTCTTATCTTCACGCGCTAAACCGGTTAGATTAGCGTTGATCTTGATCAGTTTCTTCCCCTCGATTTTCATCCTTTGCTCAATTTTCATCAATTACGTTGCTTGAAAACCTGATTACTTAGATAAGTGAGTTAGTTCTATTTTATTTTATTTTTTGTTTTTGTCTTCTGAGTCTGTGCTTAACCTTCAGTCGTGTGTGGAATTTGGGGTTGGGGTGGACAGAATTGTCATGCGTAGTATAAGATAAGATTCAAATGCTAATTATATAATACATTCTAGGTTTTCTTGTACTTCATATTTGATTTAATTTGCAATTATAAGAAAAGTTGAGTCGCTAGAAATGAGGGAGGGGAGGAGTGAGAGTGAGAGAGAGATGTTGTGCATGCTCATAAGGTAAAACTGCAATGCTAATTATGTAGGATTTTCTCGTCTTCTGGTATTTCATGGTTGATTTAAGTAGCTTTTCTAAGATTATTAGTAAGAAAGTTGAGTTATAACATTTTCCTTTGATATAGAAGTATAGTCATTTGCTTTTTGATACCTATGTAGTCTCCTTATCTTTGCGTTCTATGTGAGTTCTTCATCTCTTGTCAGTGAGTCAGTTAGTCATGACCACCCCTCTATGGTTTCGTCTAGAGCAAGCTCTGAGGAGATTCAAAGAAGTAGAGACATAGCACGATGAAACCGTAGAATAGGTGATTAATCCATTGCAGAGGAGGGCAAATAGTGTCAGCACTCGAGCAACTCTTGATAGGGCGGAGGCAGCTCTGAATTTGTTGTTGGATGAGCTGTGTGAACAAGAATGTTATTTATTTTTGTGATCTTACATTTTCGAACCCACATTCTCTTAAAGTGGTGGTTATTCGACATGAAGTTTTTCCACATTTTGTATCTTTTTGTGACAATCGCCCATTTGGTAACCATCTTGATGGGAGACGGTGTATAAAAGGAACGTACATTCATTTCTAACGGGCAATTATATAACTCAAACCCTCTCATTTAGAATACACCATCAATACATGAGGGAATTGGGTTAGTAGCATATGCCCGATATTTCTTTGAATTTTCAAGATTTTTCAATGAATGTGAATACGAACAATGGCTGGAGGTTTGTTTATAATCGATCATGGCTTCTACAATTGATTTTCATGTCTTTCATTTGGTATCAGAGCATGTTTAGTGCATCTGCCTTGTTTTTGTCGATTTTTAGTGTATTTTCAAGCATTTTTTAGAGAGGAACAATATTTGGAGTTTTGAGGCCAAATGAGAAACTCGCTGATTTTGGGCAAAATCCGGTGATCCATCGCTAGAATTTGGACTTGTACGGTCGTACCGCCATGAGGAACATTAACCATGAGTTATTTCGGCATATCGGTGTTCGTTGAAGGCTAATAGGCGGTGGAAGTCACGGTGGTTGAGGATTTATGTTTTGGGAAATTTTCGTTTGATTTGGGGCTAATTTCTTCGTCATTTTTGCCGAAACTTGAACTCATGTGATTGTACCAGCATGTTCTCCAAATCTCATTATTTATTTGTGTACGGGATGGGCTGTCGGAGAGGAAATGGCAGCGAAATTGCGGCTGAAAACAGCGAAAACCGGCGGAAAATTGCTTTTGTACGCGAGGGAGAAGGTGGGTGGGCTCCATGCGCGTGCTGCAATTGTAGGCGCGTGGAGCCAACCACTAGTGCGTGTGGCCACGCACGCGGAACTGCCGAGGTAGTTGCCAGGCACATGCGATGCGTGGCAGACGGCATGCATGCAAGTCATGCGCTCATCGAGGAAGCAAGCACGTGTTGTGGCGTGCCTTTTTACTTCTTTGCCCCTACACCATTTTAAAATTCTTGTTTTGCCCTTTTTGCAATTTTACAATTCTGCCATTGGCCCATTTATTTACTGTTCTGCCCCTTGGTACATTTATTTACTATTTTGTCCTTTCATGCATTTTTATGAATATTTTATGTATGAAATTAAATGTCCAATGATCCATATATTTAATTAATTAGAGAGTAGCCACAACATCTTATATTAAGAGCCTCCGGATCATATTTAGAAATGAACATTAATTGTAATTAATTATATTAATATGATAAATTTTATCCCACATGAATTTTCATTGTATTAATATGATTAATTATGATGAAATATCATGTTATTTTTCTTAATTTATCCACATGGATTAAGAAAAGGTATATACTATGGTAAGTTTTTTATGATGTAATTATGAATATATTTAAATTAAAAACTTAGCCTACATGCAATTTTATGTTATGTGATTCATATTTTTGACATGTTTACATTGGTAAAACATGATTTATGCATATTTGCCTCAAATTTTGTGACATAAGCATGATTATTTGATATGCAATTTTGCAATATGTGAATTTTTCTGAATTTAAATGTGATATTCCCATACTGAATGGTGAGAACTATAAAGTTTAAAATGAGTTAGTTATTCTTCAATTGGGGTGGATGGATATTGACTATGCTATAAGGAATGACGAACCACCTGCTCCTACTGATTTGAGCATTGCAGATGAGATAGCTCTTTATAACTAATGGGAGTGGTCCAACCGTATTAGTGTAATGTTTATAAGAGCTAAAATATCTCCTAGTATTCGTGGTTTGGTTGCTCAGCATAGTAATGCTAAGGCTTTATTGGAGACCATAGATGCACAGTTTGAGAATTCTGAGAAGGCGCATGCCATAACCTTGAATATGAAGTTTTCATCATTGAAGCTCACTAGCGTTAGAGGTGTGCGTGAGCACATTATGTAAATGAGGGATATTGTAGCTCAGCTTAAGAACCTTGAGGTTGAGATATCTGAATTTTTTCTTATGTATTATATTCTGACAACTTTCCCACAACAGTATGCACCTTTCAAGATCTCTTACAACACACATAAGAATAAATGGTCAATTAATAAACTCATGACCATGTGTGTTCAAGAGGAAGAAAGACTAATTATGGAATTGGGAGAAAGTGCTCATTTGATAATACAAGGAAATAATAAGGGCCATGGCAAGTACAAAGGAAAAGGTAAAATACTTCCCCAAGCTGACATTAAGAAAGAATCCAAATGTTTTTTCTGTAAAAGGAAGGGGCATATAAAGAAGGATTGCATCAGATTTAAGACCTGACTCGAGAAGAAATGTAATTTAATTTTTTGTATTTGTTGTGAATCTAATATGGCTGATGTGAGTCACAACACTTGGTGGATTGATTCTGGATCTACAATCCACATATTGAATTCCTTGCAGGGTTTTCAAAACCACAGGAAGTCAGTGGGAAGTGAACAAAGTATCTATTTAGGAAACAAGATATGTTCGCATGTGGAAGCTATTAGGACATGTAGATTAGTTCTCAATAGTGGCTTTGTTTTGAATTTGGAAAGGACCTTTTATGTTCCTAGTTTTTATAGAAACTTAATTTCAGTTTCAAGACTTGTACCTTTGGGTTACTCTTTTAACTTTTCAGATTCAAATTTCTGTTTATCGTTTAAATCTAAAATTGTTGGGAATGGTACTTTGTTTGATGGTCTTTTTCAAGTTAATTTACAAGACAATGTCTATTATGATGCAATGCATGTTCATGATAATGCTGGTATAAAACGATGTGTTGTGAAAGAACATTCCTCTATGTTGTGGCATCGGAGATTATGACATATCTCCATAGACAGAATTAAGCAATTGGTAAATGATGGAGCACTTAGTACTTTAGATTTTATTGATTGTGGTACTTATGTGAACTGCATTAATTTTGTTCCAGTGTCTTAGAATTCTTCTCTGCAGATGGGTTAATTTTCAAAGGGCTATTACATCCCATGGTTGTTCTATCTGAATCGTGACCAAGAGTTGCTGAGATTTTTTCACCATGTTTTAGAGTGAAAACTTGTCAAGATTGGAAGACCAAACTAAAGCCCCTCAAACCGTGTGAAGCTACATTACTATCCCAGGAGTAAGTACAAACTCAGCTGCAAGAAACCCAATTGTCAATTTTGCTCTGCTCGCTATAGTCAATTTCAAGAATGAATACATGTCGATGCTAATGTTACAATGAGATAGTTTTTTTAGAGAACAAAAGAGGGCAACTGGCCTCAATAGCTTGAGCACATCCCTTGCCAGATGCAGCAAACCGGTGACAAGTACCTAAACAGTGTATGTTCACCAATACATGAGCATGTAAACCACTATATTCACATCTTCTGTTTCTATTTCTCACTGAAAGGTCGACATTGTGTATTGCTAAGCACCAAAAGCAAGGTGAAGGGGAAAAAAAAAGTCACCCTCGGCCCGAATGATGAAAGACAACCAGATTGAGTGAGAAGACCAAATATGCTCTCAAATTCGGAATCTCTTTGGCACTCACGGTAGAAACACATGTATTTTCCATTTGGCCTGACAAGTAGTTTGGCAAGACTCTTCTAGTAGCAACCTCCTATGGACATCATGTTAACGACAGAAGGATTCCCCTGAAAGCGTAAAGAAGGGTTTTCCCTAAAACAGTCCCTTAGCCACTTTATTGTCAATGGCAACAAAGACATCATCTGCCGGACTCCAATGGGATAAATGGCAACAAAGACATGTCCGATCTGCCGGACTCCAATGGGATACGTCTTCATAAAGAAACTCATGAGGGGGCAAGAAGTCTACATCGTCCATCTAGTAGAGTTGAGACGAACACGTCAGCTTCATCGGCTAATTTTCCAACAATTGGTAAGATCTTGATTGACAAGGATAACCTAAAAGCAGAAATTTACTGAATTGAGAATTCTAATACGACTGAAATCAACATTTTCGGCCTTTTCATTCTTTTTTCTTTTGTGAAACAATTCTTTTCACTTTAATGCGCCTACTTTTTTTATATAAATAAAATAAAATAAAATCCTGCAGTGTAGTGTCACACAAACACTTATTAATCATTTATAATAAAAAAACTATTTCTATTAATTATACAAAAATACGAGAGAGATAATACTTTGAACATGATAAGTTTTTCTTCTTAAAACGGGGGCATGCGTTGACAAAATTCTTTTAAGTTTAATGTTCGAATCGTTTTCTGTCCTTCGACTGTGTATTTTGTGATATGGTGAAAGTCAATACTTAAGTAGTAATAAAGAAAGTAAATTTTACATAGAAAAAGGAAAAATCTTAGAAAAATCAATTCTCTAGTTACGCGCCCTATATTTCTAAAAAACAATTAAGCTTTACATTTGCGCCAACCTTCAATTTTTCTATTCTTTCTTCATTTTCAAGGTGTAAAGATTAGATTTTTTGAATCCTTAGGATGTAAAATTTCATTCTACAAGTTAGATGACATAAATAAATATACGTGCCCGACACCGTGTTTGGCAAATATATTTCATAGTCACTTGATATGGACCGTGAACTCGTTGACTTTTTTAGTGGTAGAATCTTTCTTGTGTCCTTGAAAGGGTAATGCATCATGCGTTTTCAACTTTTCATTGTCAATTGGGATATTGAATGCAACGATAAGGAAGAAAATCTCACATATATGGAAGTGATGCCTACTGTCCAATGGCAACTGTTAGGCGAAAGTCAAGTTTTTCACTGTTTTTGTTAGGTTGGAAAAAAGATACATATTTATTATTTGGCGCAACCAACTCCTCATCTTTTGGATATGTAATAAATTTGATGTGTGCGTGGGACGAATGATTCCAGAAATGGGGATTTTCTGGTTAAGTGTATGGAAATGGCGTGACAAAATATAATGGAATGACATGCAAATAATAAAAGATATGAAAGTTTCATCACTAAAGAATGAAAGACATAAGCTACCAACTAAGGATAAAGAGTCGGGATAATGGTAGTTCACCACCTAGGCGTAAAAAATTGTTTGATAACCACCAATGAATTTAGATAAGGAATCAGATAAATAGTTACTCATGTAGAGGAATTCTCATATATTCATCAACTTTTTGTGTTACAGTGCTGAAATCTCATCTATTTATAGAAAAACTAAGACATAAGAAATAGACGAACATAAAAAACATTGGAACTAGAAAATTCATTAATGACATGGAGAATTGAAATCTCGACTCTTTATTCTTATAGTTTATTTTCAAAATTCATCCACCAACCTTGACCAAAAAATAACTATCTTAGGAGATCAACTAATATCCAAGGAAATTGCTCTGAACACCCTCCCATCGTTATGTCTTTGAAATCAACAAATGTTCCGATGAATCAGTAACTTAAAACTTGAATGGTGAGGAAGAATCGACAACTCCTAAATCAATAATCTAGTCGATAGTCTTCATGTCGATATCTTCAACCTGAATCCATCAAAGTAGATTATGACCAAAAATCTGCTTTGGCTTAATTGAACATTGACATTGCCTGACTAGTCATTGGAACCATGTTGGAACTTAAGGATGGTTCCATAGAATCGGATGATGTCGCATCAAAATCAGACATAAATACCAATTTATGAAATCAATCTATATTAATGGTATAAGAAGGCTCTTGTTAGGTACTTGAGAATGGTCTGCTTATTCAAACGCGTGCTTACAGTCTACAACATTACTTTGTGGATCGATTTCATAGCCCGATCTTACCATGCACGGTGGTAATTCTGTTGATAATTTTAAGTTAACCATTCACTGGTGATCACAGGATCTTAACGTCAGATGAACTGGATAGCTAATCCACCATAGCATTCCTAGCCCACCAAAACACGCGCACATAAATTGTCAAAAGCAATCGATAGCTCGTAATTCGTAAGTAGCTGGTGACGGCGAAGAGGACGACGAGGACGACGACGGCAGTCGCTGCTCAGAAGAAGGAGAGCTTGCGATTCGAAATCACGGACCGCGTATGAGGTCTTCCGATTTCTGCTTGCGAATGCTCGCAAAAGAGACCGCGCCTTCCCTGTCTTCCAATTTATTCAGGTAATCATCGAAAATTTGGAAGGAAAATATCCTTAATGAGATGACAGTGAGATTTTTAATGTGATAAAAACAAAATAAGGAAAGTGATTAGCGTGAATAAAACTAATAAAATACTTACGACAATATCAGATTTACGATCCGTAATCAAGAGCTCAATTCAATCAACCATGACTTCCAGATTCTGGCTCGAAAAGATTTACAGGACATAATCCATGACTTATTTTTTAATAGATTAATATAAGATGAATCTCATCATTCCGCAGCTTTTCTATAATTTCAATTACCTATCTTCCACGACGAAAGATTTATGGTCCCAATAACACTGTTACAAATTCAGCATAATGGCCTCGTCAGGCTAGCTAGACTCAAAATAATGTGCATCTACCTTGGAGCACCTCCTCCTTTTAAAAAATTTCAATCGACTTTCTTCTTCTGTAAAATATCATTGATCAACTTAATTTATATTTTATCCCCACACTTTTCAATATCAAAATTTGGATATCTTCTATCTTACTACAACTTTCCTGAAAAAAATGCCAAATCTTATAAATTTTTCCTTTTCCACATATATTACGGTGTATTTTTATTACTAATTTCTTACAAGTTTTCAGTAATACAAATATTCCACGACAATCGTATCAAGGTAATAAAGTGATGCCGGTGGAAAATCAAGTCCTTGGCTAACCGTTTAGAAAAAAATAAAGTTTAAAGAAATTAAAAGTCCAATTTATTCATCTTGTGTGCGCATTAAGTATTTAGTATTCTTTATTCATGAATTCTTATATGACATTTATTTTATTTTGGAACAATATTCCACCATAAATAATTTTGCAGTCAATTACCTTTCGGATTTCTTGTCTGTGAGTGTTGTCATTAGATGTGTTTCTTTAAATATTGCACATGTAAAATCATTTTCTTCTACTCCGGTTGCCATAGTATACAAGACAAAATGGATGGCTCAACTTGTATTGGTACTTATCAAAAGTAATGGTACAATCGAGCAAGCACAATCCAAGCTATTATAAGAGGCCAACTATTGAACTTGGGAACTGTTTGGCTTTACAACTGATGCAATGTATTTGATTAATCCCTAAAATTGACACAGCTAATTGCAGTGTGTCACAAATTTTCAATTTGAAAACTAAAAATTACCTGTTTAAATCCCATCAATTGCATGCAAATGGCAAATTACTCAAATTTATGAAGGAAAGCAGAGGCATGAACTCAACCTACGTATGTCATTGGCATGCATTTCCCCATTGATAACTACTTGCGAATTGATTTTATGAGAATTGCTAAGCCGTTTCCTAATTTAAGTGGCGCATAAAATTTCAACGCTCTTTGGCCATACGGGTGTCATCATTTGAAGAATTGAGATGGATATGTCGCCTTCATCGCCAACAATTAGTAAGATCTTGATTGACAAGGATATAAACCTAAAAGCAGAAACTTACTGAATTCTGATATGACTGAAATCAGCATGTGGTAGCCTTTTCACTCTTTTTTCTTTTGTGAAACAATCCTTTTCACTTTAATGCGCCACCCTTTTTTTGTCAAAAAAATCCCACAATGTAGTGGCCTCCCATACATAGACATTTGTTAATCATATTTAGTAAAAAAAATGTTAATATTGACTATACATAATACAAGAAAGAAAATACCTTAAAAATGATAGGTTTTTCATGCTAAAATAGAGACATGTGTTAACAAAATTCTTTTAAAATTCACGTTCTGTCATTCTACTGTGTATTTTGTGGAACAATGAGAGTCAGACTAAGTAGTCATAAAGTTGAAAGTTTTGTGTAGAATAAGGATGGATCTCACAAAAGTTAGTTCTCTAGTTACACGTCTTATATTTAGCAAAATCAATTAAGGACGCGTTTGGTAATACTTCTGTTCCCGGGAACAATTTCTGATAAAAAATGATTCTTTTTTATTCTATTATTGAGAACAATTTGTAAGCATTTTAAATTGTTTGGTAACTATCCAAAATTTCAATTCTTAAAATAGAATTGCGTTTGATACCGTGCTCAAAATTTCTATTCCAAATTATTTTCTTTTGATTTTTAAATAATTTTATTATTTTTCCCTTTTTTTTCCTTTCTTTCTCCTATTCTTCTTCTTCAAGTGGCTGGTCGCCAACCTTGGGATGACTAGCGACCGGCCAAACGAGGGCCGGTGACATCACTGCGTTTCTAGCCCTCGGCGAGGTCAGCCCTCATTGACCGAGCCTCGGCAAGGTTGGGCAAGCCTTGCCGGTGGCTAGGCTTGCCTCCAGCGAGCTCATCGAACCTCGCCCTGGCCTAGCGCAAGCTCGCCAGACCGGTTGCCAACAACCGATGGCAATGGGTAGCAGACAGTGGACAGCAGCGGTCGGCAAGCACGACGATGGCAATAGATGAAGAAGAAGAAAAGGGAAGAAAAACAAGAGAAAAGAAAATAAAAAGAGAAAATATGGGCTTGATTTTAGAATTGTTTCTGGAAACAATAATCAACTTTTATTTTATTTTTTTATTTTGTTTCAAATCTACTTCCGGGAACAAAAAAAAAAAAAAAAAAAAGAAATTTATTTCTAGAACAAAAATTTTATCAAACATAATTTATTCCAAAACTACTCTCGAGAACAAAAGAACAAAAAAATTTACTATTTGGTCGGTTACCAAACAGGGTCTAAGCTTTACATTTGCCAACCCTCAATTTTCCTATTCTTTCTTCATTTTCAAGGTGTAAAGATTAGACTTTTTGAATTCTTAGGGCTTAAAATTTCATTCTACGAATTAGACGATGTAAAGAAAAAACGTGTAGACAACACCGTGTTTGGCAAATATATTTCATAGTCACGTGATATGAAGAACCATGAACTAGGTGACATTTCATAGTGGTAAGGATCTTTCTTATGTCCTTAAAAGGGTAATGCATCATGCGTTTTCAGTGTCTATTTGGACATTGAATGCAACGATAAGGAATAAAATCTCCCATATATGGAAGTGACGCCTATTGTCGGATGGCAACAGTCAAGCCGAAATTGTCTAGGACTGGAAAGTCAAGCCTTTCACTGTTTTTGTTAGGTTGGAGAATGGATACATATTTATTATTTGGTGCAACCAACTCCATAAATTTAGATGCATCCGTGGGATGAGTAATTCCGAAAATGGGGATTTTCTGGTTAAGTATATGTACATGGTGTGATGAGTTATAATGGAATGACGTGTAAAAGGACAAAAGAAAGGGAGGTTCATTACCAAAGAGTAAAAGCACAAACCACCGACCAAAGATAAATGATCGGGATAATGGCAGCTCAACACTAAGGCTTAAAAAACTTTTGATTTGCCACCAAGGAACTAAAATAAGGAATCAGATAATCTTAACTCATGTAGAGGAATCATCAACTCTTTGCATTATAGTTGAGAACTCTCCTTTATTTATAGGGAATTAAGACATAGGAAATAGACCAACATTAAAGACACGGGAACTAGAAAATGCATTAATGATGTGGAGTCTTGAAATCTTTGCTCATGAGCCTTGTGGTTCATCTTCCAAAATTTGTCCACTAACTTTTACCAGAAAATAACTATCTTTTGAGATCAATATCCAAGGAACTTGCTGTGAACAACCTCTTTGAAATCAGCAACTGTTCTGGTGAATTGGTAACTTAAACCTTGATTGGCATTGAAAAATCGATAACTTGGTCGACAATCCTCATGTTGACATCTTCAACTTAAACCCATCAAAGTAAATAATGACCAAAATTTGCTCTGCCTTGAATGAACATTGATGTTGCTTGACTAGTCATTGGAACCATGATGGAACTTGAGGATTGTTCCATAGAATCGGATGCTCCCGCATCAAAATTGGACATAAAAACCTATTTACAAAATCAATTTAAATCAATGGTACGAGGAGGCTCTATTGGATACTTGAGAATGATCTGCTTATTCAAACGCGTGCTTACAGTCTACAACATTACTTTTTGAATCGATCTCATAGCCTGATCGTACCATGCGCGGGATTATTCTGTTAATAATTTACGTTAACCATGAACTGGTGATCACAAGATCTGAACTTTAGATGAATATCTACTGCTGAATAGCTAATCCACCATAGTATTCATAGCCCACCAAAACACGCGCACAAAAATTGCCAACAGCAATCGATGGCTCGTAGCGCTTTAGTAGCTGGTGTCTGGTCATGGATGCCGACCTACACGAACGATTCCTTGAGTAGAGTCTCTCACGTCCAACCACTTTCATGAACTTGGTAACCAAGCCTCCCTAAGAATCGATTCCATGTTCTTCAGTACAACCGTTGCAAATTTAACTAGGAGTTTGATTTATTGGAACTCGTACAGAAGATGCGGAAAGCGATTTCGACATGGGTAGGTCGATAGAGAAGAAGAAAAGGAAAGAAAAAGCATACCCTCTTCGTTTCTGGGCTGAAACGACGACGAAAGGGAGTGCGATGAGATGGTGCGTGCGAAAGACAGCTTTAGTTGGATGAGATCATGACACGGATCAATTTCACGACTCGAGAGAATACGTAGCTCAGTTCAAGTCGTAAATGGCAATAAAAGGCCTCATCACCGACGCAATCCACAACTTATCATCCCTCTCTTCAACTTCGCTGAGGAACTGCACGGTCTTCCCCTCCGCGTCTTCCACCACTTCCAGAATTTCTCCTTCCTCACCCAGCTTGATTGCGATGGCATCAGCTTTCCCTCCCACAACTAGCGAGTGCAGCTGCTGGAAGCTGATCGGCAGTCTTAGAGCGAAATTCCCAATGAGAGAACTGGAAAGAAAGAACCTACTGGCCGGTCCTTTCTTGGAATGCAAGGCGACCCAGAACTCGCCTCTGGAGTTCCTCCTAATGTTGTCTGGGAAACCAGGCAACTCAGCAAAGATGTCCAACTTTCCTGCATTAGGGCCCTTAAGCCAAAGCCTCAAGATTCGGTAAGTAGCGGTTTCCACCACCAGCAGAAACAAACCGTCTTTGCTCAACGCTACTCCGTTGGGAAAAGTGAGCCCTCGCAATAGGACTTTCAGTTCCTTGCTCGACTTATCATACTTCATTAGCCGGCCAGTTTTTTCTCCACTTAGACATGCACTCAGGAATTGTCTGGAAACACGAATTAGCAGCGATAAGTAGCTTCTTGTATGCAAACGGAGAACAGGTTACAGTATCGACTATTCAGTCATTATAATGAAAAGAAGTTGGGTGCTGTTGTGGAGGTGCGACTATGACACTGAAAATCAGTTGACTGAACCATGAAACTAATACTAATAACTTCCATGTAACAATTGGTTATCTTGTTTTCACATCCAAACCATGTAAAAATCGATACAGATAGTTATCTTGTTGAACCATCCCACGTTATTATGGACATAAGAACCCATCGATATCCAGACATGTTTTTCTTAGTATTTATGTTGTCCGTGCCTTACTTACCTTCTGTGGTAAGTTGTGCTCGAGTCTGTGAAGTAAATCACATCTTCGCTTTCATCGATATCCAGATCATTGGTGAACCGGAAGGGTTTCCCTTCAGCTTCACTGGCCACCAGAGTAGCCAAACCACCATCTGGACCCACCACCATTAGCCCGAAGTACGCATCCGCAATATAGAGATCTCCAGTTTTCTTATCGAAACGTAGTCCGAGAGGCCTTCCACAAACATGCTCCAACTCCGGTGCAAATGGGCGAATGCATTCCTTCCTACCAGCACAGCAAGTTGGTGACAGTCCGGACATTTCTTGCCAACAATGGCGTGTAATGCTGAATATACTAAGAGCGCTCTAAAAATTAATATAATAAATGGCGGGGCTGACTGCATTTGAACAGATTGGTCATGTTCTCAGCCATGTTACTCAAATATATGAAATTTTGTGAATCAATATTCGCCAATGTACTGCGCCCCGGCAATGGAATGGAAGCAAAACCACAATGATCAAACATGTCGACGATGAAGAGCGAAATCACCATTCTATTGGTTCAAATGCCGTACCTCCGTGAGGAAGTGAAAGCGAAGTCGACCCACCCACGCTCGTCGCCCTCCCACTTGAGGATCCTGCCGTCGGCGACGCCGGTGTACGGGCCACCGCCGCTCGGGTCGAAGGCGAGGCTCTCGGGCCCGAACGCGCCCGTGACGGGCACCACCCTGGAAGCGTGGAGGCGGTCGCGGGCTCCCGGGACGGGAGGCGGGTGGAGGAGATGGGCCGGCGGTTTCAGAGCTAGGACGACGGCTGCGATTGCTAGTGCTATCCCGACTACCCCGAGCTTCGAAGCCATGGCCTCTTTAGCTCAGGCTCGAGCTCGAGGCTTGTTAAGTAAGCGAAGCGAGTCAAACGAACTATGATCAAGCTGATGGGTCTTCGCAGAATGACAGAAGGAAGGAGGGGCCGGTGCTGCTAGAATGCTAGAGGGTAGACAACGATCACCTACTTCCCATTGTTGAATAATTTATTGATCATTAATTCTGGACGAGATTTCCTGGATTTTCAAGACGGCGACGGTTGGAATTTTTTAACTATTTTTGCTCTGATGACAAAAAATGGTTCATCTGTTATTTAGTATGTTTAATGAGCACTTTAGAGACACTCACTGGCATTAATCTAATTTATAAGTGATGATTGGTCGAACTCGTAATCGGGCTATATTTTCCTCCATCATCATCGGTGCTTTACAAGATGAAGACATTGCACATGCAAATCTAATTAGGATTAAAATCACGAGTGTCCTTTGTCCGTGTTTGTAACACATCAATTGGAGACCACGAGAGAGGTTTCCTCGAACAAGAGACGCAAGAAAACACAAGCCGTAGTGATAGATGTGTATATGGAGTCTGTAAGTAGAAACCGCATGTGAAATGTGGGGGTGATGTTTGAGGAGGGATCGCAAAGCTTCGACATCCATTGATGGGAGTCCTCGAAATCCGTCAAACGAGCCCCCTAAGTTGAAATTGAAGAAATTCGTGGCAACGAAAGGCACGAAAACTAAAAAGCACGTGGAAAAGACAACACCTTCAAATCGACAAATTTTCTTTATTTATTTATTTTTTTGGACAAACAAATTTTCTTTATTGAGATGGAGACATTTGTCAACAAAAATTCTACTAAAAATTCATGTCCAAACTTCTTCTTCTTTTCCTTAATAGGTGGCGTTGTGTATCTTATGTAACTGTCAATTACCGCCCACCATCTTATCAACAAAACTAGCCTCAAAATTCTCGTCATATGTCTGCCCACTAATTTGTCCTCTCTCTATGTTCATTGGAGTCCGATTGCCTTGTGTGTGTGTGTGTGTTTTTTTTTTTGATAATCTCCCCCGATTATTTAAATTGGTACGTGTATATATACATATTCAGTCCAATCCTTTTTGAAAGCTTGCAGATATGGTGAAATTCATACTTATATCATCATTGTCATAAAATATGGACCGTGAATTTGATAATACATACAGTAATAGGATCCCTTTTATGTCTTTAAATTTGTTATGCGTGCATTTTCACTGTCATTTTGCCATAACTTACTTTCTTTTTGGGTAAATAAAGGACCAGTTCCACTAGTACATTCTTCACCTCGACAATTGCTTTAATTATGTTTACTTCAACAAAGTTAAGCGAGATATAAATATCAATTTATGAAATTTAACTTATAAAATGATACGACAAGATTCTTGTTGGATATATGAGCGTGACCAACTTATTATTATTAATTTTTGTCAAATACCAACTTATTCAAATGCAAGGTTGTAATCTACCATGTTACTTTGTAAATCAATTTCATGAACTGAACTTTACTATTCTTGACGCTGCTCCTGTTAATAATCTACGTAAGCCATTAACCGGTGATGGCAAGATCTATGCTTTATATGAATATCTACTGCTGGGCAGCTAATCTGTTAGTATTCTTAGGCCACCACAGCACGCGCCCCCGAATTGACAAGGCAATGGATGGCTCGTAAGTAGCTGGTGAGGGATGCCGACCTACTTGAACTGATGCATTGAGAATAGACTGGCCGTGCAAACGTACCGCAACTTATGCGAGGGAATAGGTTAGGCGGACCTCGCACATCCAACCACGTGCATAGACTAGGTAACAAAGCCTCCCTAAGAATTAGTTCCATGTTCTTTGGTACAACCATTGCAAATCTAACTAGGAGTTTGATACATTGAACGCTTACAGATAACACGAAAACAACTTCGACATGACTAAGTCGATAGAGAAAGGAAAAACAAGGAATGCCCGCTTTGTTTCTCGGTTGAATTGACGATGAAAAGGAGTATGATGACATTGATGAGATTGTGCACACGACGGACGCTTTAGCTGGATGAGAACAGGACACGGATCAATTTACGGCTCGATAGAATACGTAGCTCAATTCAAATCATAAATACCGATAAAAGGCCTCATCAACGACCCGATCCACAACTTTATCATCCCTATCTTCCACTTCCCTGATGAACTGTACGACCTTCCCCTCCTTGTCTTGCACTACTTCCAGAATTTCCCCCTCCTTGCCCAGCTTTACAGCGGTCGCTTCGGCTTTCCCTCCCCCAAGCATCGAATGCAATCGTTGGAGGCTAACCGGCAGTCCTAGAGCAAAATTCCCAATGCGAGATTCGGAAAGAAGGAACCTCAGGAATGGTCCTTTCTTGCCATCCAAGGCGACCCAGAGCTCGCCTCCAGAGTTCCTTCTGATGCTGTCTGGGTAACTGGGCAACTCGGCAAAGATGTCCAACTTTCCTGCATTAGGTCCCTTAAGCCAAAGCCTCAAGATTCGGCCAGCAGCGCTTTCCGCCACCAACAGAAACAAACTGTCTTTGCTCAATGCTACTCCGTTGGGAAAAGCGAGCCCTTGCATAAGGACTTTTAGTTCCTTGCTCGACTTATTGTACTTCAATAGCCGGCCAGTTTTACCCCACTTAGAAATGCATTCATGAATTGTCTGGAAACACAAATTAGCAGCGATAAGTAGCTTCTTGCATGCATCAATAGAGTATGGATTATTCAGTCATCATAAGAAAAAGAAGTTGAGTGCTGCAGTGGAGGCATGACCATGACACTTAAAATCAATAGAGATAGTAATCGGACCGTGACACTGATACGAATAACTTCCATATAACGATTGGTTATCTTGTTTCCACGTCCTAAACACGTAAAAATCAACAAAGATATTTATCGTGTTGAACTATCCCACATTATAATGGATACAAGACCTATAGATATCCAGACATCCTTCTCTTACTATTGATGATGTCTCTGTCTTATTTACCTTCTATGGAAAGCAGTGCTTGAGTCTGTGAAGTAAATCAAATCTTCGCTCTTATCGATATCCAGATCATTCGTGAACCGGAAGGGTCCGCCTTCAGCTTCATTGGCCACCGGAGTGGCCAAACCACCATCTGGACCCACCGCCATTAGCCCAAAGTATGCATCTGCAATGTAGAGATCCCCAGTTTTCTTATCGAAATGTAATCCTAGAGGCCTTCCACAAACATGCTCCAATTCCGGTGCAAATGGGCGAGTGCACTCCTTCCTAGTAACACAACACCAAGTTGGTGACATTCTGGGCAGAATAAGCAAGAGGAAGCACAATATTGCTCGGAATATAGTGGATGAATGCTGACACTAAAGTTGGTTTTTGCTCCGTGGCCCCGGCAACTCCTTGAGTTAGGGATGTTAGTGCTCCTGTGCTCTGTCCCAATGTTATGGATTTTCACCAAATTTAATGATTATAATACTTTCTGGAGAAATTTGCAGCGGCAGCAGAGCTTCCCATGCTGGGGGCCTCTCAAATGTAATGCAAGTTACCATGAAACCCAAAAGGAACAAGCACTCAATCGAGCCAGAATTAGACCAGGGCTAATGTGGTTGGAACCATTTTTGCGGCTACTATTGATCTCTCGGGAGATTCTAATCTGATAGCAACTTGATCAAGGACTCTATTCAACTAGAAAAAGGTCATCACTCCAATCTAGAACGCCTTATGAACTGCATTTGTTTCTTGGACTTAAAAGTAATACGCACCAAAGCTGAAAAGCACACTCGTCGGAGTCACTTGCCTGGCAAAAATAACACAAGTCTGTATAGTGTCTTGTAGAGTCCAGCATAAGTGATTTGGTGTACGGATTAGAATGGTCAAACATGTCAACGATGAAGAGCAAAATCACTTTTTTATCGGAAAAAAAAAAGGGAAAGAAAAACCAAGTCGAGCACGAGCAGAACAGCGGTTGAACGTCCAGCCTCCGAGAGGAAGTAAAAGCGAAGTCGACCCACCCGCGCTCGTCGCCCTCCCACTTCAGGACCCGCCCGTTGGCGACGCCAGTGTATGGGCCCCGCCGCTCAGGTCAAAGGCGAGGCTCTCTGGCCCGTGCGCTCGGCGACCGGCACCACCATGGAAGCGTGGAGGCAGTCGCGGGCTCCCCGGACCGGAGGCGGGCGGAGGAGATGGGCCGGCAGGTTCAGAGCTAGGAACGACGGCCACCACCGCCAGCGCCATGGCGGCCGCTCCGAGCTTCGAAGCCATGGCCTCTTCTTGCACAGGCGATCGAGACGGAGCTGCTGCTGCTGCTGCAAGCGAGACAGCTCGAGCTCCAGGCTTTTTCAAGGAAGCGAAAGGGAGTCAAACTAGTAAAATCCAGCCGACGTGTCTTTTCCAGAAGGACGGGAGGACTGATGATGATGCTGGCGGGAGATCACCCATCTCCATATCGAATAACTGATCCGTCATTCATGCTGTTCTAACTTTTTGTTAAACGTATAACTTTTACTCAAACTTCATGAAATCAGCAATCATCCAACCTTTTGCTAAACAGAAGTTAATCAATTAAATAAAAAATATTTCCAAGAGATTTCAATTTTCGAAGCGTTAATCCTTTTTGCTGACGCAATATAATTAGCCAAGTACAGAAAAATTTGCTCCATAGAAAAATTGGATGTGATTTAATGTGAAAGAAAAAACTAATTCAGTTTGATATGCAGCACAAAACTGGTACAATGTTCGAGGTTGAGAGTCTAAACAAGATTCGATCAAGAGATTCGTTTAACTTATTCGGTTCGGCGGTCCTTGGAATATTCAAATTTGTCTGATTCGATTTTGAGTATAAAAAAATAGTTCCGAGCTTGAATGATTACATTTAAAATATGAATGAAAGTTAGATGAAGTTTCGTGAGCCTCTTCCCATCCGAGCTTGAATGATTACATGTACCTGAGCTGAGAAATCGCACTCCAGAGAAGATATGAGCTCGACCCATCTTGCAGAAAACCTGCAACTTCAAAACAAAAATCTTGCACCTCTTCCCATCTGAAACCACCTTGAACTCCCTCCTCCATCGCCCACTAAGGCATAGCAAACTCAC
The DNA here is from genome assembly GCA_014182405.2 of Eucalyptus sideroxylon. Lineage (NCBI taxonomy): Eukaryota > Viridiplantae > Streptophyta > Magnoliopsida > Myrtales > Myrtaceae > Eucalyptus > Eucalyptus sideroxylon. Next base: position 844,170 of record CM024552.2, read on the forward strand.
AACCACCCCATTGATATTTTTCACCGGACAACCCAATAAAATCCTTTCAAATTTGGTTGCTTTTGTCCTCTTAATTTCACCTGATGATCCCAACATCCCCAAAATCTATCTTCAAGCAATTCTCAATCCAAAGTCCTTTTCTCGTCATGTATCATACTCTTCCTCTTGCTCTGCCTCTGCTCTGGCCGTGCCGGAGCCGCTCTTACTGCCCTCCACTCCTTCCTGCACTGCTGCCCCCTACCTCTGGAACCTCTCGCCTCCCTTATGCTCCTGGGAAGGTGTCAAATGTGCTCTCGGTTGAGTGGTGGTCGAGCTACGAGTGCCCAGGATGGGCCTACGCGGTGAACAGTCAGTCGTATGCCGTCATCGGGCAACCTCGCCGGACTCCAGGCCCTTTGTCCCTCCAGTTCAAACTTGCTGCGGTGAGCTCGTTGGAGCGGAGCTTCCTCAGGGGTTGACGACCTAGAGGGAGGCGGTGCCAACGTCGGCGACGAGCAGGAGACCGATGAGACAGCGATCGAGGAGTGAGGGTGAAGATAGGAAGGAGAATAAGAGAGAGTGCTACAGTGCTTATGGCCATTTAGTGTAGGGTTTCAACTAAGTATAGGGGAAACGTATTTTTGATCCCCAGAAAGGTTGTATTTTTCTTCACTTTTGTCATCCTTCTTATTGGTGGTTAATAATATATAAATATCATACATGCGAACCTAACTAAAAATTTGGGTAATAGTTCTATTTTTAATCAACTAATCAAAAGCATTTCTTTTGACGAGATGAAAGGGAAATATAATGGCTCATAATAATCTTGCAGATTGAGTTTGTATGTGAAAAATAAAAATTTAACCATTTAGCATGTAAAATCTTCACACATTGTCTTATCAACCAAGGGTATTAGGCCAAAAGTTGGTTCATAAGACAATATGCGACGGGTCAACCTAGCAGGAAGTAAAGCTTTCGATAGGGGTTTCTAGCGAGAGTTTGATTTCTTATCATCCGACCTAAATGCATTCCTTATTTTAATGTATCAGTCCCTGCACACAGTCCTCCTTCCCCCCCCTTCTCAATTTTCAGCTTTTTTTTTTTTTTTATAACTAGATGGGAATACAAAGTGAAGTGAACTCATTGGGGTTCTTCTCCTATTTTTTCTCTCTTCAACCTTCTAAAGATCTAGTCAGGTCCAACATATGGAGTTTGTATATGAAAAGTAAATATTTAGCCATTTAGCATGTAAAATGTGAGGTCACATTCGAGGAGGTTCACCATGCTTCATCCATTATTGGAGGCAGGTTCCCCAAATCCCTCAAACTCTTCTTAATTCCAAATCGAATAAACTCATGAAACCGACATCTTGTGCTCCATTCCTATTCGGTGCCATCACTCGGGGGGCCAAGAAGTAATTAATTCATCACGGATCTTCTAGTCCGGAGATGAATATCGCCTATGCCTTAGATGGGATCGGAAAAACAGATTTAGTTCGGTATGCGAAAATTAACTCGCGATGTCACGGTTCATCCCTGTCCAGTGAGATGCAGCAGCATGTTTTCTTTTTGCGTCCTTTGGTTCTTCTCTGTGCATGCATGCATGCACCCGGGGCCCACGAGAAGTCACAGCGAGCCCAAAATCCAAATCACCAGCCGACCCAATGGTCACTACCAAAAGCCCATAATCCTGCCATGTCTTTGTGAACATCCACTTCATCTGATCTTCATCGTTCTACTCGAGATAAACACATTCAGTTTTTGCCAACGTGAGTTTAATAAAGCAACAGGCGCGCTTTACTCCTAGTTCAATGACATGGGGTTCGAATCACTCCATTCGTGCATCCTTTCAAGGCCGAGGACTATGATCTGTACGCTTTGATATTTATTTGATGCAAATAAAATTGAAATCTCGAGTTTGTCTTAAAACATTTGATTCACCATTAAAAATTTTCATACCACCTCAAGCTAGAGATGAGGACCCTCAATCTTGACAAGGCATAATAGCAATATGATTACTATATTAAAAAAAAAAAAAAAAAAAAAAAAAAAGGGCCTTCCTTTTCTCACCTTTGAGAAAAGAGAATTCAGCAAAAAAAGAAAAAGGGGGATAAATCTTCTTCAAGGGATTTTTACCCCTAGCTATCCAAAATTACCTAGATAAAAATGGGACCTACGTAAAGGCAAAGCAAAAAAAACAAAAAACCTTCAAAATTGAATTATCAAAAGGACTAGAGAGAGAGAGAGAGAGAACATGGATGGTCCAGATGCAAACAGGGTCGTCCCTGCACCTGAAAAAAAAAAAAAAAAAAAAAAACCTCTTTCTGTCGTTTCTTTTCTAAGCCTGTGCATTGATAACCTGGGCAAGGGTGTTGAAGTCCCAGACTTGGCCTTATGGGACTCCGGCATGTGCCTTGGCAAGTTGGGCAGGACAGCCGGGGACTCGAGCCCGACCATTGGGGTTCCCGACCATTGGGGAGTTAGATTCCGAACCTATCTGAAGGGTCTACTGAGGTCCAGCGTCAGGAAACAGGGCGCCAACCCCAAGGTCGAGTCATATTTTGAAAAATAGTTTTGGTTTTCAAAAGAGAGAGAAAGTCAGTTTCATTCAAAGCATACAGGGATTAGGAGGGATTCACGACGCATTGCTTCTGCAGCTTGGAACTTCACCAGTCTTCAGGCAATGAAGACTTCAAGACATCATGAAAGCAATGGATAGCTCTTAAGGAGCTGGTGATGGATGCCGACCTACGTGAATTCATCAAGCAGAGTCGCTGTATGACTCGGTAACCAAGCCTCCCTAAGAATTGATTCCATGTTCTTCAGCACAACGATTTTAAATCTAACTAGGAGTTCTACTGATTGAACTCTTACAGATAATGGGAGAACGACTTAGACCAGTGCAAATCGATAGAGAAGCTAAAAAACGAGAATACCCTCTTCGTTTCTTGGCTACGTCGACAACAAAAAAGAGTACAGTTAGATTGTGCACATGACAGACGCTATAGTCGGATGAGATCATGACACAGATCGACTTCGCAACTCGAGAATACATAACTCAATTCAAATCGTAAATAGCGATAAAAGGCCTCATCACCGATGCGATCCACAGCTTATTATCCCTCTCTTCAACTTCACTGATGAACTGCAGGGTCTTTCCCTCCGTGTCTTCCAATACTTCCAGAATTTCTCCTTCCGTGCCCAGCTTGACAGCGGTGGCATCAGCTTTCCCTCCCACAAACAGCGAGTGCAGCTGTTGGAAGCTGATCGGCAGTCTTAGAGCAAAATTCCCAATGAGAGGATTGGAAAGAAGGAACCTCGCGACCGGTCCTTTCTTTGCATGCAAGCCGACCCAGAACTCGCCTCTGGAGTTCCTCCTGATGTTGTCTGGGTAGCCAGGCAACTCGGCAAAGATGTCAAACTTTCCTGCATTAGGTCCCTTAAGCCAAAACCTCAAGATTCGGCAAGTAGCAGTTTCCGCCATCAACAGAAACATGCCATCTTTGCTTAACGCTACTCCATTGGCAAAAGCAATTCCTCGCAAAAGGACTTTCAGTTCCTTGCTCGACTTATCATATTTCATCAACCGGCCAGTTTTGTCTCCACTTAGACATGAATTCATGAATTGTCTGGAAACACAAATTATCAGCGATAAGTAGCTTCTTGTAGGCATCAATAGACATTGCTAAGAACAGATTAAAGTATTGTTTGCTCAGTCATCATAAGAAAAAGAAGTTGGATGCCACAGTGGATGTGTGCCTACACAAAAAATTAGTTAACTGCACCACGACACTGAACGAATAACTTCCATATAACGATTGTTTATCTTGTTTTCTAGTCCTAACCATGTAAAAATCAATAAAGATAGTTGTCATGTTGAAGTATCCCACGTTATTATGAACACAAGACCCATCAAAATCCAGACATCTTTCTCTTAGTATTGATGTTGTCTGCGTCTTACTTACCTTCTGTGGAAATTTGTGCTCGAGTCTGTGAAGTAAATCACATCTTCACTCTCATCGATATCCAGATCATTCGTGAACCAGAAGGGTTCGCCTTCAGCTTCATTGGCCACCAGAGTGGCCAAACCACCATCTGGACCCACCACCATAAGCCCGAAGTACGCATCTGCAATGTAGAGATCTCCAGTTTTCTTATCGAAACGTAATCCTAGAGGCCTTCCACAAATATGCTCCAACTCCGGTGCAAATGGGCGAATGCATTCCTTCCTAGTAGCACCACACCAAGTTGGTGACATTCCGGGCAGAATATGCAAAAGGAAGCACAATATTACTTAAAATATAACGGATGAGTGCTGACACTGAAATTGGTTTTTGCTTGGTAGGCCCAACAACTTCTCCAATCAGGAGCGTTAGCACTCACATGCTCTGTTCCAATGTCATAAATTTTCACTGAAGTGTATGAAAATGAAACTTTCTAGAAAAAGTTAGCAGCAGCAACGGAATATCCAATGTTGGGGCTCTCAAATTCAATGCAAGTTACCATGAAATCCAAAAGGAACAATTAGTCAACAAGTCGGATTTCGATGATCGCTAATCTGGTCGGACCATTTACGCATCATCCTTGCGAGGGCCATGCTAATCTTCTCCATCATTCCAATACTATCAGATCTCTCTGGAGAGACTAATCTTGATGGCAACTTGATCAAAGACTCTAGTTAACTAGAAAAAGGTCATCAATCCAATCTAATGAGCACCTTATAACTGCATTTGTTACTTGGATTGAAAGAGATACACACCAAAGCTGGAAAGCACACATAGGGTTACTTTGATGCGATGGGCTGAAATGACAGAAATCTGTATACTTTCTTGTAGAGTCCACCATAAGTGACACTTGATTTGCAAATCATGATTAATCTAGTTTTCACATTTGCAGTAAACAAACCACAAAATCGTCAACCGGGCTTTGGACGACATTTATGTGCATGATCAAGAGTCCGGTCTGATTAAGCTTTCGCAAAGTGGCATAGAATCTCACCTCAACTAAAAACAGAAAAAACAAAGAGCGAGAAACTAACATGGATATTGCTTTAGATTTATCTCACATTTCTCCCCATTTCTCGCCAACGGCAGTGAGTGATGCTTAGTATACTAAGATTGCTCTACGAATTAGCATACTGAATAGCCTGGCTGATTGCATTAGAACAAATCGGCCGTGCTCTCTACTATGTCACTCCAAATAAATGAAACTTTGTGAATCGATATTCGTCAACATATAGCAAGCCAGCAATGGAAGCAAGTCGAGCACGAGCAGAACAGTGGCTTAAACGTCCTACCTCTGGGAGGAAGTGAAAGCGAAGTCGACCCACCCGCGCTCGTCGCCCTCCCACTTGAGGATCCGGCCGTCGGCGACGCCGGTGTACGGGCCCCCGCCGCTCGGGTCGAAGGCGAGGCTCTCGGGCCCGAACGCTCCGGCGACCGGAACCACCCTCGAAGCGTGGAGGCGGTCGCGGGCTCCGGGGATGGGAGGCGGGTGGAGGAGATGGGTCGGCCGGTTCAGGGCTAGCACGACGGCCGCGACCGCTAGCGCCACCGCGGCTCCTCCGAGCTTCGTAGCCATGGCCTCTTTTTGCTCAGGCGGTCGAGAACGTCGCCGCTGCCGTCGCACGTGAGAAGCTTGTTAAACGAAGTGAAGTAAAGCTGATGGGTCTTCCCAGAAAAAAGTAAGGAAGGAGTAGGATTGATGCTGCACGACAGGCGACAGGATAGATAACAAACGATCACCTACTTCTTCCCATCGTTGACCGGCAGATTAGGTTCAAAAAAATTCCATGATCTTCAATATTGTTTGCTTTTGTCATGTGTAACGATCTTTTGAAAAATAAATAGGTCGGTATTTAGGCCATGTTTCATCTAAACATGGCCAAATTCGATTTTATGTTCGTGATCGGTTTGGGAACAGTAATCAAGTGCGTTTAGTAAAATTTTGTTAGAAAACAAATTTGTTCCTAAGAACAAATTGAGAGTAGAATCAAGAATAATAATAAAAAATTAAAAAAAATAACATAAAAAGAATCAAAGCTAACTATTTTCTTCTCTTTTCTTCTTCTTCAATCGCGCAATTGCTATCTGCCACCATCTGCCACCGTCCGTCAGTCAGTAATCGGTTCGACGAGCTTGCCAGGATCTTGCCTTGGGCTGGGCAAGCCTCGCGACACCCAGTCCCACCGGTGGCCAAGCGGGCCTCGCCCAGCCTCGGCGAGGCTCGCCCAACCACGACGAGGCCAACTTGGCCAAGGGCGGCAACCGGGCCAAGAAGAAGAAGAATAGGAGAAAAAGAAAAAAAGGAAAAAGTATAAAAATTATTTATAAATTAAAAAAATTAATTTAAAAAGAATCAATGAAGCATGGTACTAAATGCAATTCTAGTCTAGAATCAGAAATTTTAAATAGTTACCAAATGGCTTAAAATGTTTAGAATTTGTTCCTAGGAACAAAATAAAAAAATAATAATTTCTTATCAAAATCTATTCCCGGAAACAGAATTGTTACCAAACGCGCCTTTAGGCCCTGTTTGGTAACCATCCAAATATGGCCAAATTCTGATTCTTTGTTCCCAGAATCAGTTTGAGCCTAGAATCATGCTTGGTAAAAATTTTGTTCCCGGAAACAAATTTGTTCTCGGAAACAGATTGGGAATAGAATCAAGAACAAAAAAAAAGTTGATTCTTGTTCCTAGGAACGAATTTAAGAATCAAAATCAAGAAATCTTCTTCTTCCCTTCAGCCATCTCGCGACCGCCCTCCACCACTGCCCGCCACCGTCCGCCGTCCGCCGCAGCCGTCCACTGCCACCGGCTGCCGGTCCGGCGAGCTCGTCGGAGGCTCGCCAAACCAGAGCGAGGTCCAATGAGCTCGCCGGAGGCTCGCCAGACCAAGGCGAGGTCCAATGAGCTCACTGGGGCTGGGCGGGGGCTAGGCAAGCCTTGCAACGCCCAGCCCCACCGGTGACCAAGCGAGACTCGCCTAGCCACCAAGCAAGGCTCGCCCAACCCCGCCGGTGGCCGGTAGGCCTCGCCCGGCCAGGCAAGGCCGGCCGGCCACTTTGGCGGGGCTTGGCCTCGCCAGATCGGCGAGGCCGAGCCTCAGTAGAGCTAGGCGAGCCTCGCCCGCCTTGGCGAGGCTCGGCCGACGAGGGCCGGCCTTGCCGAGGGCTAGCGACGCTCCGATGAGGTCGCCGGCCCTCGTTTGGCCGTCGCCGCCCCGCGCGACCGGCCACAAGAAGAAGAAGATGAGAAAAAGGAACAAATGAAAATAATAATAAAAAATGAAAATAAAGGAAAAATGAAAATAAAAAAGTAAAAAAATTATTTAAAAATTAAAAGAAATTAATTTGGAACATAATTAATGAGCATGGTACCAAACGCAATTCTATTCCAGAATCGAAATTTTGGACGAGTTACCAAACGGCTTAAAATGCTTAGAATCGTTTAGGGAACAGAATAAAAAAGAATCGTTCTAATCGAATTTACTCCCGAACAAAATCGTTACCAAACGCGCTAGTGTGCTTAATAAGTACCCGAAAAGCACTTGTGAACATGTTTCGATTTGTGAATAATGATTGGTTGAATTTGTTGGATTTTCCTCCATCTTTGCCATTCCTCTTATGGGTGGTTTGGAAGATAACCGATTTATAAGCTTAACTAAGGGTGTGTATTTCACGAAAAACATAACGTTTTTGGAAAATATTTTCCGAGAAACTATTTTCTAGGAAAATGGTTAGTTTTTTTTTTTTTTGTTTGGTAATACATGACTGAAAGTATTTTTTGGTATTTGGATTGCATTTGAAAAATGATTGAATGACATGTGACCTAACAATTGACAATAGTGTGCCTCTTATTTCCAAATTAATTTGTTAAGTCCATATTACTTAATAAATGGATTTTTCTCAATCGGTTTAGTAAATCTAGAATTTGAACCTACAAAATGAAAAAGAAACTTAAATTCATACACTTTTTTTTCCTAAAAATGGACATGATTTTTTATTACAAGAGTAACCCAAAATGATCTCATTAATCACTTCAATACATTTGGCTCTCTTCAAATGGATGTGCCTCTCATGCGGCTCTCCGCAAGTTATCCTGAATTGCCCATGGACACCACGAAGGATGCTTCCAGTTTTTCTGAGCAACTCAAGCTAATGAGTTTTGCCCTTGTTAAAGCCACCAAGCAAGTTCATGTTTCTCAGGCACGATGTCCCATGCAGTACATGAGCTAAACATTTTATAGTTTAGTACTAATGTCTCTATCTTCCCATGACACATTAGGATAAATTGTGCCACAAAAAGCTACTTGAATAGCTACTACAACAAGTAATCAAAGAACATTGTGCCACAAAAAGCAGCTACTACATGTTACCAAAGGTCCAATGTTCAGACAATATTAAGAACAAACATTCAAAGTTTGATGCTTAGCTACTTGAATAGCTACTACAAGTAACCAAAGAACAAGTCTAATGTTCAAACAGTATCAACAACAAACATTGAAAGTCATATCCTTGTCAATATCCACTTTCTCTTCTATTTAAGAAATCTTCGAGCCATAACTTTTTCAGCTTAACACTCTTGACAATGAATGCTTTTGCAACTCTCTCCTTGTCCACTAGATAATCAAAGGCATGTGCAAGGGTAGCTTCATCAAAACCTTCAACCTCCATCACTTCTTTGTAGAGCTCAGCAACATCCAATTGATTTTGACACATCTTTTTCATTGCATTAGCAACCTCTCCAATTTGCTTCGAGAGCATTGCAAACCTATCATCCTTATTAATGGCACGACTTCGCTTTTTATTAAATCTTGAAGGATCTTCTATTCCTTTCGTAGTATTGTCATTACCACCATCCAGTTCAGTTGAGAAGTCAATCGCCAAAAGAAGGTAAGTCCATGTCTCTAAATTGTTTTGCAAAGCATCTTGTGGCCATGTCTTTTCTAGCCACCAAAGCAAATTCATCATACATCTCGATTTTCTTGTTCAAGTACTTCTCATGGATAGAATGTGCCTACGAAAAATCACAAAAACACAAGTATATAAGTAGGTAGATTTGTCATTTATGATTACAATAATCCTTACAATCTGCTCGCCATCTATCTCTCTTAATTTTTTTTTTTTAAATATGTAAAGAACATATGACGCATAAGCAAACAAAATTATTGTAGCCTCAAATTCCTACATATCTCAACATGCTGCATGTATAATAAATCTCTTGAATCAATGAATTTCTAGTTGCCCGAATATAACAAACTGTAGCATACCAAGGTACATAAACTTAACCCATAATTTTTGGATATCAAATGCTACGAGTATTAAGTTATATAGAAATCTGAAAGTCACATTACCATTATTTCTTCACCATAAACTTCCTTCCGAACAATTATGATCATCTTCAAGTTATGGTCCCATTGAAATCCACTCTCAACCCGCAATTTTTGGATGGTAGCCCAATTATTTTTAATAGTTCTAAGATAATTGTCCACATGATCAGGCTCACACGTTCAATCCTAAATTTCTCATTTATAGCTTGAGCAACTCAAACAAAGGAAGATGGTTTAAAGGTGGCTAAATGTTTGTTCCCTCATCAACTAGTATCTCTAAAAGCACACTCTTCATAGGTCCTGACCATTTGAAATGCTTGGACTTCCCTTCTCTAGTCTTGCCCATTGCTACATTATCAGACATGTCCCACACAAGAAATTTTGATAAACAAAGAATAACACAATAATAGACATCATTTGACTACTGAGACAAGGAAACATCAAAGTATTCATGTCACATCAAACAACTTCTAAGAAGATACGAATACTAAACATTTATTCTATGCCTACTATAGTCATCCCACATTAAACGTGCGATACTATCTCTTTTTGCTGCCTACTCTCTGTGTTCCTCCCTCTCCTCTCTTTGTGTTTGTTGATGTCTTCTTTCTTGACTTTGAGATTCGATGTCTACATTTAGTTCTTGCATAAAGGGATCATAAGGGTTAACTCCCATAATGAAGTATGTAAAATATAACATGCTAAGACCACATCAACTTGAGTATCAAAAGACCAAAATGGTTCGGCATCTAATACACAAAAACACCTTTTTAGGACCCCGAATGCCCTTTCTACTGCAAACTGTAAAGATGAATGGCGATGATTGAACAACTCTTTCTCGTTCTCGGGTGAGTGGTCACTAAACTCCCTCTTGTGATATCGAACTCCACGATATGGAGAAATTATTCCCATTTGGATGTCATATCCAACATCAGCAAGATAGTATTTACCTACCAATTTTATGTAAAGTTTCAACAACATGTTTCAAGAAAGTAGGGTATAAATTTTATAGAAAATATAAAATAGTCTATACCTTTAGGAATTTTCATTCCTTGAGGCCTTGAAAGTGTATTTGTAAGAATACAAGAGTCATGGGCCATGCCTTCCCAACCGGCCAACACATAAACGAATTTTAAATCATAAGTAATACTGCAAGAACATTTTGCGTTGTTTTCTCTTTTCGATCACGAAATTTTCCTTGAATTTCTGGGGAAACCGATGCACGGACATGGGTATCATCAAGAGCTCTAATACAATCCTAATGTACTTAATAAGTAAGTAAATGTAACAACAGAGTAGGGCATTCAATTGGAAATATTTGATGTTCATCAAATAAGTAAAACATTTTTAAATAAGCAAACAAAAATTTCAATAGAAAATCACAAAATGGAAAAGAACTTAATGCAATTCTCCGGTAATCAAAGTGCTCCACTTCAATATTTTGAGAGGAGCACACAATTCTATCGCCTCTCAAGATGTCAATATCCTTCAAATGCTGCTCCATAATAATTGTGAATGCTTGAGCTTGGGAAACTGTGTATATGAGTAGGAATTCTCCTTCACGCAATTCATCCAATAACAAATCCGGACTTGCTTCCTCTCTACAAAGAACCACTCAAGTGGCATCGGCTTTGCCCTCCTCTACGGTAGAGTGAGCAACTCTTGTACGGTACTCTGTTTTCGCTTCTCTAGTGCCCCTCAACTTGTTGCAGACAAGAGGATAGAGGGCTAGTCGTGGTTGACAAGAGATGAACATAATTTCATCTTTAACCGATGAAGACCAAACTTAATCTAACTCAGATATCTAAGGCGACAATGCAGGGTACAGATCTACGAGCCATCAATGCATGCGTAGATTAACCAATGAAGATCAAACTTAAGCTAACTCAGATAGCTAAGGACATAATGTTTGACATCCCGATTTTCCAATTCTATTTTCAATAAATTGAGACGGGCATTTCGTTGGTATGCATATAGTTCATTTCCTTGAGTCGGCCACTTATGTGAAAACTAATCTAGCAAGTGAAGCCGTTAAGAAGTTCTAATACATCAGACTCGAGAATTTGACCAGGAAGCGATCTTTCGATCGAGTTAATTTGCAAGGGTCATTACGGCACAATTAAAAATCGATTAAAGATCGGAGGTAGGTCGACTCGATAGAGGCATGTGATCGGGTGTGGGTGATTCCACCAGATCGCACAATTCTTGTCGATCGGCACTAGATCGACTTTTCAGTCGATTGGGTATCTTGTGTCCGTATTTGAAACCTTGAGATTACCCGACAACTGAAAGTCGCCAATGTCTCAAAGATGTATATTGTGGCTTGAGATGATCAACCACAGGTCAAATGCATGAAAATTTCTAAAGGCTACCCGGTAGGTTGGGCCGCGCTAGTATCGTGCCAAAGTGAAATTAACCGTGGAATTGAAATCGAATTCAGAAATTGGAAGTCTAGGTGTGTCATAAATCATTTTAGGAATATTAACTCATCTTCAGAAGATTTTTCAGGTAATCAGAATTTTTCAGCAATTAAATCAAAGAATGGCTAATTTGGCTTGAGAAATTAGTAGGCTCGCCTTTGATCGCGCTTTTGGGACTTAAGTTGGTTCTACGGAAAAGTGATGATGTAAATTGAAGTGTGGTGATGTTTGATTAATTTTATGAACTTCAATTTGATTCAATTTGAAGAGAATTGATGGGAATTGAAGAAATTGGATGTATAAGAATTGGACCCCGGCGGAAAATGGAATTGCAACCATTGGAATAAGGTTGTGAGAGATAGTGGAGTGTGATGTCATCTTAGATCATGGTGGGCCATTTGTGTTGAATTAAAGAAAGAGAAAAAGAAATGGCCCCTCCTTCCTCTCCTCCCCCTCTTCTTCCTCTCTCTTCCGTCGGCACCCCCTCTCCATCCATTCTTCGAAAACCCAGCAACCAGCGAAGCCGGAGAAACCGCACGCCTCCGCTGTTCACCGCTGCCGCACGCCATCGTTGCTCCGCCCTGGCCGCGCGCCCTCCGCCTTCCTCTCTCCCCTCCCGCCGTGTTCGAACAACTTCTTCGTCCTCTTGCTGGTGCTTTTCAAACCCATAAATTGCAGAGGAGAAGCTAGAGCAGCCATGGCCGTCCGCCCGCCCACTTGTCGCCGGCCACCCCTCCGCCCGCTTGCCGTCGCAGCCCCCGCGAGCTGCTCCGCCCCTCCCGTCCCTACTTCGTCTGCGCACCAGCAACCATCATCCGTAGTCCTGAACTGCCGAAGCTCGTCCCCGCCGCCGTTGACCTCCCCATCGACCCGTCCAAGCCCTGCCGGTCTTCCACTCGTTTTTGGCCCAAGCTGACACTGGATCTACCATTTCTCAGCCTTAAATCGCAGCGGACAGTAGCAAACAAAATGGATATTTCAGCGGATGTTAGGCCCGTTTTGGCCGCCTTCCCGAACCTGGATGCTCGGCCTGTCTTGAGGAAAATCGAACCTCGCGTCGTCCCCGTCGTTTTGATCTGCTCGGCTCGCTAATCCGGTGTGTTTAGCTCACTAAACCTTAATTATATTGTTAATGATGCCTTAAGTGTGCTTAGCCTAAGTTTATTTAATTGTGAATTAGATTAAGATGTTTGTTTAATTTAAAGTATGTTTAATTAAAGGCTAAGAGAGTTTATTTGATAATAAACCTTGATGGGACATAATAGGATTTTAATTTTGAATTATTTAATTGCTTCGAAATTCTGGAAATTATAATATTATATTATAATTCGAAATTATTAAAATATTATTATTTATATTATAAAAAAAAGAGAAAAATTATTTTTGACCTTGGTTGCTCAGAATTTCGTGCCGATCTTTGTGTAATTAGATTTTAAAATTGATGATTGGATATTATAAATTGAGCGTGGATCGTGAAATATATGGATATTATTATTTAATTAATTTTCGGAATAAATTTAATTATTTAATAATTTCGAAAATTATTTCGAGACCCTAAATTCTCAGAATTTTGTGCTGATTGCTGCTGTATATTTAGAATTTAAATTTGATAAATGGATTTGGTAAATTGAGTGTTGATTGCGATAAATAGGGATTCTTTTTATAAAATCACAAGTGTCAAAATTGATGGGAGATTGGCCGAATTTAACCACCTATTAAAGATCGTGCCCAGTGGAGCCATGATATGCCACCTGATAAAGGTCGCGCACAATGGGGCCGTGATATGCCACCTGATAAAGGTCACGCCCAATAGGGCCGTGAATTACCACCTATTAGAGGTCGTGCCCATCGGGCCGGGATCTACCACCTTTTAAAAGTTGTGCCGAGTGGGGCCGTGATGCCACTAATTCTAATTTTGCCGAGTGCAGCCGTGATTGCCACTGGTTGTTAAACATTCCTATAGGGCCGTGATTGAGAGCAATGATTGATTTGCTAGAATGACATGTAATCGGCCGAGTCGATTGATCGTTGAGACGATCCAAGTGGTTGAATTGTTCTGATAATGTGATTGTGCCGCAGTTGTTTGGTTATCATAATTGCACGTGGTTGAATTATATAAACTGTGCTAACCTACAGATAAAGACTAATGCGATGTAAGTCTTTGTGTGATATGGCTAGGCCACCCGGGGCGTATTTTCTTTCTAATAGGGGTTTAGGGGGTTGAACTTGCTGAGACATTGTCTCATCCCGATTTGGGGATTACAATTTCAGATCCCTGGTGAATGGAGCGGCTAGATAGCTTTGGTTGGCCTTGAGGAGTTGCAGAGGTGAAGTCATAAGGAATGGAGAACGTGTTCTGCTAGTTGGTTTTAGGATAATTCCCCTTCTGTCGAGTTGGTCTATTTTGTAGACAGTCTGGTATTGTATTTAAACCCTTTGTGTTTGTAAATGAGTGTTTGGTATTGTGATGGATTGCTTGCTTTTCTATCCCAAGTATTTCATTGTCAGGGGATTTGTTTCGCTTCCGCATGCGTAATAAAATGAATGGGTCAGTGACATATTATGGGATGTCGCATATTTGATCGACCGCAGTGGGATGTACACGCGCTCGAGATTCGAAGCGTGACATAATGTAGGGTGCAAATTCATGAGCCATCAAATTCAAAGTTTTCAAGATATATAATCCATGAAAATCGAACAGAAGTTGGAGAGCGAGTCTCGACTAGTTCAACACATGAAGAGAATGAGAAGGAGAGGGACTGAGAAACAAGAACAGAAGCAGAGCGAGTCTCACCTAACAATGAACAGAGCTGGCAAATGTCGATGTCACTTGAGTGAATCTTCATAGAGAGGAAGCAGGTCTGAATTTGTTATTAGATGAATTGAGGGAAGGAGAATTCCTACTCATATACACGGTTTCCCAAGCTCAAGCATTCACAATTATTATGGAGCAACATTTGGAGGATCTCGACATCTTGAGAGGCGACGGAATTGTGCACTCCTCTCAAAACATGGAGGTGGAGATCAGACACACCTTGTTTACCGGAGAATTGCAGTAAGTTCTTTTTCGTTTTGTGATTTTCTATTGAAATTTATGTTTGCTTATTTAAAAATGTTTTACTTATTTGATGAATAGCGAATATTTCCTACTGAATGCCCTATCTACTACTACGAATAGGGTAGGGAATGAGCCTAATAAGAATCAAGGGCATGGGCCTGTGGCTAGAAATTAGAAGGCTGATGGGGGAATTATGGGGGCTAATGTGAGGATTGGGGTCCTATAGTTGCTGCTAGGGTGGCTGATGTGGGGACTATTGAGGATGTTGATATGGGGCTACTATAGGGGCTACTGGGGGAATGTGTGGGTTGTTGGGGTGCTAAGATGGGGGCTGTGTGGTGACTTGAGGGAGGTGGTAAATGCGAGGGCAAGTAAGAGAATTTTCATTAGGTGCAGGCGGACATGGGTGTATAACTAGGCTCGAAGTAATTGTCACGGGTCAATCTATGGGTCAAGGTAATTTTCATGAGTTGATCTACTGGTCATTCTAGCATTTCCTTACCTATGTAACCTTAGGAATTACTTTTAATGCTAGCCTTATTCACTCATATTCTCAATAATCATAAAAATAGAAACTCTAGATAGAAAACCTTTAAAATGTATTTTACTTATGAGATGGATACAAATGGAGAGATAAGGCTCATATATATATAAGTACATGGCTACCCGCAGCTGTAAATTTCCTATTGATTTGATGATAGAGATTACATGTACTCATCTATCCAACTACCCGCATTTTATAAATTTACCATATTGTCGGCCCCCATGAGAATTCTAGAATACTCGGGAAAATTCTAGGATTTGAGTGACAATCGATGATTGCTCATTCATGAATCGATCATGGTCTTTCATATAAAAATCCTCTAAATTATGTCACTTTCTTGAACTATGACATAATAGATAGAATGTTAATAGAATAACAAAATTGTAACCGGACTGATTAGTAAATTAGAAGTTTGAAATATAGAGAATGAATTTCTCAAATGATTATCAAATTAACAAATCACTGTTGTTGGGCTAGGTGAGGATCTACAATCTTTTGTTGTAGCAATCACCTTAGCTCCACAGTAGTATTATAGAATGTTAATATATTGTATAATCAAATGGTAGTGGGATTGATTGGCAAATTAGAGGTTTGAAATATAGAGAATGATTTGAGTTAATGGATTGCTAGAAATAAATTTGAGTAAACGGTTTGCCAAAGTTTGTGACATGACTGGAAGTTTTGCGGAAATTATTACTTGTTTACAAATCAAATTATTAAAGTCCTACTTTAAACTAATGAAAAGTCTAACATGACCCATTTAATATCCCAAGAAGTCGCCACCCTTTTTTGCCTCAGTCCCAAAAGCTGCATGAGAGAAGGATTTGACTGAAAATATTGGCTGCAGCCATATTTGAATGGGATGATGATGCGACTCAGTTTATTGTTAAATTACCACTCGAGCATGTAACTTGTTAGAATTGGAATATACATCACGAATCAGACATTTTAGCGCCAAGTCTTCTAGGGCACATAGATAGAGTTTGTACGAGAAAACTAGGCCATTTAGCATGTGATATGTGGGGGTGATATGTGGGGTGACGTTTGAGGAGGATCACAGAGCTTCAACAACCATAAGATGAGAGTTCTCCAAATCCATCAAACATACTTCACAAGCTAGACATCGAATGCATTCATCATAATAAGTGGCACAGAAACTTGATGGCATAGCGGAAAGCAAAACGTCCGAATCTCCTTGATCGAGCGACCGTAATTTTACGCCCCATGAAATGTGAGGTCTTGTGCTCGGTGTCAACTCAGCGCAACCACTTAGGAACCGGGCCAGGAGGAAATAATTCATTTCGAATCTTCTGATCCAGCCACAAATATTGCCCGCCCTAGAATGGATCAGCTTTTATAAATTTAGCCCGGCATTCTAAAATCAACTCAGGATACAGCGTTTGTCTCTGTCTAGCGAGATGCACCGGCGGCGTTACCTTTGCTTCCTTGGTTCTTTACTACGGATGCATTTATGGGCCCATAAGAAGCCACGTCAAGCCCAAAATCTGGACCACCAGCCAAGCCCACTTACTTCCAATTTCTGCCCATCCAACTAAACACGAAGCCCGTATCAAAAGCCCAATAAGCCCATGTCTTTTCACGTTCCTGTTTTACCTCCAGCTCATCTCATCTTCATCGTTCAGCCGAGATTTAGGACATTCATTTTTTTCACAAGCGAGCTCGATAAAGCGATAAGCGCGTTTCGCGAATCATGCCACTCACACATCCTCTCAATGCCGGAAGCACGAATCCATATGCTCCGATAATTGCTCGGTCCATACAAGATCCGAAGCTCGAGTTTCATCTGAAAATATTTGTTTAGCCATCTCTCCCATCTTATATCAAGTTAGAGATCGCAATCTTCAATCTTAATAGGGCATTATAGCAATGTAATTGCAAGCCTCCTTTTTTCACCTTTGATAAGGACGACATAAATTTGACCGATTCCATTCTCTCCCTTTAGACTTACTCCACACATGATAAATTCACGAGCTATTATGTGTGTGTTTTTTTTTTAATCTCAATATGATAAATGAATTCATTAATTGAGAAGATTGAAAATTTCGAACAAAGCCTCTCTCGAATCGACTGAATTTTGTCAGCTAGGCCAAGTTTAGCATTAGTGTCCTTAAACGATTTAATAAGTATTAGAATCTCTGGAATTGAGGAGAAGACAGCTTCAGATGCACTCCAAAAATCAAGACTCTCTGTCTCACATGCTTATCCATATCTAAATTTGTCCACAAAAAAAAAAAAAGAACAAAATTCGTTTTGAATGGAGGTAGAGTCTGACCCACAATGCCCGGCGAGAATCGCGACTTGGAAACTCAACAGCCTAAAAATGAGGTTCCCTTGCTTCTGAACAACTAAATCTTTCTGGGAATAAGAGATTTACGTTTGCATATTTTATATATTGGACCACTCTTATTTTGATTAGAAACCACTCTCATTTGCTAGTCATGTTGATTATACTCTGTCCTTGGATAACTCATTTTTTATGAAAAGATGTAGTTTTTCATTCTTAAGTCGGTTGGGTTCTTCGTATCATATAAAAATTCATTTCCTATTATTTATTATGAGAAAATTACAAAATGATTTTGAGAAAAAGTCTTGAATGCAATCTAGATCTCGAATTTGGGGCCAAGGTATCAAGCCTAGCCTTGGGGACTCAATTGGGCTCTTTGGGTTCCAAGCCTGGGTGTGAGAGCAAGGATCCCTAGGCCAACCATCGGTGACTAGGTTAATTGTTTTGGGGTTCATTCCCAATCTTTGAAAACTAGGAACGGGCCTCTAGAGATCGGAGCGCAAGAACTAGCGAATTGAGCACAAGACCTCAGTACTTTGGCTCCACGAGTGGGATCTTGAACTCAATCTCGAGGTTCCATATGAGCTCGAACTCAAGGAATTAGGCTCGAGTGCTAGGGTCCAGTGGTATTTTTGGAAAATTACATTTGCTTTTTTTTTAAAGGGAAAGTCCTTTTCTAGAGTTTGAGTGTAGGCTTTCGCCAACTATACAATAAATAAATTTTGTTGACTATTCCTAAGTGATCCCAGCATCATAAGATGAGGAAAATATCTTTAACTATAAATTTTTCATCCTCCGGTTAACTATACTAAAAAGCAAAAGATAGTAGGATTGGTGTGTGTTGTCTTGTCGAACAAATTTCTTAAACCAAACTTGAATATAACAGTGAGAGGGGACAAAATAAGCCTAGTTGGCTACAAATATTAAAAGAAAAACACACATTATGTTCTTCACGTGATTGACATTCTAAACCTAGCTTAGTTACTGTGATTTAATTTTACCATGCCTAACAGCTGCTTTCCAAGTTTAGATTTTCACCTAACCTTTTCTTGCCTCGCATCACGAGAAGTTATTGCCTCATCTAATCCGAGAAACGAAGCCAATCACACGCCACAAACAGACCAATTTCCTTTTTGGATTCCGAGAAAACAGTAACACCTGTTCTATTCATGCATTTCAATTACCGCTGTTCATCACATCATGGAGCCTCGAGTTTGTATATTATACTCTTTTCTTTTCTTTTCTTTTTTCATATATAGGGGCACAAATGCACAAGTCCACTAGTTTAATCACCTATGAAATACCCTGCAAATCTCATCAGCCGATTACGTCTAGGCATTTGGTCCGTACGGGTGGCCCTAACTCAAAATAATCGGTATGCAGTTAGTGAAATTGATCGTACGATCTTCAATTCTCAAGCTGAAAATTCTCCTCGATGCCCTAATAGCACTGACACATATGGATTATGTTAACAAGTGCCCTTTGGATATTTGTTGAGCAAACAATTAAGGAAATTCTACAGTTTTTCAATGAACTAGTTGTCGCCACTTTATGCACCGTGAGCGCATCGAAAAATCGAATTATTGCAAATAAAGTGTAATTTAATAAGTGTCCGTGCAAGGAATAATTATTGGCTCAATAGGCAAATAATTATTGCCACTCCACTAAAGCAAACTCGTCAATCAATCGATACTACAGATTAATTAATTCTGCGATGATCACCTTTCTCTAATCCCACGAAGTGCACTTTCCTTGCCGGAAATAGCAAGGATGGCTGGCCCCCAAAAAATGGCACGGAAATGGGTCCAGAAAGTTTCCAACAATGGCAACTTGGATTAGGGCTCTTGCATTATTATTATTATCATCGTCCCTACTTTTAGGTTGGACAAAGCCACTTTATTTGGTGCCCAATGTGCAAGATTATCCTTCCACCCATCTTGCTTTTCCATTAACTTATAAGAAAAACTCGTGATAATCTCCCTCCTACTTTCAATCTCTCTCTCTCTCTCTTTTGTTTGTAGTAATTAAGAGGCATTCGGACCAGATTTCTCGTACCAAATCAAGTGCACCTCCTCGATCTGATCGGCGCAAATCATTCATGCGGCGATTAGGGAATTCCTTGAAACTTTAGTAATATTTTCGGCGCCCGAGATCTCGACCGCGTTATTACTCGACCAAATTAAATGAAGCCAAGCTTTTTAATGAGTTGCCTGCATTATTAATCAGTAAGACTTGTGGGAAGAACGTAAGATAGGTGAAAAGTACGCAGAAGTGGAGACAAGTGTTTCTGGGTCGGCCCGCGACAGTTGAAATAAAAATAAAAAAAGAAAAAAAGAAGAAGCATGATACCCCATCGTCAGTAATTTACAAGTTTAATCACCACGAATCAGAGCATAATCATAGGATGCTTCAAGACATAATCTGAATAAACCTCCTCAGAAAGACAGCAAGAGAATCCGTATCTTTTTTTCCAGACGCG
This sequence comes from Eucalyptus sideroxylon, assembly GCA_014182405.2. Taxonomy (NCBI): domain Eukaryota; kingdom Viridiplantae; phylum Streptophyta; class Magnoliopsida; order Myrtales; family Myrtaceae; genus Eucalyptus; species Eucalyptus sideroxylon. Next base: position 864,285 of record CM024552.2, read on the forward strand.
CTCGAGATCGCTATGGATTTCCAGCTTGAATTTATCCATATTTTATAAGATCCTGTGACCAGGTTTATCCCGCTAGAAATGATCGGTCGGTACATCGTACTCTCCAGCTGACTCCTCAGCCGTCGAATGCCAAGAAAAAAAAAGAAAGAGAAAAAGAGAAAAACTCATTAGAAAACTGATTAGCAGCAGAGCAGAGACAAAGGTGATCCGCTGGCTTTAATAATGCACAGCATCAAACCAGATCTCACTGCATAACTAGCGTATCTCCTAGAATAATGTCCGAACGGTGGGCGATTCAGTGTATTTCATCTAACCCCGATGCTGCTGACCTTTTTATAAATCTATCCCGGGCTCCTTCTGGGATCGGTTGTACCGGCTGTCGCAGCATTCAATATGGGCTTCTTCCTCTTCTTATTTTGTTCGACAACAAAAAGAAAAGAAAAGAAAAAATCGATTTCGGTATTCTGTTCCATACGAGATGGTATATGCGGGCATGTCAAAAGGAATTATAATACGCGGAAGATAATTCTTCTGTTGACTCGGGAAGTATTTTAGTCGCTCGGAACTGATTCTCAACGGGTTCCTTGAACTTGTGAAAATTTCTGCAGTATCATAACGTTAGTCAAACCCCAAGTTGCACCAGCGTCTCCTCGATGCCTCATCGTTCCTGCTTCCACCTAACAAGTGGACTCAAACTATAGTGTTTCATATTCTAGTTTGATTTAATATTAGCTCGAGCTATGTACAAAATTCATGCATATAGACATGTTAGATGACTCGGGAATCACGGTGGTGGGGAAGTCCTCGAGTAATTTTTTGCTCAGAAGTTAAATTTTCAATGGACAAGGCCTAGATTCTAAGTCTAATACCAAATTTCTATAACTTCATGAAATGAAAATGGAAGAAATCGTTCCATTGGGCATGTGAATTGCCTTATAGTCAACGTTTCATGCTCGCGAGGACAAGAGAGAAAATATCTGATGCAGCAGAAACCCCCCTGGCTGGAAGAGAATCCTTTTACATCACCATGAAAATGACATTTCAATTGCCAAAAACTAATTTTTTGGGGGGTCGAGTTAAAAAAAAAAAAGTCCACGGATACGTGTCTTGTCTTGATTCATTAGCTATCATAAATATGTTTAATTTCAACAATTTTAGGAGTTGATTTGACCACGCACCCCCTTCTCATATTAACTTTGAAATCGTCGTTTTCGTTGACATTAGGACAACCGACTATTGAATTGAAAGTCAAGCAATTAAATTAACAAATCAAATCAGATAGGATCAGCGACTTTTACGTACAATACGTGACTGATATAAAGGTCGCACGTTTTCTCTTGACCAAAAAAAAAAATTGATTAGGCAAGGAATCACTAGAAAATTTGGTTTGTGTGGGTTTTGTTGGGGTGAAAATGACCCGCAAAAATCATCCACTATTATTATGTAATAATAATAAATTATCATTTTTAACAAAGATATATATAATCCAAATTTCCGTAATTAAGTGATGGGATTAATCTTGGAAGATACTAGTTTTAAGCCGGATTAAACTCAAATCCCAAGAGGAAAAAAACCTAAAAGACCATTAAAACGTCTCGCATTGCTTATTTACAAAATTTATACTCTTTATAGATGTGTGATCTTTTTCATTAACAAATTAGACTTACAAATATGGTATTGGAGTCGGGTTTCGCCTTAATTTGTTTTGCGTAGTGTATGGTGTATTAATTTAAACTTCTAGATTTAAGATTTCGAATAGTTCAAGCTACTGGCAACATTTTCTCGATAAAATGGAAAGTTGACGCACGATTTTAGCATTGGAAATAAATACGATATATTAGTGAAAAGGCCACCCTCCAATCTCTATCAAGGTTGGTCCAAACTTCTGTTTCCTCTTTCTTTTCTTCTTGCTTTTTTTTTTTTTTTTTGGGGGGGGGGTCGATCTTTTCTCCTTACTTTAGGTGGCATAAAATGTATGGGTAAATAAAAAATTGTTACCTTTGTCCCTTAAGATAGTCTCGCTTGAAAAAGATCTAGACGTGGTCCATACATAAGTGAATGGTTGCTATCAATGTGCAAGGTTCCTGGGCGGATACTGATAGGGTACTAGCATTACTCTATCCCAGAACCTCCACTATGCATCCCAATTCTGAATCCTATAGGATCATGATGTCATCCTGAAATCCGTCAGTTTCGCGGGTTTCAAGGTACCATGTATTACCCTGTCTTTTCCTCTCTCTTTTTTTGGGAAAATAAAAATTCACCAGTCGAAAAGTTGTAGCGATTAAGGTTACTAACACATTGAATATTCAACACCCAAGAACACCTGAATTGCAGGTTAATGTACATGCCCATGTCTAGTGATAACTTAATCACGTTACAATAAAACATCCAAAAAAATAGAAATAAATCGGTTTCTACCCATCATTTAAATTTATGAGTTTACATGAAACCCATAACACCTAGGGGTGTGCAAAATACCCGAGAACCGCCTGGAACCGGCTGTTCTTGAGGGAACTGGTTCGGTTCCCTCTTCCAATTTTTGGGAACCGGTCCGGTTCCCGGTTCCATGGGCGGATCCGCCCACCCGGACCGGACCGATTCCCTTTTAATATTAAAAAAAATTACTAAAACTAAATACAAAGCAATTGTTTTATGGCAATTGTTTCTGCTGCAGGATGAATACAAAGCTAAATATTGGGGAATTTTATGCTTTTTGGTTGTTTAGTTTATTTATTAATAAAATGATGAAGGTGATGTATTCAATAAAGTCTTGTTTAGTTGCACTTCCTTTGTTTTCTTGTGTTTGGATGGTGCCTCATTTCACCTCCTTTGATTTGTCTGTGCGACTTGTGATATTTTGCCGAACCTGATGAGGGATATGTCCAGTTCATAGCTTTAAGAGAGACCCATTTTTCCTGAACACTTACTACTCTCTCCGCCTCTATATCAACTTACGTACATCCATTCCTTCATTGGTTGCATTTATAGTTGCAACAAATGAATTTTTGTTCCACATACTTAAATTTGATTTTTCTTTTTTTGGCTTGCTTTGATGTCACATAGTCGTTCTATGTTGAAAATCAAAATTGTTTCATGTCAAGATCGGTTCCATGGATCCACCCGAGAACCGGACCAGACCGGCGGTATGGTTCCCGGGTGGATTCATGCAACAAACGGGTGGATCCTGGTTCCAATTTTTCGGAACCGGTCCTTAGCGGGCGGTTCCCAGTTCTAGGTTGGAAACCACCCGCCCGGACCATACACACCCCTAATAACACCCTACCAAGAGCATGAACAAAAATGGATATGGCTATATGACATAGCCAAGCTGGTGAGAAAGACAGAGGGGTTAAATAGAGTGGATATATTTGTCAAATAGAGTTGGAGATTGTTTCACGTATTAAAATGCGAAACTTTCATTTGAAGAATGATGAAGTCATAGATAATCAAAATGGTTAAGTTTGATAAATAAATAAAATGATGATCTTTCACCATTATAAATTGGATAAATCGAATCGAAAACTTTCCTTCAAAATTAAGACACCCTCAGTTTGCATGGAATCCAAAGTTGTTATCGATAGAATGAGAAATAACTAAATAACCTAAGTAAATTTGAAGTTGAAAGAAAAAATGATATTCCACATTTAACTTTCGCTCCCTTTTATTTTTTTATTATTAGATATTATCATGGATTGAGCAACTTAAGTTCTTGAAAACGTGCTGATAATGATGTCTAAATAGGTCCGCGAGTGGCCAAACATGTCCTTCGGACATTGATGGGGTCAAAGCATGCCATCACGAAATTTCCAAAGGCTTCTTTTGAGCAGACAGGCACACTGTTTGGAAAAATGTTGATTTTTCCTTCAAATTGAATTACAAAATGAGAAATGGAGATAACATTACCATTTGAGGCATACTTGTTAGACGTAAATTTACTTGAACAAGCACCATCTAATTGATTTGTAGCACCCCGTGTCGACACAAGGGAAGCACATGATCGCAATTGTTGAATTGGGTTTTTGAGTTTGATCACAAAAAAAAATGGCATTTTTGAGAGTAAAAAAGAAAAAGTATCCCCACTGATTTTAAGGTTGAAATAAAGAACGAGTAGGCAACTAGACACATAATTATCGTTTGCTTTTCCTCCTACTATTTTAAATACTATTATAGGTCGCACGCCTTAAAACATTGAAAAACGCGCTGATAATGATGTTTGAAGTCGTCATATTTTCTTCTTTATTATTTGGTAAATAGCAACGTTTTGATAGAAAAAGCCAAAAAAGAGCCTTTTGCTTTTACTCACCGACCCGCCATATTAAGTTAAGAAAACATCAAAAAGAAATTCGAACATTTAATTTGACTCTTCATTTGGTCAAACTTTAAAGATTGCATCATTAAAATTCTAAAGATGATATTATAAATTTAACCAAAATCGAGGAATTATTTATATTATTATCTCGCGTGATAATTATCGTGAATTTATCAAATAATCGACATTATTTACTATATGTTAAAATGGATGAGTGAGTTGGGGGAAACTAGTAACTACTTTGCCTTTTAGGGGACGAGGCAACAGAACAACGACCGGATTCGAGGATTGACGGATGGATGATGATGATGATGGTGGATCGGGCGCGTAGCGGGGAGCATCGTAGCGTGCGGTGGAGGCGAGAGAGATCTCCACGGAGGCGCGTGGGCCCCGGGAGATCAGCCTTTTTCTTTTGGTGGTGGTGGTGGTGGGGAGGGAAGGGGGATATCTTTGGGAGCGTGGATCATACGTGACAGGCTGTCCCCATGCACCTCAAAAGTCTGTCGGGGAATCTTCTCCTTCCCCTCTCTCCTCCCTCGCCAAGGACCCCCTCCCTCCCTCCGTCTCGCCGGATTACCTGTACGACAGTGTTTCCCTCCCATCGATTTCAAGAGGGGGTAAAGTCCATGGCGTCCTTGTAATCTTTCGCCCTTTAATTACTTGAGCTAGACCATTCACATTTTTTTGCTTATCGATCTAATGGCGAAAACCCCAAGACAGACACGATGCCTCTTCAAATTTTATGCACGTTGTGTGATTTTGTCTTGTGAAAATTGGAATGAAGCTTGCACATTCTTGATATTTTCTTCTTCTTCTTCTTCTCGTTCAAATTGGCCTACTGGATTTTTAAACTTTTCTTTATGTGCGATGAAATACTTGAAATCTAATTCTTTTCGTTCGGCTTGGTCTATTGGTATATGAGTGAGGCTACATGTGCCATCGTGGTAACTGACATAGTTGCTTATGGCATGATGTGGACCTTATTTTATTTTGAGGTGTTCTAGAAGCGTGTCAACTACGCTCGTCTCCACTTAATATCAGCGTGAAATTTCATTACTTATGGACGAAAGAATACTTGAATATGATGGTTGGAATTCAAAGAGGAACCACGGTGCTTCATCACCCTATCCAATCTGGGGATTTCATTACGTCAAAGCACATCGATTTTCTTTTTCTTCCCTCCTATTGATTTTGATGGCCGTAAAAATCTGTAGTGTCCTTATAATCTTTCACCGTTCATTATTTAAGCTAGACCATCAATATTTTTTGTTTATCAATCTAACCGCAAAAACCCTAAGATAGACACAATGCCTCCTCAAATTTTATGCACAAAAACAAAAGATGTCTTATCTCATATGATTTTGTCTTGTGAAAATTGGAACGAACCTTGCATATCCTTGATACTTTCTTCTTCTTCTTCTTATTGTCAAAATGTTCCATTAGGTTTTTAAACTTTTCTTTTTGTGTGATTAAGTACTTGAGATCTAAGTTTTTTGTTTGACTTGGTCTATTTTTATTGAGTTAGCAGACGGAATTTGTAGCATCACTTACTGAGTGAGGTTACATGTGCCAACGTGGCTTGCTAACATTGTTACTTACGGTATGATATGGATCTCTTTTTTGAGGTGTTTTAGGAGCGTGTCAGCTCCACTCATCTCAACTTAACACCAGGTGTGAAATTTCATTAATTAAAAAAGTAGTTTATACATGCGGCTTCAAAAGAATACTTGAATATAATGAGCAAGTGGAGGGATTTGTCACTTTAGGAATTTGTAAAATTTTATCTAATAAAGCTTGCATATCCCTTATGTTTTTTCCTTTTTTTTTTAAATTGTTTGATTGGGTTCGTAAACTTTTCTTTTCTAGGCAATGAAGTGCTTACACATGGAATTGTCCGCGTCGCTTACTGAGCAAGGTTGAATGTGCCGGCGTGACGTTGTTTACAATATGACGCGGATCTCATTTTGAGATGTTTCGTGAGCATTGCTCAATTCAAAGTTGACGTAATTCATTAATTATAAATGTAACTTATATGCATGACTTCAAAAGAATCGCTGAAGATAGTGGCTGGAATTCAAACCGTATCTAATCCATGGATTTCATTACGCCAAAAGCGCATGATTTTCTTTTTCTTTCTTCCCTTCCCTTCCCTCCCTCCACTGCTTTTTCACAGCGCTCTCTCCACCTGCTCGTGGACATGGCGAAAGGCCGTTAACAGCTCCGCCCCCGCCCCCGCCGGCACACATGCCGGCGGTCAAGGCGAGCGGACGATGACGCCATCTGTATCTCTTTGGAGGATTTTGGCGGGCCCCACTTCCACCCCCTTCTCTCTCTCTCTCTCTCTCGCCCTGCTCTTTCGGCTTTTGCCTGCGCTTCCATCCAAACTCTCTCTCTCTCTCTCTCTCTCTCTCTCAGTAATCTCCTCCTCTCGTCATATAAAATCAACCCACCCCCACTTTGCACACCTCAAATCTACTCACTCTCTCTCTCTCTCTCTCATCGCATTTCCGTTCCTTTTACCAAATCTTCACGCCCCTCGCATTGCTCTCTCCCTCTCTGTAAAGGAATCGGCCCGGGAGAGAGTTGCTTCGGGGGAATGAAGAAATATGGTCGGATCTTGCTCTGCTGGATGTGGGTTCTGCTGGGTCTTCTTCGCATGACGACCCCGTGCTCCCCCTCCTCCCCTGTCGTAGCAGCAGAGGAAGAAGGCGCCGTACCCTCGTGAGAAAGTTTCTGCTCTCGGATCTCTCGCATTTCTCTCCATTCCCGCAAATGACCAGTGCCGCAGAGCCTCAGTTCCACGTCTTGGCCGTCGACGACAGCCTCATCGATAGGAAGCTCATCGAGCGGCTCCTCAAGATTTCCTCTTACCAAGGCAGGCACTTTCTCTCCCCCTCTGTGTCCTTTGTGCTTTCTTGGATGAAACGAAGAATGGGTTCTTCAAGAAGTTGGCTTAGTTCTTCTTGTTGCCTTGCTTTGTTTTTTTGCCTTTTCGGGCGCTTTCATTTCTCATTCTCTCTCTCGTTTTTTTTTTTTTTTTCCTTTTCTGATTTTGTCCGATTCTTTCATGTTGCCATTTGCAGTGACTACCGTTGATTCTGGTAGTAAAGCTCTGGAGTTCCTGGGTTCCCGTGTTAACGATGACCGAAGCAGCTCCGATTCTCTCCCGTCCGTTTCGCCGAGCGATCATCAAGTAATAATGCGTGCTCCAGTTCCAGCATTTCTCCGTCTTTCTTTCCCTCGGGAACTTTCTTTTTCCTGCCATTTTTCGATATTCTGGGGTTCTGTTGCGCGACTCATTTTGATTTCCTATGGACTAATTAACAGGGAGTGGAGGTGAATCTCATCATCACAGACTACTGTATGCCCGGAATGACTGGCTACGACTTGCTCAAGAAAATCAAGGTACGGCCTCTCCCCTCTTTTTACGATTACAGATATTCTTTCTTTCCCGTTTGCCCTTTCCTTTTCGTTCCTTTTCTCCCCTCGGTCGTCTTGTAGGCATCGTTTTTCCTTTCCGGGAAAATTTGGCCCCAGCCGTGTCTCGCCAGATCGATTGTTTTGCATTCCATAGATCGACAAAGCCAGAAAGTGGCTAACATGCACGATTCCGAATGTTTCTGGTCGTGGGTCCTTCCATTTTTATCGCTTTTCCCCCCTTTCTTCCCCGCCCACTTGCTTGGGAATTTCCATGAGTAATAATCTCCAAGAATATATTCCCTACCCATCTTCGAGTAACAGTAAGGCTGACTGATCAGATCTGTCAAGCCAAGAAAACAAAGAAAAGCAGAACAGAGCAGGGCAATCTGGTGTAATTTACCGGAACCTTTCCTTTTGGCAACCCCCTTTTCTCCTTTCAGATTTCTAGTGTCCCCTCAAAATTGAATTTTTTTATAACTCATAGATAGCATCTACTTTTCTTTTCTTGGGCAGATTGATAGTACACACTTTTACTTAATCCCTAGAGAGTACCGGAAAGAACTGGTCTACGCAAATCTCATATGACTTTGTTCTTTCGCAGGAATCTTCGTCTCTGAGAGACATCCCGGTGGTCATTATGTCATCCGAGAATGTCCCTTCAAGGATCACCAGGTGAGAGCAGCACATAGTACTGTTGGGAAAAGAGAACCTCCTCAATGTTTGTGCTCAGATGTCGCGACTTTCAGGAGGATGATGGATGGTGTTTTGTTAACGGGGTGTGTTTGATTTGGGACGACGCAGATGCTTGGAAGAAGGTGCGGAGGAATTCATCCTGAAGCCAGTGCGATTAGCGGACGTGAACAAGCTCAGACCCCACATGATGAGAACCAAGAAGCTCAAGGGTCAGGAACAGGAACAGGAACAGGAATTGCAAGAAGAGTCGGTGACCCATTGTGAGATTCGATCACAACCACCGCGCCAACATGAACTCGAGATCGAACAGAGTCAACACGATCAATCCCAGCAGATTCAGCAACACCAGCAACAGAAATCCGGCAATAATAACAAGAGAAAGGCCCTCGACGTCGAAGAAGGCCTTTCGCCCGACAGAACGAGAAGCAGATACAATGGAGTCGCCACTTTCTGATGAATCATCGTCACACACACCCTTCGATTTTTTTTTTTTTTTGCGACCATGTATCTTTTCACTAATTTTCTCTTTCACACCCCATTCCTGCTCACTGCTGGCGCATACAGATTAGAGAGAAGCGCTGGAGATTTGTTCTTTTTTTTTTCCTTCATTTTTGGTTGCTATTTTTTTTTTTTTTTTTTTTTCAGGTGTATAGATCTTAAATGAAGTAGTTGATTGACAGTACCCCCTTTCTCATTTTGTCCGATCTCCATGCAAGGAAAACGAGACTCTAATAAAAGGAAGAAAACGTGGGATGTATGGGTACAAGGGGGCGGAGAAAATTGGGGAGGAAAATGATTCTACAAAGTTCAGAAATTTCCCCCCAAAATTTATCTCACGGGAATTCTAAATTTCTACCCAAATTAGGTTTTTAAGCAACATTCTCTAGATTTTTTAGGTGGGTTACCTCGAATTAACATGCACCAGAACAAACGATAGTTTGCATCAGGCCATTTTTACTCAAATGATGATATGTAGATCCTTAAATATGCTACTTGACTCTTAAAAAAGCACTGTTCTCATTTTTAAGTACAGCAAAAGATTTGAATGCAACTCGTGAATGAGGGTAAAGTCGCAAGGGAAAACATCCTTACCTTTAAATGCAGCGATGAGGTATGTCAATAGAGAAACTCTTCAATGGCCATCGCTTTTCTTTTTAACCATCTATGAATGCTTGCAATGATTATCTCTCGTCTAGTCCGGTCCTATATATATATATAAAACGAAAAAAATGTGCAAAGAGGCCTAAATTTACTCCACTTTCATTAATTTAGTTGTAAACCTTTTAATTTTGTTAATCGAGTATTATAACTTTTTACGTTTTGCCAATTGAGTCCATTCGTTTGATTTTGATAAGAAATCACTAACATAAACGCTCGGCGTCATACGTGGCGCTAACTTTTAATAATATTTTAGTAGTTTTTTCGATTTTTATTTTATTTTCTTCTCTTTTCCTTCTTTTCGTTTATTTCTTCTTTTTTTCTTTCCCATATTCCTCTTCTAGCTAGTTGCCAAGCATTGACGGTGGCTAACAATCAGCTAGAGATGAGGGCCAATGAGGTTGATCTCAATGGCCTCAGGGAAGCCTCACCTAGCCACTGATGAGGCTCCTTGCTAGAGGCAGGTGAGGCTTGCCCTTGCCAATGGTCAATGAGGGTGAGTTTCGCTAGAGGCTAGCAAGGTCAATCTAATTAACCTTTGCCTATGGTGATCGTCGAGGCCTGATGCCTAGCTAGAGGAAAAAGAAAAGAAGAAAAAAAAAAAGAAAGGCAATAAAAAGAAAAAGAAGGAATAAATAAATAAATCCAAACGATTATTAATATATTATTAAAAATTATTTATGTTAGCATCGATTATATCATTTAGGGAGCCCGATGCCCAAGTTAATTTCCGTCAAAAATTGCCTATATGAATTTAATTGACAAAATGTGAAAAGATTTAGAATTTAATTAAAAAAATTTTAAAATTTAGGACAGAATTGGTAATAGTGCAATAGATTTATAACTTTTTTTTTTTTTTACAACTTTTGCTATATAAAACTGCATAAAGTGTCAAAAGAAATATGAGCCGGGGGTGCATAATCATTCCAATTTAACTCGAGAACTAGATCGAATTGACTTTACGTAACGGTTTGCACATGGTTGCCTTGATTGGTCTAATTCTTGATTTGGAATCTCGAATTTAATCTGAGGTGAAATTTGGATTGAACCAATTTTGATTGACTCGCAAGCTTCTTAAGTTGTCATGTTTGGTTCTTTCTAGTTTCTGGTAATGGGGTCATTTTAGACATGCTTGGTTTTTGTTTTGTGAATGCTGTCGGACTGTGATTCCTTCCAAAACTGATCGAATTGCTGATGAACAATTAATTTCCTTCTAAAACTTGGTCGATTATAATACTTTATTATTCATTTGACTTGTAAACATCTATCTTTGATTGTACTAAATCAATCTGTACATAAATCGTCGCACTTTGTTATTGTCTGATACAACATGTAAAAATAAAATTCAATAGCGATGGAAACGATCCGACTATTTTGAAATAATTTTATTTTATTATTTTATTTTTTTGGTAAAAGTAAGCAATATAATAGGGAGGATCAAACTATACATGTAATACGGTTCTAAAAACTTTCACTCAAAATGAACACGCTCATTATGAGTGGAACGAAGCTGCGGAAAAAGCAACAAAACGACAAACAGAAAACCAATGGCAAACAATGCCCGGCAAAAGCAACCTAGCAACCAACGAGAAGCCTATCTAGTCAGACTACATTTAGTGGCAGCGAAGATAAAGGAACCACATCCCACGAGCGTTGCATTCGCCTAATCCTGGGAGAGTCCTCAACATTCTTAAAGGTAAGGGCCTTATCCTTGACGACCTTGAGATGCTTCCTCATGGCCGAAATAGATAACGGCTCCCCCTGAAAAGAATATTGTTCTTGTTCCAACTTTTTTTTTTGTAATGGAAAAAAATTAAATTTTCAATTTGCTATGGTTTCTGGCTCAGAATATATGCTACGAAGTCTTAATTAAAAAAAATTGTTTTCTCTATAAAAAAAAAAAGAAGGTGATCATCGAAATATATTCTATGAACTAAAGAGGGCGTTCCGCAGAAGATTTAACTTTGACCTAATTTCCGCCGCCCAGCAATAGCGTCGCACGGAATGGATAATGACAATTACCCCAGGGGACGCCGCGTTGACCTAATTTGACCTCGATCTCCCACGCGGGCCCCACTCATTCCTCCGTGTCCGTCCGACGTGTTCCGCCCCCTCCACTCTCAATATGCGACTCTCTTTTATTTATTTTTTTTATTTCAATTGGACGGGGAAAATAAATTTAAAAAATTATAAAAAGCAGCTAAAAACTCGCCAGAAGCGGACAAAAGACAACAAAGAACCGAACCCCTCCAATTGCGTCACCGAAAGAAAGCTCGATCGCTCCCCTCAAAAGAAAAAAGAAGAAATTCCCTCTCTCCCCAATCGCGGCCGAAATCCGAATTCCGAAATTCCGAAATTCCTCTCCTCCGTCGCGGATTCCCTCCGAGATCGTCCTCCAGGTGAGCTCCGATCCCGCCTCCTCCCTCCTTCCGATTCGGCGCTTGTTTCTCTCTCGATGATCACGCGGTCCTTCTGGCGCGGCGAATCGGACGTGCTCCTCGTCGGCGGGTTTCCGGCGCTTCGTGCATGGCGTTGGCGGTGGTTTTCTATCTCTCTCGTCCTCGTGTCTGCTTTTCCCGGCTGCCGGCGCTAGGGTTTTAGGGGAATCGGCGTCGCCGTGGGGGGCGATCGCGCGCTTTTCGGCCGCCGTGATCGGGCGTGGCCCCGCCCCCTCCCCCTCGCGAAACCCTAGGGCTGGCTCCCGTTTCCGGTGTCGGGGAGTCGTGCGGCTCTGGGATCGGATTCCGTTTTGGCTGAGTAGTAGGGAAAAGTTGTCGGAACGATGGCTTCTTGAGTAGTTCTGGTTTTGTGTGAGGCGTTTTGTAGCTAGATGGAAGCGGATGGTCCCGTGGGAATCGGAGACCGTTAGTGATGGTTTTTCTCGGTGTGGTGATGGTCTTACGGCTTTTTCAGAGAATCTCTCTTCATGATGTAGAGTTGCATGAGTTATGGGATTCTAGGCGGGGTGGCAGAGGCCAATTACGGAAATTACGTTTTCTCACTTTCTCGCGAGAGGAGATATCTATTTCTCATCCGTAGAGAGTACATACGCACTTAATAATGTCGTGATCACGACTTAGCTTTCCAAGTTAAATTAAAAACTTTGCTTTTTACTCGTCAACGATAATTTTAAGATAACAATTTATTGCTGGCGATATGTTTAAGGCTAATACCATTTCTAATACAGGATCGAATGCAATGGGACGGCAGAGGGTTCAGTCCACTTAGAAGGATAAGGTTGTTTTTTTATGTAATTTGTTATTTGAAAAGAGTTCTCTGTGATTTTGGATGCTTGACTGACAGAATCATGCCAATGACCCATATGAGTTTCAGCATAAGAAGAAATAAACCATTAGAATGATTCTCTTGACCTCAACTTCTTGAGTATATTTGTTCACACGGTGCACGTGAAATGTCTGGAAAACAGGAAGCTCTACAATCAGCAGTACTACAACTAAAAGGAAAAAAAAAAAAAAAAAACCTTTATTTCAATTTCTGTTTTCTCACTGCTAAGTTAATCATGCCTTTATGTACCATATTTGTACTTTTTTCTGTTTTAGTGGAGGAGTTTCCCGTGAAGTTGCCTTTGTTGCGATCTGTGATGGTCTTAGATCATTTGCTTCTCCGTTCAATGAATCTTTCCTGGAGGATAAATTTTTCTATGATTAGATGAAATTTCTAAAAATTTGGATGATTTTGCTGCCTTAGTTATTACATTCAAGAAGCAACTGATGTCCCCTTGCACTTCATATTCCACATTCTGCTTATGATTTGTTACTGATTCTGTGGGTGTTTTTTTTGCTTTCCTGCATTTGGTTGCAGTTTTCTACTTGCTGACATATTGTAATCCTAACCTGAAGATCTGAACTTTGTCCGTCTTTCAATGTGACTCTAGCAGACAATTTCTGCAATCTACACCTTACTTTCCACCAGTAGCCATAGAACCTTCAAGCATGTCAAGTGGAGCGGTTAGAAGAGTCTCACGTCAAGATATACAACTGGTAAGCAGGAAAATGAGTTTTTAACTCTACGTGATCAATCTGTCAATTTTTTATATCATCCAGAGACTCTTGATGTAGAAGTCTGATATTTTTCTGCCTGATGTTTCTCTCTGACAGGTTCAAAACTTGATTGAACGATGTCTACAGCTTTACATGAACCAGAAGGAAGTTGTGGATACACTGTTGGAGCAGGCAAAAATTGATCCTGGTTTTACTGAACTTGGTACCCAACCTATTTTATTTTTTACTGATTGTTGCATCGACATTTGTTTTACCTGAATCATGTAGGCATCGTGTAAAGACATCACGCTATGCCAGTCACCAGCATTTTGTTGATATGTTGGAGGCATTTGTAGCGTATCCTGAGAGCATTAGGTAATATGTTGGAGGCATTTGTAGTGTAATCCTGAACACAATCAGATGTGTTTGCATGTGGAAAATTCTTCATGGCTATTAGTTTGAAATGATGTAAAGGTTAGACTTAGACCTTAAGTTCCATCAAGATCTAAGGTGCTGACGAGTTATTTTTTTCTTTATGGAGAATTGTTTGGAGAAATAATGTGAACAATCCGAGATGCTTCTAAACATCCCAAGACATTTCTACTCATTTCCTATATGCACTTAGAGGAAACCCCTTGTTTCCCAAGAATTTTCAGCATCCTGTGTGAGAATTTTAATGGATGAATGAAATTGAAGTTGAAAGCATGTGATTATTAGGGATTATCTTTCCTCATGAAAGCTCTTTCATTTCTTTCCCAAGCAGGCGATATGTTATTTATTTTTTTTTTTTTTTTTTTTTTTTTTTTGGGGGGGCGCATGTAACTAAATGTCCTTCTGTCCTTTACTGCCTATTTCCAAGCCTGCTCCCTGACTGAAAGAGAACCTGGCAAATAAATAGTGGGGCTTGCATGGGGAAGTTTCCTGAGTTATTGCTTTAAGAGAATTGCAAGTGATGGCTCCTGTTGCTTCAATATGAAGATGACAATATATAGACATGGCCAAGATCCTCTCATTTTGCTTATATGTAGTTGAGGAATCCCTATGTGCTTTCTGGGGAATGAAGACCAATTTAGACAGCTTTTCTGCTTTCTTCCCTGAAAATTAGGGCAGAGGAAGATACTTTTTTCCCTGAGCTATCTGGCCTCTCATAAAGTACTTTTCTATGTTTGCTTGAGAATATTGAATTTGACCAAATCCCCGACTGCCTAGTCCTGAACTTTGGCGTTCACAATTTAACTTGGGGCTGTACAGCAGAATAAAGATTTTAAGCAAATGTCCCTCTTTCATATCGTGGATATTGTTTTCGAGCTGATAATCCAGTGGATGTGGTATCCTGTTAAGATAGGAAGCAGCAGAACAGACCAACTCCATCTCTGGCAGGGAAAACTGTAATGGAAATTTCAGTTTGTCCCTACATCACCAATGGTCTTGTCATTGAAATGCAGAAATTGGGCATTTTTCTTTATTGGGTATAATCTAATGCATTTTGAATCCGTCAGCATGTTTACAAGTTTTAGATATTTATGGATTATGGATTTGAGACCTAGCCATGATGATTGATCTTCAGAGTTTTCTCTCAAGCTTTATTTTCTTTTTATTGGTTTATCTATTCGAGGAGACATCATGAAAATGTAACATCACTATCTTCTTATTCTGTGTGGTCTGAGAAATTGAGATCTTAAAACTTGAGAACATCAAAGGGTTAGTAGTCTAATTATTTCTATATCTACTTGATGTGACATAATTTCCCAAAAGCAGTTATGGCCAGATGAAAATATCTAGCTGTATAATGGTTGGACAAAACAACTGAGTAGAGCAACAGTAATGTCATGTTTGTATTTTTAGTATTCAATCATACGTTTCCTAATGAGTATTTGCTTATTATTGGCTTTTTCGGTGGCTGCTAACTTTTAAAATTTGAGTTTTATGACATTCGGAAAAGGCACACTGTTCTGGTTGCAAGAGTCCTATTCAGATAGGTCTTTCAATAGTAAAATACTATTTGTTGATTTTTTTCAGTCTGGCAAAAGCTGGAGGAGGAGAACCGAGATTTTTTCAAGGCCTATTACTTGAGATTGATGGTAAAACACCAGATAATGGAATTCAACAAGTTGCTTGAGCAACAGGTTCAATTGATGCGGCAGATGCAATCTAGTGGAGCGTCTGCTCTTCCAACTTCTAATGGAACTCATATGCCAACATGTAAGATTGCATCTACTATGGTTTTGTTTCTGTTGACTGTGATGAACACTTTCCGTGGTTACCATGATATTCAGGATAAGTTCGTTATCTACCCTCAAAAATTATCTTTATTTTTATGGTCAAACAAATGATACTTGAAGTGTGCAAATTTGCATTTGAAACTCTTATTCTGTTGTTATCTTATAGTATTATTACCTAGGTTAGTGGGTTTTTTTTAAAAAATAAATAAATAAATAAATAAATTTATTTATTTAAATTTTGTTGTCATTGTTGGTCGTGCATATGGTCTCATATGGGTGAATCCGAGGAACAAATGTTGTTTTATGAGGTGAACCTTTTAAATGTCTCTGCTTCTTGGCTTTAGAACTTTTAATGTAGATTGTTCTCTCCCTTTGTTTCTGCTCTTTTTGTGGGGGAAAGAAGCAGATAATTTAAAAGAGAAAAAAACTGTTAGAAATGGAAAGAGCAGATGTTTATTCACGGCTAAATTCCGTTCACAGAAATGATCAGCGGTCATTCTCTCTTTTTACGTCTTCTGGGTTTTACATTCTGCAAGTTCCACTCCCCAACCCGCCCGCAGCCCACCCTCCTTTTCCCTTGTTTAATTCATACCTTACTCTACTAATATTACTTGGCAATGCATTTAACAGTGTCTCAGAATCCAGCATGCTATGCGACAGGACCAGCATTGGGTGCAGAAAACATTCAGCGACCCCTTGCTTCTGGTTTAACTAATGCATTCACCAATGGTGGCCCACCACTACCTACAAGTTTGCACGCTGCAATGCAAATGTCTGCTCATGCCAGTAGGATTGATGCTCCACCAAATATGCTTTCTAGTCAGACCTCAAACATGGGGGGTCTGGTGCAAGGGATTAATGGGGGAATGATTAAAACTGAAGCTGGCTATTCTGGTGCTTCACCATACATGTTTGGCTCTGATCACAGTGTCCTGGAAACACGCCCACCTATTGGCGACACATCTGTTGCATCTTTCAGTAGTGTAGACTCTACATCGCAACCCATCAATGAAGCCCTTTTGGATGCAGACAGTTCTTCATTTGGTTTTTTGGGTCAAATACCCAGAAATTTCAGTCTATCAGACCTGACTGCAGACTTCTCTCAAAGTTCTGGTTTGTCCGGTTTGTCCTTTTCTCTTTCCATGTGTGCTTAGATTTGATCTTACATCATCCTTTTGGCATATTAACGTCCACTGAGATCCAACTTTTCCTAGACTTGATAATTGTTAGTCTCGCTACATGTGTGTCAAATAGTTTGCTTTGCAATAGCCTCATGAATAACACTTCTGGCTCTAAATTCGTTCAGATATACTGGAGAGCTATCCTCGTTCACCTTTCTTAGCAACAGATAATGAGAACTTTCTGGATTCTCGTGAAAGGGGAGAACAAGGTAAGTATCCTCTGGCTCTGTTTAAGGATTTGGCGCCATCCTGCAAAGACCTACTCATATAAATGTGTTGGTGTTACAGGAGACAACAGGCGGTTGGACCCTATATCAGAAAGCTTGAATTATGGAGATTTTGGCAGTGAATAGCAACTATTTGAACGGTACGTTGTTGCTGATCATGCTGTATATAGGGTCCTTGTTTTTTGGATGGATGAGAGCATGTTACCCTGAGCTGGAACTCTTTTTCCTAAGCTCGTGTCACTTGTTTTGTGTTTACAAGCAGGTATATCGTCATCGTAGGAGAAAAGAGTGTGTACATAGTCACTTAGGAGGAAGATGCTTAAGACTTGGTCCTCAAAGACATCGATTGTTTTGTAAAAAAAGAATTGCTGACTGACATCCCGGAGTAGTGATGATGACGATGGGAGCACACTTGTCCTCGAAGAAACAGAGATGAATAATGTGGGAACATGGACCTATATATGACTCCGGAATTCTCATCGAGATGAATTATCTAGGCTTGTACTAGGATTCATTTACTGTGCTGCATTTGGTGTGTTGAAGGCTTAGCGTCTGTGATTTGACTGCTTCTTTTAGGTACACTCACACAGGTTTTGATGTGACTGATGGTTTGCATTTCCTTTTGTGCTCCCTCTTGGCATTTTGTAATTGTTTGATATGGTGTCAAATGTATATATCAGTTTGGTACTTTTGGGGAGAGATTTAAACAGGTGGTTTTGTTCTTCTTCCGTTGCTTCCCTCCGTGTTCTTTTCATTCACCTGAGGCATGGTTCCTATATGAGCTTTCGGTTTCTTCCAAGCGTCTAAGGAGTTGGGGCTCTTCTTGATTGGTCAGTTGGGGCTTTTGACTAGGCTGGGAAGCGCATGCGTCGGCCTACTTTTTTATGTGATTTAGACATCAAAGTAAATCAAACCGTATCGTAATTAGGAACAAAAACTAAATTAGTTTTGGCATTTGATTCCATTTGAAAACGAACTGAACCATTTTTCTCACTTTTTTTGTTTTTTGTTTTTGTTTTTAATTCGCCATACTAGCTTAGGAGCATTAACTTCAAGAACAAACCAAAAGTCTGCCCTTAACAATACATAAATTGGCAACAAATGGAAGTAGAACCTCCTTCGAATTTAAAAACAATTAGACTCTTCATAGGGAAGTGGGCAAAGCACTCGAGATTAATGGGTCATACATTTTAAGTTCTAAAAATTTGGGCCGGTTTGGTTTAGTTTGTGAACCATTTTCTCGAAAACGTCCTCTTCAGCCAAACCAAATAGCAGAAAACAGTGCTTCGGTTTGGTTGAAACGTTTTCTGCTAACCCATACCCACGATCATGCACCAGAGAGGAGTTAAATAAGAGTTTTCTGTAGATCAAGCCATGTCTTGTTGGAAAGAATTGTCTTGAAACCTTCCGTCGCTCCCCTAGAGAGTGGTAAAAGAACCACCCAGAGGTGAGCACTACTTTTATCAAAAAGAAATATAGCGATAACCGGAAGCAATAGCTTACATATGACAAATCCTGCTCCCTCTCTCGTACTCGTGGCTAAACTCATTTTCTTTGTGGTAGAGAGCAACGGCCAAAGTAAGAATCACTGGGAAGCAGGGAACCATAACTTTGACATCATTTCCAGAGTTATTACACTAGGAATAGAAGCCAGGGCCCAGGACAGGGCAAAGCACCTACGAGATATCCCAATTTGGGGCAAGCAACTAAGCTGGTCCAGTCCTAAGAGCAGTGTCCAAATCAGATATCAGATCACTCACGTCCTCGATTCCCACAGATATTCGAATGAGATCCTCTGTCAGGCCCCGAGCTTCACGGACCATGGCCGGTATGCTGGCATGGGACATAAAGCATGGCATGCTGATGAGGGACTTCACGCTCCCTGTCAATCAAATTCAACAAGTGAAAATTCAAGTTACCCCCAACGGTGGCTGTGAGCACTGGTTGGCACAGTCCACACACAATCCAATTAAAGCATTCAAAATGTTCATTTCACGTGTGCATAACTAATGACATGTTCAAAATTTTCGATCCACTTAGTTTAGGAAACAGATTCTTCTGCAATTTTAATCAACTGAAAGGTGACTGCATCGCATTTCTATGGATTTTTTTTTTTTTTACCTTACTGAATGGGGACTGAATTGGGACTAGCTAGATCCCAGAAGTATTAACCATAAATCTGTTAAGGACCAGCTGCCAATGATATTTTGAGCTTGAGGTTATATTAGATGGGAAAGAACTAAGCCAGACTCACTCTAAGAAGCAGATTACAAACACCGAGTGGTGTATGTTGCTTCACAAATGTTATGTTGAAAGACAAAGTTGCACAATATTTTACTATGTGATCTTTAAGATGAAAGGAACTAACTACACAGAATGGTAAGAATTTAATGTAATTGTCCACCATATTTACTTAAAAAATCCACTAACTTCACTTAAAAATGAAACTGCTAGAGTTTGGAGCAAGTTTAGTTCAGGGAAATTACCAAAACTAACAGTTATACTGAAGTACTTGGTGGTCTCAACAATATGCTTTGACAGTGCCACTGATCCTGTTAAAAAGCTAAGCACAGATCCAGCGCCCTTAGCCTGCAATGACAATTAAGGTCAATATGGATTCTTCAGCACCAAAGTGGGAAGTCTCAGTTCCACTGAGTACCTGAGTGTAGTGTAAGGCACGCCCAGGATGATCAGGGAGACCGGCATAATTGACTTTCTTTACTCGTGGATGGGAAGATAGAAACTCGGCTATTTTCTGTGCATTCTCCTGCCCAAAGATGTATATTGGTTTCAAAATTAAATTTCTAAGCACGCTTAGATTAGCATACTGGATGCTAATTCAAATGAAAGTGGGAAAAGCACAATCAACAGAAAAAGCAGGTATAGTCTTAAAGCAGACACGAAGCTGCACCTGTTGCTTCTCAATCCGTAGAGCCATGGTCTTAATACCTCGCAAGCAGATCCAACAGTCAAATGGAGCTAGACCAGAACCTTCGGCATTTTGGAGGAAATATAGCTGTTTTGCCAAGCTGGAACACATGAAAACAGGAAAATAAAACAAGAAAAATTTGGTAAGGGTTGACAGGGGCAAAAGTCAGCAACAACCAAATGTCAGAAGCTAAATAAATCTAAGGAAAGCATTTTGACACCAAGCTAACATCATCCAGTGAACTATGACATATTTATGCAACTCTCCACATGAGGATGTGTTCCATTGGAAAGGCAAAAATTTCATGCAATCCAAATTTGACAATGCAAATACCATATAGAACAAAATAGGTGCTTTCACCAAGAGACTGGGTGGAGAATAAACTGAAATTACACCAGTAATACCAAAGGCAAGAGACATGGAATGAAACACATGATGCCAGAAATCCAGATAGAAATGGTGCCAAGCAATATAAAAAACATGTGCCACAAATGAAATTTCAAGTTCAGTTAACTCCGGGATATTATATTAAAACTTAAAGTTCAGATCAACCAATTACTGAAAAGCCCATCCAGAAAGGGAAATCACGGTAAGTAAGTACTTAAATCCGATCATTGAACTTTCATACAGAAGACCAATACACGGAAAGCTTGTATTAAAGTGCAAATCTGGTAATACAGGTTTTTCCTTTTTGCCAGACTATAAAGCAAAGTTAAAGCATGTAAACAGATAATTGTCCGCATCAAGGACTTCAAAAGAGGTTTTGCAAGAAGCAATTTAGGGACTTGAAGAAAACTAATGTTGAAGCCGCTAATTTTTCACATCTAACAGTAGCACCTAACAGTAATCAAGATTAAAATATTGACTTCCAGATCTACAGCCGTACAGATACTGAGGTGGGTTTCCTCTATTCATAACTATTTGCATATGCCTTCTCAAGAGAACTACTTTCGTGTTTGCAGTTCTTACCTTTCCCCTTTCACCGCAAGCACACCCGCCATGACATCACTATGCCCAGATATGAATTTAGTGGCAGAATGCATTACAATATCTGAAAGAAAGGACACATACTAATAAGCAACATGCAATTTGCATTGGGTACATATTCATATAACATCTACTGCGAAATCTGGCCACCTGCTCCCAGTTCCAGTGGTTGTGATAATACAGGTGACATGATACTATTATCCACCAATACAAGGGCACCGTGGGCATGAGCTATCTCCGCTATTTTCTAGAAGGCACCAAAATAAAAGCATTTTTCCATCAGAGATACGCAACAGGGCAGTACTCTCAAAGAAACAACAAATCAAGTAAAGAGCCAGAAAAATATGCTGTATAAATTGTAAATGCATCCACCGTCTGCATTACACACCACACGTGATAAGGATTTTGCCATTTGTTAACAAGATAACATTCCTATTTGTTTATCGGTAAGAGGAGTATCTTTCAAAGAGAGAATTGATATTCCTTGACCTCATTGCAAAATACCTACTAATAGAAACTTTACGGGCATAACAAATGTTAACTTTACAAATTAGTAACAGCATTGATTGAATGAAGCGAGGGCTCTAGTGTATGAATAGGACCTCAATATCCACAATATTTATGAATATGCACATATTTTATCCAATGTTTGCATTAGAATTTACATGAGTTCAACCACCTTTTCTCATATATAAGTTGCTTGACAAAGATTAGAACTCATGCTGCTACTTAAGAATTTTCAAGCGACTTTTCGGAAAAAAGACAGAACATTTTTGCGGGGAAAACTTAAAATGAATGCAAACAAGCACTCGCATAGAAGTGCACATGGATGTGTATTCTAAAAGTACTTCTGCTATCCTGATATACGAAGAAATCTGTGATGAAGGAGAGCACTTACTCGTATATCCGAAATTTGTTGCCGTGGATTGGTGGGACTTTCTAACCAGACAAGCTTGGTGGAGGGACCAACAGCAGATGCCACCTCATGTAGATCACTTGTATTTACCCGCCTAAAACATTAATTTGGTAATTAAAATAGGTAAACTGTATTCAGAAGAAATGAACAAAAGTAGAAATGAAACTGACTTCACCACAACTCCAGATTTTGGAGTTACTTGGGACAACAGACGATCGGAACCACCATAAAGGTCATCTCCAGCTACAATTTCCTCACCTGCACATTTTTTTGCCCACCCTGCTAATTAGCACATGAAACGACAAAAAACATCTTCCAAGCAACCACAGAAAAGAAGGGAGAAAGAATGCCTTTGCACATATCCCAAAATTCATTTTCATCAAGCTGAGTACTTAGAAAAGAGAAGCGAAACATATAAAACAAAGCATGCAAAGAGTAACTACCATTTGAAAGAAGATGAGTGACGGCGGCCAAAGCAGCCATTCCGCTAGTGAAGCAAAATGCTCTATCGGCTTTGTCCAGCTTTGCGAGGAGGCTAAGGAATCCAAACATCCCTTAAACATAAGTAAGCTCAAGAAGAAAACAGAAGACTGCGAGATGCTTTGTCATAGCAAGTTGCGAATCTAGAAGCATCAAGCATGATCATACCTCTCTAGCGCATCCCGAGTGGGATTTCCACTCCTGGTGTAATCATAGGGACCATTTTCTGTGGCTGAAGGCTGCAAATTTTAGCTAGTTGAAAGTCATATAAGAAAGAATTCACTGCAGTATTTGCAATGTTACACACCAATACCTTCCCCTTTTGAAAAAATTTCACTTTCACATTTCTTGGCTAAGCCCAATCAAATAGGAACAAGAAGTAGGCATGGATCGCAGCAAGATCCGACCGAATCTTACTTGCTTAAACGTCGCCGTTTGGTAAATCGGCGTGCTGATCGCCCCGTAAGGATCGAATTTGTTCTCGAAATTCATCAACAGCGTCGACACGCCGGGCTCCTTCACTTCGATTTCTGAAGCACAACAGAAGATCAGGCAAAAAAACAAACGAGCAGGAGTCGCAGCTAAAAGACAATCATAGAGAGGGAGGGAAGGAGGGAGAACACACCGGGAGAGCACTCGGCGACGCCATCGGCGACGGCGGAAGCGCTCACGTCCATGTCCCGATCAATACAACACCTCAATCCCGGCTTCCTCGCCCGCGACACCAATCGCTTCCCCTTCCCCGCCGAGCTCGCTCTCTCCTCGAATCGGAAGCTCGAAGGGAGCCTCGCCGCCGTCGCAAAACCCTGCGAGAACCACCACCATCAGAGCCGCAATGAGAAACCAACCGAGAACCGCGCGCCTCGATTCAACGCCATTTCCGCCGCACAAACTCGGGGAGAGAGAGAGAGAGAGAGAGAGAGAGAGAACCGCGAAACGAATAGGAAGGAAGAAGAGAGAGCGGGGGAGGATCGAGAGGACTCACGCGATCGTCAAGCTCGGACGAGAGCGGGCTAAATGCGGCGGACCTCAGCGAAATGGAGGAGAGAGACATTGTCGAGCAAGCAAGCGAGGGAGGTAGAAAGGGAGAAAGGGTTTTGGCGACCGGAGAGAGAAGACGAAGAAGACGACGAAGACGACGACGACAAGAACAAGCGACGGCAAGCGTGCGAGCGCTGACGTTTGTTGTTGAGGTCGGTCGGACAGGGTTTTTCGGCGCGACATAGGCGCTCGGCTGCGCGAGCGACGGAGGGTCCCTCCAGCGACGTGCTTCGAGTGCGGACCGTACTGAAAATAAACGCGACATATTTTCAATAATTCGATTTTCTTTACCCAAAATAAATTAACTTATTTTTAGTACGTGGAAAGCCGGACTCGGAAATCACGGCTCAATCTTTTCCCATTTTGATTCTTATTAATATAAAGAACTCGAAAGTTATTTTTTAGATGATACAGAAACGCATTTTTTAGGGCGTAACTTCGTTTTTTTCTTACAAAAGTCATTTTTATTATTATCGTGAATTTACTTAATTAATTAATAACTGCTAGTATAGCTGTGTATAATCAATGACAACGGGGAAGTGGTCTCATTTCGCTTAATTAGTTGTCCATCGCTATTCAAAGCCGGTCTTGTCATTAGGCAGAATTTGGTAGTCTCGTGCCACAACACGGATCTTCTTCCTATCGGTATTCGTAAGAGAATGATTAATGGTGCTTGTGAGAAAGATAATTATGACATAGGCAATAATCACAGAAATCGATACATCTAAAAAATTTGACAAAATCAACATTTCCAACATTTCCAGATAACTAAAAATGAGAGTTGTAATAAAAACTCAATTAGTAATTTAGTCGAAAAATACAATTGATGAGTCACTCAAATAAACATAGGCAAGTTCACATATAAGTTAATAAATTTAAGGCGTTGCTAAGAAAGACGAATGGAAAACGATAAAAAAATAAGGAAAGCCGGCAATTTGTGTCACGCCCCAAACCTCGAGCGCGTCAACATCCCACCATGGTCATGCAAATGCGACATCCCAGGTTAAGTCGCCGACCCAATCAAATCTTTTAAAGCACATGCGGAAGCATATTATAAAACCCCTGACAATAAAATACGGGATAGAAAAGCAGGAAGCAAAATCACCACATAACACTTTCATAATTCAACCGAATTACAAATAGAGGTCTACGACCAACAATCTACAAAAGACCGGCTCTTAAAAAGGAATTGTCCTACGACCTACAAGTCGGACACGTTCTCCAAATTCTCCCGACTTCACCTCCGCACCTCCTCAAGACCAACCAAAGCTATCTAGCCGCTTCGTCAACCAGGGACCTGAAATTTTAATCCCACAACCGGGATGAGACGATGTCTCGGTAGTTCAACCCCCTAAACCCCTATTAGAAATAAAATACGTCCCGGATGGCCTAGTCACATCACACAGAAGACTTACCTCGCATTAGCCTTCATCTGCAGGTTAACACAATTTATATAATTCAATAACGTGCAATTATGATAACCAAACAACCATGGCACAATCACATCATCGAACAATTCAACCACTTGGATCGTCTCGGCGATCAATCGACTTGGCCGATTACATGTCAATTCAGCAGTTCAATCATTACTCTTAATCACGACCCCACTCGGCAAAATTAGAATCAGTGGCATCACGGCCCCACTCGGCGTGACCTTTATCAGGTGGCAACTCACGGCCTCTCTGGGCGCGACTTTTATCAGGTGGCAATTCACGGCCCCACTGGGCGCGACCTCTAATAGGTGGCAATTCACGGTCCCACTGGGCGCGATCTCTAATAGGTGACAATTCACGGCCTCTTTGGGCGCGACCTCTAATAGGTGGCAATTCACGGCCTCTCTGGGCGCGACCTCTAATAGGTGGCAATTCATGGCCTCTCTGGGCGCGACCTGTAACATCCCGATTTTCCAATTCTATTTTCAATTAACTGAGACGGGCATTTCGTTGGCACACATATAGTTCTTTTCCTTGAGTCGGCCACTCATGTGAAAACTAGTCTATCGAGTGAAGCCGCTAAGAGGTTCTAATGCATCGACTCGAGAATTTGATCGAAGCGACCTTTCGACCGAGCTAATCCTGCAAGGGTCATTACGGCACAAATAAAAGTCGATTAGAGACCGGAGATAGGTCGACTCGACAGAGGCATGTGATCAGGTGTGGGTGATTCCACCAGATCGCACAATTCTTGTCGATCGACACTGGGCCGACTCTTCTATCGATTGGGTACCCTGTGTTCGTATTTGAAACCTTGAGATTACCCCGACAACCATAAGTCGCCAATGTTTCAAAGATGTACATTGTGGCTTGAGATGATCAACCACAGGTCAAATGCATGAAAATTTCTAAAGGCTACCCGGTAGGTTGGGCCACGCTAGTATCGTGCCAAAGTGAAATTAACCGTGGGATTGAGATCGGATTCAGAAATTGGAAGTCTGGGTGTGTCACAAATCATTTCAAGATCATTGAATCATCTTTGGAAGATTTTTCATGCAAGCCGAGTTTTTTCAGCAAAATAATCAAGAAATGGCTAATTGGCTCGAGAAATTAGTAAGCCGCTTTTGGTCGCGCTTTTGGGACTTAAGTTGGTTTTATGGACAAGTGAATATGTTAATTAAAGTGTGGTGACATTGGATTAATTTTATGGACTTCAATTTGATTCAAGTGGAAGAGAATCAAGTGAAATTGGAGAATTTGTTGTACAAGAATTGGACCGCGGAAAATGGAAGTGGACCCATTGAATATTGTTGTGGGGAGGATTTGAAGTTAGTGGAGTATGACATCATGGATGATGTCATGGTGGGCCATTTTGTGGGATTAAAGAAAGGCAAAAAGAAAAGAAATTGGCCCCCACTCCTTCTCTCTCCTCCCTCTCTTCTTCCTCTCTCCCGTTGCCTCTCTCCTTCATCTTCATTGTGCGAAGACCAGAAAATTTGCAGAGGAGAAGGAGCTGCAGCCATGGTCGTCCGCTCCCGCTCGCACGCCGCCGTCGCCGCCGTCGCCGTGTGTCCGCCTCGCGCCGCCCGTGCGCCGCTCACCGGTCCGCTCGCGTCCCCGCTCCGCCCGCGCTCGCCCGCGCTTGGCCGGCATCCCGAGCTGCTGTTCAGCTCGTGCAAGAGCTACCGGAGCCCGTCCCCGCCGCCGTGAACCGCCGTTCGTCGCCGCCAAGCCCCGCCGGTCTCTCCTCCGCCGTTCCTCCGCCGAATCGTCGCCGGAACCGCCCCATCTCGGCCCCGATCAGCAACCCAGAAAATGGGTATGCAGCGGCTTCGTGGCCCGTTTTGGCCGCCTTCCCGAGCCCGGATGCTCGGCCCGCTTTGAGGAAAGTCGATCCTCGCGTCGTCCTCGTCGTTTTGGTTCGCTCGGCTCGTTAATCCGGTGAGTTTAACTCACTAAATCTTGATTAGAGGGTTAATGATGCCCTAAGTGTGCTTAGTCTAAGTTAAGTGAGATTAGGTTGGTAGATTAGTTTATTTAAATGTGGATTAGATTAAGTTGTTTAATTAAAGTTAAACATGTTTAGTTTAAGGGTTAAGTAGGTTTATTTTTAAAATAAACCTTGATGTGACATAAATGAATTTACTTTTGATTTATTTAAACATTTCGAAATTATTTAATAATTTAATAATATATCATTATTCGAAATTATTAAAATATGATTATTTAATTATTTTCGGAATAAATTTAATTATTTATTAAATTCCGAAAATTTTGTCGGGACCCCTAAATTCTCAGAATTTCGTCCGGTCGCATTTGTGTATTCGGATTTTGAAATTGATGGTCGGATATTATAAATTGAATGTGGATTGTGAAAAATATGAATATTATTATTTAATTAATTTTCGGAATAAATTTAATTATTTAATAATCCGAAAAATCATTTTGGGACTCTAAATTCTCAAAATTTCGTGCGATTGCTTTGTGCATTTAGAATTAGAATTTGATGATTGGTTGTGATGAATGGAGTGTGATTGCGATTTATAGGGATTCTTTATGAAATCCTAAGTGTAGAAATTGATGGGAGATTGGCTGTGATTGACCACCTACTAGAGGTCGTGCCCAATGAGGCCGTGAAATACCACATAGGAAAGGTCGTGCCCGATGAGGCCGTGAAAAACCACTTACAAGAGGTCGTGCCCGATGAGGCCGTGAAATACCACCTATTAGAGGTCGTGCCCGATGAGGCCGTGAAATACCACTTATGAGAGGTCGTGCCCAATGAGGCCGTGATAAACCACCTATGAGAGGTCGTGCCCAGTGAGGCCGTGATATGCCACCTATTAGAGGTCGCGCCCAATGGGGCCGTGAATTGCCACCGTTAAAGGTCGCGCGAGTGGGGCCGTGATGCCACCGATTCAAATTTGCCGAGTAGGGCCGTAGTTGAGAGCAATGATCGATTTGCTAGAATGACATGTAATCGGCCGAGTCGATTGATCGCTGAGACGATCCAAGTGGTTGAATGGTTTGATAATGTGATTGTGTCATGGTTGTTTGGTTATCATAATTGCACGTGGTTGGTTTATATAAACCGTGCTAACTCGCGAGATGAAGGCTAAGGCGAGGTAAGTCTTTTTGTGTGACGTGGCTAGGTCACCCGGGCGTATTTTCTTTCTAATAGGGGTTTAGGGGTTGAACTTGCTGAGACATCGTCTCATCCCGGTTGTGGGATTAAAATTTCAGGTCCCCAGTGGACGGAGCGGCGGATGGCTTTGGTTGGCTATTAAGGAGTTGCGAGAGGTGAAGTCATAAGGATTGGAGAACGTGTCGACTTGTAGGTCATAGGACAGATTCCTTTTTAAGAGCCAGGTCTTTTGTAGACTGTTGGCCGTAGACGTCATTTATAATTCTGTTGAATTATGAAAGTGTTATGTTGTGGTTTTGCTTCCTGCTTTTCTATCCCGTATTTTATTGTCAGGGGATTTGTTTCGCTTCCGCATGCGTAATAAAATTTAACGGGTCGGCGACGTATCCTAGGATGTCGCATATTAGATCGACCGCAGTGGGATGTGCGCGCGCTCGGGGTTCGGGGCGTGACACGACCTCTAATAGGTGGCATATCACAGCCCCACTGGGCGCGACCTCTATCAGGTGGCATATTACAGCCCCACTGGGCACGACCTCTAATAGGTGGTTAATCACAGCCAATCTCCCATCAATTTCAACACTTGGATTTTATAAAGAATCCCTATCTATCACAATCACACTCAATTTGCCATAATCAATCATCAAATTCAAATTCTAAATAAAGAAAGCGATCAGCACGAAATTTCGAGAGTTTAGGGTTCCGACGAAATTTTCGAATTTTAATAATTAATTAAATTTATTCCGAAAATTAATTAAATAATAATATCCATATTTTCGTCATCCACACCCAATTTATAATATCCAACCATCAATTTCAAAATCCGAACGCATAGCAGCGATCGACACGAAATTCTCGAGCAATCGGGGTCAAAAATAATTTTTCCGTTTTTTTTTTTTTTTAATAATAATATTTTAATAATTTCGAATATAATATAATATTATAAATTCCAGAATTTCGAAACAATTTAAATAATTCAAAACTAAAATCCTTTTTGGTCACATCAAGGCTTAACTTTAAATAACTTCTTTTAACCTTTAATTTAAACACACTTTAACATAAACCAACCTCTTAATCCAATTTATAATTAAATACACTAATCCACCCACATAAACTTACTTAATTTAAACTAAGCACACTTATGGCATCATTAACACTCTAATCAAGATTTAGTGAGTTAAACTCACCGGATTAGCGAACCGAGCGGACCAAAACGACGGGGACGACGCGAGGATCGACTTTCCTCAAAGCGGGCCGAGCATCCGGGCTCGGGAAGGCGGCCAAAACGGGCCAAACATCCGCTGCATACCCATTTTTCTTGGCTGTTGGTTGAGGCCGAACGAGGGCTGCACGGCGGTGGTTCGAGCACTGAACCGGCGGAGAAGAGGGGCGGCAGCTCGTGCGGGTGAGGCAAAGTAGCTCCGGCGACCCTTTGGCGGCGGAGATGAGCTCCGGCAGCTCCTAGAACGCGCGAGCAGGGGCAGACGGAGACGACGGTCCAGGCGAGGCACGTGCGGGGCGACGCACAGGTGCGCGGGCGCGGGACGACACGGGCGTGCGGCGTCGAGCTCGGCTGGTCCGGCTACCGCCGCACGAGATCTCGGATCTGGCGGGAGGAGCGACGAGCGGCCGATTCTTGCGGCGGCGGGCGGGGAGCCGCGCGGCTGGCGCGGGAGAACGGCGGCACAAACGGCGGCGACGAGCGGCGGAGGGGGCGACGGACGGAGCTAGGGGCTGCTGCATTCCGCTTCTTCCACTGCTGGGCGTGCGAAGAAGGAGAAGAAGATGGAGAAGAAGTCGCACGGTTGGGAGGAAGAAGAGAGGGAGGAGAGAGAAGAAGGAGAGAGAGAGATGGGACCATTTTTCTTTTCTTTTCTTTTCTTTTTCTTTAATCCCACAAAATGGCCCATCATGACATCATCCCACGTCATACTCCACTAACTTCAAGTCCCTTCCCACAACAATCTTCAATGGGTTCATTTTATTTTTTTCACAGGGGCATGAAACTTTGTACATCAATTCCTTCAATTCTAATCAATTCTCTCCCAATTGAATTAAATTGAAGTCCATAAAATTAACTCAATGTCACTACACTTCAATTCACATCTTCACTTGTCCATAGGACCAACTTAAGTCCCGAAAGCGCGACCAAAGCGGGCCTACTAATTTCTCAAGCCAAATTAGCCATTCTCTCGATTATTTTCTTTGAAAAGCTCGGGTTGAATTAAAAATCTTCCGAAGATGAGTCAATATTCTTAAAATAATTTGTGACACACCCAGACTTCCAATTTCTGAATTCGATCTTAATTCCACGATTGATTTCACTTTGGCACAATACTAGCGTGGCCTAACCTACCGGGTAGCCTTTAGAAATTTTCATGCATTCGACCCGTGGTTGATCATCTCAAGCCACAATGTACATCTTTGAAACATTGACGACTTTCGGTTGTCGGGATAATCTCAAGATTTCAAATACGAACATAGGGTACCCAATCGATAGAAAAGTCGGTCCAGTACCGATCGACAAGAATTGTGCGATCTGGTGGAATCACCCACACTCGATCACATGCCCCTGTCGAGTCAACCTATCTCCGGTCTCTAATCGATTTTTATTTGTGCCGTAATGACCCTTGCAGAGATTAGCTCGGTCGAAAGGTTGCTTTCTAGTCAAATTCTCGAGTCTGATACATTAGAAACTCTTAACAGCTTCACTCAATAGACTAGTTTTCACATGAGTGCCAACGAAATGCCCGTCTCAAATTATTGAAAATAGAATCGAAAAATCGGGATGTCACAATTTGCTCACCATAAACAAGAGTCTTAATATCGTAAAAATGTCAATAAATTAATAAAAAAATAAGATTGACCACTAAATTTATATTTATTTTAATAGGATCAATTTCTTCATAGATTTGCTAATACGAAGAAAGTCCTTTTTACATGGCAGCTGCAAATGCCATCAAAAGGCTTAGCTTCCCGAATGGGTTATGATTAGTAAGTCAACTCACATATATTATCTCACATGTTCTTTTGTTGGCTAGTTCACTATCTCGCTTGAGAGAGAGAGAGAGAGAGAGAGAGAGAGAGAGGAAGAGCAATTAAAGATGGAGCAGTAAAACCAGTCGTTTTACATTCTGTTAGTTCTTTGGATCATCTCAATATCAAAGGGAACATCTCCTGTGTACATACAGATACAAGCTACGCAGTCGCATTGTAACAAATATTCAAAAAGAGGTCTCGCCACAAAGATGATGGCTTCCCTCCCTCTGAATTGTCCGATGGTGAAATGCTCCAATCAATTTAAATTTACAGCTCTTCTTTTGACCTGCAGATTCGAAAGCACATTAGGTTGGTAGTATAATTGTAAATACTACAGTCATGGCTTGATTTCCTTAACTATAGGAAATGAGAAGGAAATGAGCCAAGCCAGCTCTCTCAAAATCACTGCCTCTAGCCTTCCACATGAAACTTACAGGATTCGGAAAAGGCATAAATTGACAGCACATAAGAAAAGAGCTACAAGATAGGAAGTCGATATGATTGCGCCCCTTTTGTGCCCAAAGACTAATGAATTATCACCATATCGATGATATTAATTTTGGTTAAACAATAAGTTCATTAGATTCGAACAATTCATGTGGGTTCAAGCTGTGACTATCACGAATAAGTACTTGCAGAAATCCAGGGACAAGAACTGAAAGAGTGCAACTCTACCTTCGCTTTACCCTGAGATTCTTTCTTGTGGATGTGGAAGCATTGCTCCTTTCACCCCTAGTTTTGGCTTCCTTGGCTCTGGATTTGGACCC
Source organism: Eucalyptus sideroxylon (assembly GCA_014182405.2). Taxonomy (NCBI): domain Eukaryota; kingdom Viridiplantae; phylum Streptophyta; class Magnoliopsida; order Myrtales; family Myrtaceae; genus Eucalyptus; species Eucalyptus sideroxylon. Next base: position 896,236 of record CM024552.2, read on the forward strand.
TGTACGTGGCACGTATATACATCCAATTGAAAGTTAAAGACAAAGTACGAGGCTTATGTTGTTGCAGGCAAATTGCAAACAAATTTAACTGAAAGCCAGATAAATTGCAGTACCTCTCAAAACAACTTTTGGCGATTGAATTTCCATGTCTCCTGATTCTGGTTCTATTACCTCACTGGAAGCACCCGAAGATTCTTCTGATTCAATGGTAGAATTCGGATTACCACTAAGAGATCCGTTGGTATCTTCTATTGATGCGTTAATAATTTCTCCCTCTGTGCATAATATAACAAAATCAGAAGTTACTTCCATATACAACTGTGCAGCAAAGCATCCAACTCATGTTAACACCATTTATTCCCACTAGCAGGGTCATTGGGACAAGAAACATATCATTTGTCCCAGTCTATAGATTTTCATGAATACAACGCTGCAAGATTACAAACAACAGTGGTGTATGGAACTATAGAAATGCTTAGAATCATATACACGTTCATGGCATTCAATATTTTTTTTTTTTGTTGCATTACTGAAACTGACATCGTCAATGTAGCAGAAACAAAACTTCGAGCAACAAACCAAATCTCACCTGGCTGAGTTACTACCAAATGATAATTGACAAGTGGACTTGTCCCACCTTCTCATGATTTTGCCTCAACTAGGGAAGAACAGAAAACCATATGCTAACTTCAACCATTCGTTAGACAACATGGTCATCTGGCAACGGCCTCCATATTGTTCAATAATCTAGATTAGACTTTATGAAATTTTAGGGCGTTTGATTCTGGTCAACTGCAGCCATGAAACTTTACTAGGAGAACACACAAAGACAGGTGATCCGTTGAAACTTCTCTACCTCGGCCTTATTCAGCCTTTCACAACAACACTAACATAGAAGATGCATCAAGCTTAACAATATTGTCCTGAAACTAGTAGGACAAAAATCTGACCAAACTCATACGATTCAGATGCTTCCATCTAACTTGTGAGCCTAGAAAACAACAAGCACACATCCTAGATGTCCAAACACCAACCTTTAGTTGAGTCAACTTCCACACCTTCCTCTCCAGAACTACAAGATGACGTAAAGGTTTCCAAGCTACCCATCTTCTCTTGATGAGCCTGAGCATTTTTTGCAGTAACTTCTTGTTCCTTCTTCTCAGCATGGACTTTATTAAGTTTCTCTTCAAACTCCTCGAGGCATGTTTTCAATTCTGGTTTGGCGAACTTCTTCCCCTGCTTCAAGCAAAGTGTACAAAGATATGAATAGCCAAACAGGAAAGTATCATACTAGAAGCAGATATTAAGTACCTTGCTTAGAATGCTTTTAAAATGATCCATGACGGAGTCCTCCGCAAGCGTATGTTCATAAGTCTTAGATAATTCGATGAGCTTTTTGAGTCCCTTTTCAGTAAAACCCAGCTGAGAAAGACAATAAGAGATGCATTCCCATTGCCTGATATCTGCATTGGAACCCCAGAGAATGATAAAAACTTATCATGTAATAAGAAATTTAAAACACCTCCCATCACCTATTTAAGTGCAAAGAAAATCAAGTTCCAAGTGATCTACTCCAAGAGCAGAACTGAGAGCAGGGAGAAGTTTCTCAAAAAGATAAAATGAGTCTCCACAACCTCCATGTCTCTCTTGCCCAAATTAGGGATTCAACTGGTCAAATCATGCCACGAGGAACTCCAAAGGTGAAATACAAAAGAACATACAATTATAATTTAACACTTTATACAAAGGCCAATTAAGATTACAATATACCACATCATCACATACCCAGCCACCATCTTATGGCTGAGGTGATGTTGATTCAGTGACGCTTTTCATTCCATAAATTTACAAATAAAAAGCAAGTTTTTTGGCACCCACCTGTCACTCCCCCAAACCTGTGGCATAGCTTCTCGACAAGAGCTTCCATTTGCTTGTCCTAAAATTTCAAAAGATGATAAATTCGATGTTTTGATTATAGAGAATTCTCTAGAAAAATTAGGCAAAGCAAACCTTCTTGATGGAACTGATCAAGAACTGCATAATGTTGCAGAAAGACTCTCTCTTCAAATTCTGGCTGGATAATTTGCCCAATATATCCGGAAGTAGATTGTATATCGGGTTGCTTCCTGCACCAAGAAGAGAAAAATTATCAGAAGAAATTAAAAGGGAGCGACCATGTAAATCTTCATAATTATAATACATTTTATCACGTGTATACCATATTTTACCTTTTTTAGACAATTCATTAAAAAATAGTTTAGCCAAACTTGAAATCCTGTCATCTTCATCTTCCAATCGCGCAGCCATTTCATTTATGTAACCTTTCACCTGGACAAGCAATGGCATTTCCAATCATGATGAATCTGATAATACTTATATCATTGTAGATATTTCAGGATCTGTCCATTTACCTTCATCATATCATTCAATATGAGATGGGAGAGCACAAGAACAGCATTCTTCCTAACAGATAAAGAAGGATCCCGTAACCGAGCATAGACATTTTCAGTCCATGGTTCTAGTAAATTAGGAAACCGAACTGCCAAATCGCCAAGTGCTATGGTGCAGTTGGAACGAACAATCTCATATGGTGAATTTTCAATGATGGTAAATAGAAGCTGGAGATTGGCATCACTGGAATCATCATAAACAAAAGATGTCAGACATAAGTGCATTTCTCTAGACAAGCACACATGACAAAGGACCACTTATAGATCACAGACAGGTGATCTTGAGTGAGAGAGAAAAGTCCATACCAAAAACTTGAATCTATTATCATAAACCGACATAAAGCAAGCATTCCGGATGCTTGTAATTCAGGATACTGAAAAAATAGAAAGGTCTAGTGAGTTTCCTGGGCGATTAGTAGACAAAAATGCACGATTCAAATGTTAAGCATGCAATAAAACCTCATGATGGCATTCCAGTCCAGTCAAGCAATGGAGAAAAGGAAGTTATTACAGTCCCCACTTGAAAGTGGGGTAAGCACAATAAGTCATTGTTTAATTTAATCGATTCTCAAGTGATTGGAGAAAGTTATGCTTGCAACAGAACAAACCAACCCGAATATTAAATCTTAGTGATTCATAGAGCATGGAGAACCTCTGTCTGCATTTGATCTAATAGAGTTTTCATCAAATAAACAGAAACAGATATAACAAAATTATCAAGCACCTTTTGCATCAAACCAAAGTTTCTACAGAGCTTCGATAGGAAAGATGCACAGCTTCCAATCAAATTTTTCACGGAGGAACTCCTAGAAATGATTTCTGTCTCTGCTCTTTCTGCAAGTGAATCAAGGAATGCATCCTCGGAAGCTGCCAGACCAAGTTCAGCACTAATACCATTTTCCTGGAGGAGACAAATGAGAAGCTCTCAATCACAAACATTTGAGGTTACGAGTGTACATTCAGTATTATCACCATCCAATCCTTCAAAATCACATCTGCGGTGTATCTCACCTTAGGTTTCCCTCCAAGTGCCACACCATCAGTTTCAGCTTTCTCCTTTTTGGATCTCTGTTTTCGGATTTTCCGAGCACAGAATTCAATATATAACAGTTGGTTCATGGCAACGTGACTGACAACAAAAAGAAATTTACTTAGCTTGGCTACTTGAATTGTTGTAAGGCCACTTGTGCTACAATTCTCAATATCTTTCTGTATTTCATCCCCTCCATTCACATCAAACACAGAATTGAGAGATCTTTTGACCAGTTCAGCTGCCAAAGTTTCTGGTGATGAGTGAAGTGTATATATGGCACCTATTGCTTTATCAGCAGCAGCATACCATATGTCCTCTGGTAGCCAAAAACCAGTGACCAAACTTTCCAAAATACCAAACAACCTACTACCATTACTCATCATGAGTCTTCCCTTGTCTTCTTCAGACAATCTTTGAATAGCTATGCATGCTGTTCTTGCAAGTAAAGGATCCACTTTTGCCCAGCGTCCAAACCCAATATCAATGATGTCTTGAATGTGAGAGCTGAGGATGCCAGCAGACGACTTTGCTGCCATGCAAAGCACAGATAAAGCACCGCGACTTTGTTCTGCAGTAGTTCCATTGACATTAAAGCAAAAGAAATCCCACAAAGCAGAAACCTGCAAGTAGGTCTCATTAATTTATAATTCCTTAAGGGGAAGGGGTTGCAGATAAATAGTCTCACATTAGAATTTTTCAAGCTAGGCAATTGAACAACACAATGGCCATCTTACTTTCCACATTCAATCACTAGTCTCTTTTTACAGAATTATAACCAAATATTACTCAAAACTCCTACAAGCAAATAAAAGACAGTTTTTATGACAGAGGAAATAACAAGCCATCTTTAACCAGTCGGAAATGGTAACTTCAAGTCAATAACGGAATCTGTAGCTTCAAAGGAGATGCAATGAAAATGTAAAGCCAATACTTAAACGAACGAAAGCCTAAAAAATGGCCAGTCTTTTCTTTTCCTTTCTTAATATATATGGCCAATCTGCTTCCTGCCTGTATTCAGATTCTGATTCCAGAAAAGGATACATAGCTAGAGGGCTCAAATCCCTAAACTATTGCTAGATACCGAAAGTATATTGCATTAACAATCAACTGTTGTAACTATAAGGTGCCAATCACCATCACGTCTTTTTACTCCACCTAAAATTAATTCAAATTAGCATAAAAGAGCACATCAAAATGGTCACGCTGGTCCTAATGCTAATTATCATGCAGTATTACGTTTGCGAACTATGCTATGGACCTAGAGTGTAGACTTTTGTTAAGCTTGTAACTCGTAAACAAATTGTTAACTATACTGCTTCCTGAGACAATCAATTCATAAGATACATGAAAATTCTACGCAGTGTCCAAATAATGGAATAATCTACATATGCCACAGTAAGAAAGCAGAAGTTCAGGAAAAACTTTAAAAGCCCATCGTGCTGCAGATGGCTAATCAAAAGTTTATTCGCTATCCCATCCATGATAACGAGAAAAAGGAAGAAGAAACAAGTAACAGTATGTGACTAAGCAACTCTACATGCTAACATTAAGTCATAAGCCTGATGTATACTTAGCAGTTACAATAATATTGATAAATAACCATAACAATACTAGTAGTAGTAATTGTAGTAGTAAAAGTATAATGATGATGATGATAAAAAGAACTCCAACACTGTATCCTGTTATTGCTATAAAGGTTCTTCTAGGGTTCGGCTACAACCATTTCACTAGTCCAAATGAATCTATATGATCTATCATAAGCAGCCACAAATTTATAAACTGATTAATTCAACTAGAAGACAGGATAACTGCCTCTAGTTTTCATGACAAAAGGAGTGGAATTGATTTGTAATAACAAAGTAATTCTCAACTGCTCAATAAAAAATCTATAGAGCTGAGAGAATGAACATACCATTGTGGTTGTTATATCTCCTTTTGATACCAGGGCGCCAATAATGGATTCCAGAGCAGCTAGATCACCTATGTTAGAGTCAACAGCTAGATCGACTAAATTTTTAGCTGTCTCTACTGGGTTTTTCCTTATGTAAATTGTAATAAAGGCATTCTCCACAGCTTCATAGATGGATTTGTCTGGAGAAAACACCTACAAGATAGTAAGTATAAGATTATAAATGTCAAGTTCATCAAAAATCTGGTTCCACATTATTTATGCCAAACCACCAGCTTTTCCATAATTTCAAAACAATGATGAGGATAGAAGTTTACCAATGGCAACATCTTACGCAAGCAGGCTTCTGAGCCATCAATCTGGAACTGTCTGCACCTCATCAACAACAGAATAGTGTTCTCGACATCAGTGGCAGAGGATGAAGCCATCAGTTGTACGAGATTCGGCATTGTGGCTGATACACACTTAGAAAATCTCAATCCAGCTTCAAGAGATGCAACCAAGGCTCTGGTCTGTTCCAAGTTGCCAACATCTGGCACAGAACTATCTTTATTAGTGACCGCATCTTCTGTATGGGGTAAACAACTATCAGGTAAGCTATTTTGTTGTTCCTGAGACATAGTTTCAGCATTGCAATCTTCAATTTCTCCATCAGCATTGCATAAATCTTCAGGTGATAAACCATTAATTACCCTATTTTCATGGGTAGTGGGTTCAAGCTCATCTAGCTTCTTCTTGTAGTGCTCCAGTGTAGTTTCAAATGAAGCAATTCTTAGCTGTGGACCAAAAGGGTTATGCTGCAACATTGTGATAAGTAGGTTTAATGCTGATTTTCTGACAATGGCACTCTTATCCTCCAATCTTCCAGCAGCAACAGTTGCAACCTCATTCCATACTCCGATTGAAACAGAATGCTCTTCACAGAGCTCAGCCCAGACCTGAAGAACTCGACTTCGAGTGTAAGCTGAGACATCCCTACACCTTTCCAGCAAGATTTCCAACATAGCTTGCTTTGCTCGAAGGCGAACAGATTTAGAACTAACCTCACCCTCAACATCTTTAAAAGCTTTTGCAACCAGCTTTCCTAGAACTCCAACAAGAGCATTTCTTATCTTATAAGATTCCCCACCAAAATGTGATACAAGCACTCCAATGTTGGTCGATATCAACTTGGGTATCCTGTCAGCCAGTTCAACTAGAAAACGTCCAACATTTTCAGCTCCTACAGTGTCCTTAACATAGTCTTTTGGATTGGTCCTTCCAATCTCTCTTATTAGAGAACTGGCCAAGCTACCATCAGCATATTTTCTCTCAGCCCCTGCAACAGCCTCGGCCATGTGGGTGACAACAAAATCATATTTGTGAATCAGATGCGTGATTGAAGCACATGATTGTGCTAAGTAATGGTATTTGCTGGCACAACTCCCAATGATACGACAGAGAGCATCTTTCGTCTCGAGGTCTTTTAAGAGCGAAGCATTTTCAAACATTGAGAATGCATTTCTGCAGTGACCATAAACAAAGGTCAATCCATAAGAGAAACCTAAAAGACAAACTCAAAGGAATTAACTTGGCCAATTTCAGCACATACTTTGCAATAAAAGAGAGGTAATTTTCATCTGGATCCGATGAACCAAAGAGCAACGAAAGGTTGACCTCTAAGGAGTTAGCAATTAGATTTAGCACCCGTCCCCTCTGTTGTTCCCAGTTCCAAGAGTTCAGAGGCTGTTTCTTCCTTGCGGTTGCTGCCACCTGAACCCACGATCCAAAACCTCACTGAAACTCTCACATGATAATTATCCAATTTACAAGCAAAATAACACACATGTTTATATGACACTAATGGCGATATCTGACTACCTTCTTGTACATAAGTGGAATGGGCAGCAAGCCAATTAGGTTAAACAGGAACTTCAAATGGATAACCATGAAATATGGTGAAAAGGAATGCGCCAATTCAATTAAAGTAAGCAGAGACGCTTAATCGGCTTGACGTGCTTGCCCTTCCGATGTCATCATCTAAATCAAAAAGACAAGCTCAATACCTTCGAACTGTTGCCGGAGCCAACACTCGCTTCCTCATCGCGCACGATGCTGAGCAGGAAGAACGTGTATATCTTAAAGGCGTTGCGGTGCGAGCTGATGCGGTCCAGGATCATGCCGTCGTCATCCTGTCGCGCAAGCGAGTCGATGTTCGGGAGCAGCACGCTGAGGTTCGACCTGAGGCTCTCCACGACGTTGAGCTTGCAGGGCGGGGCGAGGCCGGAGAAGCTGCGGACCAGCGAGTACACGCGGTCGAACACGTCCTGCTCCTCCACGCAGAACAGCTCCTTGTCGGAGAGATCGAACGACAGGCCTGCGAGAGAGCCGCGGGACACCAACCTCAGCCAAAACAAAACAAAAAAAAAAAAAAATTCCAAAAACTCATCGTCGATTACGGCGGTGTGTGCGCAGGTTGAAGCGGACCTTTGACGAATTCCTCGATTTCGGAGGAGCGAAGCGAGGCGATGTCGACGGGGCTCTGTGCGTAGAGGCGGTTGTCCTCGGGGTCCTCTTCGAGAGCCTGGAGATTCGGAGGGAAGACGAAGGGAGGAGCCATCTGTCGCCGCGACGCCGGAGGAGAAATTGAGGGAGTGTTTTCTCTTCCTCGTCGCTGCTGTTGTTGCTGAGATTTGTTCACCGGTCGTCCATGGCCAGACCTGCGACTTTCAAAATGAAGGGGGGATTTGAGAGGAGCGGGAAACGGAACGGATGCGGGTCGGTTCGGGTCGGGTCGGACGATCCGCCGGGCATGGGCCGTGGGCTCTCCCGTGGGCCTTTATAGAATTTCGGTTTTGGAGTGCACGACGGTTTAGGAATCATATAATGTATAAGGAGAAAGTTCAGAAATCATTTATGTTAATTCAAATCATACTTGCTGTTCATTCGTATAGTGTATGTAATTACCACATTGCCAAATTTTTTCTAAAACTACTCCTATCACTATCTCCTCTCATAAAGAAAAACTCGAAAACATAACATTTCCTTTGCTCTCCTTGTACACATCATCCCTGTGCCATGGGTGCCTTTGTTCTTCACCCTCATCGACGCACGTCCACATCGCTCTTAGACAGCGTTGACATCTCCGATGGTGGGTGTATTTTGGAGACCATTTGCCCGAAGTCTTTACATTAGAGCGAATAATTTTAGGCAAAAGGATTTCCACCAAATAACATTATATCTATTACACTTGTAAAACGGTTTTAATTAAATAAAAATAACAAAAAATGGCAACTAGGGACCCTTGACAGCATAGGCGGAGCTGGAAGCCGTGGCAATGGGCCACGGCCATTGCCCAGGTCGCGCCACCCCATGCCAACATCCCTTCAACTCCTTTGTGAATCCTAGCCACCGTTCTTGACTCAGTCCGCAAATCTTAGACTTGCAAAATCAAGACCTAGGCAAGGGCTGTCAATGTCACACAACACTTCAGACCCTTGACGACCATCTAAACATTATGTGACAAGAAATGTTGAGAGGCGATTGACATGCGATGAGGCATTGGGGTTGTTGTAGTTGATGATGGAGGCCACATTATAATCCAAAAGTAGTGAATCTATTATCGCCATTATGTGGAGAAAGAAGATTAGACAAGAGAGAATGGGGGGTTTTGTCGTTTCGGGCATGGTTAGGGGTACTTTTGTCTTTTCAAATTTGTGCATTTCAGTTAAGATTTGCATATTATATAATTCAAAAATTGCACGTTTAATGATGAAAAGTTAAATGGAGAAATTGTCCAATCAAGTGGAACATTAAGTCAATCTTAATTTCTTTAATTTTGTCAATTATATTCTAATATTTTTTACACAAAATTTCAATATAAATTACTGTGTCGCCACATCAATAGCGAAAATTCCTGCAAAAGATTTAAAACTTAATCCACCCAATTGAAAAAAAATTAAGACCGAATGACCACCATTGAATAGATTAAAAATTAATCAGGCGAATTTCTCAAAATGACATGCTATAGAAATTCGAGGCCCGGACCAGTAGAGCGAGGCCCAATCACCAAAATCACCCGCTCACCTCGACAGCGGCGAACCACTTTCTCCAGTTTCAACGACCACGACTGCCACTGGCCTGCCGCATTGAATACTTGAAGCTTCAAAGCTGCTGCTGCATCTTCCTCTTCTTCTTCTTCTTCTTCTTCTTCTTCTTCTCCTGTGCCTCGCCGGACGTCCTTGCGGAGAGGACTGATCGCTTCGCCCGCCGGTCCCCTGCTCCGAAGAAGCTGGAGATCCGACGATCGCCATGGCGGTGCCATGGGGTACGACTCTGTGGGTGGCGAGGCTGGTGTGGATAGCTCTCAGGGGCTGGCTCTCCTCCTGCCTCACCGTCGCCGACGACGTCGCCGCCTCCATCCGCACCGGCGACATCGGGCCCTTCCACGTCGGCTGATCCCGATTCCCGCGGGGCGGGTCCCTGGTTCGTCTCCCGAAACCCGCCGATCGCTTTGTTCCTTTCCCTTACTAATCAGGCTCGTGCGGTCGTCTCTGCTGTCGGAGTCCATGTTCGCTGGTTTCTGGTCGAGTTGGACCGGCGAATTCCTCCTTAACTCGACGCTCAAATCCATCATCATCGTTATCATCATCACGTGAGCTGTGCGTGTGAACTGTGCAGGATGCACGTTGAGTAATTTCGACGTTAAGGATGAATTTTGCACAGTGTCGGCAATGTTAACGGGATCGTATTGGTTGTTGCTGTGTTTATTTGCTTGATCAGTGTAATCTTCTCTCGTGCTGATCGCGATTCTATCTCCATTTTCCCCTGCGGGAGGGCGGGGGGAAGGGTTAGCGCTGTGAATAATTTTATTTTTAAGGATGAATTTCGTCAATGTTAATGGTATCGTATTAGCTGTCGCTGTAATTATTTGCTCGATCAGTGTAATCTTCCCTCGAGCTGGTTGCAATTCCATCGCCATTTTCCTGGTTTGGGTTGGGGGGGGGGGGGAGGGAATCACATACTGGTAGATTATGGTACAAGTGGGAGGATAATCTCCTTTTCAGGGGTTGGAGTGGTAAATGATGCTTAGGAGTTTTATCAGCTTTTTAGAGATCAGAAAACGGAATATGTTGGAAGCAGAACGAGAAACTGAAGATCGCCTCCATTTGCCAGCCCTAGTGAAGACACAATTCAGCATTCCTGCCATCAAGCAAGCCCATATTTTCTCTTTGATTATCACAGCATCCACACAAGAGCGACCAAACAAATGGAGAATGAAAGACTGTCATAGAATAAGAACCGAGTAGGCTCTTTTCATAATATGTAGACAATTCCTTTTTCAGCTTAGGGATCAAATGGGGGAAGAATGAGGTGGTTAGTACAGCTTCTGGTTTGCTAAATCTTAGATATGTTTAGTACAGCTTTTGGTTACTACATCTGACATAGTAAGTAGCTTAGAAGTAACGCGACTCATTGAGAATCAGTCTCATCTGATTGTGATTATGAGGGAGAATGTTCTTATTAAAGCGATTGAAGAAATGAGAAAGATGGAAGAAAAAGGATAGGCCATGAGACATTACCTAAAGTACACATTGCCTAAGTGAGTGGTTCAGGCTTTGACGCTCCTTTTGTTACCTGGTCATTTGAAGATTATAGGATATTCTCACCGGCATGTCCAAATGAATTTCTATTAAGTTATTACTTAGACTGTAGCATTACTGGATGTACTGTCTGCTTCTTGTGCTTCTCTTTCTGCCCAACAATCTCTACTGTGCTCAGCCATTCTACATGGTAAATTGGTTTTCTTAAGAGAGGTTGACACCTACCCTGGACTGTCAATTACATCTCTGAACATTTTCTTGCAGTCCGTTGGTGTTGTATACATTTTCCTGAGAACCTTGTTCACATGTGAGCACAGTATGAGGCGATGCTTGCCTTTTTCAGCCTTGTGAATATTCGCTGACTCTTGGGAACCTATATTAGCCAGTAAACACAGGAAACAAAGTGAGGCAGTGGGAGTTTTAAATTTTCACTACTCTTCATTGGAAAGTCTTGAGGACTGGGTCATTAATTGGTGGTCGAACAGTTCATATGATATGCTTCTGGAAAAAAAAAAAGGAAGAGTTGCCGTGCAAGTTAATTGCCTAACGTGGTTCTACTTTTGGTGCTTATAATGTGTAAAAGATAGGTTTTCTATGGGCCTAACCTACATCTGTAACAAAGAGTATTAGTTCCCAGTCCTTTTAATTTGCCCTGGCATTCCCTTTTCATTTTCTTCTTCTCTTCTCTTGGAGGAAGAAATGTATTTAACAAGATTCACTTACTGGTCTGGTTAAGTGCAGTAGTGCTCTGGCCATCTTAATAGAAGAGTTTCTGGTTTGCACAAAGTGATTGTACTATAAGGATTACAAGTCTTCTTTATCTGTGCCTAAAAAGATTTGCTCACACACCAAAAGTCTCTGACTATGATATTGCAAACTAAGGCCTTTGTTAGAATTTTGCCTGCGGTTTAAAAAGAAAAAATGTTCTTTATTTGGTTGTGCAGTGAATTTTATGTTTTCAGCATGTAGCTGATTTTCTACTCTGATTTTGCAGATTAAACTTTATAAAAAGGACGACAATATGCCGTATGAATGTGGATAAGTGAAATGCCAGAGACTTCGGAGAATGACTTCACCTGTAGCTCCTGCAAAGTGGGTGTGGTTGAGATTGGAGGCAGTTGACAAGTGACTTAGAATTGGATAGGTGTTTCATATTTTGATTGTGTTGGTTCAGTTGGCTCGTGTAACTGGTTCTGTTATGGTTTTGTTCCTGTGTTTCATCGCTAGATCGTTATGTTGCTTCAGCACTTAGCATCTTTCGAAATTGAAAGTTGCTCTATCTGATGTAGCTTTCCATCTGATGTGGTCCCGTAGGCAGTGGACAGAGTTTTTGATTGTACATAGGGTGAGATTTTGATGAATTCTGGAAGTATATGAACTTTATTCTCCACCTTATTCTACTTTATTCCCTTGAAGTTTTATATCTCCATATTTCTCTAAGGCTTACTAGAGTTTTCTTCTGACATTTTGGTTTCCTTTCTATGATACAGAAAAGGAAAACTATATATATATCTTCATACAACCATATACAGAAAATGTATACCCATGAAATGCTTCGTTCACTGTTCATATGTTTACACACGGAATTATGTTGTCTGCTGTGATTTATGGGCTCGTCCATTGTCTTGCGATCCTGATTGCGCATTTATTGATTCCTTGAAATCAAGAATAAAAGAGTTTATAAAATGAATGTTATATCAAGTAAAAGATTATCTTTTAGGAGCAGACATTAGCAGTTGATTACTGTGCTTAATATCTGGACCTGCATTTTTGCAATGTGAATGCGTGACTTGCAAATTGGCAGGACTATTGCCTAATTAATGACAATTTGAAAGGGAAGTGGGCCAGAGAGTGGCAAAGGTTGCACAAATAGAAGTTAGTGACCGGAACGGTTCAATAATACATTCTCCACTGCCTTCTCACCTCCCGTTCCCTCAAATGTCGATGTTTTCTCTGAGATTGAATGCGACTTAATACATGTTGTCACATGGTACAACATGCAGCTTTCCCTCATTGCCAAGGAGATGACAACCATCCGTCGCCGTCATACAACCAGTGCACCATACCCCATCACATCAAAGTTCGTTTTCTTTTGAAGTCGGGGGTGTGGGGGCCCTCATCATCACACAAAGGTAGAGCCATCCTTTATCAGTTATAACCAGAATACGGCCCGGATAAAAGATCAAGTTGGCATCGTGCGATCTTATCGGGCACTTTGGACCAATTTGTCACATGATTATGCACGCAAAGATGCAGATCTTTAGTGATTGGAAGAATCACGACACGCTTTCTCTTTTGTGGGCATTAGCACCAACTCGTCGAGAGTAGTTGTGAAGTTCCTTACAGTTGGGTGACAACTATTTCTGTTCAAACTGAGAGCTATGTATAACCTACCAATAGCGACATAACCACGATAACTACCAAAGAGAAAAACAAACTCCCCCTGAAGTCCTCCAGTCCAATCAAATAATACATAATCCAGCCATCATTTGCACATACTAAGTATTTGGGTTGCTTCTACTCTGATCTAGAAGGTCGCATGCAATTAGTGAAAGCGCCCAACTGAATAGACCAAAATCCAATTTCCCTGTTTGCAAAATCCTCCAATAACTAACCTTAAAAGCATACCGAATTAGCAAAGTTTCTGGGGAGTGCCCATACCCAACTTCAGCAATGATTTAAGCAAACTTCAAGAACCTCATTTTCAATGTCTACCAGCTTTAGTTTATCATCCGCCTTCAACGATTCTTGAAAGGTCCCTCTCACCAACAAATTCACCATCTCTCTCCACCCTCGGCAAACTCTTCTAAGCCTCACATTAGCACCGATGCTCTCCCAGTGCTTCTTTCTCGAGAAGCAAGCACAGCTCAGAAGAACCAGAAATTCCAGTGAGAGAACCAAAAGGCATAGTTGAGAGAGAGAGAGAGAGAGAGAGAGAGAGCAAGAAAAAAAAGAAGGTAGACACTTCACCATTTCTGGCAACCATTCATGGGATGCATTGTCTCAAGATCCGACACACCCCCTGCGGTAAACCCAGAACTCCCCCATCTCTCTCCGTTTGATTCTGCATTTTCTCAAAATTCTTCACCATTACCAGCCAAAGCAAGAACTGTTTCTCTTGCAACTCCTCTTGTCCACCACCCGCCAATCAAGAAAGGTGACACCCACCATTTGGTCTCTTTGACGTCCAGCACCTATGGTTCCCTCCTCCTCATTGACCCCCAGAACACCAGATTGAACATCCAAAATCTGTCTGAGCAGATGCATCTACCACATCCGCAGACTCCCAAAAAAATGGCTGAGCCTCAAACTCATGTGGAAGATAAGAATGACGCCCTGTCACCGGATACGGTCATCAACACCTGGGAACTCATGGATGGTCTAGATGACTTCGATTTTGATGGTGAGAACTTCAGGATGTCTGTTTCTTCCATTTCACGCAGGCCTTCAGACTACAATGGCTGTGAGAAGGAAACAGTTGACTCCCCAAAATCAAATGAAATTCCAAATAAGATCAGTGGCGATGATGAAATGACAGTCGCTCCAATGGTGGGATTTAAGGATCATTCTCCACCATCCAATGACAAGAATTCTTCTTTAGGCAGAGAAGATAGGGTAGTTCTGTACTTCACCAGCTTGAGAGGCATCAGAAAGACTTTCGAGGACTGTCGTGCGGTTAAAATGATATTCAGGGGCTTGAGAGTGGCTTTAGATGAGAGGGACATTTCGATGGACTCTTCATACAGAAAGGAATTGCAAAGCAAGCTCAAAGACAAGTCAGCGACTCTGCCTCAGGTCTTCATAAGAGGAAACCACATTGGAGGTGCGGAGGAGATCAGGCAGCTCAATGAGAATGGAGAATTGGCGAAGCTTTTGGAGGGACTTGATGCGAGTGATATCGGGTTCGTGTGCAGGACATGCGGGGAAGCCAGGTTCGTGCCATGCCCTAGTTGTAGTGGGAGCAGGAAGGTGTTTGATAAGGACGATGACAGGTTCAGAAGGTGCATGGATTGCAATGAGAATGGGTTGATTCACTGCCCTAGCTGCTGCCCCTGAAATCAGAATTCTGGAATCTTTTGCTATGGCGAGACTAGCAACTTTCTTGTGCTGTGACATTCGTGTTTCTTGTGCAGTAGGATTCATGCCAACGAGTTCCCTCAGATGGGGTTCCTCTTCTTCGAAAAGTTGCTGTTTTGAACTGTCTTGTCTGCATTTGTTACTTTCCTCCATGAATAAAAGTGAATTAAAGGAAAGATTTTTTGCGTTCATGATAAAGCTAATTTCACATTCTGACTTCTTTTCCTAGGACTGCATCGCTTTCTTTGCTTAAGTCTCCATTGAAAGCTTGAATTGATCGAGTATATAGGTCCACGATGCATTTCCGTCCACCTTTATTTTTCAGCTGTCTTGCTTTAGTCGCCTAGTGAAGAAACTGAGAATCTTCCATGCTCACAGCTATGGGACAAATTACTAGGCTTGTGAATCAAAACAGGGAAATGCTTGATGTTCTTTTTCTGACCTCCTCTCGAACCAATTAAAATCAAAATTCGACACACGCAAGAAGTTTCGGCTCAGCACTTCCAGACTCCAGAGAACTCAAAAGAAGGCCAGGTTGCTTTTGCACCGGTTGCTTGGCTGCTGTGATCGAACGCAATGTCAATTTCCTCTGCAATGGAAATTGATTTGCACCGTGAATCGCCATTGGCTTCTACAAGAGCAAATGAACAAGTGAGTGTTCCTCAGACTTTAGTTGTCAGAATCAGTTTTTCCTCCGACCACTTTCTCGGAATTCAGACTTCCTATCGTTCTTGGTTCGCCCAACAAGCGCCAGGGACCGATTTTCATTGGCGAAAGAGAGAAGGCGCCAACCTTAAATACCATCTTTTCAAGTCATTGCGATATTCAGACAACGTCAATATTACCAATCTAGCGCGCTAGCATGTAATTATCTGTAGTACAGAATTTTACATTTAGCCGTCGGTTAAATGAACTGAAGGTTCTCAAGCATTACTTCAAGACCGCATGTTGATCAGTACTTATCACCACCACACAGTACAATGAACATCCTGTGTTCACTTAAAACCAGAGGTCCCGAACATAAACGAGATATCAATGGCCAGGACACCTGTGGCCCGTGGAAGCCACACATGAATATCTTCAATGGTGGCCACCATCATTATCCCAGCCTTAATACCACCGTGCCTTTCGATATCTAACTCAAAAATGTTTTTTTTTTTTTTGGTAAAAGGTTTCGAAGGCGAGACTAATATTATTGACCGCACGAGACCCTTGAAATCTATGAAATATTTGATTTGACTCAAAACTTCTCAATATCATCGAGTATGATAAAACATGTAGGTGAGTTTATCTTTATAGCTCCACTAGCATGTTAGCAACGAGCAACGGAAAAATTATTCAAAAAATCTTAAATCTATTACAATTTTCTTAATTAATTCTAAACCTTTTAATTGTGTTGATTAAATCATATTTTTTTTTTTTTACGTTTTGTCAATTGAATTCATTTAGTCAATTCAACGATTTCAAGTCATAATTGATCGGATAAATTCAATTGACATAACGTGAAAAATGTTTATAACTTAATTAGCACAACTAAAAAAATTTAAAATTAATTGATGAAAGTGTAATAAATTTATAACATTTTGGATAATTTTTTATGAATAACTCTCTCTCTCTTTCACGTGATGCAACTCAGCGAAGCTATGAGCAGTGAGCACAAATTGACCAAAGATTCGCCTATGACGTGGTCCGAATTTTTCGAACTCGTGAAAGTCAGAAAGAGGGCACGAGACCACTAAAGCTTGGCACTGAGCCGACCGTGCTACGTGACGTCTTAGAAATATGTTTTACTGCTGGCAGGTTCTATCCAAAATTATGTAGTGGACTCTCTGTTACCGAGTTAAAACCCACCTCTCCCCGTCGCCGAGGACGGACCACACGAGCGTTACCTCTGCAAAAATCTCTTGGCTGTGCTCTTCCCACCACCGTTTCTGGCCTCCCAGAATGCCACGCTTCGTCCTCGCAACAATCTCCCCCTATCTCTCCGCGAAACTGCGGTTCGGTAAGTCATAGCACGCCCGAAAGCTTTCGTTCTCGATGAGCTAGTTTCAGTCGGAAAACGCTGCAAGAAATGGCAAGATCCTCTTGTTCCGTTCTTGCAATTGTTCTTCTCCGTAGTTTCGGTTGTTCTGCAAGACTCGTGTTGGTTCCGCGATAAGGGGGTCGTTGATTGAGTCGGTTAGGTCGAAATTGGGTTTGCTTTCTGTAGAGCCGCTTGAAGATATGGATCGGAAGTTGATGGATACAGTGCTGAAAACGCATAATCAGCATGGGTTCTTGCGCCCGGTTTGTGGGTTCTCGGAAACTGTTAGCATTTTGAGCTCATCCAAGCTTCAAAACCAGGAGCTCAGGCTTAGTTCGAGGAAGGGTCATTTGAGAAGGGTTAAGAATGGGTGTGTTAGGGCGAGCAGTGCTGCTCTTTTGGAGCTTGTCCCGGAAACCAAGAAGGAGAACCTCGAATTCGAGCTTCCCATGTATGACCCGTCGAAGGGCCTTGTGGTGGACCTAGCCGTGGTGGGAGGTGGTCCTGCAGGGCTCGCTGTGGCTCAGCAGGTGTCGGAGGCGGGACTCACGGTTTGCTCCATCGACCCGTCCCCCAAGTTGATTTGGCCCAACAATTACGGCGTGTGGGTGGATGAGTTTGAAGCCATGGACTTGCTGGATTGCCTAGACACTACCTGGTCTGGGGCAGTCGTGTTCATTGATGACCAAACGAAGAAGGATCTTGGAAGGCCGTATGGCCGAGTTAATAGGAAGCAACTCAAGTCCAAGATGCTCCAGAAGTGCATAACGAATGGTGTTAAGTTTCACCAAGCCAAAGTGATCAAAGTCATTCATGAAGAGGCCAAGTCTTTGATCATATGCAACGACGGTGTCACAATCCAAGCCACAGTGGTTCTTGATGCCACTGGTTTCTCCAGATGTCTCGTTCAATATGACAAACCCTACAATCCTGGTTACCAAGTGGCATATGGGATACTAGCAGAAGTGGAAGAACACCCCTTTGATGTGGATAAGATGGTTTTCATGGACTGGAGAGACTCGCACCTAAAGGGCAATATGGATTTGAAAGAACGAAATAGCAGGATCCCTACTTTTTTGTACGCAATGCCATTCTCTTCGAACAAGATATTTCTGGAAGAAACTTCCCTAGTAGCTCGGCCTGGATTAGCAATGGAAGATATTCAGCAAAGAATGGTGGCTAGATTAAAGCACCTGGGGATAAAGGTGAAGGCTATCGAAGAAGATGAGAGATGCGTCATCCCGATGGGTGGGCCCCTTCCTGTGATCCCTCAGAGAGTTGTTGGTATAGGTGGCACAGCTGGAATGGTGCATCCTTCCACGGGTTATATGGTAGCGAGAACGCTAGCAGCAGCTCCAATTGTCGCAGATTCCATAGTAAGTTATCTTGGTTCCCAAGGGGGTGTTTCAGGCAATGAATTATCCGCAAAGGTTTGGAAAAATTTGTGGCCCATAGAAAGGAGGAGACAGAGGGAGTTCTTCTGCTTCGGCATGGATGTTTTGCTCAAGCTCGATTTAACGGGTACAAGGAGATTCTTCAATGCGTTCTTCGATTTAGAACCTCATTACTGGCACGGGTTCTTGTCATCTCGACTTTTTCTGCCAGAGCTCATCTTTTTCGGACTCTCATTGTTTTCGCATGCTTCCAATATGTCAAGGGCAGAGATTATGGCGAAGGGAACATTACCACTGGTAAAAATGATTGGCAATTTGATACAGGACAGAGAATTCGATGACTAAAGTCTAAATTTAGTGCAATCTTTGCTGTATGCCTCAATGCACACACATACATCTTCATGTTAACTTACAGGTACTGCAGAATATGTCAATACGAGTACCACGAGCAAGCTATTAGACTAGCTGATATCTGCATTTGATCACACTTTCAGTGTAATATTTTTTCCTTGCATGAAACAGGTGCTCTCAAGTATCCAGAGGTTCATGGATTAATACTTGTGAATATCTGTGTACTGGAGCTTCTGTATCGCTTTGGCATTTATGATAGAAATGTTCACTGGCTAATAATCTATCTTCTGCATTCACATGATGTTATGTTATGCTTAGCAGGTAATAGCTGAAATGCAGTATTTGTAGAGTGTGTTTTTTGTTCATACAATTCAAGAATTAAAAGGGTCCGCGAAAACTCTCTGCTTTGCACAAACTAGTCGAACCGAAACCGAGAGACAGCATCTTGACCCTGCAGTTGCATCTGATGGATATTCCTTGTCATTGGAATGTCTCTTGAGGTTCTTTCATCGATTAGCTTCAAATTTGAATTACTTGCGAAGTTAAAGATTGTTTGCATTCGCCAGTAAAAGTCTTTTATTTCATGACAGTGAGCAGGCTGTGTTGTATTTTAGATGTTACTGCTTCTTTCTGTGTTGAGTTGAGTGATCTGAGTTTGATAATTAGACAGGGATTGATGAATGAATGATAACTGATGTTTGGGCTGTGGATGATCAACATGATGTTCATGCTGGGCCAAAATGTCAAATTTGCATTTTCTTCCATCCTTTGCAGCAAATTTGGTATTCGCAATGGTTCATTTTGAAAATAAATGATCTGTATGCAACCTGCAACTCTGTCAGATTTTAACGAAATCGTCGATAAGTAATTTTTAAATTAAAATAAATCAAAATAAAGCGGTCGTTGTCCACTCACAATATTCAATAAATAACTACTTTTGGGATAAATTACTTTTTTCCATTCCCCTGTTTTGGTCAAATTACTTGTACACTTCCCTTGTTTTATATAATAACTCTCACGACCCAGTAATTTTGTTCAGACCATATTACATGGGACTTTCTAAACTCCCTTGAAAGACTGATCTACCGTCTCAAAAATATTGTGTCATGGTACATTTTAATGTACTCCTTACATAGAAAGCTGTATCTCATGGGTATTTCAAAGGTTCTTTATAAATGATTGGAATTTTTTTACTTTTGTGATCTAATAATGATCATCAATCTTTGAGGATTGGATCCTTAGAGATTTGTTGAGATGCCCCGTATTGCAAACAACCCCAAGAAACCTTGGTATATCATAAAACTACTTTTGTGTTACATCACTAGATATTGAAAAATAAAGAACATTGACGTAGCAAGTCTTGCTATCTTTTTAAATTCTAAAGATTTATGTTTGATCTTTAAACTGGGTTTCAATATTTTGCAAGTGCATATATTATTCCAAAGTAAACTCGCAATGTTTACTAAATTTCACTTTTGATATCTATTAAAAAAGAATTTTAGACTGATTTATGAAAATAAGAGATTATCAATATAATTTATGAAGATATAGCAGTCCAGAATGATTCAATTAAGACCAAAGAGGTCTAAGGCGTTTCAGCCTTACTTTGATTGTCCTATTAACACAATCATCGTTTTCAAAGTGCGAAGCATTATTTAGAAGGATATAGAGATATTTTAGAAAGATCATGTCTGAAATTAAAACTTGCATGCGATCGATTATAGTGTTGAAGAATTTTTAGTTCGGGTTGAAGATTACATGTTTGATTTGCATTAATTACATGCGAACCACTCTAAATTAAGATCACATTTCGACCAAAAAAAAAAAAAAAAGATCACATGTTTAGGACCAAAAACCTAGGCTTCTTTAATTCATTAGACTTGGGGATATTCTATTATAAAAAGCATAGGCTTATCCAAACATAGCGCCAAAAATCTCTGGAGAGCGAATCTAGAGAGAGAAACCCAATGGCGAGCTCCTCGTCGTCCGATGACTTCTCCGTCGTGGTGCTGGCCTCCGACCTCGGGATCGACGCCCGTCCGTTCCTGCTGAAGCAGCCGGCGGGCTCGCCACCGGAGGTCGCGGAGGGAGACGGCGGCGGCGGCGGCGACGACGACTGGCACGATTGCTCTCAGGATCTCTCCCACGACGACGACTTCTCCGACCTCGAATTCCTCCAGTTCTTTGGGCTCCAGGGCTCCGACAAGGCCGGCAACCGGATTTTCCGCATCGTCGGCAAGCACTTCCCCGGTGAGTGGGACCTTCTTTGTTCTGAAGATTCCCGATTGAATCTGGCGCGGCTTTATTGGGCTGATGGTGTTAGGGTTTGATCTGGGTTGAGGGGTTTTGGCGTCTTAGGCTCGTGGTAGTGGTGGAGAGATGATTCCTTTTTCTTCCTTTTAGCGAGATGGAACTGATTTTGTTAACCGATTAAGCAGTAGACAGCGTTTACCTTTACGAATACGGTGCGATCACGTGCGGTGCACCGTCTGGATGCTGAAAAATTGTCATCTTTTAGTGTCGGGGAGTATCTGGCCACCGTAACTTTGCCTTTTAAGAACTATTAAATGGTGGGATTCTCAATTTCTAGCTGAATTTCGGGACATTATCGAAATTTTTATTCACAGGTGAAGATCTGGGAATGTCATTTAAATGTTAAGTGAGAGTTCAGTTCTTGAATGCGAGCTCCCTTTCAAACTAACCATAGCCACTGCTCATTGTTCATTTCATAGTATGTCACTTGCGGAACCCTTCGTCTCTTGATAGAATGAACTGCCTTGTATTTAAAAGGCTGCATCTTTTGGGTTAATTAATACGTAGAGGTGAAACTCCATCTTCCTGGTCACTCGTGAGGTGTTTGTGCTGAATGCGTTTTGCATTCTGTCATGCTCCATTATCAATATTGGGCTGACCAATGCAAATGGTGGTATGATGTCATGCCCAAGTAGAAGAATCTGGAATCATGTTTGTAAAGAAGGGTGACTAAATTTTCTTATTGTTGGTTTGTATTGTTTCCAGCTCCAGTTGTGAGTGATGTTGGAGAAGAAGACAATGGATTTTTTTTTTTTTTTGAAACTCTGTTGCTTTGTTGGTTTGCAGCTCTTGTGGTGAGTGGAGAGCGGCTCCAGAAGTATGTATTTCATAAGATATGCAGTGATCTTCCAGAAGGGCCATTTTGTATTGTTTACATGCATAGTACTGTGCAAAATGAGGATAATTCCCCGGGCATATCTATCTTGAGGTGGATTTATGAAGATCTTCCTACAGAAATCAAGGAGAGACTTCAAATTGTCTATTTTGTCCACCCTGGAATTCGTTCAAGGCTGGTCTTTGCCACCCTTGGTCGATTGTTCTTAAGTGGAGGGTAAGCTGACTTTTACTAATTACTGGGGTTGCTTCCGGTCATCAATCCTGGATTTGGTGTGGTTCCCCCTTCTTCATCTTCATCATCATCTTCTTCTTCTTCTTCTTTGTGGTATTGGTACGTTAGGTTTGGACCATCTGCCTGGTCCAGTGATGCAGTTTTGCTGATGTGGTTACTTCTTGGGGCTTATCTTGTGATTCTATGACTCAGAAAAGTGAACAGTCTGTAATTAAGCTTAAACTTCGTTTGGTTTTTTCAGTTGGTCCATTTCACGTTGTGGGAAAAAACTCTTCTGTTGCTACTGTTGTTTCTTCTCAGACGTCAAAGCTAAGACTGGTTTATTCTGATGCTTTGACTTCACTTGCTTAGTTAGATTCTGAAATTGTATTGTTTTTAGCCCTCACAATTTCAATAGAATAGTTACAGATAGTAGAATTATTTGTTATGAGGAAGGAGAGGAACTCTGTCAAATGTATTTAGGATCATAGAACTAGCTAGCAGGAGGAAATTAGTCTAGGTTGCCATTAGTCTGTTGGGTGAGTGATCTTTTTGTTTGAAGTTGTATACAAATCCTTGAGTTGGAATATTGTTGTTTGCTTCCGTACTAAAGGACTGCTATCATTGATTGCTTCGATCTTTGCCATTGCAGATGGCATTTCTCTATGTAATTTTCATGAGTCATGCTCCGAATTTAGCAAAATGTTGATGATCTCTATGTACGTCTGGTTCTCTTAGGCTTTTTGGCAAGTGAATGTGTACTTTCTGGTTGGCAGGGAAGACATGTGGGTGATTCCTCAGTTCAATTATGTTTTCCTCCTAAATGTCTAAATGTGCTTTTGGTTTGTTACTTGTTATGCAGGTTATATTGGAAAATTAAGTATGTAAGCCGCCTGCAGTACCTGTGGGATGATATAAAAAAGGGAGAGATAGAAATCCCTGACTTTGTCCAAGAGCATGATGACATTCTCGAGCATAGACCGCTCACAGATTATGGGATTGAGCCAGACCCTCTTCATTTGACCGAGTTGCCTCACTCAGCCTACTCATTTGGGAGGTATGAAGACAGATGGGCATCAAGGGAGTACGGGTCTCGATATTCATGAAAAAGTAAGCAGCAATTGCAAGCCGACGCTAGCTGGGTATGGGTAATCATCTCCAGTTTTGTACAGAATAACTCTTGTCTGGTCACTCGAACTCATACTTTGTAATCCTTTAGCCTCATCTTGTGGGACTAGTAATACTGCGAGTTGTGAAAGCATTATGAATTTTCCATTCCGTAAATGGAGATTTGCTAAAGTACCTTGCAACGCATTCCCCTCTGGTCCTGTAAACTTATCTGCCTGGACGTATGATGCTTATATGTTTGTCTATAAGTTGCATCTATGTTAAAGCAGAACCAGTTGCATATGCTGTCTTACTGCCTTTACCCTTTTTAGAATGATGATTCTTCTTTCTAGCTTAAGTCCGAACTGTACAACCTCATAAGCTGTCGCCTTCCTTACGTAAAAAGAATCTCCATTACGTAGCATGCGTTTGTTGTGCTGCTTCACTCGTTTCTCTCGGCGAAAACTCTTCAGCTTTTATTGATGTTGGTGACTATGAGTCTATGACGGGCTTGATTGGCCAATTTACTGTAACTTTTGATTGAAAGACATAATTTATTCGTTTGTGATTTGAATCCTTGAAGCTGGATGGGCACGAGATCAGCTTCTGCGGTCTTTCGTCTTTTGTGGCAGTACTGGGACCCCATCTAATGGCGGGTATGTTTCGAACGGATAAAGATAGGAGCAAGACTAAAATGGAAAGATGCTATAAGCTTTGGCAACAGGTTTATCAAGAGCTAATTGTATGTTGTCTTAAGTCCCAACTACAGGTGCGGTGGCATACAAGAGGAACTTTCCTCCATTTTGTCTCTTTATTTAGCTTGATCCTCGCACTTTTGCGGACCAATAGAAAGATGAAACATTATGTCACGTCTCAAACTTTACTCTGGCTTAAGATGCTAAATCCGACAATGCCGCACCATTATTCATAATGCCTGACAGAAACATTGAGATGGATATACTAGATTAATTTACAAGCTCAAAATACCAAATTCATATCAAAAACTTAAATAGACTCTCTAATTATATAATCAACTTTAAAAGCTTATTTATCATTCATGCTAAAAATTTGGGTTCGAACTTATGAGGTCGAGGTCTAATAGTCACTTCCTTTGTTTGGGGTGAGATCCACCAAAGGAACGATTAATTCTTTCATGTGCTTTATATGAAATATGATCTGGACATAATTTTCCCCTTGTTTGGGATGAAGAATCAACTAAATTAGCCAAAAAAAAGGAGGTGAGAATGATTTTCCCTTAGAAATGAGACAATGTCAAAAATAGGAGGACAACATTAAAATTCAAATAGAAAAAGGAGGGGTGGCGACCACGTTTTTATATTTAATCTATATTGATAATGGTTTTATTTCAATCATCACATCATAACTGAAACATTTCAGTTCTTTTAATCTTGATATTTTTATAAAATATAAATTAGAATGAGTAATTTCAGCTCACATTCTATATTTAATTTTGTTTATTATACATTCGTGAATTCATGGTCCCATGAACGAAAGAAAGTCAGGACAAAGGCGGTAATTTGAATCACTACCAGCAGATGGAGCAACAGCAAGCAACACGCCGATTCCATCTCCAAATGAAGTGGGGGATCAAACCCAATTAGATTTAGACCACAGTCCCGCTCTCTTTCCTCCTCCGCCGCCGCTGCCGCCGCCGCCGCTCTCCGGCCAAAATCATGTTGGCGTTACTCTCTCTCCGACGCTCCCTCCACTCCCTCGGCCCCCGCCACCGCCACCTCATAGTCCTCTCTTCCTCCTCCACCGTCCCCCGCGCCCGGCCCGACCCCATCCGCCCCTTCTGCTCCGACGCCGCCGCCGCCGCCGCCGCCGCCGGCACCGCCACCACCTCGTCCTCGTCCTCCGAGGTCCGCAAGTACCTGGGCTACACCGCCCTCGTCCTCTTCTGCGGCGCCGCGACCTACTACTCCTTCCCCTTCTCGGACAACGCCAAGCACAAGAAGGCCCAGCTCTTCCGCTACGCCCCGCTCCCCGAGGACCTCCACACCGTCTCCAACTGGAGCGGCACCCACGAGGTGCAGACCCGCGTCTTCCACCAGCCCGAGAGCTTGGCCCAGCTCGAGGAGGTCGTCCGGGAGGCCGACGCCAAGAGGGCGCGGATCAGGCCCGTCGGGTCGGGTCTGTCCCCGAACGGGATCGGGCTGTCCCGGGCGGGGATGGTGAACCTGGCGCTGATGGACCGGGTGTTGGAGGTGGACAAGGAGAGGAAGACGGTGAGGGTGGAGGCCGGGATAAGAGTGCAGCAGCTGGTGGATGGGATTAAGGAGCACGGCCTCACTCTCCAGAACTTCGCTTCCATTAGGGAGCAGCAGATCGGTGGCATTGTCCAGGTTGGTTGGTATGTCGTGCGTGTTGGGTTTTTCTTTGAGATCTCAGGCTTGTGGGTGGGTCATTGCTTTGGTTTTGGAAGTTGGAGGCTTGAGTTTGTTTTGTTTGGGAAGGATGTAGTTTCTGAAAGATCAGGACTTGTTGACGTTTGTGTGGTTTCAAGATTAGAGAGATTGGATTGCATCATGGAGTTCTTGTCTTTTGGATTTGGTGGATTGGTGTTATGTTTTGAATTGCTTGTTGGTTTTATTGATGATTGTGGTCTAGACTCTTAGGATGAGATGCTGGCACTTGTTCAATTGCATTTTATTATTTGGGCTTGGTCGATACATGACCATGATCCATGAATGTTAAGGGGAGGCAAAAAGGTAGTACTTGAAGAATAAGTAGCATCGGCATTGTGTGTCTTTTGGCTTATTGTTTGGTTAATTCCTTGTGTATAGGTTGGCGCACATGGCACTGGTGCCAGATTGCCTCCCATCGATGAGCAGGTCACCAGTATGAAATTGGTTACTCCTGCCAAGGGTACAATTGAGGTTTCAAAAGAAAAGGACCCAGAACTCTTCTATCTGGCTAGGTGTGGTCTTGGGGCCCTTGGTGTGGTTGCTGAAGTAACCCTGCAATGTGTTGACAGACAAGAGCTTGTGGAGCATACAACTGTGTCAACTGTGCAAGAAATCAAGAAAAATCACAAGTACTGATTAATTTATGTTAAATGTAAAATTTGCCTATTTAGTTGAACCTGTTCTTTGAATGACCTCATCTTTTAGCGTGGAGGCTCGAATTGATGATCCATGTACGATGTATAAATAATAGGTCCTGCAGTAACTATATACGTTGTTATGCTGAGATGCCATTCTTTTGGTAGAAATGTAACCATTCTTCTACTTTCACAGGAAATTGTTGTCTGAGAATAAACATGTAAAGTATCTGTATATTCCTTATACAGATACTGTTGTGGTTGTGACCTGCAATCCTGTCTCAAAATGGAAAGGTCCACCTAAATTCAAACCCAAGTATACAGTGGATGAAGCTCTGCAGCATGCGCGGCAACTCTACCAGGAGTCACTTCAGAAGTATCGGTAACTTGCTCTCCTTTGGCATATGACTTCTCATAGCTTAGATGAAACCAAAAGACTGTGGCCGAGCTTAGAGCTGTTTGTCATTATTATTGGCCTGGCTATAAGATAGAAACCGAATATGTCTCCAAACATTTCTTAACAACTTCTGGCTGCATAATCTTCTTCTTCTTCTTCTTCTTGGCATTTGATGAGGAGTCATTTTAATAGCTTTTGAAGGTGAGGTGTTGAAATTGATATATCCCTGTGAAGCAGAAAGAGGGATGTTGAATATACACTGATGTCAAGCTATGGCATTTGCTCAGATTATTTTTAGAATTGCCCACTGTGTTACTAGATTCTTTTACTTTTTCTTACAAGAGGTGGTTGCTGCGACTCCTGTCATATAATAGGAAGTGCTTATCTGTATGAAAACATTTTTGAGTCCAAAAATATTTTAATCTGCTAGTGGAATCATCTAACTCGATAACACATTCTTGAAGTCTTGAGATAATTTAATTGTACTGAATAAGCTTTCTCAAGTTTGTAAATATAATTATGTAGGTGCTGCTTGATAAGGACATGTAGCTACTTAGGTTGACCAGATCCATCTCGGGCCATGAAAATTTGTACTCTTTTCTTCTGTTGGTGGGTATTAAGTTGTATTTACAATGCTTTATCGCTAAAGATCAGAGGCATTCGGGCTCCGAAGTTTGATATGAACTCTTTATTCAGAATGCTTTCCCTTTGATTTTGCTTATCCACCTACTCCTTGTGGTTTCTTACTGCTAGTGAGCCATCACATCTTGATAGCTGCTATGCAGTAATAATCTTAGTTAAAGGGGTTGCTAAATTCTTGATTTACTTGCTGCAGCCCTGAAGTTAAATCCTCCAATGATGATGAACCAGACATAAATGAGCTCTCTTTCACAGAGCTGAGAGATAAACTGCTTGCCCTGGATCCTCTCAATAAGGACCATGTCATAAAGGTTAATCAAGCTGAGGCTGATTTCTGGAAGAAGTCAGAGGGATATAGGGTGGGTTGGAGCGATGAAATATTAGGCTTCGACTGTGGTGGCCAGCAGTGGGTCTCAGAGACTTGTTTTCCTGCTGGAACTCTATCTAAGCCGAGCATGAAAGATCTTGAATATATAGAAGAGCTGAAGCGGCTTATAGAGAAGGAGGATATACCTGCACCTTCTCCTATAGAGCAACGATGGACAGCTCGTAGCAAGAGTCCCATGAGTCTAGCATCAAGTCCAGCAGAAGACGACATATTCTCTTGGGTAAATATGTTGCACATCTTTTACCTCCTTATGGCTGTGTGTGCTTGCACTGGCACAGTTGCATTCTCAGCATAAAGCATTTGATACTAGAGCATACTGGTGATAAAGTTGGGAACTGGACTGGTCAGTTTTGGAACTACTGGTCCTGAACCGGCTGGCTGGCTCGTTCCTGTTCTACCTGAGAACCGGCCCATTCTCATGTTTTGGTTAAAAATTCAAATTTTTATAATGCAAAAATTTAACCATATCATTACAAAGACATTCCTTGGTCAAGTGGTTATGTGATCGTCTCGTCATACGGAAGACCATGATTCAAATGTTGATGGTTGTTAAAGTAAGTTTTTTTCCCAAAAGACTCGTCAAACAAGTTCAAAACCGGTTCAACCTGGTAACCAGCATGGCAGGACTGGTTTTCGGGGTAGAACTGGCAATTGACCAGGCTGGTTCCCAGATTGAACCATGCCTGGTGCTTACCCTTACTAGAGACAATGTGTTTAGATTGCTGCATTCGCAGCAGATCTGCTTTTTCATTGTCATTATATTGGGAGATAGGAGTGAGAAATTTGAGCATTTCCATTAGGTTCCCACCAACATAGGTACCATCAATATGCATGTCTTATAAGTTCAAGCATGTAAACCCTATATTTCATTGGTCAGGTTTTAAGAAGCCTGGTTATTAGTGACATGTACACTGTTTTTTGTGGTCTATTCTACTGTTTTTATACTCTTGCCCTCTCAGCTTTGGCAAATAGTGATTTCTGATATGTGCAACCATTTTCTCAAAATTTCCTCTTGCTTGAATTTGATTTTTTGATATTTTAGGCAGATTGATTGTATCCATTTGCTGCATGGACCATAATTATCAATATCTGAATTATCTTACCTTTGATAAAGTAAATTTTACCTAACTTGCTACTACAACATGGAGTAATGAGCTTAGACAGAGAGATCCACAAGTAAGCCCTGTTTGTTCTGTATATTTACTTAGAATTGATTACTTTCACAAAGTTCTTCAAGGGTGCAGCAAATTACTTTTTTTTTTTTTTTTTCTCTTTTGTGGTATGTTTGTGAGCATGTTCAACCTTTTATAAAGGAAAGGTCTTTATAGCTCATGATTCTCAGTTTTAAAGTGGTGTTGCATCTCTCAGGTTGGGATTATTATGTACCTTCCAACAAGCGATGCTCGTCAGAGAAAGGAGATAACTGAAGAATTTTTCCACTATAGGCGTCTGACGCAGGAACGGTTGTGGGATCGGTATTCTGCTTATGAGCACTGGGCTAAGATCGAGGTAATTGTTACTAGTAGATATATTGAATTGTCTTTTTCCCATTGTTTTGCATCAAGTGCTTTGGCCAATGTTTTCTTCATGCGAAGGTATTATTTCAGGCCTAGACTTTACTATCAATCTACCTATTTTCCTCTCCCAGCTTTTCACGTTAAAAGATCTAAACTTAAGCCCAACTGTGAAAACGAAAATTATGCACATCTTCATTATTTGTATTTTCTGTTGCTTACCTTGAATTTCCTATAAAGAAATTGTTCAGATGCTATTATACAGGAAAAAACTCATTAACTCATTGGATTCCTAACTTATTTAAGCTCCATCCAAATATACAGGTTCCAAAAGACAATGAAGAGCTTGCTGCCCTGCAAGCAAGACTAAGGAAACGCTTTCCAGTAGATGCGTACAACAAAGCACGGAGAGAGTTGGACCCCAACAAGATCCTTTGTAATAATAAACTGGAGAAATTGTTTCCTCCATCAGAATCCCCGTGAAAATCAGCCTGGAATCGGTTAGTCAATAATTTTGATATGGCTCTACTTTCTTCTATCTCAATTCTTATGCAGTCATTTAAGAAAGTAGGATGCCATAAGATGTTGGCTGTTGAATAAATTGGAGCTCTATGTATTTGGATGATAAAGAGCGGCACACTGTGTTGGGAATAAACCCATGTTCAGCTTCGACATCTACTCCAGCATCCTCATCTTTGATTAGGCATCATGTGGCCTCAAAACAGAGATCTTCTGGTCTTTTTTGCAGTATTCCTGGGAAAATGACCGTTGAAAAAATATTCGCTTGCTGGGCTGTAAAGTGATTTGATTATTCGAGTTTTAGATTATACTCATCAAATTTATGTCTATTCCTTATTCCTTTCTTTGCTTCATGCTTTTTATTTATTTAGGCTTCCTTTTTGGAGGGCTTTGTGGTTAAGGAGTAAAGGAATGATGGTGGTAATTTTTTTTTATATTCTTGGAACAAAATCGATTAGGACAAAAGAATATCGAAATGAACGAGGTAGAGTACAGACCGTTGCAAGTTATTACAGCATATGACCTCAAATTCAGTCAACACGACAGTTAAATACATATAGTATATAGATATCAATTCCTCTGAGCAAACCCATAGTTTAGCAGCAACATTCTTCACAGATCCAGCAACAGCATAGAGCAAACAGGCTGCAAAATCGAACATCGTAGAGAGGATTAGAGAAGATATATAGGAAAGAAAGAGCTGAAGGAATCAAAGATGAGGGCAACGAATAAGAGTGATATTTGGCTTACCATCCTTCAATGAAGCCCCTCTCTCCCCTCTTCTTTGAACGAACGAACCACTTCTTCTTGCCCCCCGTGGTGGGTGGGTTCTCAGTTGGGTAGCCTTTGGCACAACAAGAGCAAAGCAAAACAGAGTCAGTTCACGAAAAACACTGTTCAGCTTTAGCAAGGACTAGGAACAAAACCCAAAAGCAGGCACAGAGAGAGAGAGAGAGAGAGAGAGAGAGAGAGATCATGAGTACCAGGAGGAGGCAGATTCTGCTCGGGTTGTGGCGTGGCCATCCTGGAACGAAAAGAAGGAACTGGGTCTGATGGAGTTCTCTGAGCAGTGTCTTTCAAGGGATCAATGGATTCAAATCTTTTCTGCGAGAACGATGAGAATGGGATGTCTTATGGGTGGTGATGCCTACCTCTCATGATGTGGGGAATATTTATAGACACGCTTGTCCCTGATCCGATCAGGTCAAATGTTTCAAGCGAAACCCGGCAAGGCATCTTTACATTGGATGAATGGGCGGCTGGAGGGAATTTGTACCGGGGGGAGGTGGATCAAGAACGTCCCTTCGGTTTATACAAAGCGCCACTTGTCACCATCTTCAAACGCCTTTCCATTAAATAAAAGTAAAGAAGAGAAGATCATGATTTGCTCTAAGATGCTTACTTAGCAAAGAGGAGAAAGCAAAAGGCGGACCCAGAACCGTGAAAGAGAGAAAAAAAAAGAAGCCACGGGAATCGATTAGAAAGTCCCAACAAGGCATCGTCATCAACGTGGAATCGACGAAAAAGACAACTGATGCGGAGTTGAAAAAATGGGTTTTCACACGAACCTCCCGAGGTTTTCGAAGGGATGAATATCCAATCTGAACGTGTGCATGTACTCACTCCACCATCTTTAGAATATATTCCATCCTATTGCTCCACTATTTGGCCCTCTTTACTTGAATTTTCTATCGACCATCTTCTTTTTTTCCTCTTTCTTTTCCATCCAAATTCATATTAATTTTTAGCATTTTCAATCCTTCTTAGTCGAGCGTCGGCGGGCAATCAAGGTGGGAAGGGGGGCCGGTTTACGTTATCCAAGAGGGGACGCGCGAGGCCTCGAATGACGGTGAAGTCGTGTTTCCCCTCCAGCTGACGCGTGTCTTTCCTTTGCGTCTGGAGCGAGATTGGCGACACCTCTGGTGATTAATTCACGTAATCAGGCAGGGAAAGGCCCACATGAGCCCCAACGCGATGAAACAAAAAGCCGAAGAAATCGTCGCGTCGTTCTCGTCAGACGTCAGGATTAGGTTTGAGTCATTTCACAGAGAGAGAGAGAGAGAGGAGGAGGAGGAGGAGGAGGAGAAGAAGAAGCTGCTGATGCTAAGCCCCAGCATAAGAAGAGCACGGTGTCATGGGCCTGAAGGTTAAACATATGGAACTTGGGCTTGCAGGAAAACTGTTGAGAACTCCAGAAGTCCTATGCCGTTTGTGAACAAGGACGGCTCATCATCCTTGAAGTGATGGACCAACTTTATGATCTAGAAGATGGCCTTGCTTCTGATATATCATGCATCACTGGATCTGGGTGAAATTGCTGGTAGTGACAGCCTCGGCTACGGATGAAGCACTTGGCACGCCGGGCCTGGCTTTATCTGGGAAATCGAATTGGATACCGTGGCTTTAGAAACCCTTGAAGCCGATGATTCGGTGGTCCCAAGATAGAATATAGCATGTAGATCGAGATTCCTATGGATGCATTGCAGATGGGGTGGGATCGAGGCCGAAGCTATTTGATAGACAGCATTCCCATGACCATTAGAGGCTATTTGCTACAACCAACTTTCTTAGGGCTGGTTAAGCTATGAAATGAAGTGTTATCATTTTTACAAGGTATTTGGCAAAGATATCTCATGGCCGTAACATGCACAAAAACCATAGTGATCTTCGGGGCTGGTTAAGAGACATGGTAACATTAAAATATATATGATGCCAATTATATACAGGGCTAACATCATGAAGAGTTTTTTTACTATAAAAAATCATTAACCGATATAAATGTAATAATTTTATCAAAAATTAATTTTTTGACCATAAAAAATCATAATCGATATACTTACGACAAATTTACTCTTCATTAATTTCCGTTAAATTAGATTAATATTAAAAAAAAGTCACAAACCGATACTCCTATGATAAATGAATAATAAAACCTCAAATCGGTAGATTCGTTACATATTATCTAACTTAACAAGTACACTAATTTAAGAATTTTTGGGACATCTATCCTTACATAAATCAAACATCTTTATAGCTCAGTTGCAAAACATCTTTTCAGATTGCAGGAACCTCAATCATGCATGGTTCCTAATCCCTTCCAAGTGGTTCCAGCAGGACACACCGGGGGGCTCACATCCCTCGTGTACTAGCCAATGGAAACACTGTCCGCCCTGTAGCCTTTGGGACTGGGAGTAAATGCCTAATTTTTCCTAGTGTCCCCTACAAAACAGACATCATTATTGTTCGCTTATCCCAATTAGACACAATAATCGTCCCCCCTCATTAGTTAGTGATGCTGACTGGGCTTAGCAACGTTTGCCCCTTCGCGCTCTCCAGATCCCCCCGGTGACTTTTATTCTCTCCCTCACTGTTGACCTAATTCTCATATTCTATCTTCGGGTGTTGCCTTCGGTCCCCTTCTCATATACCACTGTCTGCATATGGAATTTGCCAGAAAGATCACTCCTCAATTCCTCTTCTCTCTCTTCGACCAAAAAAAAAATAAAATTTTGCCTTCTCTCTCTAGCCGGGGTTCATTTATTTCGTTAAAAATGAAAGATTTTAAAAATATTTTCTTGAAAATTATCGTTTATATCGCTTGAAGTGATTAGTCAATGAAAAGTACATTTGTTACCGACGGTAATTTATATCCGAACATTTTCGTGAACAATAAAAATATTTTTCATTCATTTATTTTTATAAGCAATACAAGCGAGTATTTATAGAAAAAAAATATTTTCCAAATCTTTTCTTTCCTACGAAACCAACGCATCCTAAATAGCCATTAATTCTCCCAAAGTTGTTGCAGTTGATTGAGGCATTGAAAAATCGGAGGCTATTTGTTCCAATTCCACTAGCTACGTGTAACTTGCTCTGATTCAATATCAGCTATATAGGTTAAAAGTCTAAGCTTAACGACTCGTGGAGTTTATAATATGTTTCTTAGGTCTCTAGGCAATGGAGCCTTTGCACTTGTGTTCCTGTATCAGCAGAAAAAAATAGAAGAAGTTACCCTTCTCATACTATGGGTTTTGTTGAAGATTTTGTTGAAGATTGCTTGCTTCAGCGCACTTTTAAAGTGGCCATTTATAGTTTCCAGTACAATGGCTTATGGTAACACTTTCATGATTGAAATGTTCTCTATTAGATATGTTTAATTGGTGGTCTGATGGTAGTCGTTAATAGACTTAGGATTACTATCTTGTGATCCTATGCATCATATGAATATGATCATTCTTCTTATCTGCAAGGAACTGCAGCTATCTTTTTCTTTCTTTTTTTCAGTTCTCATCCGACGAAGGAATGTGTTATCATCTTCACCTTTACAAATTTTCACTAATTCTTAATACCGCGATGCTTTCCTTATACTTGCCAACACCATAATCTTTCACATGTAAATCTTTACTAAAATGTGAGTCAAAGTAAGAGAGCATATATTGTTAAGTGATCGTTTGAGAAAACTCAAGATATTGATGTTTCTTAATGATGTATTTAATTATTAAGTACTTTGAAAGTTAACTATATAAATGCTGCGAAATGAAAATGCCTTGACTAGATAGATGTTATTCGATTATAGTACTTTGAAGGGTTTTTTGGTAGAAGGTAAGAGATATATTGATTTTAAATCAAAGAGCTATACAGCTATATAGCAAAAACTCGGCACCAAAAATTTGTACTCACGAAGACAAACAAGTTAGAGCGAGTGGAAGGGTACCAAGGAAAAAGGGGGGAGAGCCACAATCTGCATAGGAGCAGAAACAAGCCAAACAACAGCTAAAAGCAACCGACATAGCGGATACAAGGAAAGGGAGAACAGGAAAACACTTACAACAAAACAAGGAACAAGGCAAGCGTGAAAAGGACGCCGGTGAACAGGGAGAAGGGTAGAGGATCCCAACTCAAAAATTGGTAGATAGGAACGAGCCCACCACAAAATGGTTAATACCTAAAAATGGTACTTTAAAGGGTTAATATCACAAAAAACCTCAAAATGATACGTTTATGACAAATTTACCAAAAATTAATTTTTTGATCATCATGAATCCCAAACTAGTACATCTGTGACAAATTTACCCTAAGCTAATTTTTGCTAAAATTTACCGTCAAATTGCTAAGTAACACATGGCAGTTGATGGTGTACCAATTTAGGGTTCCCTTTCATTTGTCAGATGTGTATTAGTTTGTAGTTTTTCGTGGTATTAATTTAATTTAACGGAAATTAACTTAGGGTAAATTTGTCATAATTTGAGATTTTTTGTGATAAAAAAAATAGTTTGTAATACCCATCCCGTGGTGGCCAAGTTGGTGGAATTGAACGTTGGCCACACGCAAGGCCAGGGTTCGAATCCCCAACTCGTCACGATGCGTGACTTAAATGAGGTGTCGTGGGTGGTGGGTCTCCGAGCTAGTACCCCTCTAGGTATACGTCGCTGGCTGCTACTTGTACGGCGGTTCCTGGGTATCAAAAAGAAAAAAAATAATTTATGATAAATTTGTCATTATGTATATAATAATTTGTTATTTTTCGTAATATTAACCCTACTTTGAAGTAGGTAGAAGTAACTTTTTAAAAATTTACTGTAAAGTGCTTCAACTTTTTCAAGAATTTGTAAAATAAAACTAAAGTTACCTTACATCGAAGCTGTGGTCACACACGATCATACCGGACACCATCTTCTGCACTATCGAATTGGCTCTAACAACCCCCATCTCTCTCCTATCTCCCTCTCTCTCTCTCTTGGCGTGCTTCTAAGACGATGATAATGAAGCATCATCATTAGCACCAAATTAACTGTAATTATGAATGTCAAATAATGTTACTAAAATACATACATGCAGACATATACTATGTACATATGTATGTTTGTATGTATGTATTCTCTAACCTATTTGGTTGTAGTATCTCCTCCAAATAGCATCGTATGTAAATGATGCACCATATCTGATCGATAATGGAGTCATGTTAAAGGAGGGAATATTGTTCAATCACTTCTTAACTTATTGTAAAGATGCTGATTTAGTCATAAATTTTCCGATTTCATCAACTGAGTCATAAACATATGTGCAAAATTCTAATGTAGTCACTCTAGCCAATTTTCAACAGAAATCGCTGACATGGCAGAGTGCCATGTGGGATGGCTAGTGATGATTGGACTATCGCACTATTGATTTTTGACCAAAATTGATAGGAATGATTATATTGGAATTTTGTACAAATATTTATGACTCAATTGGTAAAATTGAAAAATTTATAATTAAATTGGTATTTGTACAATAATAGTTTTAGAACCGATTAGGTAATTTTCCTTGTTAAAGAATGTCACATGGAACTCATTAAGTATGTTCATGTTGGGAGTGCGCAGCAAAATCTGATACCTACACCTTAAGAGATCATTAAAAGGTAACTCATGTTTGAGCCCATCAACATATTTAATTAGACGTACCTTCCCTTGACAACTTAACCTAATGAGTTATGAGTCGACTAGAATATTGAGAGCATGCAGCAGAAGCCTGATACTTACACTTGGGGAGATTTCTTAGAGGGAGCCCGAGTCCTAGTCCAATAACATATTTAGCTGAACTCAAAATTTAAGCCAATGAGTCATAAACCAATCAGAATATATTAACTACTCCACTCCACACCACTCCACACCACACCACATCACACCAATTCTCTAATATGGAACTTATCTAACAAAACTTGCACATGCATCCTAATAGTTCATAGGTAATATTTCAATTTTTAGAGCATAATAGAGCAATAATAGCCGATACACCCAAAACTGCAAATAAGTCTTGTTATTTGATTGTTTTACAAATGTCTCGAGGTCACTTGTTGCTAAAAAATCCTTGGCAATAAATTAAGGATTCTCAAATACTAGTCTTCTGTGCTAGTAGTATAATGCTAAACTGATAAAATTCCTGCCTAGGAAACTTGCCTCGTCTGAGCATGTAAGGTGGAAGACATAAACAATTGCTTATGACTAGTATAAGGAAACTTCTATAAACGGTTGAAGCATGTGCATAGAAGAAATCACTGAATCCACTTATCGACTTCAAGTTTAGGGTAATCGGTGACTGATTGGAAGATACATGTGCATAACACGAAAGAATGAGAATTTTCATGAATGACGAACAGAAGTCCCCTTGATTGTTCCCCAGATAAATGATCTGTAAAAGATCAGTCGTCTTCACAGTGATCAAGACATTGTTTGAGCATTGATCGTGGTTTCCTTTTTGCTCGACGAATAACAATTCCTGGCAAACTTTCTCTTAGCCGTTCATAAAATCGAGAGATGCGGTCTTGAGCAGCAGTCTCACTTATTGTGAAAAGGAGAACGTAGGGCTGAATCTTTGTTAGTCCAACGAAAATGACACCTTGAAACAACACTTCAAGAGTTAATTTCCCTGCTGGATAATCATGCAAAACTCGCAATTAGTAACTTGCAAACGGTGCGAGTTCCAGAAGATATTTGATAGAAAAATGATATACTAGAATTTGCGCTTTCCATTAACGTCAAAACACCTAGGTTTTTTGCCTAGGGATCATGAATTAGCTAACTAGTTGAAAGAATCACCATATTCATGCCAGATATATAAAAAATTAAAAAAGAAATGCCAAATACAGTGTAACTCGGGATATGACAATTCAGAAGTCAAAGGAATAAGAGAACTGCGTCGACTGCAGAAGGCGATATTCTCACCATGTCAGCAATTTTCTGCTCTAAAGATGTGAAAACAATTTATGTGATGTAAATAATCCATAACAGCATAAAAGGAAAATATTCCAGTGAAATGAAACATTCAAAGTCGCCAATGTGTTAATTATGCCAAAAATTGACTGAAAACATACATGCATGAAGGAATTCATGGCTGAAATACAGCCATCAAGCTTGATTGCCTTTTTAATAAGGTTCGATAGGCACTTTTCACTCAACCTTTGTAAGCCTGATGACAGCCTAAATTACAAACTATCGAGAATGAACAGCATGACACATGACAGCTACACTGAAGTGTGAAAATTAATGTTTATAAACGAGCCTCAAGTGAAGAAGTTGTGATGAATCAATCGTTAAGATCATGAAGTAAGGAATCATAGATATATAGTTCTCCCAGAGTTTTTATGGCGGGAGATGAAGCAGAGTGCAAGACTCTTTCAACAAGATGCAATGAGAACAATCAGGAAAAAAACATTGACATTTGAATGATATTACTTATTTGAGGCTCATTAATCTACAATCATCTTGCAAACAGCAGGCGCATGTTTAGCCTTCAAACAACATTTGCTCCGGAAGACTGCTAATTCTCATTGACAGCTAGTAATGGCGAAAGGTATAACTCGTAATCACAGCATATTAGTAGCTGCCACCAGAGGAGAATGCATCACGACTTAAAAACTGAGCGCCTATGATGCAATTACATGCCACATTGGATCAATCAACGAACAAATTATCAGCAAACTTCTATTGTCAAAATGAAGAACCTGCAAAGCTTTGGGAGCTGCGTACTTACTGGGGATAAAAGCTAGCTATACCGAATATCTAACCTTAAATAGCTATCGAAAGTTTACCCGCTTAGGTAAATTAAAGTAGCAAGAACTACGCCGAACACAAGAACAAAGGGTCAGATCTGTGAACACGACTTTGGAGAAATAATGACAGCACACACCTGTGAAGAAGATACAGTTTTCATCTTTCTTGCTGATTTCCATTTATCCCAGGTGCAAATCAGACTCAAAATAAACATACATACATACCCATTTGCACTTAAAATTAGCATAAGCCATAGGTTCTAGGGTTTTTGCCATGAAATGTTCCTGGGAATAAGCAGGAGCAAGAAAAAGGCCAAAAAAGGCAAAGGAGGACAAAAAAGAGGATTACAAGGACGGAAACCTAGATTTGGGTATTAACCAATTAAATTAAGAGTGTGTCCTTTTTGGTCACACTCATTAGTTGCTTTCGTGCATGACAACACACCAAACAAATTGTCTATATTCAAATGATTTTGTTTAAATTCACTAGACACATCTATGGCCAATCGGACTTCCCCTCCCCCTCAAATGCCCCATGTGTGGGGAGGGGAAAAAAAGCAGCAATAGAAAAAAAAGGCAAGAGACAGCTCATTTCCCTCATTGGAATAAAAGGTACCCATGTCCTAATAAAGCCCTATATCTTAAAAAAAAAAAAAAAAAAACTACATCTTGAAAGAGGAATAAACCCCACAAGCCTGTTCTGGTTATCTCAATATTATATTTATATATATAGTTATTTTGTGCTATATAAGAATCGGGCTATGTACGTGTATAGAAAATGAGAAGGTAGGTGGGGAGAACAGGAAAATGGAAAAAGGTCGAGCAATGAATAGGGACATAAACTAATTCAGATAGATGTACCATCTACCAATAAAAACACGAGAGCGTCGATCACAGGCCGGGGCTTGAAAAGATTGACCTTCGTCTCTCTCTAGCCTCTCATTCTCTCTATCCGACCGATCTCTTCTTCAACATTTGCAAGAACTCAGATTCTCTCCCCTTGTCCCATCTGACTGATCGACGACATCACGTCCCATCTATGAAATGGCACTTCCCTCTCTCTTCTTGATGTTAACATGATCATCCAAAGAAACCCTACAAGAACGAAGAAGCACAAACACCGCACGACATAGAGAGAGAGAGAGAGAGAGAGAGAGAGAGAGAGCGAATGAAATTCTATGAATCAGAAAATGAGCGTCTAATTGGAACTCTATGATATACTATTATATATGGATTTAAAGAAGATAATCTTTCAGTGTTTTTTGTTGTTGGAGATTAGAGCTAAAACTCTGGACGGTGGTGGTGGTACAATGAAGAAGGGTCACAACCCACTTGCTGTGTCCTTTGCCTTTGCCTGTGACGGCCGGTCTCGGCTTCCTCATCGCAGTCCACTCCTGACCCCATTTGAGCAGCACCAAGATTGAGATAAACCATTCTTGAATCAACGTTCACATTGGACATGTTCCCTCCACTGCTTCCACTGCTATGCCCTTCACTCATTGGCGGGTTGTAGATGCTGTTATTCGAATGTGAGGATGCGTTGGCGTTCCCTTCCTCACGCGAGATGACAAGAGCCGCTGACTGGACGAGCTCGAGGCAGAGCCGGAGCTTGTTGGGCTCGATGTGGGCCAGCCCCGGTACGGCACCCTTGAAGAGGAAGTCGGAGGTGAGTGCACGGAGCACATCGAGCGGGGTGACACCATCGACAGTCCGGACGTTGGGGTCCGCATGGTGGTCAAGGAGGACCGCCACCATATCTGGGGACACCATCTCGGCTGCAACATGGAGTGGGGTCTTCCCTGCCGGCCCCGCAGGGCAGTTCACATTGGCAGCCCCGAGCTCAAGCAGTGCCTTCACCACCTCCCGGCTGCAGTTTTCGACTGCGTAGTGAAGGGCCAGTGCGTCGTCCAGGTTGAGACCCTCCCCCATCACCATGAGCTTCACGAGCTCGACATCGGACGAGTCAAGGGCGCGCCGCATCCGCCGTATCTTCTGGTCCTCGAGGTCGGCACCAGCGGCTGCGACAAGGTCATGGTGACCAGGGTGGTGGGGGTGGGGGTGAGGCATGAGGGATTGGCGGGCGAGGGAAGACTTGATGCGTAGCTCTTCGATCTTGGTGACCACGTCGATGGGGAGGTGTTTAGCTAGTACTTCAGGTGGGAGACCAGATTTGGCGACCAGGTGAGAGCAGGTGGTCCACAGTGGTTGCATTTCGTGCTTCCTTGAGGCCATTAACACTTTCATTACGTCCTCTATCGAGGCCTTCTGGACCATGCTTGCCAATTGCTTCTGCGCACAATCAAATAAGCGACGAGTCGAATAAACATGATGCGTAAAGATTGATGATTTTATTGGATCGAACTAATCAATATAACGTGAAAGAAAAACATAAGACTAATTATCTAACCTGTGCTCAATGGAAGATTATAGGGGAGCTATTGTGCAGAATTATGCTTGACAACTTTTTCCTTTTTCTTTTCTTTTCTTTTTTTTTTTTTTTTTTTTTCCTTTTGTTTTAAAATACTTATATCAGAATGGAGAATTTGAACACCCAAATAGAGAAAGTGAATGTTTTGGGAAAAGTCGGGTTTGGTAAGCTTTTAACTGTGTGGAATGACAAGACAATGAAGAGATCGATCCAAAAACCTAAAAATGGGAAAATTCTTAAGTTTTAGCCACTGAATTAGGGCGAACCATTTGAAGAAACTCCATGTTCGTACATAAAATCAAACTCGCGGGGACGCAAGAACACCTTACATAAAAAGAAAAAAAAAGGTCACAGGAATTTGGTCTTTGAGGGATTAAAAGACACAAGACATTAGAAGTACTTAGGATTCCTTCAATGTCTCAAAGGAGAGTCTGGATGGTGAGTGTTTTCAGTGTCCCTCAATCACACAGAAAGTGAAGCCAAAAAATGAAAAACCCAACTGAAGCACAAAAAAGCAAAAGCCCCTCCAATCATCAACAAGAAACGTCATCAACCAAATCCTCAACAGCAAAATCTAATCTTACCTCCCCAGAAAAGGCCATACCAATCAACGCACTAGCGGGGGAAGGGGGTGGGGGGAGAGAGAGAGAGAGAGAGAGAGAGAGAGAGGGCGGGAGGAGAAGGATATGAGAATTGAGACCTGAGTGAGCAATGCGAGCTGCTCGACGCCGAAGGATCGGGCGGCGGCGAGGGTGTCGAGGGCGAGGTCGACGGCGGAGGTGCAATGCGTGTGCCAGCAGCCGCGCTCCCCGCAGTCAGGCCGGGGCTCGTGCTTCTGCGGCACGATTGAGACCTGCCCACTGTACAGGAACTGCAGCAGCAGCAGGAACACCTCGTACCCCACCGAGCTGACCGGGATCACCGCGGCCCGCGCGGCCCTCGAGGCCGACCCGGAGGATGGATCCGAGGAGGGCCCCCCGGGGGACTCGGATCCGCAGAAGAACTTGCGGAAGAAGAGGCTGCGGGCGGCGAGGATGCAGCGGTGGGCGTGGACGAGGCGGCCCTCCACGCTGAAGGTGACGTCGCTGAAGGCCTGCCCGTTGATCAGGAGGTTGAGGTAGTCCAGCGACAGGGATCTCAGCGAGTCCTCGATCGACATCTTCTCGTTCTTGATTTCCCGTCCAAGAAGTGACCGCGTTGCTGTTTCTTACTTGTTTAGGGTTGAGAGAAAGAGAGAGAGAAGATGGGGACAGAGAGGGGTCAAGAGGAGGAGGTGGAAGTATTCATGTGGGGTTTGCGAGTTCTGTTGGGAGTGTGATCAGAGGAAGAGGTGAGATTCTTCCATGGAGATGGAGATGAAGATGAAGATGGAGATGGAGATGGAGAGTGGAGGTGTGTGTTGATAGATATTTTGGTGGAGAGAGAGAGGAGAGAGAGAGAGATTGAGTGAAGCAACTTGGGTGGGCATTCTGGGCGGCTGAGCTTATTAAAAGGGCGAGACTATTTTATTTATTTTTGCAATAAACATTTGGCAAAAAATCAGAAAATATAAAATAAACGAGAATACTGTCAGGCATGCCTTCATGGGTTTATAAAATAATGTGACCGATACTTCATAAATACTGGATAAAATCCACCTGTCGAAACATTCACCCGCATAATTTTTTTCTATAACCGTAATATCTTGCATTTCTCGTATAGACAATGACCTATGTATATATATATAGCAGGATAAGCTGACCCGGAAAAGAGAAAATTACCGGGATACGTGGGGAGGAGGAAATTATTTGTCTGAACGCTTTTTATTGACCAAGGGAAGGGGAGATGTTTTGTCCTAGCCCTGAAGGTTTGACTAATGACATACTCGTGTTCGTGCCCTAGTTTCGAAAATTGAATTCCTAAAAAAGAAAACACTAACTTTAACTCATATACATATACATATATATGTGTGTGTATGATATCAGCATATGTAAAAGGGGGATTGCACGATTTTCATTTTTTTTTTTTTTTGGTTTTGACTATATGCAACTAAACCGTGTGTTCATTTGTGAGTGGACGTAAAGCTATAAGGCAAACCAACACACGGTTGCCTTAGCTTTACGTCCACTCACAAAAGAAAGACCCCCCCGTCTTTTGCACTTAGTCCTCTTTTGTTAAATTTACTTCATGCCCTCTCAAAAGAAACATACTCCTCCTCATCATGTCGTGGTATTTTTTTTTTTCTCTTCATTTCTCTCGTCTTTTGTCACCTTAGAGTACGTTAAATGAATGCTTACGGGATCTCTGCACTATTACCCCTAAATTCTGATGATTACTGCCTCGATCACTCAATAATTAAGATGTTGATTGCTTAGGCATCACTAGGCGATTAGCCAATGGAAGTTTCACATGCGTTGCTAAATTAGACTATGATTCAGTAGCCAGAGGAAAAAGCTTAAAATTCTATTCACAGTACAAGTTCAAAAAGGAAAATATATCTTTCAAATAACTTTATTTTACGCACTATAATGTTATAATGAAAGGATTAGTAATATTATATTGTGCCTTTGATAATCCAAATTCTATAGTACTTCACCGGATTCTTTTTTATGTGCTTATATATGTTTAAGCATGATATTTTGAGTATATATTTACAAATAATCAACTGCACATAAAATCAAACGGATTGTTGAAATTAGCGTTCAAAAAGACTTGGAAGACATGAATGAGAAAACATATAAAACTTCAGTACATTGGCTTTAAAAGAGTATGGACAAAGAGCCACTAAAAACTCTAAACTATACTTATTGTGATACATTTATTCTAATCTTTTTTCTATGATACCAAAAAAACCCAAACTTGTGATGCATTTATCTTCTATCAAATTTTTGTTAGCAAGAACAATTAAAAATCTGCTTACATGGATTCCAAAAAGCAAACAGTATTGACATGATGCTCATATGATTTTCTAGC
The DNA here is from genome assembly GCA_014182405.2 of Eucalyptus sideroxylon. NCBI lineage: Eukaryota > Viridiplantae > Streptophyta > Magnoliopsida > Myrtales > Myrtaceae > Eucalyptus > Eucalyptus sideroxylon. Next base: position 939,954 of record CM024552.2, read on the forward strand.
AATAGCATATTGTTCCGTGGAGCTATTTTTTTTGTTGAAAAATAATCTAATTGAACCTAGACATAAATGTATTACATAGGTACAAGTTTGAGGTTTTTTTCATGTCACAAGAAATTTTAGAGTAAATGTGTCAAAATAAATGTACCATAATTTCTTTTTCTCAAAGAGTATCAAGCAACTTCATTTCTTTTTTTCCATCCTTGCGGCATGTTTGGCAAAACATCCTTAACCTAGGTAGATCTAGTTTTAAGTTTGCTAGTTATTGATTCTTTGTAACCTCGAACAACAATCATGGTCATGGATTTTCCTCCCCTATATCGGTTGATGGTCTCTCGTAATCTCAAGTTGAAAGGCAAAAATAATATAACATTTACAGATTTCCCTGGATTTATTTCTGTTTTTTTTTCCATTTAAATATTGCCACTTATGCACTTCGATTAAAAAAAAAAAAAATCCAAAACTCTTAAGACTTTCACATCACTCAAATATCAACATGTAGATCCACACATCAATTTCTAATAATTTCTGAAATTCGGGTGACATTTTAAAAATATTTTTGGCCAAATAAAAAATTTACCTTTTTTTTTGTGTGATCGAGAAAATAAAAACTAAATAAGGAAATTAATCTGAAATGAGTCACATCAAGTCCCTCCAAAAAGAACAGTGGAGAAAACAAAACGCCATTTTCTACGTGCACCTCATCGACCCTCGGGGAATTGAATGGTGCTCTCAACTAATTATTGTTGTTTCCCCAATTCTCAAGGAGGATAATTAGGGACTATCAGCAGAAATGCACAACCATGCATTCAATTCTGAGCATGTGCATCATCGATGTCTCCATTATTTTAAATGTAAGCTGCTTTGGACAGATGGGATGTTGCTCACTAACTGATCGTGCATTTAATACTCAAAGGATGAGAAGTTAACGCACAGTGATCTGCTTTTCATCAGATCATAATGACCTAATCCATATAAAAAAAAAGTTTGTCCCTCTTGTTCAAAATCACATGAAACCATCCAAATCAAAATCCCTTTGACAGGTTCTAATCTCCTGCATTTTTTAACAAGTAGAGAGTAATGTTAGACATTCGAATTAAATGAGCATGCTAACTAAAATGATATAATAGAATTACATTTTACCGACACATAAACAACGTTACTAAGTAAAATTGGCTTTACATAGCATCTATATCGTTCGAAAGGCCTTCTGTGCACATGTGCATATGCTTGTGACTCATGTGATGATCGTCGATTTCATTTTGATTAGTACCCATTGAAAAAAAAAACCCCAAAACGAATTGCATGAGAGTTTGATATCTTTCACTAACAAGGGGTCGCGTGCACGTGAGGAAGGGCCCGGCACGTGCGGGGGATGGACCGAAAGACATTGGCTCAGGGTTTTTAGATTAGTGGTCGTAAAGCCACAAAACTTGTCAGTTGAGTGGCAGTGGGGAGCAGGGGAGAGAGAGAGAGAGAGAGAGAGAGAGATGAGGGAGGGTTTTGGTCATTCCTCCCCTGCCTTCCCTTCCAATTCGTGACCGGACCCCGAAACAAATCCCATCGATTGACAACACATCACTGACTGTCGTTTGATTTCAAAGACCTCCGATTTGACGTTTGACTTGTCTTGTCACCTGCCCCCACGCACGCTCAAATTGCATCCCCCAGGCCCTATCGCGACGGATAGCTACGAGGTCAGTGCTCGTATCCCTGTATACTTTTCTTGATATTTATTCCATGAATTTTTTTCACTTCTTCGAGTTGGAAAGCCGAGTGATCATCCTGGTGAATAAAATAGGAAAAAAATGTGAATTGATAATCATGTATCGAGTATTACGTAATACTATATTATACTATACATGATAGTCGTCGTGCCCTCTCACGTATACATATATAATGAAATCGAAAAATACATTGTTTGATAGATGATGATGTTGATGATCATTGCCGGCTCGGGTCCCATGGGGGCTTTGAATGATTCCCCATTTTGGGGTCTTCTGCCTAACCCCCCACATGCACGCAACATACATCGCGGATAGTATTTAAGATCTATGCCAAAAATATCACCAAACGCAGCACCTTTTTTAGCCTCAGCTATTCTGCTAATAGTATCAGAATCGCTACAAAATATTTCGTTGCACCGTAGGTCTTGGCGAATAAACATGAGAGCGAGATAGTGATGGGTCTGGAATTTCAACTCAAGCGGCTGAAATAAGAACTCGAGCAATATCTCGATCTAAAAAGGAGGTGCGGTGTCATTAATATAATGCAACAGTTTTTATAGAAAATGGTAGATGTTAACGGAAAAAAAAAAAAATTTGACAGCTAGTGATCGAGGAGGAGGCCGCAGCGGCGGCGACGCGGTGGCCGCTACCCCTCCCAAATGGGCCCTTGGGTAGTTACTGGAAATGGGGCGCGCACACTCTTTACTGCATCAATTTCTTTGTAAAAAGAAATCTGAGCAACAAGATTTCTTACACTTACCCCTAAACAAGAATCATGTCCGATACCCATTATAGTTTTCCAAGGCCAGAACAGTTGCCATATGTTCGATCTCTTCAATTTTCAGGAATGATAAAATAGTACACTCGCGTTAGTTTCCGTACATTACATTAAATCCACCTTAAAGATAAGCCACTAATGTTTATTTTTATTTTTATTTTGAAAACATGGGCTATTTATTCTAGGGCGTAGCGAAATCAAACGACTCACTTTCTAGAGATCGATCAAGATCTCATCTTTATAAAGCACAGAACCAAGTCTTTAGATAGACCTATCTATTCTGATATGTTAGTGCTTTTGTGATGATTTTAATGAAAGAATAATACTTAAAACTCTCGATATACGAAAAGAAATTTTGTCGACCAATGTTTTAGGGCACTTACTCAGCAATCGAATCATAAATAATCGCAATATCATTAGAATATGGTATCTACTCTCAAGTGTCGGAATTTAGGGTTTGACCCAGAAAAAGGAGGGTTGATCTGATCCATAACGTTATAACACAGAATAATTTCTTTTTCTCGAGGATGTGAACATATAAATAATCGATCTAATGGAGTCTAACCTGCGTAGCACGTTCAAAAAGAAATAAGATAATCAGGTGCCTCAATTTCCAAGAAAAGCTACGAAGAAAGGAGCTCAATAACATTTATTCTCTTCATGTACACACACACACACACACACACACACACACACACATATATATATTATTTACGAAGATGCTCGCAAGATTCCATGAAATTACTTTTTCGTAGCGGGGTTCCTAATATGATTAATGCATATTGCAATTGAAACAATATTTCCCTTAGATATAATCCAAGTTGGTACAAAAGCATGTGAACATTTGTTCCCTATGGGGATCGATTCTCCACCATAGTCGCTGCACTAGGGCACAATCCTCCAATTGCATTCTTAATTCCTCGCCCATGATTCAAAATATCATCAATTGTTTAATTGTCCCGATTTCTGTCTCTTTTATAAGTAAAAGTTACAAGGCATGTTATCTGTGTTTTTTAACCCATGAAACCCGATTCTAGTAAGTTTCTTAGTTTAAGCAGTTTAAAAGGCTATTATACTATGGCTAATCTAGCTTACTACTATCCTAAACATCAGCAAAAGCCAAGAAACATAGTATGCTGCCAGTCCATATGAAGGCAACTCTCTTGGGCTATGCAAGGGCGTATTATCTCGATAACTAGTCCACAAGTAACGATGGAATTATTAAATCAATTTTCTAAACCCGTCTTAGTAGATTTAGCATTTTTCTCTTAATTCGTTAGGATTGTGTCTAACAAGAAGAATACCCAACATCGTTATAAATAAATGAAAAATAAAAACAGAAAGCCAAGAAGCCAGCTGGCTTCTCCTGCCAAACACCCAGTTTGGCAAGAGCATTAGCCAGAGACTTCACATCCAGCTTGTTTCCCAACCTCTTAAATATGCAAGCTTTTGCATTATTGCCTTATGTTATACGCGTGACATAAAATTGGAAGAAAAAAAGAGAGTGGAACATACGTACTTATTATGTCATCGCATAAGTTGGATTTTCTGATCGACATCTTTCTTTCTTAGAAGACCCCTAGAAGTCAAATAAAAGCCATGTGCCCCTTAATTTATCCTCTCATGATATGTCATCTACTGCCTCGATAGATAGGTCTAAATGATTCGATTTGTTCAAAACCCTCCATTGACCACGAAGTCTTTGGAAGATACCAGTCGCTTGGCAGCTGAAAATGAACTCATGAAAGATTAGCTATGGCCAATATTTTCTTCATCAATCATTGACACGACGGCTCCAAATTTCGAATTGAAAATTCAAACACTCAGGCCCAACTTTTGCTTGTCCTCCGAGAAGTCTCTTGTCGATTCCTGACCTAGCACTTCACTTCCCACACATATTTATCTATGTGATGCTTTTTGACTAGCACAAAGGAATGGCCACGTTACGGGTTCCTTATAGTGGAACTCCTAGGTTGAAATAATAATGGGAAGAAGAGATAATTTGAGGAAGTTGAAGAGGAGCAAAAACACAAATGCATGGTGAGATGTCCAACCGATTCATTCATGTCATTTGAATGGCTACAATCATGGGGATGGGGTTGACTTTTGACTTCTTTCTTTTTCGTTTTGAACTTTGGACTTTGGGGAGGCCATGGAAATTGTAGGACCCCACCCTCAATTCTCTCCTAAAATTAATGGTTGCTGAGTTGGTGATTAGATGTATATCAAGCTGGCTTGAAAGGATGGCCAATTCCTTATATGGGAAGTGGGCGTGAGATTGAGAGAACATATCACTCAAGGTTGTTGGTGTTGGGGGGTGAGTGATTGTAGGGTCAAAATGCCCACGTTCAAATGTTGTTATTTCCCATTTTGTGGTTGTGGAATGGAGTTGGAGTCAAGCTCAAAAAGAAATTGCACGATTCCACCAATTAAGGTCCTCCTATCAGATCTTCTCTTTCATCTATCTCCCCAAACTCTCACATGTAAAAGGCCAAAAAAAAAAAAAAAACCATGGAAAGTAGAAACCCTAATGGGTCTAAAGAGGTGACATGTGGGAGGTGGCACACTCTCTCACTCCCTATGGAAGGTTGGCAAGCTTTGACCCTTGGTGAAGTGACCGGTTGACCTTAATGTGACAAACACACTTTGAACAAGAAAGATATGAGAAGAAACCTCATGATCTGATATGCGGAATAGAAAGATGGCATTGGCCTTTGTGGGATTCGTCTTTGTTAGAATGATTAGACTTTGACTGATCATGTGAATGACCATCTATTTTCAATTGTCCTCTCTCTCTCTCTCTCTCTCTCTCTCTCCATATAACCCTTTAACTCCTTGCTTCATGGGGGCGTATATACCGAGTACAAATGGGTATTTGCTTCCACATGTTATTTTTTTCCTTATTGGTGAGATCAAAATCATTCCTGACCATTAAGCCAAGTACTCAATTAGCTCATTGATAGAAATGAAACCACTGAAAATTCCATGAAATGATATGTTTCATTCTATTTCTTTGATGGGGAGGACAAAGTGGAAAGAAAGAACGGGGAAAAATATGATAAACCCATGTATAGTTCATTAAAATTTGGTGACATATGATTATTGTCACTTCATGTCCTTGAGATTTTGTTTGCTCGCTAGTCGTTAGTACGAGTTTTTTTGTACAACCATGTGTATCGCTGCATTTTCTTCAGCTCCATTATATAAAATTGGACGAAAGTTGGATCACACCCTCCCAAGATAATTCTGCACACACTACTTCCAAAACTCACCTATCTTGGAACCCTATCTCAAGCACATTAGTTTATACCATACGTGGATTCGAAGCATTAAATAAAGTTGCATAAGACAAAACTGAGAAGGGAAACCATCCGTCTTCTGTAGGTGACATGAATGATATGGAGTGCCAAGAAGCTGGTCCGCGCATATATGTGGTGGACATTAGGAAAAGGCCTAATAAACAATCTCCGAGCAAACAAATTGAACTCTGTCCTTTCTGATCCATCGCCGGGCCAAGCAGCTAAAGATGCGGAAATTAAAATGTTAAAAAGTTGTTTTTTGTTCGTTGATTTTCACAAATTCTGCAATTACAAAGAGTCTTCTTGTCGCTTTCACCCAATTAAAGAAAAAAAATTAGGGACTTAATTTATTTTTAATCAACTTTTCATCGTCGGCATCGATGGTTCCATCTTGATTGGAGAACTAATCAGTACTAGATTCTTTTAATGATGCGCGCTTAATGTGGCATGATACTAGTTTTTAAAGCTTTCCTCGTACTAAAACCAGCAGTAATCTTTCTTAGTGATGTCTAATGATGAAGGCCTTATTTCAAATTATGTATTTTGCTTATAAGAGCGAGGTTTCCGTATTATATCATTTTTCCCTCCCTTGAAGATGTTGAATTAATGTATATGTAGAGTGATATTTATGGTAATCTATTTCATCAATATGCATCCGAGATCTGCATTTATTAGTCGCAGGTACTTTATTTGAGATGATTACTGATCAAAGAGAGATTAAAGAAAATAATCAATCAAGAATTTGCTCTGAACTTCATATCCCGAGCGAGTGGGGCCTTGGAGGGATGAGACTTCTTTGCTTCGTTGATAGCCTATATATTACAAATTAACTCCCGCTTTGGGTTGAAACCCAGGATTTATCAAACTCTTATTTTAAATGTCTGATTGATCATACATATGGTAGATATTTAAGATAAAAGGTACAAAATGAAAATTTAGGCATAAGGTCCTAATCTTTTGGCCAAACGGAACGTGACAATTCTTTTTTTTACTTAAATTGGGTCATCGGAACATCAATCTAATCCTAAAATAAGTACGACTCAAACCCTTTGACCTTTACCAAATTAAGGCAAGAGTTCCATCTCATGGAGGACCAAACTATGTACGAAAGAGAACAACCCCACCACATGGAATTTTGGGGCAGGATCACTCAATTAGATTGGCAAGATTGTGAGAACTCTCTTTGTACGCACGCGCGCACGTTATTTCAATTGATTATAGATAGTCGTGGAATTGATACCTGAGTCTGCCATGATCACTCAATCGTTGTTAGTTTCATCATTGAATGCGGCTGTTCATGGGATGTATTCCTAGCCTCACGTAAGCCGAGACAAAATCATTCTTTACAAACAAGCAACTCTCTCTCTCTCTCCCTCTCTCGCTCTCTCTCTCTCTCTCTCTCTCTCTCTTCTTTTCTCGTCATCTTTTTCATTGATTGTACAAATCACCTTTGACCAAGACTTGGCAATTAAGAAAACGCATTGGGTCCAATAAGAAAGTACGACTAAAAACATATTTAGGTGCCCAAATTAACATTTGCTATTCAGTAGGCTTTCTAACTTTGTCCATGACACGGAGTTCTTCTTCAACCAGATGTTTGTGGGACTATGGCTTGTAGTTTGTTGCTTTCTCTCTGACTTTTAGCATTTGTTATAAAAATAAATAAAGCCTTCAACATTATATGAATATTGTCTCGTTCACTCTTTCTATAATCTTTAGGAAAGTAAACAATTCTCTAAGTTCCTTGAAAGTAAAAAGCATCCATAAAGCCTCCTAGGAGAGCACCTTGGATTTCTTTAAGTAGATTAAGATCGGTTTTGAAGAATTCCCACTGAGTTTTAAGGTGAGCTTTTTTATTTTCATAATATGGAGTATCTAAATTGACTAATTTCCATAAACATGCGAACCGCTTAATTCAAGTGCATGGGTAAGACACGACCCGCCAGAAGGCATCAGTGGTCCTCGAAATTATTCTGAGTGGGAGATGTTGAGGTTCGATAAAGAGATTTGTTGCATCTAAAAGTAAGCTAAGACCCGATTCCCTTTCGGGGCCAACTTGATAGGCTTTTATTAGGTCTAAAATAAGACCAACTTTGTATAAATGCCCATTTGCAATCCATCACATATCAATTTTGTTAACCAATCTCGATGGAGGTAATCATTTTGTTTCAAATGTGGAAGTAAAGCTAATGGAGCATTCTTGTGTCTGTCCTAAGTTCATAGAAACATGATCAAGACATAAGCTCTAGAACGTAAAATAAGTCAGATTTCGTATATGGATTAGTAGATGAAGATTCACTTTATTTGGGTTCAGAAGACCATAAAGTTACAATATACATGTGTATTAATTTATAAGATTATGTTGAAATAGTTTGTTATCATGAAAAGATGTGATTCTTAAATATGAGAAAAAATGATTGTTGACATTAAAAGTGGTGATGGTGGGGAGAAGGTATCTACTCCGAATTAAATTATATATGTTCAACGCAACTATTCAAAATAACTTATTCTTTATAACTCTCTCTTCTTCTCTTTTTACACACTCAACTATGATAAAACATTTAAAGTGAAATTTTGAAAGAGAAATTGAGTAATTGTTGAACTCATTTATATTCGGTTTTAGTGTATATCCTGGAGGTATATTCATTCTAAACCGGGTAGCAACAATAGTAGAGGCACATAATACCTAAATGATAGAGATCGCCAATGCATATTAAAGATCACAACCACTACTCTATTTTTGTTAGCAATCAAAATTTCCTAATAGACTATAATGACATTACATTTTAATAGGCTAATTTTTTTTTTGTGCATAAGTTTTTGTTTATATAACTGCAATTTTTTGCTGTTATTTGATAACACATTACGATTGGAAACCGGATGACATAGCTTCTTAATAGTTGTTATTAACTATTGCAATTGTGGAAATGTCATATCTATGAGGAATTTGTCAATTAACATCCCTTTTACAATCACAAAATGTTACTAGAAATTCATATCAAATAGATCCTAAATATGCTTTTGAAACTCTTGTTAAATGACTTGCTAGGGCAATATGGTGATGCAGGTTCTTCATTCTTAAATTGAACTTTATTATCGATAAGAACTATCTAACTACCATAGTATGTTCATGTTGGATTCAAATATTCGAATATCATCCTTACAAATCAAAGAATGACTAATCAAATTGAAGAATAACTGCATACACAAAATCATTTCAATGCTATTCAGGATAAAATTGAATGGCATTTTTTCAAAAGAAATCATTTAATCATAATGTTTACATGCGTTTCCATTTTGCCAATGGAAAGGAATCTAATAATGCATTCCCTAAATCAAATTGTGCTACAATTTACATCTCTCTAATTTTGATATGGAACTTTGACAATATATTCCTTTCAATGAAATTAACATCGCATTGTCCTCCTGGTCAAAGTAAAATGTCTAGCTAACTGGCCACGTGAAACATCGCTGGGTTAATCATTTAATCTTTACTTAGTTACAGAGAAATGCTGTAATTTGTAAAGTGGGTCGCAAAATGTCTCTGAAAAGTACACTAGAATAATTGTAACATTTGAGATTGGCGGGCAACGAGCGTTAATTGGGGAATCCACTTGATTTGACAAGACGGGAGTTAGTGCAGGTGATGAAGTTGATGTAGACAGATGATCAGACTCTTTCAGCACCCTCTCTTCTTAAAAAAAAAAAAAAATCAAATTCTATCAATTATTCATTTTTTCTCATCACATATTCATTTTAGATGGCCTTTTGTACCGAACTAAATCTAACTTTTCAGTTCTATCAAATGGAAGAGGTGATGTAGCATGCCACTCGACCGATTTTCTGAGCTCCTGACAAATTCGGTGAAAAGGCTGCATCATGGTACCGATTTTTTTTCGTCGGATCATGGAACCGAATCAAAAGGTGAGAAATAATGCTTAAAGTGAGACATATGGCTAAATGGGTGTAATCAATTTCAAAATGCGTAGATATTAAATTAAAAATCTAAAACTTATCATATCAACGTCAATTCTTAATTTTTGAAATCAATCCTATTAGCAGTTAAAAAAAATTAATCCTATTAACTTTGGAATTGATGAGGGTATTTTTTTTTTCATTTTATTATATGTATATGTTAAATATGAATATAATTCTTTGTACTCAACAATAATTTGTCAAATATATTCGATTTCAATAAATATCTTCCATTTTCAAAAAAGAGTGAAAGAATTTTCTAGAGGATAGGGGTAAATCAATTTAAAATTTGTTTGGTTACTGTTTCAATTGCATGTTTCAAATAACGAGTTTTAAATAAAGCCTACTGATTGAAAGTATAGAATTCGGAGCTGAATTAGTTAAAATTTGATTAACAATTTTTGAGATCGGGAGCTAGGTTAGACCCCTTTGATTTGGGATGATTCTCGAATTGAACCAGCCCGGTCGTGCATCTCTAATTGCAAGAGATTTATATCAACAAGTGTTCATAGCACACTTGGTTTTGCCGAAGAGGCAGAGGGGAAGAATCCTAAGAGCGACGAGGGGGATAAGGAACGGGCGAGGCTTCCTGGGAAGACGACACGTATGTCCTATAACAGTCACCGTCGACTTCCCCTCCCTGTCTCCACAGTAGGGTTTTGCCTCTTCGACGTAATGACGCTTCCTCAGTCAATCCTCTGCACTGATTCTCATAAAAGGGCAAAAGAAAATGAAAAAAAAAAATGAAAAACCCATCTCTCTCTCTCTCTCTCTCTCTCTAATGGATGTTCTTGTTCTTTTGTCACTCAAGAGCCGAGGCTCAAAACTCAGAGCCTGGCTCATTCTTTTTGCTTAGCTTGTCGTCAAATCGTCTTCTCCTTTCTCTCTTCTGCTTCTGATGGCGTCTGAGTTTTCTGAGGTTCAATTTTCGTGTATCTGCTAAGAGGACTGATCACACCGAGTCAGTGCAGTGTCGATAAACTCGAGTTAGGGTTGGCTTTCTGACTGACAAGTGGGGTTCATCAAGTGACATGATACGAAACGAGTACAGAGCGAGTGGCGTTTCCGTCACTTCGAATTCAAAGCTGCCTGACATGACATTGCTTGGACTTTGACCGGTTCATCCGCAGATCCGCCAAAGCGTCCAATCTCTTTCAGGCCAAGGCCAAAAAGAAGATGGTAGTGATAAAAATTAAAAAAGAGTCGGCAGGAATTCAGTTCTTGACGTTACTCAGAAGGAAACTTCACGGAAAATTGTGAACCTCAAGTGGAAAGAAAAACCAGAGTTGAAGAAAGAATGGTGGTGCTATGAAGTCATTTTATATATGATTCTGTACCCAAAAAAGGTTAATTGATTTCACTTGCTAATGTGCTTGCATTTTGATCACCCGTGTAATCGACAATCATGCATGAAGTTCAAAAAATCGTATGGAATTATGGCAATTGTGATTTGTTGTGATCCTCGTATTTGTTTTATCTTTTGATTCAACAGAATCGTGTTCAAATTATTGACGTGGTAATCTTTTCTTTGTAAATGAGTACTTTCCATTCATTTATTGATTTGCCATATATAAATTTACGCGAGTATCTTTTTGAGATACATGTCTAATTTTTCTTCTTTTTTTCTTTTATAAGTTAAAACAATATAAGCTCAAATTTAGGGTAAATTTGAGGGTTCCTTACAAAAAAAAAAAAAAAAAAAAAAAAACAATATAAGCTCAATTCCTCCACACAATTCCTTTAACCTGATTTTTTGAACTAAGCAAGGCCTATCTAAGTCAATCTTGTAACGCTACGTTTGGCAGTCGGTATAAAATTCGGGATATGATATGATTTATCCTATCCTACGTTTGGTGTTCGCTCATAACAGAATAAAATCGGATATAAGGAGGATATAGATATGATAAAATTATCTTATGGGGGAGATGTGATAAAGGTAGATATGATTTCTAATGTCCATAATCGGAAAGTTATTTTTATCGAATAAAAACTTATTAAATTAAAAAATTGAAATTATATTTCAATATAAATAATATTTGAATTATATTTAAGAAATAAAAAATAAAAATATTTTTAATTAATCTTATTTTAATTTATATATTCAACTTTAATTATATCTTATAATAAACATTCAATCTATAAATTAAATATTTATATTTATTATATATTTTAGGTATTTTTGTATTTTAGATATGTTGGTACAATTTACTATTTGATAAAATTTTATTAAAGAATGATGAAAGGGGAAAAAAGAAATAATAAAGAAAATAATAAAAAAAGGAAAAATAAATAAAAATAAATTAACCAATAATGTTACGAGATATTTTCGCCATTTCCGTTTATGAACATTTAGGTTCATTTATAATGATATGCCATTTATATAAATATATAAATATATATATATATATAATTTATATATATATACATGGTATGATGTGAACATATTTGACTTTAATATTGCGATTCACCAAACAATTGATAGGATATAAAAAAATCATAGGAAATCATATCCTATCATATTCAGTTCTATTCCAATTAAAAATTTAAACGACCAAACGTAGCTTAAGGGATCTATCATATAACACATGTGATCGGACTTATGAGGCTCACAAGTTCAAGCTTGGTGCGCCTAGGTAGTGCCCTACAAAATTTGAGTTTGGGTAGGCTGATTCCAACCCTTTTAGCCCTAGCCCGTGAACTCGACTTATTTGTATTTATTGTGGTCATTCGAATGACATTTTTAGATAAAGGGAAAATAAATGAGGTTCGACCAAATTTAAGTGGCAATCACTTTCCTCCATACCCATTATTTGTTTCGCATTATATTAGGAATGAGGATGTAACTTTTTTGGGTTTTGCTTCTATGACCCATCCAAGATGAACCTTTATTAGGGTAGCTTATGATAGGATTGAGGGAACATAATTAATCTGGTCGGGTTCTTTGGATTTCATGGATTAGTTACGAAACGATTATCTTTCCTTTTCCCTAACTTTAGAGGAGCAGAACTAGGACCGGAAATAGTGAACTCCCTTTTTATGTCGACGAGATCCCAAAAGGAGCAATTTATAATACTTTAGCTAGTTGGATTAATTATATGCTCGCTTTTCTTGATGGGGACTCAAGGAATATTTAATTTGTTTATCTGATTATAAAAATTGCAACAAATTGTGTCATAAAGTGCGTAGGTCTAGCTAGGCATTCTTCCAATTTCGAGACAATATTGATTAACCACTCTCGTTAAGGAAAATAGAAAAATCAGCGGTCCAATCTTAAACTTATTTTTGAAAAAAAAAAAAAAGAACTTTAAACTTATATCCTCATTATTCTACGCAAATCACAGATCCAACAAAATTGAACTCCTTTCTTTACCAAAAAAAAAAAAACAAAATTGAACTCCTCGAAAACTACAATGTCAATAATTTTAACCAATAAAGAAGGTTTTGCACCAAAATCATAATTTCTTTTTTTCTTTTTTTGCATTGCTCAAGAAAGTAAGGTGAAGAAATTATTGCAACACTTGAAATGGCTTCCTGCTTTGCATCATAGAACGTGCAAAAGTGCCCAAATTCTCCACGTCACTCGAGGATTTTAGTCACGTATCGGAGACCGGATTCTTGGGCCAACCCTCTGCTCGCCTCAAAATGGCAAGTTCTTGGATTTGTTCCTCAAAACGGAACTTAAATATGTCGCTCCTTTTCCCCCCACATTATAAAATGGGGTAATTTGGGAATAGTTTAGTTTTAAATTACAGAATTAGCAAGTGGAAGTGGTGGCGGATCTGGCAAAAAGCTCCAAAGGCATGATTATCCTTTTGCTTTAAAAGGACATATTTAGAGAGAGAGAGAGAGAGAGAGAGAGAGAGATATTTGTGCTAAAAGTTTCAAGTTTACAAGATATAACATACTTTATTAATAGTAGCAATTAAAGATGCATGCTCCTCCAGCTAGAAAGGGTTGGCATATCTCAAAATCTTATCAACTTTTAACAGCTGAGATTGTACCCCCTTGCCGCTTAAAATAATTTAGGCTAGTCACTTCGATTTCGCAACGATGGAATACATCATCATCATTGTATCAATTTATATAGTTTTCTCGAATATTGCTAAAAAAGTTTGAATAATGCACTTTTTAAAGAGAAAAAGAATAAATTATTGAGGGTTGTTCAATTGGAGACATCATCCACGGCGTGCAATTGATCACGCTAGACACAACTATTTTAAGATAATTAGAAGAGAAAAGAAATAAGTATGATAAGGACACAAGATTTGTACATACATACGGTCATGTTGTCTTGGAAAGTTATGGAAGAGAAAGTAGAGGTGCTCAGTCCCCACGCCATGAAACACACGACAAGCTTTCATGACAAGATTAGCATCCAATGAAAGAAACCCTATTTTAATCTCTCTCTCTCTCTCTGCTCAAAAGAGTGACACAATTCATCATCTTTTCCTCCACATCACTTTCACCATTTTTCCTGAACTTTCCCGGACTAGATCTCTCAAGAGACAGGGCGAATCATAAGGAAGATGTTTCCATATGATATATAAGTAATTAATAATTAGGCCGAAATCATGGATATTTTCATGTAATTATATATAAATATGTTATTGTTATCATTTGAGGTTCAATGAATGGACCTCCAAAGGAAAATGAAGGAGACTATAGTTGAAGGAGCAAGCACTTTTTCCTTTTCAAGAGTAGATTTGAGAAGCCATTCATTGGTGAAATTTCTTTTTATCTATGGTATCTTAAAAAGTAGATGGCAACCATACACTAATGATGAAGTCTTCACGAATGTTCCACTTAATTCTTTTTCTTTTCTGACCCTAGAAAACATTTTTGTGTCCCCATTTTCGACAAGCTGGAAATAGTTTCTACTTTTCGGTATAAAGTGGAATAAACCAAGAAAGTGATCTATAAATTCCTTTAAAATCAGAGGTCGAGGAACTTGAATAGGTTGTGTTATGTTAGAATATGTATAAATAAATCACATCTTCATTTTGTAGGCTAAATTTTTTGAATACTTGGTAATGATTTCACAAAATTTTATATAATATCTAAGTAAACCAGTCAAGTGGGTGGACCAGGTTGAAAATAGCCCGACTCAAATTTATTCATGTCTATACAATACAAATATAGTGACTTATACTCGATCCTACACATATTGCTTAAATATTTACCTAAATTGAGGTGAAAGCACGGAATGAGTAAGTGCAAAGTCAAGTAAGGGCAAGATAAAGTGAAGAGAGAGCTATAGAGGTGGATTGGGTCCAAGTAAATTATGATCTCTTTTAACATCCATATTATTTTGAGCTTTATTATTTTAAATACATTTATGACCTATTTACTGAACATAACTAATCCATATAACAACTTAGTCTATCAAACATGGATTAAGAAATAGATTTATGATTCATTTTGACATGCCTATATGAGTAGGTTTGGAGTTCAAATCCTTCAAGACATTTTATTTTACCTTTCTTATTATATATTTTCATGCTTAGTTTCCTATGTTGGTCCCCGTAAAATCTTTATTGATTAATTTCTATTTTCAAATTTTGTCTCGATTAGACCAAAGACCAATTTGTATTAAAACAATGTGCCTCGCATTGCCATAAATGAGGCTTGGACTCTCTCTCTCTCTCTCTCTCTCTCTCTCTCTCTCTCTCTCTCTCTCTCTCTCTCTCAAGACAACTTTAGCCAGCACACAAGTATGCTGACTTTTCGATTATCTCCAAATAATAGGTTGCCCCTCAGAAGATTTTCAGCTAATGTCATCATTTTGCTTTACACTAGAGAACGGCCAATTACTAGCATAAACTGACAAAATCAGCATTATCAAATCTAAAAAATTAATGCCAAAACTCAACGACGCCGACAGTGAAACGCGAAGGCTAATAACTGTGAGCTTGTGATCATGAACAATCAAATTCCACCACGTGAAATTTCGACCGCAGAAACAAAATCAGATAAAAGAAATCGTGACCACATTAGATGAGCAAGCGCCTATAATTCTCACTCGCAGTAATGGCTTGCTCAAGACAACAGCTATGGAACCAAATTGATTGGGAAAGACTAAGACATATGCTTTGTCGATTGGTTTTCGCACGACCGGGCATCGCGTTATAAGAAAGCGACACATTCGATACAATCAAGGCTCCATATTCTGAATGATTGATAGGTGTCATTGGTGGTTCAGATGAACCTGACGCGTCATATAACGACAAATAATGGAATCAAAAACTTTCTTCGATGCGGTGTGAAAAGAGATAAGATTTTGGCGGATAAAATTGATTGATCCTCTAGGGTTTGGGGGTGTACTTTGAAGTTTTTTGGGGTGTGCATGCATGGGGGGGTTCATTATTGATGGACCATGAGGAACAAGCAACCTTAAAGCCCGGAAGGAGAGGGGCACACACCTTTGAAGGGGGAGAGAGGGAGAGAAATAATGGGTGGCAAGTGAGTGAAACGTGTGTTTGTAGGTGTGCGTGTGGGACAAATTAAAAGCCGACAAGCGTGGGGATTGTATTGTCATGTCAAGAGCCCTTTCTTTTGAAAGTGTGGGGTTCTCTTCTCATCTCTCTCCTTCGTACAACCTCCCCCTTTGTTTCATTCCAACCCTTTTCTCCCCTCTCCCGTCGGGACGCTGGAGTATTTCTCGAGAAATCGTCACTCTCATTCGGTAGTTCTTTTCTTCCTCAGGGGATTTGAGAACGGTCATCGATTGCAGCCGGTCGTCGAATTCTTTTTGAGTGTTTATAGGTATATGTCGTTGTGGCAGGAAAATGTTGCTTTCGAAACTGGGGAAGGGTCTTTTACAGAGAGTCGGCCCTCGAATTGGTGGACTCTATGCTCCCATTTCTCTTGCCTTCCTCGTGTAATAAAAAAAACATCGCCCGGGGGATTGTTATTGAGCTCTCTTGAAATCGATAAAATTATCCTATGGCGAGTGGCACTTTTGAGAACCAATAACACAACATAAAATCCATCCAAAAAAAATCGTGTACAATTTTTTCTACCCAGTCAACGGCATTATATAATTCCAAAAATAGGTCCTGACTTTCAAGTACTCGTGCGTTGTGTACCTGTTTTTTTTTTTTCACCTGTTGAAAATCTTCCATTTTATTGACTTCAACGAAATCGTGCAGTTAGTCATTGACGTCCATATCATTTTAATATATTCGGTTGAACTTGTATATATGCGGAGATATACATCTTCCGGAAAAAGGTCGAGCCCAGTCCGCATGATGCGGTCAATGAAGGAATCGTTTATCTTTGTTGCCGAGGATCATCAGATGGCCTATGGCTTCTGGCCACTTCGGCAGTATTTAGTTCACTGTAAGATCAGTACCCGCAGCATCCTGGTTTCAGTGAACAAAACATAGGATGAGTAATGAGATCAGAGGCGCTTCACCCTACAAACATTTAAAACTGCAATTGTAGAAACTCATGTTGATGTCGAGAGAGACGTAAAGGTTCTCATTCAGAAGGTGAGAGTCGGACCCATTGAACAAGATAGCCACGCGAGCTAGCAGATTGGGTGGCTAAGGCACGGTGGAGAAAAGAACTCCCCCCGAGCGGCTGTATTATCCCCAGAAACCTATGTTGACATTATAGTGTATGATGTAAACAGACTTTGATAGAGTTAATGAAATGTCAGTATTTTTTATCCCAAAAAAAAAAAAAAATACTATCTTGCACTTGCGGTCACCATTCCACCAAAGCTGAAAGGATCCTTAAGTTCATATGGACTTTATACATAAAGCAAAATGCCGATAAAATTGGCATGAGTGAGGTGAGGGGAAGCAGCTGAGAAGACATAGCCAATGGATTAACAATTACAAGAACACTTGCGTTCCAGCCAAAAGGGGAGGATAAAGAAAAGAATAAACGAACTCTACTGTGGTTAGCAACAGACTACCTTCAAAGGACAGGGAAGGTCAAACAATTGCCCAGAACTTTTTCCGACAGACCAATACATTCTCCAGTTTCTTCTCTTTGTTTTCAAGCATATGTGACTCAACTTCCCACAGGAATTTAGGAGCAATATCTTGGATTCTTTGTATAGTTGATTCCTCATCTCTGATGATGATAAACCCCTGCACATTGACATTGTCATCATCAACAATGAATTCATGAACAGCCGTACCATGCACAAAAATAACTACAAGGTGGACATCCATGGGGACACTAGACTGGCGAAATTTTAGCTCATTCCTTTCCAGTTAACCTCAAGCAATGTAGTACTAAGGTAGAAACGCTATCATTCATATAGTTCTATACTTCTATTCTATGAGGACAAAAGAGAGTTCAGGATTTCTGCACATGCAACGGCCACTTTAGTTACTCCTAATTTCCTGGAATATCTGATTTTGGAAAGAGATCCGCTGTTTGATGCAATGGATAGAGATGGCATATAGCAAATCTTTAATAGTTCAAAGCTTGGTTTTGAGGTGAAAATTGCCAAAGGACAGCAGCAGTGGAATGAAAAGGCTGCCACCAAAGCAATAAGAATCATACAGTACCTCTGGACGCAAAATGCGATCCATCTCCAGAATTATATCCTCCAGTAAGCAACCTTCTCCACTGTTCTTATAGTAAGCAAGAAGATTGTTTGCATGCAAGAGATCATATGTCCGAGGGTATGTGGAGAATGGTTCACACCTAAAGCCAGAAAACCAATCATCCATCAATTACCCAGCATCATCATTATAGTACAGCCAAGTTGGTAAATATTTTGTAATACTGGGGTTTGTACTAAACCATAAAATTTCTGATTTTCTTACCAATCATGATAAGTGCCAACCAAACCTCGATCATAAATTGCAGATAATGTATTATTTGCGCTTATGGGGACTATATTCATCACCCAAACAGGAAATGTGTTCAAAGCCACAGCAAATCCACCCAAGACTGCATTCATGTCCATCACATTTCTAATTTCAGCCCCATTGATCTTCATTAGTTCCCAGTAGTGTCGAACTTGTTCTTGCCAAAAGACAGTGTCAGAAGCAAATTCTTCTTGACTGAAACCTGCTGCCAACATGGTCAGTTATGACGCTTCAGTAATACAAGTAAAACTCTTTTAGTATTTCTCATTTATGAGATATCTATATCTGCTTATCAAAAGGATGAGGTGAGATACCATATGGGGCAAAAACTTTTTGGCCCATGAACACTGACAACCACACAAATGAATGAATAAGAGCAAATAAACAATCGAGACATAATTAGCCATGGCATCAGCAAGAACCTTCCATAATCTATTAGTTTTTACCAAGCAACAGAACAAGAACAAAAAAGAACAAGCAAATCGCAGATTATGCCCTTAAACATCCATTAGGAAGTTGAATATCTGCCCAAATTCCTAGTATTCAAAACAGTACACATACTTTAGAAATTTAACCTTTGTTTATGCAAAGGTGACATTTGCAATATGAGACAAGAAGAATATGATCATAACATATTCCATATTTATCTATAAGAAAGAGAATCAGATTATTACTATAGCCACACAACAGGATGGACATAAGCGGCTAAGGTCATGGGTTTTCTAAAAGGAATTAAAGTAATCATGATGTTTTCCAACACCAGAAGTGGAAATTTAAAAATGTAGTGTTTCATTTGATTGTTTCCTTAGGTATCCCTATGTATGGCTTGACTAAATTAGGATTGCTGAGCTGGACATGCAGTACATTTTCATACATCAAATAAACCAGTTATGATGATGCTGATCTACATGTTCATGTCCTGAAGTACTTAAAGCCTTTCCAAACCAGAGTTGATGTCAAGACATAATATCATGAAAATAAATGAAAATAATGACTTGATGTTGGACAAACCTAGCCGGCTGAGGCTTTTAGAATATACTGAAAGGCGTTCTGGTCTGGGAGGGAGCTTTTCAGAGTCTACTTCTGAACTACTTAATGATATGCAGTTCTGCAGCGGAACATTCCATGATGGCTTTGATTCATCAATTGTCTCACATAGATTCAGAAGCTTCTCCTCCACGTTACGCTGAAGACATGACTGGTCATTTTGTTTAACCCAAATGGCAGTTTGTACTTTCTTTGCAATGAGTTTCCAGCACATTGCTCCAGTCAAATTGACCAACTTCTCCCATATCATTGGGAACTCTTTATCTTTTTTATAAGCAGGAGGAGCAGAGTAGACGAAATAACCATTAGGACGCAGAAGGCGATTTACTTCTTTGAGTAGAATACCATCTGCAAAAGAATGAGATGAGGGGGAAAACATTAGTAAAGGCACCCACAACAAGTGATGTCAAGCATTGAAAATACCATTTATTAATCTCCAGTTACCGCCTATCTAGTCACAGTCTCATCTATCATCAAAGATTTGATGCAATGATAGCATGATTTCTTTGCCTTGGTAAAGGTAATCATCAAAAGAATGTAGTTCTCTTTTGCTCACTTGCTCCATAAAAATGAAAATAAAATTCTGCCCATAGGCAATGGATATGAAAATATTTCATTTAATTTGATACAATTGGAGTTCATCACGTTAGGTTCCCTTCAGTCAGCTTATCTTCCTTCCAATGTTGGACCAGGTTCAGAAAGCTGTCCTATGGAATGCGTCAGCCGCTTATTTCAACCTGTCTTCACTTTGCCAGTTGAATTTCTGCTACACATTCTAAACCTATCGTCTAAATCAGAATAGAGCTCTGCTGCTAAATACCGCTTCATTTTTATTTACTGTTACTCTTCAAAGTTCAAACTAGATCAGCAGTTGGAAAATATAAACAGTGGGTAAGGCACGGATATTAGTTCAAATAAAGAACTACCCATGTGTGACAATGACTAAGATGGCAGAGATGATCGCTTCTGTGGCTAAAGAATCATTTAGTAAACATGCTTAGGATGATAGAATACCATTCTCATGCCAATCAACACGGCACCTTGAACAATGAACCATCTCAAATGAACTGGAAGGATATGGCAGTTGTTTTGTGGCTATCGCTGCAATCATTGCACCAATTCCACGCTCTAAAGCAAACTGAATCTGATTTTCATGTCCATCTTTTGGAGCAAAAGACATCGTTTGTATGTCCAAAGGAAGAAGATATGCTGAGAAGCTGGCCACTCCACAACCAACGTCTAGAACCTGAAACACGCCTGCTGAACGTAAGTCACCTCCTTCACTAGTTGTCATATTTCCCAACCTGCGTATAAAGAAAATAGCAAAAGATTGATCTCTCAGCAACTCATTCCATCCATGTGGAGGTACTAATATTAGAGTAATATGAATAGAGAAGATAGTGTATTGAGGGAAACAAAAGATATCTACAACAGCAAGTTATAGATCAAGCGTATCCCATGCAAACAATCACATGATGTGTTTGTCAGCCCACAAAGTGATGCAGAAAAGTGCTGAAACAGAACACTTGAAAAAACTTTGGTAGGCTTTATTATCCATGTGGTGAACAGAAATTTCTAGCTCTAACAGTAGGGCACCTTCACACATTAATCAAATAACCTATACCATAAATTGTAATGCTTATCATTCTAATACTATTGGCCTTCAGGATAGCTCGAGAGGAATCCTAGGACATGCGATTATAGTTCAATGTTCAATTCCAAGATTCTTGCATCATGACCATAAGAAAATATACTCCTGCAATTTTAAGTCAATCTTGTCATAGTATCCTACCCCATATACCCCAAAAGCAGAAAAGTGTGTCATGAAACTGATAAAAATCATTGGACAACAATAAAAAGTGATGCATCCAAAAAATCGAAAAGATAGATTTAATTCCTGTATTTAGTGCCTTGGTGAATTGCAACTTCATGTAAGACAAAGCTAATGTGCAAGAAATGGTAAGGAACTGACCTTTGGATATACTCAGCAGCCCCGTGCTTGAAGTGAGTACCACCACCAGGGAACCACCACAGCTGATTAAACTCATGGACCCAGTTTTGTCCTCCTTTCACTTCAGCAAGACGCGTATGATTCACATTTGTCCGCCAGATGTAATCCCTACTGAGTGGCCATCTTATTGGTACCTTATAACCTTCTGGTGGAGGAACCATGCAAAACAGACGCTTTTCAGGTGGAGGGCAATGCCTCTCAAGCTCTTCCCTTCGTGATAGATTTAATCTAGGCAGCAATTCATTCACATAGTTGACATCATGGCAAGGGATATATTCCCTAAATGTCAATGGGCACACATTCATCCCACTTTCAGGGATCACAAGAGGTGCTTTTCTGTAAGTGAGTTTAACTTTGTTTGGAAATGCAGACAGCCCTGCAAATATCAAAGGGAAAGTTACATCAATTTGACAGCATTAAGACAGTGAGGATCCAAATTCATCTACCTCAGTTCAGCCTGAACTTCCCCGAACCCTAAGGAACTTCTATCGCACAAAAGATGATGACATTCCAGGTTAGGAATACCTGATCTAGCCTTATCAAGCTCTGATGAAGTAGCATCTTAAAGCATTATAGAACATTTTATGCTCCAAGGTTAGTAGGCACATTCCACATGAAGTATGCAGCTAAAATCTCATTTTTTCAAGTCACAAAGACAACAGCATTTCATCTTTTTCAAGAGATCTGACACGGGTCAGAGCATGACTGAAAATGAAGCTGAGATTTCGAATCAACTTATTGGTCTTATGGTATATCTCAGTAATCACTGTGATCAAGTATCAATGTAATCCTTCACTCCCATTCATCATGTGTACCCGCTTAGGAAGTCCAGTGGATGGCACAAGAACCAAAGAAGAAGAAAAAAGGGCCAAGCCAACATATTCAATCCCCAACCACCGAAAAAAAGAAGTCCCATTTCCTCTCTTTTCTATATAGGCACTCACAACTAAATGCCCCAGGTGTGATGACGACTACGATAACGTGCATAGCAAGTCCCGTGAAAAGACAAAGCCCAGAGAATCACTAGTGGCATCAAACGCAGAACAAAGACCCGCACACACGCAACGAGACGAACCCTACAACTTCGATCCGTCGCATTTGCCAGCTAATCCTCGACGCTAGATAGTAGACATGAGGTTGCAACAGAGGAAGAGCGAATCACCAGAAGAATGAGCAGAGGAGGAGGAAGAAGAAGTGGAATTGGATTTGGAGAGCAGCTGAGGGACGTAGATGGGGGCCTTGTTGCCGAAGAGGGTGCCCGCGTAGAACGACCCGACCATCAACAGCAGGGCCGCCATTATCATCTGCCCCGATCTCAGATCGAACGCCGACCCCAACACGCTCCCTCCCATTTTCAATCCCCACCGCCTCGCGCGCGCCGCTGTCTTTCCTCCCTTCCCTTCCCTTCCCTCCGGCGAATGCAGTTCCGGATCACGAGGCCGAGAGGGTGGTCGAGGAAGCTGAGGCTACCGATCGCATCGGCGTGGGGGCCGAAGCTGCGTCGCGTCACGGCGGAGGAGCGGCGTCGCGACTCGAAACTCGTGAATTCACTGAAATAGGCGAGCTGAAGCAGGAAGCGAATTCCCCCCGCTGGGCGTTTCGGACGCACGTGCGAGGCGCACGGCGGCTTCCCTTTTGGCTATACAATTCGATAGAAAATGGCATAAATAATTCATAAATTTTCATTCAATATCTAACATGATTAATTTTTGGTTGATTTGATGAAGTCTTTGAATTTTAGTCCAATATATAATATGTTTTAGTATATCCATGAACTTGCGGTAGAATTTCAATTTGATCATTAGATTATATAAAAATAATCAATATTATCCCTAAATTTGAATTAATAAAAGAATAATATTATATATTTTTATATAATTCATGGATTAAATTAAAAAAAAATCAAAATTTTATGAATGGATAACACCTGCCCTTTCAACTTCTTTCATCTCTTTGCTTTTTCAAATAAAAAAAGTGAATTTTATTATGTCTTTGAACGAGGTAGTTTGTTATGAATGTCTCGTGCGTGGCATGAGAAAACAAATTGTAATAACGAGGTATGATGTTTGTTGTTCGCATATAGTGTTTGATGGTCATGAGGAATGTATTTTTATTTGAGTTTGTACCATATTTTAGTATTAATTGTAATTTTCTCGTATTGCAACCAACACGCTTTAGCACTAGACTAATGGTATTAAAGCCACGATTCCACACTCGGTAAGGCGGTGCCTTGTGTACAATTGAGGGGATCCCGGGAGAGAAACAAGCTGATCGGAAGAGAAGATCAAAACAAAAGGAAGTGTGTGTTGATCTCGCTTTTGAGATTCAACAATCCTTTTTTGTTTTTTTGGTTGGATCATGGTGTTTCGTGTTGAATTTCTTCGGGGGAATTGAGTTGTTGGTGTAGTTGGGAGTCCGTTTATTATCGATCGTTTCTAGTGATGTGCGGGGCATGAGGTCCGTGTGGTGGTTGTGATCCTTGTCACAAAAGGTTTCATTTGTAATTGAATGCTCTTTTTTTTTTTCAGTGGGGGATATACCTCGTTGGTTCTCCAAAGGCTGACTGATGAAGTTAGAAACCTACTTAAATTTTTGGTTAATCTACAAACTCTTTTTGGATAAGGTTTTTGGTTAATCTACAAACTCTTTTTGGATAAGGTTTTTGTGCTTTCGAGGTAACCCTTCTCATCAGTCTTGAGTTGCTTCAAATTTCCCTTTTCCTCTCGACATTTTCTTTATCGCTGCGAGGGCGCCCTCCCTCAGGGCGAGGGTCGCCACACCCGGGCAGTCAATTTTTGGTCATCGTGCACGGCTTCTGTTGTTTAAAGATGAAATAATGTTGCAATGTCTGTCTCATTTTGAGAGTGTTCTATGACCAGCTTCATATGACCTTTCTCTATGCTAATTAATGCTATTTCCAGAGAGGAAGCCAGTGTAATGCATATATCCTATCGTGCATCCAGCGTGAAAATGCGATGTCCTTTGACAATCAGTTCCATATCTTGCTCATTTTTCTTTGTAAATACTTCATAAAGAATCCTATCAAAGCTAAAGAATGTTTGACTCGTCTAATTAGTTCTCGGGCATGAAATAAACTATGGGCGGACTTTAACTAAAGGCGTTGCTCTTAACCTTGAATTATATAGCTTGAAAACCTCGAGTACTGTTTGATTTGCATGCTGTTTTAGATATTGAATTAGATTAAGTTTGATCTTCATCGGTTAATTTGCGCATGCATTGAGCTAGCTTCTTCCGTTCATGTTTCCTCGTCCTTCTCCTCCTTCTCTTCTCTTGTTCTCCATTGATGCATCTTTGTCTTGTTTTTCATGGATTATATTGCTCGAAACCCTCGAGTTTGATGGCTCATGGATTATTTGTCTGATTTGCGCCATGCGTTTATCACCTCGGATATTTGAGTTAGATTAAGTTTAATCTTCATTGGTTAATTTGTACATGCGTTGACGGCTTGTGGATCTGCATTCTGCATTGTTACCATAGATATCTGAGTTAGATTAAGTTTGATCTTTATTAGTTTATATGCACATTTTGAGATGTCAAATCATTCTTAGGTGAGACTCGCTCTGCTTTTGTTCTTGTTTCTTGGTCCCTCTCCTTCTCATTCTCTTCGTGCACTAAACTAGGTGAGACTCGCTCTCTAACTTATGCTCGATTTTCATGGATTATATATCTCGAAAACCTCAAATTTGATGGCTTGTGAATCTGCGCCTTACATTGGCCTTAGCTATTTGAGTTAGCTTAAGTTTGATCTTCATTAGTTAATCTACGCATGCATTGATGGCTCGCGGATTGCATCTTGCAATGTCGCTTTAGATATCTGAGTTAGATTAAGTTTGATCTTCATCTGATATTTAGTCGATCTGCAGCAAATCCAGAGGATGTGTATGCCTCTCTCAACCCTAGTAAAATCACCTTTTTAATATGTAAATTAAGGCGGGCTTTCGGTTCCTATATCCTCAAAGGCTAGAAAGAAAAAGTAGGAGCTCCATCTTAAACTCAATCAGTTTCTGCAACATTTATCATCGAAGAAGTTGAATCCTCGCAAATCTTTGGGAGATGAAGAAGCTTGGAATTTGGGGTGGGGGCAGGGGCGAGGGCAGGGGTGGGGGGGGGAGATGTCATGCATACTCATAAGGTAAGATTCCGATGCTAATTATATAACACATTCTCGGTCGTCTTGTGCTTCATGGTTGATTTAAGTTGCACATCCAAGATTATAAGGAAAGTTAGGGTGCCGGAAAAGAGAGAGGGAAGAAGTGAGAGAGAGATGTCATGCTTGCTCATAAGCTAAAATTGCAATGCTAATTACGTAAGATTTTCTCATCCTCTGGTAGTTCATGGTTGATTTAAGAAGCTCTTCCGAGATTATTAGTAACCGAGTTGAGTTATAACCTATTTTCCTTTGTTATAAAAGTACAGTCATTTGCTTTTTGATACCTATGCAGTCTCTCTGCAAAATATAATTGTTGGCGCAGTTTAACATGTTCCTGTATATTATCCTGTATTGATTGTCCATGGTGAATTTAAATGTCAATGTATCTGTTGGCTACTCAGTTAATCAGTGTTTCCAAGGATTTTGGTCAGTGCCACTTGACAGAATTGTTTTTTCAATAGGTTGATGTGGCAATAATTGAGGTGGGTCTTGGAGGGACAAAGGACTCAACAAATGTGGTATATACACCTACGCTAATTTTGAGCTATTTTTCCAATTATAAAATTGTTCATGTGCGTTTCCTTTAATTTAATTATGGAAAGCATGCCAGCGAGAAACCTTATACCAATATCTCTTTCTCCTCTCCCATGAACAACCTTGAATGTCAAGACGATAAGGCAGTCAATGTTCACTATTTTGGTGCTACTGTGCAGATAAAAGAGCCTGTTGTTTGTGGCATTACTTCTCTTGGGATGGATCATACGGAATCTTTGGGTGCGAATCTCTGGGTGTGTTTATTTTTTCATGTCTCGACATAGGAGGTTCAACAAAATGGATCATACAGAATCTTTGGGTGTGTTTATTTTTCATGTCTCCCTAGACAACTTGAATTTGTTTTAATTCTTAAGCCCCAACCATTGTATCACTGCTTAATTGGTTTTAGATGTGATCGTGTCCAATAGGAGGGTCAAATCATGTCCAAAAGGAGGGTCAACAAATCAAACCTAACATGTCTTGTGCTATGCAGGAGACACCCTAGGGCAGATTGCTTCTCAAAGGCTGGGATTTTCAAGGTGTAAGGCTCTTGCTGACAGGCTTAAATTCAGCATAGAATTGTCCTTTAACAAAGTTTATTTATTGCAGCATTTCCTTTATCATAAAAGCAGCATTTGTTGTTTGAAATTTGAGTATCTATTTTGAATTTCGTGACTTCCTTGTTCCTGAAGCCTCAAATTCCAGCATTCACTGTTCCCCAACTATCTGAGGCAATGGATGTTCTTGAGGAGACAGCGGGTGGACTAATGGTAATTATTTTTTCTGTTAATCATGATGGACTGATTGTTTTTCTCAGCAATGATCAGCTCATTTCTCAAGTGGTAGTTAGACTACCTTTGCCTTTTCCTAAAGTTTAATAGCAGTTGCTATGTTTTGTAGCCAATCTTAAGTTATCGATTATAAACCTACCTACTTGTTTATTTAAATTGGAGGACTCATTGTTTTCCCTGTTAATCATGATACACTGATCGTTTTTCTTAACAGTGATCAGCTCATTTCTCAAGTGGTAGTTAGACTACCTTTTCTTTTTCCTGAAGTTTAGTAGCAGTTGCTACTTATGTTAATTAAATTGGAGGATTGGTTTTAGCAGCGAAGCAGGCATTTTTCCAATGAGTTGATAGTTCTTTCTTCTTATAGGAGTCAAATGTGCGAGTAGTTTCGATATATTTTTGTAGATGGACATTATTAATGATTGTGTAAATTTTCAAAAGTAGGCATGGCTTGCTATTGGGGTTAGGAGTACCTTAAAACCAGAATCAAGCAAGAGAGTATCTTACCCTTCCCTTTCTCAAAATTCTTTTACATAGCACCAAGTCGGAGAAAATCCTATAATAGATGAACAGTGTCCTGGCCATTGCTTTGTATTTATGTTTTTTATCCTCTGCATTAATTGTTACTCACCGTCAGTGAATAAATCATTTAGAAATAACTCTTCTTGATCTGAAAGAAACATTTTGTGAGCCAATCAGGAGAGAAAGAAGTGAACAAAAGTTGTAATATCAAACCCACACTGGGCCCATGCTGTAGTGCATGCAACTTGCGAGCAAATGTTACCTTGAACCTGAATCAAATCCTGATGGAATTACCAAACTAGACCTATTAACTTTTGGATGGACAAGATAACCTTAAAGCTGCTTGGTTCTAGTGCTGCTAGTTTGAATATAGATGGGTTAAGGGATCTTTCTTTTTTTATTGTCTCCACGTCTTTAACAAATTAATGGGCTGTTAAATTGGTAAATATTGTGTATTGAAGTTGGAGATCTTATCACATTCTAATTCTCAATATCAAGTGGTATTTCTTCTCTTATTGGCTGTTTGGATCTTTGTGGGATTATACGATTCAATTAGCAAAAAATCTAGCTCACTTATTTGATGTGTAAAGAGCTTGTCTTCTCTATATGTCATCCTTGAATACTTCACAGTTATAAGGACCCAGGAGAGACTGAAATATTTCAGATGGCTATTACATATGGTTCCTGACTCATTTATATGCACATTATTGCTATTAGTGGCTGTGATTTATTGGAGGTGTTGAAGTTACTGTCAACACACAGAAACCTTGAACTTCTGCTGGTAGTATCTGAGGCCCACAAGCCTTTTCTTATAGGTTCCATTGCAAGTAGCTGAATCGCTTGATATTCAAAGGTGGGTTGGAGAAACACTTAGCCTGTCTGGTGATCACCAGCTTGTCAATGCTGGGCTTGCTGTTTCACTCTGCAAATGCTGGCTTCAGAGAACAGAAAACTGGGAAAAACTACTTGAAAAGGTCGCTTGCTATTCTTGTGGGCCTCTCTCGAATTTCTAACGGAACTAAAATGGGCCTCTGGGGGCTTGAATTTCTAACAGAACTTAAATGGACTTTCAAAGCCAGCCTTATTCACTCATATTCTCGAGAATCATAAAAACAGAAACTCTAGATAGAGAAGCTTTAAAATGTATTTTACTTATGAGATTGATACAAATGAAGAGATGATGCTTATATATATATATATACAAGGCTAACCACAATCGTAGATTTTTTATTGATTTGATAGTAGAGATTACATCTACTCATCTACCCACCCACATTTTATAAATTTACCATATTGTTTGCCCTCATGAGAATTCTAGAATATTTGGGAAAACTCTAGGACTTGAGAGACAATTCATGAATCGATCATGGTCTTTCATATAGAAATCCTTTAGATTATGTCACTTTCTTGGACCGTGACATAATAGATAGAATGTTAATAGATAGAACAACTAAATTGTAACAGGAGTGATTAGTAAATTAGAAGTTTGAAATATAGAGAATGGATTTCTCATAATATTGACATCTAAATTATGCATTTTTAATTACGTAGAAAATTAAGGATTAATTTTTAATCTCCAAACAAAAATAAATTTCATTAAATTGAAAAGCATTCAGATGTTAGGGGCATTTTCATTAATATATATAGAATTTATTAGAAAAATATTTTTAAAAAGCCAAAAAAAGAAAAAGAAAAAAATAACTATTTGATTAGAAAACGAGGCGGGGCCGGGCTGCCCCGGCCCCTTCTGTTCTTTTCTTCGTCTGGGCCAACCTAGGCTCTTTCTTTTCCCTCTAGGCCCGGCCCGTCCGTCCCTCTTTCTTTTCTTTTCGGCCCGGTCCCTCTTCTTTCTTTCCATCTTCCTATCCTCCCCCACGCGACTGGAGGAACAATAAACACGACGACAAAGGTAGAGCAGGGAGAGAGCGGCGTGATTTTCGAGTCGAGGCCAAACTAGTAAGGCAGCCGGCGGCGACAGACGCCATGCGCGTCCTGTCGGTGGCCGTTAAATGGAGAGAGTTGAGAGAGAGAGAGAGGGGGCTCGGACAGAGAGAGCAATGGACGGAGAGAGAGTCCGAGAGAGAAAGCGGAGAGAGAAACTGAGAGTGAGGAATTTGTTCCGCTTGTCGGTGGCTCGCCTGAATCACCCTTGACCTTTGTCGAAAGCCAACTTGCTCGTTGTCGTTCGTCAAAGCAAGCTCCCGAACCAGGTAGCTTCTCCCTCGCTTATTAAGTTTGAGAACGTGAGATCGAACCGGTGGGATTTTGGGCAAATCGTACAAAACCCAAATTGATTTGTTGCCGATAATGTTTATTTGGAACTTAATATGCCACGATCAACGTTAAATTCAAACCTGAAAATGGTATTTCGAACCGCCTATCAATCGTTTGACAAAATGCTTGATTGAAACTCCGAATAATAGACGTATAATATATTTGTGTTGCACTCAGGTTGTTATAATCTTGTTGCATTATCACTGAATCTGGGTTTGTCTTTGATTTTGTGACGTATCATTTGATACGAAAGTTGGCCATGGATGAACGTGTTCTCGCTGGAAAATCCACAGTCATCGCCGGAGAAGCCTGTGGTTGGGGTCGCCATAGTCAGTCTTACTTTTGTCTCGGTGTGCTTATTCATGTTTGGTTTGTTGGAACGGTTTTCGTTTTGCAGTCTGCTTTTTCGGCAACATTGCCAGTGAAATCCGGCATTAGTTGGAGTAGTGACGGGTGAAGAGGACTTGGTCACGGTCGGCGACGTAAGTCGATCAGAATTCTGGCGTGAGTTAGTTCAATGAAGTTTCAATGTTGAGTTCGTCGGAGAAAAAGCCTCGGTGAAGAAGATCTCGCTGAGAGAGACCGCCCAAAGAAGAAGACGACGCAGAGCAAAAGAAAAGGGAGAAAAGAAAGAAAGAAATAAGAGGAGAAACAAAAATTCGGATCAGATGGTCAGGTCAAGGTGTCGTGGCTAAGGAATAGAATGAGCCTTTTTTTAAGCATGTGGGTTGGATGGTTTTTAAAAGAAGACGGGCTTGAGCTGGCTTCTTTTGAGGGATATAGGCTTGTTACAGTTCTAGTCGAGTTGGGCTTTATTTAGTTTGAATTGTTGTAGAGGCTTAAACCCATCAAATTCAAGTCAGGCCATACTCGGACTGGGCCCTGGGGCCGGTCCAGGTTCAGAACCAACCCGGACCGATAGGGTTCGGGTCAGACCAACAATCGGACCGGGTTCTCTGACCCGAACCGAGTCCCATTTTCCAGAATTAAAAAAATTGAAAAATTATTAGAAAAAACTGGGTGTGTGCCCACTTATGTTCATCCGTTGATTCTATGGTTGTTATACAGGGAGACACTTCATCCATTTTCTTTGGCTAACACCCACCCCATGAAATGTTCATTGATGTATGATCTCCAAGAAGTTGTAGTTCCACACCTATTTCCAAAAGGCAGCCTCTTCGGCTACATTGAGCTGAAGTAAAATAAATGAATAAATTGCGTCAAAGGGAAAATCTTTGAGATAAGCTAGGATTCATGGACTAAATGCAAAACTTCCCATGGTAATTCAGAATGAGAAATAGCTTTCATTAGAAATGCAGGTAGAGGAAGGTTTCCTCATATGATGGAACATTATTAGTTCCAATAGATTCCTTCCTTGATTTGGAAGGGCTTGTGGAGTAATTTTCTGGGTTTATACCGAATCCTATGCCCGCACTAGCTAAATTTTTTTTTATAGGAATCAGTGTAAGAGAGACCAGATAAGGAAATTTATGCAAGTTTAATGACTTGATTACGTAATTCAAATGGACAATGACTTGATTGGAGAAATAGCATAACTTCAGGGACAAAAGGAAATTTTTTACCTTTTGTTTTCGAGATGGAAGTCATTAGTTGGCTTTACTCATAGAACAAAGGAAATGTGATTCATTACACCTCTTGCTCCAGTTCTTCCACCAGACGAAGGCTGTTTGCCCGGGCTTAATTCACCTTGATAGCCGGTGCCCGTGTCAGCCGAGAAACGGGCAGAATTGCATTCAGACGCAACGTAGAAATTCTAGATGTTGGACTAAATTTCCCAAGAAAGTTCGAGGTACCAAGAGGGGAAACAGCTTAGGGAAGAAGCAAAGTGACCGAGAAGACTGACTTGTTGGAGTCATCGCTCTGTGTAAAGGGTTAGTGGGAGATAACGAGTATAATATACAGTTCTCCACAAAACGTGTGGAACCCCACTAGGCTTGTTTCATTGGCTTTGACAAGTGCAGGCGCGTGCTTCGTTCTAGGATTTTACTGGGAAGCATCCTTCTGCAGGCATGAAAGGCCACCCAGATATAAATCTCTGAACATCCAGATTCAGCTCAGGCTCACCTCTGCAGCAGAAAACTCTTCTTACTTCCTCCTGTTCCCGTTCGTGAGAAGATTAATTCGAGCAATCCGAGCTTAATTTCCAAGGAGTGGTCTTCAAGTTTTATTCTGTCGTTCTGACCGAAGATCCCCCCGATTTTGAACCGCAATCGCCGCCGGCTTCTTGGACATCAAAGATTTGTCTGACGCTTAATCGTGCTGGCTGCAGTTTCATCAAAGCTGTAACATCCCGCCAGGTCGCTGCTGGTGCTTCTCTGCGCTTGGCCAATTCAGCTTCCAAGTTTGGTCGCTGGAGGCCGAGCGAATCTTTCCAATGTCCAGAGGAAGGACGCCTTAAAAGGTTTACTTTCCGCGAGCTGAAGGTTGCTACCAACAATTTCAGTGAGACAAAGAAGGTGGGTGAGGGTGGGTCCGCTTCTGTGTACGAAGGAGTCCTGGGGGACGGCTCCGGAGTGGCAATAAAGAGACTCAATGAACGAATTGGACGATCGACATTCCGTGCTGAAGTGAAATTGGGGACCATGAGCTGGCATCGGAATCTGATTCCAGTTCACGGCTTTTGTCGGTCATCAAAACATGGAGAATACGCCCTCGTGTACCCTTTCATGGTGAACGGAAGCCTAGCCTCCTTCTTAAGAGGACAGTCAACAGAGAAGTCCCCACTTGATTGGCCCACCAGGAAGAAGATAGCAATTGGAGCAGCGAGAGGTATTTCCCATTTGCATGATCTGAGGATAATTCACAGGGACATTAAACCCCATAATATACTGTTGGATGAGGACTTCGAGGCTCGTATCGGAGATTTTGGGTTGGCCTTGTTCATGGACGAGCACAAAGAGAAGGCTGTTTCCGAAAGAGAACCCAACGGTGAAGACCCTTATGTTTCCGACAACACAATGGGGACGGTGGGTTACATAGATCCAGAGACAGTTTCTTGTAGCAGATATTCAGTAAAGAGCGATGTTTTTGGGTTTGGCGTGACGCTTCTTGAACTGATAAGCGGTCGAAGCAATTACGAAACAGCCTGCCTCAACGGAGACGAACCGTCACTGCTTAAATTGGCACGTGCCCTTCTGAAGAACGAACAGCTGGAAACGATAATTGATACCAACATGCCCGGCGGCTATAACGAGTGCGAAGTCGAGAGAACCGTTCGCCTGGCTCTGCTTTGCACGCAACGGGATCCCAAAAAACGACCTTATATGGCTGAAGCAGTCCTATCTCTCGAAGGAATTATTAGCTTGGAGAATAGATGGGAGAAGTATGAACCCGGAGATGATTTATTCGACCTAGATAATCTCTCAACTTGGTCTCTCTCTTCTTTTTGTTCAGGGGAAGATGGATCATCTGGTCCTAGATGATCCTTCCAAGACCGTGTTGCTCGAGATTCACTCGTGAGATTGTGGCTACCTCAGCTTGAGCACTATACTAGATACCGATAAATCTTTTTTTGTTTAGTTCGAGTGTATTCGTTTATTTCATTTCATCTAATAGATAATATTCTTGTTATGTTTTACCTTAATTTGATTTCATTTTTATTTATTTATCAAAGCCCACCAAATATTGAGACTAGCTTGATCAAAAAAATTCGATCTAAATGAGAATATTTTGTTGCTCAGACATCTTTTATTACTAGAATGTAACAAACTAAGACAGGGCTCATAGTTTAATCCTCTTCTCCTGCCAAAATATTGACAATGAAAAGAACAACCACCACCCGTGGTGGTGGCGTAGGTGGTTGGGCAAGTGCTTTTCACGAGAGGTCCCGAGTTCGATCCACGGTGTCGTCGTTGCTTAAGTCTTGTGCATGTCTTAAGTGGGTTGTCGGGGTGGTGGGTCCTCCCGCTACGCAGCCCAGGGTTTACTCTCCTCCATTTTGCCGGCCGTGCGGGGTTCTGGGTCAAAAAAAAAAAAAAAAAAAAAAAGAACAACCGGTAAATTTAAAGATCTTCGTCGGGTAAGCGCGATTTGTTCTGCTTGGGAGCTCATGCCCTGCTAAAAGATTTAATCGAGTTCCCGGCTCGTGGCTTTGAAGAAGAAAGTTCAAGGGAAGCTGGGATTTTCGCTCCATCCAAATTTACTATCTAATCTAAACCTTCTCGAATAAAATTTATTATTTAGACTGTGCATTTTGTGTACTTGCTCACAAAACAAACGTTCTTTTCTAGTTAACAACGTAATCTCAACTTTTTTTTTTTTTTTTTTAATGTGCGCCTTTTTGTTCTCCATCTTCTCTCTCGTTCTGCGGCTTCTCTCGCATTCGTCTCACCACCTTCGTCAAATTTCCTCGCCTCTTTCTCCAGTGATTACACCACTCAAAGCTTCGATCATGCGCACCTTCCTTCGCATCTTTTGATCTCGGGGTGGTTCTCTGATGGCTCGAGTTGCGACTTTATTTCCTTCTAATTTTTGCACTCATTCGCATTTGCTTTTTCCAACTTTCTGCGTGCATGTCGACGATAGTCGCCGAATGATGTTCGTCATGAAAATGGTGGCGTGAAGTTACAACTGCAGATCGTCAAGAAACCTCGAGCAGTCTCATCTGAAACCTAAACTGAGAAAATTAGGATAGCCCAGATCAAATCCCGTAAGCCATTCGACAAGTCCAGTGGTTGGTTTTTCCGCTTAGCAGAAAGAGATTTCCATGGGGTGATTTCTCCTGCTTTGTCAAGAACTTTTTGCGTCAAGGGGAAATGAAACCCAAATCTTGAGATGGGGAGATCAGAAATAGTTTGTGAGACTGTGTCAAGATTGTTCATTTCGTCAGATCAAAATGTGGATTCCTCGGCGAAGGGTGGCGTCCTGATTCGCCACATCCATTTCATGGACGTTTCATTTATAAACAGAAGGCCAGGCGAAAGATTTCAGAGCATGTGTTGAGCATTTGAGTGGTGCGGATATGATCGTGTGAGTCTCAACGCAGAGGGACAGCGCTTTTGCCCAAAGAAAAAGGAAAATAAGGAGCGGGATGGTTCACTACGTCGTCTTCAAATTTGCAGCTCAGCAGAAGAAAATGGCAAGGGCCCAACAAATCGAGAAAGACAAGCTAAGAATTGCTGGTTTAATCTTTCCGTGCTCACCTACAGATACAACGTTTCTCAATATCTATGCGATGGGTTTGAGTAATCTGAGCTTCAACTTTCCTTCAGAAGTCCAAAAGCCAAACCATGGTCTTCAAATTCGACACCGTTGATCTCACTGAAGATCCTGCCAATTGTGACTCGGACTTCCCTTTGCTTCTCGATCATGGACGATTATTCAGCTGAGCAACAACTCCACAGAACGATTAACTGGGAGGAAGAGAAGGGTGTTTCCAAGGAAGCCAGTTTCTTTAGCCTCAGCTTTCTTAGCACCGAAACAGGCGGGACATAAGATTATCTCGATCCAGAGTACTCCAACAGTGGGAAGTGTTCAGTGAAGAGCGATATCTATAGTTATGGGGTGATCTTCTCGAGCTCATCAGAAGTTCTCCAGGGCTGCTGCTACCTGAATGGGCAGGCGTGCTTTTCAAAGATAAAGAGTTGGAAAGGTTAATCGATGCTGACATAAGGAGTGGGCATAAGGAAAGCAAAGTCAAGAAAACCATTCAGCTAGCTCTACTTTGTGCGTAACTCGACCAGAAAGACAATCTAATATGGTGGAAGTAGTCCAAATTCTTGAAGGGGCTATTAGCTCGGGGAGGTGGGAGGAGTACCAAAATGATGGCAGCCCAAACTTTCATATTAACGTGGCGGACTCTGCATCTTCTCTTCGTCACAGAGACTTATCAATCCCACATCCCCTTCCATGGAGTTGTTGCTAGACTGAAAGATCGCCGATGAGAGTGTCCTGATCCCGAGAATTACATCACTTCTATAGTATCCTGGACAATGATTGTGCTGCTTTTATGCTTTTCCACATATGTTCATTTGTTCATTCTTTGGTTGTTATGCAGCGAGACACTTCATCCATTTTCTTTGGCTAACACCCACCCCATGATATGTTCAATGATTCATAAATCTCCAAGATGTTGTACCTCCGCACCTGTTTCTAAAAGGCAGCCTGTTGGGCTAGATTAAGCTGAATCAAAATAAATAAGTAAATTCCGTCGAAGGGAAAATCATTGAGATAAGCTAGGATTCATGGACTCAATACAAAAGTTCCCATGGTAATTCAGAACTACCATAGCTTTCATTAGAAATGCAGCTAGAGATAGGTTTCCTCATATGAAGTAACATAATTAGTTCCATTTGATTCCTTCCTTTGATTTGGAAGGGCTTGTGGAGCAATTTCCTGGGTTTATACTGAATCTGCACTAATTGATTGGAATCGGTGTAAGAGAGAATTAATAAGGAATTGGAAAAAAGAGCATAACTTCAGTAACGAAAGTAAATTTTTTTCCTTTCGTTTTTGATATGGAAGTCATTAGTTGGCATTACTCAGGGAACAAAGGAATGTGATTCATTACACCTCTTGCTCCAGTTGTTCTTCAACCAAATGAAGGTGGCTTGCTTGGGATTATAATTCACCTTAATAGCTGTTGTCGGTGTCAGCCAAGGTGTTCGTAAAATTCTAAACGCAAGTGCACGTATCGAACAAGTAATATAATGATGAGATAAAGTATCGTCCCACGGAGATCGATGATTAATAAACCAATTAAATACTAAAATAGACTAATTCTAAAATTTATCTAACAAATTAAAATATAATTAAGAATGAATTAAAAACGAAATTTGTTGACTAAATGCAGTAAAATCAATCAGATAAATATGTTAGAATATCCAATTTCACCATAACCACTATATATGAATTTCAGATTGTTGTGAATACAAGAACGATATCAAACATGTGATAGCGGAATTTCCTAATCTATTTACTATCCTATCTCTAGGTATAGCAAACCTACTCAGCTTATTAATCCACTATATCTCTATGTGAATTAAAATAAACATGAGTGCATTAAAAACTATGAATATTCCCGGTTTACAATTAGTCTTTTGGATCACCTTATTACCAAAAGCTACACAAATAACGCGATATATTTCTATCCACGTTTAATTCATGATTATATATTATAATGAACAATTGCATATTATTACCTCTCGTCTCAAACATGCACATCGATCATTCAAGTGGTGGCCAGTCACTCAAAAGCATTAAACGCAATAATATATAACTCATATGAATGAAATCAATTGTAAAACATAAAAATCATGAAATTCATATCATCATGGTTAGGTTACATCATAGCCCTAACAAAAGAAAATTAGAACATAGTAGAAGAAAAATTAAAAATATAAATCAAACCCAGCATCTTGAATCAAATAACAAGAATTCTGTCACCACTTTTGTCTTTTCTTCAAAATACTTGAAAAAACTCTCAGAATAATGGAAAACGATCTAACTAAAAAACCCTAGCCGCTCTCTCTTCCTATTTATAGGAAATCTAAAATATCTATCTCTCAATGTTTGCAGATAACATCGGGAACAAAATCAAGAATTTCCCGATTTGATATCCATCTTCCATTGCTGCTTTTATTTGAATTCCCGATAATTGCCATTCTTTTCCTTATCTTCTCCATATCTCATTATTCTGCATAAACAAGAAAAATTTAAATAATTAGAAGGAAATCCAAATGTTTTCTCATAGATAATGCATTAATTGTTGCCTAAATAGGTAAAATAACTATTTTTATAGAGTTATCACAAGGAAATGGGCTGAATTGAATTCAGACGCAACACAGAAATTCTATCAGTTGGACTAAATTTCCCAAGGAAGTTCGGTGCCAAGAGGGGAAATAGCTTTGGGGAGAAGCGAAAGCCACCAAGATGACTGACTTGTTGGAGTCATTTCTCTGTGCAAAGGGGAGAATTACATGCATGATATGCAACCTCCGCAAAACGTGTGGAACCCCACTAGGCTTAATTTCATTGGATTTGATAAGAGCAGGTGTGTGCTTCGTTCTAGGATTTTACTAAGAAGCATCCTGTTCAGGCATGACAGATCACCAAAATATAGAAGCGTGAATATCCAGACGCAGCTCAGGCTCATCTCTGCAGCTCTTATTCCTTCCTTCTTCTGTTCCCGTTTGCAAAAAAATAAATTTGAGCAATCCGAGCTTAATTTCAGTGGTGTTTTAGAAGGGTGAAGAACCATGTGTAAGAGTTTTTTTTTATATGAGCTACATTGATTGAGATTGTAATTACCGTTTTACGCGTTGGTTTAATAAGGTAAAGCATAAGGTTTTCTTAATGGTCGAATATGGGCCTGGTATTGTGTGGGCCGAGTTGGGCTGCCCGCCCGTGATGAGAGGCATCGTCAAAACTCTATAAATAAGCGTAAGGTCCTCCTCTAAAGCCTCATCCTTCCAAAATTCTCTCTCAACTCACATAAGGCAAGCTGTGAGTGGCGGTCTCATCGAGAAGAAGATCTTCGGCGTTAAAAGCTCGAATTGCTGTTGGATCATCGTCATTTCCGCATAAAGAACAATGATTCCTAATAAGGTATACAAATCTTCGTATTCTCTACCAACATGTTCGTTTTTCTAGCTACGACGATCCTGGAAAGCCGCTCCGACGGCCAACACCATGACCTTCAAGTTTTCAATGATCTATCTCACTGAAGATCCTCCCAATTTTGATCTGCATTTGCCGCCTGCTTCTCAGTCATTGACGATTTTCTGCCACTTGATCCTGCTGGCTGCAGTTTCATCAAATCTATAACATCCTGCCAGTCTCTGCCAGAGCTTCTCTGCGCTTGGCTACGCCAGCTTCCAACTTTGGTTGCTGAAGGCCAAGCGAATTGATCCCGTGTCCTGAGGAAAGACGCCTTAAAAGGTTCACTGTCCACAAGCTGAAGGTCGCTACCAACAACTTCAGTGAGACAAAGAAGGTGGGTGAGGGTGGGTTCAGTCGTGTGTACGAAGGACTCTTCGGGGACGGCTCCAGGGTGGCGATAAAAGACTCACTAGACATCCCGCTCTGGGATTGATACTCCGTGCCGAAGTAAAATTGGGGAACATGATTTGGCATCGGAATCTGCTTCCCGTTCATGGCTATTGTTCATCATCGAAACATGGAGAATACACCTTCGTGTACACTTTCATGGTGAACGGAATCCCATACTCCCTTTTAAGAGGACAGTCAACGGAGAAGCCCCCACTCGATTGACCCGCGAGGAAGAAGATAGCAGTTGGAGCCGCGAGAGGGATTTCCCATTTGCATGATCTGAGGATAATTCACAGGGACGTTAAACCCGCTAATATAATGTTGCATGAGGACTTTGAGGCTCGTATTGGAGATTTTGGGTCGGCCTTGTTCATGGACGATTACAAAGAGAAGGCTGTTTCCGAAGGAGAACCCAATGGTGGAGACGCTTATTTCATGTCCAGCACAGTATGGACAATTGGTTACCAGGATCTAGGGAGCTTTACCGGAAGATACTCAGTAAAAAGCGATGTTTATTGGTTTGGCATGACGCTTCTTGAAATCATAAGCCCTCGAAGAGTTTGCGAAACAACCTGCCTGGATGGAAATGAACTGGTGCTGCCTTAATTGGCGCATGCCCTTCTAAAGAACGAAAAGCTGGAACTGCTAGTTCATACCAACATGCCGGGTGGCTATAACGAGGGTGAAGTCGAGAAAACTGTTCGCCTCGCTCTACTTTGCACGCAATTCAGCCCCAAAAAACGACCTTATATGGCTGAGTCCTATATCTTGAAGGAATCATTAGCTTGGAGAAAAGATGGGAGGAGTATCAAACTGATGCCACGACGCAATCTGGGAAACCAAACTTGGATTTGAGTTCGAGCGACTCTACTTCTTGTCACGGTGAAGAAGAATTATCTGGTGGTAGATGATCCTTCCAGGAACCTGTTGCTGGAGATTCAGCCGTGAGATTGTGGTCAGCTTGGGCATCGGATGGATTAATCTGTTGGTTCTGGTGACTTTTGCTTTTCGTTTCTTTTTCTTCTCCGTATTTTGGAGTGAGGATACTACGTGTTTTACCATTTGGTTCATCTCTGGATAATGAGATTGTAATGCATATTACCTCTTTAGTACTTCACAAACCCAGAAAAAGTAGCGCCTCGAAATTTTTGTGTTCAAACTTAACCGGTTATTTGACGCGATCGATTTAGATCAAATCGCGTGTAAATGAATGGTGGTGCATAAAACCGTACCACAATAATTTGATGATACCTGCCCATCTCAACTTCTTTTAGCTCTCTCTGCTTTTTCGAATTAAAAAAAAATATGAATTTTATTACAAATATACTGAGGGATGGAAATAAAAGAGGGAGACTATGTCTTTGAAGGAGGTAATTTGTTCCGTATGGGTATGGCTCGTGCGCGAGAAAATAGATTGTGGTAACTAACTACTGGGGTGTGACTCATTCTTTCTGACAAAAAAGCACGGGAATTCTGCTCCTCGGTGAGCAGGCAGCAGTTCAGGGGCCGCCCCAACGAGGCCCTTAAGACGTCGAAGGACTTTAATTTGGGCCCGTATTTTATTAGTAATTTAGGTTTGTGCTCATGAAATACTATAGAGTTTAATTGAGAGTTAAAATGAAGATGTGATATGTGTTCATTATAGTGAAATTTTTTACTCGATGTAGCCCTAATTTAAGGTGAACAAGATAAATCTCATGTCTCAATTTCTCTTTCTTGCCTTACTATCTAGTTCATTATGTTTGTGCCCCTGATTCTATCAATAAAAAGGTGTGGTTTTTGCTGTTCACGTATAGCATTTGATGGTTACAAAAAGTGTATATTCATTTGAGCATATACTCGTATCGTATTTTAGTATAACTATTCTATGAATTATCGATTGTAATTTTCTCATATAGCCACCTAAACGCTTCCACACTAGACACATGGTATTAAAGCCACGTCTCCATACCCCATACTCAGTAAGGAGGTGCCCTGTGTACAGTAGAGGGGATCCTGGGAGAGAAGCAAGCTAACCGAGAGATCAAAACAAAAAGAAATGTGCTTTGAACATGGAGTCCTCCTAGCATTCATTATTGGAAAGGGCAATTTAAATTTTTTGGTACGGTGTGTTTTCAGCCATTTTGGGTGTGGATTTAGCTTCCTGGTTCTGATTATCGTTGTGACGGATTTGAGTAATCTGAGCTTCAATTTTCCTTCTAGAAGTACAAAGCCGAACCATGGTCTTCAAATTCACCACCATCGATCTCACAGACAGTCCTCGCGATTTTGACTCCGACTTGCCACCTGCTTCTCAATCATTGATGGTTTGCCTACTGTATATTCATGGTTGCAGTTTCAAGAAACCCATAACATCCCTCAGGGTGCTGCCAGGGTTTCGCTGCGCCTGACAATTCAGGCTTCCGAATCCGGTTGTTCATGTTGTAGACCAAATGAATCTCTCCAGTTTCCTAGTTCTGATCTGGAGCTCCGGCGAGGACGCCTTCAAAAGGTTGCTTTCGGTGAGCTACAGGCAGCTACCAACCACTTAAGCGACGAAAAGACTGTGGGCAGGGGCGGGTTTGTTGCACTGAAGGTGGTTGCTCATGCTTCCTCAGCATTTGCCTTTCCCTTTCTTTGATCTTTTTAAAGGGTTACTGTGATTTTGAAGTGAAAATGAGAAACTCTTGCAGGTACAAAAGCCGGGCTTCCCTAGGGACTTTTACATGCGTCGGCAACATGACCTGCGGATCATAGATCCTCATGTATGCTGTTTTATGTAGGCTTTCTTCCTTGTAGCTGTTATTTGATACTGCCTACAGATCACTTTCAAGAAACTTTTGTATTTCAGGGGCATGCCTTTGGTTTTGCCCATAAAATGCACGTCTACTCATTCTGTAGCATTCTCATTTGTGATTATTTATCCCATGGGACACTCCGGGTAGGCATATGACTTTCCTATTCATGGTTTGCTCAAGTCATAACTTTTCCAGAATATCCCTTGAATATAACATGCAGGATGCCACATAACTCCTGTTTGGTGATTACCAAGACCATGGAACAGAACACTTGAAATTTTTTTGGTAGGCTTTATTATTTATGTGGAGAACAGAAATCCCTGGCTCTAGCATAAGGGCACCTTCATTTAACAAGCGAATAACCTATACCATAAATCATAATGCTTATCATTCTAATACCACTGGCCTTCAGGATAGCCCGGGGAGAAATCCTAGGACATGCGATTATAGTCCAATGATTCAATTTCAAGATTCTTGCACCATGACTATAAGAAAATATACTCCTGTGATTTGACGTCAATCTTGTCATAGTATTTTACTATCTATACCCCCAAAAGCAAAAAAATGTGTCACAAAACTGATAAATATCATCGGACAATGATAGAAAAGTGAAGCATCCAAAAAGGCAAAGAGAAAGATTTCTCTCTAAGATAGCTTCCAATCCGTTAGTTAGTGCCCTGGTGAACTGCAATGTCACGGAAGAAGAAGCAAACATGCAAGAGGAGATGGTAAGTAACCGACCTTTGAATGTACTCAGGAGCCCTGTGTTCGAAGTGAGTACCACCACCAGGGAACCGCCACAGCTGATTAAACTCATGGACCCAATTTTGTCCTCCTTTCACTTCAGCAAGACGCGCATGATTCACATTCGTCCGCCAGACATAATCCCTGCTGAGTGGCCATCTTATTGGTATCTTATAACCTTCTGGCGTAGGAACCAAACAAAACAGATGCTTTTCAGGTGGAGGGCAATGCCTCTCAGGCTCTTCCCTTCACGATAGATTTAATGTAGGCAGCAATTCATTCACATAGTTTACATCATGGCAAGGGATATATTCATTAAATGTCAATGGGCACACATTCATCCCATTTTCGGGGATCACAAGAGGTACTTTTCTGTAAGTGAGTTCAACTTTGTCTGAAAATGCTGACGGCCCTGCAAATGTCAAAAGGGAAAATTGATGCAATTTCACAGAATTAAGACAGTGAGAATCCAAATTCATCAACTTCAGTTCAAGCTGAACTTCCCTAAACCCCAAGATAACTTCTATAACATGAAAGATGATGACATTCCAGGTTAGTGACACATGATCTAGCTCTATCAAGCTCTGATGAAGTAGTATCTTAAATCAGTTACAACAAACTAACATAATCGGCAGTCGAGAAAACAACTTTAAAGAGGGGAAGAGGATTAGGTTGCATAATCAAAGCCATCCATCCATAACAGCTCTGTGGATGCCGCATGAAAGATGCGCTGGTTTCGTTAATTAATCACCAGCTCAATTCTAGAAGGCAAGTTTCCCTCGAGCTGCTGTAGAGCATGTTCTCTAGGTTCCTTCACTTTTTTGCACCCCGTCCGTGATATATTCTTCCTCACAGAGATTCACCACTAACTTCTCCAGAGCAATGGCGTTATCGATAAAATAATTCACTAGTTCCAAATCGCAAGGTCGACCATAATAATTATTAAATTCCACCACCTTTAGGAATTGATGGGGAGGTCCAACAACTCTTTTAAGTTATCTCAGACTGCAAAGCATGTCCATCGGGTACATCAACTGTGGAAAAAGAAGAATGCCGCACATGAGTAACAATAACGGCATTGGGAAATGCTCGTAGAAGAAAGAACTCTCAGAGTAGAAAATTTCTGTGTGGATGGTCACATCTAGTAGATATTAGTCACATGATGTCACAACAACTCACCGATGAGAGAGACTCCAACAAGATTCAACAGTGACTTGGTTCATTAAATTCGATCCTACCACAACAATCTAATGCCTAAATAGACGAAGACTTGAATGAGGCCCGAAAACCTACCTCTACTACAAAACTCCGCAAGCAGGGAAATGCCTCAATCAAGGGAGTCAACGGAAGTAGACTTGAATCTCCATATCCTT
Organism: Eucalyptus sideroxylon; assembly: GCA_014182405.2. Taxonomy (NCBI): domain Eukaryota; kingdom Viridiplantae; phylum Streptophyta; class Magnoliopsida; order Myrtales; family Myrtaceae; genus Eucalyptus; species Eucalyptus sideroxylon. The sequence goes on from CM024552.2 coordinate 983,814, forward strand.
CAAATCTCAGTTCCAATTGCTTGATGCTTGTAAATTTAGGCAATTGACGTCGATGAAGCCGTACTCTTTCCTGCATATTGTAGAGAGATAGAGAATCAAAAGGCAGCATGGATTGTAATAAGGAAATATCCATAAGGAAATAACTTATGAAACCTTAGGAAAGATCAGTCAGTGCTCTTACAGGAAAAGGCATAGTAAGTAAAGTTTCATGATCTGCAGACTAGAATATCTTGAAAGCTCAGACACGATCAAATCCACTTGTCTCGCACTAAATCCTTCAATGGACACCTCGGACAGCCGGGGGACATTGTCCAAATACCATATAATTTGTTCTTCAAATCCTCTGTAAGTGAAGGACCATCCTCTGTAAGTGAAGGACACTAGATTTGTTGTGTCATAAATCTCGATGAGCTGAAGATCCTTACAAACTCTTATGCACAAGTATTTCAACTTCTGTGACTCGCCAGAAACTCTCAACGATCTCAAGCCACGAGCATATTCCAAAACCAATTTCTCTAATACTGGACAAGCGGCAAGCAATTGCTCAATGAATTCTCTCTCCGCATTCACTGAAATAAGGAGAGCTGTTAAAGATTCCTACAGCCAACGTGCCAAGAAATGGAAGGGCTCAAGCCAAAGTTACCTAGACCTGAAGCCCGCCGTGAACACCCTACATCGGCATCCATAAGTATCTCACACTCTAACACATATGGCAAGCGACTAGGGTCACAATCAGGCTTAAAATCGTCGTAACACGCTGGCATGAAATGTAGATCGAGCACTTTCACCTGTTTTGCCAAAGCAAACCTAATCCAGTGATCGATGCGAGACTTATATGAGTTATTCAGGTCAAAATGTAACACGAATCTTCGTAGAGAGTGCTCTTTTCCACTTTGATGATGCACGACATTGTCCACCCATTCCACATATCTCGCCCTCTCTTTTCCGCTTGCTCGGGGTCATCTCGTTGATATAGCTAGTATGAGAACCTAGAGGGGGGGGGTGAATAGGTATAATACAATTTCCTTGAAGATTGTGCAATATTTAAACAGTTAAAGGATTTGCAACAGTTAAAAATCAATCGCAAGACTGAGTAAGGGAAAGAGAGAATTGAACACTCGGTTTATAGTGGTTCGGCTTGATTCAAGCCTACGTCCACTCTTCCGCACTGACAGCCAATTGGCTGGATTCCACTATGAACAAAGAGCTGTTACAGTGTTGATCTTCCTTGATTTCTTGGTGTAGAAAATCTACCACACTCACTCAAGGTATCACCAAGTACTAACACTCTGTGTATACAATTTCGCTCGAACAGTCTCGACTAACAATCAAGGTTCTTCGACTCGGAATTTTTCTATCGATCACACACTCAAAACAACTAGAACGTCTTCTTTTTATACTCCTTTATGCCATCATAGCCGTTGGCACTTACCAAAGGAATTCCTCCAATCTACCCGTTGGACGGAATCAATTAAGAAGATCATCCGAGCTATTTAAGGAATCTGATGATAGCCCATCAATCCTGTTCGCCCATACAATCAGGATCTTGGTTTCCAAGAATAGAACATACCAAGATTATTTCGTTGACCATCGGATCTTCAATCGATCTTAGATAAGAATTAAAGAATCCGAAATGATTATCCAACCAAAAAATCTATTCCAGAGGATAGGATCGAATCCTCAACCATATACCTCGGCTTTGGATTTCCTTCGTCACTGGATTAGAAAGACTGTCAGTGAGAATAGACTTAAGTCTTGAGTCTTGAGTCTTAAGTCTTGAGTCTTGAGTCTTGAGTCTTGAGTCTTGAGAGAACAAAGTCTTCAGACTTTAAATTGTCGGTCTCCGAACATCCAGACTTAGACTGAAAGAAACGTTTTGTCAGCTTCAAAATACTCTGGAAAGATTTCTCCAACACTCGTAACTTCTCCAATAAGTCCAACCAGTCGAAATCAAGGTCGGTGAGAAGAGAATTATACAAGTGCCTCCATCTCCGGGAAAGAACACAAGTCGCTTGTGCTTCTCTAGATGTCAATAGAGATAATATACGGTCTATAACTTGTTCGGGCAAACAGCTGATTCGATCCTGGATTGAGTTTCACCAAGAGCAACAAAAATAAATAAATAAATAAATAAATAAATAATCTGGAAATAAGATGCAGGGAAAACAGGAAGCACGATAAATTCAACTACAAACATACCAAAAGAAAAAAAAAATGTCTGGCACAACAAGACCGAATCCCTGGTAGAAAAAACTAGAATACATCGGACACCAACAAAAAAACTCAACAAGGCTAGACTGCACGAAACGAAGAGAGACAGAGAGACGTTACCTTATACTTATAGTCAGGTTCGGCTTCGGATTCAGAGCGGGGACTCTTTGGAGATGAAGAATCCATAGACGCGGGCAAAATTTACCTCCCGTTTTGGCTTCCGCAGAAACCCTGGGTTTTCCTGCTCCGGAGACACGAAGCAGTTTTCCTGTTTGAGTCCAGACGGTTTTGCCGATCAATTCAAAAGAAGAAGAAGAAAGAAGTAGTAAAAGCGACCAAAACCCCTCAATTTTGCCAAACACTCCAAACTTTTTTTACAGAAAAAAACTATTTATAAAACACATTAATAGTATCAAAAAAGAAGGCCAAAGAAAGGAGAGCAAACAAACTATCAAAAAAGAGCCAAGTTAAGAGACAAGTAAGAAAGCTTGAAGGCACTCTAAGCAGGAGGACCGAAAATAGAAGCATCAAGACCCCAACAACGCTGAAGCCTCCTATTCCTTGGGTTGTCTACCACATTGCTGTAGGTAAGAGCCTTGTCCTTAATCACTTTGATGAGATTTCTTCAAAGCCGGCAGCTCCAAGGACTCCCCTGAAAGATGATGCTGTTGTGCTTCTTCCAAATTAAGTGACACATGGCACTAAAAGAAAAACGGGCAATACAATGAAGAAAGTCCTTGCTGGGAAGGAATTTCAGTGCCCAAAGAAGATTCTCCGACCAGGACCTGTTTCTCCATGGAAGATTATATCTCGCAGCCCAAAAAAAAAAAAAAAAAAAAAAACGAAACTAGCCGAGACGTGACAATCAAAGAACAAGTGATCAATAGAATCCGGTTTGAGGTTGCAAAAAGCACAAACTCCACTATTAATTCTACCATATGAAAGAAGAAGAACTTAAGTGGGTAAGCGATTGCGAATAATAAGCCAAAGAATAAATTGGAATCTTAGAGCAATCGAATAATTCCATATGAGTAGAGCCCAAGGAACATGATCCTTCTTCCTTCTAATAATATTCCAAGCTGAGGCGACCATGAAGACACCCACAAAGCTTTGATAAGGAGAAAGTCAAATATTCATTCGTCAGGTCACATATGCTTTTGTAATGATACCCAATAAAAAGTCGACACGTGAATATGTTCCGCACTATGTATACTACTCTGAAGTTCATCCCTTCGTGCTTAAATAACACAAACCTGACGTGCATAACTACACTTTAACATGATAGCAAAGTGGAGTAGTTTTTACAGCTACTGATTTTTGTAGAGAGAGGAACAAACTCAAGTAAACTTTACACATACTTCCCCAAAACTACAAATAATTGAAGGCAAGACGGATCCGATAGGAAGCAACAAGGCAAATTAAATCCGACACTTCAGTCGAAAGTGGAGATCTTAAACGAGCCGTGTTATGAATTTTTCATGCATATCAAAACGGCACTTCCATAACAAAATGAGCCTCATTTGGGGTTTTGGGTGAAGTTATCGATAAGCTCTCCCAATGGGCCCATAGCCTACCAAAATTTTCCAAGCGAACCGCTTTTGGTGTTAGACCAAAGAAGGTAAATGGCCGTTCCACTTTCGACTTCTGGATCTGGTCACCAGTTGCCAAAAAAATTAATCTTCTCCTTTTCATACTCCTGCTCACTTTAAAATTTGAGTTAGGCTTGCGAAGTGAGCTACACTTTCTTTTTTTTTTTTTTTTTAGCATACTCGTCTTCATGGAAACTACTCAATAGCTTAATTCCAACAATTATCGTGGGAGGAGAAATTCATGTTTTTTTTTTTTGTCTTGTCGACATCCGATTTTACAAAATTCTTAACATAGCATTTATGAAAATAGCATTTACCCATTTACGCGTTCATCGAATGTAGACTTATTGATAAGTTAAAATTAATAAGTTGTACTTTACGTGGACTTGCCCAAGATAATATTGTCTCTAGACAATCATTTTGCTTGCAATCGGAGGTTGGATTCAAAGCCAACAAGTTGCATATCCTAACGGAAAAAAGACAAAAAAAAAAAAAGAAGAGAGAAATCGAAAGAACCTTTTATTACTGATCGGCCGACAAGTGCATAGCATTTGGTTAATTATCTAATTATGGGAATCCAATTAGATTAGCTAGCGACGCCATCACTATGGATTCTAAATTTTGAACGTTTGCAGAGTTGGCCAAAGCAATAAAGGACATGATAACTGTTAAAGCACAAAGGTCAGAACCACAGTCTACAAATACTGATGGAAGTAAAGAAACAGAGCAAAACAAGTTAAAGCAAGAACAGAGCAAAGTAAACTGAAGCTGAAACAAGGCTGAGCTGGTGATCCGAAAGGAAAAGCAAAGGCTGAGCTGGTGATCCGTGAAGAAGCTGAGGTGGCAATCCAGAAACAGAAGATTGACTGCAGCTATGCCAAGAACCGTACAAGTGTCAATATAACAGTATAGTTAGTTTGATGATTCAATCTTGTAACAAAATACTGTTAAGTCTGTTTTGAAAAGAAGTTTTTGAACAAAGATATAAAAGCTTCGCTATTGTAACAGAAGCGAGTTGTAGAACAGATGATTCTCTCAATTCTCTCAATTGCTTTCATTTTCTTTGAAATAGAACTATAGTTGATTGTATAGATTGAGAGAAGTAGAAAAGAGAGATCTTACTTGATGTAATTGTTCGATTCAGTTCTATCAATATACAGAGTTCTTTACCTCATATGCAGTTCATCTTTGATATCTGCATCTTCACATGGTATCAGAGCATACTTCCTGGTAGTTTGTGATCTTCTTTCTCCATTACTGAAAGCTTGTACAAAAAGCTTGTATAGAGGCTGCATGATCAAGATCAACTGTGAGTCAGAAGAATCGATATCCAAAGGTTTGATTTTAGATACTCAAAGGTCACCTACTTGTTTTGTCATAGCTTCAAAGTGTCTCGGTATATAGAATGACAACCAGAGTGCAGAAGTATTCATTTCCGATTCATGTGAATATAGCAATTTTTGTTACAATCAAGCTAACAGAGGAGAATTTTCTACTATGGCAAGCTCAATTTCATAGGTTTCTAAAGAGTCAAGATTTAATCGGGTTTATTAATGGTGAAACATCTCCTCCAGCACAAAAAATACAAGCTGAGATTGAGGGAAGGCAAACACAAGAAATAAACCCTGAGTATCTAGATTGGATAAAGACTGATCAGTTAATCTCATCTTGGATAAGTGGAGCGGTATCTGAGAATATTCTAAGTCTCGATAATTGGCTTAGAGACTTCATTCGAGATATGGCAAACTCTTATAAATCGTTTCACACAGAGATCCGTAGCAAAGGAATTCGAATTAAGAGGGAAATTACAAGTCGCGGGAAAAGAGATAGATCATTGAGTGAATATCTTCGAGAGTTCAAGTCCATTTGTGATCAGTTAAATGCTATTGGAAAACCGGTTGATGACATAACCAGGATGTTTGGAGTTCTTGAAGGGTTAGGATCAGAATATGAAAGCTTTAGAACAACCATGTACTATCTCAAACCTCAACCAGAATATGATGAGGTTATTTCTCAACTTGAAAGGTTTGAGACTAGGCTACAAACATATTCTGTAAATCAATACAATACTAACCTAGCATACTATGGACAAAGAAAGACTGGAATAAGTCAGCAAAGGCCAAATTTCAGAAACCAAAGAGAAAATATTCGAGGTGGGCATAACTATGGCAGAGGACAAATTACTAACAGAAGGAATAATGGGAGTAACTTTTCTAGGTCAGGAAGGAATCATCAATATCAAGAGAATAACCTGAATACAACACAGCAAGATCAGGTTATTAAGGACAATTGGTCTAACTACGGACAGGGTTTTAGACCATATACAAATCCTTCTCAAAGGTATCAAGGTGTTAGATCCTACCCACCACAAAGCTCAATTAGCAACAAATATGTGCAGAGCTCGAAACCAATAAGTAATGGTCCTCTGGAATGTCAAATTTGCAAAAGGCCAGGACACATAGCTCTTCGATGTTGGTATCGTTTTGACAACTCATATCAAGTAGAAGAAATACCAACTGCATTGGCAGCCATGCATATTGAAGAACCTTACGGTACAGAATGGTACCCAGACACAGGAGCTACATCTCACATTGCTGCAGAACCTGGTATGCTTCACGACTACTCTGCATATAGTGGTACTGACACTGTTATGATTGGAGATGGATCCTGTTTGTCGATTTCAAATATTGGTAATGGAATACTGCATACAAAAACAAGCATATTACCATTAAAAGATGTGCTAGTAGTTCCTAAAATAAAAAAGAATCTGATTTCTGTATCAAAGTTAACAGATGACTATCCCTGTTCTCTTATTTTTGATAAATATGTGCTTTATATGAAGGACAATTACAACCATACAACAGTGAAGCTAGGAAGGAAAATCAAGGGGCTGTATCAAGTGGACCCTAAAATCACAGAAGTTCACTTCACTCAGGTTCAACAGGAAGTGGGAGAAGATGTCTGGCATCAAAGGCTTGCTCACACCAGTTTAAAAACAATGAAGCTTCTATGAAGTCAACAACTCATTCGGTATAATTCAAACGCTCAAAGCATGTGTAGCAGTTGTCAAATTGCTAAAAGTTCAGCTCTACCTTTTTCATCTTCAGACTATACATCTAGTGCTCCCCTAGAAAAGATACATTGTGATGTTTGGGGACCTGCACAAAGTGCAATCTGTTCAACAATTTCGCTACTATGTCATTTTTGTGGATGACTTTTCTCGATATAGCTGGATATATCCAATGAGGCAGAAATCATAAGTTTATGATGTTTTTGTCCTATTTCAAAAGCTGGTGGAAAATCAACTTGATCACAAGATCAAAATATTTCAAAGTGATGGAGGAGGCGAGTTTACTAATATCAAACTTTAGAATCATTTACAGCGAAGTGTGGTATAAAACAGTATTTCCTGTCCTTACACACCAAAACAAAATGGAATCTCTGAAAGGAAGCATTGACATGTGATTGAATTAGGCATGGCAATGTTATATCATGGTAGAGTACCTTTGAAATATTGGGTAGATGCCTTTATGACAGCAGTCTATATCATCAACATCCTTCCTACAACAAAGCTACACATGACTTCACCTCATTATAAACTGTATAAACAAAAACTAGATTATGCTCATCTACGAGTTTTTGGATCTGCCTGTTATTCTTGCCTCAGGCCCTATAGACAACATAAATTCGATCCAAGATCTCTCATATGCATTTTTCTGGGATATAGTGAGAGACACAAAGGCTACAGATGTCTCTTACCTACTAATGGACATGTCTATATCAGTAGACATGTAGTATTCGATGAGACAGTCTTTCCTTTTACTCAGTTAGTCACAGCTGAGCATCAACAAGGATCTGCACTATACAGCCAATGGACAAGAGGAGTCTCTAGATTCCATAATACAGAACAATACCAGTCAAAAGTCAATAAGCCTATTGAGCACTTGCAAAATACTAGATCAACTCATATAGTTCCTGATGTACAAGACAGTGGACTCAGTACAATTGATTCGATAAATATACCACAAGGGAATACAGTACCTGGTAATGTGATGCAGAATGTTTCTAATAATGCATCAGCTACTCTTGAACTATCTCCTGTAGCTGCAAATACTGAGGAAGTAGAATATTCGAATCAAGAACCTGTTCCAATACCACAAAGTGATACAGAGCAAACTCAAAACACTTATGCATCAGGAAATACACAAGGTATTTGTTCTATCCATCCTATGCAAACTAGACTGAGATCTGGAATTGTTAAATCAAATCCAAAATATGCGTGTCTAGCTGAATACAAAGTTCCTAGTGAACCAAAATCAGTAAAATCAGCTTTGGCAGACAAGGGATGGTATCAAGCAATGCAAGATGAAATGAATGCTCTATATCTGAATAACACTTGGGAGTTAGTTCCTAGAACTAATCACATAAATATCATCGGCTGCAAATGGGTGTTTAAGACAAAACTTGCTCCTGATGGCACTCTTGATAGACTAAAAGCTCGACTTGTAGCCAAGGATTTTCACCAAGAAGCAGGTATCGATTTTATAGAAACTTTCAGTCCTGTAATTAAGCATGCTACAATTCGACTAGTCTTGTCTGTAGCAATGATGAAACAATGGGAAATTCATCAACTTGACGTTAAAAATGCCTTCTTACATGGTACCCTAAGTGAAACAGTCTATATGGAACAGCCTCCTGGGTTTCAAGACCCACAGAGACCTCATCATGTATGTCTCTTCAAGAAATCCCTCTATGGACTTCGACAAGCCCCTCAAGCTTGGTTTGAAAAGTTCAGCAATTTCTTACTAGAGTATGGCTTCTTCTGTAGCTCCACTGATCCATCATTGTTTATCCTACATCGGAAAAGAAACAATTCTCCTATTGCTGTATGTTGATGACATCATTTTAACTGGAAGTTCATCTTACATGCTCTCTAACCTCATCAACTCTTTTGGTCTTCAGTTTCACATGAAAGATCTAGGTGCACTTCATTATTTTCTTGGCATTGAAGTTAAGCGTGCTTCTGACAATCTGTTTCTTTGCCAAACGAAGTATGTAATTGATCTTCTGAATCGAGCTCATATGCTGGATTGTAAACCAATCTCTACTCCACTTTCATTGAGACCAAATGGTTTGCTTACTGATCCTATTCTTCTGTCTAATCCAACTGAGTATCGAAGTTTGGTCGGTGGTCTCCAATACCTCACACTAACTCGACCAGATATTACCTATGCCACAAATGTACTATGTCAGAAGATGCAGCAACCTACTCTTACAGACCTTCAGAAATTAAAGAGAGTATTAAGATATATAAAAGGTACTGTTGATCTTGGAATATTCATCCATTCCGAAGCACTATGCATCTCTATGGTTACTCGGATGCGAGATTGGGCTTTGTGCGATACTAGAAGATCAACCACTTTGGTTTCGCACATATCTCGGATCCAATTTAATCTCTTGGGCAGCAAAGAAGCAACCAACAGTAAGTCGATCCTCTACAGAAGCTGAGTATCGTGCCCTTGCTTCCACTACAGCTAACCTCACTTGGATCAGTTTTGTTCTACGAGACATTAGTTGCCCTCTTAAACCTCCTATTCATCTATACTGTGACAATAAGTCAGCCATCTCTCTCACTGTTAATCCCATCTTACATGCTAGAACTAAACATGTTGAAGTTGACTTCCACTTTGTTCGGGAAAAAGTTTCCTCAGGTTCATTACAGGTACGATATGTTCCAAGTAATTGCTAACTAGCTGATATCTTTACTAAACCTTTGTCACGACTAGTACATCATCATATGCGAGTCAAATTGGGAATTAGTCGTCTCTCCATTCCCAATTTGAGGGGGAATGTTAAAGCACAAAGGTCAAAACCACAGTCTACAAATACTGATGGAAGTAAAGAAACAGAGCAAAACAAGTTAAAGCAAGAATAGAGCAAAGTAAACCGAAGCTGAAACGGGGGTAGAGCTTGAAATAAGGAAAAGCAAAGGCCGAGCTGGTGATCCGTGAAGAAGCCGAGGTGGCAATCCAGAAACAGAAGATTGACTGCAGCTATGCCAAGAACCGTACAAGTGTCAATATAACAAGTATAGTTAGTTTGATGATTCAATCTTGTAACAAAATACTGTTAAGTCTGTTTTGAAAAGAAGTTTTTGAACAAAGATATAAAAGCTTCACTATTGTAACAGAAGCGAGTTGTAGAACAGATAATTCTCTCAATTCTCTCAATTGCTTTCATTTTCTTTGAAATAGAACTATAGTTGATTGTATAGATTGAGAGAAGTAGAAAAGAGAGATCTTACTTGATGTAATTGTTCGATTCAGTTCTATCAATATACAGAGTTCTTTACCTCATATGCAGTTCATCTTTGATATCTGCATCTTCACAATAACAAGGGAGAGAAAGAAAACAAAATAACACGTAATGAAAAAATTGGTTAAAATTGCTAGTATGCATTTTTTCTAGGAGCTAAAAAGATATTTCATTCTTCCAAGGGATAAAAACTCTCACCATCAAGATTTTTATTCACGTGCTCGATAGCAAAACGCGGGAAACCGACCGATGCGTACGGTAAACGCTCAGCAAAGCGAAATGAAGTAGCTTGGCAAGAACAATTAAAAAAACAAAAAACAAAAAACAAAAAACAGCGCCGATCTTTTATTGGTCTTCTCAATCGAGAAATCGTGTGCCTCATAGAGAAAAGAGAGACGAGGAAACGAGCAGTTTCAAATCGAAAAAGCCAACTGGCGAACCGGGTTCTTCTCGTCCCATACAAAAAATTGGTGCTCCAATTCGACGATTTCGACGTAATTCGTCAGTTTGCATGGAATGAAAACATAATGGCGGGCATTTTACGCGTCGAGTAAAAAAGTTCGCTCTTTTTTTTTTTTTTTTTTCAATTTTCTTTTTGAATAGTGAGGAAATTTTTGTCTGCGTATATTTCGATTATATACCATATTTGTTTTTGTCCGCTAGGATATACGTAATATAAAATAAAATAAACAATACTCGATAGTGGGGCTTATGAGTAATAATGAACTGTTCCCCAAACTTCGAGGGAGAGACTTGTACATCATCCTTAATCGTTTTAAACTACTCGCTAATTAGTAGTCAATCTCATATTCACATCACGCGAGTTGTGAGAATGATCTCATGACTGCGTGTGAGTTTGCAAAAGACAGATTGAGATATTTTCCTGAAACGGCATTTCGGGCATAGCTTCAATTATTATGAAAATCTAACACTGGAGTGAGATCAAGTTGACTTCGGTCAATTCTAATTTCGATCGACACGAAATGAATAAGGCAATTCAAAAGCGCGAGGTACAATTCTTAACTTTGGTAAATCCGGCAAGAACATCAATTCTTAAATAATCACTATTGTATCCAAAGATAGACGTGTACATGACTCCGATAGTACCGATCATGTCAAGAAAAATATTTTTTAAAATAATTTATTTTTAGTGAAACAAATATGGCCTATTAATCAAAATCAAGTCCATCTTTTGACTTTGATGTTGCTGTTGTAAATAATACTTCGTGTCACATAAATAAGACTGGATACTCAAGCTTTTAATCTATCCTTTTTAACTCGTTAGCTACATACAATTATTTACATGCTATGTTGCAAGTACGCTACCGTTCTAGACCCGATCTAGACCCACAAAAGTATTACATGGCTAAGGGATTTGATGTCTAAAATGATCCATCTTATGCTATGCGCTATATGGGTATACTTGGTGTCCATGCCCGTAGCATTTACCCATGTGTATCTTCAATGTAATGAGGTTGTAATACGCGGTAATTTGACATAATATGCAACAGTAATCACCTGCATGATGAACTTTGTATGGACAGGGTAGTAATTTTCACCCACGCATTAGTATTCTTGTGCGACCCGCTATAGGCCGCCACAATGGCCAATGGACATCCCACGTCAATCCAGGAACAGCATCATAGCATGATCAGGCGAATATTTGTACCAAGTGACTTGCACTTTCATATACGCACATGGTAGTATTTGCTTTTGAGTACATTATCTAAACCCTAATTAGATAAATCCATTCTCTCCTACTTTCAATCATCAACAAAAGGGGGAAACACAGGAGAAAATTAAGCCAAAAACCAGAAACATCCATCATTCATGGCCTCGCTGCTTCTCATATTGGGTAAAAATCCAGCAGAGCCATTACATAATTTATAAATCAGGAGCAACAAGTAATTAAAAAACCATAAGAAATTCGCAGCCGAAAAAACAACTTTAAAGAGGCGAAGAGAACTAGGTTGCAAAGTCAAAGCCATTTATCCATGATAGCTCTATGAATGCCGCATGAAAGATGCTCTAGTTCCGTTAATTAATCACCAGCTCAATTCTAGAAGGCAACTTTCCCATGAGCTGCTGTAGAGCACGTTCTCTAGGTTCCTTCACTTTTTTCACTCTGTCCGTTATATATTCTTCCTCACAGGGATTCACCACTAACTTCTCCAGAGCAATGGCGTTATCGATAAAATAATTCACTAGTTCCAAATCGCAAGGTCGACCGTAATAATTATCAAATTCCACCACCTTTAGGAATTGATGGGGAGGTCCAACAACTCTTTTAAGTTCTCTCGAACTGCAAAGCATGTCCATCGGGTACATCAACTGTGGAAAAAGAAGAATGCCGCATATGAGTAACAATAACGGCACTGGGAAATGCTCGTAGAAGAAAGAACTCACGGAGTAGAAAATTTATGTGTGGATGGTCACATCTAGTAGATATTAGTCACATGATGTCACAACAACTCACCGATGAGAGACTCCAACAAGATTCAACAGTGACTTGGTTCATTAAATTCGATCCTACCGCAACATTCTAATATCTAAATAGATGAAGACTTGAATGAGGCCCGAAAACCTACCTCTACTACAAAACTCCGCAAGCAGGGAAATGCCTCAATCAAGGGAGTCAACGGAAGTAGACTTGAATCTCCATATCCTTCAAATCTCAGTTCCAATTGCTTGATGCTTGTAAATTTAGGCAATTGACGTCGATGAAGCCGTACTCTTTCCTGCATATTGTAGAGAGATAGAGAATCAAAAGGCAGCATGGATTGTTATAAGGAAATATCCATAAGGAAATAACTTATGAAACCTTAGGAAAGATCAGTCAGTGCTCTTACAGGAAAAGGCATAGTAAAGTAAAGTTTCATGATCTGCAGACTAGAATATCTTGAAAGCTCAGACACGATCAAATCCACTTGTCTCGCACTAAATCCTTCAATGGACACCTCGGACAGCCGGGGGACATTGTCCAAATACCATATAATTTGTTCTTCAAATCCTCTGTAAGTGAAGGACCATCCTCTGTAAGTAAAGGACACTAGATTCGTTGTGTCATAAATCTCGATGAGCTGAAGATCCTTACAAACTCTTATGCACAAGTATTTCAACTTCTGTGACTCGCCAGAAACTCTCAACCATCTCAAGCCACGAGCATATTCCAAAACCAATTTCTCTAATACTGGACAAGCGGCAAGCAATTGCTCAATGAGTTCTCCCTCCACATTCACTCGAAATAAGGAGAGCTGTTCAAGATTCCTACAGCCAACGTGCCAAGAAGTGTAAGGGCTCAAGCCGAAGTTACCCAGACCTGAAGCCCGCCGCGAACACCTTACATCGGCATCCATAAGTATCTCACGCTCTAACACATATGGCAAGCGACTAGGGTCACAATCAGGCTTAAAATCATCGTAACACGCTGGCATGAAATGTAGATCGAGCACTTTCACCTGTTTTGCCAAAGCAAACCTAATCCAGTGATTGATGCGAGACTTATATGAGTTATTCAGGTCAAAACGTAACGCGAATCTTCGTAGAGAGTGCTCTTTTCCACTTTGAGGATGCACGACATTGTCCACCCATTCCACATATCTCGCCCTCTCCTTTTCCGCTTGTTCGGGGTCATCTCGCAACTTCTCCAATAAGTCCAACCAGTCGAAATCAAGGTCGGTGAGAAGAGAATTATACAAGTGCCTCCATCTCCGGGAAAGAACACAAGTCGCTTGTGCTTCTCTAGATGTCAATAGAGATAATATACGGTCTATAACTTGTTCGGGCAAACAGCTGATTCGATCCTGGATTGAGTTTCGCCAAAAGCAACAAAAATAAATAAATAAATAAATAATCTGGGAATAAGATGCGGGGAAAACAGCAAGCGCAAAAATTCAACTACAAACATACACCCCCCCTCCCCCAAAAAAAGAAAAAAGAAAAGGTCTCGCACGAAAAGACCGAATCCCTGGTATAAAATACTAGAATGTATCGGACACCAACAAAAAAAAAAAACTCAATAATGCTAGACTGCACGAAACGAAGAGAGACAGAGAGGTGTCTTCCACCCATCAGAACTATGCTAAAAGACGAAACATTACAAGGAGACGTTACCTTATAGTCAGGTTCGGGTTTGGATTCAGAGCGGGGACTCTTTGGAGATGAAGAATCCATAGACGCGGGCAAAATTTACCTCCCGTTTTGGCTTCCGCAGAAACCCTGGGTTTTCCTACTCCGAAGACACGAAGCAGTTTTCCTGTTTGAGTCCAGACGGTTTTTCCGATCAATTCAAAAAAAGAAGAAGAAAGAAGTAGTAAAAGCGACCAAAACCCCTTAATTTTGCCAAACACTCCAAACTTTTTTTACAAAAAGAAAAAATTTATAAAACACATTTATAGTATCAAAAAAGAAGCCCAAAGGAAAGGAGAGCAAACAAACTATGAGCCAAGTTAAGAGACAAGTAAGAAAGCTTGAAGGCACTCTAAGGAGGAGGACCGAAAATAGAAGCATCAAGACCCCAACAACGCTGAAGCCTCCTATTCCTTGGGTTGTCCACCACGTTGCTGTAGGTAAGAGCCTTGTCTTTAACCACTTTGATGAGATGGTTCTTCAAAGCCGGTAGCTCCAAGGACTCCCCCGAAAGATGACGCTGTTGCGCTTCTTCCAAATCAAGTGACACATGGCTCTAAAAGAAAAACGGGCCATAAAATGAAGAAAGTCCTTGTCCGGAAGGAATTTCAGTACCCAAAGAAGATTTTCCGATCAGGACCTATTTCTCCATGGAAGATTACATTTCACAGCCAAAAAAAAAAAAAAATGAGACTAGCCGAGATGTGGTAATCAAAAGAACAAGTGATCAATAGAATCCGGTCTGAGGTTGCAAAAAGCACAAACTCCACTACTAATTCTACCATATGAAAGAAATAAGAAGAACCTGAGTGGGTAAGCGATTGCGAATAATAAGCCAAAGAATAAATTGGAATCTCGGATGAGTGGAGCCCAAGGAACACGATCCTTCTTCCTTCTAATAATATTCCAAGCTAAGGTGACCGTGAAGACACCCGCAGAGCTTTGATAAGGAGAAAGTCAAATATTCATTCGTCACGTCGCATATGCTTTTGTAATGATACCCAATAAAAAAGTCGACACGTGTATATGACTAGGTGAGTATATAAAAAAATTTTCAAAACTTAACTTCTGTGTCTTCTCTCTCATTTTCCTCCTCTGCCCTACCGCCATCTCCTTCATTCGGTCACCGGCAGAGTCGCCGGTGCAGTGGCTGATTTTGAGAAATGTCAGATAGCTAAAAAGATAGCCAGCTTCATCAAGAACCCCTCCACCTCGAGGCTTAAACAGAACTCGCAGTCTTCGCAGGCCAAGAAATCCAAATCAAAGTGCGTTAAAAGGTTATAAAAATATGTTTTATCCTCATATTTTGCATTGAACTTGAAAATAAACAAATACAAAGTGTGGCTTACCCGGTCTCCACTCACAGAAATACAAATGTGAAGGATGCTGCCGCAACTCCTACGGTAGCGCAAGAAAACCATGCTATCAAGCGGCAGAAGTTGGAAGGAGGGAAATTTAGTTGGTACGGCGTCGGTGATGTGATGAAGCGACTCATTTGAACTTTTCTTTTTCATTTTTTCTTTTTCAGATCTTAAATGTCAAACCGCATATTTTGCCTCACAAATCAAAATTGTGTCTTGCAAGCGGCACTTCCAGTGTATGCAGTCCAGCAGCCAATAAGGCTGAAAGAAGATAGAAAGGTTTGCATTCACCATCGCATTTCATTTTCCATCTCCGTAACTTGTCTAGGTAATGCTGACTTAAGTCAGTTTATTTTGAAAGGTTTACGGAACCAGTAGCGCAGTTCATACCAACGGCAGAAATGATAAAGAAGATCCAGTCCTGCACGAGAGACTTGTCATTACCGCATTTTAGTAGTTCTCTTTCACATGTAAGCGCTAATTTCTCTAGATTTCTCTTTTTGTACACTGTAGTGAACTTTTGCCCTTGGAAACAGGTCCCTTTTGTTCTCTCTTTTTTCCAATTTCTCTACATCGTAAGCCTCGGGATATGGGTGCTTTGATTAAGGGTGCGCATGATAAAATTTCTGTTTCTCGATTTCTTCGTTTCTCTGTTCCCGGAACAGGTTTGGAACAGAAATCCGTTTGGTAACACAATCTGATTTCTCTATTTCTGAAACAGATTTCTATTCCGTAAATAGAGAAATCGAAGAAATCGAAGCTGAAATTTTTAGCTTCTCGTTTCTGAAATAGAAATATAATTTTTTTTTTTCTCAACTTTTCAATTTAGTCCAAAATATTTTAGATCACTAATATTGAAATAGAAATAGAAATAGAAATAGTTAATTTAGTCCAAAATATTTTAATAATTTTTTAATATAATCATTTCAATCAATATTGATTGAAAATCTTAACCATTGGGCCAAATGGTGGGAATTGAATGGACAAGGCTTCATTTGTTGCACGCAAGAGCTTTCACGCATGGTAATAGTCAACTTGCCACATTCATATCTAACGAGTCTTTCTTCACCTACTCTTCTATAGTATGCCAGACAACGGCTCTATCTAGCTAACTATTTTTTTATTCATAAACTTCATATTGAGACGGTAAAAAGGGGTCAAATCATTAGGGTTTCATCCGATTTTTCTTTTATAAGGAAAAGAGATCTAATAAGGAATCTGTTGTTCTTGTAAGAGTGTTGATGAAAATATAGATTTTGATAATAAATTTTTAAATAATCCTAGTGTTGATAATTTTGAAAAAATTGGTGACGATTTTTGAACATGGCGAGGATTTTTTAACAAAATTTGGAAAGAAATTGGAATTAGACTTGAAGTTAGGACTTTTTAGGAGATTAGACTATTATAATCATGGCTATCATTAGACTTATTTGATTAATGTGAAATCAATTTCGGCAAAAACATAACGACATATTCACAACAATTGATTTTCAATTGATTTTTTTTTGCCACGTCGTTTATTTTTCGAAAGAAAATATTACGTAATACAAAACGTAAACACATGTAATAGGAAATTCCATGAAATTGTATTTTCAACTTTTGTAATGTATTAGTATTATTTCGACTATTATTTTGTATTTGAGGATTTCCTATGTTGTCATCTAATCAATTTCTATTCCTAGAAATTAAAATTTTATTCTGTTATCAAACGGATTTTTGTTCCAGAAATAGAAATTTTGAGTCATTATCAAACGGGTTTCTTTGCTCAGAAACTTATCCGGGAATAGAAATCAAGAAATCATTTTGACCAGAAATCAATTTCTGGAATAGAAATTTTGTCATGCGCGCCCTAAGCCTACCGAACTCACACTTACGAGGCTCGAGGAGCCTGAGCTTGAAACAGCACAGCGTATTAGTACAGTCAAGAGTAAAGAGTACTGCGGAGCTTGAGGAAGAGATGATGGCTAAAATTCCAAAGTTGAAAGCTCGGCCATAACAAGAAGGTTATTTCTTTCTGCCATTTTATAGTAAATCAATTTATCAAAACCAAATTTAATTGTTAATTTTTTCTTCGGTTTGCTATAGATTTTGGAAGCTCCAGCATTACCAGTTTTACAGAGTTTCAGGGAAATTCAAGTCAGGTGTGGCTAGAATGGACTTAAGAGTATTTCATTCGGGAACTAAACTATCCTTCACATTAATTGAAGGAGTTCCATTTTGAGACAACATCAGGGGCCGATGACAATGCAGAATCGGCTTCTGTTGCCTCCACAGGAAATTTTCATCAGGTACAGAGGGACACATTTCTATTTCGCTTGCTCTTGTTGGGTTTGTCAAAGGTATCTATTAACAGTTCCACCAACTGTGCTGCCACAGAATCACCAGTGGAAATTGCACCTAACCGAACCTAAAGCTCCATCCCTTAAAACGTCCTTGAGGTCCCGCCCACCACAAGTGAAAAGTTCCTTTGAACTAGAACAGGTGGAACTTGAAAAGGTTCCTAAATTTAAAGCAAGGCCTCTGAATAAGAAGGTTTGACTTCCGTGTAGAGATTGCAGCTGATATTTTCGCACTCTCCATTTAGTTTTGATAATGCAGATGAGCTCGAATGCTGCAGATTTTTTTGTAGTAAACGGAACTTGGGATTTTCTGTAATACGAAGAAGCACGTAACCCAACCCCAGGAGTTCCACTTTGCAACGGATGAACGGTTTCCTTAACCTACTGCAGTTTTTGATTTATTTGACAAAGCACCTTTCTCTCATTGTCTTCACATAGCTAATAGAAGCACTCATCTTCAAGTGTTTAATGAATTATATGGAGTTGTTATCTAATTCTCTAGCTTTCATTGAACTTGGAACCTCGACAAGAGAACCCAATCCTGAGAAACATAGCTACTAATTGTGACATCCTGAAATTCGATCCCATTTCGATAAAATGAAATGGGCATTTCGTTGACGTGTTTACGGTCATTTTTTCTCTGAACTGATCACTCACGAGTTAACTAACCTATTGAGTGAAGCCGTTAAGGGATGTATCTGCAGTAAAATCCCTAAAAGCTACTCAATTTGTTGGATTAGACTAAAATCACGTCTCGATCGATTTTTAACCAAGAAATTGAATTCGATTTCGGGAATTGAATTTTAAGCATGTCATAATCATTTTTTAGGACATTGTCTCATCGCTCGTCAATTTATTGACGAGTCCGAAATTTCAAGAAAGAAATTATCGGAAGAAAAATTGAAGACCAAAAGAAAAGAAAAAGAGAAAGAGGAAAGAAAATAAAAAAGAGAGGAAAAAAAAAAAAATAAGAATAATTGTGTTATTTTTATTTTATTTTTCCTATCTCCCTCTCTCTTCTTTTATCTCTTTTTCTCTCTCTCTCTCTTCTCTCTCCTCTCCCCTCCCCTTTCGTGCGGATGCCCCCTCTCCACGCCTACTCTTTCCTCTCTCTACTTTGACTAGTCAAAAGTTATCCTTTTTCTCTCATTTTCTCTCTCCTCGCTCTTCTTCCTCACCCCATGTGAGAAAATATTGGGTGGTTCGGGACCTCCACGTCAACGTGGTCCCCGGCCACTCACGAGGTGCCATGTGGATGGTGTGGGCCCACTTGGTGTCTTCTGCCCTCTTCCCCTCTCTCTCCTCTTCCTAGCCTGTGGACGCTCTCTTTCCTCTTAGCCTGCACGCTCTCTCTCTCCTGTCAGAGCATTTATTGCGAGGAAAAACTTTTCTCTTTCCTTCGTTTGAGAAAGAAAACAGCCGTTCGTTCCTCTCGTTCCTCTATCCCTCTCTCCATTTGTTTCCTTTCGAAATTTTGAATATGAACTTTTCTCCCTCTCTCCGCGCTCGTTGCTGCTCCGCCGTGCATCAAGCGGCTGTTCCCCTCCCGTCGCTGACGGGCCGCCCCTACTCCGATGCTCGCTCGCTTCTCTCTTCAGGCTCGTTGTTGCTCCATCGTTCGTTCCGGCGTTCCCAGGATCGCAGATGCAGCACGCGGAGGAGAAGCAGGCCTCTTCGAGCTCCCCTCAACGTCGGCGAGCGTCGCCCGCAGAGCGAGACCCCCACACACGGGAGGCTCAGAGGCGAGGTTGCCGGAGAACTTGGTGTTCTGGAGGACGGCCTCCCCAACCGGCGATGCGGTCGAGGGAGCTGAGAAGGAGGCCGCGGTGGAGTAGTCGAGGGACTTGACGTCGACGCGGCGAAGCCTGAGGTCGGGGCTCTTGACGCGGACGGTGAGGGCAAACCTGAGGAAGGCGGCACGGAGGATGACGATCGGGGCGAGGGCGTAGACGAAGCACTTGCTGCTGCTGCGCCTCTGGTTGCGGCAAGGTGGCGGCTTGGCGAAGTGGGCGAGCTCCACGTCATCGCTACGGAGGCAGGGTCCGGAGGGCACGATTGGGCTGGTCGGATCTTCTTTAGGCATCACGAAAGTCAGAGTTCAAGTGAATGCGAGAGAGCACGGTACCGAAATCTCTTCGACATGATGGTCGACGCGGTGATCAAGGCCATGGCGGTTGCGGGGCATGAGAACATCCCGGTGATTGTGGCCGAGATAGGGTGGCCAAACTCGAGCCCCGATGCAGCAGAGATCGACGCCAACGAGCTCTACTCCGAAATGTACGTGAAGGGCCTGTTGGGACACCTGAGGTCGGGGCAAGGGACGCCATTGAGGAAGGAAGGCGTTGCGGAGGCTTACGTTTACAAGCTGGTCGATGAGGAAGCAAATGAGACGACGAGCAGCCAAGCTCGCGCGAGGAACTGGGGGATCTTGTATGCGAATTTGAGCGAGAAGTATGAGGTCCAGTTCTCTTGTGCCGCCCGCTATTGTGGGTCGTTGGAGGAGCTGTTGATTGGGTTCGTGTTGATGCTGCTGATTTTGGTCTGGTTGATATGGTATATACCGAATTCCCCATGGTGATTCCGTTTCGACTGGGGTTTGATTTCGTTCTTGCTCTTTCTCTTCGATGGAGCGGGTCCCTCTCGAAGAAGATGATTTCTTCACGTCTGCGTTCTGGGTTTGAATCTTTGATGGTCTAAAGCACTTGCAGCCGGCTGATTCTGCTGTTTCGTTTTTTCTCTGTTCTTATGATATGATCTTGATCTTGATCTTGATGTAGTTCTTTTGTTCTTTTATGGGGGTTCTGGATGTGTTAGAGATGGATTTGAAATCAGTGGTAATCAGATGAGAAGTGGAGTGATCTGGAATCTTGCTCGATCGAGCAAATTCTTTGTCTTTCTTTTCTTTCGCTAGTGAGCCAGAGGATTTATCTTGTTCTTTTCCCTACTGTTGTTTAGCTCGGAGCAAGAAGTTTCTGCAAATTTTAATTGAATGCCATGGCTCTGCCGCTGTTACTGGTTTCCTGAATGCGAAATGGGTGGAGTCAAATCGAATTTTTCGTAGCAGTACTTGAACTCAAGGTGGGAATTCGGAAGATTTATGCATGCTATCGAGAGTGTGTGGTAAACTGCAATGCCTCGCAAAGCTCGAATCTTTTAGGTAGAAGAAGAGTTGTATGCGCAGGCAAAGCATATAATAAAAACCGGGCATTGCTTTGTGCTCAGCGTGATAGATCGGCAGCCCCAATTTGAATTTGATTGAAGATAACCCAGGCTCGATGCAGCATAATGCAAAAGAGGAGATCGATTAGAGTTTTTGCTAACCACAGGGCAATGATCTGAGAATCTTTGATCTTTCACTTTTCTAAAACAAAACAAAGTCAGAATGGAATTCGGAAAATCATGACAAAGAAGGGAAATTGCTTTTGGTGCGGTTCTCAATCCCGACGATATTCACAACACCTCAGAAGAACAGAAATTCACTTGTCACTTTTAAACAGTTTCTTTCCCTCTCTTGCAAAAACACTTTGATGGAGTGACGGGAATGGTGGTTTTGTAAATTGTCCACTTGCTAGTCAGAATTCGGTTCGTCATCACCCCAAATATCTAACTGGACACGCGAAAGAAGACATAAGAGAGACAAAATATGCCAAGAAATCATCGGATAAGGCCTCGAGATTTCTTCAAACGATGAAAATTAGCTTTCACCGAGTACAGTGAATCAACTGGGGCAAGCATAACCTAGCAAACTATCATTCTAGTTCGCAAAACTAGGATTTTTGTACAACACTGCTATTTCCTACTAAAGTTGCGCATGAAACCCAAAACAAGCCAGCTGATCTTTCCTCATTGCACACCCCAACATATTCATACAAGCACACAGACATGCACCCATATTCACACGCGCAAGAGATTATAAGCCCAGAGAGAGAGAGAGAGAGGGAGATTACATAATACAATCAATCGCTATTTACATTTGCAAGATTTTAGGAGTTAGTGTGGATGACCAAATCCAGATCCACTGCGGCCTCCTTCTCAGCTCCCTCGATCGCGTCGCTGGTTGGGGAGGCCGTCCTCCGGAACACCAAGAGAGCATCTTCTCTGCCGTTGGGCTTCCGCTAGCTTGTGATTCGCTGTCCTCACCGTCTCTATAACACGTTTTGCATCCAGAAATGGCAAGCGAGGACTCCGACGTCACCCGCAGAGCTTGGGACGTGGTTCGCCTTGCGCTGCTGTGGCCGAGGAGAGGCGGGGCATTCAGGCGGCTCCTTGCGGTCAAGTTCCATCTCGCCGTGGTTGGATTCGTCAAGAGCATCCGTGGCGGTTGCGGCTACCACAGCTCGATGCCCATCCGTTACGGGGAGTGCGAGCTCTCGTTTGACAAGACCCTGGTCTTCCACGTCAAGATGCATAGACCCGGAGCATCCACGAGGTCCCGCTTCCGCCTCCCTCGCATCCCCTGCATCAGCGACAAGGACGGCGACTGGGAGAGGAAGAGCCCGGTCGCCGTTGAAGACGGAGGAGAATGTAGATGCGTAGGTGGCGGACGAGGTGGATGCGTAAGTGCAGCGGTGTGGTTTGTTGGATAGCGGGCTTCGTCGTTCGCCGGAGGAGCAACGCAACGAAGGGGTAGAACAAACGAGAAAATATTAGCTGTAGCTCAGATGTAGCGGCAGCCGACGAGGTGGATGCGGAAGCGGGGGCGGTGGCGTGATTCGTCGGATGGCGGCTCCGTCGTCCGATCGGAGAAGAAGCGGAGGGCAGAGCAACCGGGCGCGAGTCAAACGAAAATATGGAGAGAGAGAATTTGTAAGAGAGAAGGATTGCTTTTATTTTCTTAGGAGGAGAGAGAGAGAGAGCGTCGAATTTTTCAAATTTCCCGAGAGGGAAAAGTTTCTGGTGGGCTCAAAATAGCTCGTTGAAAGGTCAGGAGAAGGCTAGTGTAGGCTAGTGAGAGAAAAAAGAAAAAGAAAAATGCAAAAGACAGCAAGCGGGCCACGCTTCCACGTGGCGCCACCTGAGTGGTCCAGGACCACGCTGATGTGGAGGTCCCGGACCACCAAATATTTTCTCCACCCCATGTGACCGAAACCCTCTATTTCTTTCTTCTGGTTCGTGAAAAAAAACCCAGCAAGCGGAAGAAGAAGAAGAGCAACTCGCCGAAGCTCATCGCCGTCGCACTGGAGCCGGACCACCACCCGCGCAACGCCCGCCCGCGCACGCCGGGTGCTCGGCCACCGTCCCTTCGCGCTCGCCATCCTCGCCGTGCACCGTCCAGCCCCTATTAAGCCTCTGCTCAGTCCTCGTTTCGCCCCATCTGGCCACCTCCGGTCGCCGTTCGACCTCGCCGGACCTCCACCGGCCCTTCCCCGCGCCTTGCCGCCATTGTGGAAGTGGTTTGTGGCTATTTTGTGCTCTTTTTGGCCTGCACAGCCACCCCGCCGAATGGGTATCCAGCTGGTTCGAGCTCGTTTTGGGCCGTTTCCGGGCCTCGAACCCGAGCCATGCTTTGGAGTTTGTTGTTCCTCGCGTTGCTCTCGTCGGATTGATCCGATTTGCGCGCGATTTGGTGAGTAATCTCACTAATCCAAGATTAGTTGGCTAATTATATTTAAGGTTGGTTTAGTTTTAATTAATTATGTTTAGGTTGTTAGATTAGAATAAATTAGCAATTATTAGTTGCGATTTATATAAATTGATTGTGCAATTAACAAGTAGACATGGTCTACTATTTATTGGAAGTATCTCGGGAATTTTCCGACCCTTAATCGGACTTCAATTTGGCGATTCGGGCCTAAGTGAGATTTTTGGGCATTTACATATTAATTTTCGTAATTAAATTAAATAATTATTTATTTTCCGAAAATTCAAGGGAGATGGCCCGTGACCAAAAAATTATGCGGATGACTGTGGTGAAGTCCGTTTATTTAATCGGGCTTTATTTTGAGCTAAATTGAATTTTTAATATTAATTATTTAATTTTCGAAATTAATTAATTAATTATTTATTTCCTGAAAATTCAACTGGGATGGCCCGTGACTGGAAAATTATGTTGATGACCGTGGTGAAGTCCGTTTATTTAATTGGACCTTATTTTGAGCTAAACGGAATTTTTAATATTTAATAATTAATTTTCGAAATTAATGAATTAATTATTTATTTTTTGGAAATTAAGTTTGAGATGGCCAACGACCGAAATCTCGTGCTGATCGTCGTGGCGTAGTCCGTTTATTTAATTAAGCTTTAAATTGTACTGAATTGATTTAATTATGGATAATCACTTTAGAAATGGCATGAATTATCATGAAATGCTCGGGGCTTGATGATTAGATATATCACCTTGGAGAATGCATGTGGCTCAGTGATTAAGTTTGGCATCTAAATGGACACATGGGCTCGGTAATTTGATGCATTACCTCGGAGAATGCACGTGGTCCCTATGAGTACATTTGGCATCTAAAAGGACACGTGGGCTCGGTAATTTGATGCATTACCTCGGAGAATGCATGTGGTCCCAATGAGTACATTTGGCATCTTGAAGAGACATGTGGGCTCGGTGACTTGATGCATCGCCTTGGAGAATGCACGTGAGCTCGCTGATTCAAAATGACATTGAATATCGAAAGTGGTCGAGTGGGACCGTAAAGCCATTGAATATCGAAAGTGGTCGAGTGGGACCGTAAAGCCATTGAATATCGAAAGTGGTCGAGTAGGACCGTAAAACCATTGAATTTTGAAAGTGGTCGAGTGGGACCGTAAAGCCATTAAATGTTGAATGTTGTCGAGTGGGACTCTGAATAGCAATAGCTTGAATGACCGGGAAATGGTCAGGCTGTCATGTAATCGACGATGTCGATTGATCATTGTTTTGATTTGATGTTGTGAATTGATTGACTGAATGGGAATGACCGTGAGTGGTCTTGTTGGCTTGTAATCGACTAGGTCGATTTGATCGATGCTTCGATCGGTGATATATTTGCTTGAGTGCCTATTGTGAATTGTACTGACTTGCAGGTGAGATATGATGCTAAGGTACGTCTTCTGACCTATGCGTGTTTAGGTAGCCTTTAGTATAATGGTTTACTAATCGGGCTTAGTGGGGTAGAACTCGCTGAGACATAGTCTCATCCCAGTTTGGGGAAAAACATTTCAGGACCCCGTTGAGGAGCTGATGAGGAGTCTAAGAAGGAGAACTCGGAGGTGAAACTTAAAGAGAAGGATTTTTGGAAGAAGAAGATAATCCCGAGAGGGGCCTTAAGTATGGCCTGGATGGACTGAGAGTCTATCTTCTTTTGAGAATTTCTTTTGAAGTGAATAGTTATGAATTTGTTTGTGTTTTGTACAAAATTTTGGTTATAAATTTCAATATGAAAAATATGGCCCTGCTTTTCTATCCGATCGTTTTATTGTCTGGGGATTTTAACTGTTTCCGCATGTGCTTAAAAAATAAAAGGGTCGGCGATACATTGTTCTGGGATATCGCATTATAAAATCGACCAAGTAAGACGGATGTGTGCGTGCCTGAGGATCGGGGCGTGACATCCAATTTAAGTGGTACCAGAGCGAAATTGAAGATTGGAGTGATAAGGAGCGTTGACTGTGGGATAGTTTGTAGGAAAGGCCTTTAAATTCATGCCGGTGCATGTCTGTGCTAGCTGAATGCTAGAAATGTTTGTTGTGTGTGGATCGCTCACCTTCTAATCCATTGTGGGTTTGGAAGACGGGTTTCAGTAAAGACTGAACCATGAGCGAGGAGGAGCTGAGAACTCCTAGTAAGAGGACAATGTCCTTTGTAACTCGAGATGATGCACTGACAAAGGTCGGTACCCGAGGTGGTTGTGGCAGAGTGTCGGCTTTGGCCAGCTCGAGTGTAAGAGTACCACCGCAGGTTGGTACTAGTGTAGCAGCGTCGAATGATCCTAAGTTTGATAGGATCGTTCTGATGCTAATGTTCCTTGGGAATTGGATGAGCTAGCAGGCTTAGGATTGAGCCGCCGTCAGTGTTGCAACCGCCGTTGTCACCTCACTTGCTGAGATCCAGAGTGGAGATGTGATCCGAGAGCGAGTCTTTGCATTCGAGCCGAGGTACAGGTCCAGTTCAAGCAGAAATGGAAATCGGTCAGGGAAAAGATCGAGGTCGAGAGTGGTCCTAGCAGAAAGAGTGTGTGCTGTCACTTGGCAAGAGATAAAAGACTCACCTGATAAGTGTTAGAATTGTAGAAGGAAGCATGGATGAATCCAGTGTCCGAATATGACTAGAATATGTAGTGATGATGACCAGCGTGGCCATCAGGTGAAGGACTGTCAGTGGAAGTCTAAGGTGGCATAGACATTGCTACTTCGGCCAAAACGCCACTAGGATGGCGAAAGGAATGGGAGTAGAATAGACCTTGCACCGATTAGAGAAAGAATGTGTTGAAGGTGATTTTATCAGAACATCGCAGTAGAGCTTTGTGCTGAGTTGGTAGAACTTAAATTATTGACATAAAAGCGAAAGAGAGGGAATCACTAGCAATAGTTGTGCTTGATTAGTTGCTGAGTTGTGAATTTGATGCCACATGAATAGTGTGGGCTTATGAAGCATATTGTGATAATGAATCATGGTCATGGATTAATCCAGTTTAGTCTATTAACATGTGAAAGTGTCGAGGTTATTGAGAGTCGAAAAGAATCTTCGATTTCATTAATCTCGTTCGCTGGAGGCAACTTGTTTGTTAGATGGAGGTTGCCAAGGTTGCTTGGAGATTGTCTTGGGTAGGACAAGTTGAAGGACTAGAGATGGAGGACATCTCAGTGGTCTAAGAATTTCTAGATGTGTTGTCACAAGAATTGTTAGACCGTCGTCAGAAAAAGAAATAGAAAGTGCAATCGAGCTAACACTAGGATAGAGCTACTCTCGAAGGCTTCTTACCAGTTGTTGTTGTCTGAATTGGTAGAATTGAAGATGCAGATGTGAAGATTGATGAATGAGGAATTCGTGCATATCAGTGCATCACTTTGGGGAAACATCAGTTGTGTTTGTGAGAAGAAGAAAGATAGTTTGTTGCGAGTGTGCATCGACCATCGTCAACTCAATTAGGTGAAGATCGAGGACCAGTGTTCTTTGCCAAAGATCGATGAATGGTGTGACTAGTTATAAAGAGTATCGATGTTTTAAAGGTCGACTTGAGATTATGAAGTCATCAGTTACGAACCAGGAAGGAGGTTGTACGAAAGACAGCTGTTCGTACTTGATATGATCTTTACGAGAGTATTGTAAGATCGTTTAGCCTGGTGAACACTCCAGCTAAAGTCATGGATTTGGCAAACCGAGTGTTCAAGGAATATATGGGTCAATTGTGATCGTGTCGTGTAATGATATTCTGGTGTATCTGAGGAATGCTAAAGAGCACGAGAGATGTTTGAGAATGGAGAAGGAATTTCCATGCACCTGGTCAAGACCGAATCAGTTATCGGTGGACCAAGACCGACAACAGTGTCAGAGATCAGAAGTTTTCTGGGGTTAGCAGGTTATTACAGACGATTTGTGGAAGGGTTCTCATCGATAGCGTTGCCTCTGACAAAGCTCACGAAGAAAAATGAGAAGTTCATATGGTTAGACAAGTGCAAGCATAGTTTCCAAGAGCTGAAGGAAAAGCTGACTACCGCACCTGTGCTGACGATTCCATCTAGTCCTGGAGGATTCGAGATTTATAGTGATGCGTCATTTAAGGGATTGGGTTGCGTACTGATGCAACATGGCAGAGTTGTTGCATACGCTTCCTGGCAGTTGAGACCTCATGAATTGAATTATCCGACGCATGACTTAGAACTCGCATCCATCATATTTGCATTAAAGATTTGGAGGCACTACTTGTGCAGAGAAAAGTTTCAAATCTTCACGGACCATCATAATCTCAAGTATTTGTTCTCTCAGAAAGAATTGAACATGAGACAACGCTGATGGATGGAATTGTTGAAGGATTATGACTGTGATATTCTATATCACCCGGGAAAGGCGAACAAGGTCGCCGATGCATTGAGTCGGAAGTATTCAATAGCGCAAATCTTGATCAAGGAGTGGAATTTAATTGAGAGAACTCAAGATTCGAAATTCAAATTTGAGGTAGGCCACCTTTCAAGTTTTATGGCCACCCTCAGAATTGAACCGAATGTTCAAGTCATAATCAAGCAACTCCAACCGACAGATCCAGATGTATAGAGAATTCTTCAAGAGGGTACTGATAAAAGAAAGGCTGATTTTCAAGTTTATGATGATGGGATACTGAGGCTTCATAGACGTTTGGTTGTACCTGACGATGTAGAGCTTAGAGAAGAAATTTTATCCGAAGCACATCGTAGCGATTCGGCGTTCATCCCTGGAAGTACTAAGATGTATCGAATCTGCGTCAACACTACTGGTGGTCTGGTATGAAGGCGGACATCGCCAAGCATATGGCCAAGTGTTTGACTTGTCAGCAAGTAAAAGCTCAGCATTGCAAGCCGGGAGGATTTCTGCAACCTCTCGCGATCCCAGAGTGGAAAATGGGAGCATATCACGATGGATTTCGTGACTAGACTACCAATGAGTCAAATGGGAAATGATTCGATTTGGGTAGTAGTCGACAGGCTGACAAAGTCGGCTCACTTTATTGCAGTTTGAAAGGACCTGAGTCTAGATAGACACGCAGACCTGTATGTGCATTAGGTGGTTCGTATGCATGGAGTGCTAGTTACGATAACATCCGATAGAGACTCGAGGTTTACTGCTGCTTTTTGGAAGAGCTCACAGAGTGCTTTAGGTACAAAGCTTCAGTACAGTACGGCATATCATCCTCAGATGGATGGCCAGTTGGAAAGGACGATTCAAACTCTTGAAGATATGCTGAGAGCGTGTGTAATAGACTTCAAAGGAAGCTGGGAAGATCAGCTTCATCTGGTGGAATTCGCCTACAACAACAGTTATCAGCAGAGCATCAAGATGGCTTCATTTGAAGCGTTGTATGGCAGAGCGTGCAGAACTCCAGTGTGTTGGGATGAAGTCGGAGAAAGGAAGATAACAGGCCCAGAGTTGGTTCAGCAATCGGTAGATGCCGTGGCAGTGATTAGAGACAGATTAAAGACAACGCAAAGTAGGCAGAAAAGTTATGCATATAAGCGTTGAAGGTCTTTGAGATTCCAAGTTGGTGATCACGTTTTTATGAAAGTGTCACCAATGAGGGGAACTTCGCGCTTTAGTAAGAAAGGCAAGCTGAGTCCGAGGTACCTAGGTTCGTTTGAGATTCTTGAAAGAATCGGAAACCTAGCGTATCGTCTTGCATTACCGCCAAGATTGGCGCAAGTGCATGACGTCTTTCACGTGTCGAAACCCTCTATTTCTTTCTTCTGGTTCGTGAAAAAAAACCAGCAAGCGGAAGAAGAAGAAGAGCAACTCGCCGAAGCTCATCGCTGTCGCACCGGAGCCGGACCACCACCCGCGCAACGCCCGCCCGCGCACGCCGCGTGCTCGGCCACCGCCCCTTCGTGCTCGCCATCCTCACTGTGCACCGTCCAGCCCCTATTAAGCCTCTGCTCAGCCCTCGTTTCGCCCCATTCGGCCACCTCCGGCCGCCGTTCGACCTCGCTGGACCTCCACCGGCCCTTCCCCGCGCCTTGCCGCCGTTGTGGAAGTGGTTTGTGGCTATTTTGTGCTCTTTTTCGACCTGCACAGCCACCCCGCCGAATGGGTATCCAGCTGGTTCGAGCTCGTTTTGGGCTGTTTCCGGGCCTCGAACCCGAGCCGTGCTTTGGAGTTTGTTGTTCCTCGCGTCGCTCTCATCGGATTGATCCGATTTGCGTGCGATTTGGTGAGTAATCTCACTAATCCAAGATTAGTTGGCTAATTATGCTTAAGGTTGATTTAGTTTTAATTAATTATGTTTAGGTTGTTAGATTAGAATAAATTGGCAATTATTAGTCAATTGTGATGCGATTTATATAAATTGATTGTGCAATTAACAAGTAGACATGGTCTACTATTTATTGGAAGTATCTCGGGAATTTTCCGACCCTTAATCGGACTTCAATTTGGCGATTCGGGCCTAAGTGAGATTTTTGGGCATTTAAATATTAATTTTCGTAATTAAATTAAATAATTATTTATTTTCCGAAAATTCAAAGGAGATGGCCCGTGACCGAAAAATTATGCGGATGACTGTGGTGAAGTCCGTTTATTTAATCGGGCTTTATTTTGAGCTAAATTGAATTTTTAATATTAATTATTTAATTTTCGAAATTAATTAATTATTTATTTATTTCCTGAAAATTCAACTGGGATGGCTTGTGATTGGAAAATTATGCTGATGACCGTGGTGAAGTCCGTTTATTTAATTGGACCTTATTTTGAGCTAAACGGAATTTTTAATATTTAATAATTAATTTTCGAAATTAATGAATTAATTATTTATTTTTGGAAATTAAGTTTGAGATGGCCAACGACCGAAATCTCATGTTGATCGTCGTGGCGCAGTCCGTTTATTTAATTAAGCTTTAAATTGTACTAAATTGATTTAATTATGGATAATCACTTTAGAAATGGCATGAATTATCATGAAATGCTCGGGGCTTGATGATTAGATATATCACCTTGGAGAATGCATGTGGCTCGGTGATTAAGTTTGGCATCTAAAAGGACACGTGGGCTCGGTAATTTGATGCATTACCTCGGAGAATGCACGTGGTCCCTATGAGTACATTTGGCATCTAAAAGGACACGTGGGCTCGGTAATTTGATGCATTACCTCGGAGAATGCACGTGGTCCCAATGAGTACATTTGGCATCTCGAAGAGACATGTGGGCTCGGTGACTTGATGCATCGCCTTGGAGAATGCACGTGGGCTCGCTGATTCAAAATGACATTGAATATCGAAAGTGGTCGAGTGGGACCGTAAAGCCATTGAATATCTAAAGTGGTCGAGTGGGACCGTAAAGCCATTGAATATCGAAAGTGGTCGAGTGGGACCGTAAAGCCATTAAATGTTGAATGTTGTCGAGTGGGACTCTGAATAGCAATAGCTTGAATGATCGGGAAATGGTCAGGCTGTCATGTAATTGACGAGGTCGAATGATCATTGTTTTGATTTGATGTTGTGAATTGATTGACTGAATGGGAATGACCGTGAGTGGTCTTGTTGGCTTGTAATCGACTAGGTCGATTTGATCGATGCTTCGATCGGTGATATGTTTGCTTGAGTACCTATTGTGAATTGTACTGACTTGCAGGTGGGATCTGATGCTAAGGTACGTCTTCTGACCTATGCATGTTTAGGCAGCCTTTAGTATAATGGTTTACTAATCGGGCTTAGTGGGGTAGAACTTGTTGAGACGTAGTCTCATCCCAGTTTGGGGAAAAACATTTCAGGACCCCGCTGAGGAGCTGATGAGGAGTCTAAGAAGGAGAACTCGGAGGTGAAACTTAAAGAGAAGGATTTTTGGAAGAAGAAGATAATTCCGAGAGGGGCTTTAAGTATGGCCTGGATGGACTGAGAGTCTATCTTCTTTGAGAATTTCTTTTGAAGTGAATAGTTATGAATTTGTTTGTGTTTTGTACAAAATTTTGGTTATAAATTTCAATATGAAAAATATGGCCCTGCTTTTCTATCCGATCGTTTTATTGTCTGGGGATTTTAACTGCTTCCGCATGTGCTTAAAATATAAAAGGGTCGGCGATACATTGTCCTGGGATATCGCATTATAAAATCGACCAAGTAAGACGGATGTGTGCGTGCCTGAGGATCGGGGCGTGACACTAATTCTTTCCATCTCCTTGCGTCCCTCATTCTTTTAATCAAATTAGTTTTTGGGGTTAGAGCTTAAATTTGGAATTATACGAGATTCGATTCGTAAAGTTTGATTTTCGAGTTGTTGAGTTATGATATTTCATGTAATGATAGATTAGGGTGTTGTGGAGCTGTAAGACTTTACCAAACTTGATTTAAGCATACGATTTGCCCGAAACAAAATTTTTGAAGTGTTCACGTACGACTTTAAACCCATATTTCGTTGGTTTTTGGCTCGATTTTGGGTCGGTCAAGTTGGGTTCTTGTAGTACATTGAAATGGCTTTCTATTAACTGTAAGTTGTTGGAGAAATCTTTCCAGAATATTTTGAAGCTGACAAAACGTTTCTTTCAGTCTAAGTCTGGATGTTCGGAGACCGACAGTTTAAAGTCTGGAGACTTTGTATTCTCGATTCTCAAGACTCAAGACTCAAGACTTAAGACTCAAGACTCAAGACTTAAGTCTATTCTCACTGACAGTCTTTCTAATCCAGTGACAAAGGAAATCCAAAGCCGAAGTATATGGTTGAGGATTCGATCCTATCCTCTGGAAAAGATTCTTTGGTTGGATAAATATTTCGGATTCTTTAATTCTTATCTAAGATCGATTGAAGATCCGATGGTCGACGAAATATTATTGGAATGTTCTATTCTTGGAAACCAAGATCCTAATTGTATGGGCGAACAGATTGATGGGCTATCATCGATTCCTTAAATAGCTCGGATGATCTTCTTGATTGATTCCGTCCAACGGGTAGATTGGAGGAATTCCTTTGGTAAGTGCCAACGGCTATGATGGCATAAAGGAGTATAAAAGGAAGACGTTCTAGTTGTTTTAAGTGTGTGATTGATAGAAAAATTCAGAGTCTGAAGAACCTTGATTGTTAGTCGATACGGTTCGAGCGAAATTGTATACACAGAGAGTGTTTATACTTGGTGACACCTTGAGCGAGTGTGGTAGATCATCTACACCTAGAAATCAAGGAAGATCAACACTGTAACATCTCTTTGATCATAGTGGAATCCAGCCAATCGGTTGTCAGTGCAGAAGAATGGACGTAGGCTTGAATCAAGTCGAACCACTATAAACCGCGTGTTCAATTCTCTCTTTCCCTCACTCAGTCTTGCGATTGAATTTTTAACTGTTGCAAATCCTCTACCTGTTTAAATATTGTGCAATCTTCAAGAAATTTTTTTATATACCTATTCACCCCCCTCTAGGTTCTCGTACTAGCTATATCAATTGGTATTAGAGCCCGTGTTCTTACTTTATTTGAAGTGTTTTACTTCAGAGTAAAAGATCCATAGCTAGTATGCTAGCACTAGGGCTGGTGGAAGGGCAAAGCAATACTAGACCACCCTACTTTGATGGAAAGGATTACAACATCTGGAAAAACAAGATGAAAGCTTTTCTACGGTCAAAGGATCCTCGGAATGGGATGTGGTGGAAAAGGAATCACTCCTACTGCTGCATCGTATCTCGAAAGAGGGAAAGAAACTGTTGAAGCCAGCGGAATGTCTCAAGAAGAGATAAACAAGAGACAATCACTCGATGCTAAAGCAATTTATTCTTTATATTGTGCTTTGTCACCAACTGAATATAACAGAATATCTTCTTGTGTTACAGCAAAAGAAGTATGGGACAGATTACATATCACTTATGAAGGGACAGACCGAGTGAAGGAGACCAGAATTAACATTCTCCTTGGTCAATATGAAGCCTTCAAAATGAAACCAGGAGAATCTATAACTGACATGTTTAGCCGTTTTACAGATATTGTCAATGGTCTTGAGAATCAAGGACAAAAAATTTCTGATCCTATGAAGGTGAACAAGCTACTGCGTGGACTCTCCAAGGATTGGAATCATATAAAGACTTCAATAAGAGAGACGCAAAGAATTATGCCATTATCTGTAGACGAGCTGATTGGAACTCTTTAGTCTTACGAAGTGGAACGAATTAATGAAGATGAAGATCCAAGAGGTAAGAAATCCATTGCATTAAGATCTAATGATGATTCGATGATACAGATTCTGAAGAAGATCCGGACGATGAGGAGCTTGCTCTTATGATTAGAAGGTTCGAAAGCTGAATAGAAAAGGAAGAAGGTTCAACTCAAAGAAACAAAATTTTCAGAAACAGCAAACCAAGTTTGTTGATAATGAGGAACCAAACAAAGATGTAATTTGCTTCGAATGTAAGAAAAAGGGACACATCAGACCCAATTGTCCTCTCATGAAGAAGAAGAGAGGAAAAGCTGAAAAGTCTCGAAAAGCTCTCAAAGCCGAAACCTGGAGCGATACAGAGTGTGAAGAAAGTGACGAGGAATATGCCAACCTGTGTCTGATGGCACAATCAGACTCAGACTCTGGATCAGACTCAGACAGTGAATTTGAGGTAAGTGATTATAAAATCCCTATCAAAGTCTCTAAATACATTGATGAATTATGTTTTAGTCTTAAGACTTCTCTCAAAAAGATTTCCGAACTTAAGAAGGAAAACTTAGTTTTAAAACAAAAGGAAATCATTTTAGAAGAAAAAGTGGAAAGTTTAAACTTGAATGTTTCTACTCTTAAAGAGAATGAAGATAAACTTTCAAAAGAAAATGCTTTCTTAAAAACTAACTTATCAAATATTTCAAAGAAATGTTCAATAGGATCTGAAAAACTCGAAAAAGTTCTTTCAGTCCAAAGACCTTACTTTAATAAGTCCGGTCTAGGCATGCCAGTGAGAAACAATCCCTTTGATTGATTTTCCGAAAGTAAAAGAAAGAATTAAGAAAAGACCGTCGAGAGAGGCTTATAAAAATCATTTCAAGAAAGTCTTTGTAAAGTCTCGTAGGTCGAAATGCTTTAAGGTGTTCAAAGTGTAATAGTCAAGATCATTTTGAAAAAGAGTGTCCTATGGTTTGGAAGCCTGTTAAGAAAGTATGGCCTAATAATGCTTATCCTACTAACACCAAAGGACCCAAGAAAATTTGGGTACCAAAGAAAGCTTGAGACTCTCATTTGAATGCAGGTCTCTGTCAAAAAGAAGGTAAAGTGGTATCTTGACAGCGGATGCTCAAGACACATGACAGAGACTCAAATTGCTTCATAAAGCTTATTCAAGTAAATGGTGGAAAAGTTTCATTTGGAGGAAATAGCAAAGGAAGTATTGTGGGATTCGGAACTGTGAAAATTGGAAATCTCACAATAAGCAATGTCTCTTTAGTGGAAGGACTCAATTACAATCTTCTCAGCATTAGCCAATTGTGTGATACTGGTTTCAAGATCTCCTTTCAAGAAGGCATATGTTCTGGAATTAGCAAAGACTCAACTCAGTCTTTCATGGGTCGAAGGCATGGAAATATCTACCTCCTTGATGTAAAACCAAATGAAGCACAATGCCTAATCTCAATTCAAGATGAAGCAGTCCTATGGCACAGAAAACTTGGCCATGTCAACATGAAGCAATTAGCCAAAATCTCATCAAAGAAGCTTGTTCGAGGTCTACCTAAATTGCCATACCAAAAGTCTGACTTATGCACTCCATGCATTCTGGGAAAGCAGGTAAGAAATTCATTTAAGCAAATAAATCATGTATCTACTAATCATGCACTACAGTTGCTTCATATGGATCTCTTCGGACCAACAAGAACCCAGAGCATTGGAGGTAAGAAATATTGTCTAGTAATTGTAGACGATTACTCTCGCTTTACACGGGTATATTTTCTTGCAAGTAAGTCAGAAACCTTTTCGTACTTTGAGAAGTTTGCTAAAAATGTTCAAAATGAAAAAGGATGTGCTATTTCAAGTATAAGAACAGATCATGGAAGTGAATTTGAAAATCAAGATTTTACGAAATTCTGTGATAAATCTGGTTTTAATCACATGTTTTCCTCTCCGTATACTCGAGCAAAATGGAGTTGTGGAAAGAAAGAATAGATCTCTTCAAGAAATGGCTAGAACACTTTTAATTGAAAGTAAAATTTCTTCACGATTTTGGGCTGAAGTCGTTTCAACAAAGCATGCTATATCATAAATAGAGTCTTCCTAAGACCTATTCTAGAGAAAACCCCTATGACTTGTTCAAAGGTAAGAAGCCTATTGTTTCATACTTTCATGTGTTTGGTTGCAAATGCTTTATTTTGAAAAATGCAAATGATCGAGTTGGTAAGTTTGAAGAAAGATCGATGAAGGCATCTTCCTTGGATATTCTACATCAAGCAAAGCCTACAGAGTCTATAACAAGAAAAGCCATCCGTAGAGGAATCAATGAATGTCAAATTCCAAGACTCAACGCAAGATGAATCCAGCTAGACTCAATATGAAGAGTCGAACCCGCTCAAGACCTTCCAATGTCTACAACTCTAGAAGCATCTCGACTGGAAGTCCAACATCAAGATACTCATGAAGATTCAAATAAAGAAAGAGATCATTAACCAGGCAAATCAACTAGTAACCGGAAGCACAAATCCAGTCATCCCAAAGATCTCATTATTGGCGAAATCAATGAAGGAATCCGCACCAGATCAAAAAGACGTGAAGAATCTAGTGCTGTGGCTCTCATTTCTGAAATTGAACCAAAAAGCATAGAAGAAGCTTTATCTGATGAAAGTTGGATCGAAGCTATGCAAGAAGAACTCAGACAATTCAACATCAATGATGTCTGGGAATTGACATCTAAACCAAAAGGTAAAACGTTATTGGAACCAAATGGGTATTCGGGAATAAGATGAATGAAGAAGGAAAAGTCGTACGAAACAAAGCAAGACTCGTGGCCAAAGGATACACGCAAGAAGAAGGAATAGACTATGACGAGACTTACGCACCCGTAGCAAGGTTAGAAGCTATTCGTCTATTACTTGCGTTTGCTTGTTATAAAAATTTCAGGTTATTCCAAATGGACGTCAAAAGTGCATTCCTAAATGGATTTATCCATGAGGAAGTTTATGTGGAACAACCACCTAGGTTTGAAGACCCAAAGAAGCCGGACTCGTCTTGACTGAAAAGGCCTTGTATGGTTTAAAGCAAGCACCTCGAGCTTGGTACGACAGACTAAGTAAGTTTTTATTACAGAATGGTTTTGTCAAAGGTAAAGTAGATACTACTTTGTTTATCAAAAAGGAAAACAAAAGCTTTTTACTTGTTCAAATATATGTGGACGATATTATTTTTGGATCATCTAATAAAAGTCTATGCAAGAAATTTTCTAAGTTTATGCAGGATGAGTTTGAAATGAGTATGATGGGAGAGTTAACATTCTTTCTTGGACTCCAAGTAAAACAAATGAAGGAAGGAACTTTCATTCATCAAGAAAAATATGCGAATGATCTTGTCAAAAGGTTTGGATTGGAAAAGTGCAAAAAGACCGACATACCAATGTCATGTTCTCGAAGATAGACAAGGATGAAGAAGGGAAGAAAGTAGATCAAAAGCTGTATAGGAGCATGATCGGTTCACTTCTTTATCTTACGTTTCTAGACCTGATATTTTGTTGAGTGTTTGCATCGTGTTAGGTTTCAATCGGATCCTAGAGAATCACATCTCATTGCCGTGAAACGTATTATCAAATACGTTGCCTCATCTTCAAGCATCGGTCTTTGGTATCCAAAGAGGGGAGACTTTAATCTTCTAGAATACTCGGATGCAGATCGACCGGTTGCGAGTCGATAGAAAGAGCACTTTTGGAACTTGTCAACCGCTTGGAAACAGAAGTGTCTTGGTTTTCGAGGAAGCAAAGCACTGTAGCTCTCTCAACGACAGAAGCAGAGTATGTAGCTCTTGGAAGCTGCTGTTCGCAAATTCTATGGATAAAACAACAGCTACAAGACTTTGGCATTGAAGACTCATGCACAGAAATCATATGTGACAACACCAGCGCGATCAATCTCACCAAAAATCCAATCCTTCATTCAAGAGCAAAGCATATTGAGATTCGACATCACTTCATTAGAGATCATATTCAAAATGGAGAAATCTCGATTCAATTTGTTGATTCGAAGAGTCAACTAGCGGATATATTCACAAAGCCTTTGGAGAAAAATCAATTCGACTTTATCCGTTCAAGACTCAACATTTTGAAGCTTGAAGAAGTTAAAGTCTAGAGACTCACCAACTCGAGACTCGATCTCTCGACTTTAAATCCCGAGACTCAAACATTCATGGCTAAAGACTCTAAGTTGCTATTTTATCTAAAAGGTACGAATTCTCATTTAGTTATTTTATCTAAATTTGAAAAGGTACGATCTTTCGGTTATAATCCATGTGAAATTCGAAAACTTGTCTTTTTAAAAGGGATTAATTTTGGCAGTTATTGATTTTTGAAAAGAAGTGTTCGTACACTTTCCTTGTACCGATTGAACTTCCCTTTTCAAAACCGAGTTATATATATACGTTTCTCTTC
Source organism: Eucalyptus sideroxylon (assembly GCA_014182405.2). Classification (NCBI taxonomy): domain Eukaryota; kingdom Viridiplantae; phylum Streptophyta; class Magnoliopsida; order Myrtales; family Myrtaceae; genus Eucalyptus; species Eucalyptus sideroxylon. The sequence continues at coordinate 1,021,938 of CM024552.2, forward strand.
GCCCAATCTTCAAAACCCTAAAAGGCACTCTCCTCCCGATCTTGTTTCTACTTCTTGTTCGTCGTCGAGAAAGTGGTCATTTTTCTTGGGAAAAGCAAGTGAAGGAATCTTCCAATAGACAAAGAAAGATGTCTTCTTCGAGGAAATCATCAAGAATCGCAAGCAGGGGACCACAAAGAATGGAGAAGGGACCGACTCACTTCGATCTTACGAGGAAGAAGACTTATCAAGTCAGCGACAAAGTCCGATTCGCTCTCCTCCATGTCATTCAACACCTCCTGCCTCACAAGGTGTAAGTCAACATCTGGAAGAAGAGATAATCGAGGAAGCCGACCTAGTAAGAGTCCAAAGACCCTCCTTTATCTATAAGCTTTATCGTGCGTTGAAAAGCACCGGTTCTTCATTAAAATATATAGATGACTTCCTTAAGGACAAAAATTATGGGAATGAGTATCTTTTTCTGCGGAAAATGGAGGAATTGGGAATTGCTCCGAAAGGAAGGGCGGAGGAGGCACTTGCGAACATTCCAAGTGACCCTCGTTTTCCAGACAAAATCTGATTGAAGGGAACGATGATGACAGAATGTTCCTTGAATTTCAACCTAAAATGGGTGTGGCAGCAAAGGTGAAAGGAAATCGGATGGATTTGTTTAAATCCAAGGATCGGAAAAAGTGTATTTCAGGCTGTTGAAAAGAGGGGTGATAAACCCTAGAAGTGTTGATTTTGACTTCCGGACGCCATCAACATGAACTTAAGAGAGAAGTTGAATTTACTTCAACTTGAGACTTTTGCTCGACTCTACGGATGGGTATGCTCAATCGACCGCTTATTTCTATTCAAATCTTAGCTTTTTGGATGCGAATAGAATTTCATTTAGTGTACGAGACCAAGTCTACGTGGTAGATGTGAATATGTTGGCGGACATAGTTGGAGTTGAACGAGGACGCTCTCTTCCAATCAAAGTCTCACCTGCTCGTACTACTCTGGAACTTGTTAAAGATAGGGACGTAGAGAAGAAAATTACCTATTCCAGGATGAAAGCCATCAACATTGTGCTTCATAAGATTGTGATCAACTGTCTCAGACCAAAGTCTATGTCAAAGACTTCTGTGTCTCTTTCTGAAGCAAAGTTGATGTACGCGATCAACTCAGGACGGAAGTTTTCTCTCCCGCACACTATTCTCTTCCATATGTACAGAGCAATGTCAAAAGACAAAGGACAATTGCCTTATCCTGGTCCGGTGACCAAGATCTTCGACACATGAATATTGAACCGCCACAAACATTTTGTGTTCGACCGTGTGATAAGATGGTGGTAGGTTTGAAGATGTTAACGAACTTTCCAAGGCAATGGAGAAATTCAGAGTGAAATCTCCAGTTGATCCGCCTCAAAGAGAAAAGGAAAGGAGGCCATTGGTGCTCCATCGAAAAGAAGAAAAGAACTCTCATCCACGGAGGATGAAGACGAAGATGAAGAGGATGAAGATCCCACTATCCAAGCACCGACAAGAACCGGACGTTCGTGTCTCAACCGACGTGAGAACTTCAGCAAAACGAGAGAAGAAGAAGAGCGAGAGAGAGAAGGAGAAAGAAGCTGAAGAAGAAGGAGAAGGAGAGAAAGAAAAGTCTGCTGATAAATCTGAGAGAAGGGAAATCAAGAGCATGATCATCACTCTTCCCCTTTCGATGTCCTAGAGACAGGGGAGTTGGCGAGCAAGAGAGGTCTACACCTCATGCTGCCGACAAAGTGAAGATCTAAGACAATCTCCGTAAGACTCGAAGAAGTTCAGGTCTCTCAATTGCCCGAAGAAGGTCACGATACGTCGAACCAAATCTGCAAGACTTAACGAAGCGCCATCGTCGCATACACACCATCTGAAAAAGCCAATGCTAGTACACAGACGGACGATTATGCAGATTTTCGTCGTATCATGGATATTCTTCTGGAAATGCGTGGACAGATATATGCTCGGATTGTGAAATCCAAGCCATGAAGAATCTTTGGACAAGCATCTTCAGTCTCTCTGGAGGATAAATTCAAAGACCTCGCTCCGCAACTTCAAGCCAATGCTAAGGGAGAAGAGGTAGCTCAACCGAGGGAAGACCGAAGAAGCTCGAAGGGGTAGTCCAGTCCATTGGGGATTTCTAGATCGTGCGCATTCCCAAGCAGACATGACTCCTTTCTCACCCTTTTAATGATGACAAAAAGGGGAGAATCAATTTGAACCAACATCTTTCAACATTTTTAAACTTTTGTGGTTATGTTTATTTTCGAGTATGACTTGAGAACTTGAACTTGGGTGTGAATTTAAATTTGACTGAATTGGCTGTGGATTTTGATGCTTGACTGGTTGCATTTATATCAAGTGTTGTTATATGGTATTACTCATGAAATACTAACCAATTTTCTGTGGATGCAGAGTCGGTTGTTTTATTAATCTTTATGAGTTAGCCATATTGCTTGAGAAATGTTTTTGCAGGTCAAAGTTGTTCAAATCTACAAGAAAGTTTTGTCACCATAAAAAAGGGGGAGATTGTTGGAGAAATCTTTCCAGAATATTTTGAAGCTGACAAAACGTTTCTTTCGATCTAAGTCCTGGATGTTCGGGGAGACCGACAGTTTAAAGTCTGGAGACTTTGTATTCTCGATTCTCAAGACTCAAGACTCAAGACTCAAGACTCAAGACTCAAGACTTAAGACTCAAGACTCAAGACTCAAGACTCAAGACTTAAGTCTATTCTCACCGACAGTCTTTCTAATCCAAAGGACGAAGGAAATCCAAAGCCGAAGTATATGGTTGAGGATTCGATCCTATCCTCTGGAAAAGATTCATTGGTTGGATAAATATTTCGGATTCTTTAATTCTTATCTAAGATCGATTGAAGATCCGATGGTCGACGAAATATTCTTGGAATGTTCTATTCTTGGAAACCAAGATCCTGATTGTATGGGCGAATAGGATTGATGGGCTATCATCAGATTCTTTAAATAGCTCGGATGATCTTCTTGATTGATTCCGTCCAACGGGTAGATTGGAGGAATTCCTTTGGTAAGTGCCAACGGCTATGATGGCATAAAGGAGTATAAAAGGAAGACGTTCTAGTTGTTTTAAGTGTGTGATTGATAGAAAAATTCCAGTCGAAGAACCTTGATTGTTAGTCAATACGATTCGAGCGAAATTGTATACACAGAGAGTGTTTATACTTGGTGACACCTTGAGCGAGTGTGGTAGATCATCTACACCTAGAAATCAAGGAAGATCAACACCGTAACATCTCTTTGATCATAGTGGAATCCAGCCAATCGGCTGTCAGTGCAGAAGAGTGGACGTAGGCTTGAATCAAGCCGAACCACTATAAACCGCGTGTTCAATTCTCTCTTTCCCTTACTCAGTCTTGCGATTGAATTTTTAACTGTTGCAAATCCTCTAACTGTTTAAATATTGTGCAATCTTCAAGAAATTTTTTTATATACCTATTCACCCCCCCTCTAGGTTCTCGTACTAGCTATATCATAAGTACGTTTGGAATGGGGTTCAATGGAGAGAGTTATGGTGTAACCAATTCCGCATTGCAAAGGGCTTGATAATCGCTTAAGGTATACGATTTGATAGTGCGTACAAGCTATTAATCTGCGCATGCATTGATGGCTCATAAATCTTCACCTTGCATTGTCACCTTAGATATCTGAGTTAGATTAAGTTTGGTCTTCATCGATTAAAGATGATATTTTGTTCATCTCTTGCCAGCCATGATCGGCCATATGTCCTTTCATCTAGAGCAAGCCATGTGGATGCTCAAAGAAGCAAAAATAGAGCATAGTCTTATCATAAAAGAGTTGCTCACTCCACCACAGGGGAGGGCAAACGCCGATGCTACTCAAGCGAAACTTCGTAGGGTGGAAGCAGCTCTGGATTTGTTGTTGGATGAATTGTGCGGAAAAGAATTCATACTCATATACACAATTTCTAAAGCTCAAGTGTTCATGATCATTATGTAGCGGTATTCAGAAGATTTTTAGCATCCTGAGGGGTGCCAGAATTGCGCACTCCTCTCGAAACATGAAGGCAGAGATTAGACACATTTTGATCAACAGAGAATTGCAGTAAGTTCTTTTCCATTTTTGCTTTTCCATTATAATTCCCGTTCACTTATGTAATATGTTTTACTTCTTTCATGAATAGTGAATACTTTCTACTGAACGCGTTATGAATGGGTAAGGAACGGGCCTAATGGGAATCAAGGGGTGGGCTTGTAGTTAGGAATAGGGAAGTTGTTGGGGGTAATGTGGGAGGTGCTGAGAGTGCTAATATGGGGGCTGACGTGGGGATGGGGTGTGAATGACCCTAATAGGAATCGAGAGATGGGTGCTACTGTTGATGAGAAACAAGTGGCGAATGATCCTAATGGGAACCGAGGGAATAATGGACCGCTGTGGGGAATGGGGGTGCTGTATGAGGGGCTATTATGGTGAATTGGAAGAGGTAGCGAATGTAGGGGCAATTGAGGGAATTTTCATCGGTGTAAGCGGACATGGGAATAACTAGGCTTTATTATAGAGGTAATTGTTACGGGTCGATCTACGGGTCGAGGTAATTGTCACGGGTTGATCTAGCCTTTTTTTACCTATGCAACCTTAGGAATTACTTTCAAAGTCAGCTTTGCTCACTTACATTTTCAAGAATCATAAAAACAAAAACAAAAAAAATCTAGAGAAAGAATACCTCAAATATATTTTCCTTGTGAGATGGATACAAATGAGGGGAGAAAGCCCATTTATACTTATATATATATAGCTAATCATAATTGTAGATCTTCAATTGATTTGACGATAGAGATTATATCTACCCATCTACCTAACTACTTGCATTGATATAGAAGTATACATTTATCATATTGTCCACCCCATAAATATTCCAGAATACTCGAGAAACCTCTAGGACTCGAGAGATAATTGATGATCGCTCATTCATGGATCAGTCATGGTCTTGTACACAAAACATCTAAATCGTTCGCTTTCTTGGATTGTGACATAATAGATAGAATGTTAATAGATAGAATAACCAAATAGCAACGAGTTTGATTACCAAATTAGAGGTTTAAAATATAGAGAATTAGCAAGTCGTTACTGCTGGATTTGGTAAGGGCCTATATCTGTGGTTGTAGGAATCACCTAGCTCTACAATAATGATAATAGATAGAGATCGAACAATCAAATGGTGGTGGGATTGATTGGCCAATTAGAGGTTTGAAACATAGAGAATGAATTCTTCATTTAGTCCATGATTGTTTTTGTGACATCCATAATGCAATGCCTGGTAAATGCTTGCGTCCATCGTTCTTCTAATCAAATTAGTTTTTGGAGTTAGGACTTAAATTCGGAATTATGCGAGATTCAAGTTGCGAAGTTTGATATTTGAGTTGTTGAGTTATGAAATTTGATTTTTGAGTTGTTGAGTTATGAAATTTCATGAAATGATAGTTTAGGGTGTTGTGAAGCCGTAGGACTTTACCGATCTTGATTTAAGTTTATGGTTTGCCCAAAACAAAATTTTGAAGTGTTCACATACGGCTTTGGGCCCATATTTCATTTGTTTTAGGCTCGATTTTGGGTGGATCAAGTTGGGTTCTTAAAGTCATTGAAAGGCTTTCTATTAACTACAAGTATGTTTGGAATGGGGTTCAGTAGAAAGAGTTATGTTATAACCAAGTTTTGTGTTCAAGTTCTGCATTGCGAATGGCTTGATAACCGCTTTAGGCATACGATTTGTTAGTGCGTAGGAGTTGTTAATATACACATGCGTTGATGGCTCGTTTCTTCGCTCTGCATTATTGCCTTAGATATCTGAGTTAGAGTAAGTTTAGTTTTCGTCGGTTAAAGATGATATTTAATCATCTCTTGCCAGCTATGATCGGTCATATGTCATTTCATCTGGAGCAAGTTGTGTGGACACTCAGAGAAGTAGAAACAAACTACAGTCGAATTGTAAAAAAGTTGCCTACTCCACCGCGGAGGAGGGCAAACGTTGATGCCACTTGAGCAAATCTTCGTAGGATAGAAGTAGCTCCGAATTTGTTGTTGGATGAATTGTGCGAAAAAGAATTCATACTCATATACACAATTTCCAAAACTTAAGCAGATCATTATGTAGTGGTATTCGGAGAATCCCGGCATCCTGAGGGGTGCTCGAATTGCGCACTCCTCTCGAAACATAAAGGCGGAGATCAAACACACTTTGATCAACGGCGGAGAATTGCAGTAAGTTCTTTTCCATTTTTTGTTTTTCCATTATAATTTATGTTCACTTATATAAATATGTTTTACTTCTTTCATGAACAGTGAATACTTTCTACTGAACACCTTACTTGCTACTATGAATGGGGCAAGGAACGGGTCTAATGGGAATTAAGGGGTGGGTCTGTAGTTAGGAATGGGGAGGTTGTTGGGTTAAATATAGAAGCTGCTGGGGGTGCTAATATGGGAGCTGATGTAGGGGGAGGGGTGTGAATGACCCTAATAGGAATCGAGAGATGGGGGCTACCGTTGATGAGAAACAAGTGGCAAATGGCCCTAATGGGAATCAAGGGAATAGTGGACTGCTGTGGGCAATGGGGGTGTTGTATGAGGGGCTATTGTGGTGAATTGGAGGAGGTAGCGAATGCAAGGGCAAGTGAGGGAATTTTCATCGATGTAAGCGAACATGGGGATAACTAGGCTTTATTATAGAGGTAATTGTTACGGGTCGATCTATGGGTCAAGGTAATTGTCACGAGTCGATCTAGCATTTTTTTTAACCTATGCAACCTTAGGAATTACTTTCAAAGTCATCATTACTTACTTACATTCTCAAGAATCATAGAAAAAGAAACTCTAGAGAAAGAAGATCTAAAATATATTTTTCTTGTGAGATGGATACAAATGAGGGGAGAAAGCCCATACACACACACACATATATATATGTGTGTATAAGTATAAAGTTAATCGTAATCGTAGATCTCCAATCGATTTGACAATAGAGATTATATCTACCCATCTACCCAACTACTTGCATTGATATAGAAGTATACATTTATCATATTGTCCACCCCAGAGGTATTCTAGAATACTCGAGAGAATTCTAGGACTAGAGAGATAATTGATAATCGCTTGTTCATGGATCAGTCACAGTCTTTTGCACACAATCGTTTGCTTTCTTGGATATAGAATGTTAATAGATAGAATAACCAAATTACAACGGGTTTGATTACCAAATTAGAGGTTTGGAATATAGAGAATTAGCAAATCTTTATTGCTGGGCTAGGTAAGGGCCTATAGTCTGTAGTTGTAGCAATCACCTAGGCTCTACAATAATGGTAATAGATAGAGATCAAACAATCAAATGGTGGTGGGATTTATTGGCCAATTAGAGGTTTGAAACATAGCGAATGAATTCTTCATTTAGTCCATGATTGTTTTTGTGACATCCATAATGCAACGCCTGGTAATGCTTGCGTTTGTTGTTCTTTTAATCAAATTAGTTTTTGGAGTTAAAGGCTTAAATTCATAATAATGCGAGATTCAAGTTGCGAAGTTTGATTTTTGAGTTGTTGAGTTATGAAATTTTATGGAATGATAGTTTAGGGTGTTCTAGAGCCATAAGACTTTACCGATCTTGATTTAAGCTTACGGTTTACCCAAAACAAAATTTTGAAGTGTTCACATACGACTTTGGGCCCATATTTCGTTTGTTTTAGGCTTGATTTTGGGTGGATCAAGTTGGGTTCTTATAGTACGTTCAAAGGCTTTCTATTAACTACAAGTATGTTTGGGATGGGGTTTAGTAGAGAGAGTTATGATGTAACCAAGTTTTGTGTTCAAGTTCCGCATTGCGAACGGCTTGATAATCGGTTTAGGCATACGATTTGTTAGTGCGTAGGAGCTGTTAATCTACGCATGCGTTGATGGCTCATTTTTTCGCCCTGCATTATCGCCTTAGATATCTGAATTAGATTAAGTTTGGTCTTTGTCAGTTAAAGATGATATTTGTTCATCTCTTGCCAGCCATGATCGACCAAATGTCATTTCATCTGGAGCAAGCTATGTGGACACTCAGAGAAGTAGACACAGACCACAGTTGAATTGTAAAAGAGTTGTCCACTCCACCGCGGATGAAGACAAACGCTGATGCCACTCGAGCAAATCTTCGTAAGGTGGAAGCAGCTTTGAATTTGTTGTTGGATGAATTGTGTGAAAAAGAATTTATACTAATATACACAATTTCCAAAACTCAAGCATTCATGATCATTATGTAGCGGTATTCGGAGGATCCCAGCATCCTGAGGGGTGCCTGAATTGCGCACTCCTCTCGAAACATAAAGACGGATATCAGACACACTTTGATCAATGGAGAATTACAGTAAGTTCTTTTCCGTTTTTTGCTTTTCCATTATAATTTCTGTTCACTTATATAAATATTTTTACTTCTTTCATGAACAGTGAATACTGCTATAAATGGGATAAGAAACGGGCCTAATGAGAATCAAGGGGTGGGCCTGTAGTTAGGAATGGGGAGGTTGTTAGGGCTAATGTGGGAGTTGCCGGGGTGTTAATATGTTTTCATTTATATAAATATGTTTTACTTATTTTATGAACAACGATACTTCATATTGAACGCCCTACTTGCTACTATGAATGGGGCAAGTAACGGGCTTAATGGAAATCAAGAGGTGGGATTGTGGTTGGGGGTGCTGATATAGGGGCTAATGTGGGGAAGACGTGTGAAAAGCCTTAATAGGAATCGAGGAGTGGGAGCTGCAGTTGATGAGAAACAAGTAGCGAATGGCTCTAATGGGAATCGGGGGAATAGTGGACTGTTGTGGGGAATGGGGATGCTGAATGAAGGGCTATTTTGATAAATTGGAGGAGGTGGCGAATGCGGAGGTATGTGAGGGAATTTTAATTGCCAAAATAACTAGGCTCTATTAAAGAGGTAATTGTTACAAGTTGATCTACGGGTCGAGGTAATTGTCATAGGTCAATCTAGCATTTTTTTACCTATGCAACCTTAGGAATTACTTTCAAAGTCAGCCTTATTCACTTATATTCTCAAGAATCATAGAAAAAGAAACTTTAGAGAGGGAAGATCTAAAATACATATTACTTGTGATATGGATACAAATGAGGGGTGGAGGCTCATTTATGTATAAGCTAATCATAACTGTAGATCTTTAATCAATTTGACAATAGAGATTATATCTACTTATCTACCCAACTACTTGTGTTGATATAAAATTAGGGTTAATACTCTGAAAAACCTCAAACTGGTACACCTGTGACAAATTTACCCCAAACTATTTTTTTTACCATGAAAAACCCCAAACGGGTAAACTTATGACAAATTTACCCCGACTGACTATAAAAAAACCCTAAACTGGTATATTTATGACAAATTTACTCCATTCGACCACAAAAAACCCCAAACTGGTAAATTTGTGACAAATATACCATTTGCTAAATTGAATTAATACCACAAAAAAAGCACAAAAATGATAAATTGTGACAAACGGAGCGTAAAATCCTAAATTGATATATCAGTCAACTGTCACGTGTCATTTAACTTAATAATTTGATTGTAGAATTTAACAAAAACTAATAGAGGGTAAATTTGTCACAAGTATACTAGTTTTGGGGTAAATTTGTCAAAGGTATACCGGTTTGGAGTTTTTTGTGGTAAAAAAAATAGTTTAGGGTAAATTTGTTACATGTGTACTAGTTTGGGGTTTTTTAGGGTATTAACCCTATAAAATTATACATTTACCATATTGTCCACCCCATAAGTATTCCAGAATACTCGAGAAAATCCTAGAACTCAATTAATAATTGATGATCGCTCATTCATGAATCAATTACGGTCTTTCGTACACAAAACATTTAGATCGTTCACTTTCTTGGATTATGACATAATATATAGAATGTTAATGAGTAGAATAACCAAATTGCAATGGGTTAGTAAATTAGAGGTTTAGAATGCAGAAAATTAGCAAATCATTACTATTGGGCTAGGTAAGGGCTTATAATCTGTGGTTGTAGCAATCACCTAGGCTCTATAATAATGGTAATAGACAGAATGTTAATAGATCAAATAGTCAAATGGTGGTGGGATTGATTAGCCAATTAGAGGTTTGAAATGTAGAGAATGAATTTGTCACGCCCCGATCCTCGGACGCGCGCACATCCTTCTACTTGGTCGATTTTAGAATGCGATATCCCAGGACTATGTATCGCCGACCCTTTCAATTTATTAAGCACATGCGGAAGCAGTTATAAATCCCCAGACAATAAAACAATGGGATAGGAAAGCAGGCCATATTTTTCATATTGAAATTTACAACCACACTTTCATTAACAGCACAACTCATAGTATAATTACAATACTATTCACAACATATTTGTCTCACACCTATCTACACCAAGACAGGGTTTACAAAAGGGATGGGATCTCAATCCACATCCGGGTTATATTCAAGATCCCTCTCTGGATCATCTGCTTCTTCAAAAGTCTTTCTTCCTTTCAGGTTCCTCTTCCTCAGCTTCTCCTTAGGGTCCTGAAATGGTTATTCAATAACCAATGAGACCACGTCTCAGCAAGTCCTACCCCCTAAGACTCGATTAGTAAACCAATACACCTTAGGCTGCCTAAGCACATCACGAGTCAGGGGACTTACCTTGGCCTCAGCTCCTTCCTGCAAGTTAGTATATATATCAAATATACATCATCACATCACATCACCCAATTAGATCGAATCATCGATCAATCGACCTAGTCGATTACATGTCATACAAATTATTTCTTGATCAACCCCTTCCATACTTTCTATAAGTCTGATCAACATCCAAGACTACTCACCCTAGGTGATACATAGATAGTATGTTATCTTATCTCCAGACGACATATAGGGTCATCGAGCTGTCAAATCATACCGTACTGTCTCCAGATGCTCCGTAGAGTCATCGAGCCGGTAGATCATACCGTCCTGTCTCAAGATAACATATAAAGTCATCGAGCCGGTATACACACAATTTATCATACCGTCTTGTCTCCGATCTCGTAAGTCATGACATATAAGATCATAGTCTGTCTCAAGATAACATATAAAGTCATCGAGCCGGTATACACACAATTTATCATACCGTACTGTCTCCAGATGCTCCGTAGAGTCATCGAGCCGGTAGATCATACCGTCCTGTCTCAAGATAACATATAAAGTCATCGAGCCGGTATACACACAATTTATCATACCGTACTGTCTCAAGATGCTCCGTAGAGTCATCGAGCCGGTAGATCATACCGTCCTGTCTCAAGATGCTCCGTGGAGTCATCGAGCCGGTATACATGCCATTCCAAGCAAACAACCAAATAACTAATTTTATCCTTTCCAATAAAATGATGTGTGGGTACACGATCGGCTTTAACCAAAATATAATAATTTCCTTTTTATAAATCCCAACATTTTCTGTATTCCACTAAACAGTTTTGGTATCATTAATTGATGCCCGGTTAATTTCAATTGATTTTCCAAAATTATTTAAATTAGGGAATAAATCCTAAATTCACAAATAAATCATTTTCACACAAAATAAAGCTCAATTAAATAAACAGACTGCACCACGACAATTAACATAAAATTCTGATCACCGACCATCCGGTTGAATTTTCGGAAAAAAAAATAAATAAATAAATAAATTCGAAAATTAAATAAATAATTATAAAAATCCAATTTAGGCTCGTAATGCCGATTGGACGCCGAGACGAGCCCGGAAAATTACCGAGACTCATTCCATAAATAACATGGCATGTCTACTTGCTAATGTCTATTTCTAACCACCTAACATGCATCATTAAGTCTCTAATTTAATTGATCTAAACTAATCTAACCACCTAATTGCATTTAATTAAATCTAACCAACCTTAAGTATAATTAGCAAACTAAGAAAGCTTTAGTGAGTAAAACTCACTTGGTAAAAGCGGAGACGAATGAATCACCGACGATGGCGGCGAAACGGGCGACGCGACGGCGGCCGAAACCGAACTTTCGGCGGCGTCGACAACACACGGACCGGGCCTAAAAGCCTCGCAAGCTCGCAGAAAATTCTGGGCTTGGACTGAACTTGGGCCTGAGCTTGGGCTAACTTGCTTCGCGGGCTTGGGCTTCAAGATTGGGCTGTTGAATTGGGCCTCAAATTACTGGGGTGCAACTTGAATTAAACCATCTTGGGCTGAACGGCTGAAGAGAAGGCCGAACTTGGCTGAAAGGCTTGAAATCTTGGCCAATGGGCTGGATGGACAAAAATGCTTTTGCTCACGGACTGGGCTTGTTGTGATTGAACAAGCTGGGCCGAAATCTGAAGACGCTGGGCTGATGGGCCGCTCGATTGCACGCGTGCAGCTTCGCGCAATTGCTGGCAGCTGGGATCAGGGCATGCGGGCGCTGGAATTCTCGAAGATGTTGAGCCCGCTTGACGAAGATCAACGGACGAGGAAGCAGCTGGCGGGTGGTCTTCGAACGGTGCTGCCCGAGGTAACGGCAGGAGGTGTCGCACGTGAAGTTGCTGGGTCGGGCCGCTTCGCACGAGCTAAAGAAGACGCCGTGAAGAACGGAGCTGCTTCGACTTCGTTCGGTGGTCAACCAAATGGGAGCAACCTGCGGTTCTTGACCAAAGAATCGCGGTGCAGGGACAAGTGGCGCGAACGTGCGGAGGCTTGGACGTCGCTGCAATTGAGTTCAATGGAGCTGAAGACACGCGGCCACAAGGTCAACAAAATAGGAAATCGGCTGGCTTCAGTGGATTGTGGCTTCGCTGGACGCACGAAGGAGTGAGGAGCTTCAATCAACAAACGGCAAGTTGGGTCTTGCGGCCTTCACTGAACACATGGGGCTTCTTCTTCCGTGGGCGTGTGGCTGCACGAAGACGCGGCAGGTAGCTTCGGTCAACCAACCGAAGTTTGGGTAGAGAAACGTGGAGATGCAGAGGATATGGAGGCTTCGGTAGATGGTAGAAGAGATGGAGAGGAAATGATCATGGAACCGGAGCTGTTTGCTTTGACGAGATGAACAGAAAAGTGAGGCAGAAGCAGGAGACGTCGCACAAATGGAGGGAGGCGGTGGACAGGCGTGCGATGGAAGGAAGCCAGCTAAGATGAAATAAAAATCTCAATCCTTAGCCAATACATTAATACTTTGGCCCCACAAGCCCACAATGTTATCCTCTTTGTCCCCCCCATCACTTTCAAGCTTATTAACTCACAAATAAACCAATTTAAAGTCCAAAATTGCTGCCCTCATCCTATCATACGAATTTCACAGTTTTAGCTTCAAATCTTCTTTGAAATTTCTCAAATCGACTTCCATTTCATTGTGGAAAAAGCCTATAGAATTTATACAAATCCCTATCAGCACATAGCTCAGTATGGAAGTCCAAATTTCTTTCAAATGAGTCCATCCGAATTTTCATTAATTTTCCGCGACGTCCGTACCGATTTCCGTAAAATTTTCTGAATCTCTGAAAAATCTTTTGAGATTGAGTCGATGTTCCTAAAATTTATTGTGACATGGCCAAACTTCAATTTCTGAAATCGGACTCGGTGGCGGTTAATTTCCATTTGACGCGTTTTTAGCGTGACCTAGACTACCGGGTAACTTTCAGAACTTTTCAGTGCAAATGACCCGTGGTCGATTTTCTTCGAGCCACAACGAACCCACTCGACTCAATGACGACTTTCGATTATCGTGAAAATCTCGAGAATTCAAGTACGGACACAGGGTACCAAAACAATAAGAAAATCAGTCTAGTGTTGGCCGACGAGAATTTTCCAATTTAGTGGTGTCACCCACGATTAGCCAACATCTCAATCGAACCAACATGTATCTGATCTCAAATCGATTTATATCTGTGCCGTAATGGTCTCGACAGATGAACACGGTCGAGAAGCCGATTCCTGGTCGAATTCTCAAGTCTATTTGCCTAAAAATTCTTAATGGCTTTCCCATATAGTCTAGTTATCTCGAGAGTGATCAGCTCTGAGAACAGCCCTATAAACGCATCAATGAAATGCCCGATTTATTTAGCAGAAAACAGGGTCGAAAATCTGGGATGTCACAGAATTCTTCATTTAGTCCTTGATTGTTTTTGTGACATTCGTAATACAATGCCTAATAAATACTTGTGTCCTCGTTCTTCTAATCAAATTGGTTTTTGGGGTTAGGCTTAAATTCAGAATTATGTCAAATTCAAGTCGCAAAGTTTGATTTTTGAGTTGTTGAGTTATGAAATTTCATGGAATGATAGTTTAGGGTGTTGTGAGCTGTAGGACTTGATAGAACTTGATTTAAGCTTATGGTTTACCGGAAATAAAATTTTGAATTGTTTACATGACTTTAGACCCATATTTCATTTGTTTTCAACTTGTTTTTGGGTTGATCAAGTTGGGTTCTTGTAGTACGTTGAAAGGGTTTTCTATTAACTACAAGTATGTTTGGAATGAGGTTTAGTAGAGAGAGTTATGATGTAACCAAGTTTTGCACTCAAGTTCCGCATTGCAATTGGCTTGATAATCGCTTTAGGTATACGATTTGTTAGTACGTAGGAGCTGTTAATCTACGCATGTGTTGATGGCTCGTGGATCTTCACCCTGCATTATCGCCTTAGATATTTGAGTTAGATTAAGTTTGGTCTTCATCGATTAAAGATGATATTTGTCCATCTCTTGCCAGTCATGATCGACCATATGTCCTTTCATTCGGATGGTTATGCGGCATTGTTCACATAAACATAAAAATTGGCAAATGAGAAAAAGTGATGTACCATTCGCTCGGAGTCGTGATCAACCCTGAAATGCTTGAAGAAACTAGGTATTATGTTTGCATCCTCCATGATTGTTGTAGTGTTCTTCTTTAGGCTTTGAGCTGTGTGTGCCTGGACCCTTAAGAGGATGTGATGATGAGTGGAAGCCAACATGCATCAAGGGTTTCTATTGGTTGGTCAGAGAAAGAACATCGAGTGTGGAGTCAGAGAGAATATAAAGAACATTGAAAAGTGTTTTGGGATCAATTGTTCTTGGAGAAAAAATATTGCAGAGAGAAGATAAGAGTCATTAATGTAAAAGTAAGGTGATGATACATGTGAAAAAAAGATTTGAGAGAGGAGTTTCTGTCTTTGTTTGTTTGTTTGACCAACCCTGTTTTATTAAAAACAGCAAATTTTTTTGATTAATTTAGTCCAAGAAGTTTCTATCTTTGTTGAAACACATTCATTTTGCAATTTTCCGGAACTTTTCCTTTTCTCTCGCAAAAGGCTCCATGCTGATTTTTTTTTCTATAGAAACCAATATGATTATGTCCATGTGTCAAAACCATGTGTGTTCGATCAAAAAAACCCCTATGCGCCATATGAACAAAAAGCACAAAGAAGGACAAACACTGATGCCACTGAGCAAATCTTCGTAGGGCGGAAGCAGCTCTAGATTTGTTATTAGATGAATTGTGCGAAAAGGAATTATACTCATATATATAATTTCCAAAGCTCAAGCATTCATGATCATTATGTAGTGGTATTCGGAGGATCCTAGCAACTGAGGGGCACTAGAACTATGCACTCATCTTTGATCAACGAAGAATTGTAGTAAGTACTTTTCCTTTTATCGTTTTTCCATTATAATTTATGTTCACTTATATAGATATATTTTGCTTATTTCATGAACAGTGAATACTTTCTACTGAACACCTTACTTGCTGCTATGAATAAAGATAAGGAACAAGCCTAATGGGAAGTCAAGAGGTGGACTTGTGGTTGAGAATGGAGAGGTTCTTAGGGCTACTGTGGGGCTACTTGGGTGCTGATTTGAGGGCTGATGTAGGGATGGTGGGTGCTATAGTTGCTATCATGGGTGCTAATGTTGGGGTTAATGTGTGGCTACAGGGAAATGTGGGGCCTACCTAGGGGTGTCAATATGGGGGCTACTAGGGTTGCTGATATAGGGGTTGTTGGAGGAGTGTGTGGGTGTTGATATGAAGGTTGTTGTGGGGCGACCGGTGGTGCTGATGTGGGGGCTGTTATGGGGCTGATGTAGGGTTAGAGATGCTGGTGGGGGCGTTGATATGGAGGCCGATGTAGGGACTACTGAGGTGGTGATGTGAGAGCTAATGGGGTGTTGATGTGTTGGTTCAATGAGTCTTTGCAACATAATTGGAAATTTGGATGGATCAAATTCTTGAATATGTTCACTTGAGCAAAGTTATAGAGGTACGTGTCAATTGAATTTGAAAATGTTGTGAAGTGAGAGTAAGTACTTTTGCATTTCGATATACTTCAACGCCAAATAGTTAGCCTCAACTGCAAATGATACACAAATTCTAATGACGAGCAAGAAGCTTGAATGCATCATGAACAACATTGCTCATTTTGGAATCCTAATCAATCCCCTAAAATGGGGACTCTACATAGTAATTAGGCAATGTGCTAGAATGAGAACTGAATTCACAATAAAATAATCTAAGCTACATATATCAATTTATACTTAAGCCATAGATACATTTTGTTAACAAAATTTTATGTCAAATTCAACAATGGTACTATAATTTTAGTGTAGGTAACATGGTCTAATAATAACAATCAATATGCTTTGGAAAAAAGTATTTTACAGCGATTAGAGCTTTGAAATTGATTGGCACATATCTGCCACAAGGCCACACGAGTTGAACTTGGAACATAATGATAAACTCAAAGCAATACACCTCTCGAAGATAAGATACGCATCTCCATTAACAACCAATATCATCTTTATAAAGCTTAATACTTTTTCATTGCATTTCTCGTGTGTATTTTCACTGATCAAACTATTGCTTTAATTTTGAGATTTCAATTCTCCTAATTCAGTTCTATTTCTCTCATCTTATTCACCCATCACCATTTCTCCATCTCTCTTGTCGGGAATGACAACTCTTTTGCTTTTCATATAGAGTGTGTTTTGAGGGTATTGACAGTCACGGAAAATAGTGCACGATGGAATCATTCAAGGGTTCCTCCTCACCATAAAGGAGGACCAACGTAAATACCACACGAGGGTATCTTTATCGGGTGCAAGTAGATATAGATTTGATAATGCAAGAATATTTACTCTTACAAATTGTTTCATAAGCGCAAGCTTTTGTGATCATCAACCTTAGAGGTGCCAAAATAATGCAGAGCTCTCACAATGTGAAGGTGGATTTCAGGCACACGATAATTAATTGTAGTGAGTTGTTTTTCATTTTGTACTTGCCAATTGGGATTTTTGTATGTTCCTTTAAGTATGTTTTACTTATTTTGTAAAAACTGAGTACTTCTTTCTAGATGACTTATTGCAAATCAATTGAATGACCCTAATGGAAATTAGAAGTAAGGGTCTATTGTTAGGAATGGGGTGGTGAGTAGCCTTAATTGGAATCGGGAGTAGGGGGCTTGTTGTTGAGAATGGGGTGGTGAATGGCCTTAATGGGAATCGGGGGCGGGAGGTTGCTACCAATGAGAAACAAGTGGTGAATGGCCCTAATGGAAATAGGGTGAATGGCCCTAATGGGAAATGAGAGGGAATGGGGATTGGTGAATTGGAGGAGGTGGGGAATCAAAAGATGCTGAATGGGGGCTATTATGGTGAATTGGAGGAATGTTTGGCTTTGGCTACGGGGGCAAGTGAGAGAATTTTCATCGACGCAAGCAAACATGAGTATAACCATGCCCTATTATAGAGGTAATTGTCATGGGCCGACCTACGGATCTATCTAGCATTCCTTGACCTATACAACTTTATAAATTACTTTAAAAGTTAATTACTGTTTTTTTTTGGTAAAAGTAAAAAAAAAAAGAAAAAAAAAAAGAGAAACTCTTAAGATTAAAGTTAACCTTACTGTTCATATTTTCAAGAATCATAAAAAGAGAAACTCTTAAGATAAAAGTTCAAAAATGTATTTTACTGGTGAGATGGATACAAATAAAGGGAGGATGCCCCTATTTATAAATATTTATCATAACCATATATCTCATATCCATTTGATGGTAGAGATTTTATCTACCAATCTGCCCCATTACTTGTATTTATATAAAAGTATACATTTACCATATTATTGCCCCCATGAGTATTCTAGAATATTCAAAAAAACCCTAAGACTCGGGAAATAATCGATGATCACTCATTCATGGATTGATCATGGTTTCACGTACAAAAATCTTCTAGATCATGTCGCTTTTTTGGACTATGATATAATAAATAGAATATTAATTTGAATAACCAAATTGTAACAAAATTGATTAGCAAATTAGAGGTTTGAAATATAGAGACTGAATTTTTCATTTAGTTCATGATTAGCAAATTAGTAAATCATTACTACTGGGCTAGGTGGAGGCCTACAATCTAAGGGTGAGCGGTTCCAGGTTCCAGGTTCCGATTCGGTTCCGTCTGGAACTTGGAACCTACCCTCGGGTACAGGTTCCAAATTTTTTGGAACTTGGAACCTACTCATCAGAACCAAGAACCTGGAACCTACCCGGTCATAGGTTCCAGGGTCGGTTCCAGGTTCCAACAGGTTCTTTTTTTTTTCTTCATTTTTAAATTTGAATTATAACGTACGCGCATATTATCGGATATGCTGGCTGTCACCGATCTTTCTTCTCAAAACATGGAAATCCTTTTTGTAAGTCCATGAAGAAGTTCTTTGTTATGCTTAACCTGTTAACAACAGGTTCATATTAGGAGCAAATCTACCAAAAATCATGCCGGTGCATATTTCTGTTTTCAAGCACTTAAATATCCCTATGAACACAAAAAAACCTAATCCAATCCTTAGAAGAAAAGAAAACAACAAACTCAGAAAAACGTAGATTGGAGCGGTAGAATGATGTAAGCACAATCTTTGTCTCCTTTGACATGCAAAGACGCTAAATAACATCTTCTCGAACACAGTTAGTAGCAGTAGCAGTCAAAGCCATTGGTGTCAAATTTCAAGAACTTCATCTTAGAGGTGCTGAAGTTCTCTCTTAACACAGATAGTTTCCTAAAATGTGAAAAAACTTTAGTCAGGAAAGAATCCTTACCATAAACTTCAACCAAGATAATTAACATGCAAAGCTAAACCAATGGTCAAAGTCAGGGTAAATAACTAAGCAACAGGTAAGAATAAATGATGTGAAACCCCAATCACTCTCTCTAGCAGTGAAAATGTGTTCTGTCTCCGCAAGATCAACGGGAGTTTAGTGGTTGCGAAGGATGTAGATCATAAATAGAGTGTGCATATAATAATATAGACATTTACCATGTTATGTAGGAACGACATTTGACACCAGATCAAATAACTGGAGTAAAGTTGAAACATGTTTGAATAAAAGATTCGAAACACATCACCATAATCTACAATATGTGGTTGTTGCAATCACCTAGGCTCTACAATAGTGGTAATAGATAGAATGTTAATAGATTGAATAATCAAATAGTAATGGGATTGATTGGCAAATTAAAGGTTTGAAACATATATAATGAATTCCTTATTTAGTTTGTGATTATTTTTATGATATCCATAACGCAACGCTCGGTAAATGCTTGTGTCTCTTGTTCTTCTAATAGGATTAACTTTCGGGGTTAGGGCTTAAATTATGTGAGATTCAAATTGTGAAGTTCGATTTTTAAGTAGTTGAGATATGAAATTTCATGAAATGATAGTTTAGGGTTTTATGGAGCTGTAAGACTTTATGAAACTTGATTTAAGTTTATGGTTTGATCAAAACAAAATCTTGAAGTGTTCATGTATGAATTTGGGATCGTATTTCGTTGGTTTTGGCTCGATTTTGGGTCAAGTTGAGGTTGAAATGATTTTCTATTAACTATAAATACATTTGGAATGTGGTTTGGTGGAGAGAATTATGGTGTGACCAAGTTTTGTGCTCAAGTTCCGCGTTGCAAATGGCTTGATAATCACTTTAGGTATACGATTTGTTAGTACGTAAGAGTTGTTTTGTTAACGATTAGGTGTAACATAGTGATTTCATAATTGAGGAAGTGTGTTCCTCAATTGTAGCATTGGTTTTGCTTATACTATGGGATCACGAGTTCAATAATAAGAGTAACGTTTGTTGTTTGGTCATAGGCATTCTAAGATAAGTGGTGCTATTTCTTTTAAAAATTTGTAAACTCATTCTTTAAAAATAATAAAGATTCGATATATTATAAGCTTTGAATAAGTATGTTTGTTATATAAAATTTAGATTGGGTGTTTATTACAATTTTTATATATATGAATGGTATGAAAATTGTTTGGTGGAAACATATATTTAGTTCGAATAATGGAGTTGAGAAATATTATATGTTTTAGGTTTCTGAAACTTTTTTACAAAAAGCTCTTAACATTGAGTATGATTTATGGAATATCAATTTGTGAAATGTTTTAGGACATGCTTCTGATTTGATCCAATTTGTAAAACCGATTACTAAGACAAGTCTTGAAATTTATGAAAAGTATTTTTGGCGAATGGGTTGAGTTGTGAAAAGTTGTGTGATTAATTTGTGAAATGTATTTATAAATATGAAACTGTTTATGGATTGGATTTTTAGTATTGGAGGATGACGGCTAGGTGCTCAATATCATTGGAAACTTGATTGAGGGTTTGTGTGTATGCCCTAAATAGTCTAGGATATCCTTATAGGTCGAGCTATGAACTAAAAATAGGTGGAGACCTAATCAATAGGAAATCTTGATTGTCTTGTCTATGTGTTATGCATGACCTTGGCTAGATATTTGAGCATGAATTTAGTTAATGGAGTGGACCACTAATATGTGATTTGAGTTTAGACAATAAAAGAGACCACTAATGCATAATTTGAGATTAGTTGATGGAATGGACTATCGACATATCATTTGATAAGATTGATCAATGGAATAAGACCATTGATGTTTATGATGATTTAAATGAATATTTTCTAAATTGTATAAAGCTTGTTGAAATAAAATAACTTATATATGATTTGATTTGTATATTAAAGAGTTGGATTATGAGTTTCTAATATTGTTATATATATATATAATGGTTGCTCAATTTGTTTGGAAGAAACACATTACTCACTGAGTAGTGGTTACTTACTCCTCTCATTTCAAAATTTTCAAGTCTCTTAATTAGCGGCCAATAGAGCGAGATGATATTTTATTCGGGGACTTTGGGAGTTGAATTTGAGTGGTTAGAGGTAACATTCTTCTGGTGGAAGGACAACTGCCTCATTTTTCTTTTTTTGCTAGGATTCGGGATGTGATATCCAGCTAGCTCTACTTTGCATGCAACTTGACCAAAAAGTCAACCTAATATGGTGGAAGTAATCCAAATTCTTGAAGGGGCTATTAGCTCGAAGAGGTGGGAGGAGAACTCTACTACTTCTCTTTATCACAAAGACATATCAATATCTCATCCTTAATAATAGTTTCATGGAGGTGTTGCTTAGCTGGCTAATCACCCATGGAATTGTCCTGATTCTGAGAATTACACAACTTCTATTGTAGCATGGATAAATGTTGATACCTAAATTTTGTTTGTTCAATTAGGGTTTAATTATGTATGGATTAATTTTTAATCTCTAAACAAAAATAATTTTCATTAAATTGCATAGCATATAGATGTTAGGAGCATTTGCATTAATATTTATAGTATTTATTAGAAAAATATTTTTAAAAAAGGAAAACAAAAAAAACAAATTAATTTAAAAAACGAGGTGAGGTCAGGCTACCTCAGCCCTTTCTTTTCTTTTCTTTGCTGGGCCCAACCTAGGTTCTCTCTTTTCCATTTTTTTCTTTTCAACCTAGGCCTGTCCGTCCCTCTTTCTTGCCTGAAAATCGATAGTCCTTGCTGGAGGAGCCCGCGGTTGGAGTCGCCATAATTAGTCTTACTTTTGTCTCGGTGTGCTTATTCATGTTTGATTTGTTGGAACGGCTTTTGTTTTGCAATGTGCTTTTTTGGCGATGTCACCGGTGAGACCGCCCAAAGAAGAAGGCGACCCAAAGCAAAAGAAAAGGGAGAAAAAAAGAAAGAAAGAAAGAAAGAAATAATAATCATAGGAGAAACAAAAAATCGGATCAAGTGAGCAGGTCAAGGTGGTGTGGCTAAAAAATAGAATGGGCCTTTTTTTAAGTGTGTGGGCTGGATGGTTTTTAAAAGAAGACGAGCTTGAGATAGCTTCTTTTGAGGAATATGGGTTTGTCACGGTTCTAGTCACGTTGAGCTTTATTTGGTTTGAATAGACTCGGGTTGAATTGTTGTAGAGGCTCAAACCCATCAAATTCAGATCAGGCCATACTCGAACTGGGCCCTGGGTCTGATTGGGGTTCAAACCCAACCCGGACCGATAGGGTCCAGGTCAGACCAACAATCAGACCGGTTCTTCTGACCCGACCCGAGTCCCATTTTCCAGAATTAAAAACATTCAAAAATTAATTTAAAAAAATATGGTGTGTGCCCACTTATGTTCATTTATTGATTCTTTGGTTTTATACAGGGAGACACTTCATCCGTTTTCTTTGGCGAACAAATGTTCATTGATTTATGAATCTCCAAGAAGTTCTAGTTCCACACCTGTTTCCAAAAGGCAACCTCTTAGGCTAGACTGAGCTGAAGTAAAATAAATAAATAAATTATGTCAAAGGGAAAATCTTTGAGATAAGCTAGGATTCGTGGACTAAATGCAAAACTTCCCATGGTAATTCAAAATGAGAAAAAGCTTTCATTAGAAATGCAAGTAGAGGAAGTTTTCCTCATATGATGGAACATAATTAGTTACAATTGATACCTTCCTTGATTTGGAAGGGCTTGTGGAGCAATTTTCTGGGTTTATACCAAATCCTATGTCTGCACTAGCTAAATTAATTCATAGGAATCAGTGTAAGAGAAACTTGATAAGGAAATTTATGCAAATTGAATGACTTGATTAGGTAATTGAAACGGACAAGACTTGATCGGAAAAAGAGCATAACTTCAGAGACAAAAGGAAAATTTTCACTTTCGTTTCGAGATGGAAGTCATTAGTTGGCTTTACTCATTGAAGATAAGAAATGTGATTAATGACACCCCCTGCTCCAGTTCTTCTTCCACCAGACGAAGGTTGTTTGCCCGGGCTTAATTCACCTTAATAGCCGGGGTCGGTGTCAGCCGAGGAACGGGCTGAATTGCATTCAGACGCAACCTAGAAATTCTAGATGTTGGACTAAATTTCCCAAGAAAGTTCCGAGGTACCAAGAGGGGAAACAGCGTATGGGAGAAGCGAAAGCGACCAAGACGACTGACTCGTTGGAGTCATCGCTCTGTCCAAGGGTCGTTGGAAGAGTACAAGCATGTTACGCAATTCCCCGCCAGACGTGTTGAACTCCACTAGGCTTAATTTAATTGGATTTGATAAGAGCGGGTGCGTGCTTCGTTCTAGGATTTTACTAGGAAGCATCCTGTGCAGGCATGACAGACCACCAAAATATAGAAGCGTGAATATCCAGACTCAGCTCAGGCTCCCCTCTGCAGCTCTTCTTCCTTCCTTCTTCTGTTCCCGTTTGCAAAAAAATAAATTCGAGCAATCCGAGCTCAATTCCGGTGGTGTTTTAGAAGGACGAAGAACCATGACCTTCAAGTTTTCAACAATCGATCTCACTGAAGATCCTCCCGATTTTGATCCGCATTCGCCGCCTGCTTCTCAGTCATCTACGATTTGTCTGTCGCTTAATCCTGCTGGCTGCAGTTTCATCAAATCTTTAACATCCTGCCAGGTCGCTGCCGGAGCTTCTCTGTGCTTGGCTAAGCCAGCTTCCAACTTTGGTTGCTGGAGGCCAAGCGAATCGATCCAATGTCCCGAGGAAGGACGCCTTAAAAGGTTCACTGTCCGCGAGCTGAAGCTCGCTACCAACAACTTCAGTGAGACAAAGAAGGTGGGCGAGGGTGGGTTCAGTCGCGTGTACGAAGGACACTTGGCGGACGGCTCCAGAGTGGCGATGAAAAGACTCACTGGACATCCCGCTCTGGGATCGATACTCCGTGCTGAAGTAAAACTAGGGAACATGATTTGGCATCGGAATCTGCTTCCCGTTCATGGCTTTTGTATGTCATCGAAACATGGAGAATACATGCTCGTGTCCACTCTCATGGTGAACGGAAGCCTAGACTCCCTTTTAAGAGGACAGTCAACAGAGAAGCGTCCACTGGATTGGGCCACCAGGAAGAAGATAGCAATTGGAGCAGCGAGAGGGATTTCCCATTTGCATGATCTGAGGATAATTCACAGGGACATTAAACCCGCTAATATACTGTTGGATGAGGACTTCGAGGCCCGTATCGGAGATTTTGGGTTGGCCTTGTTCATGGACGAGTACAAAGACAAGGCTGTTTCCGAAGGAGAACCCAATGGTGAAGACACTTTTTTTACCGACTGGATAGTGGGGACATTTGGTTTCATGGGTCCAGAGAGCGGCGCCGGAAGATACTCTGTAAAGAGCGATGTTTATGGGTTTGGCGTGACGCTTCTGGAACTGATAAGCGGTCAAAGAGCTTGCCAAACAACCTGCCTCGATGGAGACGAACTGGTGCTGCCTCAATTGGCACATGCCCTTCTAAAGAACGAAAAGCTGGAAACGATCATTGATACCAACATGCCCGGCGGCTATGACGAGAGTGAAGTCGAGAAAGCCATTCGTCTGGCTCTGCTTTGCACGCAACTCGACCCCACAAGACGACCTTATATGGCTGAAGCAGTCCTATTTCTCGAAGGAATTATTAGCTTGGAGAAAAGATGGGAGAAGTATGAACGGGGAGATGATTTATCTGACCTAGATAATCTCTCAATTTCGTTTGACTCTGCTTCTTGTCCAAGGGAAGACGGATCATTTGGTCCTAGATGATCCTTCCAAGACCGTGTTGCTCGAGATTCACTTGTGAGATTGTGGCTGCCTCAGCTTGACCATTATAGCAATACGTTGAATCCTTTTTCCTTAATTTGAGTGTTTTTTTTTTTTTTCCAATTTATCATATTGATGAAATTCTTGTTATGTTTTGTCGTTTAGATGATAATTTATTTCATTTATAAGAATAAATTAATGATTTTTTTTTCATTATTGATAAGAGTTAGGTATTTATTGTTATCAATGATGAAAATATTTTTCATTAGCTATAAACAATTATTTTTTAAAAATATTTTTTAAGTCATTCATTTTTAACAAAACGAAATGATTTTGAATTTTATCAAAGCGCAATTTGTTCTGCTCCACTAAAGGAGAAAGTCACTTATCGAAAGCCAATAAAGTAAAATAGCCGGACTAACGGAAATTTTATTTTACTCGTGGCTTCAAAGAAAAACAAGGTGAGGGGAGATTTTCCCTCTTTCCAATTAAGGTGAAGAGATATTAAATTTGGATTAGGGATACTCTGGATCTATACTTTTTTATTTGATGTTATAATGTTTTATTGTGTATTCAACTTGAACAAATTTTAATATTTGTATTGTGCATTTTTTATTTTCGAAAAAATTTTTATCTAGTATTAAAACACGGTTTGTTTTGAAAATAAAATAAAATATTTAAATCTACTTTTCTAAAAATTATCATTTGTATCGGTTAAGATAATCAATTAATAAAAAAATATTTTCATTATTGATAAAATTTATATGTAAAAATTTCATAGATGATGAAAATATTTTCATATCATATTTGTAAGCAATATAAATGAAAATTTTTAGGAAATATTTTCTACATTATTTATTTTTACGAAATTAACAGTCACTTAATCTTACTTTTTTTTTTTCTTTTTATCAACACCTTTTTCTTTTTTTCATTTTGTTTTCATTGATTTAATGAAGTCATGCAATGCAATATAACTAAATGACCTAATTCTAAATGACATTCTCAATATTTCAAAATATCTTTCTCACTAAATGTTTGAGAAACCAAATCATTAAAGAACCCATTTCATAAAGTACATATCTTTAAAAAAAAAGTCAAGCATAATACACATATTTAAACATGATTCATTTATGCAAATCTAAAATATAACAACTTACAAGAATAAAACCTTCCATGAGTCTTTCTATTTCAAAAGTCAAATCATAATATCAAAAAATGAATCAAAAAAAATAATAAATGCCTTATCCCAAGTTATACATCAAATATGCTATGAACATTATTTTTGCCTTTTAGGCCAATAATTAAACAAGAATTGATGTCAAAATCAGAGGTGTGAAAACTACCTTGATTATTGACCAACGTACTAAACTATGCATAAACGCTAATAAGACAACTTATACATGTTAACAAAGCAAAATATAGCATTTCATAGAGTGATACTCTCACAAAACTCATTTCAGAAGCCATATCATAAATTGGTTTCACATATCAAATCAAATCACCTTTTATAAAATGTGAAACTTGAACATAAAATCCTAAAATTTTTCTCCAACTAAACCATATTTCTCACAGCATTTTGAAATTCATTTCACAAGCTAGTAATATTTCAATTTATCTTTCTTATTAAATGTTTCCAAATCATTGAAGAACTCATTCCATAAATCAGTTTGTGATGTAATACACATATTTAAACTTTTACGACACCTTCCATGACACATTTCTCAATACACCATAATCGACAATTTCCTCGAAATCCTGAAGCTTCATGACTCACAAATTAGACTTAATGGCTTGATTTTCACAATACTTCAAATATACGACCAATCTCAAAAGCTACTCCATTCGGACGAATGGGGACGCGAATACTTACCGGACGTTACGTTACAAAATCGATCCTTGGCGAGTAGACCTCTTCTTTCTTCCTCTTTCTTCTTCTCTTTTTCTTCCCTCTCTCTCTCTCTCTTTCCTCTCCCCTGCTCCTTGCGCGAGTCCTCGGTTAAAAAGAGCCGAACGTCCTTTCTTGCTTTTCCCCCTTCTTTGACTTTTCAACACTTCATTTTATTTATTTTATGTTCTTTATTTTCTTGCTTTTCCCTCTTTTGACTTGGTCAAAACCCACCCCCATTTTACGGCTTCTCTCTCATTCACTTCACCATCTTCATCGAATTTCCTCGCCTCTTTCTCCGATGATTACACCGCTCAACGCTTCGATCATGCGCACCTTCCTCGCGCATCTCCTGGCGATTCTCTGATGGCTCGAGCTGCGACTTTACTTTACTTCAAATTTTTCACTCAATCGCTTTTGCTTCTTCCAACTTCCTGCGTGCATGTCGACGATAATCACGGGACGATATTTGTCATGGAAATGCTGGTGTGAAGTTTCAGCTGCAGATCGTCAAGAAACCTCCAGCAGTCTCATCTGAAACCTAAACTAAGAACATTAGGAAATCCCCGGGCCAAATCCCATAAGCCATTCGACACGTCCACCGGTTGGTTCTCTGCTTTGCAGAAACAGATGTCCATGGGTGTGATTTCTCCTGCTTTGTCAAGAAATTTTGGCGCAAGAGGACAGGGAACCCTAATTCTGAGATTTCGAGATCAGAATTAGTTTAAGAGACTGCGTCAAGATTATTTATTTGGTCAGATCAAAATGTGGATTCCTTGGCGAAGGGTGGCGTCCTGGTTTGCCACATCCATTTGGCAAGCATTTCATTCATAAACAGAAGGCCAGGCAAAAGATTTCAGAACGCTTATCGAGCATTTGAGAGGTGCGGATCCCATCGTGTAAGTCTCAACGCAGAGGGACAGGATGCTTTTGCCCAAAGAAAAAGGAAGAGAAGCAGCGGGATAGTTCACTTAGTTTAGATATATTGATCCTTTGATGTCATTTGTGGGAATAAGTCGTCTTCAAATTCAGGCTTCCGACTCTGGTTGTTCATGTTGTAGGCCAAGTAAATCTCTCCAGTTCCCTCGTTCTGATCTGAAGCTTTGCCAAGGACGCCTTAAAAGGTCCTTCCATGAACTACAGGCAGCTACCTGCCACTTAAGCGACGAAAAGATTGCAGGCAGGGGCGGGTTTGGTCTAAGTATATGAAGGACTATTGGCAGATGGCTCTCGATTGGCTGTAAAAAGAATCGCCAAGCGTTCCCATTTGGAAATGAGAGGGTTACATGCAGGAGTGAAATTGGGAAAGATACCCTTGGCTTTTGCTTGTCATCGGAGTTGAAAGAGTACATGTTTGTGACGCTCCCCCTTGATTAGCCCACCAGGAAGGAGACAGCTTTTGGAGTTGCGAGAGCGACTTCCCATCTGCACGATCACAGCGTAATCCATTGGGACATCAAGCCCATAAGATGCTGCTGGGCAAGAACTTTGAGGCTCGTATTGGCGATTTCAGGATGGTCATTTTCATGGACAAGGATGAAGAGAAGGGTGTTTCCAAGGAAGCCAGCTTCTTTAGCCTCAGCTTTCTTAGCACCCGACTAGGCAGGGCGGACGGTTGTCTTGATCCAGAGTACTGCAGGAGTGAAATGAGCTCGGAGAAGAGTGACGTCTATAGTTTCGCCATGACCCTTCTCGAACTCATCGGGGTTGAAGTGCGCAAAGATAGACCAGTCCTTGGGGGCTGCCGCTACCTGAATGGGCAGGCATGCTTTTCAAAGAAAAGGACTTGGAAAGGCTAGTTGATAGTGACATACGGCGGGGCACATGGAAAGCGAAACCGAGAAAACAATCCAGCTAGCTCTACTTTGCATGCAGCTCGACCCAGAAAGGAGACCTAATATGTCGGTTAGTAGTCCAAATTCTTGAAGGGGCTATTAACTTGGAGTAGAGATGGGAGCAGTACCAAAATGATGCTATTACGCCCAAAATTTGACATGGATATGGTGGACTCTGGTTCTTGTTGTTAGAAGGATTAAACAGATATCAAAAGAGAAGTTAAACACAGGAGCTAGTAATAGTAGAAGAACCAAACTTAACGAAGTAACTGAGGCAGAGGAGGCTGGAACAGAGGAAGCTAGAGCAGAGGAAAGTCGTGAGCTGAAGAAACTGGAGCAGAGGAAGGTTGTGAGCTGGCGATCCGGGTGAATTGATGAGCTGGCGATCCATGATATCAAAATCTGGAAAACAGAAGTTGATCAAGCAAGAATAAAGGAACCTGCACAGCTAGAAGAACTCTCGCATATTTCTATATTGGTTATTCTGTTGTAACAAATCTATAAAAGTACTTGAACTACCGCACTAGTATAAAAGGATAAGAGAATGAGAGTAGAATGTAGCGAACTTACTTTCATCCTTTAAAACTCTGTTTCTCTTAGAATCATCTCGTAGCTTTTCTCTTCACCTCTGTATTTTCGAGAATGGTGAAGTCTTGTAAAGCATGATCTTGAACTTCAGAAGAATGAATACATTTGAGCTGAGGTATTTCTCATTGATTGTTCAAGAGTTAAAATCTCTTTCATATACAGATCTTGTTCTATGTTCGATTTCTTCTCATGGTATCAGAGCTTAAATGCCTGGGAGTAATAGATCTGATATGTTCTTGCTGCAAGATAGTATAAAGATTCTGGTGTTTTCTTAGGTAGTTTACCTTCAAAGTTTGCTGGATTGTTTCTTCGAATCTTCAAAGTTTCTGGCCATATAAGAATGGCAACTAGAGTGCAGAAATATCCTTTCCCTATCCATGTGAATATAGCTAATTTCGTTACTATCAAGTTGAATGAAGAGAACTTTCTGTTATGGCAAGCTCAATTAAATCGATTTCTGAAAAGCCAAGATCTGATTGGCTTTATTAATGGTGAAACATTACCTCCAACACAAATGATACAAACAGTAACAGGAGAAATAATGAATCCTGATCATCTGGATTGGATAAAAACCGACCAGCTCATATCATCCTGGATTAGTGGTGCAGTATCAGAGAATATTCTAAGTCGATAATTGGTTTAGAAACCTCACTCGAAGTATGGCAGGCTCTTGTAAATAAGTTTACACAGAAATCTATTGCAAAGGAGTTTGAGTTGAGAGGAAAACTTCAAGCCTCGCAAGAAAAGAAACAGATTACTAAGCGAATACCTTCGTGAGTTCAAAACCATCGTGATCGTTAAATGCAATTGGAAAGCCTGTTGATGATATAACAAGAATGTTTGGCATACTCAAAGGGCTAGATTCTGAATATGAAACTTTCAGGACAACCATGTATTGTCTTAAGCCTTAGCCAGAATATGATGAGGTAATTTCACAACTTGAAAGGTTTGAAACCCGATTACAAACATATTCTGTGAATGAGTATCATACCAACTTGGCCTATTATGGGCAAAGAAGAATTGGAACAAGTCAGCAGAGAGGTTATCCTAGAAATCAAAGAGAAAATTTTCGAGGAGAAGCTAACTATGGTAGAGGACAGTCATTCACTCGAAGGGAATATGGAAACAATGTTACGAAGCGGGGAAGGAATCAACGATTAAAATGAATACCCCGAATTCAACTCAGCAAGGTCAGGTTAACAAGGATAATTGGTCTAACTTTGGACAAGGGTTCAGACCATATTCCAATCCTGCACAAAGATATCAAAGTGTTAGGTCTTATTCACCACAAAGTCCGAATGGTGGTAGACAAACACATATTACAAAACCTATGAGTAATGGATTACTGCAATGTCAGATTTGTAAGAAATCAGGCCATACAGCACTCAGATGTTGGTACAGGTTTGATAACTCATACCAGGCAGAGGAAATACCAACTGCATTGGCATCAGTTCACATTGAAGAACCATATGGCTCGGAATGGTATCCGGATACAGGGGCTACAGCACACATTACCTCAGAACCTGGTATGATTCAAAACTACGGTACATATAATGGTACTGACACTGTCATGATAGGAGATGGATCTCATTTGTCAATCTCATGCATTGGTAATGGAATATTGAACATAGAAAATAGCAAATTACCTTTGAATGATGTATTAATAGTCCCTGAAATAAAAAAGAACCTTCTATCCGTATCAAAACTAACTGATGATTATCCCTGCTCTTTTATTTTTGATAAAAATGGGGTATATGTGAAGGACAATCACAAACATACAACAGTGAAGCTAGGAAGGAAAGTCAAGGGACTATACCAGGTGGAACCTAAAGTTGCAGAGGTTTTCTTCACACAAACTCAACCAGAGGTTGGAGAGGATATATGGCATCAAAGACTTGCTCACACCAGTCTTAAAACAAAGTGAAGACTCTACGAAACAACAACTCATTCATTTTAGTTCTAAAGCTCGAGAATATATGTAGTAGCTGTCAAACCGCCAAAAGCTCAGCTTTATCTTTCCATTTCTCAGAACATATCTCGAATATTCTATTAGAAAGAATACACTGTGATGTATGGGGACCTTCACCAATTCAATCTGTTTAGAAATTCTCCTATTATGTCATTTTTGTGGATGATTTTTCTCGGTATAGTTGGTTATATCCAATGAGACAAAAGTCAGAAGTCTATGAGATATTCATTATGTTTCAAAGACTTATAGAAAATTAGCTGAACCACAAGATCAAAATCTTTCGAGTGATGGAGGAGGTGAGTTTACTAGTAGTAAATTCCAAACTCATCTACAAAAATGTGGAATTAAGCAGAATATTTCTTGCCCTCACACACCAGAGCAAAATGTTGTCTCAGAAAGAAAGCATCGACATGTCATTGAATTGGGTCTAGCAATGATGTATCATGCTACAGTACCACTGAAATATTGGGTAGATGCATTCAAAACAGCAGTTCACATTATCAATCTTCTGCCCTCAACAAAACTACATATGCATTCACCCCATTATAAGCTCTACAATAAGACACCAGACTATTCTTATCTTCGAGTCTTTGGATCAGCATGCTATCCATGTCTCAGGCACTACACAAAGCATAAATTTGATCCAAGATCACTTACATGTATCTTTCTTGGATATAGTGAGAAGCATAAAGGGTACAGATGTCTCTTACCTATGAATGGAAGAGTCTACATCAGCAGACATGTCATATTTGATGAGAACGTTTTTCCCTTCTCTCATACTCTACATACTGAATATCAGCAGGGGTCTGATTTATACAAACAGTGGATAAAAGGAGTACTATCTTCTATTTCCAGTTCTACTAAGCAGGATCAATCACAAGACAATATATCAAGGGAGCATTTGCAGCATACCAGATCCACTCAAACAACTTCAGTAATGCAGGACAGTGAGCTCAGTACAGGTAATCCTGCAAGTCAATCACAAATCCAGATGGTATCTGATACTGAGATGCAGAATGATCTTAATCATGCCTCTGGAGTTACCGAATTGCATCTGTCATCTCCAATCATAGAGGAACAAATACCTACAAGTCAAGAGACTATCTCAACATCAAATGCTAATACAGAACAAATACAAATCAGTTCTGAAACTGAACAGATGCAAGGTACTTCTTCAACTCATCCTATGCAAACAAGACTTCGATCTGGAATTATTAAAGCAAATCCCAAATATGCATGTCTAGTTGAGTATCAGGTTCCTATCGAACCAAAATCAATAAAATCAGCATTAGCAGATCAAGGATGGTATCAAGCAATGAAAGAAGAAATTGATGCCTTATATCAGAATCAAACCTGGGATTTAGTTCCTAGAAATGATCATATGCATGTTATCGGATGCAGATGGGTGTTCAAGGCAAAACTCGCACCTGATGGGAGCCTGGATAGACTCAAAGCAAGGCTTGTAGCTAAAGGCTTCCATCAAGAAGAAGGTCTTGATTTCACAGAAACCTTTAGCCCTGTAGTAAAGCATGCAACAATCCGAATAATTCTATCAGTAGCTATGATGAAACAATGGAAAATTCATCAATTAGATGTCAAAAATGCATTCTTACATGGAACCTTAAGTGAAACAGTATATATGGAGCAGCCTCCAGGATTTAAAGAATCACAAAAGCCTCATCATGTCTGTCTTCTTCAAAGATCTCTTTATGGACTTCAACAAGCTCCTCGAGCTTGGTTTGATAGGTTTAGTAGCTTCCTGCTCGAATATGGATTTTCTCGCAGCTCTACCGATCCTTCCCTATTCATTCTGCATACTAAGACAGCAACCATTCTCTTATTATTGTATGTAGATGATATAATTCTCACTGGAAGCTCTCCTCAAATGATTTATGCTCTTATTAATTCTCTGAGTATTCATTTTCATATGAAGGATTTAGGGTCCTTACACTATTTCCTCGGCATTGAAGCTACACGAACTTCAGATTACCTGTTCTTTTGTCAAACCAAGTATGCTCTAGACCTTCTCACTCGAGCTCATATGCTTAACTCCAAACCAGTTTCAACTCCTCTTGCATTAAAACCACTTGTTCTAATCAATGATGCTATACCTTTGATCAATCCTACTGAATATCGAAGTCTAGTTGGAGGTCTGCAATATCTCACATTAACCAGACCAGACATTGCTTATGCTACTAATATACTCTGCCAAAGAATGCAGCAACCTACAATTGCAGACTTCAACCGTTTAAAAAGAGTCTTGCGATATATCAAGGGTACTATCAAGCTTGGCTTATTCCTTCACTCTCACAGTACCATGAATCTCTATGGTTTCTCAGATGTAGATTGGGCAGGGTGTACAGAAACCAGAAGATCAACAACTGGTTTTTGTATATATCTTGGATCTAACCTTATATCCTGGGCAGCAAAGAAACAACCTACAGTGAGCAGATCTTCTACTGAAGCTGAATACCGTGCTCTTGCATCAGCCACTGCCGATCTTACTTGGGTTAGTTTTGTATTGCGTGATATAGGTTGTTTCCTTAATCCTCCTATTCATTTGTACTGTGATAATAAGTCAGCCATCTCTCTCACTTTGAATCCTGTTTTACACGCTCGAACCAAACATATTGAAGTAGATTTCCACTTCGTTCGAGAGAAAGTATCTTCAGGATCTTTACAAGTCAGATACATTCCAAGTGCTTACCAATTAGCTGATGTTTTCACCAAATCACTGACACGTAGTGTGCATTCTTATATGAGAACCAAATTGGGAATTTGTACTCTACCCATTCCCAATTTGAGGGGGGATGTTAGAAGGATTAAACAGATATCAAAAGAGAAGTTAAACACAGGAGCTAGTAATAGTAGAAGAACCAAACTTAACGAAGTAAGCGAGGCGAGAGGAGGCTGGAACAGAGGAAGCTAGAGCAGAGGAAAGTCGTGAGCTGAAGAAACTGGAGCAGAGGAAGGTTGTGAGCTGGCGATCCGGGTGAATTGATGAGCTGGCGATCCATGATATCAAAATCTGGAAAAACAGAAGTTGATCAAGCAAGAATAAAGGAACTGCACAGCTAGAAGAACTCTCGCATATTTCTATATTGGTTATTCTGTTGTAACAAATCTATAACAGAAGTACTTGAACTACCTGCACTAGTATAAAAGGATAAGAGAATGAGAGTAGAATGTAGCGAACTTACTTTCATCCTTTAAAACTCTGTTTCTCTTGGAATCATCTGTAGCTTTTCTCTTCACCTCTGTATTTTCGAGAATGGTGAAGTCTTGTAAAGCATGATCTTGAACTTCAGAAGAATGAATACATTTGAGCTGAGGTATTTCTCATTGATTGTTCAAGAGTTAAAATCTCTTTCATATACAGATCTTGTTCTATGTTCGATTTCTTCTCACTTGTCTCTGTCACGATGAATTCTTAATAACACATCCCAGTTAATCGTTCTGTGGAGTTGTTGCTCAGCTGAAGAATCACTGATGAGAGTGTCCTAATTCTGAGAATTACATGACTTCTATCGTAACCTGTATGTTGATTGTGCTGCTTTTGTGCTTTTCCACTGACATTCGTTTGTCGACTCTTTGGTTGTTAAACAGTGTGACACTTTGTATGTTTTCTTTGGCTAACACGCACCCCATGATTTTGCCTGCTCTGAAAACATGTTCTAAATCACCAAGATGTCGTAGTTCAACCTGTTTCCAAAAGCAGCCTGTTAGGCTAGATTGATCTGAGGGAAAAAAACAAACAATCAGATTACATTTGAAGGGAAAATCGATGAGATAAGCTAGGATTCATTGACTAAATGCAAAAGTTCCCATGGTAATTCAGAACGACTAAAGCTTTTATTAGAAATGCAGGTAGTGGTAGGTTTCCTCATATGAAGTGGTCTATTCCTTCAAATCGATTCCTTCTTGGAGCAATTTTCTGGGTTCATAATGAATAATATGTCCGTACTAGCGAGACTAATTGATCAGAATCAACGTAAGAAAGGCTTGAAAAGGAATTTGTGCGTGGTCAACAACTTGATTCGACGAGTCAAAGGTGCAAGGATTTGATTAAGAAAAGAGGGCAACAGCAGGGACTAAAAGTAAAACTTTTATCTTTCATTTTCGAGGTGGAAGTCATTGGTTGGAACAAAGGAATGTAATTCCCTACACCTCTTCTCCGGTTCTTTTCAACCAGATGAAGTTTATTAGTACCTTTGCTAGACCGGGCTTATAATTCACCTCGATAGCGGATGGTGTTGATATCAGCTGAGGAAAGAGGATCAATTGCATTCAGACGCAGCGTAGAAAATCTAGAAGTTGGACTGACTTTCCCAATAAAGCTCGACGTATCAGAAGGGTAAACTGCTCCGGGGAAAATCGGAAGTCACGAAGACGACTATGATACCCCACAAAACGTGTTGAAACCACTAGGCTTTTTTTCACTGGCTTTGACAAGATCAGATGCGTACACCAGGCGTGACAGAACCAAAATTTATAAGTCTGAATCTCCAGACTCAGCTCAGGCTCACCTCTGCAACAAAAAACTCTTCTTCCTTCCTCCTGTTCCCGTTCGTGAAAAGATAAATTCGAGCAACCCGAGCTTCATTTCCGAGGAGTGTGGTGTTTCAGAAGGGGAAAGAACCATGGTCTTTGAGTTTTCAACCTTCAATCTCACTGAAGATCCTCCCGATTTCAATCTGTGTTCGCCACCTCCTTCTCAGTCATCAACAATTTGTCTGCCGCTTAATCCTGCTGGCTGCAGTTTCATCAAAGCTGTAACATCCTACCGGGTCGCTGCCGGTGCTTCTCTGCGCTTGGCCAATTCAGCTTCCAAGTTTGGTTGCTGGATACCAAGCGAATCCCTCCAATGTCCAGAGGAAGGACGCCTTAAAAGGTTTACTTTCCGCGAGCTGAAGGTCGCTACCAACAACTTCAGCGAGACAAAGAAGGTGGGTCAGGGTGGGTACGGTTGTGTGTACCAAGGAGTCCTGGGGGACGGCTCCAGAGTGGCAATAAAAAGACTCGCTAGACATACCTGTCAAAGATTGACACTGCGTGCTGAAGTAAAAGTGGGGACCATGATCTGGCATCGGAATCTGCTTCCGCTTCGCGGCTTTTGTTCATCATCGGAACATGGAGAATATGCTCTCGTGTACCCTTTCATGGTGAACGGGAGCCTAGACTCCCTTTTAAGAGGACAGTCAACAGAGGCGAGCCCCCTTGATTGGCCCACCAGGAAAAAGATAGCAATTGGAGTTGGGAGAGGGATCTCCCATTTACATGATCTGAGGATAATTCACAGGGACATTAAACCCGATAATATACTGTTGACTGAGGATTTTGAGGTCCGTATTGGAGATTTTGGGTTGGCCTTGCTCATGGACGAGTACAAAGACAAGGCTGTTTCCGAAGGAGAACCCAACGGTGAGAACGCTTATTTTATCGACTGCACAATGGGAACACTTGGTTACATCGATCCAGAGCGCTTTCTCGGAAGAAACTCAGTAAAGAGCGATGTTTATGGGTTTGGCGTGACGCTTCTTGAGCTCATAAGCGGTCGAAGAGCTTGGGAAACGACCTGCCTCGACGGAAATGAACTGGGGCTGCCTCAGTGGGCACATGCCCTTTCAAAGAAGGAACAGTTGGAAAGGCTAGTCGATTCCGATATGCCGTGTGGCTATAACGAGAGCGAAGTCGAGAGAACCATTCGCCTGGCTCTGCTTTGCACGCAATTCCACCCCAAAAAACGACCTTTTATGGCTGAAGCAGTCCTATATCTTGAAGGAATTATTAGCTTGGAGAAAAGATGGGAGGAGTATCAACCTGAAGACCAATTATCTGGCCCAAATAACCTCTCAAGTTCGAGCGACTGTACTTCTTGTCCAAGGGAAGAAGAATTATCTGGTCCTAGATGATCCTTCCAAGAACCTGTCGCTCGAGATTCACCCGTGAGATTGTGGCTGCCTTAGCTTGAGCATTATACAAATACTATTGAATCTTTTGCTTAGTTCAAGTGTAATTACTCCTCTTCTGTTATAAGGTTGACAATATTCTTGTTATACTTTACCTTAAAAATAAAACATTGAGAACAGCTTGAAAATTTGATCTAAACTATAAATTTTTTTTTTTTTGGTGCGTGGATATCTTCTAAGATTAGAATGTAACAGATTAACATAGAGGTTCTTCACTTCATTTTTATCTTCTTCTCCTGTCAAATCATCATCTACGAAAAGATTGAGAAGAAATAGATAAAATTTTTGAGACGGGTTTGCTGTTATTGACTTTGTCTTAACCGGGCAAGGGCCGTCTGTTCGGCTCCATTAGAGGAGAATATCACACAATGCAAGCAAAATGTGGAGATCAGAAATAGTTTATGAGACTGTGTCGAGATTGTTCATCTGGTCAGACCGGAATGTGGATTCCTCAGAGAAGGGTGGTGTCCTGATTCGCCACATCCATTTTGCAGGCATTTCATTCATAAACAGAAGGCCAGGCAAAAAATTTCAGAGCGCGTATCGAGTATTTGAGTGGTCCGAATACGATCGTGTAAGTCTCAACGCAGAGGGACAGAGTGCTTTTGCCCTAAGAAAAAGGAAAAGAAGCAGCGGGATAGTTCACTAAGTTTAGATAAATTGATCATTTGATGTCATTCCTGGGAATACGTCGTCTTCGAATTTGCGGCTCGCCGGAAGAAATTAGCAAAGGCCCAAGAGATCGGGAAAGACAAGCTTAGAATTGCTGGTTTACGCTTTCCGTGCGCACCTACAATACAACGTTAAAAGTTCTCAACGTCCGTAACATATGGACCATAAAATTCAGCCCATTATTTTTTATTAGCCAAAGCCCAACCCATTTCTTTTCCTTTCCCCTCAATTAGTGCAGTTGAGCGCGAGCATAAATGGAAAGAAGAAGGCAGCGACGGCAAAAGCAAGGAAAAAATAAAAGAAGCGCCTGTGGAGAAGGGAAAGAGGAAAGGAAGAAGTGTGAGAAATTCTAGCACGTACACAATCCGGACACTCCGATAGCCAAATCAACTACGAATGCAATGCCTGGTGAGTATTCAAGCCAATCATTTGTCTAATTGGAGTAATTTTCTAATTCAGGGCACGATGTTGAACTTATATCGATTCTGAACTACCAGGTTCGATTGAGGAGTTATTAGGCTGTGCTTTTTCGGAAATGATAGTTTACGATTTTGTTGAACTACCGGGTTTGATGAAAATCAGATCCAAAGTACTAATTAATTGGAAAGAAATTCTGAAATTCATGTGCGAGTTATGCATAACAGAATGTACACGTAAGGAAAAAATATGAATGTTTGCTAAAATTGAGATTACTCGGTTGTGCATAGATGTCGTTTTATGATGAGTAAGTGTGGTTTAGTCAATTGTTCATTGAAATAGTGGTTTTACTCGAATTTAGATATCATTTTTGGTTAATTGATGGAAATACAAGTGCCTAGGCTTGAGTAACATGCATAAGTTAGTTTTCAACTTTCCAAATGTGAGTGATGCTATCTCTTTAAAGAATTTGTAATCTTATATCTTTTGAAGAATACAAATTTGATAAATTTTGAGTTATGATTAAGCACATTTGTTGTATAAAATTTAGATGGGGCATTTACTACGTTTTGGTATCTGTAAATGGTGTGAGAACTATTTGATGAAAATATATATTTTGTTAATGAAGTTGGTAAATATTATATATTTTGAGTTTTGAAACCTTTTATGAAAAAAATTGTGACATCCCGATTTTCGAGTCGATTTTGATGAGATGAAATGGGCTTTTCATTGACGTATCTATAGCATTTTTCTCCGAGTTGGCCACTCATGGGTTAACTAGCTTATCAGGTGAAGTCGTTAAAAAATCTAAACACAATAGACATGAGAATTTGACTAAGAATCGACTCGCTCAACCGTGCTAATCTGTAGAGGTCATTACAGCACTGTCAAAATTGATCAGAGACCAGAGATAGGTCAATTCGATCAAGATATGTGATTAGTACATGGGTAATTCCATATAATTGTAAAATTTCTGTCGAATGGTACAAAATAGATTTTTCTGTCATTCTCGTACACTGTGTTCGTATTTGAAATCTCAAGATTTTCACGATAACCGAGAGTCGCCAATGTGTCAAAGATGTATGTTGTGGCTTGAAAATAATCGACCACGAGTCAATTGTATTAAAAATTCCTAAAAGCTATCCGATAGATTGGGATGCACTAAAATCACGTCGATTAAAATTAACTGCGAGTTGAACTCGATTTCAGAAATTGAAAACTCTGTTGTGTTATGATTCATTTTAGGAACGTCAACTCACTTTCTGAAAAATTTTCGGAGATTTCGAGATTTTTATGAAAAATCGATTCGGAAAACGAACGGAAATTCGGTTTAGCTCATTTGAAGGGAATTTTGACTTCTAAGCCGAGCTACTGGGTCGTGGGAATTTG
The DNA here is from genome assembly GCA_014182405.2 of Eucalyptus sideroxylon. NCBI lineage: Eukaryota > Viridiplantae > Streptophyta > Magnoliopsida > Myrtales > Myrtaceae > Eucalyptus > Eucalyptus sideroxylon. Next base: position 1,061,580 of record CM024552.2, read on the forward strand.
TGGAAATATGTGGACGTTTTCTTCTTCAAAATAAGACTTCGAATTGGAGAAATTGAAGATGAAATTGAAGCCCCAAAGTGTGAAAATTTGGATTTAGGCTTGGATAGCAAATTTTGGCTTCAAAATTGGTTTTATTGGTGGAATTTAGGCTAGAAATAAATATGGGACATTGTGATAAGCTTGAAGACCAAGGGGGAACCAAGTATTCAATTAAAGAGATAGGTTTGTGGATTTTTGACTTCAGCCTTGGCTTCCTTCGCACGCCTGTCCACCGCCTCTCTCCCTTCGTGCGACGCCTCCAGCTTCTGCTTACTTTGATTTTTTTTTCCTTCATTTTCACCCCTTTCTTCCACGTCCTGCTCCATCAAAACTTCCCCTCACACCGTGAGCTTCAAGCTGCTGTGAAGACCGAAGCCACTCATCCCCTCCCCAACTCACATATGCCCACCTCCACTTACAACTCCCCTCTATAGGCCACGCCTCCCCTTTGGTCAACAAACCAGCCTTGTTTACACTTTGGTTGACTCATCTCGCAGCTCCATTTCGTCGGCTCCCATTCGTGTGGCCCATGGCCCGTTGAAGGCTAGCGATTTCTCCCTGCTGCTTCGAAGTCCAGCCACCCATCTCCTTCAATCGAGCAGCCCATTTTTCCCTCACCGAAGCCCACGCTCTTCACGTCCAGCCACGCTTGAAGATTTTTCCCCTGTAGTCTACCGAAGACCGAAGACTGAAGCTGCTTCGCCGTGAGTCGTCCACGCGTTGCAGCCTCCACCAAAACTTTCCTCAGTTTTTGCCGCGACCCTCTTCAACCCCTCTCAATTCAAGACCTAAACCAGCAGTTTTTGTGCCGGTTTTCTCAGCCCGAACAGCAAGTTCGTTGGCCGTTTTCAGCCGGTCCGAGCGTCCCTTGACCTCACCATGAGTTCAAGTCTCAACTGCCGTCGCGCCACCGTCGCCGTGAGCTGATTTTTATGCTAACCGGTGAGTTTCGTTCTAATCCCTAATTAGTGGGCTAATGACACTTAGAGGTGGTTACTTAGCTAATTGGTGGATTAGTTAGGTTAATTAAGCTTAAGGTAGTTTAGTTAGATTAAGTGTATAGTTAGTATTTAGTTAGTGTAATTAGTTTAGTTAGGTGGATTGGTTAGGAATTAGTTAGTTTATTTAAATTAGTGTACTTAGATTAAATTAAATAGAATGGTTAGATTTAATTGTTAGTTAGAGTAATTAGCCTAGTTAGTTTAGGTTAATTTAATTAAATTCTTTAAATTTATATTTTTTAATGTATTTAATTTCTAGTAATTTATTTAATTATTAATTATTTTTCGGAAATTAGACCGGGATAGCCCGTAATAGAAATTTTGTGTTGATTACAATGGTGTGTTTGAATTTCGCAATTGGATGTTAATTTGTGCAATTTGAATTTAAGTTGTAATTTTGGGAATTTATCCCAAAATTGTATAATTTCATTAATTAATTATAAATTACTAGGGCATCGGTTTACAATACCAAAAATATGCATAAATAGTGGGACTTTCTAAAGTAAAGATATTATATTTTTGGCTCGGGCCGACCGTGTACCCACACACGGCTATTTTCACTAGGTGTTTTTAATATGAAGAAAATATACCAAGATCACTATTTTAATGGAGACATTGGAGTGAAATGTATGGTATCCTGGGCCGAGATTGTTTGATCGTGTGTTGGTTAATGAAAACCAATCTCGAGCTTTTAAGCCGGACATTGCCCTATATGGGATAGCCATTCTTTGGATCGCGGGTTGTAGTAGATTCTGGATCTATGCTCCTTCAGGGAAGCCGTCTATTAAGATATGGACATCGCCGTGCTCAATGGAGGGGAGATGATGCTTGGCTACGCCAAAAGGACACTGAATTTATGAGTAGGTGGTACCCTTAAGGGGAAAATATTAATAATTGAGACCCTTATGATTACTTGAGTTGATAAGGCGTTTCAATTGTTATATGCATTGTAATATGAATTGTGCTGACATGCAAGAAGGAACTGATATGAGGTAAGTCCTTTGTGCAAATTGTGTAATTGTGTAGTTAGGACGCTTCTAGGTATACTTCCCTCCTAATCGGGGCTTAGAGCGTGAACACGCTGAGATTTATATGTCACCCCGTTGTAGACCTAAATTTTTAGAGCCGTAGAGGGAGGACCTGGAGTTGAGTTGAGGTGACTTGAAGAGTAGTTCAAATAGGACAGCCTTTTTGGGAGCCGGTCTTTTGAAATCAATTGAATATGGGATTTTGTACTTGACTTAATATGTTTATAAATATGTTTATAAAAGCATGTGTTGTTTGTGAATGTGTTGTCCTGCTTTTCTATCCCAAGATGATTACTGTCAGGATTTGTTATTCGCTTCCGCATGTGCAATAAAATGAAAAGGTTAGCGATTTGTCCTAGGAAATCGCAAAATTTTATTGAACATAGAGGGATGAGTATGTGCTCGAGGATTAGAGCGTGACAAAAGCTCTTGACATTGAGTATGGTTGGTGTATATATATATCGAATCGTGAAATGCTTTATGACATGCCTTTGATTTAATTCGATTTGTAAGATTGATTTATGAGATAAGTCCTTAAATGATTTGAAAAATGTTTTCACAAAAAGTAATTCTCACGGATGAATTAAGTTGCAAAAGTTCATATGATTGATTTGTGAAATGTATTCCGATATATGAGATTTTTTTATGAATGGGATTTTTGGTATTGGAGGATGATAGTTAGGTGCTCAATATCGATGTGAACTCGGTTGAGGATTTGAGTATATACATATTAGTTTATAATATTATTGTGAACCAAGCTACCGGCTAATAATAAGTGAAGACCTGACCAATAGAAAAAAACTTGATCACTTTGTCATGGACTAGATATTTGAGCATGAGTTTAGTTAATGGAATAAACTATTGACATGTGATTTGACATTAGTCGATGAAATAAACCATTGACCTGTGGTTAAATAAGATTAATTAATGGAATAAGCCATTGATACTTGATTTGTTATTGTGAATTGGCATTATTATTAATTTATACATAAAAGGGTTTGTTAGAAAGATATTTACTTTTGATATTTTGCATATATATATCGAATTGTGAATATATAATTTGTTTAAAAGAGACACACTACTCACTGAGTTATGATTGCTCATCTCTCTATTTTCAAATACTTTTTAGGTTCTTCTACTAGCAATGGGTAGTATGAGAACAATATTGACGAAGGGACATTAAGGAGTTAGATTTTTGTGATTTGATGCTGCGTCCTTCGGATGAAAGGATGGCATGTCATCCCCATTCTTGAAGACTTGCTCATAGGCAGCTATGTTGTGTTGAGGAAATATTCAGTGGTTCGTGAGTGCCACGTCATCAGCTGACGTGGCACTCACGAATTTACTGATACTCAATTAAAAATTGACACGTGTCATTAAAAAAATTAAATTAAAATGTTAATTTTTTTTTCTCTTTTCCCTTCCATCTTCGACCTCCGCTTCGCCCAAGTCCGCCATCTCCACCGCCCAAGTCACCGCCGCCGCCACCGTCGCCCCCGAACCACTGCCCCCACCGTGGCTGCCATGGTCTCCGGCAAAGCTGTTGAGCTCAACGCTAGCAGCCATGGACGAGCCAAGACTCGAGCTCAAAGCTGTTGAGCAGCAAACCGGATATGGAGACGTAGAAGAGCATTGCGGCAAAACAGATATGGAGGATGCAGAGGAGCGGTCGGCCATGGATGACTTCTCGGTCTGCGGCAAAGCTGTTGAGCTCGTTGTCGATGACCATGGATGAGCCAAGACTGGAGCTCGAAGCTTTTGAGCAGTAAACCAGATCTGGTTTACTGCAAACCAGATCTAGAGGAGTGGTCGGCCATGGATGGCTTCTCGGTCTGCGACAAAGTTGTTGAGCTCTTCGCGGGCAGCCATGGACGAGCCAAGATCTGGAGCAGCAAACTAGATCTGGAGGTGTTGCAGCAAACCAAATCTGGAGATAATCTCCATGTCCACTCTCTCCGTCGTCTTGCTAGATTTGGAATTGAGGCATGTGCAGAGGAGACGGCCATTGATGCGGCGCCGGCAACTCCAACTCCGCCGGTGGCGATGGCTGAAGGAGGGGCGAAGGCGACTTGGGCGGTGGAGATGGCGAAGCCCGGGCAGAGCAGAGGTCGAAGATGAAGGGGAAAAGAGAAAAAAAAAAGTTAAAATTTAATTTAATTTTTTAATGATGCGTGTCAATTTTTAATTGGGCATTAGTAATTCGTGAGTGCCACGTCAGGTGATGACGTGGCATTCACAAACCACTGAATACTTTTTCGTGTTGTGAACACTCTGAGTAGTAGGGGTGAGCATGGTCCGGGCCACCCCCTAACCCTAGGACCAACCCATACAGTGTCGGTCCTCAATTTTTAGGACCGATGACCGACTCTATTGAGCCTGGGACCAAGGACCGGACCGACCCGATGGGTTCGGTCCGGTTCCAGGGTCAACCCGGGACCGATCGATAATTTTTTCGTCTTATTTTTTATACTCCCTAAAAAAGCAAACCTACAAATTCAAATGACACATCCATCCACAATGTGGCATTGTGCAACTAAACTATAAATACCAATACATATTCAACAAATTTAAGATGACACAATAATAGAAATTTCGTACTTGCTAACGCTCATCGAGATATGGGACAAGATAGGGTCCACAATGTGGCGAGCGGGATGTTGCTACTTTTGATTTTGGCAAATTGAAGAACAAAGAAGACAGAATGGAAGAGAACGTACTTTGGGGAAGGAAGCCGTGAGGAGATTTATGGCGTAAACTTCGCGCCATTTTGGATGTCGCGAGTCCGTGACTGTGAGGAGTCCTTGGTCCTCACGGTGAAGAACGTACTCTGGACTGTGGAGGAGGAGGCCGTGAAGACCTTTGCGGCGTAAACTTCATGCCTTTTGGAATTGGATGCCGTCTGTCCGTGATTGTGAGCCTGAGGAGTCAACAGCTTTAACATCATTTTACTTAGGTTTGAATATATAAAAGAATTATAAATAATATAATATAATATAATATAACATAAATTTTACTTATGTTTGAATATATAAAAGAATTATAAATAATATAATATAATAATATACGGGGTTGGTCCAGGGTTGGACCGACCCAAAACTCTCAGGATCGAGGACCAACCCGCACAGTGTTGGTCCTGGAATTTTAGGACCAAGGACCGACCTAGTCCCCTTGGGAACTGGACCAGGACCAGTAGGGTTGGGCCGGTCCAGGGTCGGTCCAGGGTCGACCCTAGACCGCTGCTCACCCCTACCGAGTACTAGTGTTTGTCTATTGAAGACCTCCATCACAACATACAAACAACTTGTTATCTTTCAATTTCTGCATTGTAATTATGCTTGTAGTTCCCAAATGTTTTGCTGTCACTTAAATTGCATGTATCTCAGCTGTAGTGTTAAGATTTTTGCTGTTAATTAAATTTCGGTGAAGTTTATGTACTTTCAGTTATGTTTGAAGTGAAATTATCAATTTTCTTGCATACCTATGACATTTCTTGTACGGGGTCACTGCAGAACTTGTATCCTCTCATGAAAAAATCGAGAAACAATTTTCGGTGAAAAGTATTTCGTCTCGGGTGCAAACACACTCGTGTTCATTTTTCGACTCTTTGGTCGATTTACAGCTAGACACTTCGTACTTATTCTTCAGCTAACATGCTCCCCATGAATTCGCTTGCACCGAAAAAAGTGTTCCATGATTCAAGAATCTCCAAGATGTTGTAAATCAAGACCTGTTTCCAAAAGCAGCCTGTTAGGCTAGATTGATCCGGCGTAAATAAATAGATTACATTCAAAGGGAAAATCGATGAGTTACGCTAGGATTCATGGACTAAATGCAAAAGTTCCCATAGGTAATTCAGAACGACAGTAGCTTTCGTTAGAAATGCAGGTAGAGGAGGGTTTCCTCATATGAAGTAACATAATTAGTCAAATCAAATCTTTCCCTGATATGGAAGGTCTTGTGGAGCAATTGTCTGCGTTTATACTGAGTAATGTCTGTAGTAGCTTTATTAATTGATTGGAATCAGTGTAAGAGAGACTTGATAATGTAATTTATGCCAGGTCAACGACTTGACTCGACGAGTCCGAGGTGCAAGGATTTGATTAAGAAAAGAGCGCAGCTTCCCGGACTAAAAGTAATGCTTTTGGCCTTTCATTTTTGAGATGGAAGTCGATATTGGTGGGAACAGAGGAACGTAATTCATTAAACCTCTTCTTAGGTTTTTCTCCACCAGGTGAAGTTTATTAATACCTTTGTTAGACCGGGCTTATAATGCAACTTAGTAGCAGCCGGTGTCGGTGTCAGCCGAAGAAACTGGATGAATTGCATTCAGACACAGCATAGGGGAGAGGCGAAAGCGACGAAGATGACTGAGTCGAATTGACTCAGTCGATGGAGTCGTGGCTCTGTTCAACGGGTCGGGAGGAGATAACAAGCCTGACTAGCATTTATAATATTAGTTCTTTTTTTCATTGCAGATGCGTGTACGCCAGTAGGTATATGACAGACCACAAAAATTTGAAAGTCTGAATATCCAGATTCGGCTCAGGCTTACCTCTGCAGCAGAAAACTCTTCTTGCTTCCTTCTCCTGTTCCCGTTCGTGAAAAGATAAATTCGAGCAATCCGATCTTAAATTCCAAAAAGTGTGGTGTTTCATAAGAGCGCAGAACCATCATGGTCTTCAAGTTTTCAACCTTGGATCTCTCCGAAGATCCTCCCGATTTCGATCCAGATTCGCCGCCTGCTTCTCAGTCATCAACGAATTGTCTGCCGCTTAATTATGCTGGCCGCAGTTTCATCAAAGCTATATCACCCCGCCAGGTCGTTGCTGGTGCTTCTCTGCGCTTGGCCAATTCCGCTTCCAAGTTTGGTTGCTGGAGGCCAAGCGAATCGCTCCAATGTCCAGAGGCAGGGCGCCTCAAAAGGTTCACTTTCCGCGAGCTGAAGGTCGCTACCGACAACTTCAGTGAGACAAAGAAGTTGGGTCGGGGTGGGTACGGTTATGTGTACGAAGGAGCCTTGGGGGACGGCTCGAGGGTGGGGATAAAAGACTCAATAGACGTGCCTCTCAGCCATGGACATTCCATGCTGAAGTAAAAGTGGGGAACATGACCTGCCATCGGAATCTGATTCGGGTTCTAGGGTTTTGTTCGTCATCGAAACGTGGAGAACACATGCTGGTGTACGCTTTCATGCTCAACGGAAGTCTAGACTCCCTTCTAAGAGGACAGTCAACAGAGAAGATCCAACTCGATTTGCCCACCAGGAAGAAGATAGCAATTGGAGCTGCCAGAGGGATCTCCCATTTGCATGATCTGAGGATAATTCACAGGGACATTAAACCTGCTAATATACTTTTGGATGAGAACTTTGAGGCTCGTGTTGCAGATTTTGGGATGGCCTTGTTCATGGACGAGTACAAAGAGAAGGCTGTTTCCGAAAGAGGACCCAACGGTGAAGACGATTATTTTACCGACTGCGCAATGGGAACGCTTGGTTACATGGATCCGGAGAGCTTTCTTGGAAGAAACTCGGTAAAGAGCGATGTTTATGGGTTTGGCGTGACGCTTCTTGAGCTCATAAGTGGTCGTAGAGCTAGGGAAACAACCTGCCTCGATGGAAATGAACTGGGGCTGCCTCAATGGGCACACGCCCTTTTAAAGGAGCAACAGTTGGAAAGGCTAGTCGACACCAATATGCCGGGCGGCTACGACAAGAGTGAATTCGAGAAAATTGTGCGTCTGGCTCTACTTTGCACGCAATTCGACCCCAAAAAGCGGCCTTATATGGCTGAAGCAGTCCTATTTCTTGAAGGAATTATTGGCTTGGAGAAAAGATGGGAGGAGTATCAACATGAAGACGGATTATCTGGCCCAAATGGCCCAAATAATCTCTCAAGTTCGAGTGACTCTTCTTCTTGTCCGAGGGAAGATGAATTATCTGGTCCTAGATGATCCGTCCAAGAACCAGTTGCTCGACATTCACCTGTGAGATTGTGGCTGCCTCAGCTTAGAGCGTTATACCATATATCATTGAATCCTTTTTGCCCTGTTCAAGTGTATTTACTCCTATATCGTTATCATATTGATAACATTCTTGTCATGTTTTGCCTTAAATTGTTAATCTTAGAGAAGCTACGTCAGCAGCAAATGTAACCCGTGGAAGTAGCGCCCCTATAATGTTGCTGTCATCTATGTATTATGCGAATATTGTAATATATTTTAGCTTTAAAGAGGGGAAAAAAAGGGCATTGGTATAAACTCTCAATATCTGTTCATGCCAATTTAGCTCATAAAAAGACACCCATATTGAAGACACTTTCAATTCTTTGAGAGTATATGTTTGAATTGCAATGGTTTATAACGAGTTAAGATGTTTTGTTGTAATAAGAGCAAAATGTTGTGAATTTGGATTTTCCCAATTGCAGTGACTTGCAGTGTTTTATTTATAGTCACGACTGGTCGTTGTAAACAAAGACGAAACACCGTAAATTTATGTTGTTTCTTTTTGTGTTTTTTCTTTCCAATTATGACATAAGGATTTGTTGCAATCAAGAACAAGGTAAAGCAGGGTCAGGAACAACGAATCTATTTATGATAAACAGATCCATTTTGCAAGTTCGTTATAAAATTTGTAAAATTTTTAATCAACACGGTTTTTAATAATTTACGAGGTTACATCGTAGTTTGAATTTTTTAAAAGCTTACAAAGGTATGCAACCATCCGTCGTGATCAAGAACGTAGCGTCCATCTTCTAACGTGTTGGACGTCGAATCTTTTGTGAAAATTGGCAACTAGTCGCAACTAGCTCAAATTCAATGGCCGTGATCTTTCTATCTCAATCTAGCAGTAGATATCTGTGAGGTTATGGTACAACGATATACCATAAAAGTCCCCGTGTTATTATGTCTTTCTTTCATTGTCAAAATGTTTTCTTTTCTCTTTTGGTCGAACATTGTTGAATTTTTTTTTCATTGCTGAAAAGCTCTAATCAGCAAAAAGGGAGAAAATTGTTCATGAAGTCCTAAACCTATTATACTTTTGTCAATTCAATTTTAAACATTTTTACTTATTGTTAATTGAGTCTATTCAGTCAATTTTAATTAGAAATTGCTGATGTGACCGGTCAACGCTAACCTATCACTTTTTAATAAATTTTCATTATTTTTTACTTTTCTCTTTTATTTTGGGTTTGGGGTTAGGGCTGGTGAGGGTTACTGCCCAACCCTAACCAGCCACAATCAAGGGTTGGTCGACCCTTGCTGGCGAAAGCGAGGGCTCATGAGCTCTTGCCCAAGGCCGGCAAGGGTTGCTGGCCCTATTAGTAATTTTTGGCTAAAATTGACCGCATAGATTTAATTGTGAAGAAGTAAAAATATTTAAGACTAAATTGACAAAATTAAAAGATTTATAATTAAGTTGACAAAAATACAATAAATTTAAAACTTTTTGAAAAAATTTCCCAGGAAACAGGTTATGTTGTGGTCATGAAACCGTGAAAAACCGAAAGTAATAGAAAAGGAAAAAGTTTGACATTTCAACAATTTTTTTTTAACAGCAGAGAAAGATTCAAAAACAGCAAGGCGGTAAGAATCATCTAACATTGCCACGTGTTAGAATTTCATATGCTGCTGCCTTGTGGACCGCCGGACATTTACTTGATTAGCTTTTTTGCCAATTTATTACGTCAGAAGGAGCAAAATTAAATTCTTTTGCAAATCAATAAGAAAGTTGAAACAGCATATGATTTTTCATGTACTTTTGATTGATATACTGATGGCAAAAAAGAAAAAAAGAAAGAAAGATTTATGCTGCGTTTGTTTGTGTTCTTTTTTTTGTTTTTAAACATTTTTTCTGTTTTTTTGTTCCAGGAACAAAAAAGGAACATAAACGCGTTTAGGTGCGTTTTGTTCCTTTTTTGTTCTTTTGTTCTCGGGAACAAAAAAAGAAACAAACAAGAAACACAAATGAGAAACACTTTTTTTTTTTTTTTCTCTTATTTTCTTGTTCTTTTTCTTTTGGCCGGTCGCCGAACTCGGCCATGGCCGACGATCGGCCGACGACGGCCGGCGGCCTCGCCCGGCCACGGCGAGGCTCGCCGGCCCTCGGCGAGGCCGACGCTCGCCGTCCCCCCGGCGAGGCCGAGGCTCGCCGTAGGCCGGGCAAGGGTCGGCCTCGTCCGGCGGTCGGCGAGCCTCGTCGGATCCGGGCGAGCTCGAGCTCGCCCAGCCATGGCGAGGCCGACCTCGTGCCGGCCTAGGCGAGCTCGAGCTCGCCCAGCCATGGCGAGGCCGACCTCGCGCCGGCCCGGGCGAGCTCGATCTCGCCCAGATCCGGCGAGGCCGACCTAGCCCGGCGGCCGGCGAGCCTCGGCCTCGCGGCGGTGGCCGGCGAGGCCGCGCCCGCCCGCCGGGGCGGGCGAGCTCGGCCTCGCCGGATCAAGGCGAGGCCGACCTCGCGTCGGCTTGGGCGAGCTCGATCTCGCCCAGATCCGGGAGGCCGAGCTCGCCCGGCCGGCCGGCGAGCCTCGGCCTCGCCCGGGCGGTGGCTCGGCGAGGCCGCGCCTTGCCCGCCGCCGGGCGAGCTCGGCCTTGCCGGCCGGTCGCCGGCCAAGGCCTTGGCCGGCGACCGGCCAAAAGAAGAAAAAAATGAAAAAGAAAAAAAAAAAAAAGGAAAAATAAGAAAAAAATAGAAAAAATAAAAGAAATAAAAAAATTATCCAAATTTACCAAACATGTTTCTGTTTATTTTTTATTTCCGGAACAAGTTTACCAAACACGTTTTTTTGTTCAAAAATTGTTCCCCGGAACAGAAACACTTTTTTTTTTTTTTTTTGATGACCCGGGGAACCTCCGAACGCGCGCTTCGCGGGAGAGTAAACCCGGAGCGAGGGGCCCCACCGCCGACCCCCAAGCGCAGGTAAGACGCGCGTTATGCATTGAAGCATCGCTTCCACGGAGGTTCGAACCCTTCCCCCTGCGTTTGGGGTACCAAGCCCTAACCAACGCATTGAAGCATCACTTTTTTCTATTTCTATTCCCTGGAACAATTTTTAAACAGAAACACAAACAAACGCGCCCTTAGTCGACGGACAGGGTATGATAATCATATTCATTTTATTAGCATATAAATATTTCTATTTTCATGATTATTTATCAAAAGAGTATATTATAATGTCAATGTTTGAAATAAAATTCATTTTTTATTTGCAAAAATAGAGAGAGCTAAGAGAACTTGAGAGGGCCGGTGTAATCAAACTATTGTGCTGTGCCGTGGGCTGACTTACCATTCCACATGGTGCTATTTTATGCACCACCATTCATTTACACACAGTTTGATTGGATTAGATTATATCAATTATGTTAAGTAACCTGTTTGGGTTAAACACAAAAATGGAGGATCAATTTTCTTTGGATTTGTAAGTACTCTAAAGATGACAATTTCTAGGATGGGACAAAAGTACTATGCCGACAAAATACAGAGTTAGTAGATACGGATTTGCAATGATTAAAGCTTGTATGATTATTGTGTTGACCCACCTGACACGATTGATAAATGAATTGCGTCCATGTTCATCTCGTGTCAGTATTACTTTGACATAAAATGGACATCTGCCCACGAAATATCTAATTAGTTCTTAACCCTGATGAATGCATTGGTTTTTCCTGATGAAATAGCGGGTGCAGTCCTAGTGAAATATTCTGCAAAAGTGGATTCTTCCGCAAAGGTTGGCGTCCTGATTCGCCACATCCATTTCGCAGGCGTTTCGTTCATGAACAGAAGACTTAGGCAAATGATTTCAGAGCGTGTATTGAGCATTTGAGTGGGGCGGGTATGGTCTTGTAAGTCTCAACAGATCGGAACAGATTGCTTTTGCCCTCGGAAAAAGGAAGAGAAACCACGTGATACGAGCGAATCGTTTTTGACGGGCCGAACTTATTGATTCTTTGACGTCATTCCTGGAAGTCTTCTTCAGATATGCGGCCCACCAGAAGAAAAGGGGAAGGGCCCGATAAAGACGGGCTAAGAATTGCCAGTTTAAGCTTTTACGTGCTCACCTGCAAAAACACCGTTAAAGTTATCCTTATCTACGTGACGGATTTGAGTGATCTGAGCTTCAATTTTCCTTCTAGGAGTCCAAAAGCCGAACCGTGGCCTTCAAATTTGCCACGGTCGATCTCACTGAAAATCCTCCCCATGTTGGTTTGGACTCGCTTCCTTCTTCTTGATCATCAGCGGTTTGCCTGCCGTATATTCCCGGTTGCAATTTCAAGAAACCAATGACATCCCGCCAGGCCACTGCCGGGGCTTCACTGCACCAGACAATTCAGTCTTCCGAATCTGGTTGTTCAACTTGTAGGCTAAGTGAATCTCTCCCGCTTCCTGGTTCTGATCTGGAGGTTTGCCATGGACGCCTTAAAAAAGGTTCACGTTCCATGAGCTATAGGCAGCTACCAATCACTTACAGCGGTGAAAAAACTGTGGGTAGGGCCGGGTTTGGTTGTGTATATGAAGGATTCTTATGTTCATTTGTTGACTCTTAGGTTGTTATATAGTGAAGTGAGACTTCATCCTACACCCACGCCGATAGTTCGCCTGCTGCATAAAACTGTTCAATCATCATTAATCTCCAAAATGTAGTTCCACTATTGTTTCCAAAGGGCATCCTGTTAGGCTAGACTGAGCAGAAGTGAAAAATGAATAAGAAAATGACGTTTGAAGGGAAAATCGATGAGATAAGCTAGGATTCATGGATTAAATACAGAAGTTCCCAGGGTAATTCGGAACGACTATTCCTTTCATCAGAAATGCAGGTACAGGAGGGTTTCCTCATATGAATGTTGTAATCAGTTCCATTTGATTTCTTCCTTGATTTGGAAGGGCTTACGGAGCAATTTTATGGGTGTATACTGGCTAAACTGCACTCAGAAGCAGCATAGGAATTCCAAATGTTGGACTAATTTTCTAACAAAGATCAACGTACCAAGACCGGCGAAGTGAAAGTGACCAGGGTGACTGACTCGTACGAGTCATCGCTTGGTGGGACATAATTAATAACTTTGTTAGACCGGGCTTATAATTCAACTTAGTAGCAGCCGGTGTTGGTGTCAGCCGAGGAAACTGGATGAATTGCATTCAGACACAGCATAGGGGAGAGGTGGAAGCGACGAAGATGACTGAGTCGATGGAGTCATGGCTCTGTTCAACGGGTCGGTAGGAGATAAGAAGCCTGATCAGCATTTACAATATTAGTTTTTTTTTTTTTTTCATTGCAGATGCGTGTACGCCGGTAGGTATATGACAGACCACCAAAATTTGAAAGTCTGAATATCCAGATTCGGCTCAGGCTTACCTCTGCAGCAGAAAACTCTTCTTGCCTTCCTTCTCCTGTTCCCGTTCGTGAAAAGATGAATTCGAGCAATCCGATCTTAAATTCCAAAGAGTGTGGTGTTTCATAAGAGCGCAGAACCATCATGGTCTTCAAGTTTTCAACCTTGGATTTCACCGAAGATCCTCCCGATTTTGATCCACATTCACCGCCTGCTTCTCCGTCATCAACGAATTGTCTACCGCTTAATTATGCTGGCCGCAGTTTCATCAAAGCTATAACACCCCGCCAGGTCGTTGCTGGTGCTTCTCTGCGCTTGGCCAATTCCGCTTCCAAGTTTGGTTGCTGGAGGCCAAGCGAATCGCTCCAATGTCCAGAGGCAGGGCGCCTCAAAAGGTTCACTTTCCGCGAGCTGAAGGTCGCTACCGACAACTTCAGTGAGACAAAGAAGTTGGGTCAGGGTGGGTACGGTTATGTGTACGAAGGAGCCTTGGGGGACGGCTCGAGGGTGGGGATAAAAAGACTCAATAGACGTGCCTCTCAGCCATGGACATTCCATGCTGAAGTAAAAGTGGGGAACATGACCTGCCATCGGAATCTGATTCAGGTTCTAGGGTTTTGTTCGTCATCGAAACGTGGAGAACACATGCTGGTGTACGCTTTCATGCCCAACGGAAGTCTAGACTCCCTTCTAAGAGGACAGTCGACAGAGAAGATCCAACTTGATTGGCCCACCAGGAAGAAGATAGCAATTGGAGCTGCGAGAGGGATATCCCATTTGCATGATCTAAGGATAATTCACAGGGACATTAAACCTGCTAATATACTTTTTGATGAGAACTTTGAGGCTCGTGTTGCAGATTTTGGGACGGCCTTGTTCATGGACGAGTACAAAGAGAAGGCTGTTTCCGAAGGAGGACCCAACGGTGAAGACGATTATTTTACCGACTGCACAGCGGGAACGCTTGGTTACATGGATCCAGAGCGCTTTCTTGGAAGGAACTCAGTAAAGAGCGATGTTTATGGGTTTGGCGTGACGCTTATTGAGCTCATAAGCGGTCGAAGAGCTTGGGAAACAACCTGCCTTGATGGAAATGAACTGGGGCTGCCTCAATGGGCACACGCCCTTTTAAAGGGGGAACAGTTGGAAAGGCTGGTCGACACCAATATGCCGGGCGGCTATGACAAGAGGGAATTCGAGAAAATTGTTCGTCTGGCTCTACTTTGCACGCAATTCGACCCCAAAAAGCGGCCTTATATGGCTGAAGCAGTCCTATTTCTTGAAGGAATTATTGGCTTGGAGAAAAGATGGGAGGAGTATCAACATGAAGACGGATTATCTGGCCCACATAATCTCTCGAGTTCGAGCAACTCTATTTCTTGTCCAGGGGAAGAACAATTATGTGGTCCTAGATGATCCTACCAAGAACCTGTCACTCGAGATTCACCCGTGAGATTGTGGCTGCCTCAACTTGAGCTTTATATCATATACCATTGAATCTTTTTCTGCTTAGTTTCAGTGTATTTACTCCTATCAGGTTATCAGATTGATAACATTCTTGTCATGTTTTACCTTAAATTGTCACTTTTTAGAGAAGCGACGTCAGCAGCAAATGTAACCCATGGAAGTAGCACCCCTATCCACGTATTCAAGCCAAATGCATATTGCTTTCATCTATGTATTATACTAATACTGTAATATATTTTAGCTTTAAAGAGGAAAAAAAAAACGCATTGATATAAACTCTCAATATCTATTCATGCCAATTTGACTCATAAGAAGACACTCATATTGAAGACACTTTCAATCTTCGAGAGTATATGTCACGTCCCGAACCCTAAGCGTGTGAACATCCCTTGGCGGTCGATTAAATTGCAACATCCCATGATGCATCGCCAACCAATTCTTTTTATCTTTTGATTAAAAGCATGCGGAAACAGTTAAAATAAACACCCAATCAATAAACAAACAACATGAATAGTAAAACATAATAGATATTGCCAAAAACAAAATATTTATTTTGCACTATTACCCCTAGGAAGTTTAATAATTATAAGCCTTTCTACGGCCACTTCCTATCAACCCTCACAAAAACCTTTAGGGATTAGGGTTAACCTAAACTTCACTAACGGTAGGGTCAGCCAAAAATGTGTCGCATCTCGCTCCCACCACAACCGTACATGATAGTTGGTTAACAACAATGGAGTGAGATAAAATCTCAGTGAGTCAACTTCCTAAGCCTCAATTAGGATGCAAATTCGTCTCGGAGGCAGCCTAATCATGCAACGACATATAATCTTACCTCGCCTTGGCACACCCTACATATTCGCACGTCACATATGCCATTATAATACAATAAACAAAAATTAATAATCAAAACACATAACTCTCATGCACCAAAATCCACACGGGTCTCGATTATAAAGCAAAACCCGTTTTGGCATGTCCCATACCATGTCTAACAGTCTTACCTCATAATCAAGCGCAATACATCACAATCATTCACACGTGTTTCGATTATTATGATCTCTTGGGCCATGGCCAACACATGAGTTGGCAGTCTTTTGACATAATCGGGCATCGTCTCGCCCCATCGAGTATGTCTAGAACCTCTGCCTAGACGGCATTCCATAAAGGAGTATCGATTCGGCCTCAACCGCGACTCGGCATTCGGACCCTTGCTAGGCATCCGATAAAAATTGGGCATCACCTTCAAACTCCCATTGGGTGACGAGTTCAATTAAATGACCACACAAGCACGCTAACACTCAAGCCAATTTTTATTTTCCATGAATTTGCCCAATATAAAAGAGTTCATGCTTAAATAACAAATCTCGAAAAATCTTTACATTTAAAATTTTGATAAATAATCACACGTGGTCACGTATTTAAAATCAACCTATTAAAATTTGCACACTTTCATTTTAAAACATCATTACGCATTTTATCACGTAAAATATGATGTCCAAACACGACACCTCAAAGTTTGTCATTTTCTTACCAATAAATAATCTTTGAAAAATAGCATGAAAAATACATGATGTGGGCAATCAAACATCATGGCATTATATGCTCAAACAATCATAATTAAGTGTAAACTCATATAGTAAAACAAGTATAAAATTCTTCTTAACGGCTAATTCGTCATTAGTTACACTAATCGCAATTAATTAGGTTAATTATGATTAATTAAAATGAAACTCAATTAATTAGCCTAACAATAATTAATTTAAAATTAATCTAAATTAACTAAAATAATAATGATTAAATAAATAAATTGTGATTAATTAAATAAAGCATGATTAATTAATCTAATCATAATTATTTAAACTAAGCACACTTAAATTTAATCTAAATCATCCTTAATTGCAATTAAGGATAAACTAAAATTAATAAATACTAACCATCATTAATATTAAACTAACCACCCCTATACGCAATTAACACCCTAATTCACGATTAGGAAGTTAACTCATGGGTTTCCGGTGATGGCAAGCTCGTGGCGACGGCAACGCAATGGTGCCGAGAACTTGACACTTGTAGCTTGAACAACGTCAAGAACTTGATGCTTGCGGCTCGAATGGCAACGTGAATGGCGGCGGTTCGGCAAAGTTGAGCTCACGGCCAAGGGGGCTCGGCTTGGGCAGACACCGGCTCGACGGTGACTAGGAAGCTCGGCGGTGGAGATGGTGATGCGGGAGGTGGTGTTGGTGAAAAAATAAATAAAATAAGAAGAAGATGGTGAAGAGAATGAAGATACTTGAGGCAAAAATGGAAGCAAAAGAGGAGGGAGGATCGGCAGAAAGGTCAGAGAGGTGGGGAAGTTGCGTGAGAGAAAAAGGGGTGAAAGGGTGAGGGAGAGAAGAGAAAAAGAGAAGAAAGAGGGAAAGAAAAGGAGGAGGGGGGGGTGGGGTGGCTGGCGTGAGGAGGAAGGGGAGGCGGGAGAAAGAAACAATAAAAAATTGAAGAGGAAGTTGCTGGGAAATTGTGGCGGAAGACTTGGTGTGAGGGGGAGGAAAAGTGGGGGAGAGAGAAAGAGAGAGCGAGAGAGAAGAAAGAGGAGAAAAAGGGGGAAATTTCGGTAGGAGGAGGGAAACGTGAGGGAGAAGAGAAAGAAGAGAGAGAGAGAGAGATAAAAATAATAATTTTTTTCTTTTCTCTTTCTTTTTTTTTCTTCCTTCTTCTTTTCTTCTTTTTATTTCCTTTTTATTTTAGTCTCCGATTTTTCATCCAATAATTTTTTTTTCTGAAAATTTCAGACTTGCCGATAATTCGACGGACGATAAGATAACGTCCAATAATTTAATCTCAAAATTCCTGAAAGTTCAAGTACAACCTAATTTATCGGGTGGCTTTTAGGTGTTCTCGCGTGGTTAACCTGTGATTGATAATTTTCAATCCACGTTTGTGTCTCTTTGAATCGTTAACGACTCTCGATTGTCATGTAATCGCGAGAATTAAAAATTAATCAAACGCAATTTTAGTACAACCTAATTTATCGGGTGGCTTTTAGGAGTTCTCGCGTGGTTAACTTGTGATTAATAATTTTCAATTCACGTTTGTGCCTCTTTGAATCGTTGACGACTTTCGATTGTCATGTAATCGTGAGAGTTCAATTACATATCCTAAATATAATATCAATAAAAAATCTGTTTATAATTGTGTGGAATTACCCGCAAACCAACTACATACTTTCGTTGCATCGATTTATATCCATTCGCTAATTGATTTATATAGTGTAATATTGACCTTTGTCGACCCTTATGTTCAAGTGGTCGATATCTGATCGAATTCTTTAGTCCTTCGCATTTTAATCCTTTACGGCCTCATTCAATGGATTAGTTAACTCGTAAGTGATCAATTCAAAGTAAAATAACCATAAGTGCATTAATAAAATAACCATTTAATATATTTCGAAATAAGGTTAAATTTCGGGATATCACAATATATGTTTGAATCGCGACAATTTATAACGAGTTAGGATGTTTTGTCGTTGTTATAGGCAAAATGTTGTGAATTTGGACTTTTCCAATTGCGTTGATTCATTAATAGTCATTACCGGTCATTGTAAAGCAAGACAAAACGCAGTAAATTTGTATACTTTCTTTTTGTGTTTTTTTCTTTCTAGTTATGACATAAAGATTCGTTGTAACCCAGAACAAAATTTGTATTTTTTAAATTTTTTAATCAACATGGTTTTTAATAATTTACGATGTTACATCGTAGTTTGAATTTTAAATTCGTTAAAAAAATTTAAAAGCTTACAAAGATTTGCAGCCATCCGTCGTCATCAAGAACATAGCGTCCATTTTTTAACGGGTTGGACGTCCAATCTTTTGTGAAAGTTGGCAACTAGTCGCAACTGGCTCAAATTCAATGGCCATGATCTTTCTGTCTCGATCTAGCAGTGGGGGTTACGGTGTAACAATATTCCTTAAAAGTCCCCGTGTTATTTTGTCTTTCTTTCATTGCTGAAATGTTTTCTATTCTTTTTTGGTCGAACATTGCTGAAATGCTCGAACCAGCAAAAAGGTTCTCTTTTTGTCATGAAACCATGAAAGTAATAGAAAAGGAAAAAGTTTGACTTTTCAACATTTATTTTTCCAAACTGCAGTAAAAGATTCAAAATCAACAAGAGAGGAAGAGTCATCGAACATTGCCACGTTTCAGAATTTCATATGCTGCTGCCTTGTGGACCGCCGGACTTTTGCTTGATTAGCATTTTGGCCAATTTATTACGTCAGAAGGAGCAAAATTAAATTGTTTTGCAAATCAGTAAGAACGTTGAAACAACATATGATTTTTCATGTACTTTCGATTGATATGCTGATGGCAAAAAAAAAAGAGATTTAGTCCACCGACAGGGTATGATAATCACATTCATTTTATTAGCAAAAATAGAGAGCTAAAAGAACTTGAGAGGGCCGGTGTAATCAAACTATTGTGCTGTGCCATGGCTTACTTACCATTCCACATGGTGCTATTTTATGCACCACTATTCATTTACACACAATTTGATTGGATTAGATTTATATCAATTATGTTAAATAACCTGTTTGGGTTGAACACAAAAAGCGAGGATCAATTTTCTTTGGATCTGTAAGTACTCTAAAGATGACAATTTCTAGGATGGGACAAAAAGCACTATGCGGACAAAATACAAAGTTAATAGATACAGATTTGTGCTGACCAAAGCTTGTATGATTATCGTGTTAACCCACTTGACACGATTGATAAATGAATTGCGTCCATGTTCATCTCGTGCCACTATTACTTTGACATGAAATGAACATATGCCCATGAAATATCTAATTAGTACTTAACCCTGATGAATGCATTGGTGTTTCCTGATGAAATAGTGGGTGCAGCCCTAGTGAAATATTCTGTAAAAGTGGATTCTTCCGCAAATGTTGGCGTCCTGATTCGCCATATCCATTTCGCAGGCGTTTCGTGCATAAACAGAAGACTTAGGCAAATGATTTCAGAGCGTGTGTTGAGCATTTGAGTGGGGGCGGGAATGGTCTTGTAAGTCTCTAACACATCGGAACAGATTGCTTTTGCCCTCGGAAAAAGAAAGAGAAACCGCGTGATATGAGCGAATCGTTTTTGACTTAGGCCGAACTTATTGATTCTTTGACGTCATTCCTGGAAGTCTTCTTCAGATATGCGGCCCACCAGAAGAAAAGGGGAAGGGCCCGATAAAGACGGGCTAAGAATTGCTAGTTTAAGCTTTTATGTGCTCACCTGGCAAAACACCGTTAAAGTTCTCCTTATCTACGTGACGGATTTGAGTGATCTAAGCTTCAATTTTCCTTCTAGGAGTCCAAAAGCCGAACCGTGGCCTTCAAATTTGCCACGGTCGATCTCATTGAAGATCCTCCCGATGTTGATTTGGATTCGCTGCCTGCTTCTTGATCGTCAGCGGTTTGCCTGCTGTATATTCCGGGTTGCAATTTCAAGAAACCAATGACATCCCGCCAGGCCACTGCCGGGGCTTCGCTGCACCAGACAATTCAGTCTTCCGAATCTGGTTGTTCATGTTGTAGGCTAAGTGAATCTCTCCCGTTTCCTGGTTCTGATCTGGAGGTTTGCCATGGACGCCTTAAAAAGGTTCGCGTTCCATGAGCTATAGACAGCTACCAACCACTTATACCGGTGAAAAAACTGTGGGTAGGACCGGGTCTGGTTGTGTATATGAAGGATTCTTATGTTCATTTGTTGACTCTTAGGTTGTTATATAGTGAAGTGAGACTTCATCCAACACCCACGCCGATAGTTCGCCTGCTGCATAAAACTGTTCAATCATTCATTAATCTCCAAAATGTAGTTCCACTATTGTTTCCAAAGGGCATCCTGTTAGGTTAGATTGAGCAGAAGTAAAAAATGAATAAGAAAATGACGTTTGAAGGGAAAATCGATCAGATAAGCTAGGATTCATGGATTAAATACAGAAGTTCCCAGGGTAATTTGGAACGACTAGACCTTTCATTAGAAATGCAGGTACAGGAGGGATTCCTCATATGAAGGTTGTAATCAGTTCCATTTGATTACTTCCTTGATTTGGAAGGGCTTACGGAGCAATTTTATGGGTCTATGCTGGCTAAACTGCATTCAGAAGCAGCATAGGAATTCTAAATTTTGGACTAATTTTCTAACAAAGATCAACGTACCAAGACCAGCGAAGTGAAAGTAACCAGGGTGACTGACTCGTATGAGTCATTTCTTGGTGGAACATAACAAGCATTATCAACATTAACGATACGATACTCAACAAAGTGAAGCCTTTTTCTATTGGCTTTGTTAAGTATGGACGACCAAAATAATTTAAGTCTTGATGGATTTATGAGCTGGGCTTAAGGCCCATCCGCTCAAGTTGGGCCCAAAAGGGCCCGGCCCACGGGAATAGGGCCCGTGGATGGGGAAAGGTATAAAAGGGAGAGAGAGAGAGAGAACATACCTCTTGGCATAACGTACGTTCCTTTCTCTCTCTTTTTCTCACAAACGCTCAAGGCGACGCCGTTTCCCTTTCAAGGCGAATTGACATCATCGGGGCCAGAATTTCTTCCTCTTCTTCAGCGTTGGTGTTTAATCTGTGGTTAACAAGGTACGCTCGAATCCGTGATGTGCTTTACGATCGGTGATGCGTGTTTTCCCGGGCTTCGTCTTCCGCATTGATTTAGGGGTTCGATTCGGTGTCGAATCCGGTTTTCGGGGATCCGATATTCCCAACATTGGTATCAGAGCCCTAGTTCACGTTTTCCCGATCAATTTGATGTGTTTTGATTGATTTTTCGCAAAAGGAACTTCGGCCGTACGGATCGGGGCGAGCAATCCCGACACCCGAGACTTCTTCGGCCATTTTCATGAGTTTTCGAATGTCAAAAACAAATTATGAAAGCACTGGGAGAAAGGCGACGTTGAGACGAGTCTAGAGATGTCTCGAGCGCGGCCGGGCGACGCCGCACGCGCTCACACTAGGGGCGAGCATGGGTAGCGGGTAGAACCGGGAACCGGAGAATCGGAACCAGAACCTCGGTCCGGTTCCCGGTTCTTAAAGGACCGGTTCCGGTTCCGGTTCCATTTTCCGGGAACCGGAACCGGCCGCGGAACCGGAAACACGAAATTGTTTTGTTTAAGCATTCGCGTCGGTGCGCAGATGGGCATCAAAAGGAGATGCCTTTTTCATAGAAGCTGCGAAGAACGCCTTGAGAAGGAGCAGCAAGAGGAGGAGAGAAAGGAGCGAGACCCACGAGAATTTGAGGCCGGAGGAGCCGAAAGTTGCCTGCTTTCTGGTGGGTAACGAGGTTGGGGGAGCTGGGCATTGATGGCGGAGGCGGAGAAGAGAGGGAGAGCAGGAGGAGGGGAGGGGGAGGGAGAGGAGGAGGAGGAGAGGCTGCTGATGGAGGGGGTGACGGTTCTTGATTTTGACGTGCTGTGCTCGACGGTGGCGCTGCAGACACAGGGAAATGGAGGAAGCTCGAAAGCGGGGAGGGGGATGAGGAGGGGTTGGAGCTTGGTGGTGGGGTTTTCAGGATGTGGGAAGGTGAGGTTCTTGATTGCTTCGAGGACCGTCGTGTTGCCCTTCAATCTTCATGGTTAGTTCTAGTTTTGCTTTTTCTTTTTCCCTTTTAAGGTTCTTGGTGTTGTGTTACTTTCTGGTTAAGAGAAGATAACATGAAGTATTGCAAATTGATGTTGCCATTTTCGGTGGGCGCTAACGAAGAGATGGATCTTTTCGTTGTTTCCGTGGTTTCGGGCTTGAATTCTCATGCGGAGAGGAGCTCTTCTATTAGGGAAGCAGTTCTTTCTTGGGTTTGCCTGATTAATGATATTTGCCGTGAAAGGACACTTTTTCTTTTTTAATTTGTGGAATACTTTTTCTTTTCTGGGTTGAAAGATTTTGTTTGCAGAAAATTTAACTCTTGTTGGACCGAGTCCTCTATCTTGGTTCAGCACATTTTTTCTGTGTTTTGACTTGGGAAGTGGGACGGCTTTCGCTATTTTGACCTTTTTTATTTATTTATTTTTAGAGTGCGTATATTATAATTCAACTCTAAAAATGAATAATAGAAAAAAAAAAACTGTTGGCATTGGTATGTTTCCTAAGATGTGAGAAGTTACCGTATAGTATACGCGTACGTTATAGTTTTTTTTGGTAACACGCGCATACGTTATATTTTTTTTTGGTAATGTGCGCCCACGTTATAGTTTTTTTGATAACGTGCGCGCACGTTATAGTTTTTTTTGATAACGTGCGCGCACGCTATTTTTTTTTTTTTGATAACGTGCGCGCACGCTATATTTTTTTTTTTTTTATAACGTGCGCGTACGTTATATTTTTTTTATAACGTGCGCGTACGTTATAAATTTTTTTTTTTGGTAATATGCGCATACGTTATAGTTCAAATCTATAAATAAAAATAAAAACAAAAAAGGAAAGCGGAACCTGTTGGAACTCGGAACCGACCCTGGAACTGTGACGGGGGTAGGTTTCAGGTTCTCGGTTTCGACGGGTAGGTTCCGGGTTCCTCATTTTGAGGAACCTGTGCCCAGGGTAGGTTCCAGGTTCCAGACGGAACCGAACCGGAACCTGGAACCGCTCACCCCTAGCTCACACGCGCCGCCGGAAGGCGCTGCGCGTGGGCGCAACGTGCCCGGAAGCGCTCGATAGCTAGGCGCGTGCGGAACACGCGCCGGTCGGCGAATCGGCGCGTGCGCGCCGCCGGCGGCGAACCAGCACGCGTCGGTCCACGGACCGACGCGTGCTGACGTCAGCATGACGTCACCCAACGGTCAGTAACCGCTAGGCTGACGTCATTGATGACGTCAGCGATGACGTCGGTTGGCGGGCGACGACCCAACCCGCGAACCGACCCGACCCGACCCGCTGACGATGGCACGCGCGTGGCACGTGCCGTTGACGTCTGTGTGACGTCAACTTGCGCATGCGCGCGGCACGTGCGGCCGGTCCGCCCGACCGGTCCGTCCGGTCCGACCGGTCTGACGACCGACAAGCGTTGACCGGCGACGAGCGTTGACCGTTGACCGTTGACCCGAAAAAAAAAAAAAAAAAATTTGTTTTCTTTTTTTAGTCATGCCTATGTGGATTATAAGTAATCCATTTTTAATTCTGCATTTGTTGCATGAATTTTGGAAAATTATGTATTTTCTCTTATATTAATTATGGATTATAAGTTATCCGTTTTTAATTCTGCATTTGTTGCAGGAAC
This sequence comes from Eucalyptus sideroxylon, assembly GCA_014182405.2. Taxonomy (NCBI): domain Eukaryota; kingdom Viridiplantae; phylum Streptophyta; class Magnoliopsida; order Myrtales; family Myrtaceae; genus Eucalyptus; species Eucalyptus sideroxylon. Next base: position 1,085,706 of record CM024552.2, read on the forward strand.
TATGATGCGTTATGCAAGGATACCTGCAATCCCGAGAACTGACGAGGGAAATGCAAGACTTAAGAGGCTGATGACAGAGTTAGCTGATTATCGGTGGCATGATGGTGATTTAGTATCACATGTGGTCAAGGTCAATCAGATGATACAGGAAATCATCTGGAATGGTTATCTTATGCCAGATTTTCAGAAGGTGCCGGCTTTGATGAACACTCTTCCACCTGAATGGCAAGCAGTGTTGGATCGGCTATGGGAGGTCAACGTGGTCCCAGGTTATAGGAGGCTGGTGGAAGCTTTTGTAAGAGAACACTATAGGATTGAGTTGGCCAAAACTTCAACCCTTAGATTGAGCGCCACATGGCGCCGAGTGAATGCGCCTTGGAGGCGACATGAAAGCTCTCCAAAAGTTTTTCCATGGTTGGCAAATGTGCCTTCAGTTTTCTCAGATGTTTTGACTGATAGATTAGAAGGGACATTCTCTATTTATTTCTTTGATTGATTATGTAATAATTACTACCTAATTGTGTTAATTGAAAGCATTATTGTTTTTTAATTGTCTGTCAATTATCTGTTTGCTTTCTGTTATTGCTGGTTGCTGTGGGTAATTAGCTGTGGGTAGTAATAGAAGTTTTTGTAACTTCATAGAATTTATTTGCATAAGATAATTATATTGATAATAATTTTAAGTTAGGATTTTTTGGAGGATGATTGGAAACATAGTGACCTTTTGATTCTAAAGCCTTACTTGAAATTATTTATTAATATGATGGGTCTATGCAAATAGGGATGCATAAATGATAGGCATTAATTATTCGTGCATGTATGTCGATGTGTTGAACGATGGTTCAGCAACTAAGAATGTAATTGCTGATATGAACGGTAACAATTGTGAAATATTGAATATGAAGATTCAATATGTGATTGGAAAAGCAAAAAGCACTAGAAGCTCTTGACCACATTATGGAAGATCTTGAGGGTGTCGTGCACCACCTTGAGCTAGTAGAGGACCGCTTAACGGTATTTGAGCCGAAGATAGACATTTGCTATGCTGTTCTAGCTCAGAAAGGGCTTTGTGCTCTAAGCACAAATGTATTGATTCGTTCAATATGTGGGAATGCAAAGGATCAAGTCCTTATTGTAAGAAATCAAGAATTAACCAATAAGAGAGAGGAAAGCGTCCTCAAGTGAAGAAAATGTCAAGGGTGTGATGTTACAATTGTGACAAGAGAGGTCACTATGCTCGCGACTGTCGTGAGCCAAAGAAGCTATACACCTCTTGTACATTTAAGAACTTTGCTTATGTGTCAAGTTCTGCATTATAGGCTGAATCCAATCCTTTGTGGAATGTAGATTCATGAGCGACAGACCATGTAGCAAAGGATAGAGGATCATTCGTGGAATTCCGACGATACCAATTGGAACTAAGTGGATCTATATTGGAAACAACTCTAGAGCTGATGTAAAGGAATTGGCACCTGCCAATTGAACATGCATGGTTGACGCATCTTGATGTTCTATATGCTCTGGAGATTCGTCGAAATTTAGTGTCTGTCTTAGTGTTGGTTAAGCTTGATTTTGGTATGAACTTCCATAATAAATGTGTAGATTTGTGTTTAGATACAAACTACTATGGTTGTGGTCACTTTCTAGATGGTTTTATTGTACTAAATGTTGACTGTGATGATGTCAATATGTTATCCCCTTGTTTCACGTCTTCTACCTTATATGATAATGATGTGAATATGATGGCATGCTAGACTTGGTCATATGGGCCAACAACATATGAAAAGACTAGCCAAAAAGGGCTTGTTGGGCAATATTGAAAAAGTTGATTTGTCCATATGTGAGCATTGCCTAGTAGGGAAAATGACAAGGAGACCATTTGAAAAAGATAAGAGAGCTAATTTTCCTCTGCATTTAATTTATATTGATGTCTGTGGTTCAATGAATGTGAAAGGAAGGCAATGGGCTGTTTGTTTCATCACTTTTAAAGATGATTCTACTTGATTCGGATATGTCTATTTGATTTCTCATAAATCTGAAGCATAAGTTGTTTCAAAATGTTTATGAATCTGGCAGAAAATCAATTAGACAATAAAATAAAGGTATTTAGATCCGATCGAGGTTAAGAATATTTATCGATAAGTTCAGAAAATTATGTGATGAAAAAGGAATAGAAAGATAGTTGTCTATTCCATATACTCCTCAACAAAATGGTGTTGCAGAGAGAAGAAACAGAACCCTACTGGAATGGTTAGGTTCATGATGGCGCATGCGAACTTACCCATCACTTTTTGGAGTGATGTGTTGTTAACTGCTGCCTATATACTTAACCAGGTGCCTTCCAAATCGGTTATTTCCACTTCATATGAGTTATGGACAGTTAGAACACCGGATTTAAGTTTTCTTAAGCCACGGGGTTGTGCTGACTATACTCATGAGTCCTCTCACAAGTTTTGGGAAATTGGGTCCCAAAGAAAATAAGAGTATTTTCATGAGATATTGCGAACACTCAAAAAGGTACATGTTCATAGGTGAGCAGGAAAGTGGAAGTATAACTGAATTTGAATCACTGGATGTCACATCCTTAGTGGATGAATTTTCTAAGAGGGGCGAAATAAGGGAAAATAACTCCCTATTTGAAACCTTGGATCAAGATAATGATGTCGGTGGAGTTCGTTCAAGTGGGAGTAATATGAGATGTAATGAATTGAATTCAACTCATTCTCAATTGCAACCACCTGATGTGACGACATCATCATTACCTAATCTAAGTGGGAGCATGATGGGGAATGATGTGTTAAGTGTACAATCTCCCATACGGTGAACAAGTCGCCAAAGTATTCCCCGTCGATGTTTTGACATTGAAAGGGAAACTTTTATGGTTGCTCCACAAAATGAGGATGAGCCAAGAAATATTAATGAGGCTCGAACTGCCCTAATAAGGAAAAATGGATTCACGCAATGAAAGAGGAAATGGAGTCAATGAAATCAAACCAAGTCTGGGAACTGGTTGATCTTCCAAAAGGACGCAGAGCTATAGGAACAAGTAGGTTCTCTAAAAAAAGAAAAAAAAAAGCGAAAGGATGATGGCTCAATAGAAAGGCATAAGGCTCGCCTTGTGGCGAAAGGGTATAATCAACAGGAAGAAATTGATTATGAAAATGCGTTTTCTCCTGTAGTGAGATTTACCTTGATTCGCATTATTCTGGCAATAGTGACTAGTATGGATCTTGAGTTACATCAAATGGATGTAAAGACTGCTTTCCTCAATGGAGAATTAGAGGAAGGAACATATATGGAACTACTTGCTGGTTTCATAGTGAAAGGCCAAGAAGAAAATGTATGTCGACTTTGGGGTCGATATATGGCCTTAAGCAATCATCGAGACAAATGTATATACATTTTCATAATGCCATAGTGGCATATGATTTTACAATGATTGACGAGGATCATTGTGTATACATCAATAGATCCAATGATCAATTTGTGATCATAACATTATATGTTGATGATATACTAATTGCCGGAAGCAATATGGAGTTGGTTAATACTATCAAGAGATAGTTGTCTTCTAACTTTGAGATGAAGGATATGGGTGAGGCTGCATACATTCTTAGAGTTAAGACTTGAAGAGATCGTTTTGAAGAGATCGTTGTCTCTTTCGCAAGAAACCTATATAAATAAGGTTCTTGAACGATTTAGTATACAAGACTGTAAACCCATAGACACTCCTATTGCAAAAAGGTGAAGGATTGAGCCATAGTCTGTGTCCAAGGACTCCACAAGAGAAGGAACAAATGAAACATGTTCCTTATGCTAGTGCTATTAGAAACTTTATGTACGCTATGATGTGTACAAGACTTGACATATGTTTTGCAGTTGGAATGGTGAGTAGTTACCAATCCGATCCAGGTCAAGCACATTGGAAAGCCGTTAAGAGAATACTGAGGTATTTAAAGGGGACTGTTGATTATACGTTGAGTTATTAAGGAAAGGATCTGCAACTCAAATGCTATTCTAATACTGATTGGGGAGGAGATTTAAATGAAAGAAAATCTATCTCTGGGTTTGTTTTCTTACCGAATAATGGCACCATATGTTGGAGCAGTAAGAAACAGAAGTGTATAGCCTTGTCCACGATGTAAGTTGAGTTCGTGGCATGATCAGCAGCAGTATAAGAGAGTGTTTGGCTTAAGAGATTTTTTGGATCATTTAGGTGTTATTGGAAGTGCTGCAGATTCATTGTTGGTTAACTGTGATAGCCAAGCAGCAAAAGTGTACACCAAAGATCCAAAATATCATGGCAAGACCGAACATATAGATACCAAGTATAATCTTGTCAAGGATATGGTTGCACGAAAAGATGTGGACTTAGAGTACATACTACGCATGGAATGGTAGCAGATCCTATGATAAGGCCAATACCTAAAGATGTGTTTTGTGGCAATATGAAATCTCTAGGATTGCGTAGAGACTGATGTACTGAATATTGTAATTTCCCTAAGTGTTCACAATTTGATGAATTTGTGTATTCATCATTAATGCCTATGAATCTTTGTTTAATTCTTATGCATCTTAATGCTTAGTGCATTACTGCATTACTTTAAGTTTAGAAGTATGTTGGACAGATATAAGATTAGCCCACTCACACGGGTAATCACCTCTGTTTACTGTGTGATAAATAGAGATGAGACTGTTTATAAGCTTATTATCTAGGTGATAATCGAGAGCTCAAGCTTAAAACACGTATGTCGCCTTAACTGAGTGTTAAGATGAGGACATAATACTTACTATGTCCGAAAGTAAAATACCCCACATGTTTTACTTTATCTGTCTAAGATGTCGATGTGAGTTCGATGAATTTTGTGAATGAGTAGATACGTGAACTCAAGTTAGACATTGGGTATGTCGAACTATCATCTGTACGGTATTGAAAGGTGTAGACATACGCTCCATGGGAAAGGAGTTAATACCGTAATACGTATTTCATACTACGTATGCATGGGACGACCAATAAGAGTGGCAAAAGTTTGATCTCAACTTTTATGTCGTGTGAGACTCTTGAGAAAGAGAGTTCCTCAATTTCTAAGTCCCCTCATGACTCTTACTTATTTTCAAGATTTCTATTTAGTGTTTGCTATCTTAGGATGTTGCCAATGGTCATGAGTTTGATTCGATCTAATGGGGCATTTCTAGAAAAGCAAGCTAGACTGAAATTGAGAGTTTGAAGGGAAGAGGAAGATCGTTTTGGAGAATCACATTGTAGTTTTGTATTCACCGGTTAACCAATTATGACTGTCTTTGTGATAATCATAATTGTGAATACAATATATATATATATATATATATATATATATATATATATAATTGTTTAAAAGAGATCAAGAGAGATATAAATGTGATCGATCGATCTAGGGTACTGCATACTAAATCTACTCGGAGTATGATGCCCATTATGAGCTGCTATATATTCCTAACAGATGTATGGCAACGAGCTCTCAAAGTATCTGGTCGCACGGATTATTCACCGGTATGAATGTTGAAGAGAGGAAAAGAGAATTATGTTCGGCCCACCATGTTAAGTGAGAGTCTATGATGGATTTTTCTCTGATGGGGTTGAGTAGGGCCTGTCCGCCCATGTTGGTTTTGCACCACCATGTGCGAGTGGGAGATGATGGATTTATGAGCTGGGCTTAAGGCCCATCCGCTCAAGTTGGGCCCAAAAGTCTGAATATGCAGACTCCGCTCTGGCTCACCTCTGCAGCAGAAAATCTTCTTCCTTCCTTCTTCGGTCCCATTCATTAAACAAGAAAAATTTCGAGCAATCCAAGTTTGGATTCCGAGGAGTTCCGTGTTTTAGAACAGCAAGAAACTTTGGTCTTCAAGTTTTCCACCTTCAACCTCACAGAAGATCCCCCTGATTTTGATCTGCCTTCGCCACCTGCTTCTCAGTCATCGATGACTTGTCTGCCGCTTAATCATGCTGGCTGCAGTTTCATCAAAGCTATAACACCCTGCCAGGTTGCTGCCGGTGGTTCTCTTTGCCTGGCCAATTCAGCTTCCACGTTTGATTGCTGGAGGCCAAGCGAATTGGTCCAATGTCCAGTGGAAGGATGCCTTAAAAGGTTCACTTTTGAGGAGCTGAAGGTTGCTACCAACAACTTCAGTGAGACAAAGAAGGTGGGTGAGGGTGTGTACGGTTGCGTGTACGAAGGAATTTTGCGGAATGATTCCGGGGTGGCGATAAAAAGACTCGCTAGACGTACCTCTCAGGCATGTAGATTCCATGCTGAAGTAAAATTGGGGACCATGATCTGTCATCGGAATCTGGTTCGGGTACAAGGCTTTCGTTTGTCGTCGGAGCATGGAGAATACATGCTTGTGTACAATTTCATGGTGAACGGAAGTCTGGACTCACTTTTAAGAGGGCAGCTCCCACTCGATTGGCCCACCAGGAAGAAGATAGCGATTGGAGCTGCTAGAGGGCTCTCCCATTTGCATGATCTGGGGATAATTCACAGGGACATTAAACCCGAGGTTATACTGTTGGATGAGGACTTTGAGGCTTATGTTGCAGATTCTGGGACAGCCCTGTTTATGGACGAGGACAAAGGGAAGGCTGTTTCCGAAGGAGAACCCAGCAGTGAAGATGCTTATTTTAACGACTGCCCAATGGGGACACTTCATTACATGGATCCAGAGCACTTCACAGGAAAAAACTCGGTAAAGAGCGATGTTTATGGGTTTGGCCTGACGCTTCTTGAACTCATAAGCGGTCGAAGAGCTTGGGAAACGACCTGCCTCGATGGAAATAAATTGGTGCTGCTCCAATGGGCACATGCCCTTTCAGAAAACGAACAGTTAAGAAAGGCTAGTCGATACGAATATGCCTTGCGGCTATGACAAGAGAGAAGTCGAGAAAACCGTTCCCCTGGCTCTACTTTGCACACAGCTCGACCCCGAAAAGCGACCTTACATGGCTGAAGCAGTCCTATCTCTTGAAGGAATTATTAGCTTGGAGAAAAGATGGGAGGAGTATCAAACCGATGCTGTGATGCGATTTGAGAACCCATACTTGGATTCGAGTTCGGGCGACTTCACTCTGTCACAATGAAGAAGGATTATATGGTCCTAGATGATCCTTCCATGACCGTGTTCCTCAAGATTCAACCGTGAGATTGTGGCTTCCTCAGCTTGTGAATCAGACAGTTTAATCAGTTTGTTCATAGCGAGATGGTGACACTTTTGTTTTTCTTTACCTTTTCTCTCACCCCGGGTGGAAAACAGTAACTTGGATTAAGGATACTGCATGTTATCACTAGAGCTTCTGTCATTCTCAAATTACGTTTCCAAGGTGATACCAATGCTATATTTATACCGATCTAGACCTTTTGATTTGAAAGTGAAATGTTTTTTTTTTTTTGGCCTGCTCGACTTGAATAAAAATTCAATATTTAGATTGTCGGTTTTGCAGATCGTCGAGAAACATTGAGCAGGTCTCATCTAAAATCTAAAATTAGGAAATTAGGAAACAGCGACGAGATGAATGCCCAAAACCCCAAATACCATAAGCCATTCGACACGTCCCCTTGTTGGTCTCTGCTTTGCAGAAACAGATGTCCATCGGGGTGAGATTTCTCCTGCTTTTGTCAAGAACCAGCTCGAAGAGGATATGGAAACCCTAATTCTGAGACGCATCCGAAATAATTTACGAGACCTGTGTCAAGAACTTCCATTTGGTAAGATTAAAAATTTTTACAGCTCTGTTTCAAAGGGGGAAAATTGTTTATAATTGGGTACAAAAGCTCACTCCTAGTCATTGTTAATCTCTTTCGGATAATATTATTTTTGTCAATTCGTTAAAAAATTGGGAAAAATTCTAAATAAAAGTACAAAATAAAATTAATTTTCGAACAAGAATTCGGAATGAATGTCGTTTCAAATAAAATTCTAAAGTGCTCAAATCAATTTTAAACAAGAATTCGAAATCCAATATACTTATAGAGCAATTGGTGAGCTCTGAGCGCCTGAGGCGGTATGTGACCGGGCGGCGGCGGCGGCGGCGGGGCATGCGAAGGGTAAGGGATTTTAAACGAAAATAAAAGGCAATCCTCCTCCTACGCTGGAAATTGCGGAGTCCTACGAAGTTGTATTCGGCTGCGAATCTTCCGAGGGAAGTGGCTCCATTTGCAAACCCTTCCGCATCCCTTCCTCGCGAAATACCGAAATCTGGTGCGTGGTTAGCAAAAGTCGATAGCAGGCAGAGTCCAGAGCTCTGGTGTTGACCGACTTTGCAAGCTAAGAGCGTCTTCTACAAGCTTTTTCAATTTTTCTCTCCCTGTTCTCTATTGTTCTGTGCACCAACGGAAAAGGAAAATCTCGTCTGCCGCCCATCGCACACCGCCGCCGCCTGATCACGTGCCACCGGTCACACAGCGTTCAGATGGGTTGCGCTCGGGGAAGAAAAAGGAGCAAGGTTGGGTTTTCTAGTTTTATAAAGTTGCCTTTAATTGTTGTTCATTTTTTTGGGGACAAAAATGCCCTTGTTCTTGCCTATGGAAAAGTCACTTGCCAGAGACTCTTATTTGAGATTAATTTGGACACTTCACATTTTTATTTGAAATAATGTACACTTCATTTAAAAAAAAAAAAATTCAACTTAAAACTCTTATTTGAAATTTTCTCAAAAAGCTTTGTCAGAAACAAATAAGCTATGGAATTAGCATCACCCATCTCCATATTAGCCTTAAAGAGAAAATGGCATTGATGATATACTCTCTTGATCTATTTATGTCAATTCAAGTCATGCAAAGACAAATTTTTGTCCCAAAAAAGAAGAAAAGGATAAAACATAGGTTGGAGGGCATTCCCTCCCACCTATGGCCGCCCCACCGCCAATGGAGTGACGGCGAAGGCCAACAAGGTTGTCGGCACCTGGGGAAGGATTGGCAATCCTGACTGACTAAAGGCAAGGGCCAACAAGCCCTTGTCAAAGACGGGAGAGGGTAGCGACCCTCTCCCAAATTTGGGCGAGGGTCACCAGCCCTCCCCCAAGTGTAGGTGACTTGATTAGCTTTCGTCACTGCCCCATTGGCAATGGGGCGATGGCCATAGGTGGGAGTGAGTGCCCTCCTTGTGTTTTCTCTTATTCTTTTTTCTTCTTTTTAATGTCAATATTTGTAATAAAATTATTTTTTTTATTTGCAAAAACGTAGAGAGAGCTTAAAAGACCTTGAGAGGGTACGTATAATCAAATTAGTGTGCTGTTCTATGCACCGCCATTTATTTATACACAATCTGATTGGATTAGATTACATCAATCATGTAAAATAACATGTTGGGTTGAACACAAAAATCGAGGAGCAATTTTCTCTGGGTTTGTAAGCACTACAAGATGACATTTTCTAGGAGGGACATATGCGCTATTCAAACACAACACAAAGTTAGCGGGTAGAGATTTGTATTAGTCAGGCTTATATAATAATTGATATCGACTCACTTGATATGATTGATATATGAATTGTGTTCATGTTTGTCTCGTGTTACCGTTACTTTGACACGAAATGAAAATCAGCTCATGAAGCTATATATCTAATTAGTACTCTCTTTTTTTGGGTTAAAATCTAATTAGTACTTAACCCTGATGAATGTATTGGTGTTTACTGACGAAGTCGTGGGTGCAGTCCTAGTGAAACATTCTACAATAGGGGATTTTTCCGCAAAGGGGGGCGTCCTGATTCGTGACATCCATTTCGCAAGCGTGTAATTCAGAACCAGAAGACTTGGGCAAAAGATCGCAGTGTGAGTGGAGTATCTGAGGGGTGCGGGTTTGGTCTTGTTAGTCTCAACACATAGGAGCAGATTGCTTTTGCCCCAGGAAAAAGGAACAGAAAACCGCGTGATATGAGCGAATCATTTCTGACTTAGGTCAAACTTATTGATTCTTTGATACGAGACGAACATCAACCCACCAAGCACTATATCTAATTAGTACTTAACCCATGTTCAAGGGTATTTTTGTCAAAAAAAAAAAAAAAAAAAAAGGGAAAAAATGAGAAGGTGACGGCAGCGGTGCCGCCCCCATCAATAATTTTCTCAAGGAAACCGAAATCCCTGAGAGAACCGTGGATCCCATTTGGTGGGTCCCACCAACTGGAATTCAATAAATAAAAAATAAAAATCAAATGAAAAGGCTAGAAAAAGGTACTTATTATCAACATAAAATATCTTTACATAAAATAAAAGTTGGATTTATATTAATAACACCTCAATGACTAAACATTTGTTCACACTTGCAGTCTTGAATGAAAATATTCATCAATAAACACGGCAAAAACAATGTCAAAATAAAGAGTTGAATACCTAATTTGCATAGCTTAAAACCAACGCAAACCAAGTTATGCAAAGTTAACTCAATAATCGAAATCAGGATCATCTTGTGACTAGCTAAAAATGAATTTTCTAATTAAAATTTAAGTATATTGAATTTGTTTGATCAAAAGTTTTTACCTCAATACTTTTTTCTTTTGTACAACCCCCTTTTTTACCATGCTAGCCAACTTTCAAATTTTTCACTTATTCTGTAATTCTTTGAAATCTCATTAAATTAAGTTAAAATGCATGTGTGAGTTGCTAATTTGACTTTTATTATATGTAGAATTAGAGAAAATATTTTTGCGAGTACTCTGCAAAAGAATGGAATTTTATATTTAAGTAGTTATGCAAAGTATTAATGGGCTAAGCAGGAATTGTCATCTTCTTCATGGAAGAAATAATTATTATTCAATATATGAGAATTTTCTATCATGATTTATTTTCCAATTTTGTTTTGCTGGTTACCATTCCCATTGAATAGGAAGTTATGGTCCACAAGCAAGACCCAAAAAAAAAATTAGTACTTAACCCTGATGAATGTATTGGTGTTTCCTGGAGAAGTCATGGGTGCATTCCTAGCGAAACATTGTATAAAAGTTAATTCTTTCGCGAAGGGTGGCATCCTGATTCGCCACATCCATTTCGCAGGCGTTTCATTCATAAACAGAAGTCCTGGGCAAAAGATCGCAGCGTGTGTGCAGTATTCGAGTGGGACGGGTGTGGTCTTGTAAGTCTCAGCCATAGGAATAGATTGCTCTTGCCCAAGTAAAAAAAAGACAGAAACCGCGTGATTTGAGCAAATCGTTTTTGACTTAGGTCGAACTTATTGATTCTTTAACGTCAATATTTGGGAAGTCTTCGCAGTGATGCGGCCCACCGGAGGAAAATGGGAAGGGCCTGAGAAAGACGGGCTAAGAATTGCTAGTTTAAGTTTTTACGTGCTCGCCTGCAAGAAAACTATTGAAGTTCTCATTGGATTTGAGTGATCTGAGCTTCAGTTTTCCTTTTAGGAGTCCAAAAGCCAAACCATGGTCTTCAAATTTGCCACCATTGATCTTGCTAACGATCCTCCCGATTTTGATTCCGACTCCGCCTGCTTCTCAATCATCACCAGTTTGCCTGCCGTATTTTTCCAATTGAAGTTTCAAGAAACCGACGATGTCCTGCGAGGCCGCTGGTGGGGCTTCACTGCACCGGACAATTCAGCCTTCCAAATCTGGTTGTTCATGTTGTAGGCTAAGTGAATCTCTCCCGTTTCCTGGTTCTGATCTGGAGGTTTGTAATGGACGCCTTAAAAGTTTCACTTTCCATGAGCTACAGGCAGCTACCAACCACTTCAGCAATGAAAAGTTTGTGGCCAGGGGGCGCGTTTGGTCGTGTATATGAAGGACTTTGGCAGACGGCTCTCGAGTGGCTGTAAAAAGAATCGCCAAGCATTCCCATTTTGAAATGAGAGTTCCATGCAGAAGTGAAATTGGGTAACATGCCCTCGCATCCGAACCTGATCCAGGTTCTCGGCTTTTGCTCATCGTTGGAACTGAAAGAGTACATCCTCGTGTATTCCTTCATGGTTAATGGAAGCTTGTCCTCGTTTCTAAGAGGACGACCATCCGAGAAGCTCCCGCTTGATTGGCCCACAGGAAGAATATAGCTGTTGGAGCTGCGAGAGGGATTTCCCATCTGCATGATCATGGCGTAATCCATCGGGACGTTAAGCCCTAAACATCCTGCTGGGCGAGAACTTTGAGGATGGCCATCTTCATGGACAAGGATGAAGAGAAGGGTGTTGCCAAGGAAGCCATCTTCTTTAGCCTCAGCTTTATCCGCACCAAACAGGTGGGACGTACGGTTATCTTGATCCAGAGCACTCGAAGAATTGAATGTGCTCGGTGAAGAGCGATGTCTATAGTTTCGGCGTGACCCTTCTTGAACTCATCTGTGGTCGAAGTGCTCAAAGAAGGATCAGTCCACTGGGGCTGCTGCTACCCGAATGGGCAGGCGTGCTTGTCAAAGATGAAGAGTTGGAAAGGCTGGTTGATGCCAACATTCGGAGCGGGTATGAGGAAAGCAAAGTCAAGAAAATGATCCAGCTAGCTCTACTCTGCACACTACTCGGCCCTGAAAGACGACCTAATATGACGGAAGTAGTCCAAATTCTGGAAGGGGCTATCAACTTGCCGAAGAGATGGGAGGAGTACCAAAATGATGCTATTACGCCCTCGTGTCAATTTGGCAGCCCAAATTTTGATATGGACATGGCGGAGTCTGGTTCTTGTCCCTGCTACGAAGACTGATCAATAACACATCCCAGATAATAATCCCCAGAGTTGTTGCTCAGCTTAAAAATCGACGATGAAAGTGTCCAGATTCTGAGAATTACAAAGACTTGTATTGTAACCTGGACAATGAACGTGCTGCTTTGATGCTTTTCCACTTATTTTCATTTGTTGATTCTTTGGTTGTCATACAGCGAGACACTAATCCATTTTATTTTGGCTAACCCCACTCCATGAATTAGCCTGGTCCGTGAACATGTTCAATGATTCATGAATCTCCAAGATGTTGTAGTTACACACCTGTTTCCAAAAGGAGGCTTGATTGAGCTGAAGTAAAAATTAAATAAATAAATCACGTTAAAAGGGAAAATCAATAAGAAATGCTAGGATTCATGGGCTAAATGCAAAAGCACCCATGGTAATGTAGAACGACGAAAGCTTTCACTTGAAATGCGAGAAAATCAACAATATATCTCGCCTACAGCCGATCACCGGCTAGTTGTTGTTGTGGCCGGTCACCGACCAAGGAAAAAGAAAAAGAAAAAAAAAGAAAAATTAAAAATTCAATTTTTAAAAATAAAAAATAAAATAAATTATAAAAAAAAAAAAATAAAAGGAATATGTAAAAATGTATTTGGTGAAAGAAGAAATGAGAAATGTTTTCCACTACTTGAAAACATAAAACATTTTCCCATATTTTAGAAGACATTTTCTCGTTGATGGAAAAAAAAAATTCCCTACCAGTTTATTTACCATGAAACCAATGTTGAAAAATTCAGAAAACATTTTTTTAAAAATTATTTTTCGCCAAACGAATGAAGCTTTAAATAGAAAATTAAGCATGTGGGAGATTTGGGTTTGAAATGAAAGTTTATAATATTTCACGACATAAAAAAAGATTCAGAGTAAATTTGAGACTGCAGAGGTCAGGAGTTCGAATCCACGACTTATTAAATTTTGTCACCAAAAAAAAACAAATTTGAGACTGCACTTAAATTTTGAAATTTTCTAAGGAGTCTGGCCTTTTTTTAGCGAGAGAATGTGTCAATGATAGGGGCAAAAAGAAGGATTCTGTCCTTTTCTTCGACCGTTACTCCCAAGGTTTCCAGTCAAACATCGGAGTGGGACCCAAATATCCCCCAAGAACTTTGAGAATTACAGCATCGAGAAATTCACATTGTCAACGGGAATCGGGTCATCGGAAAGCGGCAATTACTTGACCGTGACTTTGTCTGATGGTCAAAGCATATCTCTCCATTTTACTGATTCTCACTATATGACCCATTCAAAGTTCAAACTGCAAGAAAAATGCTTCTCATCTGCCCCCTTTGAAGCCGCCATTCTAGTTTCCCCTGCAGTAACTCATGATGCAATTGACAACTCATAAAACATATATTTCTCCTGATCATCATCCTCAAATCCTGTTCCTCTGATAAAAAGGAACATGTCCTTTGCGTAGACATTTGTTCAGGTGGTGACAGAGCACAAGGTTTGGTTTTCAGGAGCCTGAGTGGAAGGAAAGAAATGGTCTTCAAATTCGCCACCTTTGATCCCACTCAAGATCCTGACGATTTCAACCATGCTTTTTCTCAATCTTCAGCATCATCACCATCAGCAGCGGCAGCGACAATCTGTCAGCCATGTGTTTATACCGACGGCTGCATCAGAGCTTTAGTCGGCCGGCTAGTTGTCGCTGGTACTTCTCGCATCTTAACGCTTCAGCCACGAAACTCATGTGCGCTCATGCTCATAATTCTCTCGTTTGTGCTTGTGCCCATCGTTCCAAAAGTTCCTCGGGCCTATTTGTAGGCTCTTTAAGTCGGTTACTTTTGCTGAATAATACTTGCTGGATTCTTCCAGCAAACATCATGTTAAGGTGGAAGGGAAAGTGATTTTGGAAAACAATAGACCACCAAAAAAAAAAAAAAAAAAAGAAGAGAAGAAGAAGAAGAGTGTCCTCCTAGAGGGAGGATGATCATGATGTGCTAGATAGTTCTAGAGAGTCATGTTGGTCATATTTACCTGAGTTCCTAATAATTAATGAGCCTAAATTCATCCATGACAAGCATGCGAAACAAGTAAAATTTGAGAATACTACTTTCCCTGATTAGTCCAATGCTCCATAAGGTGCCAGAACTTCAATCCCTCTTCCCTTTTTTTCCCTCATTGTCATCTTCTCCTTGAATATAGCTCTAAAATTTTAGAAAATGCTGCCCTATAGGTTGGAATTTCTCAACTGCAGGCATCTTTCAAAGTTTTCCCTTCGGATATTCTACTTGTCAATCTTCAGAATTTGTTGTGTTAATACTCATTGCAAGATTTTGGTTTAGAACCTAGGGAAAGGATGCTGAAATTAAAGGATGGACCTTTTAAATATGGTGAGCTTGCGAGGATGACGAGGAACTTCGGAACAGTTCTGGTTGAAGGAGGATCTGGAAACGTATATTTCGGCACACTAGAGGATGGCAGTGAAGTTGCTGTGAAGGTTTTCTTTTGCTTTTCAATAAGAGGGTCCACGGAATTCCAACCCAAGGTTAGATAGAACAAGGCAAACGGATGCTTATTTAGAAACTTGGTCCCAAACCACCGTCAGCATAGACATTGGTAAAGCACACTTATGATATTGCAGGCAAAAAACGTCAGGGCTGTCCACCATGAAAATTTGGTTCCTCTGCTTGGATATTGTGATGGCACCAAAACCAAGGCGCTAATATATGAATTCATGGATGGTGGAAATCTGCGACAAAACTTATCAGGTACTTTATCATTCTCTTGTACAGTCCTTTCTCTAGAATACCCTGAAAATGTGTGTTTTTCATATATAATGGGGTGGATGTGTCAATTTAACAGGCGACAGGGCAGGTTTCTGGACTTGGAGTAAGAGACTTCAAATTGCCGTGGATGTAGCACAAGGTATGTACATGAAATATCCACTATAGCAGTTTTCGCTCTGGCATGGTTTAAAAAGTTTTTGCAATGAATTGCAGGTTTGGATTATCTTCATCATGGTTGCTATCCACCCATCATCCATGGAGACTTGAGTGCTGCAAATATCTGGTTGAATGAGAAAATGCAAGCTAAAATAGCTGACTTCGGTATCTCAGCTTTTGAACCTCGAGCTCTTGATTCTTATCCAACTTGTCCTCTGGGCACTCCAGGATACTTTGACCCTGAGTAATGGCTAAACTCAATCTTGTCCAATCTCTTTACACACAGAATCAGACATTCCCTAAGATTTTGTGTGTCACTTCTCATTTTTTAATATCCATTCCTTCTTCTCTACTTGGATACACGCAAAACTACCGGTGAAACATTGCAAGGTTTATAGGTTTATCTTCACTTTTTAGGTGGTTACAATCTGGACTTGACAAAATATATAAAGCACAAAAAAGATAAATGACTCAATGAGATTCAAAGAGAAGCCTTATCATGACCTAGAACATGTCTTCTCATCCACATTCTCATATGTCTTCTGCAGGTTTTATCCATATTCAAGGTCTGACAGAAAAAGTGATGTTTATAGTTTTGGAATCATACTCTTTGAGCTAATTACAGGACAACCAGCAGTAACTAGAGGCGCAGTGCGCAATGTGTTTTTACTTCAGTGGATGACTCCTATAGTTGAAACTAAAGAAATACAGATGATTATGGATCCAAGTTTACAAGGAAAGTTCAACATTGACTCGGCTTGGAAAGTGGTAGAGATTGCAAAGTCTTGTACACGACCAACTGGAGTAGAAAGGCCGGACATAACTCACGTACTGGTGGTGCTGAGGCAATCTTTGGCAATGGAATTGGCATCTCAGTGCTGCCACTCCTAGGTGTCAAATTTATGTGCAAAAATATCTGCAGCAGTTTAGTACTGTACCCAACTGGTGGCTTACGTTTCAGAGTTCATACCTGTATTTAAATTTGGATACCCGTAAGCTGTTCTTGTCTCCGTGGCTATTTGTGTTGAATGGGTCCCTACCTTTCAAAGTAGTTTACCTATTGTCCTTCGTGGAAGAAGATGTCTGTAAGTCCTCTCTGTATGTCGGATTTGGTTTACTCCAGCTTCTCATCTTGTTATTGCTTCAGAGCAAAATCCTTCTTCTAGATCATAGCTAAAGATGGGAACCCAAAAAAGCGGAAAAGGATCATTTTGATCTCTCTCTGTGTTCTTGCTATCGTACCTCGAAACCAGAAACCACCTTTCTGGGTTGTGGAAAATTTATCAGATTTAAAGAAAACTGTCGGACTACACCACGAACAAAAGAAGTTGTTTTGAAATGATAAGAAACTATATTTTGCGCCTTAAGAAATGAAGATACTTGATGTATCTACTCTACTTGCTAAGAGGTTGAATTGATCTTCGAATATAAAGATCCGGAATAAAGTCAGGATGAAAACAAGTTTGTGGGTGGGCAAAGTCCAAGAGAGAGGAAAGTGGAAAATTCATCATCGGAAGAGATTGTGTAGCGATACCAATCAGATTGACGATTCTTGCAGCACCGCGGGGACAGTTGTCACGACATGACATGCCCTGCTTGACCGGAGCAAGTTAAATAATCTGCTGTTCTTGTAACTTCAATTAGAGTCCCTAGAAAAGGCAAACGGAGCGATTCTTGGATGCGTTCTTTCTGTGTTATATTCAACACCATCACTCTTACTGAAGATCCCACCATTCTCCTTCAATGACATCATCAT
The DNA here is from genome assembly GCA_014182405.2 of Eucalyptus sideroxylon. NCBI lineage: Eukaryota > Viridiplantae > Streptophyta > Magnoliopsida > Myrtales > Myrtaceae > Eucalyptus > Eucalyptus sideroxylon. Next base: position 1,103,042 of record CM024552.2, read on the forward strand.
CAGCCCGTTGCCAATAGCGTGATCGCCGTTGCACTAAGGCGATAGCCATAGTCCAGTTTGCAGCCATTGTCCAGTTCGCAGTCAGTGCCTCTCTCATCTTAACAACCCCAATTGCCAAGGGAATGCAACGGGCAAGGGGAAGAATGGACAGAAGTGGATACAGTGGGTATATTTGAAAGATTCCATAAGACGAGTTCAAAAAGATTCTTCGAAACACACAAAATGAATTAGTTACCTTTTGTCATGGAAAAAAAAAATAATCAGAGAGCTAATTCCTCTAAATAACTTCCATTATGGAAGATGATTAACTTGCAGGTTCCGTCTTATCAGTTCCCAATTAAAGTATTTCTTAGCCCAAAAATATAAACATTATAGATAGACTAACAGATCTTTATCCAAAGTTGGTTCTCAAAAAGTGAATTCCTCTACACCAAGTGCTCCCGTAAGCCTCAGTAGATCCTGCAATTATGGTATATCCGAAATGCATCTTTCAATATCGAGAAGTACTAATATACATCTGGTAGCAGCGAATGGTGGGTCGTGTATTGACTTGAAGTTGTTTGTGTTGGGATTTGCTTCATGGAGCCTTGGTCTTTGCTTTGCCTCCGCTCGTACCCGTAACCTGAGTCAGCGGATTCTAGATTGATTATGACACTCGTGATCACTGATTGGTCGCTAAAGATGGTTCTTTCTTGGGTCGAAGCATCTGTTGTACCATTTTTCTTTGCTATAACCCTTAAATAAACAACTACAAATCATGACAAAAGTCTTTTCAGCATTTGGTGCTCCTTTAACATAAGGCCTTTCACACTGCCTCCTGGAAGCTGCCATGGCAATTCCCTCTGCGCTTTCATCTGCTGAACCCTATGTCGGTTCTTAAAATAACATCTCTCACCCACAAGAAGAAGGGGCACAGCGATCTCTCCAACACATTCATTTGTTAAGCTCGTGATAAAGCAACACGGGTTTGATTTCTAGAGAGAAGGGAAAAAGAGGAAAATGGTGATCAAATTTGCCACCTTTGATCCCGCCCAAGATCCTGACGATTTTATTTTGAGAAGCAAGTGGTTTTTTTTTTTTTTTTTTTTTTTTTTTTTGGTGAGAAGCAAGTGGTTATACAAGTAAAATAATCACTTTATAAATAGTAAAATAATCAAAAACTCCTTTATAAACAATGACAAATTACAACTCTGACCACCACTATGTTAAATTGGATTAATACCACAAAAAAATCACTGTGATAAACACGTAAAATCATACACGTGTCATTTAACTTAATAATTTGATAATAAAATTTCTAACATAGGGTAAATTTGTCTTCAGTTTGGGATAAATTTGTCAAAGGTATACGTATTAACCCTAAATAATATTACAACTCTCCACACTAACACACTCACACATACACTCACTTCACTTGCTTGTCACGTCACTTACCACTCTCTTCACAAATGGCACACAAAACACAAACACACCTCACCTCACTTTACTCACTCCACACACCATCACTCTACCACTTTGCACTACACACTCCTCACACACCTCACTCCACACTAGACTCAAGGGGCAAGAGCCCCATTTTAAAGGAGACAAAGTCGGTAAATTAACTGACTTCCACACCAAATATCCTTAGAATATTAATATTTTATAGCTGGCTTTAATAAAAAAATTACAGCTGGAAAAATCTAGAGAGAGAAATATAGAGAAATAGAGAAAGATCTTAGACAAGAGAGAGGCAAGTGCTCTCTAACACTCCCCTCACCAACTACTCTCTCTTAGCATGGACCTTGCGATCATACCAAGTTGACTTCGAAACTCTCCGAATTTTGTAGCTCCAAGACTTTTGAGAAGATATCCAAAACTTGATAATTTGTTTTGACATATCCATCTTTATCTCACCTTGTAATACTTTTTCCTGCAAGAAATGATAGTGTAGTTCCACATGCTTGGTCCTTGCATGGAAAATTGAATTCTCCGCTAAACTTATGGCTGACAAATTATCACAATATATCCATGTCGATTGGTTAATTGGTTGATGAAGATCCTCCATTAGTTGTAACAGCCATGTATGCTCTTGAGTTGCCATTGCTACTACTCTATACTTGGCTTCGGTCATAGACAATTGCTTGTCTTTTACTGCATCATGACACAACTACCGATCCAAGACTTCTAGCAATTGATTGTCGTGTGTTACGATGCAAAGTCAGCATTGCAATGGCCTATGACCTCACATGATACTTATTTCATATACAGAAGCCCAAAATCAAATGTACCCTTTACATACCTTAGTATGCTAACTACACCAATTGCTTCTCCATGAATACTCCCATTGTAAAGCAATATTGACGTGTTATGGTTAGATAAATCTCATCCTTACATAGTTGAGTCTTCCAATTCTCATCCTTCAGTTGCACATAACTTTACATTTCCATCCATTGGAGTAGATATAGGTTTGCAATCAAGCATCTCAAACTTGTCTAGGAGGTCTTATGCATACTTCTACTAACATAGGAATAGTCCTTCATTGATCTTCTCAACCTCGAGTCCTAAGGAAATGTTTCAATTCTCCAAGCTCATTCATCATAAACTACATTGAGAGGTTGGCTCTGATTTGACATATCTCTTCTTGTGACGATTAGATCATCTACGTAGATCAATACTATTGTAAGCTTACCATCTTCTACCTTCACAAACAAGCTCAAGTCTGCCGGGGCTATTGAGTAACCACTTTGCACCAAGAACTCAGCAATCTTCCCATACCATGCTCCCGGGCTTATTTGAAGCTAGAAAGGGCTTTATTTAACTTGCAAACGTAGTTTGGATGAGTCTTACTCTTGAAACCATCTAGTTGCTCCATGTATATATCTCGATCAAGTTCTCCATATAAGAATGCATTCTTCACATCCATTTACCATAATTTCAATGACTTGCTTGCTGTAAGTGCTAGTAAGACTCAAACTATAGTAATCTTTGCTACTAGGCTAAAGGTCTCATCATAATTTAGGCCATACTTTTGAGAAAATCCTCAGGCAACTAATCTTGCCTTATATCTTTCTATCGACTCATTTGGTTGAGTTTTAAGTTTGTCAACTCATTTGCATGATATAGGACGTACCTCTTTAGGTCTTGGCACTAGGTCCCATGTCTTGTTCTTTCTTAGTGCTTGGATCTCTTCCTCCATGGCCTTCCTCCATTCCACGCCTTGCGAGGCTTCTTCATATGTAGATGGCTCAACTACTCCAATATCTTTGGTCAGCACCGCATTTGCATATTTGGGATTTGATCTTCTTTGTCTTGTTGATCTCCTCAGTTGAGGTTCTCGCTCTTCATGTTGTTCCATCTGACTTGGTCGAAGTTCTTCTGTAATTCTTGGATGTACACAAATTCGCCATGGACTCTTTGATTTTTCTGGTGACTATGCTCTAACTTCTTCTCTTCTAGCTACAAGATCATTTCCTTTTTCAATTGGTTGGCCCTTATCAAGTTCGTCATTTTCTTCCATTCTTTCACAAACATCTTCTTCAATTTGTTTTGGATTAGATTGCGGCGACCATCGAGATGATAGTTCATCAAACGCCACATTTTCGGATGTGTAACGCCTTCCTGTTGTAGGGTCACAACACTTCCATCCTTTTTTTTAATCAGCATAGCCCACAAATATGCAGCAAATTGCCTTCTTATCGAACTTGTTGTGAAGATAGTTTGGCACAAATGCATAACATACACATCCAAATACTCTAAAATGACTTACCATGGGCTTGCAATTCCACAACTTCTCTTATGGTAATATAAAGCCAAGCCTTGCTTGAGGTAGTCTGTTGATCACGTGCATACACTCAACCTAAAACCTGGGTGGAACATTCTTTGCATGCAACATGGTCCTGCATGTCTCTACCAAATGTCGATTCTTTCTTTCGACATCTCCGTTTTGTTGTGGTGTATTTGGGCAGATAAATTGTCGACGTATCTTCCATTTTTAAAGATACTTTATAAAGTCATTTGATGTATATTCTCCCACATTATCTATATGGAGGCATAGTATTTTCATGCTTACTTCATTTTCAACTTTTGCTTTAAACTCCTTAATTTTTTTAATGCATTAGATTCTTCTTTCATAAAGCCAACATAGACGTATCTAGAGAAATCATCGATGAATGTTATCATGTACTTTGATCCTTTGACTAACAATTGCTTCACTGGTCCAAATACATCTAAGCGGATGAGCTCGAGAGGCATTTTAGTTTTAAATGTGACTCCTCATATGGAAGCCAATGTGCCTTTCTGTGTTGGCATCCAGCATAGACAACGTCTTCTTGGATTTCAAGTGGGGGAAACCCTTTAGCATACCTTTCTTCATCATCATCTTTAACTTATGGTAGTTCACGTGCCCAAGCCGTGCATGCCACAAATTAGGCATATCACTCTTTTGAGTTTTGTCCACATATGTCATCTAAGCTAATATCACGTAGACAAACTCTAATCGACGCCCCACCATGATTAGTGTACCAGTAGGTTTCAACTTGCGATACACCCTAACGTCTAATCGATGCCCCACCATGATTGGTGTACTAGTAGGTTTCAACTTGCGATACACCCTAATGTCTCTTGGACCGAACACCACATAATTGCTTAAGTTTGTAAGTTATGCCACAGACAATGGATTCTTCTTCATTCCAAGCACATGGTACACATTTTTCAGTCAACCTTATGCGAATTGAATTGAGGTGATATCATTGTTTGGTTAACATGGTAATCGACAACCTTTGAGTTGTCTGCGGTGACAACTACTCGTCCACCATTGTACTCACATATGTTTGATAGCTTGCCTTGATCTTCAGTCATGTGATTTGAGCACCCTAAATCAACTATTCAATTTTCATCATAATTGATCAATTTCTCATTTACTGTAATGAGGGTCATTGCATCTTCTAACTCTGTGATGGAGGAGGCTGCGAGCTCTTCTTGTTCCTCTATTGCAAAGGATGCTTCTAAATCCCACGCCTCTTCGCTATCATTTTCCTTGGACGCCTACGACATTTCCTTCAACTCTTTTGAATCGACAATCCTTAGCAAATGACCTACTTTGCCACAAGCATAACATCATCCATTACACCTTCTATTCTTTTTATCTTCATTGTTGTCCTTGTCGTGATCTCGATAAGCTCCCCCTGGCCGAGGTCTTGCTCCTTCTAGTTGCTTTTGCCATTCTCCATGGCTTTTCCTATGTTTGCCATCTCTAATGCCTGCAACATTTCTATTATGACCTTTGAACCCTTTTTTATTACTGAAGAAGGCATTTTCATCCTCTTTAACTAAGACGTTAGACATATCTTTATCTAAGGCCTCTTGATTAGCTAATATATTCTCCAACTCTGTCAAAGTTGGCTCATTTGCCCATCCATGGTTGGCCATAACAATAGCATTATACTACCGGCCTTAACCCGTAAAATAATTATCTTCTCATTCTTATCTTAGAGATGGCCTTATGAGGATCTAATTTTGAAATTTCTTCACATATAGATTTAACTTCAGAAAAATATTGACTCACTTTATTTTTGCGAAATTAAGAGGAGCTCGTTTTCCAATCGTTATAACTTAGCATCATTCATCCTCACGAATAGTGAGGCCAAATTATCCCAGGCCTCTTTCGGGGTCTTTGCCATCTTTATGTGCTACAATTACTCATCTTCAACAATTACAGCAAGAACGTAAAGAATCTCACCTGATTTGATGTTCCATTTCCTTAATTCACAGTCACTCATGGGTGGTGTGGTGTTATTGCCGCTAACGATATCTCACAAATCTTGACCTAGCAAGTAATATTGCATACAGGCACTCCACTTATTATAATTGAAGTTGTTGAGTTTCTCGACGTTGTTCACTGAACTCGAAAATGCCTAGCACTAGACTCAAGGGGCAAGAGCCCCCATTTATAGGAGGCAAAGTCTGTACATTAACCGGCTTCCACATCAAATATCTTTAGAATATTAATATTTTATAGCTGGCTTTAATAAAAAAAATTACGGCTGGAAAAATCTAGAGAGAGAAATCTAGAAAAAGAGAGAAAGATCTTAGACGAGAGAGAGGTGTTGCTCTCTAACATTTTAATCCTGCCTTTCCACCTACTCCATCATCATCACCCCAGTAAGACAGTAACACTCTGTCAGCCGTGCTAATACAATTCCGCTTTCCCCAGAGCCCTTGTCAGCCGACTCATTGCTGTCGGTGCTTCTCTTGTCTCGACAGCCCCAGCTTTGAATTTGATGGTCATGAGATTCGAGACCGACGGGCAGAGACTCCACTTCAGAGTATCAGTTTGGATGTCCGACCAGAATTTCACCAAAGACAACTTCAAGAGTTTACTTTGAAGGAGTTGAAGGTGGCTACCCAAAATTTTAGCGACAAGAAACTTATAGGTAGAGGTGGATTTGGCAGCGTCTATAAGGGTCAGTTAGCTGATGGCTCTCCAGCAGCAATCAAAAGATGCAAGGAACTCACTCTAGATCATATGCGCCAGTTCAACACAGAAGTGATGATTGGTAACATACCCCCACATCACAATCTGCTTCCCATGCTCGGATTTTGCAGAACATAAAAATGCAGAGACATATTGCTGGTCTCCCCCTTCATGATCAATAAATGTAGCATCATGCTTGAGAGAGCGACTCGAGACACAACCCCCTCTGGACCGGCCCACTCGCAGAAAAATAGCCGTGGGAGTTGCAAGAGGGCTCTCCCATCTGCATGATCTGAACATAGTGCACCGAGACCTCAAAGCTTCCAATATTTTGTTGGATGAGGAATTTGAGCCTCACATTGGAGACTTTGGGTTGGCTAAGTTTATCAATCACGGGCACAGTGGATACTTTGTGGATTGCATCGAGGAGGCACCCGTACTTCTAGGGAACGAATCCGAAGTAGGATACCACAGTGAATATTCTGATGTCACGACAGGGGTATGTGGCACAATAGGACATATTGCGCCAGAGTATCTTAGTACTGGGAAATATTCAGTGAAGCCCGACGTCTTTGCTTTCGAGATAACGATTCTGGAACTCGTGACCAGACAAATTGCTCTTGATCTTTCAAGGCTTGCAAACGATGTGGACATGAGATTACTTGATTGGGTACTAGGGCTTCTGGTAGGGCGTAGCTTGGAAATTCTAGTGGACCCCGATCTATAGGGTGAATATGACCAGGAGCAGATGGAGAAGGTGATCTAGCTGGCTCTTTTGTGCACGCAAACGGTGCCAAGAAGACAACCATCTGTGGCACAAGTAGTCCGAATGCTCGAAGGCCATAGCATCCAGGAGAGATGGGAGGAGTATTGTTACCGGAAGGGGTATCAGAGTTACTTGGAGGGTTTGAGTTACTCAGGGCAATTCCGAAGCCAGGAATGTATTCTAGATCACTCCTCTTCGCTATTCAATCCTGACGAACTATTCGGACCCATATAATTTAGTTGATGTAACAATCCGGTCCGTTCTTCGTGGATGAATCCCTCAAAAAGAGAGTTCTTAGTGATGAGGGCGGATTTTAACTTGCATAACTGAGCTACTTGATTTGGTCAAATAGATGGTACGCTCGAGAAAAAAAAAAGGGACTGGTCAACAAAAGAAAACGAGAAGTGGACTCTCATTATAAAGGGCAAAGGAGAGCACGCACAAAACAAAGGAAATGAAAGGAGGAGAAAAAGAAAAGAAAGAAGGGGAAAGAATAAGAAAGAAAGAAGAAAAGAGAGAAAGGAATACACGCCCTTGAAACCTCGCCAAGCAGGATCAACTTCATTTTGCCTAGGATTCAAGCCATTTTGTCATATCGGAGTAATTTTCAGAGTTATGCATAATTTTGAAGTTATGTCAATTTTGAAGTGCGGGATCCGATTTTTAAGTTGTCAAGCTGTAGAATTTTGTGAAAATGATAGTTTAGGAAGTTATGGAGCTATGGGTTTGATAGAAATTGATATGGAATTATGATTTAGGCGGAGCCAAACTTTAAAGTTTCATGCTCGTGCTCCACGTAGAGGACGGTTTTGAGTATCTATCTAGAGCAAGCGTTTTGTGGGTGCATAAAGGTCATTTTGTCCGGTATTAAGTTTAGTTTTGTTGATTTGTAGTTGAGGTAGTGTTTTCCTTTTTTGATATTATTTCTCACTTATTTGATAGGATTATGAATTCTAAAATGATTTTAAAAAATTCTTTTATGAAAGGTATTTTAATGGATGATTTGAATTGTAAAAGGTCATATGTTTTAGTTTATAAAATGTATTCTCGTTTATGTATTCTAGGTATTTTGATGCTCATTATTGTTGTGAACTCGATTAGGGGCATGCATCCTTATTTTAGGATATTATTCAAGACTAAGCCACCCAGTTGATAATAGGTGGGGACCTTGCCTATGAGGAATCTTTTCATTAGATGTTATGTTGTGAACATGCATTGAGTTGTTACATGTTAAGCGGTTTATAGTTGGGTTTACAACTTATTGAGACCCAACTCACCATATTCTCTCTTCGTTCTCTCTTGATCTCATACTCATGCACTTTACACCATCACTTCAATTTGGATAGGAGTTTTCCCACTTGGATAAAATATGAAAGTGTTATAGTAATATGGGTTGGCTCAGGTACAAGTCAATAGATTTGCATTATGAATAAATGAGTCATAAACAAGTTGACGGGTCAATTTAGATCAAATCATCATGACCAAACTCAAACTAGACCTGACCCACCAATTTGACAGGTTTAGGGCCGGGTTTTTTTTTTTTTTTTTTTTGACAACCCTAGGTAGTCTTTGCCTTTTCGTAAATCCTTATTTTCCTTTTCGTTTAACCCTAACTTTCTTGAGATACAATCTTCTTCAAACCCCAGCAATGGCCACTTCTCTAATGTTACACCTCCAGCACTTTTTGAATGCAGTGGGGTGTGGCCCAAGCCAAGTATGATAAGGCCGTCATTCAATCTCACCTCCAGCACCCATATATGATGGAGTGAGTTGTTATATGGGTCAACTATATTGAGTAATAGGGTAACACATAGGTTGAAGCATGATATAAGTGTTGAAGCATGATATAAGTGTTAAGTGAGTAATAAATTGATCATAAATGGGTTTACAACTTATTTAGGTCAAACCTACCTTTATCACTCTCGCTACATTCTCTCTCGCTCTCATTCAATCCCACACTCACTCACTCTACACTCTCACTTCAATTTGGATATTAGTTCTCCTATATTGGGTTAAATATAAAATTATTTTAATAATATGAGTTAGGTCGAGTATGGGTCAATAGATTTGCATTATGAATAAATTGGGTCATAATCGAATTAACAGATCAATTTGGATTGAACTACTTATGACCCAACTCAAACCCAATCTGATTCACCTGTTTAATAGGTTTAGTGCCGGGTTTTCTTTTTTTGATAGTCTTTTGTAGTCTTTGCATTTTCCTAAATCATCATTTTGCATTCCGCTCTATTCCTTTCTTGAAATCCCATCTTCTTCGAACCTTGGCTACACTACCATTCCTCTAGCGCAACGCCTCTAGCACACTTTAAATGCGGTGGTGCGTGCTTGAGGCCGTCCTTTGGCTCACACCTCCACCGGAAAGGAGTATTGCGGAAATGCCACACAAGAACTGCGCCGTGATGCGAAACATGTTCTGAACATACTACTAGCAGAACTAAGCCAAGAATTTTTATTAGTACACGCCATTGAGCAGGTTGAGGCATTAATCGTTATTTTGGATAGGGAACTTGGTGATCGCGGTCACCTCCGCAGAGTAAAAATAGTGGGTACCATGGGCAGTTGAGGTGAACATACATGGCACATTGATTCCCAATGAATTTTGAGTATGTTTTCATTGATTATTTGTGATTTTGAGTATGTTTTGTTAGCTAGTTTTATTTATTATACAGTGAATATTACCTTCTGAATGATCTGCTTGTGCCGTAACAGCCTAGGGCTGGAAATGATGGGAATGAAGCTGAAAATAAGAATGAGGCGTAATAGATAGAATTAAACAAACTGAAGGTTACTTTTTTTGAGTAGGCTACAAATTTTTTGCTGGATCAATTAGCTAATTTCCTACTGGATTAATTAGAGGTTTGACGATCGCTCATTCGAGGAATTACTTTCATTTTAACTTGCACTTAGTTAATTAATAACTGAATCGTAAACAGCTGATTATATTACTCCACTCTCATTACTTTCATTCTAATTTTCTAAGAGATGAACTTTCATTCTAAATAACATGTTTATAGAGACATTTTTTAGAAAAGAAAAGTTCAGTTATTAATGAACTAAATGCATTCTCTTTGCACATAGAATTAGAATAAAAGTAACATATATAATAACACTACTTAAAAGATCGCACACAAAATCACACCAAAAAAAAAAAAAAAGTGAAATCCAAAACAACTTACTGCAAATCACCATTGATCAACATGTCTCATATTCACCCTCGATCTCTTCAAAGCTGAGCACTATCCATATGCCCCAAAGGTTACCATGGTCCCCAGTTCCCTCCTCACAATAACAGCGAATGCTTGTGCTTCTTCAATAGTGTGTATTAGCAAAAACTCATACTGGCACAATTTCACCAATAAGGCACAACATTATTTGGTAGTATCGTGCCAGCATCAGTTTTTGCCAATTGAGCAAGCACAAGCGTTCACTATAATTATGGAGAGCAAACAAGGGGACGTAGCCTTCAGGGCACAAGAATAGTGCACCACACTGAAGAGGTGGAGGTGAATATAAGGCCCATGTTGATCAGTGGAGAACTGCAGTAATTTGTTTTTTATTTCGTGTTTTTATTTTATTTTTGTGTGTTTTTGTGTCTGATCTTTTAAGTAGTTTTATTTATTACGTACGCAATGAATATTTACTTCTCGATGATCTTTTTGTTGGGGCTGCAAATCAGGGGAATGGGCCTAATGGGAATCAGGTGAATGGGCTGCAGCTGGGAATCAGGATGATGGGGCTAATGGTAATGGAAATTAGGAGAAGGGGTGGATGGGAATCAGGTGGATGGGATTGTATTGAAGGTAATACACATTGTATAATGAATAAAAATATTTAAGAATACTTACTCAAAATCACAAATAAAATCACAAAATCACAAAATCAAAGAAAACATACTCCAAAATATAGATTATCAACATGCACATTATGTTCACCTCAACTGCCTCCACGCTACGTACTATTCTCAGGGGGAGGTGACCGGGATCATCAAGTCCCTATACAAAATGCGTACCAATAAAAATTCTTGTTGGAGTGGTTCCATTAGTATTAAGTTGAGAGCATGTTCCACATCATAATGCCTTTTTTCGAGCAGCATTTCCCACAATCCTCAATTTTGGTGGAGTTACGAGTCGGAGGACGCTCTCATCATATTTGACTTGGGCATGTGCGACTATATTCAAAGCTTGCTAGAGACACAACCCTAAAGGAGTGGTCATTACTATGGTTTGAAGAAAATGGGATCTCGAGAATGGGTTAGGGTTAAACGAAGAAAAAAATGAGGATTTAGGGAAAGGAGAAGACTACCTAGGGCTATGAAAAATAAAGAAAGAAAATGCGGCCCTAAATAGGCAAATGAGTAGGTTGCCTCGGGTTTAGGTTAGATAAAAAATGATGCGATCCAAATTGATTTATTAACCCGTTTATGACCGATTTATTTATAATGCAAATCTATTGATCCAAACCTGACCCAACTCATATTACTAACACTTCCATATTTAACCTATCGAGACCTACCGTTTGTGTCTAGAGGGGAAAAGATATGTTTATGGATGTTGCCTATAAGTCGAGCCTATGGTCCTCAACTAGATACGAGCTCTCCCAAGCCAATATCATGTGCGACATTAGGATGTTTAGTTATAGTTTCACTTATCCCCATGACAATTTGTAAATGGGGACTCATCACTAACCCATTGAGGTCGATTGGAAACTAATCAAAACACTAGAGTATCGTATTACGCAATCATATATATAGGTGGGGACTTGATTACATTAATTATCTAACTAATGCCCCTTTGGTACCTATTATTGATCATCCAAACACTAAAGTGTCTAGTCAGTCTTTTTACCAATTATGAGCCCCAAGGTCCTCATCTACTAGGTGTCCATGTAATCATTATTTATGTCGATTTTAGGATTTATCCTAACTACACCAAAAATGGAAAATAATAGCCAATGTATTGAAAATGAACACACAAATATATAATCAAAATAAAAATACAGCCAAAAACAACAACCTAAGCTTTGCCTCTAAGAACAAACAATAGCCTATTGTAAAACCCTATGAGCTTATTCAATTTTGAGGTCAATTTTTGTCCAAAGATTGACACTTTTTTTAGATCATGCGAACCCTAAGTTGTTTATCCAAATCCTAAACTATGTCAATTCTAAATCGAGAAAAATCTAAAGCTAATTCTAAACTGGAATTAACACTAAAATCTAGGAAAACTACTCAAAATCTAATTTCTAGACTTTTCCCTGATTTTTTTTAACATTTTAGATTTTTTAATTTTTCATGTAAATTTTAAAAAATCTATTTTTTATTCCGAAAATAGGGACCTCGGGCTGGGCCCTAGGGCCTTGCGAGAATAAGGGCTGACATAGGCCCTCGGGATGGGCCACAGACACAAAAATGGGTCACTATATCAACCCCTCTCAAATGGACCTAACCTGTCAAGAAGCAAGCCCAATATAAAACTATCTAAATGAAATCAAGCCCAACCTTTCTAAAACTTAATCAAGCCCAACGTTAACACTCATCAAAAAATTCTGAACGCCCATGACACACCCTCTCCCAATTCGTTCCACAAAATGCCAACATACTCATCTAAGCCCTAAGCCCATTCCATTATTATCATTTCCTCTTTTCTATTTCTTATTCATTTTCTGCTTAAAGCCCAAGGTCTTCCTCAAGACAAACTAAGAACACACCAAAACCAGACCAACGCTCATCACTCCAGAATGTCATTGTCGTGACCTACCCTCGGGGGAGGGAACATGTTTAGGGGTATTGCCTAAAGAACGGGCCTAAGGCCCATGATTAGGCGCGGCTTCTCCCAAGCCCATACCCCGTATGACATTGGGATATTTTCTATGAATTTTGCACAAAAGGAGTCGCCACTAGCCTATTGGGGTCGGCTAGAAACCAAGTGAGGCATGAGAGCATGCCTCACTTCCTACGCAACTAGAGAATTTAGGTTCGGGGACTTGATTACACTAATTAACCAATTAGTGCTCTTTCGGTACCTAATCTTGTTCATTTTAACAAAATGATTTTTGGCAGGCAGTTTGGATTGATTTTATACTTATCCACTAACATGTAAGGTGATCATGTGCGCAACCATTAAAGTAAAAATCATGGCTATCAAAGTCTTAATTGCAATAAAATTAAACACGTGCAATTAAACATAATTAGATATGCAAATTAAACATGCAACATAATTAATATACGAGCAAATAAAGATCTAATTAAACTAAAATGACAATACATGGCCAATCCTAATCAAACCCCATCATTTTTGAATTTGCGAATTTTTTTTTTAAATTTTTTTCTTTAATCTTTATTATATTTTTTAATTATATTTTTGAATTTTTTTTTAAAGAAAATATTTTTTGAATTTTTATATTTTTAAATTAATTTTTTATTTTAAAAAAGAACTGGTCTGGTTCGGCTCGACCCGACCCGGTCAATGCGAGATCGGGCCCAACCAAGCGGGCCCAATCTCTTTTATTTTAAAAATGAAGCCCACAACTCCTTAAGCCCACAAGTTCTTAAATCCCTAAGCCTGCAAGCAAAAATAGCCCAATCCCAAACTCAGCCCAAATTACTCAAAACCCTACCCGATGGGGTTTCGCGACCCGGTCAAGACTTGGTTTGCGCCTCCTCTCTTTAAGGCTTCTTCGGGCGAGGCACGGCGACGCGGTGCCGGAAGTTGGTCACGGCGGCGTGGCAAGGCAGCCGAGGCGCGGTGGCCGGCACGAGTTGCTGGTGTCGAGTAGAGACGGTGGCAGCGGCGGTGGTGTCTCGGCTGGGCAGGGGTGGGCTGCTGCGTTGCGGAGTAGATGCAGTGGCGACCGGTTATGGCGTTGCGGGAGGGTGCTCGTGCAAAGGTGCTGCTGCGGCAATCCGGTAAAGGGGAGCGGCGGAAGCTCGGGTGGCGTCGGGGACAAAGGGCGGCGGCAGCTCGAACTGCGTTTGGCACCGGGCGGAGGTGGTGCGAGCGTTGGATCGTCGCGATTGCGGTAGGGGGTCGCGGAAGCTTAGGCTGCGGGCGAGTTGGGGTGCAACGGTGGTGGCGCGGTGCTTGCGGACGAGCGGCTCCGCCACGAGGCGGCCGACACGGCAAATGCTTCGAGCGGCCGAGGGGCGGAGCCGCCTCTCTCTCTCTCTCTCTCTCTCTCTCTCTCTCTCTCTGTTTCTAGGTTGCTCTTCTCCTCAGCTCTCTCTCAAGCTCCCTCCTTCTCTCTCCTTCGAACTCCCCTCCCTCGAAAACCCTAGCTACCGAGAGAAGAAGACCCTGGGCGTGGCCGGGCTAAACTGGCAAAAAGAGTTGGTCGGCCCTACGCAAGAGAAATAAAAGAAATAGGGGGCGGTGGGCCAGTTTGAGGCTGGATCCGGCCCAATCCGCCCTCAAGCAATTTTTCATTTTTTCTATTTTCTATTTTTCTTTCTTTTCTTTTGTTGTTGTTTTTTTTTTTTTTCTCTTTCTTTTTTTTTTTTTTCTCTAATAATTTTTTTTTTGTACTTGAAAAAAAAAATTAGGTGTCAACAACTGCCCCTCTTTGAATGTTGTCTCGAAGAGGTTGCATTCAAAACAGAAGACACCTAAATTATTTTGTGGTAGAGAGACCCTGAGTGCATAGGCACGCGTCCGGTCAACAAAAATGATTCATAACTATGAAAGCACGTCTTGTCAATAAGATGAAGAAAGACTCTGGGCTACAGAAGTCTACCGGGTCATAAGAAGGAAGGGAGACTCTAGGATATAAAGCTTTCCAGGTCATAAAAAGTGAGGAAGACTCCAGGATACAAGGCTCTTCGGGTCATACTCCAGGATACAAGGCTCTCCAAGTCATGAGAAGTGAGGAAGACTCTAGGATACAAGGCTCTTCGGGTCATGAAAAGTGAGGAAGACTCCAGGATACAAGGCTCTCCGAGTCATGAGAAGTGAGGAAGACTCTAGGATACAAGGCTCTTCGGGTCATGAAAAGTGAGGAAGACTCCAGGATACAAGGCTCTCCGGGTCATGAGAAGGGAGGAAGACTCCAGGATACAAAGCTCTCCGGGTCATGAGAAGGAAGGAAGATTCTAGAATACAAGGCTCTCCGGGTCATGAGAAGGGAGGAAGACTCTAAGATACAAGGCTCTCCGGGTCATAAGAAGGGAGGAAGACTCCAGGATACAAAGCTCTCCGGATCATAAGAAGTGAGGAAGACTCCAGATACAAGGCTCTCCGGGTCATAAGAAATGAGGAAGACTCCAGGATACAAGGCTCTCCGAGTCATAAAAAGTGAGGAAGACTCCAGGATACAAGGCTCTCCGGGTCATAAGAAGTGAGGAAGACTCCAGGATACAAAGCTCTTTGGGTCATAAGAAGTGAGGAAGACTCCATGATACAAAACTCTCCGGGTCATAAGAAGTGAGAAAGACTCCAGGATACAAAGCTCTCCGGGTCATAAGAAAGGGAATGACTGAGGTCTCATCGTGTAAAAATGAGTTTTGACCGGATATGATAGTCTCACCGTGTAGGAACGGGTTTCGACTAGGAGGCGGACAAGCGTGGTTTACGGATGAACCCACCCATCTTGGAAATAACATGGTTTAAGGTTAACTATAAACCTTTGGAGATGACATGGTTTAAGGCTAACTATGAACTTTTGGTTCTTAGGGAAGCACCCGCTAACCCCTTAGAAAATTGCATAGCTTCACTGATGAATCCTGTCAAACTCAACTTGAGCAAATGTCATTATAGATGTCATCAAGAGACGTATTGGCAATATCGCAGCAATAATTGAACAAAATAATCAAGCTAAGTCCGACTGCTTTAGAAAAACATTCAATGTCCATCAGCCTCATGTGGCGCAAAACTGTCATCTTGCTCGTGGATGTATCATTAATCATCAAATTCTCTAGGAGACAAGTTCTCATCAGAACGGCTACGACTCAAGAAAAAGGTTCATTAAGCATGCTAAACTAGAGCTTCTTAGTCAGAAAGGGTTTCTCACGCACTCTCAATAAAATGGCTACTTGATCCCATCCATTCATGTGGAAGATAATTGGTTGCTGAAGATATCTCACATAACCTACGTTGAAGGCTTCTGGAAACATTCGCAATGAGCACAATCTAATCGATCAAAAAGGTCTTTTGAAAGGACCGCAATATAGGCTTGGTTAGGGCTTACACAAAGGAATTGTTGCTTTGAGGCCAATAAAAGAACATTTGTCATTATCTTCATTGGGTTTACAAGTCGAGAGCTTGGAAGATAAGACAAGATAGAATTACTTCCACTCCTTCAAGCAGTAGCTTCTTTGTGGTATTCTCATTTTCACTCAAATTATTCCAATCGAAGAGGCTTTGGAAAAGGGTTACAATGTTGGCTCAGGAAAGGCTCAAAAGGCTTAAAACTTTCAATAGGGTCTTTAAGAGTCGGTGATCATCATGGCATCATGACCGGATCACTCGATCTTTCCAAATCATTTGGCTTTTGAAATACAACGCATCTCGAAAGTCCCTTAATTAATCATTTCTGCATGAGAGCTTTGCTCCTTTATCTAATTTCCTTTGCACTCGCGATGATTTTTTCACGTAGGCACTTGGACTTAGATAATAACTTTTTCACATAAGATGCAGCCTTTTGGCTTTTTTTTTTTTACGGGCATTGGCCTTGCTTTTACCAGGCACACTGCTTTTTCATGCCCCCTAGTTTGTCGAACTTTTCGCTTTTTGAACTTTTGGAGCTCTTATAACTTTCGATATGCTTTTCATATTTTCTGGTGACTCTCAATTGTATTTGGTCAATTCTTATGCCTTGCCCCAGTGAAGGGAGATGATCACCGCCCGGGGTTCAGAAATGAATAATCAGGCCCAAATTGGTTAAAGCAATGGATATCAGTGTTTGGGTAGAGAAGGAAATGTTCTTCTTCACTTTGGGATAAGTCGAGATCTAATGAGAATTCCTTTGAAGCTATCACCAGAAGATTTATGCAAATGAAAGTAATAGAATCTTTCTCAACATTTCGCTTTACAACACGACCGTAACCTCCTATGTTGCCCCAATGTAGGGTCATCCTCGATGGGGTACTTTGAATGATCATCTTTATTCTGCCCAAAGGGTAGGAAGAGATTAGTGCAATGCTTGGGATTGATGAAAGAAACGCCTTTATCATTTCGATCTTTGAGCTTAATGCGAATGAATCATTCGTTCTAAGCGAATGTCGCTTTTCACTCAACTCTCAAAAGTGTTTGAAGGACGTGTTTTGAAATGGGCTTGCCTTTCTTCATCCTAAGCACTTCTTGTTTGGCATGGTTAACGTCTCAATCTCACTCTGTCGAAATCATCTGAGTAGATCAATCTCCATAAGGAAATTTGATTTTAAATGAATAACCCACAAAACCAGAAAACAATTTTGAGATAAAAATGATGCTAAAAAGTTTGAATTTTTTTTTTGTTTTCATTTCATTTTATTTTTCATTTTTGTGCTTATTTCTAGGAAAGCGCCAAAGGATCTTTTTGTAATGGAAATTCTCTTTTTTTTTTTTTTTTACTTTTTTTTTTTTTTTTACTAAAAAAAAAAATGAGAAGAATGGTACTTACCTGCGGCATGGTGACCCGGTAAACCTGTAAAGAATGTAAAAGAATATGTTAGTGCAAATATCTTTAGGGATTGATGTGTTGGAAACGATACATTATTACCCTTCATTCGCTTTCATCCTTTAGGCACTAACATCTCTTGGATCCACCTTCGTGGATATTTGGTAACTCGACAATACCCTTCCTTTGTATTCGTCTTTAAGCGTTTGACATTTTCCTGATTCCTTGGTAGAAGACGCTGCTTCTACGGTCAAGATGCAACTTTTTTATCACCCTGTAAGAAGGGAAGATGAAACGAGTTATCTCCTTTCTTAGTTAGGTTCAACTGAGGAACGATACATCATTCTTGATGAATTTGACAATGTTGTTCCAGCACACTTCATTGGTGGGTGAATGAGAGATTTTCTCTAAATCAAACGTTGTTCTCCCACTCTTTATATGACAGACCTTTGTTCTTTTCAAATCTGTCCTATACCAAAAAAAAGGAGATGTCATTTTTTATATTAAAGAGAATCAAGTTTATGAACGAAATACATCCCTTTTCATAGTCGAGCAATCAGCATCCTGAGGTGTCCCTTATGAAGGAAAGGGTAATATTGCCCCTCTGTTTTATTTGAATCCTTTTTTGTTTAAGATGAACATGACTTCATAACGCTCCATCGCATCTGCTGGAATGTTACAAAAATTTGTACTCTTAATGTCTCCTTGACAATGAAAAGAAAGTCATGTTAAAAATGGTATCAGAAACGGGTAATTGGAATCGATACAGTTTACTTTTCATTTGAATTCGCCCTTTTGGATGCTTGGCAACTCCCTTCATTTGTCTAATCGTGCAAAGTGAACAAGATCGATGGGCTATTTTGGCACCTAAGTTTTCGAATAACAAAACTTCCCAAAACAGAATTCAACTTCGTTCTGCCTCGATGGAAAATTGACACTGACGAAGTCTTGACGCATGCTTGCTCCTCAAGTTCCATGAACTCACACTTCCATCTTTTAGAAAGGGCCAATGCTAGTCTCAAATAAACTCTTCATTCTACCCGAGAAAGCGACCACGTGAAGAGAGGGCCTTAAACAAAGTTTTTTATAATTCATTTTGGAAGGCAAACGTAAAGATACATTTGAAACACTTTTGAAATTTTCTTTTTCTTTTTTTTTTTTTTTTTTTAATGATGATTTTTTTTTTATAATGATTTTAGGATGATTTCCACAAAATTGAATTACATCATTAAAAAAAAAAAAGTAAGTCACATGATTTACAAAAGCATCAATTGGATTCGCAATCAAAACCTAAAATGGAAAACATGATTCTTAACAAGAATAAGAACAATGATAGAATACAAGAAACTCTTGTATAGGTAATGGTAAAAATCAACTCCTGTTCAAACTCTAAAATTCACTTCTCTATGGGGTGCAACATGAGAATGCCAATGAGCATCACGAATAACCTGCAAATAGACGACAATGTCAGTACATGAATGAGAGAAAATGATATCTCAGTGAGGTCGCTTCTTACAATAAAATCGAGGCGATGGTATATGCCCCACGGTCCTTGTCACGGGATTTTAGTATTTCGCCAAGATTTTATCATAAGAGAAGACATCATTAAAATTATCAATCCATGGCCATCAATCGAATGTCCACTTTTATTCCAAAAGTTTCGTATGCAAAAGTGTCATTGATTTTTGAAAGATTGATTTGTGATTTTACTCCTAAAAAAATGAAGTGATTTCTATTTTGAGGAATTTGTACACAAAATGATTTGCATTATAGTCCCAAAATATGAGAACAAGAAAATTCGATAAAAAAACGCAATTTCAATTTTTGTGCCCCAATATAAAATCACAACTTGAAAGTCTTTTTTTTTTTTTTTTATAACTGATTTCGAACCCATAACTAGAAATTTAAACAAAATCATGTGTTCAACATGGCCAAATCAAAATGTTTAGAACTTGCATTCAAATGCTCACTTGTCAAAAGTGATTGCCAATTTTTCAATCATAAGCTTGCATCACCGAGGGCATTCGATTGATTTCTGTGAATTTCAAGATGAAAATGCAATACAAAATGAACAAATAAAAAGGAAAATGATACTTACAATGGGTGCCGACCTTTGTCTCATGCTTTTTTTTTTCAATCACATAGACATGCACATGGAATGTGATTCGAATTCTACTCTATATAGCTCAAAATGAAGCCATGGGATCATAGGACTGAACCAACAAGCTCGTGGCTAGGTTGTGTTACCCATGACTCCGGCTTTGTCAAAGGACCGACCCATGTCGCATGCTCTCAGACCAGGGTGGGGACCTCTGACATCGAGAAAGAAATTTCGGGGTTAAGGTGGGCGATTCGTACTACGTGCTTGTAGTCGGAGTGGTATCCATCTCAACACCATCCTAAATGATCCTATGCGGCCCAGGTCCGACAGCAGGTAGTGTGTGCTATAGTGTAGTGCAATGCAAGGAACTCATGCATGACAATTTAAAAACAATCAGCACTTCAAACATAAATAAACCATTCACTTTTGCACCCCCTACAAAACAAATGTTAGAAATCACCACCCCTTATAACTCCCATAAACAATCAACATTCTACATGTTATGGATGCACATAATATCTTCGCTGCCAAACAAAAATATTTTTGAACAGGATTAATTTTGGCATAAATCCTCTAAGGTCTAAAACCATGTCCCCAGTGGAGTCGCCAAGTTGTTGCGACCTACCCTCGGGGGAGGGAACAGGTTTATGGGTATTGCCTAAAGAACGGGCCTAAAGGCCCATGATTGGCTTCTCCCAAGCCCATACCCCACGTGACATTGGGATATTTTCTAGGAATTTTGCACAAAAGTAGTCGCCACTAGTCTATTGGAGTTGGCTAGAAACCAAGTGAAGCATGGGAGCGTGCCTCACTTCCTACGCAACTAGAAAATTTAGGTTCGGGGACTTGATTGCACTAATTAACCAATTAGTGTCCTTTCGGTACATAATCTTGTTCATTTTAACAAAATGATTTTTGGCAGGCAATTTGGATTGATTTTATACTTATCCACTAACATGTGAGGTGATCATGTGCACAACCATTAAAGTAAAAATCATAACTATCAAAGTCTTAATGGCAATAAAATTAAACACGTGCAATTAAATATAATTAGATATGCAAATTAAACATGCAACATAATTAATATACGAGCAAATAAAGATCTAATTAAACTAAAATGACAATACATGGCCAATCCTAATCAAACCCCATCATTTTTGAATTTGCGAATTTTTTTTTTTTAAAAAAATTCTTTAATCTTTTTATATTTTTTAAATTATTTTTTTTTGAATTTTTTAAAGAAATTTTTTTGAATTTTTGAATTTTTGAATTTTTTAAATTAATTTTTGATTAAAAAAAAAAAAAAGAACCGGGTCGGGTTCAGCTCGACCCGACCGGGTCAACGCGGATCGAGTTTGGTCGAGACTGGACCCGGGTTCGATCCAAATAGGGGGGTCGGCCCGACCAGCCTTGGTCGGGCCTTTCTTTGGTTCAAATCGGGCCCAACCAGCGGGCCCAATCTCTTTTATTTTAAAAATGAAGCCCACAACTTCCTAAGCCCACAAGTTCTTAAATCCCTAAGCCTGCAAGCAAAAACAGCCCAATCCCAAACTCAGCCCAAATTACTCAAAACCCTACCCGATGGGGGTTTCGCCCGACTCGGTCAAGACCCGGTTTCCACCTCCTCTCTCTAGGGCTTCTTCGCGGCGAGGCACGGCGACGCGGTGCCGGAAGTTGGTCACGGCGGTGCGGTAAGGCGGCCAAGGTGCGGTGGCCGACACGGGTTCTTTGGTGTCGAGTAGAGATGGTGGCAACGGCAAAGTGGTGTCGCGGCCGGGCGGGGGTGGGTTGCTGCAGATGCAAAGTGGCGACTGGTTATGGCGTTGCGGGAGGGTGCTCGTGCAAAGGTGCTGCTGCGGCAATCCGGCAGGGGAGCGGCGGAAGCTCGGGTGGCGTCAGGGACGGAGGGCGGTGATAGCTCGAACTGCGTTTGGCACCGGGCGGAGGTGGCGCAAGCGTTGGATCGTCGCAGTTGTAGCAGGGGGTCGCGGAAGCTTAGGCTGCAGGCGAGTTGGGGCGCAGCGGTGGTGGTGCGGTGCTTGCGGACGAGCGGCTCCGCTGCGAGGCGGCCGGCACGGCGAATGCTTGAGCGGCCGCGGGGGCGGAGCCGCCTCTCTCTCTCTCTCTCTCTCGTTTCGGGTTGCTCTTCTCCTCGGCTCTCTCTTAAGCTCCCTCCTTCTCTCTCCTTCGAACTCCCTCCCTCGAAAACCCTAGCTACCGAGAGAAGAAGACCCTGGGCGTGGGTTGGGCTAAACTGGCAAAAAGAGTTAGTCAGCCTTGCGCAAGAGAAATAAAAGAAATAGGGGGCGGCGGGCCGGTTTGAGGCTGGATCCGGCCCAATCCGCCCTCTAAGCAATTTTTAATTTTTTAATTTTCTATTTTCTATTTTCTTTTTCTTTTGTTGTTGTTTTGCTTTTTTTTTTTCTCTCTTTCTTTTTCTCTTTTTCTCTAATAATTTTTTTGTACTTGAAAACAAAAATTAGGTTTCAATAGTCATCAAACGCATCCCCACACACCAAAGCACCAGTATATTGAACACATATACTACATTATCGATCGCTTGTATGCATCTCAAATTTCGCCACATTGGCTATCACCAGCTCTTCATCTCCAACTGCTTCTGATTACCAGACCACTCCAAACGCCAATCTTTGAACATTTACGAACACGAAAACAGTCCATCGTTCACTCCCACCAGCCACGTCAAACAAAATAGTAACTACGAAATAAATATATAAGACGACATGCCGTTTGAATTTACAAACAAAGATTTTAGCTGAAATCGTAGTCGTTGGATTTTTCCTTTCATGAAAACAAACATGCTTGTAATTGCTCAAGATAGTGTTGGACGCAAATTGCGTAATCCCAAGATCTCCATAACTAGAACAAGAACATGCATAATTGAGTAGAAAGATTAACGCACCTATTTTAGAATCCATTGTTCTTGAAGTGGAAGCAGAAACAATGTTCCACACGAAAGTTCTTCTCCTCTATTGCCCTCCGTATCACTGGCTCAATGAGGCAGCCCCCCTCACGTTTAGTGTTAGGTAAACGCCCCTTAGGTGAGGATACATGTGAGAATTAGGGTTAGAGGAGAGACTTGAGCACTATTTATAAAGTTTCCAGCTAGTCCCCCTCATTACGGGCTAGGCTCAACTCGGCCCACACTAGCCAGCCCATATTATACTAATTAAGAAACATTCTATCTCACGTTAGACTAACCATGTTTTACGGTAACCGTAAAAACAGTAAATTACAATATCAATTAATTTAGTCCACATTAGGAAAACTCTTAGATTCTCCCACTTGGACTATATTAATTGAAATCATACCGTATGTACGCACATTTGGTCCAGAGATAATTCTTAATAGTCAATCCTACCCCATAAAGTCTTAAACATCGAATCATGGCGGTAACTGTATGTATACATACAGAGCCTTCCATGGTCACAAATGTTCTCAACTTTATTAATATGGATTCAATATGGTAGCGTGTCAAATGGATAACATCTCTCATAGAGAGATCCCATTTGTCAGTCACCATTCTCTTACCTTAGGTGTCACAAAAAACTTGTGCCACTAGAGAATGCTTTATGATTCCAATGAACCCACATATGTTTTGTCTTTATGGTTAACCTTTCTTTATGTATCACAAAATATATGCACAAGGCTAATAATCGGATGCCCGGATGCCCCTAGCCTTCACTCAAGGTTTATACAATCCCTTAAGACTTTATCAATATGTATTCAACATAATAACAATACATTCAAAAATATTTTATTGAATGCAAAAGTTGATACATATCAAACCGTTACAAAGTGTAATGAACACAAATGAAACCTTTATTAGAGTAAAGCCAAAATAGCTCCCATTAAACAACAGCATCTCATGATGCTCCTAGGCCCATGTTAACGATATGTTATTCAAATACACACGGGCGTAGGCCTTTAGTTAGTGGATCTGCAATCACATCATCTATGAAAATATATTATATTAAAACGTCACTTTTCTGTACCGTTTGCTTTTGGTCAAAAATTTTGACCATCATATATTTAGACCATTGAGACCTCTGTAGTAAATAAATAATACTACAAACTTGTTATCTCAATACAACCGTATGGATCTATCCATAAAATTAAAATGATCAACTCCTTCATGAGGTTCTGGAGCCTAAAACCCAAGTAACAACCTAAAAGAATGTTACTAACACTGCTTACATAGTAAAAGATGACATAGAACTTTATTTACTGCACTTACTGTTAATATAAATATGTATTTCGTTATTGATTGCATGTCATCAGAACAGCTAGCAAAGTTTACATCTAAATACCCTACTAACTGCAAGAATTGAACATGTCTATAAATTAGCATAAAATCTTTTGTCTTCTTTAAGTACCTTAAAATCTTCTTGACAACAACCCAGTGATCATGTCCTGAATTTGACTGATATCTGCCTAGAGTCCCGTCACAAAGACAACATTTAGTCTAGTGCAAATTCGAGCATACATTATACTTTTAAGTGCACTGACACAAGGTACTCCCTTTAATTAGATTTTCTCAATATATAAATAAGGACAATGTGATAGATTTAGTCCATCACCCTTAACAACAGGAGCAATTCCTGGCTTGTAATGATGTATATTGAATATTTCCAAAATACGATCAGCAAATGTCCTCCAAGAAAATCTAATATAAAATCCAACATATATGACAAGAACAATCCTTACAGACCTTAGTGCAAAAGATGCCTCAAGGTCACTACTTGTAAACAAAAATCATGTACATAAAGTATGAGAAAAAAAAAATTCCTCCCACTGACCTTGCAGTATATTGAATTACTTTGTTTCCAATTGAACAGAAAATAACAACACTATGAAACTTTAATAATATTGTCTTGAAACTTGCTTAAGACCATGAATTAAAAATTTTCAGTCTACACACAAGTTTACTTGAATCTGCGGCAAAATCATCCAGTTGCACAATATAAATTTTGTATCTATTTGGCGTAACTTTCTATCAAATTAAATTATTAATGCCACATTCACTCTGAAAGAATATTTAAAGAAATAATTATTTATTCAATATAAACAATTCACCCATCTTTCAGAGTTAAAACTTTAGTTACCAATTTGGCTTTAAATTCCACAATCTTTCTTTGTACGCCAATTTGCAACTAATGAACTTATAATCTTTAGGCAAGTAAGTTAGTTTCCAAACACTATGATGTTTCATAGATTGTATACCGCATTTTATGACATCTAATCACTTACTTAATTGAGAACAAGAAACGACATTTATATAAGTTGCTAAAACAACTGTGTAGTGGATATTGTAATCATGCCCTCACAAATAGACTATATAGTATGATGATATAACTGATCGTCTTTCCCTAACAAATCTCCTTAATAAAGCTGCAACCACTTCATTCTACACTTGAGAGGTTTAAGAAATTTCATTATAAACTATATCAAGAATAGTACCTTGAACCTCAACAAGTTTAGTCTATGGTACAGGGGATTCCATAATTATCTGTATAGTTAAAAACAAAAACATAGTAACTTCCATCATACTATTATCTTTAATAGTCTGAGAGCAATTATCCTCTACAATTACGTCAATCTTTAAAAAATTTAGAGTATGTGATTCCATAATTCTTGTATCTTCTTTAGGGTCTTAAAATCAATACCCTTTTGAACAATCTAGGTAAGATACAAGATAATTTCGAGTGAATCTTTTGTCAGGATTTTTCAAGCATAATAATTAAGTTAACACCCCAAAATCTACCAAGTATTTGACAAATGATCATTTAAGCTATTTCGCATTGTCATACTTGCCAAAATACTCACAGCCATTGTTAAGCCTGACAACCTTTTAAGATCTTTATCTCGGTTATTTTCCTTAAATAGAAAACTTTCGGAAACAACCTTTTAACCATTAGGACTTAAACACAATCTTTGTAGATGTGTCCTAATTTCAATATCAGACAAGACATATTTCAAGCAACTAAGGCTTCCATCATCTTATAGCAGTGCAGTCTGCAAGTAAACCTCATTTTAAGTGTTCCAGAATAGAACGCTTCATGGATAGTAAGCAAATTCAATTGCTATTTTCTCAAGTAACAAATCATATGTCCACAACTTAAAATTTAAAGCAGTAAAAATCTCAATAATAATGAAGTTATTAATTACAGAAAATGTGACTGAAAACCAAGTAATGTATATAATTAGCATCATGTGAGCACCGTGTAACTTGACATACAATTACACATCCAGAGAGTTACACGCATAATCATATAATCACCTTTGGGCAGAATACATGACATGCAATTGTACACTCCCCACATGATAGCGGTTATGAGAATATATTTCAATTCTTCGTGAATTCATCACCTTTGGGCATATGAATCACTAAAATCAGTCACTCATCCACCATACTATCATGTACCCCTCCATGAACTAATACACAATCACCTCCTTTGGGAGTATGACTACGCATTAGACCAAGAGACATCCCAATCATCATACGAGACCGAAATTTCTCAAACCCAATCAAGCGTGCCACTTTGACGGTCACTACTCAATTGAATCATTGAAATTCTCTCATACTATGGATATAAACTTTACTCCTCACATACACCATATACATGTGATTTTAACTTTAGTGATAGGGGCAGCATATCACCAAAATCACATATCATGCTAATTACATTACTTTATTCATTAATAAAAAAATTAATCATACATATATATTTAAATATATATATACAGCGAACCTGAAAGACAGATTCCAATGAGATCATTTATCACAGTAATACAAAAAACTTCTCATAACAGATAATAAAACATCTCTTATGCACCCCGATTACATATTACCAGAACAACATAAAAAGAATGCTGATCTAAAATATCTCTCACAAATTAACATCAATAGTAATACATGGTACACCAAATCGACAAGCTTGACAGCTAATCCATTATCACTCATGAGTTCATAAGGCAAAACATGACTCCAAGGCCAATAACTAATTTATTAGCCAATTTTTAAGTAACAAATTATCATTGTAATCAGCTAGTAGCCTATTAATTGAGTTAAACCAGAGAACCAAATATCTAAAAATTCAATAGTAGATACTATTGCTCTGTATAAATATTATCATACTCCTTAACCATAAAAATATTCAACTTGATAGATATTAACAAGTGACCAGATGAGTTCATGTACAATATGCAGTAACTTAATCGACATGCATTATCCACATACAACAGATATGTTAATCAGTACAATCAGTTTGGTCATGAGTTCTTAAGAGGTCCATCATTCAAAGATTACCAGCGTGTCAAGGAGTATGCTTGAGTAACAAAAATTTCATGACTTTTACTATTTCTCATTATCTCAAGATATATTCAATTACTATCTCATAATGATTGTATGTGATAATATACCTATAACCCAACACTTGTATTTCCAAAATCACAGAAAAATACAAGAAAAAATACGCAAAAATTCATTTAAAATACACGTATTTAGGGTTTCATATGCAATTTCACATCAATAAAACCATCAAACATATAAAATAAATATACAACGAGATAGGAAATCACAATACGAGTCCAACGCCACCAGCCACGTGCCGAACCGAGGTTCCACGAGCCGACATGCGCCGCCTGAGTGTGCGGCGCGTGGAGCTCACGCGCGGCGCACGTTCGACGCCCAGGCGGCGCGTGGCCGCGCGTGGGGGCCGTGCGGCATCCCCCGGCGATGCGCCGTCGACCCTCTTGCTCGTCTCGTCTCCCCCAATCCAAATTTGTGATTTAATTTAATTTTTATTGAACAAAAAGTCTCAAAAATCACAAATTATGGCAAGATTTGTACTAATTAGGGCTAATCCGTACAAATTAAGGCAAAAACTTTATGTGTTCAAGTTCTAGGGTTATGGTTGCTCTGATACCACATGTTGGATGCAAATTGCATAATCCCAAGATCTCCATAACTAGAACAAGAACATGCATAATTGAGTAGAAAGATTAACGCACATGTTTTAGGATCCATTGTTCTTGAAGCAGAAGCGGAAACACAATGTTCCACGTGCAAGTTCTTTTCCTCTATTGCCCTCCGTATCACTCGCTCAATGAGGCGGCCCCCCTCACATTTAACGTTAGGTAAACGCCCCTTAGGTGAGGATACATGTGAGAATTAGGGTTAGATGAGAGACTTGAGCACTAGTTATAGAGTTTCCAGCCAGTCCCCCTCATTACGGGCCAGGTTCAACTCGGCCCACACTAGCCAGCCCATATTATACTAATTAAGAAACATTCTATCTCACTTTAGACTAACCATGTTTTACGGTAACCGTAAAAACAGTAAATTACAATATCAATTAATTTAGTCAACATTAGGAAAACTCTTACGAGATAGAGTAGAACCATATTGAATCATATGAATGTTTTAGCAAACACGTTGTGAGCACAGATTGAGGAGAAAGTATGCACGGCTCTAGAGCTCGAACTCACTTTCGGATTTGAAGGGAATCGACAAACAAGGCTCGAAATCAACAGACGATGGCTAACTCAAACCCAAAACGCATATGAACTAGAAATAGCAAAGCCTCGGCCTCACAGCTTGGCCAAAACAAGGCAAGGCAACAGTGGTTCATTCGGAATGAGTTTTGACTACGAAAATCCCTACCCCGCTCGGAGACGGCAGCCAGACGGCGAATTCGAGACGAATAGGACTACGGCCGACCGCCTCGTGATGTCTTCGAGCCGAGATCCCCTGGAAAAGGGACTCGAACTAAACGATGAAATGTACTCACCAGAAATGCCGGGATTTGAGAGTCGGAAGCCGCGAGAAGGGCGCGATGTCTTCCCCTCAAGCAAGCAAGCATTTTGGCCGAACGTTCTCTCCCAGGAAAAAGAAAAAAGGAGTGCCCCCCACTGCGTGTCTAAAAATGAGGTCTCTCGAGCGTGTGGATTTCGTGGTGGACGAAGATGGTGGGTGGAGATGGAAGGAGGGGTCACGATGGAGATGATGGAAGAAGCTTCAGAGAGGAAGGAAGGAAGGAAAAAAGAAAGAGAACGCTCAAGGTTTTTCTCACGCGCATTCCTCATGCCGAGTGTTAAGAGAGCCCCCATCCGCGAGTGTAATAAAAGGGGAAAAAAGAAGGAGAGAGAGTCCTTGTTCCTTTCCCTTGTCCTTTGTCCTTTCATGATTTTTGTCTCCTCATCTGCACCTTGATTCTCCAAATGGTACAACAGTTACATGGAAAAGGTAGAGGAATCGGTCGGAGAAAGGACGCAACGCCCATGTGAGTAGGGGTGAGCGTGGTTCCGGGTAGAACCGGGAACCGGAACCGAACCGGAGGAGGTTCCGGTTCGGTTCCAGTTCTAAGGGGACTGGTTCCAGTTCCCGGTTCTCTTCTTCCGGGAACCGGAACCGGCAAAGTTAAAAAATAAAAAACCCTAATTCCTTCCACGCGATTCCCCCTTCTGTTCAACTTTCCCCCTTTCCCTTTCTTTTTCTCTCTCTTTTCTCCACTTTTTCCTCCTCACGTCACTTCCCGCCCCCACTTTTTCTTTTCCTCTCTCTCTCTCTCCCTCTCTCTCTCTCTCTCTTCTCTTTCCCCCTCTCTCGGCTGAACCGCCCCACCTCTTCTTCTTCTTCTTCTTCCTTCCTCTCGCCGGTTCTTGCTTCACCCACCACCACACCGCTGCCCCACGCCCTACTCACCACCACCTCTTGGCCACCGAACCCTCACCACCTACGCTCGTCCAACAAGCCGTCTCACCATTGAGCCTGACGAGCTGTCTTGCCGTCCGCGCCACCGTGAGGCACCGCCGCCGTCCCTAAGCCACCATCACCACCTCTTGTTGCCGCTTGCTCAGCCGTCCGGGCCATCGTTGCTCCGAACCGTCACCACCTCCGCCCAAACTGAGCTCTTCCCCCCTTGGCCGTGGGTTGAGCCGCGACTGCCGCCGTCTTCGGTGCGCCATTCATGCCGCCGTTGGTGCTATGAGACTCATGCCTTCGTTGCCGTCGCGCCACTGTCGCCGCGTGCTCGCCGTCGCCGGATCAAGAAGAAGCTGGTGAAGAAGATGAGGCAGAACAGGCCCATCCCTCACTGGATTCGCATGCGGACCGACAACACCATCAGGTTCATATCCAATTCCTTCACGTTTTGTCCAAAAAAAGCCGTCTTCTTATTTATTTTTATTTTTTTGTGGCCTAATTTTTGTCGCCGAAATCGTTCAGGTACAACGCGAAGCGCAGGCACTGGCGCCGCACCAAGCTAAGGTTCTGAGGTGTTTTCATGGGAGGAGGTGCTTTTGCTTTGGGTTAGAGCTTTTTAGTTGTTGCGAAAGAGACCTCTCGATGCTTTTCTGATTATTGCTTTTAAGCGAATTGAAGACTTTTAAGGAAGCAAATAGCTGCTTAGATATAGTGCTGCTCTGTTACTCTCGAGCACAAGCATTTTTTATATCCGATGATCTGCGAATTGTGGTAGTTTATGTTGCTTCATGTGGTTTTGATAGTATCAGGGATGGGATTTTAGTGAATTTTAATGTTGCTTCAACTTTATGTCTTGTTAAGCTTGTTGCTGTTACAACACATTGTGTTCAACGTTCAGTGCCTTTGATCGGTTCTGCTAATGATTGGCCTGATCTTCTTATTTAGATGAGACTTATAGGCTTGTGTTGGACCTGCTTTTCCTGTTCAGTGCTTGTTGAGGTCAGTTTTAGTTACTTCCTTTACTATTATATCAAGAGACAGATATTTCGAAAACAAAAGCTAGAGGCTGAAGTTTGCGAGCAGAATTCCCCTTGCTGTGAAAAAAAAAAAAGAATCTTAGTGTTTGGAATGAATGAAGTGCTTTATTATTTATTTTATCTTTTTGGCAGAGAGTTATGTGCTTGTTTCTGCTAAATGGATGACGGAAAGGTGTGCCGTATGTAGATGGGTTGAAGATTGGGACTATAACAAAATGATAATCTCGCACATGGTCTTATATCTTTTCGGATAGCATTTGTCCACCTTTTTTTGGTATTTGAATCAAAGGTCACCAGATAGTTTGTCTTCATCTGTAAATGAACTGGATTCACTCTTGATTGCAGGTGTCGATAGCTGTGCATCAAGAATGTTATGGGGTAAACAACATCCAAGACTTCACTTCATGGGTTTGCGGGGCATGTGAAACGCCCGATGTGAGGAGGCGAGTGTTGTCTTTGTCGGTAGAAGGTTAGATTCAATGTCTTAATCTCCTATTGTCCTCATATGTTGTTTCTTATACTTTTAAATTATTTGACGTTCATGGTGACAATATTAGATATATCACTTTTGATTTTTAGAAATATTACTATTGGGATTTTGAGGAAGCCGTATCATATGAAATTCATTATCACAGTTGTCTGGCTTTTGCTCTAAATCTATGTCTTGGTGTTGTGTGAGTTAGTATTTTCTTGCTTGAAATTATTTTGACTGGCTTAAATGCTAGTCTCTAGGGGGTGCTTTGAAGCCAACGGATATCGAGCCGCTCTGGGTTCATGTCACATGCGCGTGGTTTTGCCCTGAAGTTGGCTTTCTGAATCATGAGAAAATGGAACCAGCCACTGGAATACTTAGAATTCCTCCAACTTCTTTTTGAAGGTAATCCATACTTATTTAGATTTACAGTTTTGAAGATTGTTGTTTCTTTGATGTGGTGGATTGTACTTATTATGGGAATGATAAAAGCGTTTAGCAATAGAGGAGAACCTGATTTCATAATAGCTTTATAGCAACTTATTGTTCAATTGAGTATTTGAGTTTGATGTGTTGATTTTGTTTGTTGTCTACTGCTTAGTTTATTTGCCATTAACTTCTAGATGCTCAGTGCTTCTTTTCAAATGCTTTTCTTTGCTTGTGGTGCAGAGTTGTGTAATATGTAAGCAGACTCATGGTTCCTGCACTCAATGCAGCAGATGTCCTACTTATTTTCAAGTTATGTGTGCTGCAAGAGCAGGACACAGCATGGAAGTAAGTCCTTATATAGATATATATTATTTTCATGACTTTTATCAGAACTAACATTGGTAGAATTTCTTGAGCTGGATTTTTTAATCTATTTTGACGCTCGCTCTTGCTTTCTTTCTATTTTCTTTGGCGTTGGATTTCAAGGAAGGATATGTTAGATAGATACTCATGTAAGTTTACACCGATTCTATATCTTTGTTTTCAGTTACACTGCCCGGAGAAGAGTGGGAGTCAAATAACAAAGAAGTTGATATATTGCGGCGATCATAGGTTAGATTGGTTCCCCTTGTCTACATGTTTTAATTCTCTGCTTCAATCTCATGTCCAAAGCTGTTTTGTTAAGTCTATTGCCTAGAAGATTTAACAACTATGATCCATTGACTAAAAACTATATGGTGCATGCTTCCTTGTCCTGGAAAAATATGATTTTACTTGGATGATTATGCAGAAGGTTCGACGGCCAAGAGGTTGATTATAACTATGTCATGGTCATTAACAAGTACGTTTGCTCCAATTTTTATCATCGCATTTTGCTTGATGTGTCTTTCATAATGGCTAATATTAAATTACTGTTTCAGAGGACAGAAAAGCATCGAATATGTTTCGGTAAATCTGGTATACATGGATGGGGACCCTTTGCTCAAAGAAATATTCAGGAAGGAGAAATGGTACCTTCTTCTGAAAACTACCTCATTATTTGCATGTTATGCTTTAGTTGGACGGAAATGCTGTATTTGTCATTATACTTTTCATTTATTCTTGGAAATGGAGGACATGATAAAAAGAGACAAGTACAGCGATTTATATTCTCAAATATTTTTCGTTTTTTCATTACCATAAAGAGTGGAGTTTAGGAAGTGTGTTTCTTCATGATTTTCCCTCCCAAAGCTTTGTCTCTTTGGCTCATCGGGTTCATTGCTTAGCATTGAAATCATGATCTGCATTATCTGTCGGTTTGTCTTCTAAACATCTTTGAGACATTGTGCAGCTCTTCAAGATCAGTGAAGAACTTGTAATCGATGCCACAAATAAAGGGAATATAGCTTGGCTAATTAATCATTCGGTAAGTTCCAATAGAAGCATTTTTTAAAACTAAAAATGAAAAAAAAAAAAAAAGAACCCGTTGGAACTGTTGGAACTCGGAACCGACCGGAACTGTGACGGGGTAGGTTCCAGGTTCTTGGTTCTCACGGGTAGGTTCCAGTTCCAAAAAATGAAACCGTACTGAGGGTAGGTTCTAGGTTCCAAGCGGAACTGTAAGGAACCGGGAACCGCTCACCCTGGGTTGCCTATGAAGATAAATAGCCTCTTTTAGCTACCATTTTTAAGCCGCCAACTCCTAACGCTTGCGAGATAAGAGGGGGTTTCTTCTGGTGTTTTGTGCCATCAGGCGCAATTGTGAAAAGCATAAGTCTAATCTTACGGTGTCAAGTGTGAAATTATAAACAGTCGATCAGCTCCATAGGTTGAAAATTCTTTAATTAGATTCAAGATCTTCCAAAATTTATAGTTCTTAAGGCAAACGTCTAAAACAAGATTAGAAACTAACAAAATAAAAATAATTTTTTAATAATTTTTTTCTTTTTTCCATTTTTTCTGTTAATATTTGAAATCCAAAGGCTTAATTCTGCCGCATATGCTAAATCGACACTTGTGTGCAGTTGCGATACCAAAGACACCTAACTAATCTAACACGAAGCAGGCCACAGTGCTTTGGAAAATTGGCTATACCGTGAGGGAAAATTGTGTTGCACGTCAGGGGCCAAACTTGAGTGGGCTAATTCTATTATCAATCGTATCACGTTGACTCACTTTGTGCATTTTTCTTTCGAAGGATACTCAGATGAGTCTCACGCGGCTTCAAGACTGCTTCATGGTCAGCTGCAGTTCCAAACAGAAGTTAAATCGGGGAAGAGGATGCTGCCGCGGCGGAATCCGGTTCAGGTCCTCCAATGTTGTAGATCACCAGGAGAAAGGGATGCTTGTGTACCCACACATGGTCAAAATGCAAGAGGCCTTTCCCATTTGCACGGGGACTCTCTCCATGGGCTAAAAGGCCCGTTTTGGTGAAAATTATGGACAGTGCCCCCGCAAGATCAGGTCTTAGGTTCGTGGGCCCAACACCCAAAATCCAAATAGCTAAAATATTATCTACAGATTGCTAAAATGCCATTTAATTTTCCAGTATATCAAAACATAAATTACTTCACGAACCAGTTCAAAAATTGAATTTCCCAAATTCTTAGAGTTTGAATTTATTTTCCAGACCAACACCGGAACTTCCAAAACCCATTTTCCAATAATTGTTATGATTCTTATAGAATAATAAGTATTCGGATCAGTGAACACATTTTTACGTGCGTAATGAATTCTGTTGATAAAAAGGAACTTACTAGATTTCGTAAGTTTTGAAATGGAAATACCTACCGTATCTATTCTATGAGGGGGAAATGGTCTTCAAATATAAAGATACAGAGTAGAGTCGGATTAAAAACAAGTATGTGGATGAGTCAAGTCCAAGAGAGAGAAAATTGGATTCATCTCATGCTTTTCGTTTTCAATTGTCACAATAGAAAAGATTAATATATGGATATTGTGCACACAAAGTTTCAAGGGAAGCTGGAAATGCTTGGAAAGCTTCAATTTAGAATAGGGAAAATACAGAAAAATTACAGTCTTCCTCTCCATTTCATTTCAATTTTTGACAGTTAATGAAATTGTATCCAGAATCTTCACTTCGTCGAATTAAAATTTTAAGAGTTCTGTTTAAAGAAGGAGAAAGCCCTCACTCGATATGGCATCACCTCGGACTCCTGGTTAAGTCCTTTCAGGGGTAACTTTGTCAATTCGCTAAAGAAGCTTTGGAAGCAGATGATGTCAGCCGTGGAATTAGCTCCTCCCATCCACCGCTTTAAACCAAAATACCAATTTGTCTCATTTTTATATTTGGCATTTTAATTAGATCAAAAAAAATTCTCATTTTTCCCCTCATCTTCGTATAATTGTAATATTGTGATATAATTTAGTTTCGAAGAGAAGAAGGCATTAATATATACTTCATATTTATTTATGACAACTTAGCTCACACAAAGACACTCAAATTGAAGACAAACTCTCAAGTTGTCAAAAGTATATCTTTGAGTTACAATGTTTCATCGTAATGAAGAGCAGAATGTTATAAATTTGGATGTTTTTCAATTACGATGGTTCATAAATAGTTACGGCAGTTTGCGGTAAACAAAACAAAACGTCATAATTTTTCTTCCAATGACAAAACTTTGTGAAGGTTTATGATGGTATGTTGTAATCAAGAACAAAATGTTATTAAAGATTTACGGCATTCCCTTGTAATTAAGAGTTTAATGTGGTAACTTGAAATTTTACAAAGGTTGCAAGTCGTAAATAAGAACATAACATCATAAAACGCCATTAAATCTTACTGTTACTATGTCAGACGTCCATTTACTTGTGCGAAAGACATTGCAAATTTCATTTTCAGTGGGCCGAACACCCATTTTTTTAGTGGGTCTCGGAGGTCCAACCTTGCGCGCAAATAAGGTAAGATATTCATATTCATTATATGAATACGTGCATACTTCAATTTTCACGATAATTTGAAAATAAAATATATTATGATGTCAATGTTTGTAATAAAATTATTTTTTATTTGCAAAAAGTAGAGAGAGCTTAAAGAACTTGAGAGGGCTGGTGTAATCAAATTAGTGTGCTGTTTTACGCATTGCCGTCCATTTATACACAATTTGATTGGATTAATGGGACATAAGCACTATTTGGACTCGACACGAAGTTAGCAGATACGTATTTGTGCTAATCGTGCCTGCATGATAATCGTGCCAACATAAATGAATTGTGTTCACGTTCTTCTCGTGTTTCTGTTACTTTGCCACAAAACGAACACCGGCCCACAAAGCGGTATATTTAATTAGTACTCAACTCTGATGAATGTACTGGAGTTCCCTGATGAAGTCGTGGGTGCAGTCCTGGCGAAACATTCCATAAACGTGGATTCTTCCGCAAAGGGTGGCTAACTGATTCGCCACATCCATTTCGCAGCCGTTTCATTCATAAACAGTTTGGGCAAAAGATCGCAGTGCATGTGGAGCATCTGAGTGGGGCAGGTAAGGACCTGTGAGTATCAACACATAGGAACACATTGCTTTTGCCCTAAGAAAAAGGAAAGAGAAACCGCGTGATAGGAACGAATTGTTTTTGAATTAGTTCAAACTTATTGATGCTTCGATGTCATTCTTGGTGGGGGTGTGTAAAGAAACCGAGAACTGCCCAAATCGTCTAGAATTGGACTACACCAAACCGAAATTGACGGTTCTCAAGGGAAGCAATCCGAGTCTCGGTTTTAATTTATTGGAACCAGTGGATATTTGTCCAGTTTCCAATTCTAGGTACGAAACTACCCACTCGGACCTGATTGGTAATATATAAATATATTTAATTTTTAAGAAAAATTTCTAGCTAAAAACAATTTAAGAAAAATGAAAACCTTAAAATCCATAATTTGGAACTTAACACCCATTAACTAAGTGTTTGTCTCGTCTCACTTTCATTTCCTCTAAGTCATCTCTTTTATCTCTCACTCACGGCCTCCACTTTCAAGCTCTAACACCTATCGCCTTATGGTCTTGACTTTCAACTTTTAATATGAGTTCAATCTTTTTATTGATATTGCAACTAAGAATATAAAAGTTCTTTATTTTTGGCTTTACTTTGGCTTGCTGGAAAATTTTGCACTAAGTGCGTGAAACTTGGTGGAACCAATTTTATGGATTCACTTGGGAACCAAACCAATTCGATTGTCCAGTTGTCCAGTTTGGTTCTCGGGTGAATCTATGGAACCAACGTGTAGTTCTCAATTTCAATTTTTTGGAGTCGGTTTTTAGTGAGTGATTTTTACTCTTGGGTGAAAACCGCCCACTCAAACCATGCTCACTCCTAATTCCTGAGAAGTCTTTAGATACGCAGCCCACCATAACAAAATGGCAAGGGCTCCTTAAAGACGGGATAAGAATTACTAGTTGAAGCCTTACGTGCTCACCTGCAAAAACACCACCAAAGTTCTCCTTATCTACGTGATGGATTAGAGTGATTCAAACTTCAATTTTCCTTCTAGGAGTCCAAAAGCCAAATCATGGTCTTCAAATTCATTACCCCCCATAATCCTACCGTGATGGGGATAATAATATAGCCGCTCGGAAGGACACGGCCTTTAACCACTCAAAAGTCTAGTTTCCAAAAAGTCCCCGTGAGAATGCTCTTGCTCTAATGTCTGCTAACTGAGGGATTTGAACAACACGAAAGATAAATAGAATGAGCAATCCCAGCCCAATGAGTAGTATGTCTATTTTCTAAGTAGATTGAGAAATATCCATTTTATAATAATATCAAAACAAATATTAATGGTCCATCCATTGATCAAACTCATGCTCAAATATTAACCATGGTCACTCATAATGTCCCATGACAAGACAACAAGGTCCCCACTTATATTGCCGATGGCTAGTCCGTAAGGATATCTTAAACTAGTATGCATGCCTACAAGCCCCTTACTGAATTTACACGATAGTGAGCATCAATATCAATCTA
The DNA here is from genome assembly GCA_014182405.2 of Eucalyptus sideroxylon. Classification (NCBI taxonomy): domain Eukaryota; kingdom Viridiplantae; phylum Streptophyta; class Magnoliopsida; order Myrtales; family Myrtaceae; genus Eucalyptus; species Eucalyptus sideroxylon. The sequence goes on from CM024552.2 coordinate 1,140,597, forward strand.
CAATAGCATCCTTCACAAACCAGTTCATATATCACAATGCATTTCCCAAACCATTTGATAAACAAGATTCATGAATCAACATATATATATATACACAAACCAACATAACCTTTCACAAAATAACTTCCCAAAAACATTTGGCATGCCATTCACAGTTAACAGAAAATAGTAAAGGCCTTATCTAATATTTTATGCAACAAAAATGCTATTTTATAACTCATAACATATTGAATCCCTTTCACTTTTAAGATATGAGTTTACAAATTCATAAAAAGCATAGCACCATTCTCCTGCAAATGCCCACACCAAATAATGCCTAACTAAACGAGCCAACGATCTCATAATTTTAACAATTAAATGAGAATCGACTTTAAAACCAAAAAAAAAAAAAAAACACTACCTAATCTACAAAATAATTAAGCTATGCCTAAACGCTAACAAATGACTCTTATATACTAATAAATTGCTTACTCAAAATAATTATTCAAATCTAAATGCAATGCAGAATTTGCATGTGAAACCCTAAAATTTCGTTGGCTTACACCGTTGCTTTAAATCAAACTCCATCAAGCCCTTTAGTTCTACGATGATATAATCCACCATTTTCATAAAATTTTGAAACTCCACAGCTCAAAAAATCAAATTTTGCAACTTGATTTTCGCAAAACTTCAAATTTGAGCTATAATTTCCAAAAGTATTTCAATTGAAAAAACGACAGGCACGTGTGTCTACCAAATGTTGCGAATCGGAGTTGGATCGACTTGTTGAAGTCCCGTGATGAGAACCCCTTCTTTCTTCGTTTTTTTACCACCTCTCTTTCATTTTTTTTCCTCTCCTCGAACGCTCTCGGTTTAAGAAGAGCTGAGCGTCCCCTCCTTCCCCTTTCCTTCTTTGACTTTTCAATATTTTTCTTTTACGCTGGTCCCACCAAGGGCAAATATTACCATATTCGCTATTCGCCACGGTCGATCTCACTGAAGATCCTCCCAATGTTGAGTCAGGCTCGCCGCCTGTTTCTCGTTCTTCAGCGGTTTGCCTGCCGTGTATTCCTGGTTGCAGTTTCAAGAAGCCGATAACATCCCGCCAGGCTACTGCCGGGGCTTTGCTGCACCAGACAATTCAATCTTCCGAATCCGGTTATTCATGTTGTAGGTCAAATGAATCTCTCCAGTTTCCTGGTTCTGATCTGGAGCTTTGGCTTGGATGCCTTAAAAGGTTCGCTTTCCATGAGCTACAGGCAGCTACCAACCACTTCAGCGACGAAAAGATTGTGGGCAGGCCCGCAGGGGCAGGTTTGGTCGAGTCTATGAAGGACTTTTGGTAGACGGCGCTCGAGTGGCCGTAAAAAGAATCGCCAAGGGTTCCCATTTGGATATGCTAGAGTTCCATGCAGAAGTAAATTTGGGAAACATGCCCTTGCATTGGAACCTGGTCCCGGTTCTTGTTTTGGCATGTCGTCAGAACTGAAGAGTACATGCTTGTGTATTCCTTCATGCTTAATGAAAGCTGTTCTCGTTTCTAAGAGGAAGACCGTCCATGAAGCTCCGTCTTGATGGCCCACCGGGAAGACAGTAGCTCTCGGAGTAGCGAGAGCAATTTCCCATCTGCACAATCATGGCGTTATCCATCGGGACAGAAAGCCCCATAACATACTGCTGGAAGGGAACTTTGAGGCTCGTCTTGGTGATTTCGGGATGACCATCAAGAATGAAGAAAAGGGTGTTTCCAAGTAAGCCAGCTTCTTTAGCCTCCTCAGCTTTCTTAGCACTGAAAGGTGGAACGTCAGATTATCTTTTAACCATAGTGTAAGGGCCAAGCTCTGACCCCACTTGCCAAAGATATTGTCTGCTTGTCTTAGCAAGCCCAGGCAATGTGTGATTCGGTCATGCCCAGTTGATGTGTGATTCGGCTCATATCTGCCCCCAAGCCATCCTAGAGTCAGAACCGTACCTTATCCAAGCCTAAACCTAGGTCTCATTTGTACTAATATTGTCCATTTTAGGTCAGAACCCGCACGGTTTTGTTCTTCTACCCAGAAAAGGGCTTGTTAGTAGTTAAGACTTGTGCTACTCTTTATATAGCACATTATCTTACCACATCCAGGCGATGTAGGACTCAATTCATTCCGGCCTCCAACCATCCTAGAGTTGGAACCGCATCTCACCCAAGCCCTCTCTAGCCCCAGCAATAACTCCCGCCCTCATCGGATCGGATTGTTACACAAAGTAGCCCAACAGTGGGATGTGCTGGGTGAAGAGCGATATCCATAGTTATGGGGTGACCACCTCGAATTCATCAGCGGTAAGGATCAGTTCTCCGGGGCTGCTGCTACCTCAATTGGCACGCGTGCTTTTCGAAGATAAAGAGTTGGAAAGGCTAGTCGATGCTGACAAAAGGAGCGGAAAGCGAAGTCAAGAAAACCATCCAGCTAGCTCTACTTTGCACGCAACTCAACCAGAAGGACAACCTAATATGGTTGATGTAGTCCAAATTCTTGAAGGGGCTGTTAGCTCGAAGAAGAAGTGGAGGAGTACCAAAATGATGGCAGCCCAAACTTCAATATGGACATGGCAGACTCCGCATCTTCTCTCTGCAAGAAGAATTACCAATACCACATCCCGAAAATAGTTCCGTGGAGTTGTTGCTCAGCTAAAAGATCACCGATGAGAGTGTCCTGATTCTAAGAATTGCACCTTCTATTGTAACCTAGATAATGATTGTGCTGTTTTTATGCTATTCTAATTATGTTCATTTGTTAGTTCTTTGGTTGTTATACAGTGAGACACTTCATCCATTTTCTTTGGCTGTGTTAAAAATTTGGTGTGTGCTAGCGTGCAAAAGCATGATTTTGGTATTGATTATAGTTTTTGATTAGTGATGCGTGCAAGTGTATGATATAGTTTGTAGTGGATAGATAAGGAACAAGATAAGATAATTAAAAAATGAGATCATGAATATGGGAAATAGTTTTAGGGCGCGCATGATAAAATTTCTATTTCTCAATTTCTTGTTTCTCGTTCCCTAGGAACAGGTTTGGAGTAAATCCGTTTGGTAACGCAATTTGATTTCTCTATTTCTGAAACAGATTTCTATTCCAGAAATAGAGAAATCGAAGAAATCGAAGCTGAAATTTTTAACTTCTCGTTTCTGAAATAGAAATAGAAATAGAAATTTTTTTCTCAACTTTTCAATTTAGTCCAAAATATTTTAGATCACTAATATTGAAATAGAAATAGAAATAGTTAATTTAGTCCAAAATATTTTAATGATTTTTTAATATAATCATTCTAATCAATATTGATTGAAAATCTTAACCATTGGGCTAGATGGTGAGAATTGAATGAACAAGGCTTCATTTGTTGCACGTAAGAGATTTTATGCATGGTAATAGTCAATTGGTCATATTCATATCTAATGAGTCTTTCTTCACCTACTCTTCCGTGTATGCCAGCCAACGACTCTATTTGGCTAACTATTTTTTAATCATAAACTTCATATTAAGGCGGTAAAAATGGGTCAAATCATTAGGGTTTCATCCGATTTTTCTTTTATAAGGAAAAGAGATCTAATAAGAAATATGTTGTTCTTGTAAGAGTGTTGATGAAAATATAGATTTTGATAATAAATTTTTAAATAATCCTAGTGTTGATAATTTTGAAAAAAATTGGTGACGATTTTTGAACACGGTGAGGATATTTTTAACAAAATTTGGAAAGAAATTGGAATTAGACTTGAAGTTAGGATTTTTTTAGGAGATTAGACTATTATAATCATGGCTATCATTAGACTTATTTGATTAATGTGAAATCAATTTCGGCAAAAACATAACGACATATTCACTATAATTGAATTTCAATATTTTTTGCCACGTTGTTTATTTTTCGAAAGAAAATATTACGTAATAGGAAACGTAAGCACATGTAATATAAATTCCATGAAATTGTATTTTCAACTTTTCTAATGTATTAGTATTATTTCGACTATTTTTTGTATTTGAGGATTTTCTATATTGTTTTAGTATTATTTCGGCTATTATTTTATATTTGAGAATTTCCTATGTTGTTATCTAATCAATTTCTATTCCTAGAAATAGAAATTTTTTTCTGTTATCAAACGGATTTTGTTTCAGAAATAGAAATTTTAAGTCGTTATCAAACGGGTTTCTTTGCTCGAAACTTGTCAGGGGAATAGAAATTGAGAAATTGATTTCGGCCAGAAATCATTTCTGTTTTAAATTTTACCATGCGCGCCCTTAAATGAACAAAATAGTTTGATTGGAGGTATTGGTGCTCACCCCACATGATTCATGGTGGAGGTTTAAGACCTCTCACGATGGTGGGTTCACCCCACACAAGGTGGAGGATTCACCTCACACCAGGTGCATGAATTATTCAGGCTCTTTTTAAGAGCAACTCCACCTACAAGCATGACAATTTGACTTTTTCACCGGCATAGTACAGCTGCAAGACATTAAAACGTGTGGAAACCCACTAGGCTTGTTGTGTCTGAATGCAATTCAGCCCATTTCATCGGATGACGCTGGCATGACAATTTTGACAGAGTCATGAATCCAACAAGTCGTACATCATGCTTGTTGGATTCATGACTCTGTCCAAAGGGTCGGCGGGAAATAACAGGCATGATGTACGATTGTCCACAAAACGTGTGGAACCCCACTAGGCTTGTTTTCATTGGCTTGGATAAGAGCAGGCGTGCCTCGTTCTAGGATTTTACTAAGAAGCATCCTCTGCAGGCTTGACAGACCACCAAAATATAGAATTCTGAATATCCAGACTCACCTCAGGCTCACCTCTGCAGCTCTTCTTCCGTCCTTCTTCTGTTCCCGTCTGCAAAAAAATAAATTCAAGCAATCCAAGCTTAATTTCGGAGGAGTGTGGTGTTTCAGAAGGGCGACGAACCATGACGTTCAAGTTTTCAACAATCAATCTCACTGAAGATCCTCCCGATTTTGATCTGCATTCGCCGCCTGCTTCTTGGTCATCAACGATTTGTCTGCCACTTAATTCCGCTGGCTGCAGTTTCATCAAATCTAAAACATCTTGCCAGGTCGCTGCTGGAGCTTCTCTGCGCTTGGCTAAGCCAGCTTCCAACTTTGGTTGCTGGAGTCCAAGCGAATCGATCCAATGTCCAGAGGAAGGACGCCTTAAAAGGTTCACTGTCCGTGAGCTGAAGGTCGCTACCAACGACTTCAGTGAGACGAAAAAGGTAGGCAAGGGTGGGTTTAGTTGTGTGTACGAAGGACTCTTGGGGAACGGCTCCAGAGTGGCGATAAAAAGACTCACTAGACATCCCGCTCTGGGATTGATACTCCATGCTGAAGTGAAGTTGGGGAATATGATTTGGCATAGGAATCTGCTTCCTGTTCATGGCTTTTGTTTGTCATCGAAACATGGAGAATACACGCTCGTGTACACTTTCATGGTGAATGGAAGCCTAGACTCCCTTTTAAGAGGACAGTCAACGAAGAAGCCCTCACTAGATTGGCCCACCAGGAAGAAGATAGCAATTGGAGCTGCGAGAGGGATTTCCCACTTGCATGATCTGAGAATCATTCACCGGGACATTAAACCAGCTAACATACTGTTGGATGAGGACTTTGAGGCTCGTATTGGAGATTTTGGATTGGCCTTGTTCATGGACGACCGCAAGGAGAAGGCTGTTTCCGTAGGAGAACCGAATGGTGAAGACGCTTATTTCATCTCCAGCACAATGGGGACAATTGGTTACATGGATCTAGGGAGCTTTAGTGGAAGATACTCAGTAAAGAGCGATGTTTATGGGTTTGGCATGACGCTTCTTGAACTGATAAGCGGTCGAAGTGTTTGCGAAACAACCTGCCTCGATGGAAATGAACTGGTGCTGCCTCAATTGGCACATGCCCTTCTGAAGAACGAAAAGCTGGAAACGCTAGTTGACACCAACATGCCGGGCGGCTATAACGAAAGTGAAGTCGAGAAAACTGTTCGCCTGGCTCTACTTTGCACGCAATCCAACCCCATAAAACGACCTTATATGGCTGAAGCAGCCCTATTTCTTGAAGGTATCATTAGCTTGGAGAAAAGATGGGAGGAGTATCAAACTGATGCCACGATGCAATCTGGGAAGCCAAACTTGGATTCGAGTTCAAGCGACTCTACTTCTTGTCACAGTGAAGAAGAATTATCTGGTGGTGGATGACCCTTCCAGGAACATATTACTTGAGATTCACCCGTAAGATTGTGGTTGCCTCAGCTTGAGCATCGGACAGATTAATCTGTTGGTTCATGGTGAAATGTTGACTTTTGCTTTTCATTTCTTTTTTTCCTCCTTATCTTGGATTAAGGATACTACATGTTTAACCATTTGGTTCATCCGTCTTGCTCTGGATGATGAGATTGTGATGCATGTTTTGTAATACAATTTAGCCTTGCAAAGGGAAAAATGTAAAATTGGTTGAAGAGAAAGAACAAAATGGTCAAGTTAAAAGAAAGAAGTAAATTAGATTTCACAAAAAAGTGCGCTTGGTGAAACTCCTTAATTGTCCCCATAGTGCAACAACCCACATCCTCTTCTCCCATTTTCTTTTGTTAACAGAGGTACTCCATGGATCCTTAGAAGTTCACAAGCATCCTCACCAAGAAGCAGGTGCCTTTCGACACCATTGAGGGCCACCCCACCTATTCAATGGAGATAACATTGGCGAGCTAATAGGACCGCATTCCTTATTTTAACGTCCCAGTGCCCCCATGGCTTAGCCCCCAATTTCCCCTCGTATCTTTGTCTTCCCCAAGAGGACCCTCTAAGTGTTTTGCGTATGAGGATGCCAAGAACTACACGAGATCTCAAACGAAGCAATTTAAGGTCATACTTAGGACCAAACAACCCACATCCTCATCTCTCATTTTCTTTTGTTAGATATGAATAAGATTACTTTTCACCAATAGCAAAATGTTCATTTAAAATGTTGGCTCTAAAAAAGAATGCGTGCTGTGATAAATAAATAAAAAAACAATAAATGCCAAAAATTTCATTTCTCTGTTCAATTAATGTTAATAGTTTTAATATCAATTCATTATGTTCAATCAAGAATGAAATAATAACACATATGCGTGCATGAAAAATAATTGGAATAAGTGCATTATAAGTTTTAAAATTTATTACGAAAGTGCAATATAATTTTAAAATTTAAAAAAAAAATGCAATCAAGTCTAAAATTTGTCATTCTTCTTTAACACCCTCAGCTTGAGCATCAGACAAATTAATCTGTTTATTCATGGTGAGATGATGACTTTTTCGCTTTTCATTTCCTTTTCTTCCCCTTAAGGTGGAGCGATCGTAACTTGGAATAAGGTACTACGTTTATACTGATCTAAACCTTTTCAATGAAAGCAAAACGTTTTTTTTTTTTGCACATTCAACTTGAATAAAATTTAATAATTAAATTGTCCATTTCGTATTCTTGAACACAGGGCCAGCATTTTAAGCGTCAACAAGAAAACAGTCGTACGGTTTCACAGCTAAAAAATTACTTAAGCTTGAGCCGGAGCTACTGTAGCAGTCTTTCAGAACAAGAACTTTTTGTTTAGACGTGGAGAGACATTGAGGAAGTTCTCGAGTTCCTCTCGGGAATGAAACCCAATTTTGCGGGCTTCCACGTTTGATTGAGGTTTCTTGTACACCAAGCAATTCCAGTATTTTTCATCCCTAAGCAACACTCCCCTGCTACAACCGGCGTTGAAAGCCTCTACAAGATTCAGGAATATTTTGCTTTCCTGAAAAGCAAAAGAAAAGCAAAAGGTTTCATTAGGCCTGTCTTTGGAACACCCCGTTGACCCACCTACCGCTACACATTAGATAAATCCTTCGTTGTTCTCTGACCGACTCTAGTTACGATTGCTTGAAGCCGACTTGATAGATACTTCCTGGGACTTGTGAGGCAGTATCCATGAAATCGCACATCCTAAAAAGTCAATGGAAATGTTTATCTTATACATTGAGTTCATCAACTATTTCATCGCTTGAGGTTTCTTGTTATGCTAAGCAATTCCAGTATTTTTCATCCCTAGAGCAACACTCCCTTGCTACAACCGGAGTTGAAAGCCTCAGTAAGATTCAGGAATATTTTGCTTTCCTGAAAAGCAAAAGAAAAGCAAAGGGCTTCATTAGGCCTGTCTTTGCAACACCCCGTTGACCCACCTACCACTAGACATTACATAAATCCTTGTTCTGTTTGATTGAAGCCTATTTGATGGATACGTCCCGGGATTTGTGAGGCAGTTTCCATGAAATCGCACATCCTAAAAAGTCAATGGAAATGTTTGTCTGATACATTGAGTTCATAAACTATTTTACCGCTTTCGACCAAAAAAAAAAAAAAAAAAAAAATCAACTATTTCATCGCTTGCCAAGCCAACAAGAACGATTCTACAATGCATTTGATGTATATGATATAGATGGCCCCTTTTATCAGAACCCAAAAGTGATATTATGATATCTTTAAATTAACTCATTTGGGATATTGTCCATTTTAACATGTCCCATACCAAGTCTCACGGTTTTATCCTTTAACATACTGTCAGACACTTTCATAGAAGGTCACCCATCTTGATGGTACTCCAACCTAGGCTGTCTTAATTTTGGAGTTTCAAAATAAAGCTTGCCATTACGTTAAAAGATTTCTTCGTGAAGTAATTCTAATTTTCAAATATATATTCTAGAATCACTTTTCCCTTATCCAATGCATAATTTGGTTCATTTTTACCCCATTTGCCATCTTAGAAGCCTGTCAGGAGCTACTCTTTGTCTAAGCTCTCTAGTCTCAACGACCACTCTTTGCCCTCATCGAACTGGTTCATTATAGCCCACCAACTTTTGCCTAGGACGTCCCTGAACCACACATCTACTGGAGGGGGTCTCGCTCTAATACCAACATATGTCACACACCAAAACCTTAAAAAATGGCAGATGATGCGGCCGTTCTTTCACCTGAAGGACACAACCACAAACCACCAAAATTCACCTTCCAAAAATCTCCTCATCGATAATGCTCTCGTATTATTCATCACTAGCTAAAGAACCTGAAAAAAGATTGGAAGTAATAGAGCGAGCAACCATGGTTCAGTGACAATAAGTAATGCATTTTATAAAACATTTCACAAATCCATGCCTATAGGTTATGGCAATTCCTTCATGAAGCAATTAATCAAGACATTCAAACTTTTCAAATAATGGCATTTGCAATTCCTCATAAACCAAAACGTATAATTAACAAAAGAGTTCTTTTCAAAAAGAATATCCTCAATTCATTTCACGATAATCAACTTGTAAGCCATTTCCATAAATGTTGTACTATACCTTTTTAAAATCAACAGGTAAGTAAGGGAGTGCATGATAAAAAATTATTTTTGTTTCAGAAATGATTTTTCTGTTCCAGACCAATTTCTAGAACAGAAACTTGTTTGATAAGGCTACTCAATTTTTCTATTTCTGGAATAGATTTCTATTCCAGAAATAGAAATGGAGGAGAAATCATAAATAGAAATATTCTACTTCGATTTCTTCTAGAAATCAGTTTCTGATTTCTCCCACTAAAAACCCTAATTTCACTCGGTCCTCCCTCGTACGTCTCTGCCTCCTCCTCCTCCTCCTCCGCCTCTGCTCATCTCCTCGAGACATCGTCTCCTCCGCCTCTCCTCCACCTCTCCTCCACCTCTCCTCAAGACATCGTCTTCTCCATTGGACGCTTGGATTGTCTCCTCCACTGGACACTCTCTGCCTCTCCTCTTGCTCATCCACATCTGCTCGCGAATCCAACCCCCTCGCCACGACCCACTGTCCTCGCTTGTTGTCCGAGCACCCCTCGGCAATAGATCTCACGCTTGCACCCCCGCCACTCGTTCCCTTGCAACGCCAGAAGCCCTCTGCAACAAATCCGAGCACCGACGCCCCAAGCCGCTCCTACTCTGCTCCGTCTCACCAAAAGCCGCCATCGCCCCGCGACCTCAGCAACGCCGCACGCCCTCTCCTCATCCAACGACGAGCTGCTCGCGAATCCGCCCCTTCGCCTCATCCAGAAGCCCTCTGCAGCAGACACCGGAGCCGCTTGAGTTCATCCGACGAGGCCCACAACCGTGAAGTGTGCAAAGAAGCAAAACTACCCTTCTCCTCCCTTCTCTAGTTCGTGCCGATTCCTCTTCTTTTTCTCTCTCTGTTGAGTGCTCTGCTGCATTGCGCTTTGGTCGCATCGAGTTTGAGGCGGGAGCAATGGGCCGAGACGTCGGATTCAGTGCCGCGATTCTAAATGATTAGGGTTGTTATCGGTGTCACGACCTCTTTTCTCTATCCGGGGAAAAAAAAGAAAGGTTTAGGGGTATTTGCCTAAAGAGACGGACTAACGGCCCTAAATTAGGCGTGGGCTCTCCCAAGCCCATACCTCGCGCAACATTGGATTTTGAATTTTAATTCTTAACAACCTATGTACTTTTAGGAGTCGCCACTAGCCTATTAGGGTCGGCTAGAAACCAACCGAGACACGGAAGTGTTGCCTCGATTACTACGCAACCAGAGATTTCTAGGAATGGGGACTTGTTTACGCTAATGTTTCTATTAGAGCCCTTGCGGTACCACTAACTTGGAAGGTTGTTTATCTAAATGGTCACACAATCTTGATTACCAATTATAACCTTTATGAAACCACTAAGTGTCCATGCAAATGTTTTTGTAGGTTTTTTTTTTTTTTTTTTTTAGGTCTAGACTAATTCTAACCTAATTTAGAAGAGAAATTTACACTCAAATTAATGAAAAAACGATGCGATAAGTATACATCCACGAAATTAAAATGACTTGAAAATAAATACGGAAAAGGAAAACCCGATACAAGTCGGGTAAATAATATTACATGGCCTTGTTATCACGTCCCGGGACAGGACCCCCGTGAGCGAAATGGGAATTTAAATACGCATGATATTACTCTAAATGCATGAAATTACTCTAGATAATTTTAATCTATGTAAAATGGATTATTTACAAAAATTGTTATAAAATACCAAAATAGCATTAAAGTAGGAAAATGACATTTTTAAATTAGGAAAATTCCATATATGTCATTTCTATCCTAATTTGATGTTATCCAACATTTTTGATATTTTTGAAATTTTTCAGATTTTTCTCTCTTTTTTTTCAAAAAAAAATATTAATAATGATTCCTTAAACCGATCTATGCTAACATGGAGTAACACATCACATGAATATCACAACGATTAAGCTCAAATCAACCGCTTCGAGATTGAAGCTTGGTTTCAACATTTTATCGAATACTTGGCTTGCATCAAATCACCCCAAAACGGTTTATTCGGGTCATGTTCGTGGCCTTCAATCTCGACCCATAAGCAATCTCATGTGAATGTAAAGTATCAAGGATATACTACTACATGTAAAGAACGTGTTTGACTAGAAATTACAGCCTAGAACATGCAAAAACCGAACTGAAAACGGCCTCCAAGATGCGGGTTGGAGCTGTTTTGCAAAACTGGTGATGAACCCAAGTCAAACAGCCATGCCAAATGCTCAGATTGAAGCTCCGACAACCATCACATGCCATATTTATATGAAATATTACTCAATATAAATGAAAATAGGTAACACTTACTTTCAAATGCAACAAACATCACCAAAAACGATTAACCGAACGCATCAAAATGAACTCTCCAAGAAGCATTCATGCATGATCTATGCTGGCCAACCATGTCTCAATGTGATTTTTGGCTCATGTTATAGATGGTTTCATGGTTCACAATGAGATTTAAAGACTAAACCGGGTTGTCCTATGCATCATTTGTACTCCCATGTAACATTCATCAAAGTCACAACGAAAAAAAAGTATGCAAAGGGGAGTAACAAGTCGAGCAAGTAGGGGCATTGAAGAGGTTTTAAACACTTAGAAAAATTTTAGCTTCAGAAATTAGCTCTTCAAACTAGTTTCCTTCTCGATTTTCGTGATTAAAACATGTTCAAACTTGAACAAAAATACATCTAGAATGCTTACTTTGCTTCTTAGTTTCTTTTTCAAGTGACTCTTGGCCAAGGAAACCATGAAATTGTCTTCTGGAAGCACGTGAAAGTTGGTTCCTTCAAGCTGAAAGTGAGATCTGCAGAAGAAAAAGTGACAACGAAGCTTTTCGTTGACTTCCAAAACTAGACTTACAAACCTTCCTTGTTGGCCAAGTTAAAATCAACCCAAACTATATGTATTATAGTTTGGCGTGTAAGTCATGGCTTTCCTCATTTGTCTCTCAAGTTTCTCAAAAGCACTCGCTTTTCCTCACTCATAACCAATCAGGCTCAACACTTAGAAAAATTTTCGGACGTTCTGGGCCCGCCAGGAGGGCACTATTTCGGGGGGCTTTAGGAGGCCTTCCCGATCTCCATTTGGGACGTGAGACCTATGGTTGGAAAGATATTTGAATGAAGTTTCACTCTATAGTTGAAGGTTTTGGCTAATTTTGGCCGTAGGTGTGTGAAAATCTCACTTTTCTCTCTCCAGGTCGGTTTGGAATTTCTGGGTTTCTCTCTTCTGGAGTTGCTTCTGAAGGTGTGTTTGGGGTACGATTCCGAGCTCTCTCCTCTCTCTACCGTCTCTTTTTTTTCATCCCTTGAAAGACCTTGCTTCAGTGATCTTATCCCATGAATTGAGGGATTTGTTGTTAGCTTTTTGGCCCTCTACCAAGCCTGCCAACTGAGCTAGTCCACCCACTCTCCTGACTTAGCCAAATTTTTTAATTCTGCAGCTGTTGAGTGTGCAGGTTTTGCTGCGATTTTCCGGTATTGTCAGGAGCTTATCCTTGGCCAATTTCCGTCCACGTGCACTGCTATATATGGTCTTCCATCACGTGCAAATATCAAGCTATATGGGTGGCTGAGTGAGATATGGTGGGGCCACTAATATGCCTACTTATCAGCTCCGAATTAAGACCTAACCGTGGGCTGGGTTTTGGTAGCTAGTTTGTGTGCTTTAATCCATCAATTTGGCCGCAGTTTCTAATCAATTAGCAACCTCATGTATAGTAGTTTAAGATCTTGACCATTTTTCCTAATTGTCTCCACCCAATTTTGCAAGAGAGTCCCTCAAAGTTGGCCATTTTCTTGCCCGAAAATGTCAAATTCAATGCAATTAGGTCCTTTTTGCCCGATTCGATTAATTAGACCTGACCCAAGTTCAATTTCAACTTAATTGGGGGCTAAGATGATGATTTAAGGGCTCGGGTGAAATTTTACAAAAAATTGCGAATTGGTCCCTCAATTTTTGGAAATTGCATTTTTGCCCCAATTTGCCATTTTAATTCCAATCTAACCTCCTGGGCTTGGCTAGTCACATTTAGATCATTGGCCACTACTTTTTTTTTTTTTTTAACTTTTTCTTTTTTTAATCTTTTTTTTCTTTTTTTTTAAATTAATTAATCTATATGCAATAATTTGGGCAAAAAATTAGGTGTCAACAATCGGGAGATTTTAGGCGAAGGAGTGCTTCGTTGCTCCTTTTGGAAGCTTTCGAGCTCGTGTGCTATGAATTGCGCGCGTGCGGTTCCTTCATTCTCTCGCTAGCCTTTTGGTTCGGGATCGTCCACTGCGTCACCTCCACTTTCGTCGGTAGCTCGTGGACTCTGCGCTCATGTTTCGTGGTGTTTTGCTACTTCGGAAGCTGAACTGAATAAATTTGAAACTTCGTGAATAATGAAGAAATATAAATTTTATTCAGTTATTAAACGAATTTCTATTTCGAAACAGAAATTTTGTATCGTTACCAAACAGATTTTTTTTCCTCAGAAACTAATCTAGAAATAGAAATAAAAAAATTCATTTATATTCCAGAAACTATTTCTGAAACAGAAATGTTATCATGCGCCCCCTAAATACCCGATTCAAATTTATGCAACAATTATGCTTTAAAAATCATTTTTCCACTTTATAAATATAATGTTGCGACATGTCTTTCATACTCATAATATTTACAATTATTACTTGTAAATGTGAGTTTACAAATTTATAGAAGAGAAGGCACCACTTACCTAGAAAAACTGAAAACCAAGTGGTTATTCGAGTCAACGTACTCGTATTCCTAAAAATTACTTGAAAAATAATGTCAAAATCCGAGTAAAACACTATTGCAAACGAGCAACTCAACTAAACCACATTCAACCATCCACGTGTTGACTCCCAAGCAATACAAAGAAGCTCGTTTGCAGCGTATGTTTGTCTTTCGCCATGACGTGTATTATCTGTTACGCGTAACTCGAACGCAAAACTTCAAAATTTCATTCCAAACAAACCATAATTCGAAATCGAGTCTCATCATACTCCTCCACTTCACAACGTCCTAGACTACCATTTCCACAAAAATAACAACTCCAGAAACTCTTAATAAAATCTCATAGTTCAAAATTCACATAATTCTAAATTTGTGCCATAACTTCCAGAATTACTCTTATTAGACTTATAATCGGTTTGAATACTTATCAAGTGTTATGATTCGCAATTGATTTGGCTAGTCAAGGTGTTCGGATCAACTACGCGTGCCAATTTCTCAAGAACATGGGCTGGGCTTATAGAGCCAAAATTACAGAGATAACCCGAATCTTACACGGTCTTCAGATATTCCACCTCTTTTCGGCCAGAGATTATGTGACAATGATAGGGGAACAAGAAAATGTATTCTGGCATCCTTTTCTTCGACAGTTACATCCCTAGGTTTCCAGCCAAACATAAGAGTGGGACACAAATATCCTCTAGAACTTTAAAAATTACGGCCGGCACTACACAAAACTGCTCGGAAAAAGTGGCTATACCGTGTGGAAAAACCGTGTTATGTGCCAAGAGCCAAAATTTGAGGGGGACTAATTCTATAATTAATCCTATAATGTTGACTCACCCTGTGCATTGTTTCTTTTCAAGGATAGTAAGATGAGTCTCTCAGCTTCAAGACTGCTTCGTCGATGCTTCTTGGAAGTCAATGAATCCCAATTGCCATGAATGGACCCCAGAAATGAAAAAACCTGTCCATCCATAGCTGTCAACAGCAAGATGGGGTCATCAACACCCACTTAGTGGTAATAAGATAATTTTCTGTCCTTGAAAGAGACTATCTTTGGTGTGTGAGAGTGGTTAGTTCAATAATAAAAGTTAATCATAGAATTGGGCCCAGTCAAGTGGAGGTGCATAAGACAGATTTTCCCACTCGGTAAGGCAAGGGTCCCATTCCCCCTGTCCAACCCAAGCGGCTTCTGATTTCTGATACTGTTGTCGGCTAATTCTATTATTAATCGTATCACGTTGACTCACTTTGTGCATTTTTCTTTCGAAGGATACTCAGATGAGTCCCACGCGGCTTCAAGACTGCTTCATGGTCAGCTGCAGTTCCAAACAGAAGTGGAATCGGGGAAGGGGATGCTGCCGCGGCGGAATCCGGTTCAGGTCCTCCGATGCTGTAGATCACTAGGAGAAAGGGATGCTTGTGTACCCACTCATGGTCAAAATGCAAGAGGCCTTTCCCATTTGCACGGGGACTCTCTCCATGGGCTAAAGGGCCCGTTTTGATGAAAATTATGGACAGTGCCCCCCCGCAAGATCAGGTCTTAGGTTCGTGGGCCCAACACATATCCAAGATCCAAATAGCTAAAATATTATCTACAGATTCTTAAAATGCCGTTTAATTTTCCAGTGCATCAAAACATAAGTTATTTCACGAATCAGTTCAAAAATTGAATTTCCCAAATTCTTAGAGATTGAATTTATTTTCCACACCAACACCGGAACTTCCAAAACCCATTTTCCAATAATTGTTATGATTCTTATAGAATAATAAGTATTCAGATCAGTAAACACATTTTTACGTACATAATGAGTTATGTCGATAAAAAGGAACTTACTAGAATTTGTAAGTTTTGAAATGGAGATATATTCTACAAGGGTGAATTGGTCTTCAAATATAAAGATACGGAGTAGAGTTGGGATAAAAACAAGTATGTGGATGAGTCGAGTTCAAGAGAGCGAAAATTGGATTCATCTCATGCTTTTCGTGTTCAATCGTCACAATAGAAAATATTAATATATGGATATTGTGCACACAAAGTTTCAAGGAAAGCTGGAAATGCTTGGAAAGCTTCAATTTAGAATAGAAAAAACCCATAAATAAAATAAAATAAAATAAATCTAAACTATGCTCATTGTGACACGTTATCCCTGAACTTTTTTTCTATAACATAAAAAAATAAAAAAAAATAAAAAAACTCAAATTATGCCTGTAGTACATTTATCCTAAATTTTTTGCTTTAACATATAAAACTCCAAACGTATATCTATGTAACACATTTATTCTCCATCAGAGTTCCCGTAAAATGATTTTTGATATTGCACCTAATGGCATTAACTATTATTAATATTTCTATTATTTGTATTAGTCGGAAGCCATCGCCATTACGAAAGAAAAGGGGCTTTTTTCCCCTCCGTTCGCTTCCTGCCAAACCACCAATTCAAGTTTTGATTAGAAACGACAAATCCGACGCCCTAAGTATATAAAACATGAGTTTCTTCTCTCTTCAAGCTAATTAGATTGGTCAATCAGATTTGAGAGATCGGTGTGAAATGCAAATACCATGGAGTTGCTTTTCTGCAATCATTCACTAGACCGGTAGCACTGAATTATGTCAAAGAGAAAAATAAAATAAAAATGTGAAAGTATCTCACATCGTTTAATTATGGAGTTTGAATAGGGCCTTATATTCATGTATAATTAAAAAAAACAAAAAAACAAAAACCAAGACTTAAAATCAGTCTGACTCTCTTCCACATGGTTATCATCTAATAAAATTGCATATGCCATCAAAATTGTTAGATGCAAATTGGATTCATCTCACGCTTTGTTTTCAATGGTCACAACGGAGGAGATTTATTTACAGATATTGAAAAGCTTGGAACAAGTTCCCAGCTTCAATATTAAGAAAGAGACCACATTGCAGGAGAGCTTGAACTCGTGCGTAGTCATATTCAACAAAAGAAGACGTTGGCAAAATCCACCGCACCTCATGCTTTTTCCAAATTATATATCTTTCATCTTGTCTCGACAAATTCATCTATTCATTATTTATTGATTATAATTATTTTAAAGGCAACAGTAATCTCCTCTGTACTTAGTGTTAGTCCCTAGACGGCATTTTCCATTCATTATAATCCCGAAGCAACCAGTGTTTATGTGTCCATCTTGTGTGAATATTTGATGTGACTATCGTTCTTATGTTTTAAAGGGAAAATCTCACCGGGAACCTTAAATTGACTCTGAAAAAGGTAAGTTCCTCATACCAGGTGCTAAAGAGCTTCAGTAGACCCTGGAATTATGGTATAACCGAGATACCTTTCAAGATCAAGAAGTACTAATATTCATATCGGGCAGCGGGAGGTGGGTCGCGTAGGTCTATCCTGGTTTTTAAATATTTTTACTTGCAACGTAAACCGGGAACAGCCCCCAGGAAGTACTGACTCGGAAGTTGCCTGTGTTGGGATTTGTTTCATGGAGCCTAGATCTATGCTTTGCTTCCGCTCCTACGCGTAACCTGAGACAGCAACTTCTAGATTGATTATGACACTCGTGATTACTGATTGGTCGCTTAAAGATGGATGTGGGATCCATGCATCTGTCGGACCACTTTTCTTGGCAGTGAAGCTGAAATTAAGGAGGAGAGGGGCCGTTTTGTGCTTGGAAAGAGTCAATTACCGTGTGGGGACACACCGCTCGTAGGGGACTCCTAACAATTTATTTTAAAATACTTCTCCTGTACTGAATAAGCGTTCATTTTATATAAAGCCATTCACGCTGCCTCTTGGAAGCTGCCGTGGCAATTTCCGCTGCAGCTTCTGCGTTAGACTTCTATCGGTTCTTAAAGCTTCTATATAACAGCTCTCGCCCGCAAGAAGAAGGGGCACAGCGATCACTCATTCATTCGAGCTCGTGATAAATCAAATCGGGTTCGGTTTCTAGGGAGAAGGGAAAAGGAACGAAAATGGTGTTCAAATTTGCCACCTTCGATCCTGCCCAAGATTCCAATGATTACAACCCGGCTTTTCCACCTCCCCAATCACCATCACCCTCTGTAACGCTCTGTCAGCCGTGCGAAAACACCTGCACTCTCACCAGAGCCCTGGTCAGCCGACTTGTTGCTGCCGGTGCTTCTCTTGTCTTTACAGCCACAGCCTTTGCATTTGATGGTCGTGAGATTCAAGACGAATCCGCGGAGTCCGCAGAGACACAATTTTATCGTATCAGCTACGATATGCCTCCGGAATTTCACCAAAGACAGCTTAAAGAGTTTACTCTGAAGGAGTTGAAGGCAGCTACCCAAAAATTTAGCGACAAGAAAGTAATAGGCAGAGGTGGATTTGGTAAAGTCTACGAGGGTCGGATAGCTGATGGCTCTCCATTGGCCATCAAAAGATTGAAAAAACAACGCACTAGAAATGACATCGAACAGTTCGAAGCGGAAGTAATGATTGGTAGCATCGTAACCCGACATTGCAATCTGCTTCCCCTGCTCGGAATTTGCAGAGCAAAAAAACGCAAGGAATTATTGCTCGTCTATCCCTTGATCAATAAAAGCGCAGCATGGTGCTTGAGAGAGCGACCTGAGACACAACCGCCAATGGACTGGCCTACCCGCAGAAAAATAGCCGCAGGAGTTGCGAGAGGGCTGTCCCATCTGCATGATCTGTACATAGTGCACCGAGATATCAAAGCTGCAAACATTATGTTAAATGAGGATTTTGAGCCTCACATTGGAGATTTTGGGTTGACCAGGGTCATCGGTCGCAGGCGCGGGGGATACTCTGTGGATTGCACCGGGGAGGCACCCACACTTCCAAGGACGGAATCCGAAGAAGGATCCCACGGCAGATTTTCCCATGTCACGACATTAGTGCAAGGCACAATAGGATATATTGCGCCTGAGTATTGGAGAACGTCGCAATGCTCGTTGATGAGCGACGTCTTTGCTTTTGGGATATTGCTTATGGAACTTGTGACCGGAGAGAGAGCTTATGAGCATTCAAAGGACGAGGATGCGATGTTACTCAATCGGGTACGACGGCATATGCAACACGGTCGTATCGAAACTCTAGCCTATCCATATATGAGGTGTGAGTGTGAGCGGGCTGAGATAGAGAAAATAATTAAGCTGGCTCTTTTGTGCGCACAATGGGACCCTAGTGAACGGCCAAACATGGCAGAAGTAGTCCCAATAATCGAAGGCCATAGCATCGACAAAAGATGGGAGGAGTATTGTCACCGGGAGGAGCGCCGGATGCAAGTCGTAACCATTAATCAGAGTGAGAACGTCTCTACTTCACTATTCGATCCGAAGGATAATCCGGACCTAGAATTACCGTTGATGTAATAATCTAATCCGTTTTACACGGATCAAACTCTTAAAAATAATAATTTGAGTGTGACCCCTTTTTGTCCATTAGAGTCAATCTAGTTTTTAATATTTCTTCTTTTTCTGTGATTAGTATATTGTAATTTTCAATATCGTCACATTTAATATCATTCGGAAAAAAAATAGTAAGACATGCAATTTGTTAGGAATCTAAGCAAACCACCTAATCAGTTCGGTTCGCAAGCTCCATTCACTTTGATTAAATTTGTAATTTTCTCCAAGCATATTTTCCAGTATAATTTGATTGGCTTTCAAAGACAAATCCAATTAACACCGAATCGTACCCATCCCTAATTTTCTTTTGTTAATTTACTAAATGCAATGTTATCTGAATATTGTTTGGATGAATTCTAGTTTATAATATAAAAGTAAGTCACAATCAAGAATACCGCTGAAACTAGTGTACGCCCATATGAATAAATGTCAATATAAATCTTTTTAAATTCTTCCTTCGTGTTCTTCAAAACAAATTATGAAAAATAAAAACGAGTGAAAAAGGGATTTTAGGACATTCATCTTTAGTCATGAAAATTGGTGAGACCCCTCTTATTGTCTTACTCTCCGAGAAAAATTTGTTCATCGAGTCTCCAGTAGTTAATTTCTAACTAAAGGCGGAGAACGGGCGGTCTTTTTGTGGAGGTGCATAAGACAGATTTTCCCACTCGGTAAGGCAAGGGTCTCAGTCCCCCTCAGTTGGCGTATTCGGAAGAAAATAACCATGGGAGTAGCGAGAGGGCTTTCCCATGTGCATCATCTGAACATAATGCATACGGACATCAAAGCTGCTACAATTCTGTCGGATGATGAAGTCGATCCCTAAATCGGAGACTTTGGATTGGGTAAGTTCATCAATCGCTATGCAGACTGCATTGTGGAGGCACCACAGGATTCCCCACTAGCAAAACAAAAAGCGGAATCCAAGAATGACTATTACGGTGTGAAAATATATGTACACGGAACTTTTGGATAGTATTATGCATGTGATATGGTTTCCCTTTTAGCGAAAAAGAAAAAAAAAAAAAAGGGATCTCTTTTTCTCCAATCCTTTCTCTGTCGTGGAAATGCTCTGGTTAACAGGAAGCAGGGTCATTGTGCTTGGAAAGTGGCCATATTGAGTGGGAAAATATTCCCCCACGCGGTTGGGCCCAATTCTATGAATTCCTTTCATCTTTAGACTACGACACTCGTTCACATTAAGAATTATCTCTGAATTCATCTTTAGACTATGACACTGCTTCACATTAAGAATTATCTCTTTCAAGGCTAGTGAAGTTACTCTCAACTTCCAGTCTGCTTCTTTCGTGCTTCTTGGAATATCGCTACCTCCCTCTTTCCCAGCTCTTAGCCACAATCTGAAGCAACCTTCTTGGTCCAGATCCTGGATTAACTATAGCAACGCAGAGGAAGATATGCTTGAAACAAAATTCCAAAAGATAGTGTTTATTTTGAATAATGAAGTGCAAACTACAATATCCAAGGTCATTATTTAGGGGGAGGTCGCCACTTAGGAAATAACCAAATAACTAAAATCAAATAACAAAATCAAAAAAAAGATATTGATAAAAGGGAAGGTTTTCAAAAGGCGTCTAGAAAATCTGTATAATGCATCTAAAATCTTTGGCGTCCCGAAAATCAAAGAAAACATGTGAATTTCAAATCAAATATTGTAATCCATTTGTAACTTTGAAGATCTCACAATCCACTTTGATTTGTGGAACCACCTGCTCTTATGACGCTCCAATGTTTCCATATAAACATTTGCCCGTTGTTCTACATCATATAGCCATTGTTTAATATGAAGTATAACAAAGTCGCTGCTTATTCTCTAATCCTAAGCTTTTTGTAAATGGAAGCAGAGCCTATGTGCTTGGAAAAGTGGCTACCATGTGGAAGAACCGTGTTG
The DNA here is from genome assembly GCA_014182405.2 of Eucalyptus sideroxylon. NCBI lineage: Eukaryota > Viridiplantae > Streptophyta > Magnoliopsida > Myrtales > Myrtaceae > Eucalyptus > Eucalyptus sideroxylon. The sequence goes on from CM024552.2 coordinate 1,161,976, forward strand.
TGTGTCAAGGTCCGAACTTGTGGGACTAATTCTACGATTAATCCTATCACGTTCACTCACCCTGCACATTTTTTTATTGAAGGATAGTAAGATCAATCTCCCACAACTCGAGTCTTGCCGCAAGCCAATGAAGCTTAAGCTCACCAATCTGGCAAGACTCGAGCCTCACCATTTTTGGCAAGCTTAAGGCTAGCAAGGCTTGAGCCTAGCTAGCTCACTTGTGGTTGTCACCAGGCAATCGCAATGGAGGAAGGAGGAAAAAGAAAGGGATAGAAAAAATTCAAAATTCAAAATTGTATTTTTTATAGAAATAAATAAATATTATTTAAAAATCTTTCTCTCCTGAGATAATATTATGAAATTAAAATCATTTTTCGATAAGATCCAAATATCCAAAAACGCTTTTGATCATATATTATCAAATAAAAGAAAACTAACTGTATTTTTAGAAAATATTTTTCTCGAAAGTATTTTCTTTTATTATGAAATTTTTCACAAAATAAATGCACCATTAATAGAAATCAAAAGACTCAGTTCCAAACGGAAGTAGAATCGAGGATGGGGATGCCTCCGCATCGTAATCTGGTTCAGGTCCGCAGGTTTGAACGGATGCATGAGACTGCACTCATGGTCACTGCAATAGGCCTTTCCCATATGCGCGTGGACTCTCCTGGCCTAAAAGACCGTTTTGCTGAAAATTATTAAACTGCCGCCCCAAGATTGGTCCCCCCACCCAAAATACTTACAAATTAGTAAACTCCCATACAATTTTTCCAGAACATCACAAAATGATTTTTCTCATGGAACAGTTAAAAAAAAAAAATACAAGAACACTCGTTGTTTTTCAATATCATTTAAATCGTTTACAACGATTGTTCCTAGTATTCATAGTTTAGATTTCTTGCCATTTATGTTCTTGTCTAAGAATTAATAACGGACCATTCGCAGCCTATGGCGAGTCATACCTATGATCCATAGTCTGAAAGGAATTCCATCATTTCCAGTGAAACAACCCCACGACGATAACTTTAACCAAAAGCATTCTAAGTTTCTTAAAAAATAAATAAAAAAAATATTGTATTACAGCTGTCTTGGAAATCTGTTGGTCAAATGACAAAAGCAGGTTGTCCTGGAAATTCAACATAATGTCTGCTTATGAAAATTATCTATATATGCATGGGCCCTACGCCGGCTGTGAATTCATCGATCCTTTTTTTTTTCGGCAAGATTGCAAAGCGGAGGAGCTTGTACAGAGGTTGCTTGGTAGTTACGGGTAGGATAAATTGTCTGACGATGTCCGTATGATAAACATTGTTTCTTTGGTAAGCTAAAGTCATAAAATAGGGCACTCCGTTGTGCTATCTCGAAAGTTATATAGTAGTAATATACAGTCGCAAATTTCATGTGGTAACAAAAGTAAGGTTCAAGTATCACACATGAATCATATTTCAACATCATAATCTACCGCATTGAGGTAGGACTCATAGGTCACCCGATTTTTTCACGTTAAATTAAGTATTTTTCAGAGGAGGATGAGAGTAGGAAAATGCGAAGCAACCGAGAAGGGCCTCTAAGGAATTTGCTCTGTGAGCTCGGCTGCTGAATCAGCCTTTCTCCCTAATCGTTAGCTTTTTGTAAATTGGAAGCAGGGCCTTCGTGCTCGGAAAAAAGTGGCTATACCGTGTGGAAAAACCGTGTTATGTGCCAAGAGCCAAAATTTGAGGGGGAAAATTCTATCCTTAATCCTATTCTGTTTACTCACCCTGTGCATTGTTTCTTTTCAAGGATAGTAAGATGAGTCTCCCAGCTTCAAGACTGCTTCGTTGATGCTTCTTGGAAGCCATTGAAGCCCAATTTCCATGAATGGACCCCAGAAATGAAAAAACCTGTCCATTCATAGCTCTCAACTCCAAGATGGGGTCATCAACACCCACCTAGTGGCAATACGATAATTTTCGGTCCTTGAAAGAGACTATCTTTGGTGTGTGAGAAAAGTTAATCATAGAATTGGGCCCAGTCAAGTGGAGGTGCATAAGACAGATTTTCCCACTCGGTAAGGCAAGGGGTCCCATTCCCCCTCAGTTGGCGTATTCGGAAGAAAATAGCCATGGGAGTAGCGAGAGGGCTTTCCCATTTGCATCATCTGAGCATAATGCATACGGACATCAAAGCTGCAACAACTCTGTTGGATGATGAATTCGATCCCCACATCGGAGACTTTGGATTGGGTAAGTTCATCAATCGCTATGCAGACTGCATCGTGGAGGCACCAGGATTCTCCACTAGCAAACCAGAAGTGGAATCCAAGAATGACTATTACGGTGTGAAAATATATGTACACGGAACTATTGGATCGTATTATACATATGATATAGTCTCCTTTTCAGACAAAAAACAAGGATCTCATCCTTTTCTCTATCGTGGAAATGCTTTGTTTACAGTAAGTAGGGCCTTCGTGCTTGGAAAGTGGCCATATCGAGTGGGAAAATTTGCCTCCGCGCGGCTGGGCCCAGTTCTATGAATGGCTTTTATCTTCAGACTAATGACACACTCATTCACACTGAAGATTGTCTCTTTCAAGGACAGTGTTATTTATTTTATGATCCCACATTTTTAGACCCACATTTTCTCTTAAAGTGGCAGTTATTCAACATGCAGTTTTTCCACATATGTATCTTTTCTTGACAACCGTCCATTTGGTAACTGCCTTAATAGAAGGCAGTGTATAAAGGAACGATCGTTCATTCTAACAGGTAATCACAAGGTCTAACTCAAACCTTCTCATGCAGAATACACCATCAGTACGAGAGTGAATTGGGTTAGTAGCATGTGCCCAATCTTCTTTGTCTTTCAGGTCATTCAGATGAACGAGAACAAGAATAATGGCTGGAGGTTTATCTATTAACAATCATGGCTTCTGCATATGAATTATTTCGTCTAACATTTGGTATCGAAGCATGTTTAGTGCATCTGCCTTGTTTTTCTCGAATTTTTGGTGTATTTTCGGGCATTTTTGAACATGAACAGTAATTCGGAGTTTTGTGTCCAAGAGTGAAACTCATTGATTTCGAGCAAAATCTGGCGACCCACCTCTTGATTTCGGACCCATACGGTCGCACTGCCATGAGGAACATTAGCCATGAGTTTTTCCGGTATATCGGTGTTCGCCGAAGGTTAATTGGGCAGCGGAAGTCATGGTGGTTAAGGATTTGCATTTTTGGAGTTTTTCGTTTGATTTGAGGCCAATTTCTTGGTCATTTTTGCCGAAACTTGGACCCATGTGGTCGTGCCGACATGCTCTTCAAAACCCATTGTTTATTTGAGTCTGGGATATGCTGCCGAAGAAGAAACGGCGAAAACCGATAGAAAACGCTTCTGTCACTCAGGGAAGAAGGCGCGTGGGGTCCACGTGCGCGCTGCAATTGCAGGCACATGGAACCCACACGCCTTCATGGGCGCGCAACCGCTGCCCACGTGGGATCCACGCGCGCTCCAACTGCCGGCGCGTACGGTCCACAGGCGCAGAACTACCCAGCAATTGCAGGTGCGTGCATGCCTGGGCGTTGGTCCGCGCTCGTGCGGACCACGCACCTGACGCGAAAATGGGCATGTGCTTGGCACGCGCCTGTCATCCCCTCCCCGCGGTTCTTTTTACGCTTTTGCCTCAAATTTTTCATGTTTTTATAATCCTGCCCTTGGCCAATTTATTTACTGTTCTGCCCTTGGTACATTTATTAATTATTATGTCATTTCATGCATTTTTATGAATATTTTATGCATGAAATTTAATGTCCAATGATTCATATATTTAATTAATTAGAGAGTAGCCACAACATCTTTAATTAATTAAATTATTTATTAAGAACCTTCGGATCATATTTAGAAATGGACATTGATGGTAATTAATTATATTAATATGATGAATTTTATCCCACAAGAATTTTCATTTTATTAATATGATTAATTAGGATGAAATATCATTTATTTTCTTAATTTACCCACAGGGATTAAGAAAATGTATATAATATGGTAGTTTCTTCATAATGTAATTACGAACCTATTTAATTAAAAACTTAGCCCACATGTAGTTTTTATGGTATGTGATTCATATTCATGACATGTTTACATTGGTAAAACATGATTTATGTATATTTTGCCTCAAATTTTGTGACATAAGTATGATTATTTGATATGCAGCTTTACAACCTGTGAATTTCTCCGAATTTAAATTTGATATTCTCATACTGAATGGTGAAAACTATAAAGTTTGGAATGAGTCAGTTCTTCTTCAATTGGGGTGGATGGACATTGATTATGTTATAAGGAAAGACGAACCACCTGCTCCTACTAATTCGAGCACTGCAGCTGAGATAGCCCTTTTATAATCAATGAGAGCGGTCCAACCGCATTAGTGCAATGTTTATAAGGGCTAAAATATCTCCTAGTATTCGTGGTTCGATTGCTCAACATAACAATGCTAAGGCTTTATTGGAAGCCATAGATGCGCAGTTTGAGAGTTCTAAGAATGCGCATGCCATGACCCTAATTATGAAATTTTCATCATTGAAGCTCACTAATGTGAAAGGTGTGCGTGAGCACATCATGCAAATGAAGGATATTGCGGCTCAGCTTAAGAATCTTGAGGTTGAGATATCTGAATCATTTCTTGTGTATTATATTCTGAACACTCTCCCACAACAGTATACACCTTTCAAGATTTCTTACAACACACATAAGAATAAATAATCAATTAATGAGCTCATAACCATATGTGTTCAAGAGGAAGAAAGACTGATTATGGAATTGGGAGAAAGTGCTCATTTGGCAACACAAGGAAAGAATAAGGGCCATGGCAAGTATAAGGGAAAAGGTAAAATACCTCCCCAAGCTGACATTAAGAAAGAATCCAAATGTTTCTTCTGTAAACAGAAGGGGCATATAAAGAAGAATTGTGTCAAATTTAAAGCCTAGCTTGAGAAGAAAGGTAATCTAATCTCTTGTGTTTGTTATGAATCTAATATAGTTGATGTAAGTCACAACACTTGGTGGATTAATTCTGGATCTACAATCCACATTACGAATTCCTTAAAGGGTTTTCAAAACTACAGGAAGCCAGTGGAAAGTGAATAAAGTATCTATCTATGAAACAAGATGCGTTCGCATGTAGAAGCTATTGGGACATGTAGACTAGTTATCAATAGTGACTTTGTTTTGAATTTGGAAATGACCTTTTATGTTCCTAGTTTCCCTAGAAACTTAATTTCAGTTTCAAGACTTGTACATTTGGGTTACTCTTTTAACTTTTCAGATTCAAACTTCTGTTTATTGTTTAAATCTGAAATTATTGGGAGTTATACTTTGTCTGATGGTCTTTTTCGAATTAATTTGCAAGACAATGGCTATTATGATGCGATGTATGTTCATGATAACACTGGTATGAAACGATGTGTTGTGAAAGAACATTCCTCTATGTTGTGGCACCAAAGATTAGGACATATCTCCATAAAAAGAATTAAGTGATTGGTAAATGATGGAGTACTTAGTACTTTAGATTTTATTGATTGTGATACTTGTGTGGATTGCATAAAAGAAAAGCAGACCAACAAGTCGAAGAAAGGTGCTAAGAGGAGTACAGAAATATTAAAAATCATACATACGGATATATGTAGTCCGGATATGGGCTCGTGTGATCAGAAATACTTTATCTCTTTCATAGATGATTACTCATGTTACATGTATCTCTACTTACTTCATAATAAGTATGGAGCATTATATGCCTTTAAAGTATTTAAGGCAGAAGTAGAGAAATAATGTGGTAAACAAATTAAGATCGTGAGATCAGATAGAGGTGGAGAATTCTATAGTAGATACACTGAAGATGGACAAGCATCTAGTCCATCTGCAAAGTTTCTTCAAGAGCATGGGATAGTTACCCAATATACTATGCCTGGTTCTCCGGACCAAAACGGTGTAGCGGAAAGAAGAAACCAAACTTTATTGGACATGGTGCGGAGTATGCTTAGTAGCTCCAAACTTCCTAAGTCATTGTGGACTGAAGCACTTAAGATGGTAGTATACATATTAAACCGAATTCCGACCAAGGTTGTCCCAAAGGTTATTTAAAGGTTGAAAACCGAATTTGCAACATGTACGCATTTGGGGATGCCTGTCTGAAGTAAGAGTTTACAATCTACAAGAAAAGAAGTTGGACCCAAGGACCATAAGTTCATTGGATATGCCGAAAGGTTTAAGGGATACAAGTTTTATTGTCCATCTTACACTACTAGGATTGTGGAATCAAGAAATGCTAAATTTCTTGAAAATGACTTGATTAGTGAGAGTGATCGATCGAAGGACCTTGATCCTAAGAAGGATCATACAGATACACAACCTTTCACCTCAAGTTTAAGGTTGGTTGTTACTCATAATGCCCATTTAGTTCAGCCGGCTATTAAACAACCAATCGTTGAAGTTCCACAACCTGCTGATATTGATCTAGTAGATCCAATTATTCAGCAATTACCAAAAACTGTGGAACAACCAATTGAACAACACACTCCTCAAGAGAATGTTGATGCAACATTGAGAAGATCTGCTAGAATAATGAGATTGGCTATTCTTAGCGATTATATTGTGTATTTACAAGAGTCTAACTACAATATTGGAGTTGAGAATGATCTCGAAACGTTTTCACAAGCTATGGAAAGTGATAAATCTAATTTGTGGTACAATGCCATGAAGGAAGAAATGAGTTCTACGGCATCTAACGAAGTCTGGGATTTGGTTTAGTTACCTGATGGTGTGAAGGCCATTGGTTGTAAATAGATCTTCAAAACTAAGAAAGATTCATTGGGTAACATTGAAAGATATAAAGCTAGACTCGTTGCCAAATGATTTACCGGATGGTGTGAAGGCCATTGGTTGTAAATAGATCTTCAAAACTAAAAAAGATTCATTGGGTAACATTGAAAGATATAAAGCTAGACTCGTTGCCAAATGTTTTACTCAAAAGGAAGGAATCGATTACACGAAAACTTTTTCTCCTGTATCTAAGAAAGACTCTCTTCGTATTGTTTTGGCATTGGTTGCCCATTTTAATATGGAATTACATCAGATGGATGTGAAAACGGCATTCCTCAATGGAAAATTAGAGGATGAGGTTTATATGAAACAACCTGAAGAATTCTCCTCTAGTAAAGGTGAGCATTTGATGTGCAAGCTTAAGAAATCTATATATGGCTTGAAACAAGCATCCCGCCAATGGTACTTAAGGTTCCATGATGTCATCTCTTTATTTAGTTTTGTAGAGAATATCATGGATCAATGTATAAACCAGAAAGTTAGTGGGAGCAAAATTTGTTTCCTTGTGTTGTATGTGGATGATATATTACTTGCAACCAATGATAAGGGGTTGCTACATGAGGTGAAACAATTTCTCTCTAAAAGTTTTGATATGAAGGATATGGGCGAGGCATCTTATGTCAATGGCATTAAGATCCATAGAGATAGACCTTGAGAAATTTTAGGACTATCTCAAGAAACCTATATCAATAAGGTCTTAGAGAGATTTCGGATGAAAGATTGTTCACCAAGTATAGCACCCATTATGAAGGGTGACAGGTTCAATTTGAACCAATGCCCGAAGAACGATCTAGAAATGGAGCAAATGTACAACATTCCATATGTTTCTACTGTCGGAAGCTTGATGTATACTTAAGTTTGCACTCGACCCGACATCGCTTTTGTTGTGGGAATGTTGGGAAGATATCGGAGCAATCCAGGTATAGACCACTGGAAAGCTGCAAAGAAAGTGATGAGATACCTTCAAAGTACCAAAGACTACATGCTTATGTATAGACAGACTGACAACCTAGAAGTAATTGGTCATTCGGATGCGGACTTCGCGGGTTGCGTTAATTCACGAAAATCAACATCTTGATACATTTTTATGTTAGGCGGCGGAGTTGTGTCATGGAGAAGTGCCAAGCAGACTTTGACTGCTACTTCCACTATGGAGGTTGAGTTCATTTCTTGTTTTGAGGCTACCTCACATGGTGTATGGTTGAAGAGTTTCATTGCTGGGCTTAGAATTGTTGATTCTATTTATAGGCCATTAAGAATATATTGTGACAATTCAGTTGCGGTTTTTATGGCTAAAAATGCTAAAAGTGACAGTCAAAGTAAGTATATCGACATTAAGTATTTAGCCATAAGGGAACGTGTTAAGGAGAACAAAGTGGTCATTGAACACGTTAGCATTGAATTGATGATAGCTGATCATTTAACTAAAGGCATGCCATCAATGAAGTATAAGGATCATGTGACAAGTATGGGAGTAGGTCCCATAATGTAATTTGCTATCATATGGACGATTCCTGTTGTATGAAACTCTTATTCAATTGTAATGTTGATTCTCAATTTTGGTATACACATTTTGTTGTTTATGAGAATAACATTTATCCTTGGTTGTGGAATAAACATAGGATTTATTCATTAAGATGCGTTGTCACATATAGGCTGACATTAAAGAAATCATATGCAGTGTGATACATGGAAGATATTACTTACTCTTAGAGGACATGTCGCCATGATTCATGTGTTTTGTTTCTTTTCTTTAAGCATAAAGTTTTCATGGAATTGGTTGGATAATCCGTATGATGGAAATGATGGGATCAAGTGGGAGAATGTTATTTATTTTATGATCCCATATTTATAGACCCACATTTTCTCTTAAAGTGGCGGTTATTCAACATGCAGTTTTTTCACATACATACATTTTCGTGACAACCGCCAATTTGATAACCGCTTTGATGGAAGGCGGTGTATAAAGGAACGACCGTTCATTCTAATGGGTAATCACAAGGTCTAACTCAAACTCTCTCATTCAGAATACACCATCAGTACAAGAGTGAATTTGGTTAGTAGCGTGTGCCCAATCTTCTTTGTCTTTCAAGTCATTCAGATGAACGAGAACAAGAACAATGGCTAGAGGTTTGTCTATTAATGATCTTGGCTTCCGCATATGAATTATTTCGTCTAACACAGTGAAGTTACTCTCAACTTCTGGTCTACTTCTTTCGTGCTTCTTGGAATATCACTACCTCCCTCTTTCCCGGCTCTTTGCCACAATCTAAATCGGCCTTCTTGGTCCAGAACCCGGATCAACTATGGCCATTGTTTAATATGAAGTATAACAAAGTCGTTGCTGAAATGATGGCTGCTGGGATAGTTTATTCCCCAGTCCCTAGCTTTTTGGAATGGGAAGCAGAGCCTTTGTGCTTGAATAAGTGGCTATACCGTGTGGGAGAACCGTGTCGCGCGTCAAGGGCCGAACTCAACTGCGCTAATTCTACGATTAATCCTATCATGTCGACTCACCCTGTGCATTTTTGTATTGAAGGATAGTAAGATGAGTCTCCCACAGCTTCAAGACTGCTTCTTTGATGCTTCTCGGAAGCCATTGCAGCCCCCAATTTCCATGAATGGACCTCACAAAAGAACAAACTCGAATCGTAGCTATACCAGTGCTATAGTTAGCCTAGGTATTTCCTGGGCTTCTCTTGTCTGGGTAGTTCCAGCCACATGGAAGGCTGAGGTAGGTGGATTTGGCAAAGTCCATAAAGGCGTGTTGCCTGAGGGCTCTCTTAGTAGCAATTAAAAGATTCACTTCCAAACAGAAGTAGAATCCGGGACGGAGATGCCCCCGCGTCGGAATCCGGTTCAAGTCCACAGGTTTTGTAGATCATCCACAGAAACGAAAATGACATAAATAATCCACGAACCTTTGCTCAATGCCCAATGAGGTCCATGGACTTTTACTTTGTTCAATGTGATCTTTGAACTTTAGTCTAATATGAAATTTCATCCTTGAACTTGTTCAATACAATTCTTGAACTTTTAATAAAAGTTTAGTATAATCCCTAAACTATGTAAAAATATCCAATATTATTCCTGAACGCGTAGCAAAAGCCTGGTATCTTCCGGTAGGAAGACCACCAAGAGAGAGTTAAAGTCCAAGCCTATCAACATATTTAGTTGGATGCACATTTACCCAAAAGTTTAAACCAATGAGTTATGGACTAATTAGAATATAATAAATACTCAAGACCACATCAATTCTCTAACGTGAGACTTTCACACTTGTATCCTAACTGTTTCAAAAGTATTATTAAGTAAAACAGTACATGAATAATATCGGATGCTAAAAAATTCTCAATTTGGTAAATTTTAAAAGTTGAAAACAATCAAATATGAAATTCGAAACATATCAATCTCTTTCTACAACTAACATCCCAGTAAATTAAGTACCATCATTCTATAGTATCAACCTACATGTTGACATCTATCAATTTAATCTCAAAGCATCGCACTCCGGACAACTATGGTCTTGGAAATATCATCTTAAATATTATTTGAACATAGAAAATTCTGAATGCACAATACATCCTGAAGTTCACCTTCTCATCCAGACGGAATGTGGCACTTGTTGTTACGAAATGGGTGGCTAAAAAACAGCTTCCTCTCTTGAGCCATTCTCTCTGTTTGGAAACTTCCATTAACGGCAAGAAAGGGGCCATATTGATAGGGGAGTGGCGTCCGCACACTCACGCAGGAATTGCTGACGCTCACCAAAGAAAAAGCCATTCTCACCGCCGATTGGTTTCCTTTCTGAGGGAGAAGTTACGTTATTTTCACAGAGTGATTTTTCACGGACGCCTCCGGGAAGTAGCGATAACAGCTTCCTCTGCAGTCCCTTAACCTTGAAAAAGAGAAATTAAGTCTTAGAAGCTTCTTATATGACATCTTGCACCCGCCTCAAGAGGAGATCAACATTTTCTATACGTGCATATTATTTTCTTTGATTGCGGTACCAGTGATAGAGCAAAGTCAGAGAGATGGTCATTAAATTTGCCACCGCTCAAAGAAGCGGAGAAGGATTACTTTGATCTCTCTCTCTCTCTCCGCGTTAAGGAAAACTGTCAGACTATAGCATGAATAAAACGAATACTGTTGAAATGGTAAGAAACTTGCTAGATTTTGGGCATTATGAAAGCCGGATACCTTCATGAGGTCATTAATAACGTCAAGACTTGCATCAAAGTCCTTATACCTTGAGATTGCCAACAATGAAATATTCAATTAGATGCATTTTCACTCCATTGCATAAGTAAACGAGTTATGAATCAACTAGAATTATTAACTGTTACACATCATATTGATTTTTCGATATGGGATTACTTGAGTACTACTTATACATGCATTTCAACAAGAAGGTTGAGTTGATCAAAATACAAAATAGCATCCGTATAAAAACAAGTATGGGCAGAATCCTAGAGAATGAAAAGTGGAAAAATTGTTTTCAAATGTGATTGTGGAGAAATATCAATCACATTGACGATCCTCGCATCATCGTGTGGACAGCGGTCACAACATCTCGACCAGGGCAAGTTCAATAACCTGCTTTTGTTGCGACTTCAATGAGTCCCTAAAAAGCCAAACAAAGTGCTTCTTAGATGCTGCATTGGAGTTTCTTTCATGTTATAATCGCCACCATCACTCTTACTGAAGATTCCATGACATCATCATCAGCCTGTTGTCAAATAGCGACATCACCGTTGCACAAAGGAGATAGCCATCGTCCGATTTCCAGTCAATGCTTCTCTCATCTTAACAACCCAAATTGCGAAGGTAATGCAAACGACAAGGGGAAGAATGAACAGAAGTGGATAATGAGGGTGAATTTGAAAGTGTCCGACAAGATGAGTTCAAAAAAGTTTTCCAAACACCCGCAAAAAGAATTAATTTTTGTCATGGAAAAGAATATGTTAACACAACCAAAAATTCCAAACTGGTACATCAATGCAATATTGAGCCCTAAATTATTTGGATAAATGTGATATAAGTGTATAGGTTCTACCCAAATTAATTTTGGGTAAATGCGACACAAGAGTATTAGTTTAGGGTTTTTGTTGGTATTAATAATAAGTGACTTTAACTGTGGGCAACGATACACTTGTAGATTTCATCTCACCAATTCCTAACTAAAGTATTTCTTAGCCCAAAAAAATAAACACTTTAGATAAATTAACAGATCTTTTGTCTTAAATTGGTCCTGAAAAAGGTGAATTCCTCTGCACCAGATGCCACCGTGAGCTTCATTAGATCCTGTAATTATGGTATTACAGAATTGCGTCTTTCAAGATCGTGAAGTACTAATATTTATATCGTAGCAGCCGGAGGTGGGTCGTGTGGATCTATCTTGGCTTTTAAATATTTCTCCTGGCAACAAGAATCGGAATATGCCCCACACGGAAGTATTGACTTGAAGTTGTCTGTGTTCGGATTTGCGTCATGGAGCCTAGATCTATGCTTTGCTTCCGCTCGTGCCTGTAACCCGAGTCAGCATTTTCTGGATTGGTTACGACACCCGTGATTACTGATTGGTCGCTAAAAGATAGATGTAGGATCCAAGCATCCGTTTTACCATTTTTCTTAACAATGAAGCAGAAATTAACGAGGAGAGGGGGCCCTTTGTGCTTGGAAAGAGGCAAATTTCCGTGTGGACGCACCCGCGCACACCGCTTCCAGGGGACTTCCAATGATTTAAGGATAAGAGTCTTCTCCGAACTTAGCGCTTCCTTTTATAAAGCCATTCATACTGCCTGAAGCTGCCGTGGCAGTTTCCTCTGCGGTTCCTCTGTCAAATTTCTGTAATATTCAAATCTTTTGACATGGTGGTGGGGCCACTTTTTTATTAAAAAAAGAAAAGGAAAATAAGAGGGTTGGAAAGACAAAGGAAAGGGGGGAAAAGTAAGTGGGCGCTCTCTTTTACAGGGGCCGAACCATCGGGAAAGAGAGAGAAGAAGAAAGAAGAGAAAGAAGAAGAAGGAGAAGAAAGAAAGAAGAAGGTTTTCTATCGTGGGGACTTTGCCGAGCCGATTCGACTCCGATTTGTAATGTCCGGTAAGTGTTCGCATCCCTCGTTCATTCAATAAGAGTAATTTTGGATCTAGGATTTGAAATTCAGAATTATTGGAAATACATGCGGCGAAGTCCAATTTTTGAGTAATTAAGATGCGTATATATATAATTGATAGTTTAGGGTGTTGTGGAGTCGCAGAATTTTTACAGATTTTAATTTGAGCTTAAGGTTTCATCCAAAACAAAATTTTGAAATTTTCCACACGTGGTCAACGGTGGGTGCCTATCAAGTTTTTTTTTTTTTTTGGTAAAGTGGGTGCCTAGCAAGTTCGAGGCCGTTGTTGTCAATTTTTGGCTTAAGTTTGGAAGGGTTAAGTTGGGGTCCTTGTAGTATGTCAAAAAAAGCTTTCAATTGACTATAAGAATGTTTGAAACGGGGTTCAGTCAAAAGAGTTATGTTATGACTGAATTTCATGCTCAAGCTCCACGTTGTGAATGGCTTGAATGATCACTTTGGATATGCGATTATTTTTAGCACGCCGTTGTCATTTTATCGAAGTATAAGCATATTTTAGTCGAGTCACTAGTTAAGATAGCATTTTACTTGGTTTTGATGATATTTCTTACTTATATGATAAGAATATGAGTTTGTCGATTCAAATGAGCCCGGTTGTTTGATTTGGGACATATCAAGGTGAGTGGTGCTATCACTTCTAAGAATTTGTAAACTCATATTTGCAAAATGATAAAAATTTGATATATTATGAGATATGGATAAGTATGTTCGTTACATATAATTTGAATCTTATAATTTTTACGTTTTGATATTTGTGAATAGTGTAAGAACTGGTTGGTGGCAAAATATGTTTTGTTTGAGGAATGAAGTTAATAAATATTATATATTTTGGATTAACGAAACATTTTTACAAAATGTTCTTGATTTGGAGAGATATCGATTTGTGAAATACTTTATGACATGCATTCGATTTGATTCAGTTTGTAAAACCAGTTTATGAGATAAGTCTTGAAATGATTTTAAAAATGTTTCATAAAAAGTATTTCTAGCAGAGGAGTTAAGTTGCAAAAGATTACGTGGCTGATTTGTGAAATGTATTATAATATATGAAATGATTTTTGGATTTGGTTTTGTGGATTGTAAAGGATGTTGTTATGGATTGATTTTGATGCTCAATATCCCTATGAGCCCAATGAGGGACTTATGGGCATTCGCATATTAGTTTAGGATATTCTTATGGACCAAGTCACGAACTAATAATAAGTTGAAATCTAACCAAGGAAGGAATCTTGGTCACTTATCACATGGCATTAATCGTGATCAAGGCTAGATATTTGAGTTGAGTTTAGTCATTAAAGTGGATCATTGACATGTGATTTGAATTTAGTGAATGAAGTAGATCATTGACATGTGATTTGAGATTAGTCAATGAAATGGACCATCAGTGTGTGATTAAATGAGAATAATCAATGGAATAGCTAGTGATTGTTGATTTGTTATTGATAATTGATATTATCATTCATATGTAAAATAGTTCGTTGGAAAGATATTATCTTCTTTTGATATTTTGCATATATGGTACTCTGTCTTTAAGATTGATAAATGGTGATATCGTGTTTGTAAATGTGCGTAGTGAATATTGGATCCGCTTAGAAAAGATGCAAGCCTCTCTATTTTCTCAATCTTTTCAAGTTCTTCAGCTAGAGATGAGTAATATGAGAGCTGACACTTTTGAAAGTTGAATTTTTTGGGGGTTTTGAGGCTATGTCCTTCAGACAGAAAGACGGACGTGTCATCCCCCATATATGATGATTTTGGGGTGTGACAATTTCTAAGTTGGTTCTGAAAACTTCTATATAACAGCTCTTGCCAGAAGATGAAGGGGCACATTCATCTCTCACGATACACATTCATTTGAAGCTCGAGATAAATCAAATTGGGTTTGGTTTCTAGAGAGGAGGGGAAAGGAAGGAAAATGGTATTCAAGATCGCCACCTTCGATCCTGCCCAAGATCCCGATGATTACAACCCGGCTTTTCCACCTACCCTGTCACCATCACCCACTGTAACACTCTGTCAGCCATGCGAATACACCTGCACCCTCACCAGAGCCATTGTCAGCGGACTTGTTGCTGCCGGTGCTTCCCTTGTCTTTACAGCCACAGCCTTTGCATTTGATGGTCGTGAGATTCAAGACGAATCCGCAGAGTCTATCAGCTCCGATGTCCGTCCAGAATTTCACCAAAGACAGCTTAAAGAGTTTACTCTGAAGGAGTTGGAGGCAGCTACCCAACACTTTAGCAACCGGAAAATTATAGGCAGAGG
Organism: Eucalyptus sideroxylon; assembly: GCA_014182405.2. Taxonomy (NCBI): domain Eukaryota; kingdom Viridiplantae; phylum Streptophyta; class Magnoliopsida; order Myrtales; family Myrtaceae; genus Eucalyptus; species Eucalyptus sideroxylon. Next base: position 1,177,238 of record CM024552.2, read on the forward strand.
CGGATTTGGTAAAGTCTATGAGGGTCGGACAGCTGATGGCTCTCCAGTGGCAATCAAAAGATCGAAAGAAGAACGCACTGCAGGCATCGAACAACAGTTCGAAGCGGAAGCAATGATTGGTAGCATCGTACCCCCACATCGCAATCTGCTTCCCCTGCTCGGAATTTGCAGAGCAAAAAAATGCAAGGAATTATTGCTCGTCTACCCCTTGATGATCAATAAAAGCGCGGCATCGTGCTTGAGAGAGCGACCTGAGACACAACCGCCACTGGACTGGCCTACCCGCAGAAAAATAGCCGCAGGAGTTGCGAGAGGGCTGTCCCATCTGCATGATCTGAACATAGTGCACCGAGATATCAAAGCTGCAAACATTATGTTAAATGAGGATTTTGAGCCTCACATCGGAGACTTTGGGTTGGCCAAGTTCATCGATAGGCGCTGGGGATACTCTGTGGATTGCACCGCGAAGGCACCCACAGTTCCAAGGAAGGAATCCGACGAAGGACCCTACAGCAAATATTCTGGCTTCGTGACAGGAGTACGAGGCACAATAGGACATATTGGGCCAGAGTATCTCTTTACGGGGAAATGCTCGTTGCAGACCGACGTCTTTGGTTTTGGGATGATGCTCATGGAACTTGTGACCGGACTAAGAGTCTTTGATTTGGCCAAGCTTGCAGATAAAGATGATTTGATGCTTTTATTTTGGGTAAATGGGCATTTGCAATCCGGTCGTATCGAACTTCTAGCCGATCCAGATATGGGCTGTGAGCTTGACTGGGCTGAGATAGAGGAAATGGTTAAGTTAGCTCTTTTGTGCGCACACTTAAACCCCGCCGAACGGCCAAACATGGCAGAAGTAGTCCGAATAATCGAAGGCCATAGCATCGACAAGAGATGGGAGGAGTATCGTCACTCGGAGGAGCATCAGAGGAGGAGCGCCCGATGCAACTCGTAACCATTAATCGGAGCGAGAACGTCTCTACTTCGCTACTCAGTTCCGAAGAATAATACGAGCCTAGATAATTTATCATTTATGTAATAATCCGACCCATTTTACATGGATCAAGCTCTTAAAAATAATACTTTGAGTGTGACCCTTTTTGTCCATTAGGGTCGATTTAGTTTATAATATTTCTTCTTTTTCTGTGATTAGCTTCAATATCGTCACATTTAATATTATTCGGACAAAAAATAGTAAGACATGCAATTTGTTAGGAATCTAAGCAAACCACCTAATCAGTTCGGTTTGCAAGCTCCATTCACTTTGATTAAATTTGTAATTTTCTCAGAGCATATATTGTTTGGATGAATTCTAGTTTATAATACAAAATTAAGTCACAATCAAGAATACCGCTAAACTAATGTACGCCCATATGAATAAATGTCGATATAAATCTTTTTTATAGAGAGGTCGTCATTTAGGAAATAACCAAATAACTAAAATCAAATAACAAAATCAAGGAAAAGATATTGATAAAATGGAAGGTTTTCAAAAGGCGACTAGAATATGTACAGAACACCTCTGAAATCTTTAACGTCCTAAAAATCAAGGAAAACACATAAATTTGAAATCAAACATTGTAATTTATTTGTAACTTTGAAAATTCCACAATCCTCTTTGATTTGTGGAACTATCTACCCTTATGACGTTCCAATATTTCCATATGAGTATTTGCCAATTGTTCTACCTCATATAGCCATTGTTTAATATGAAGTATAACAAAGTCGTTGCTTATTCTCTAAACCTAAGCTTTTTGTAAATGGAAGCGGAGCCTTTGTGCTTAGAAAAGTGGCTACCATGTGGAAAAACCGTGTTTGTGTATCAAGGGCCAAACTTGGGTGACTAATTCTACGATTAATACTATTAGTTCACTCACCCTAAACATTTTTTTTATTGAAGGATAATAAGATCAATCTGCCACGGTTCAAGTCTTGTTGCAAGCTAGCGAGGTTCGAGCTCGCCAATTTGGCAAGACTCGAGCCTCACCATTTTTGGCAAGATTAAGGCTAGCAAGGCTTGAGCCTGGCCAACTCACTTGTGATTGTCGCCAGGCAATCGTGGTGGAGGAAGGAGGAAAAAGAGGGATAAAAAAATTCAAAATTCAAAATTTTTTTTTTTTTAAAAATAAATATTATTTAAAAATATTTCTCTTAAATAAAATTATGAAATCGAAATCATTTTTCGAAAAGATCCAAATATCAGAGAACACGTTTGATCATATATTATCAAATAAAAGAAAATTAGCTATATTTTTGGAAAATATTTTTTTGGAAAGTATTTTTCTTTGTTATGAAATTTTTCGCAAACTAAATGCACTATTAATAGCAATCAAAAGACTCAGTTCCAAACGGAAGTAGAATCGAGGATGGGGATGCCTCCGCATCGTAATCTGGTTCTGGTCCGCAGGTTTGAACGAAGGCATGGGACCGCACTCATGGTCAATGCAATGGGCCTTTCCCATATGCGCGTGGACTCTCATGGCCTAAAAGACCGCTTTGGTGACAATTATTAAACTACCCCCCAAGATTGGTCTCCGCCCAAAATATTTATAAGATAAGTAGCACTGACACCGACACGCGACAAAAATGTGATACGACATTAAAAAAATATTTTTATACACATAATCGACACGTTGTTTAAATAAATAAAAAAATAGATAATTCCAACACGTTGGGACACGTTGTATATTTAAAAAATATTTTTATATATACATAATAAATATTTCAATCAAATTAATTTGAATCCAATTCATAAATATATAAAAGAGCATATAATGAATAAACACTAAAAAAATTAATCCGCCATTTATTAATATCATTCATTGTTTTAATTTGACAAATTCAACTCTATTTCAATAATTCATGAAACTTTGAGAAAAAACAAGCGATCCATATTCTAGACTCGCATGTTAGATATGTTGGAAGTGGAAAAAAAAAACTTAAGGGGTGAATTGTGTATCACGAGAAATGGGAGTCAAAAGAGAAGACTATATTTTTCTTCTTTCTCCATTTATTATTTTTATTATCGTGTTTTATTTTTTTACATATATATATTTTGACCTCTCATTTATTGAATTTTTAAAATTGACATCAATATTGGAATCACATATCGGAAACTTGTATATCAAAATTCCGACTCGAGTGTCGAAGAGTATCCGAGATTGTTGAAGAGTGTCAGACGCATGTCGAAGTGTCTAACACGACACGAATGCTCTTAGAGAGTATCGATGCTTCATAGCTTACAAGTTAGTAAACTGCCATATAATTTTTCAAGAACATCACAAAATAATTTTTCTCATGGAACAATAAAAGAAAAACCAAGAACTCTAGTTGCTTTTCAGTATCATTTTAATCGTTGATAACGATTGTTCCTAGTATTCATACTTTAGATTTATTGCCATTTATGTTCTTGTCTAAGAATTAATAACGGACCATTCGCAGCTCGGCGAGATTGTAAAGAGGAAGAGTTTATACAGAGGTTGCTTGGTAGTTACGGGTAGGATAAATTGCCAGGCGATGTCAGAATGATAAACATTGTTTCTTTGGAAAGCTAAAGTTATAAAATAGGCCACTCAGTTGTGCTATCTCCAAAGTTATATAGTAGTAATATGCAATCGCAAATTTCATGTGGTGACAAAAGTAAGGTTCAAGTATCACACAAGAATCATAATTCAACATCATAATCTACTGCATTGAGGTAGGACTCATAGGTCACCCGATTTTTTCATGTTAAATTAAGTACTTTTCGGTAGTTAAGGTTGTTCCTCATACACTATGATATGCAAGGACATGCTCAACATATCGTTGTGAAGTTGTTTAGCTTGAAGTCAATGTTGTGCTTACAAGGACATGCTCTGATGAATGAATGGCTAGCAAGTGCAATGACTCAATTCCAAATAAGATGAGTGTTTTTTTTTTTTCAATTTTTTTGTCGTACCAAAGAGGATGAGTTATGAGAAAGAATTAGCTTGAACATGTATCACTAATTGGAAAGTCATTTGTTCTATATGACTGGATTGGAATTCCTATACATCTATCCAAGGCAGCAAATTTCAGCTAAAAGATCATTGCTTGGCCAAAAAATATGTAACAAAATGAGGACACGGACCTCTTTGAATGTGCATTCCATTTTTGAACAAATCTGGAAATCAGCTATTCTTGGTATTGTACCTAATGACATTAACTATTATTAAAATTTGCGACTGTATATTACTACTATATAACTTTCGAGATAGCACAACGGAGTGCCCTATTTTATGACTTTAGCTTAAAGAAACAATGTTTATCATACGGACATCGTCAGACAATTTATCCTACCCGTAACTACCAAGCAACCTCTGTAAAAGCTCCTCCGCTTTGCAATCTTGCCGAAAAAAAAAAGGATCGATGATTTCTCTTTTTCTTTTTCGCCTCTTCTACCGTTTTGGGCCAGTTGTCCTTGAGGCCATTGCCTTCCGCGCGAGAGGAAGTGTAGTTTGATTTGTCTCGTGCACTCGTCACTCAACAATTCGAACTTTGATTAGAAATGAATAATCCAACGCCGTAAAAACGTAAGACGTGCGAGCTTCTTCTCTCTTCTTGGTAATTAGATGGGTCGGTCAAGAAAAAAAAAATGATAGCTCAATCGGACATGAGAGCTCAGTGCAAAGCGCAAATACCATATAGTTGCTTTTCTGCAATTTTTTACTAGACCGGTAGCACTGAAGTTTAGTCAAAGAGAAAAAAAAGTGCGGAAGCATCTTATATCGTTTTTCTATGGGGTTTGAATGGGGCCTCATAATCATGTATAATGAGAAAAAGCAAATAACAAGATTTAAAATCATTCTCTTTCACATGGTTATCAACCAATGAAATCACATATACAAAAATTAGATTCATCTCACGCTTTTTGTTTTCAATGGTCACAAGACTCACGATAGAAGATATTTATTTACAGATATTGATGTATGAAGTTTCAAGGAAAGTTGGGAAAGCTTGGAATTGAAAGGCAAAAATCCATAAAAATATCTAAGCTATACTCATTGTTGTAATACATTTATTTTGAACTATTTTTGTAACATAAAAAATATAAATTATACCTATTGCGATGCATTTATCCTAAATTTTTTCTTTCAATATAAAAAACTCCAAATTTATACCAGAATTCTCGTCAGATGATTCTTGGTATTGTACCTAATGACATTAACTATTATTAAAATTTCTGGTATTCGTATTAGTCGGGAGCCTTCGCTATTACGAAAGAAAAGGGGCTTTTTCCCCGTCCGTTCACTTCCCTCCAAACCGCCAATTTTCCATTACTTCAATTGCTGGAGACAATTCATGTCAAGTCAATCTCCATCGCTATTAACATTATGAAGGGACTCCTAAAAGTCTTCTCCGGACTGACGAAGTGCTCACAAACCATTCGCACTGGCTCTTGGAAGCTGCCATGGCAGTTTCCTCTGTTGAAACTTCTGAGTCGGTTCTTAAGATTTCCATATCAGTGGCACCTTCCTCTGCAGTTTCCTTTGTTAAACTTCTGAATTGGTTCTGAAAACTTCTCTATAACAGCTCTCACCCACAAGAGGAAGGGGCACAGCAATCTCTCACAACACACATTCGTTTGTTAAGCTCGTGATAAAGCAACTCGGTTTGGTTTCTAGGGACAAGGGAAAAGGAAGGAAAATGGTGTTCAAATTCGCCACCTTCGATCCCGCCCAAGATCCCAATGATTTCAACCCGGCTTTTCCACCTACTCCATCACCATCACCCTCGGTAACACTCTGTCAGCCATGCGAACGCACCTACACGTTCACCAAAACCATCGTCAGCCGACCTGTTGCTGCCGGTGCTTCTCTTGTCTTGAGAGCCCCAGCCTTTGCAGTTGATGGTCGTGAGATTCGAGACCAATCCGCAGAGACGCCATTACATAGTATTCATTTCGATGTCCATCCAGAATTTGGCCAAAGACAGCTTAAAGAATTTACTCTGAAGGAGTTGAAGGCAGCTACCCAAAAATTTAGCGACAAGAAAGTTATAGGCGAAGGTGGATTTGGCAAAGTCTACGAGGGTCAGCTCTCTGATGGCTCTCTAGTGGCAATCAAAAGATGCGGTGCACAAAGCAATCAAGGTATCACAGAGTTCGAAAGCGAAATAATGGTGGGCAGGATCCTACCCCCACGTCACAATCTGCTTCCCATGCTCGGATTTTGCAGAACATCAAAATGCAAGGACTTATCGCTCGTCTACCCTTTGATGATCAACAAAAGTGTGGACCTTTGCTTGAGAGGGAAGCCCGGGACACGACCCCTGCTGGACTGGCTTACCCGCAGAAAAATAGCCCTGGGAGCTGCGAGAGGGCTGTCCCGTCTGCATGATCTGAACATTGTGCACCGAGACATCAAACCTTCAAACATTTTGTTGAATGAGGAATTTGAGCCTCACATTGGAGACTTTGGGTTGGTCAGGTTCACCAATCGCAGGCACGGTGAATACTCGGTGGATGGCATCGAGGAGGCACCTATACCTCCGAGGAATAAATCCGAAGCAGCATCCCGCATTGAAGATTCAGATTCCTATTTCACGAATAGGATATGTGGCACATTTGGATATATGGCGCCAGAATATGGGTTGCAGGGGAAATACTCGGTGAAGACCGACGTCTTTGCATTTGGGGTTGTCCTTCTGCAACTCGTGACCGGACAAAGAACTTCGGTACGTGCAGCGAGTGCAAAGGAGAACGACATGTTGTTACCCGATTGGGTAAAGGGGCTTCTGGTAGAGCGTCGATTGGAAATTCTAGTCGATCCCAATCTGCAGGGTGAGTATGGCGAGGAGATAGAGAAAGTGATCCAGCTGGCTCTATTGTGCACCCGCACGCTCCCAAGAGGACGACCGTCCATGGTACAAGTAGTCCGAATCATCGAAGGCGATAGCATCGAGGAGAGATGGGAGGAGTATCGTCGCTCTGAGGAGTATCCGATGCACTCTGAGGACGCCTCTTCGCTAAATCTCAAAGAGTTTTCCGTGCTCAGTCCCGAAGAGTTATCCGGACCCAGATAATCCATTTTTGATGTAACAATACAATCTTTATTACATGGATCAAGCTCTTAAAAAGTATACTTAAATGTTTGGGGGAGAGTTACCAAAAATGTCATAATTCTATTATAATTATGTTAAGTTAGTATTAAACATTTTTTTGCTAATTTAGTCATAAAGCTTTTTTTTTTTTTGGTCAATTCAAAATTTTTTACATTTGTGTCAATTTAATCCATCCAACCAAATTTGGCCAGACAGCACTAATGTAAAGCTGTCGGGGTTGACTTGGACTTTATTAATAATTTTTAAATAAAATTTTAAAATTTTTTTTTCGTCTTTCCTTTCTTTTCTTTAATTTTTTTCCTCACTGACAAGGATTGCTGGCCAATCCTCACCGCCCACAAGTGAAGGCCAAGGTGCCCTCGCTAGCATTGGGTGAGGGAGCTGACAACCCTCCCCAAATCTAGCGAGGGCATTATCTGGGTGAGGGGCTACGACACCCTTGTTAGATCTTGCCAAGCAAGGGTGAGGGTGCCACCATCCTCTCCTAGTTTGGGCAAGGGCTGTGACAACCTCGCCCAATCTAGGCAAGCAAGGTTATCATGGCCAACGCCCAAAGTAGGCAAGGGCTGCAACACCCATGCCAACTAGGGAAAAAAACCTAAAGAAAAGAAAAGAAAAAGGGAAAATGAAGAAATTAATAAATAATTAAATTGTTATTAAAAATGTATAAGTTAGTGTCAACCAATCAAAATTGGTCAAATAAACTAAACTAACACAAATGCAAAAAAATTTATGACTAAATTGGCACGTTTATAATAGATTTAAGACTTTTTTAGTTATTCTTTCCACATTTTGTAAACATCACTTTTGCTAAAGAAAAACAATTAACAAAGCTATATAGAGCCAAAAAAGTGCATTAGTAGCAAAGAATCCAAATCTGTGCTCACGAGATAGCATTTTAATATGAAAAAACAAATTTGTGTCAATTGTCGAGTTCATTAACTAAGCTCTGCCCCCATTGTCATCCAATATGGCCACGTTTGTCCTCGTGGCAAGCCTCGGAACATACCAAATGCCCACTACCCAACTCAAGGTTCGACATAGCAACAAGAGCATGGAGTCAATACTACTTTTAATCAACCGTATGAACTATCGAACTTATTTCATGACGAGAGTTCATCATATAACACTTTCACAAAGCATTTCACATTTCCAATTCATTTTAGAAAGCAATCATTAAACTAAGTTCACAATACTTTAAATATCAAAAGCAACAAATCATAATGCAAATCCTAGCAATGAAAATGTAGTCAATGTCCCGTCCCCATTTTATAAAACAAATGCTGCTCCAAGCACTAGCACTTTCTTTTCATAAACCATGTCATCCAATGCTTATCTTTATATCATAACATATTAAAGTTTTCCAGACAGAATATTTTAAAAATTCATAGGAAATAAAAGCACCACTCACCTGCAACCAAAAACCATATCAGAAGCTACGCCGTTTGGAAAAATTGCAATCTTATTCGAGAAACATTAACCAAATGTCAAACTTACGGACGAACTTTGACTAAGACTCTATGAAGTGACTCTACTTTTCCGTCAAACATCCTTTCACTTTGTGATATTTATTAGAAAGAAAATTTGATATTTAGAGTATATTTTTTGTATAAAGCTAGAGTGGGCATTTTCTACCCTTTGGGCTATTTGAATTGACATAATAAAGCATCTCTTGAAATAGTTTGTGGGTTATGAATTGTAAAATGATTTGAGGAATGTTGTGTGAAATGTGTAGAGGTCACAGGTTGCTCGATTTCTTCACATTAAATTAAGTACTTTTGGTAGTTAAGGTGGATCCACATACCTGATGATTTGCATAAGCTGGAAGTCAGCACCGTCCTTACGAGAGCATGCTTTTACTCATGAACGGCTGGGAAGTGCAATGACTCTATTCAGAATAGGATGAGTTAAAGAGAAGGATTTAAATTGAACGTGTATCACTAATTGGACAGTCATTTGTGTTATTTTATAACTGGATTGGAACTCCTATTGAAGGTGGAGAGTCTCAGCTAAAAGATCGTTACTTGGCCACAAAAATAAATAAGAAATGATGGAATAGACCTATTTGAATATGCTTGCCAGATTTGATCAAATTTGGAAATCAGCTATTCTAGCCTCTGCCTCTGGTCTTCTACAGCTTTGGGCCTGTTACCTGTAGTCCTTGAGGCCATCAGGGTCGAACGGAACAAACAGTTGCTCCGGTTAAATTCGTGCTGGGCTTGATCCGACCAGACAAAGGGGAGGGATCATCAGTCATGTTCCCAATCCAACAAGATCCTTTGTTACCAAATCATTCACACGAGCAGCAAATTGCAGTAGTTCATAGATATGCCCAAACCAAATTCAACATAACTTGTGCGTGCACTTCCTGTCCGCTTAACTTCCAGTAACAAATTGTTCGATAACATGAAAGCGAGTGTAAGTGTTACATGATATGCTCTCTGTGTTAGGAACGCAAATCTTTAAAGAGAAAAATAGGGAAGAAAATAAGTAAATTTTTATGTGGAAAAACCCTTTGAAAATAAGAAAAAAATCATGGTGCCACACTAGGCAATCTTTCCACTATCAGTATTAGTATCGGCATTGCTATGACAAAAGATATTGCTTCAATATACAGCATGAATCTAGGCATATATAGTTATGATAAATTTTTTATATGTATGCCACTAGCAGCATTAAAATATTACATGTATGTCATTAGCAATAAAAGTTGTGCACTTAAATATTACTTTTCTCTCTTAGACTTCACAACTTTGTCACTGTGCACCTATATCGCATCCATTCGAGTTTCGATCAAACATAACAAGTGTAATGCCTTAAGTACATAAAACAAATGCGAGTTTCTTCTCTCCACTTGCTAAATTCGAAATTTTCTCAAATAGCTCAATTGGACACGAGAGATCGATGAGAAACATAAATATCATGGAGTTGCTCTTCTACAATAATTTACTAGACTGGTAGCATGGAAGAATGTATAAAGAGAAAAATTATAAAAGTAAAATGTGAAAATATCTTACTTCGATTATTTATAAGGTCTGAGCAGGTCTTATATTCACGTACGATGAGAAAAGCAAAAAAGCAAAGTGCTCAAATCAATCTCTTCCGCGTGTTCATCCACTAATGAAATCTCGTACGCCATCAAAATCATTCGGATTGGAAAAATGGATTCGTCCCACGCTCAGTCGTGTCCAATGGTCCCAACTGAAACGATTTATTTATGGACCGGCTCAGTGGATTTATTGAATCTTAGGTGAAGGTCGTACGTCAAAACTCAAAAGGCGCCACACGTTGCAGGTGCTAATTTAACTGCCCGAGCATGCAATTGACCATTGCGTCGTCGTCCAAGCCATTGTATCACATAAATATGCTTATGGTATATTGAACATACTTTGAGGTTCTTGGTGTCACTGCTGGAGTCGAATCATATCAAGTCAACCTCCATCGCTATTGATATTATGAGGGGGACTCTAAAAGTCCTCTCTGGACTGACTTCAGTGCTCGCAAACCATTCGCACTGCCTCCTGGAAGCTGCCATGGCAGTTTCCTCTGCAGTTTCCTCTGTTAAAACTTCCGAGTTGGTTCTTAAGACTTCCATATCAGTGGCACCTTCCTCTGCAGTTTCCTCCTTATAACTTCCGAGTTGGTTCTCAAAACTTCTCTATAACAGCCCTCACCCACTAGAGGAAGGGGCACGGCGATCTCTCACAACACATTCATTTGTTAAGCTCGTGATAAAGCAACTCAGGTTCGGTCTCTAGAGCGAAGGGAACAGGAAGGAAAATGGTGTTCAAGTTTGCCACCTTCGATCCCACCCAGGATCCCGATGATTTCAACCCGGCTTTTCCACCTACTCCATCATCGTCACCCTCAGCAACACTCTGTCAACCATGCGAATACACCTACACGTTCACCAAAACCGTAGTCAGCCGACTTGTTGCTGCCGGTGCTTCTCTTGTCTTAACAGCCCCCCCAGCTTCTGAATTTCACAATGATGAGATTCGAGACCGACACGCAGAGACGCCATTTTGTAGTATCAATTTGGATGTCCATCCAGAATTTCACCAAAGACAGCTTAAAGAGTTTACTCTGAAGGAGTTGAAGGTGGCTACCCAAAATTTCAGCAACACGAAACTTTTAGGCAGAGGTGGATTCGGCATCGTCTATAAAGGTCAATTAGCTGATGGTTCCCTAGTGGCAATCAAAAGATGCAGTAGAGGCAACGCTCAAGGTGTAAGAGAGTTCGAAAGAGAAGTAATGGTTGGTAGCATCATACCTCCACGTCACAATCTGCTTCCCATGCTCGGATTTTGCAGAACATCGAAATGCAGGGACTTATTGCTCGTCTCCCCTTTGATGATCAATAAAAGTGTGGACTACTGCTTGAGAGCGCAGCCCAAGACACGACCCCCGCTGGACTGGCTTACCCGCAGAAAAATAGCCCTGGGAGCTGCGAGAGGGCTGTCCCTTCTGCATGATCTGAACATTTTGCACCTAGATATCAAACCTTCAAACATTATGTTGGATGAGGAATTTGAGCCTCACATTGGAGACTTTGGGTTGGTCAAGTTCACCGATCGCAGGCATTGTAGATACTTGGTGGATGGCATCGAGGAAGCACCTGTACTTCCGACGAATGAATCCGAAGCAGGATCTGTCAATGAAGATTCCTATTCCACGTATGTGATATGTGGCACAGATGGATATTTGGCGCCAGAATATGCGAAGAGGGGGAAATTCTCGGTGAAGACCGACGTCTATGCATTTGGGGTGGTCCTTCTGCAACTCGTGACAGGACAAAAAGCGCGTTTACCTGCAGCGCGTGCAAAGGAGCAAGAGATAATGTTACCCGATTGGGTAAAGGGGCTTCTGGAAGAGCGTCGTGTAGAGATTCTGGTCGATCCCCATCTGCAGTGCGAGCATGACCGGGGGAGATAGAAAAAGTGATTAGGCTGGCTCTTTTGTGCACACATCCAGTCCCAAGAGAACGACCATCCGTGGCGGAAATAATCCAGATACTTGAAGGCCATAGCATCGAGGAGAGATGGGAGGAGCATCGTCGCTCGAAGGAGTATCGGATCCCATCATATCCACTTTCAACCCCTTACCGGAGTGGGGATTTCTCCTCTTGGTCACTCAATCCTGAAGAATTGTCGGGACCTAGATAACCTATTTTTGATGTAACGTTATAACCTGTTTTAAATGGATCGAGCTCTTACAAAAAAATATTGTAAGTGTTGGAGGCGGAACTTGATATGTCAGAGGAGAGGTTTCCTATGCTAAAGACCATCAGCCACCAGAGAAATGTCATCGCTTATAATGAGTAGAAATTATCCCCAGCGTGGACGAAACCTAACTGCCTAAGTTGTGATACACCGCAAATTCCGTTGTTTTTCCCTTTATTTTACTCTGGCTTCAATGAGACACCACCGTGGGTTCGATTCACATAGGGTGAATGGGGTGGCACGACCACTTTAAGAGAAGGACGAAGTCTCAGAGTAATCATATATAATAAAAGGCCAACAAAAGCAGGTCACGGTGTGTCAGAGCTGAATTTACACAAAAGCATGTCCTTAAACCATATACCTCCATCTTGCTCAAAAAAAAAAAACCATATACCTCCATAAAAATGAAATAGAACTACACAAATCTCTACGTCGATTCGATCCTCCTAAGCATCACGACGTAAGGAAACTGAACGTTAAAGGAAAGGAACAAACAAACGCATCTAAATGAGTGATGCTATACTCGTTAAGGGATTGAACGCTTATTATGAACATTTTGCGAGCATCACTTTCACTAAAAAATAAAAATAAAAATAAAAATAAAATCAATAAACCAGAACTGAATTTGCGACTCCTCTTCGCAACTCTATCCGGGAGAATTATCCTGACCCAGATAAACTTCTGCTGGTATGTAGATAGGCAAGAATAATATGGAGGGGCAGCAAAAAAAGAAATTCCCAATTGTTTAGGATTACTATCCGGAGTTTCTTATGTAAAAAGAAATATGATAAGGCGACAGCCAATTATTGACTTTTCACTCACCTAAAGGAAAGGCACTCCCACTAGTTTAGGATTTCTTGGAGTACTGTCCCGTGCTATTCCCCTTGTTTTCTCAATGAAGATATTACAGTTGAACGCTCAAGATCTTCTGCATCGAGCTAGGACTCATACGTCGCATTGAATTGAAAAATTCTTGATAGTTAAGTTCCATACGCGCACATGATGATTTGCATAAGCTTGAAGTCAACATTGTCCTTCCAAGGACGTTGCTATTATGAGTCGAATGGCTGGAAATGCATTGATTCGGATCCCAACAAGATGAGTTAGGAGAAAGAATGAGCATGAACATGTATCACTAATGGGTAAGTCACTTTTATTGCGTTACTGGATTGAAATTCCCACACAAGGCAGGGATTTTCAGCTAAAAGATATATCATACCTCTTTAAATATGCTTTTCAGTTTTGATCAAATCTAGAAACAGCTATTTTAGCTGCTGGTTTTTTCATCTTCCTTTTTGGCAAATATTACAAAAAACCTCCAAACTATGCTCACAGTAACACAAATATTCTCAATCTTTTTTGTATCTCAAAAAAAAAAAAAAAAACAGAAGTAATGATTGGTGGCATCATACCCTCACATCGCAATCTGCTTCCCATGCTCGGATATTGCAGTGCCCCAGGGCATTTGCTCGTCTACCCATTCATGATCAATATAAGTTTGGCATCATGCTTGAGTAAGCGAAATGGTAATCAACCCCCGCTGGCCTCCCCGCATAAAAATAGCCGTGAAAGCTGCGAGAGGGCTGTCCCATCTGCATGATCAGAACATAGTGCACCGAGATATCAAAGCTGCAAGCAGTATATGGATGGGGAATTTGAGCCTCACACTGGAGACTTTAGATTGGCCAAGCTCATCGATCGCTGTCACAGTGAAGACTGTGTGGATCTTATTGAGGAGGCACCCATACTTCCGAGGAACGAATCCAAAACAAGATCCGACAGTGAATTTTGTCTAAGTCATGACAGAGCTACGTGGCACAACAAGACATATTGCTGTTGGAGATTATAGGTTTGAGAGAGAAAAAGCGGTTACTTGAAGTATTACGCCAAGAAACGTCAAGTTTGGAACGTTTAATAGTGTTACCTCCAACGTAGGAAACCCTAGAGTCTTTATATGCAAGTTATTGGGCTCCGGCCCATATAAACCAAAATAACCATGCTTTCACCTATTGGGCTTGTATATGAACATATTATTTTGGACTATATTAACAATATATCCAACAATCTCCTCATATGTTCACCATGCAGCACAATCCAATAAGGTGGTTAGTGTAATGTTCAGACAAATATGAATCATCCATATTCAATCCAAAACAATCAACTCATATCGGTCAAAGAGTTTTCAGCAATAAAGTATTAAACGCAATCATCATATGCAATCTAAATAAGTGAATCATTCTTATTATAAATCTATTATGAGATCAATAAATCAAAATAATTATTAAAAGTTTTAGATTCAGTCTAAACTCATCAAAATTCCAACATAAATTTCAAACTCAGTTCACAATCAATAAATGCATAATAGTCAAGTATAAGTAGACTAGTCAAAATAATCCAAAGCCTTACAAATATAAGAAACAAGCATAATAATGTTCACAAAATATAAATAGCAAAATGCAAGTCTTAAGTAAATGGACTTCATCAAAATAGACAATAGCAGGTAAACTGTAAAGTCCCCTGACTAGGATCTCACTCATTAAGCTTTCTTCCATCTCTACCATCCCCTGTAGAATGTCAAATATGAATTTCTTATTATCATGAATTCAATCATTTGAATAAAAACTTAGCACCATTCTATCAGGCGAAGAAGAACATATATTGATGTCATAAAGCATCATAATATCATGTTCATAAGCATCAAGCCCGTTTCATAAATTATGAACAAGACCTAAACAATGTGATTTACAAAGAGCCAATAACTTAATTTTATTCGTAGGAGAATAATTATTATCTAGTTTAAAAGAACATGACCAATAGTCAAGTCACTTACAATGACCTAGTCATATAATATCAAGTATCAATTAAGAACAAGACCAGCGGGTTTTTTATGTAAACAATTGTTTTTATGTCTCAATTTGGAATGTCACGGTTATTGATTCCTTAAAGTCAAATAATCTAGCATCAAGTTTGGAATGAGATCATTTAACCAAAAGGATAGTCCAACCTAGTTGAATTGTATCATCAAGTTTGGAATGACACAAGTTTCCCCGATAGAACATTTGAATTAGGTTAAAGTCATCTTCATCAAGTTTGGAATAAGATAACTCACTCTTTTCAAATTAGTCAAAACCGGTGAACATCAATGAAACATATAAACTGTACTTATCATTATAGCCAATAAAGAAATATTCAATAATTCAAAACACACAACTAAAAGGTAAGTAAATGGTAGTTAAGATTTGTCTATATAGTCTTTAACCCCAGTTCCCCACTGTTTTGAATAATCGATCTTTAGGCATACTTTTGGTGAGAGCTATCTTATCCTTTGATCTCACATCGATCAAGGTGATAACTCATTGTTCTCTCAGATAATTCAACAACGCATGTCTCAGTCTCACATGTTTTCTCTTTGAATTAAAGAGAGCATTCTTGACGACTTGGACAGCTGCTTGATTATCATAGAATAAGCTTAAAAAATTAATCTTTAACCAAGTCAAAAGAATATCCATAATCAGATTCTTTATCTACTCTGCCTCTTCACCGACTGAGGCTAAAGCAAAAAGTTCCGATTCTATAGACGACAAAATGTAATACAAGTCTGTCATTTAGATTTCCAAGTAATAGTAACTCCACCCAAAGTGAATACATATCCACTAGTGGACTTACTATTTCAAATATCTGAACACCATAAGGCATCAGAATATCCATCCACAGCTGGAAGATAACCAGAATAATAGAGAGCATAATCTTTAGTACATTTAAGATATCTCATTAGCCTATCGAGGGCATCCTAATGCTCTTTACTAGGATTACTAGTAAAACGATTCAGTATACCAACTATAAAGGTTATGTCGGGTCTAGTGCAACTCATAGTATACATGAGACTACCAAGCAATTTCGAGTACTTTAACTAATCCACGCTGGTCCCTTCATTAGGATTCAGTCTATTATTATAATCACACAGTGTCTCGCTTGGTTTACACTTATCATATCCCCAAGTAGAAAGTAGCTGCTCAATATAATGAGTCTGGCTAAGGGAGATGACTTACCGGTTAAAGCTTACTTTCATACCAAGAATGGTATTAGCAATACCAAGATTTTTCATGTCAAATTCTTTAGCTAAAGTAGCTTTCATGTCACTCACTACAGAATGATTAGAATCAAGAATTAGCATGTCATCAACATACAAGCAAATAATGACTATCTTATTTGACATAGAACGATAGTAAATGCATTTATCTGAATAACTAGACTAAAAGCCATAACTCTTTACCACTTTGTCAAATTTAAGATGTCATATCTTAGGTGCTTGTTTAAGACCATATAGGGATTTATTCAATTTACAAACTTTTTCCTCAAGAACTTTCATAACATATCCTTCCGGTTGTTCCATGTAAATTTCCTCATTTAACTCCCCATTTAAGAAAGCCGTTTTTACATACATTTGATGCACTACAAAGTGTTCATTAGATGACAAAGTAAGAAGAATTCATATTGTTGATAGATGACACACATGTGAATAGACATCAAAATAGTCTATTCCACTCTATTGTTTATAGCATTTAGCTACTAAACGTATTTTGTATCTAACTATTAATCCATCACTATTTAGTTTCTTCTTCAACACCCATTTACAGCCTATAGCTTTAGCCATTTTTGGTAAATTTACTAGCTGCCAAGTGTGATTTTGTAGCAGAGAGCTCATTTCACCATCTATGACTTATGCCCATAATAGAAATTCCCTAGATCTCATTGGAGAATGGATTATCCTTAAGATGGTAAGCAACAAAATCATCACCAAAACTTTTGGGAATTCTCTCTCTTGTAGATACTTTAACTGGAATTGGTTCAATAGCCAACTGTATGGGATTAGTATCAGAAGGGCCTGCTTCAGATTCTACAGGAGATTCTGAAATCATATCTGTAGATCCAGAAACATTCAAACCTTAATCTCTGATAAACTTGTTTTCGAAGAACACTGCATTTATAGATTCTATCACTATATTATTAGACAGATCTAAAAACCTATTTACAGTACTATCTTCTGCACTACCTAGATATACACAAATAATGGTTCTAGATCTCACCTTAGGTTTCTTAGGATCTGGTATATTTACATAAGTAATACAGCCCCAAGTCTTAAGAATATCATATATACAATTGTGCTTATGCCATATCACATAAGGTGTCACGGATAACTTAGAGTGTGGCAACCTATTCAAGATGTGATTAGCAGTTAGAATTGCTTCTCCCCAGTAGGAGGACGGCATGCTAGCTATAAGTGACATAGAGTTTAACATTTCAATTAATGTTCTATTCTTACCTCAGCAACACCATTTGATTGGAGTGAATAAGGAGTAATGGTTTCAAATATTATACCTTCTGAAACACAAAATTCCTTGAACCTTGACATAGTATATTCTCCTCCTCTATCACTTATAAACATTTTAATTTTCAAATTAAGTTTATTTTCTACTCTAGACTTGAAAATCTTAAATTTTTCAAGAGTCTCATATTTCGATTTCAACAAATAGACATGACAATATATAGAAATATCATCTATGAATTTATTAGATATTTCTGTCCATCTGTAGTAATGTAATTTCTAAAGTCACAAATGTCAAAATGTATTAACTTAAGAAGTTGTGTGCTTTTAGAAACCAACTTAAAGGGTTTTCTAGTGATTTTAGCATGTGCACACACTTCACACTTATCAAATTGAATAGAAGTATCTGATGAAAAGTTGTGAGTTTTAGTTAAATGTTGCATTTTCCTATAATTCACATGTCCAAGTCTATTGTATAACAACTTTGGATCAATTAAAATAGAATTCACATGATTTATGCTATCAGTATTTAAACTCAACCTATACATACTATTAACCATGAATGCACAACCAAAATAGTATGAGTTAATTGATAAAGTTACTATACCATTCATAGTTGAAAAAGACATACCAACTTTATCAAGTAAACTCATAGATATCAAATTCTTTTTAAGTAAAGGTACTACTCTAACATGTTTCAGAGTTAGTAATTTACTTGAAGAAAGCACCAAATTTGTAGTTTCGGCATGAGTCACATTTGCCTCACCACCATTGCAATTTTCCATATTGTCTTTCACT
Organism: Eucalyptus sideroxylon; assembly: GCA_014182405.2. Taxonomy (NCBI): domain Eukaryota; kingdom Viridiplantae; phylum Streptophyta; class Magnoliopsida; order Myrtales; family Myrtaceae; genus Eucalyptus; species Eucalyptus sideroxylon. The sequence continues at coordinate 1,195,667 of CM024552.2, forward strand.
TCTGTGACCTCAATGAGTAAGTTATTGTCATTTGTAGCATGACAAGTAGCGCCACTATCCAACCACCACTCAAAAGAGACGCTAGCCTTTCCATTCTTCATCATTCCAATGAAGATTCGAGGCTCAAATCCTCTAATTAGCATATTGGCCTCACTTTTGTGGTGTGTCATTCTTTGGCATCTTCGGCAACTTACACTCTCCTGCCCAGTGACCCCACTTTCCACAGTTATGGCACTTGCCCTTCTTTTTCTTTTTGAAGATAGTCTTTTTGGCCTCTAACTGTAAAGATGATTCACCTTTTAGTAATTTGGACTTTTTTTTAGGTTTATTGGAGTATGAAACTAAGTTGGTAACTGACTTTTGTTGTTCCACTTGTTCCAAATTCTTCCTGGTAATATTTTGATTCTCAATGTGAATATTCCTCTTTAATTCATCCACTCCCATCTGTACCTTCAGTCTATGCATTTCAGTCTTGAAAGAACTCCATTCAATTGGTAGTTTGCTCAACACAAGACCAATAAAGAGATTATCGGACATAAAAGAACCGTGTAAAAGCAGATAGAATGCTCTCTCTTGGGCGATTTCCGCACTGTTCCTACGCTTTCGTCCGTTGCTGGTTCCGCTCTTGTTGACCGACGATTGGGCCCGTTCTTCCGCGACAAGACGCGCCTTCCTCAGCTCTTCAAACCCCTCTGCTTTGTAGCCTGGTACTTCTTCATTCCGTGGGCTTATTGCTGTGCGATGGATTAGGGTTTCTCCATTTTTGTCGCTCGATCTTGCTGTAATAGAGCCGGTAGTAGCTCGGGCCCGTTCAGGTGATGAAGGGCCGAGTAAACAAACCCAATCCCCTCCTGTTATTGAGGATCCCTCGGCGGTGGACAACCCTGGTAATGCACAGACTCGCAAGGCTTCGGCCCCTTCCTCTGGAACCGCGGGTGTGCGTCTGCAATCTGGTGTTGCGTGAGGTCGCATAAGCAGTTGGGGTAGGTCCAGGTCAAGGCGTAACAACTCTAGGGGTGGTTCGATTAAGCCTGCGAACCGCACCTGGGCAGCTGTTACAAGTGGTGCTACCAGGGGTTACGATCTTGAATACACTCCTATGCATTTTGACAGCGATCCTATTATTCACATGGATGAGTCTGACTTAGATGCTGCTGATCCTAAGCTATATGATTGCCTTGTCGGGTATTTCATAGGAAGGATCTTACCGTTTAAGGTTGTTGATGAGTCGCTTAAGAGAGCATGGGGTCATGCATTGCTTGAAGTGATGTCTAATGGCAGGGGCTTATTTCTGCTGCGGTTTGTTGATCCTGAGTTCAGGAGGAAAATATTAGAAGGTGGGACTGTTACTATCGCTAGAATCCTGCTGATACTCTAACAACGGAAACCGGGAATTGAGTTAAACAAAGACTCTCTTCAATCTGTGCCGGTTTGGGTTAGGTTGAGAAATCTTCCGTTCTCTTTCTGGTCTGCTCATTCTATTAGTAAGGTAGCTAGTGCTCTCGGGAAACCGCTTTACGTGGACCATAGAACGAAGCAGATGTCCATGCTTACCTTCACCCGTGTATGTGTGGAAATAACAGTGCAGCAGCTTGCCTATGAGTCTCTTAAGCTGGAACTTATGGGGAAACTGGTTGTTGTGGATGTGGAATATGAATGGAAGCCTTTAGCTTGCTTGAAGTGCAAAATTTGCGGGCACAAGTGCACTGATATAGTTAAAGAATTTGATCCAACCGTGCCGGTGGATGGAAATGATGAGACTGAGCTCGTTCAGGCCCCGATCAGAGAAGCGGTTCCTCAGATGGCAAAAGGTAAAGGGGTGGCTACTCATCCTACTTCAAGTAGGGAGGATTTGAATGATGCGCTCGGGGATCCGCAGATCTGTATCAAGTCTAATCAAATAGGTGAGACTAGTTCGCTGAAAACGAACCCGGGTCATGAATCATCTATGATCAATCCTGCTAACTGCGCCACTCTTGCTGAGTCTGCATCTGCTTCAGGAGACTTGGAATGGATACAGGTTAAGCGAAGGAATAAAAAGAAGAAAAAGAAAGCGGCGAAACAGGCTGCTGCTGCTGCTGCAGCAGCTGTCTCTTTCGGCCTATCCCCTCCTACCGAGGAAGGCCATGTGATGAAACGTAAGGATGTCTAGCCAGAGGAGCCTTCTGTGATCCCAGAACTTCTTGCGACAAAGCGGCTGTTCCTCTCGTTCTGTCAAAAGTTCGAGGAAATTTCGAATTCCGTATCGTGGTGAATCTAGCGATGATGAAGTTCAGTCGGTTGACAAGTCTACGCTAAAAAGGAAACCTCCTGCAAATGTCCCTAATCTTCAGAACCAGTTGCTGCATCTCCTTCCTGACCCCCCTCCTGCTGCGGCACCAAAAGCTTCGGCTACGGGCAGGAGGACCGCCAGGAAGAGGTAATCCTATTCCTTATTCTGTTTTTTGGATGATAATCGGCTTTTAGAATATTATAGGCATGCTTGATCCCCTTAGGCGGGCGGAAATCAGGCGTTTTGTTGCTATAAATAAATTGTGTTTCATTGGCCTCCTTGAGACCAAAGTGCTTGAGAATCTTTTTGAATCGGTCTCGTCCACCCTCATTAAGGGTTGGTATTAGCTTTCGAATTATGAGTTTTTGCCTCGTGGGAGGATCTGGGTTGGTTGGAATCCTGAGTTAGTCTCCTACTCTACTATTTCCATTAGTGATCAAGCGGTGCATGGCACGCTGAAGTTTAATAGTTCGGGGTTAAGTTGCTGTCTATCTGTTGTTTATGGGGAGCACACGTTTGCCCGCCGGCACCCTCTATGGGAAGACCTTTGCCATTATAGTGATATTTTCCAGAATTCTCTGTGGTTGGTTGCTGGCGATTTTAATGCAATTAAAGATCCTTCCGATCGCATTGGTTGTTCTACCAACTGGATTTCCTACTTTGATGATTTTCCCTAATGCTTGGCTCGTGTAGAACTTGTGGACCTCAGATATGTTGGGTGCCGTTTCACTTGGTCCACCTCATCTAGTGACGTGAGGAAAATGAGGAAGATCGATCGTGTTCTCGTCAACGGTGAGTGGAATCTTCAATTCTCTTACTTATAGGCCAATTTCCTTAATCCAGGGATATCAAATCATTGTCCTATGACTGTTAGAGTTTTGCAGCCCTCATATAAGAGGAAGCCTTTTAAATTATTCGACTTTTGGACTCACCATCTAGAGTTTAAGGCCATTGTCCAGCAGGCATGGGATAGTCCGGTTGCAGGCATATCCATGTACCAACTTGTATCGAAGCTTAAGAGAGTAAAGGCGCAGCTTAGATCTCTTAACCATGAGGCTTTCTCCGACATTTCAGTCAAGGTTGCTGAGGCTAGAGACGCTCTGAGAACTGCTCAGCTAGAGCTCCAGTTGAACCCGGCAAGCTCAATTCTTACTCAAGAAGAAAGGGAGTGTCGCCGTGTATTTGTTGATCTCAGATCTCAGGAAGAATCCTTCTATAGACAGAAGTCTAGGATTATATGGCTAAAAGAGGGTGATAGGAACACGAAGTTCTTTCACCAATCTATGAAGAGAAGGCACTTATTGAATCGCATCCTCTCTGTAAAAGACCCATCCGGAACCGTAATTACTGATCCAGTCTTGGTTCCTCAGGTGTTTATTAATTATTTTTTTGATTTGTTATCTCCGAAGGAAGGGCTGATCAGACCGTCCATTGATGAGGTGGGGCAGTATGTTCGCAAGACCCTATCCCAAGACCAATCAAGCTTCCTCAATATGCCGGTTTCTGATTCTGAAATCAAAAACACATTATTTTCGCTGGCAAAGGGCAAGGTCCCAGGTCCTTATGGTTTTTCCGTCGAATTCTACAAATATTGCTGGGATTCCGTTGGCTTTTCAGTGCTCGAATCAATGCATGACTTCTTCCACAACGATCGGCTCTTAAAAGAGGTAAATGCCACTACTCTAGCGCTTGTCCCTAAAGTGCCTAATGCTAGTGCGATAATGGACTATAGACCGATTGCATGTTGTAACACGATTTATAAGGTGATTGCGAAGATTTTAGCCAATAGAATAGCTGGGGTCCTTGGGGATTTGATTAGTCAGTCCCAGAATGCATTTGTTAAAGGCAGGAGAATGAGGGATAACATCATATTAGCTCAGGAATTGTTTGCAGGATTCCATCTAAACCCGTATTTGCCTAAGTGTGCGATAAAAGTTGACTTTCATAAGACTTATGATACTGTTGACTGGGATTTCTTAAAGCTGGGCCTTGAAGCGTTTCGGTTTCCTTCCCACTTTATAAAGCTCATTATGGTATGTGTTTGGACTCCGAAATTCTCTATATCCATCAATGGGGATCTTCACGGTTTTTTTCCGGGGGGTTAGAGGCCTAAGGCAAGGAGATCCAATGTCCCCATACCTATTCACGTTGGTAATGGAGGTGTTCTCCGGTATCTTGATTTCTCGCACCTCCAATCCAGATTTTAAATTCTAATGGAGATGCAAACAAGTTCAGCTCTCCCATTTGTTTTTCGTTGATGACGTTTTCCTATTCTGTCAAGCGGATTGGAAGTTGGTTGTTATGTTGAAAACAGGGCTTGATCTGTTCTCCTCTTGGAGTGGTTTGCTTCCTAACAAGCACAAGAGCGAGATTTTCATGGCTGGTGGTGATACTTCTATTCGGAATAGAATCCCTTGGGCCTTCGGATTTTAGGAGGGGAAATTTCCGGTCCGCTATCTTGGTGTACCGATTATCTCTTCTAGATTGAATAGAGCGGACTGCATAGCATTGACAGATCGCATTACCGCAAGATTCCAATCATGGACACATCGGTTTCTATCGTTTGCAGGTAGGCTGCAACTTATAAGATCTGTTCTTCATTCCGTCCAAGCATTCTGGACGAGCGTTTTTTCTCTTCCATCCTCGGTCCTAACGGATATTGAGCGGATAATGAGGCAATTCTTATGGAAAGGTACATCACTAGGTCGGGGTGGCGCCAAAGTGGCTTGGGAAGATGTTTGTTGTCTGAAAGCCGAAGGGGGCCTCGGCATTCGGAATATAAGGGAGCGCAATAGGGCTTCTATGGTTAAATATATATGGATCCTATTCTACGATAAAGAATCCTTGTGGTGCCAATGGGTTCATTCGGTTTTCCTAAAGAAGAAAAATTTCTGGATTGCCGCTCAGCCAAGGACTTGCTCCTGGACGTGGAAGAAGATTCTCCATCTTAGGCCCTTTTTTCGCCTATCTTTCAGGTGGGTGATTGGCAATGGGTACTCCATCTCGCTGTGGCATGACTATTGGCTTCCGTGTGGTCCTTTGAATGGATTCATCCCTATCTCTTTTAGGGATAGAGTTTGCCTACCGAATTATGCAGTGGTAGCTGATCTCTACTCCCCGGTAGGTATTGCATTCAGAAATCTTCTGGAAAGATGGTCGATTGCTTTGCCGCCGCTATCCTCTGTGCAGGACAAATTTATTTGGTGCTACGATTCCTCCGGTACGTACTCGGTTGCCTCGGCATGGGAATCCATCAGGGTCAAGAGAAACCCGGTCAAATGGGCCTCTCTCATTTGGGATAACGCCCTTGCTCTGCGATATCAGTTTATATTGTGGCTTATAACAAAAAACCGCCTTCCTACTCAGGCGATGCTTCTATCTCATGGCAGAATAGACTACAGTCTTTGTGCCTTTTGCAATGAAGTTCCAGACTATGTTGATCATCTTTTCTTCGGTTGTCGCACCTTGGCACCTCTGGTCTTCTTTTGGGCCGCCAGGTGTAACCTCTCGTGGAAGAATAGAAGCTGGAAGGATCTCATTTTCTGGGCTATGAAGTTCTTTAGTGAAAGGATTTCTATCACAGGATTGTTCGATTCTCTTTCGGAGCTTTGTGTCATCTAATTTGGAAGAAGAGGAATGCTGCTATTTTATGGAGTGAAGCAATAGCCATTCCTGCAATTAAAAATCACCTTATTAAGGCGGTCAGAGACAAAGCTATTTCTTTCTCCAATGTTCCTCCATCTCCGAGGAACAAAAGGCTTCAAAGGTGCTGGGGATTCGATCCGGTGGTCTTCTCTACTCGTTGATCTTGTTTCCGCTCGCCTCTGTTCTGGTTTCTCCGTTCTTAGCCTTTGTATGTTCAGTTCGGAGGGTCTCTGTGGGTTGTATGGTGCTTCACCATTGCCTTCGCTTGCTGTTTTCCTTAGCTTATGTTCTTGCTCGTTTTACATCGGTTCCCCTCCACTCTTATGTTATGAGAGTGTAGGTTATGGACCCGATCTTTTGTAATTTTCCAAGCTCCTTATATTCTCAAATAGAGAGATTATCGAACATATCAGAGTTATCATCTTTCAGCTTGTTCCTCATGTTCTCAAATTCAACTAACTGAGAGGTAATGCTAGAATTCATAGTGAATTTAAAGTCAAAAAATTTCTCCCCTAGGAGAGTTTTAGAGAGTCCCTCTTGTTTTTGTGATCCCATATCTCTTTCGCCGTCTTATACTCACTATAAGTCATAGCCAAATTAGAATTTAATGAGTTCAACAAGTAATCTCTTTAAAAATCATCATTTTTGTTCCATTGATATCCATCCACATCTTCAGTGGTAAATGCAAAATTACTTAATACAGTATAAAAATATGTCACGTTATTTCATGCCAAATTGAACATGTAATTTCCAACCATGAAATTCAGTAACATCAAATGATTGCAACTTTATAATATCATAAGAACTACGCTTTGCCATTTTAATCAGAGCAAAGTGTTAGAAAGAGTGCACCTTGGAGCCCTCAGAGCCATAACCTTGATCAAACTACTCTGTAGTGATGGAATTTGCCAAAAAAAAAACTCCAAAAATGAATCTGGAGCGCCCAAAAACCTTAAGATGGACTGCCCTTGTCGCTAAAACTCATTGGAACTTCCAAGTGTCGTAACTTCTCCGTCCGCCCTCCGATTGATGCGAGTGACCACTCAAAACGTTCATATCGATGAGTAGATCAAAGCCCAAGTGGTTTCACTCTCTAAAATTGGCTATAATTTTTGGATTTTTGAATCAAAGATTTCGGTCACCTGAATCTTCAAACTCAGATCTCGGCCAATACCACCATCGAAATTGAAAGTAAATTACACTTGTGAGTTCATCTTGACGAAATCTTCAAGAAGACAACTCACTCACTCAAATCCAACACACGAACATAATACTTCGAAATTTTTTGAAGTTATAGAATTGAGAAAGAAGAAGTGGTTGCTTGAAGTATGAAACGTCAAGTTTGGAACACTCAACAATATTACCTCCAGCGTAGGGAAACCTAGAGTTTTTATATGCAAGTTATTGGGTTCTGGCCCATATGGACCCAAATAACCATGCTTTCACCTATTAGACTTGTATACGAACATATTATTTTAGACTATATTAACAATATATCCAACAATTGCACTAGAGTATCATTGTGCCAGGAAATGCTTGGTAAGGACAAATGTCTTTGCTTTTGGTATAATGCTTCTGGAACTCGTGACCGAACAAAAAGCTTTTGATCCTGGAAGGCTTGCCGTGATGTTACTCGATTGGGTAAAAGGGCTTCTGGTAGAGCGTGGGTGAAAAACTCTAGTGGATCCCGATCTGCAGGGTGCATATGACGAGGAGGACAGAGAAAGTGATCCAGCTGGCTCTTTTGTGCACACAATCAGTCCCAAGAGAACGACTATCCATGGCACAAGTAGTCCGAATTCTCAAAGGCCATAGCATCAAGGAGAGATAGGGAGGAGTATCAGACGAGGGAGCCAAATTGGCAATTAAAGCGATAAAAAGTGATTGGATTGTGGTGGACTCCACTTCACGTGTTAGAGCTGAAGAATTATCCAAACCTAGATAGTCTATTTGTTGATGCAACAACCTGGCCCCTTCTAAACAGCGCAGACTCCTGCAATGAGTGTTCTGACTAGTGAACGTGGATCTTATCATATATTTTTAAACAAGTCTTCCTACCACTGCGGAATTTGTGAACTATGACAAGAGATATATCATCGCTTATAATGAGATATTATTACCAACAATGACATCATTTACCTACCTGAGTAGCGAGACACCACCAATTCTATTGTTTTTCTACATATATATAAAACTTTATGGAAAACTCAGCCATGGTAAGGATGTTGTACATTACTCTATTGTTGACACCTCAATTTTAATTAGGTTAATTTTATTTTATTAAGTTTTTATTTTATTTTGTCATTTCGGATAAATAAGATAATTAAAAAAAAAAAACCAAAAACAAACAAAACAAAGCAAAAGCAGAAAATTGGCAGCCCCCTCTTTTTCTCCCTTTTCGCCGGCCCAAGCCCAGTTTTTTTTTTCTCGGCCCGGCCCCTCTCTTCCTTCTTCTTCCTTCTTCTTCTTCCTTACGCCTTCCTTCTCCGCCTCTGTACTTCACGCGCACAGGAGACGACGACGCACGCAAAGGACGGCCTACGGCCGAGGGGAGTAGGCCGACGTCGGCTAAAGAAGATAAGATCGCGAACGCCATCATTGCCGAGCATGCTTCGCTGGATGAGCTCGGATGGGACGCCGGTTCGGCCACGGGGGTCCGGTCGGCAAGCCAAAGACCGGCGGCCGAGCCTCTCCGTCGACCGGACCTCCTCGCCTATAAATAGCGGAGCATTTCCGTCGTTGAGACGGCACGCCAGAAGATCGCGAGCTTGGAAACTCCCTCCTGAGAGACTTCGGAGGAGGTTGAAGAGCGAGCGAGAGGACGAGAGCGGGTCGTGAGCTTAAACGACCTCCCACCGAGAGACATCGGGGGAGGCCGGCGGCAAGCGAACCCGGAGAGAGAGAGAGGGCTAGATCTAAGGGTGAAGAAGGAAGTCGAGGCTGAGATCTAGGGTTTCGGAGAAAGAAGGAGGCTGTCAACGAGGGCTTTCTCGCCGTGCGCAGTACCGGACGCCTGGCCCGGCTGTCAACGAGACCTAGGGTTCGTTCTTCTTCTTGGTCTGTTCTGGGTTCGTCCGGTCGGGATTCGTGGCCGCTGGCTTCACGCAAGTTCCGGCCCCGACCATCCGTTGTCTCCCTCCCTAGTCTCCACCGTTCGTCCGCTCGGAACCTCGTCACGATTCCGACCCCGAATGGACTCAATCCTGCCCCTATCAGCCGGAGTCCTCCAGGCGTTCGACGAAAATCCCCCACACGAGTACCACGGTTGAATCTGCAGACCAGCGGCGACGGACGGCGATGGACGGCATAGACGGCCACGATAGCCGACGAGGCGCAACCCAAAGGCGGTGCCGGCGGAGGCCCGAGCTTAGATTGAGACAAGCTCGGCCGCCTCCGCCGCAAGCGACGACGAACCCGAGGGCTCCAGAAAGCCGAATCGCGAAGGAGAAGCTGGACCGAATGTCGGGCGTGGGTCGCGGCCGGGTAGGGTTCCGTTGAAGTCGGGTCACGGCTGCAAGCCGGGTCGGCAAAAGGGAAGACGGGTCGAAGTCGGGCGGATCCGGGTTGACAACCGGGTAGGGTTTCCGCCTGGTTTGTTTTTGTTCACGTGGGCCGGGTAGCTGTTGGGCTAGGATTGTTTTTTATGAAATCAGGTCAAAATGGACTTGGGCTTTTACATTTAAAATGAAAAACAGCCAAAAAAATCCGAGTCGGGCCCGCGTTGCGGGCCCATCTGCGAGCAGGTCGCCGGCCTAGGTCGGTCCCACTCAGAACCCGACCCGGTTCAATTTTTATAATATATAATTATATAAAATAATATTTTAATAAAAATGAAAAAAAAAAAAAATCCGAGTCGGGCCCGAATGGATGACCCGGGTCGGACCCAACCTGGGGATCCGACCCGGTTCGTTTTTTACATTATAATATAATATAATATTTCAAAAATAATGAAAAATAATTTATTTTCCAAAAATATTTAAAAAATATTTTATTTTCCAAAAAATCAAAAAATCAAAAAATATTCCATATTTTCCAAAAAATGCCAAAAATCCAAAAAGGTCAAAATTTCATGAAAAAAGCCAAAAAAATTCATAAAAATCCAAAAAGACTTGTATTTTTCCAAAAATACCAAAAATCCAAAAAAAAAAATCCCTTTTGTGTCCAAAAAAATTAGAAAATGGCTCAAAAAAAGAGCACGTTTTTCCTCTCAAAAATGCATGGAAAACCCCTCGAACATCCAAAAAACCTCAGGGTTTAAACAAGATTAGGTACCGAAAGGGCATTAGTGATTAACTAGTGTAATCAAGTCCCCGATCCTAATTTCTCTGGTTGCGCGCAGAGTGAGTATTTCTCCCGATACTTCACTTGGGTTTCTAATCAACCCACCCCAAATCGATTAGTGGCGACTCCATTTTAAAATTTGATTTACAGGTTAAAAAATTGAACCATTAAGTCATGAATTGGTGGACTTGGGAGAGTCCGGGCTTAACTAAATTTAGCGAGCCATTAGCCTCCTTAGGCGCTCGTACCCAATTGCGGGCGTCGCTAAAAAAGAGGTCGCGACAGCTTGGCGACTCCACTGGGGAATTTGAGGACTTAGGCCATTTTATCTTTGTTTAAACGCTTGGCTGACTTGGGTTTTTTTTCTTTTGTGCAGGGTAATGGCTTAAAGTTTTTTTATTCTATCAAAATAAAATGTTTTGTGATTATAAACTGCTGTGCATGCTTTACTGTTTTAAACACTACACATGGCACACACAACCCGGCCACCGGACCTGGGCTGCCATAGGATTTCTAGGATGGTGTTAGGAAAGATACAACCTCGAACGCGAGACTGCGATGTAGAGGTTGCCTTTCTTTTCCCCGAATTTCTTAGCCAAGGTTAAGGGGGTATGCTGCTAACGCGAGACTGCGATTGGCGGATACCTTTTTAATTTCATCAAGCCTTCTGAGTTAGAAATCGAGCTGCACGTCCCATGCGCATGTCTTTGTGCTTGCCATTTTTCTTTAAAAGCAAAGTGATTTCTTTACTTTTATTCAGTCTTTTTATTTGGCCCATGGCAATGTAGGATAAGCTTTTCAACTCCCAGTTTATATGTGATGGGGAAAGACGATATCCAGTTCATTCCTGCTCCCAAGGCGGAGCTCTTCAGATGGTAGGGTCAATTAGATCAGTTTGCCCAGGAGCGCATGAAGGCCAAAATTGGTCATCTCCTATCGTTGATCCAAATCACTGTTCGTCCTGAAGTCATACAAGCCATGGCACATTTTTGGTGCCCGAAGACAATTACTTTTATATTCGGTAGGTTTGAGCTAACCCCAACCCTGGAAGAATACAGCATCATCACTGGAATGCCTCTTGAGAAAAAGCTTGTCAAGCCATCGATAGGCGCCCTCCCATGGCGCAGGTTAGCACGACTTTTAGGAACTGAAATCCATGTCATGAGACAAATTCTTGAAGGCAACCATAATACCTGCCCACTAGAATTTATGAATGCATGTTTCCAAAATCAGCCTATGACCAAGAAAAGTGAGATTTTCCTCCTAGCTTTTTTCGGGCTCATCATCTTCCCCCATCAAAGAAATGCCATAACTCCCAAGATGGCATGGATAGTTGATCAGATCTTAAGAGGGGGGAATTATGTCAACATGATTTTAACTGAAACATTCTTGTCTTTTAATCGTTTTAAAGACAACTCGGAGAAAATCATGCGAGCCTCTCTTGAAATTTTACAAGTCTAGTTCTTTTCTCACCTAAGCGAATTTCGAGACTTCATGCGATCGCCTGAAACAAATGCTTTTGAAAATCCATTACAAAAATTTATAGTTTTAGGACCGTACATTCCCAATCAAAGCTGTTTAAATTGGGTAAGCTTCCTAAGAAACCCAGCTCCTGAGGCATTCCAATGGTGTGCTGGTTGGTTCCATGAAAAGAGGGCCCGCTTTGCTTACATGCGCACCCGCCCAATTCCGTTGCTCGGTCTCACCGGCGCCATTCCATACTACCCGTATCGGGTAGCACGACAATATGGAGCCCTTCAGGAGATCCCACCGCCTTTCAAGATGATGGTCCCTCCAGTTCTTTTCAACACAAGCCGTGACTATGAATTCGAAATTTCTACCGCTGAGGAAACTTGGGACAAGTGCCATCGTAAAAGGATTGTGATACCTGAAGGGCTTGAGGGAGAAGAAAAAGCCCACCATGCCTCAAAGTCCTACATCCACAACCATTGTATCCTAACAAGATGGAAGCCATTAGTCCCTCACTCAATTTGCGAGAGCAGCCAGCACGAGCAAGTAGAGCTCATGGAGAGAGATTTGGGAATGAACTGGATGCACACCTCAAAACCAGTTCAAGGAAGTAGGCGTCCTTGCAAGAACAAGGCTCCCCGTCGCATATAAATTAGCAATCATGTACCCCTTAGTATAAATAGTGTGAAAGTTTTGTCCCATTGTTTAGGGACTCTTGTTTAATATCTAGTATTTCATCCTGTCTTTTCAATTTCAAGTTCTAGATGTTAGGAGTTGGCAGTCTATAAACCCTCTTTTAATAAATAAAAAAGCAGTTAAACCATTGACATGGGTCAATCTTTGTTTACTTTCGTGCTCATTCATTGTTTTCACAACAAACAGGTAATTATGAATCACTGGCCACCAATCGCTCGTGATTGGCCTCATGCAATAGGACCCGATCAAAATGATGTACAAAATCGTCTCATTAACATTGAAGACGACGTAGGACAGATGTCCATTGTCCTTCAACAACTCTCGAGACAAATGAAATCCACTCAAGCTGAGCCCAACTCTATAGTTGTCTCAAACACCGTCATGATGCCCGCAAATTTGCCAGAAAATAGCCAGTACCATAGACAGTTTGAAAGGATCATGAAAAAGTTAAACCAGCTGCAAAAGCGGAATCCCATGGACCTGTCCAATTACGCCGGCATTGAGATCCCTGAAAAATTCAAAGCACCTGAATGCGAAAGGTATGCTAATACCTCCAGCCCAGAGACCTACTTGTAGGCTTACCTGGTTCGAAGGATGATTCAATCGTACCAATCGAACTTAACTGGCCCTGCCTTGCGATGGTACATTGTTAGGAAGATTAGTCCCCTTAAAACCTGGAGGGAATTAATTCATGTTTTCCATCAAGAATACGATATTGACATCACCCCTGACATCACCTTGCCCTACGAAGAGCCAATGATCGCGGAGCACGAGGAGCTGTTAGCCGCTGAGATAGGAAAGGAGCATGTCAATGAAGCCTTGCATGATAAATGGGCAGTTGAGCAACATCCTGTTACTGGAAAATTTCCCACTAGGAAAGGCAATGAGCCTTTGTACGATGTCAAAGACACAGAGTCTGTTCAAGAGTGGGGCACAACGTGACAACTCCCCAAGCTTACTCCAAGAGCTAGGGTCCAAAGAATACCAACCCCTATCAACCTAGAAAGTGAATCAGACAGTGAAACTCTAATGTCTCTCACTTCCCTTGACAGAATCAAGTTAGCAAAACGAAGGGCCTTACTCAAAAAGTCTGGACTAGAAGCCAAGAAAAGAAAACCCAAGCAAATAGATTCAGCATCTACCGACGAGCCACCACACCAAAGCTTTGAACATTCCCAATAATACAACTTTGAAGGCCACCACCCTCTAGAGTACAATCCTGAAGACTTCCCGGCCCTAGAATACAATCCCAAGGACTTCCAGCGTTATTTCGACAACGAAACTGACGATTCATCGTATAACTGTTTCCTACTCTCATCCGGAGATGAAGGCCCGTCAGAAGAAGAAGCATTCGTCTTTATCCGCTATGATCCTAACGAAGTACTAAGCTTGTCCTCTGACCATGAGGATAGCTTCAATACTTTATCCTCATTCGGAAATTTTGACCAAGAAGAAAGCAATGGGGTAATCTCGGTAGAATCCAGCTTCCCTGAAATAGAAAAATTCGCCACTACAACATATATGCAGTGGGAAAATCAGTGGCCTAACCAAGATATATCAAGCTCGTCTTACGCTCATAAGATCACGACCCCTGGAGAGATGTGGATACCTGATTTCCGTAAGTATAATGACACAACTTGTCCCGTGGCTCATTTGCAATATCTCCATGCGGAAATGAGTCGGTACTATGGCCCGATGTCGTTCACAACTCAGGCATTCCAAGAAGCTCTTATGGGGTCTGCATTGCAATGGTTCATCACAGCAAATATTTATCTCCTAAAGGATTGGAATGAGCTGACTTCCACATTCTTGCATCAGTACCAAAGCCAGATCGGAACTGAATTGCCATGTGAGAGTTTGGCTCACTTCACAAGAAGACCAATGGAGGATTTCCAAGCATATGCAGGGAGGTGGAGAGCTTTCATGATGCAAACCTGCCCTCAATTGGCTGAAGAGGAGTTAATGAAGCAGTTCATAGAAGCTTTGTCCCGCAAGCATCGTTTCGTTGGCTGCATGGGTTACGCTTCCATAGCTTCAGCGAGGTAGTCATCGCATGCGAATACTTCGAGTCTACTGAAGGCAAGGAATTCAAGCACGCTTAGCTTCAAGACCAGCACTATCAAAGCGCTCCTTTACACAGGGGTTTTCACGAGTTTTACTTGTTTCTATAATTTCATGTTTCTTATTTTGTCTAGTGTGCTACTATTGTATTTTCCATTCCAAGTACTCTATTGTACAGTTATAATATTTTGAGAGCATGAGGTAGTACTCCAAACTAGCCCGGTGATGTTATCCAACCATGAAAAGAAAATATCATCCAAGGAGAATACTGAGGGCTGGGCTTACTCATGCTTTTTCTCCCCCAAAGACGTATTTTGAAAATATTTCATCACCCAAAAGCTTTTGTTAAAACAAGATGATAAATTTAACCGTGTTTGTCTTTCTGACTCATTCGCTTCATGTCTCAGAAGATCATTCCCACCCCCTTTGACTTAGTGTGACGGGGGCATTTGAAGCAAACGCATCGACAAACTCGCCAAATTCAAAGACACCTGCCAAGAAAACGGGGGCAAATAGAAATAATCATCCTACACCAAAAGAGGGTAAGTTTTATTCTCTGAATATAATTTGGAAATGATGTCCTCTCTCTTCTATTTACAGGATACAAAAGATGAAACGTAATAGGTACAGGCATAGAGTTGAGATCAAAGCATTCATGACATGCCTCACTCTTGCCCAGCTCCATCCTAAGCCAAAGGACCATCTTGTCGCACGACGCGCCCAAATGGCTAGATGTTACAGTATCAACTTGAACATAAGGAAGGAAGTCCTCCTCTTCCTTTTAAGTGAGTACTGTCAACAGGGAGAAAATCTAGACGGTCAAGGCGATCTATGGCCCCACACCTTGGACAATGACTTTGGAATCTAGAAAACTTCACTCCAGACACATGTTCTTCCAAGGAGTAGTTACCATCACAAGGCTTGGGATTTTGATCTCAGATTCCATAGAAGCTTGAGGTACATGACTTTGCTCAATGCTGTTAATGATGCTATAGTTAAAGACAAAAGAAGAAATTCCACAGAAGGAAGGCGTTGAAGATGAATCAACGACCAGCAATCATGCATATGTGGCCACAAATGAGGAAGGCCAATTGAAGGAAACATTGAACTATGCCAAGATAAAGAGGCCATCATCGACATTCAAATATCTTTAGGAGCTAGCACAGACAAACTCTGGGGAAGGGTAATTTGGTATCGTTTCCAATACTCCCACTATCTGAACCCACTTTTGACGTATTTTCCCTATTTGACAGGGAGTATCACAACTCGAGACCAAACTCAATGGTTAGGTTTGGCAAGTCAATATTGGCCAAGCTAGTTTGTGGAAATGACCCACATCAAATTTACCTGGCTTCGTGTAAAAAGACGTGTCATCTAGGAGCCAATTCAGAGAATAATTGACCTAACGAAGCAAGGGACATAGGACTTCGTGTCCCCTCTCACTTCAGGTTCACCCCCAATCATCCGCAAACCAGTGAAGGGTAAAGTTGTATCGCTTCCAGTTATTCGACTCTGGAAAGAATTCATGACTAACACATTCCCTCTTGTTTGTTGTAGGATCACTTGACTATCAAAAGCAATGATAACGAATCAATGAGAAGCATGTCTTGTTTGTTGTAGGATCACTTGACTATCAAAAGCAATGATAACGAATCAATGAGAAGCATGTCTTGTTTGTTGCAGGATCACCTGACTGTCAAAAGCAAAGATAACAAATCAATGAGAGGCATGACAAACTCTCCCAAGCAAAATGGCGTCTCAAGTATTGCCAAAGCAAATGACAGAGATCCTTCAGGCCTCAATTCACCTTTAATTTTGGCCCTATTGATTGATCCATTTTCATTTTCTCTTTTGCAGGGGCAAAAACAGAGATGCCCGATCAGATCCCCAACCTCGGCTGATCCTTCGTGTGTCATATCCCTAACCAATAGGAGCAATCTATCGACACTCATTTGTGAATAACCCTTTGTAAATAACTCTTTTGATATTCAAATTTCAACACATTTGTGAATACCATTTCACCAAGCAAGCACCCTTAAAGCTGTTAATAAGTCTTTCTTGAGTAAAAACCATTCATTTCGAAAGTACAAACTCTTTCGCATCATATGCTGCATGCCTTTTCCAAATGGATTTCGCATGATGATTTTGTCTGTCTAAATCGCTGATTCCATTAGGATTATTAGAATAGACGACTAAATGAAGAATACAAGATTAATCGAGCATGCTAGATGAGGCGCATCAGAATGATGAAAGGCAAGCCATATCCTACACACAGTCCCCTATCTATACACTTGTGAGATGAGTGCAAAAGATTCCATGACTGCAGGGTAAAGAGTTCTCTCGCGAATAGTACGATAACCAAAGCAGTGAGAGGCATTTCATTGCTCACCCCTTTGAGCTCCTTACACTGGTGAAATTTCTGTCCTACCCCCGTCAAAGAACCACCCCACACTGGGGCAGATCGAAGGCGAAACAGCATCACTAGGTGAGAAGAGAGATAGAAATTTTCTTGCTTGCACTTGTATCAATCTTTGAGTGTCTTTATTGCATATGAACACTCGCGTTAATTTAAGTGCCCTAGAGTCGTGAAGAGCAATTCTTTATTTACGCACTTGTATCCATAGTACAACTCAATTGAGTCTGTAAATTCACCCCCACATGGAGGCAAAGTAGAAGCCATTGTCGTTTGAGCAACATAATCAAGAGTGCCAACAAAAGATGAAGACTCCATAGTCTAACAAAGGCGTTTGCTTGAACTTGCCAAAGATCGATTCCTCAAGCAACAAGAGTAAAAACTGGGGCATAAAAAAGCAGTGTACCTGGTAAAAGTAAGGTCAATGCCCATGAATGAAAAATTGAGATGAGAAATAGGGGCATGAAAAAAAAGCAAAGTGTGCCTGGTAAAAGCAAGGCCGATGCCCCAAAAAAAAAAAAAATACAGCCATTTGTATTCCCAAGAGGAATTGTTGTTCAATTGATACAACCTCCATCTGACCATGAAGAAAGACTAGTGACAAATGCCAAGACAATCACCAACTCTCACCCTCTTACATGTGAGCCAAGACTACGTTACATTCCCATTGTAAAAGTCTCTTCAGACTAGGGGCACTTCAATTAACGTAGGATTTCATGTGTACATAAGCATCGCTCGAAGAAGTACGAGCAAGATTACTCTATCTCTTTTCGCAGGATTCTTGACTTATAAATCCGGAGATGATCGTGTAGCATTTTTGTCCATCGGCTTCAACCTCAACGATCCCATTTGATGAGCTATTGACCAAGTCTTCATCACAATTTCAACAAAGACCTCTGACATTGGTAAAGTCGTACCACTTGCGAGAATACTCAGACCCCTGCTGACATGATGACAGTGAGATAATGTGGTCCTTATAAATCCTGCATTAATGGTCAGGATAGCCTTTTCCATGAGAGTGAGCGGAAAGTCCTTTCAGACTGAAAGTCCCTCATCTGGCATGCTCAAGACATCTATATTCCAAATAAAGGTTGTCTTTCAAAATCTTCCCCAGTGGAACTCAGATGATGCAAAACTGACAAAATTGTCATGCATTAATCTCATTTGAACTCATGAATTTACAACACATACAATCATGTGTGTATATTGTGCAAATAGCAAACATACTCTCAGAGATCAGAGATATTGCCAGGTAAGCATATTCCTATCCCCTTGTCTTTGAGTACCCACCACTTGCCGGGTACTCCCTCTTAACGACACTTGACCTGTCCGAGTTGTCCTTAGAGTATTTATACTTGCGACTGTCCAGGTATCCCTTTATTTTTAGGTACCTCCCACTGTCTAGGTACCCTCCTATCGACACTCGACCTGTTCGAGTCATCTTCGGAATTTAGACGCTTGAGACAAACCAAGTATCCCATCATCCATGAGTGTTCATCATCATCTGGGTACTCCCTCTTATCGACACTCGACCTGTTCGAGTTGTCCCTAGAGTATTGATGCTTGCAACTGTCTAAGTATCTCATTGACTTTGAGTACCGGCCACCGTTCGGATACTCCCTTTTCCTGACACTCGACCTATTCGAGTTGTCCCCAGAATATTGATACTTGTGACTAACCACGTATCCCTTTATCATTGAATACCTACTGCTGTCTAGGTATCCCTACTGTTTTTGAGTACCGGCCACCATTCGGATACTCCCTTTTCCTAACACTCGACCTATTCGAGTTGTCCCTAGAGTATTGATACTTGTGACTGACCGAGTATCCCTTTATCATTGAATACCTACTGTTGTCTAGGTACCCCTACTGTTTTTGAGTACCGGCCACCGTTCAGGTACTCCCTCTTATCGACACTCGACCTGTTCAAGTTGTCCCTAGAGTATTGATGCTTGCAACTGTCTAAGTATCTCATTGACTTTGAGTACCGGCCACCGTTCGGATACTCCCTTTTCCTGACACTCGACCTATTCAAGTTGTCCCCAGAATATTGATACTTGTGACTAACCAAGTATCCTTTTATCATTGAATACCTACTACTGTCTAGGTATCCTTATTGTCTTTGAGTACCGGCCACCGTTTGGATACTCCCTTTTCCTGACACCTGACCTATTCGAGTTGTCCCTAGAGTATTGATACTAGTGACTGATCAAGTATCCCTTTATCGTTGAATACCTACTGCTGTCTAGGTATCCCCATATCATCAAGTACCCACTACCGTCCAGGTATGTTTTCTAACACTTGGACCAGCCTGAGTGGTCCCAGATCATATCATTAAATACTTGTGTTCATCCAAGCATTCGAGTACTTTGTACACCTGCGGTTACCCAAGTGTTTCAGCCCTTTTGATTGCCTGCGGCCATCCAGGTAAGCCTTGTGCTACATTCAAATTTATGTTACCAGGAGATGGGAGACCTTCACGAATATGCGGGGTACGTCCTCGATATTCCCATTTACCAGGAGGTGAGAGACCTTCACGAATATAAGAGGCACGTCCTCAATATTCCCAATTACCAGGAGGTGAGAGACCTTCATGAATATCCCAGGTACGTCCTCGATATTCCCAATTACCAGAAGGTGCGAGACCTTCCTGAATATGCGAGGTACGTCCTCGATATTCCCCTTTACCAGGAGGTGAGAGACCTTCACGAATATAAGAGGCACGTCCTCAATATTCCCAATTACCAGGAGGTGAGAGACCTTCATGAATATCCCAGATACATCCTCGATATTCCCAATTACCAGGTGGTGAGAGACCTTCATGAATATCCCAGGTACGTCCTCGATATTCCCCTTTACCAGGAGGTGAGAGACCTTCACGAATATGCGAGGCACGTCCTCGATATTCCCAATTACCAGGAGGTGAGAGACCTTCACGAGTATCTCAAGTACGTCCTCAATATTTCCAATTACCAGGAGGTGAGAGACCTTCACAAATATATGAGACACGTCCTCGATATTCCAACTACCAGGAGGTGAGAGACTTTCACGAATATGCGAGATCCATCCTCAATATTCCCACTACCAGGAGGTGAGAGACCTTCACGAATATCCCAAGTATGTCATCGATATTTCCCAATTGCCAGGAGGTGGGACACCTTCACAAATATCCAAGGCATGTTCTCAGTATTTTCAATTACCAAGTACCCCTTCGATACCTGCGAATGCTAGGTATCCTTCAAGAGTTTGTTCTTGTGATCATTCAAGTACTCTTTCAACACCTGCAAGCAATCAGGTACTCCTTCGATACCTGCGAATGCTAGGTATCCTCCAAGAGTTTATGCTTATGATCAATCAAATGCCCCTTTTGACACCTTTAAAGGCCCAAATATCCTTCAGGTTAGTGCTTGTGAATATCTAGGTATTCTTTGATATGCTTGTGAATGTCCAGGTATCTTCCAAAATTGATGCCCTGAGAAAGGTCAGCGCATCCTCCCGAAAAGGGTCGGGTTCCAACTAGTGTCTTCGACAGAAGTCAGACGCCCCACAAATCAATACCCTGAGAAAGGTCAGCGCATCCTCCCGAAAAAGGTCGGGTTCCAACTGGTGTCTTCGACAGAAGTCAGACGCCCCACAAATCAATGCCCTGAGAAAGGTCGGCGCATCCTCCCGAGAAAGGTCGGGTTCCAACTGGTGTCTTCGACAAGTCAGACACCCCAACAAACATGATGCCCTGAGAAAGGTCGGCGCATCTCCCATCAAGGCAACCAAAGAAAGGTTCGGGTCCTAGACAAAACAACTTATTGCTCTAACAGGCGACCAAAGAAAGGTTCGGGTCCTGGAAAAGCAATTCCCCGTCAAGGCGACCGAAGAAAGGTTCGGGTCCTGGAAAAGCAATTCCCCGTCAAGGCGACCGAAGAAAAGTTCAGGTCCTAGACAAAACAACTTACTGCTCTAACAGCGACCGAAGAAAGGTTCGAGTCCTGGAAAAGCAATTCCCCATCAAGGCGACCGAAGAAAGGTTCGGGTCCTAGACAAACCAGCTTATTGCTCTAACAAGCGACCGAAGAAAGGTTCGGGTCTTGGAAAAGCAATTCCCCATCAAGGCGACCGAAGAAAGGTTCGGGTCCTAGACAAACCAACTTATTGCTCTAACAGGCGATTGAAGAAATGTTCGGGTCCTGGAAAGGCAATTCCCCATCAAGGCGACCGAAGAAAGGTTCGGGTCCTAGACAAATCACTTATTGCTCTAACAGGCAACCAAAGAATGGTTCGGGTCCTGGAAAAGCAACCTCCTCATATCACCAGGTAAGATGGTGCCTTGATACTTGCCAAAACTCGGGGTTCACACCCTATCTCACTCATTCCCGGTAAGTAACTACAGGTATCTTCTTATCTGTCTTAGTATATTGCTCTTTATCCGCATAGAATAATAGGTCCCAAATAAAATATAATCTACTACGCATGCATGGATAAAATTGAGGCGTCGATCTGTCTTTGAATGCAACCCTCTGCGAGCTCACCTTCAAAGAGGGGCAGTTGTTGACACCTCGATTTTAATTAGGTTAATTTTATTTTATTAAGTTTTTATTTTATTTTGTCATTTCGGATAAATAAGATAATTAAAAAAACCAAAAACAAACAAAACAAAGCAAAAGCAAAAAAATTGGCAGCCCCCCCTTTTCTCCCTTTTGCCGGCCCAAGCCCGCTTTTTTTTTTTTCTCGGCCCGGCCCCTCTCTTCCTTCTTCTTCCTTCTTCTTCTTCCTTGCGCCTTCCTTCTCCGCCTCTGTACTTCACGCGCACAGGAGACGACGACGCACGCGAAGGACGGCCTACGGCCGAGGGGAGTAGGCCGACGTCGGCTGAAGAAGATAAGATCGCGAACGCCATCATTGCCGAGCATGCTTCGCTAGATGAGCTCGGATGGGACGCCGGTTCGGCCACGGGGGTCCGGTCGGCAAGCCAAAGACCGGCGGCCGAGCCTCTCCGTCGACCGGACCTCCTCGCCTATAAATAGCGGAGCATTTCCGTCGTTGAGACGGCATGCCAGAAGATTGCGAGCTTGGAAACTCCCTCCTGAGAGACTTCGGAGGAGGTTGAAGAGCGAGCGAGAGGACGAGAGCAGGTCGTGAGCTTAAACGACCTCCCACCGAGAGACATCGGGGGAGGCCGGCGGCAAGCGAACCCGGAGAGAGAGAGGGCTAGATCTGAGGGTGAAGAAGGAAGTCGAGGCCGAGATCTAGGGTTTCGGAGAAAGAAGGAGGTGTCAACGAGGGCTTTCTCGCCGTGCGCAGACGGGCCCGGCCCGCCGTCAACGAGACCTAGGGTTCGTTCTTCTTCTTGGTCCGTGCAGGTTCGTCCGGTCGGGATTGGTGGCCGCTGGCTTCACGCAAGTTCCGGCCCCGACCATCCGTCGTCTCCCTCCCTGGTCTCCGCCGTTCGTCCGCTCGGAACCCCGTCACGATTCCGACCCCGAATGGGCTCAATCCCGCCCCTATCAGCCGGAGTCCTCCAGGCGTTCGACGAAAATCCCCCACACGAGTACCACGGTTGAATCTGCAGACCAGCGGCAACGGACGGCGATGGATGGCGTAATCGGCCACGATAGCCGACGGGGCGGAACCCAAAGGCGGTGCCAGCGGAGGCCCGAGCTTAGATCGAGACAAGCTCGGGCGCCTCCGCCGCAAGCGACGACGAACCCGAGGGCTCCAGAAAGCCGAATCGCGAAGGAGAAGCCGGACTAAATGTCGGGCGTGGGTCGCGGCCGGGTAGGGTTCCGTTGAAGTCGGGTCGCGGCTGCAAGCCGGGTCGGCAAAGGGGAAGACGGGTCGAAGTCGGGCGGATCCGGGTTGACAGCCGAGTAGGGTTTCCGCCTTTGGTTTGTTTTTGTTCGCGTGGGCCGGGTAGCTGTTGGGCTAGGATTTTTTTATGAAATCAGGTCAAAATGGGCTTGGGCTTTTACATTTAAAATGAAAAACAGCCAAAAAAATCCAAGTCGGCCTAGGTCGGTCCCACTCGGGAACCCGACCCGGTTCAATTTTTATAATATATAATTATATAAAATAATATTTTAATAAAAAATGAAAAATAAAAAAATAAAAAAATCCGAGTCGGGCCCGAATGGATGACCCGGGTCAAACCCAACCCAGGGGATCCGACCCGGTTCGTTTTTTACATTATAATATAATATAATATTTCAAAAATAATGAAAAATAATTTATTTTCCAAAAATATTTAAAAAATATTTTATTTTCCAAAAAATCAAAAAATCAAAAAATATTCCATATTTTCCAAAAAAAGCCAAAAATCCAAAAAAGGTCAAAATTTCATGAAAAAGCCAAAAAAATTCATAAAAAGCCAAAAAGACTTGTATTTTTCCAAATATACCAAAAATCCCAAAAAAAAATCCCTTTTGTGTCCAAAAAAATTAGAAAATGGCTCAAAAAAAGAGCATGTTTTTCCTCTCAAAAATGCATGGAAAACCCTCGAACATCCAAAAAACCTCAGGGTTTAAACAAGATTAAGTACCGAAAGGGCATTAGTGATTAACTAGTGTAATCAAGTCCCCGATCCTAATTTCTCGGTTTGCGCAGAGTGAGTATTTCTCCCGATACTTCACTTGGGTTTCTAATCAACCCACCCCAAATCGATTAGTGGCGACTCCATTTTAAAATTTGATTTACAGGTTAAAAAATTGAACCATTAAGTCATGAATTGGTGGACTTGGGAGAGTCCGGGCTTAACTAAATTCAGCCGAGCCATTAGCCTCCTTGGGCGCTCATACCCAATTGTGGGCGTCGCTAAAAAAGAGGTCGCGACATCTATCTTCCTTGGTCAACAATGTCATTTAATATCTTTTCATTGAATACCTTTTCATTGATCAATTTAGTGCTTAATATCAAACTATGGCCACATTCAGTACACCGTGATTGGGCCTAACAAGATTCCCCTTGGTGTAGGTCTCCACCTATATTAGTTAGCGGCTCGACTCAAACAGATTGTCCTAAGAACGATATGCTTATTCACAACCTCTCAATGAGTATAGATCATAATGCCAATGAGCATAGAACCCTAACTTACTCTCAAATCACAAACAAATTCATAGTCCATTTCATAGATTAGGTTTACACATCTATACATATAACTTTTCATAATCCATTAATCAAGCAAAATACATTTCATGCAGCATTTTTCTAGCCATTTCACAAATTATCAACCCATTAATGAATTTCAGAACGTAATGTCTTGAAAACTTAGTATGTGTTATCATATCAGGTAAGCATGGCATGACATGGTACTTGAAAATAAATGAATAGTGCTTTTTAAGCATTTGTTTTAAGCGATGGTATTTAAAACCCAGGTTGGACATTGAAAACCTCAGCCATGGTAAGGATGTTGTAATGAATAGGTATCTGAAAAGTTACCTTTTGTCGTGTTTTGTTTGGTAAGTCGCTGGAGAAATATAGTATAGCGCGATCTTTTGAGTTTTCTGGTTAGCTGGAGAGATGTATGTGTCCATTTTGACAGACCGCTTGTAACTTTGTTGACACCCGAAATTTATTTCGGGTGTCAACAAACTTGCTTGCCATCTTGTCAGATATGTTTATATTCTGGTAAACGAGTACCGATCAGATGAAATTGTTGGAGCAAGTTCAGTGGTACACCGAAAAGGACATTAGGAGATCAAGAAAGCATTTTAGTCCATCGCAAATATATCGTCTCCAACGTGAGGGCCACCAATTTGATCTTCTTGATGCTCATACCCCACGGGTACCGGTGCCTGAAGGACTGAGAATCGAACTGAATATCATATGGGGTAAAATTGTTGACCTCTTGCCTCTCATCTCCCGAGAAATACTAAAGTAAAATGTAAATAATGGAAAAAAGAAATGGGATTAACATCAAAGACGGTTCATTCTATTTATCATATATTGACATGGAACTTGCAATGGATCATTTTTTTTTTTTTTTTGTCACTTGGACTGTTTGAGGAACTGAAAGACCATGCATTGAGCACACCGAACTGTCCAGTACCAGCATTGAACATAAGGCTAATCACCAGATCCGAGGATGTTTGACCACTTCCTACCCAAGCTAAGAAGGACGATTCTCCATCTACAGCTGTATTGTTCAGAGGAGGATGAGAGTAGGAAAATGCGAAGCAACCGAGAAGGGCCTCTTAGGAATTTGCTCTGTGAGCTCGGCTGCTGAATCAGCCTTTCTCCCTAATCGTTAGCTTTTTGTAAATTGGAAGCAGGGCCTTTGTGCTTGGAAAAAGTGACTATACCGTGTGGAAAAACCGTGTTATGTGCCAAGAGCCAAAATTTGAGGGGGACTAATTCTATATTTAATCCTATACTGTTTACTCACCCTGTGCATTTTTTTCTTTTCAAGGATAGTAAGATGAGTCTCCCAGCTTCAAGACTGCTTCGTTGATGCTTCTTGGAAGCCATTGAAGCCCAATTGCCATGAATGGACCCCAGAAATGAAAAGACCTGTCCATACATAGCTCTCAACACCAAGATAGGGTCATCAACACCCACTTAGTGGTAATACGAAAATTTTCTGTCCTTGAAAGAGACTATCTTTGGTGTCTGAGAGTGGTTAGTTTAATAATAAAAGTTAATCATAGAATTGAGCCCAGTCAAGTGGAGGTGCATAAGACAGATTTTCCCACTCGGTAAGGCAAGGGGTCCCATTCCCCCTCAGTTGGCGTATTCGGAAGAAAATAGCCATGGGAGTAGCGAGAGGGCTTTCCCATTTGCATCATCTGAACATAATGCATACGGACATCAAAGCTGCTACAATTCTGTTGGACGATGAATTCGACCCCCACAGCGGAGACTTTGGATTGGGTAAGTTCATCAATCTCTATGCAGACTATTGTGGAGGCACCAGGATTCCCCACTAGCAAACAAAAAGCGGAATCCAAGAATGACTATTACGGTGTGAAAATATATGTACACGGAACTATTGGATAGTATTATACATGTGATTCGGTTTCCCTTTTAGCGAAAAAGAAAAAGAAAAAAAAAAGATCATGTTTTCTCCAATCCTTTCTCTATCGTGGAAATGCTCTAGTTAATAGGAAGCAGGGTCTTGTGCTTGGAAAGTGGCCATATTAAGTGGGAAAATCTGCCCCCACGCGGTTGGGCCCAATTCTATGAATTCCGCTCATCTTTAGACTCTGACACTCGTTCACATTAAGAATTGTCTCTTTCAAGGCCAGTGAAGTTACTCTCAAGTTCCAGTCTGCTTCTTTCGTGCTTCTTGAAATATCGCTACCTCCCTCTTTCCCAGCTCTTGGCCACAATCTGAAGCAACCTTCTTGGTCCAGATCCTGGATCAACTATAGCGACGCAGAGGAAGATATGCTTGAAAAAAAATTCCAAAAAATAGTGTTTATTTTGAATCATGAAGTGCAAATTACAATATCCAAGATCGCTATTTATAGGGAAGTCGCTATTTAGGAAATACTAAATAAAATAACTAAATAACTGAAATCAAATAACAAAATCAATGAAAAGATATTAATAAAAGGGAAGGTTTTCAAAAGGCGACTAGAAAATCTGCAGAACACGTCTAAAATCTTTGATGTCCCCAAAGTTAAAGGAAAACATGTGAATTTCAAATCAAACATTATAACCCATTTGTAACTTTGAAGATCCCACAATCCTCTTTGATTTGTGGAACACATGCTCTCATGACACTCCAATATTTCCATATAAACATTTGCCTATTGTTCTACCATCATATAGCCATTGTTTAATATGAAGTATAACAAAGTCGCTGCTTATTCTCTAATCCTAAGCTTTTTGTAAATGGAAGCAGAGCCTTTGTGCTTGGAAAAGTAGCTACCATGTGGGAAAACCGTGTTGTGCGTCAAGGGCCAAACTTGTGGGACTAATTCTACGATTAATCCTATCACGTTCACTCACCTTGCACATCTTTTTATTGAAGAATAGTAAGATCAATCTCCCACAGCTCGTCTTGCCGCAAACCAGCGAGACTTGAGCCTCACCATTTTTGGCAAGCTTAAGGCTAACAAGGCTCGGGCCCGGCCAACTCACTTGTGGTTGTTGCCAGGCAATCGCAGTGGAATAAGGAGGAAAAAGAGAGGGATAGAAAAATTAAAAATTCAAATTTTTAAAAATAAATAAATATTATTAAAAAAATCTTCTTTTCCTGAGATAAAATTATGAAATTGAAATCATTTTTCGATAAGATCCAAATATCAGAAAACGCTTTTGATCATCTATTATCAATAAAAGAAAACTAACTGTATTTTTAGAAAATATTTTTCTGAAAAGTATTTTCCTTTGTTATGAAATTTTTCACAAAATAAATACACCATTAATAGCAATCAAAAGACTCAGTTCCAAATGGAAGTAGAATCGAGGATGGGGATGCCTCCGCATCGTAATCTGGTTCAGGTACGCAGGTTTGAACGGATGCATGGGACTGCACTCATGGTCAATGCAATAGGCCTTTCCCATATGCGCGTGGACTCTCATGGCCTAAAAGACCCTTTTGCTGAAAATTATTAAACTGCCCCCAAGATTGGTCCCCACCCAAAATACTTACAAATTAGTAAACTCCCATATAATTTTTCCAGAACATCACATAATGATTTTTCTCATGGAACAGTAAAAAAAAATACAAGAACACTCGTTGTTTTTCAATATCATTTAAATCGTTTACAACGATTGTTCCTGGTATTCATACCTTAGATTTCTTGCCACTGATGTTCTTGTCTAAGAATTAATAACGGACCATTCGCAGCCTTCGGCGAGTCATATCCATCAATCTATGATCTGAAAGGTACTCCATCATTTCCAGTGAAACAACCCCACAACGATAACTTAAACCAAAAGCATTCTCAGTTTCTTAAAAAAAAAAAAAAAAAATCTTGTATTACAACTGCCTTGGAAATCTGTTTGTCAAAAGCAGGTTGTCCTGGAAATTCAACATAATGTCTGCTTGTGAGAATTATCTATATGCACGGGCCCCTACGCCGGCCGTGAAATCATCGATCCTTTTTCTTCTTCTTTTTTCCCTTTTTTTTTTTGGCTCGGCAAGATTGCAAAGAGGAAGAGCTCATACAGAGGTTGCTTGGTAGTTACGGGTAGGATAAATTGTCAGACGATGTCAGTATAATAAACATTGTTTCTTTGGTAAACTGAAGTCATAAAATAGGCCTGTTGTGCTATCTCGAAAGTTATATAGTAGTAATATGCAGTCGCAAATTCCATGTGGTGACAAAAGTAAAGTTCAAGTATCACACAAGAATCATAGTTCAACATCAAATCTACTGCATTGAGGTAGGACTCATAGGTCACTCGATTTTTTCACGTTAAATAAGTATTTTTTGGCAGTTAAGGTTGTTCCTCATACACTACGATATGCTTTAGCTTGAAGTCAATGCCGTGCTTACAAGGACATGCTTTGATGAATGAATGGCTAGGAAGTGCAATGACTCAATTCCAAATAAGATGAGTCTTTTTTTTTATATTTTTTGTCGTACCAAAGAGGATGAGTTATGAGAAAGAATTAGCTTGAACATGTATCACTAATTGGAAAGTCATTTGTTCTATATGACTGGATTGGAATTCCTATACATTTATCCAAGGCAGCAAATTTCAGCTAAAAGATCATTGCTTGGCCAAAAAATATATAACAAAATGATAACACAGACCTCTTTGAATGTGCATTCCATTTTTGAACAAATCTGGAAATCAGCTATTCTAGCCTCTGGTTTCTTTTTCGCCTCTTCTACCGTTTTGGGCCAGTTGTCCTTGAGGCCATTGTCTTCGGCACGAGAGGAAGTGTAGTTTGATTTGTCTCGTGCACTCGTCACTCAACAATTCGAACTTTGATTAGAAATGAATAATCCAACGCCGCAAAAACGTAAGACGTGCGAGCTTCTTCTCTCTTCTTGGTAATTAGATGGGGTCAGTCAAGAAAAAAAAACGATAGCTCAATCGGACATGAGAGCTCAGTGCAAAGCGCAAATACCATATGGTTGCTTTTCTGCAATTTTTTACTAGACCGGTAGCACTGAAGTTTAGTCAAAGAGAAAAAAAAAAGTGCGGAAGCATCTTATATCGTTTATCTATGGGGTTTGAATGGGGGCCTCATAATCATGTACAATGAGAAAAAAACAAAAAACAAGATTTAAAATCATTCTCTTTCACATGGTTATCAACCAATGAAATCACATATACAAAAATTAGATTCATCTCACGCTTTTCGTTTTCAATGGTCACAAGACTCACGCTAAGAGATATTTATTTACAGATATTGATGTATGAAATTTCAAGGAAAGTTAGGAAAGCTTGGAATTGAAAGGCAAAAATCCATAAAAATATCTAAACTATACTCATTGTTGTAATACATTTATTTTGAACTATTTTTGTAACATAAAAAATATAAATTATATCTATTGTAATGCATTTATCCTAAATTTTTTCTTTCGATATAAAAAAACTCCAAATTTGTACCAGAATTCTCATCAGATGATTCTTGGTACTGTACCTAATGACATTAACTATTATTAAAATTTCCGGTATTCGTATTAGTCGGAAGCCTTCGCTATTATGAAAGAACAGGGGCTGTTTCCGCGTCCGTTCACTTCCCTCCAAACCGCCAATTTTCCATTACTTCAATGCTGGAGACAATTCATCCCAAGTCAATCTCCATCGCTATTAACATTATGAAGGGACTCCTAAAAGTCTTCTCCGGACTGACGAAGTGCTCACAGACCATTTTGTAGGAGTTTATGTTCATCTCAAAAGAAATATTTTACAAAGGTTATCTTGTGTTTTAGTATGCAATTAGTGAAATTTGACTATACCTTTAGTAGAGCATTTTTATCTAGAATGACTCGGCCTTAAAGTCTTGTGAGGTGAAGGAAGCTACAGCGGTTATCAAGTAGGTTAGAAGGCTTCTCCCAAGTGATGTGAGATTCCCTTCCAAGAGGCTTAACATACTCTCAAATCTACCCCTTAACCTAGCTTTAAATACCAATTTGGGAGCACTCAGCCTCAAAAGATATCTTGTGAGGTGAAGGGGCATGATGGTTATCAAGTAGGTCAGAGGGCTTCTCCCAAGTGATGTGGGACTCCCCTTCCATGGGCTTAAAGGTAGACTAAGGAGGAGGAGAGTATATGCCTTGTGTTCTCTATTCTAGTGCAAGTGGTAGGATTATGTACTCTACAATACGCTCAGGCTTGATATTTCACAAGCTGTGGATGTACTGTAACTATCACATAAAGCATCCTAGTAAAACTCACAGAAAAACTGAAGTAGATTATCCAATTTTAAAGAGGACTGACATACATGAGTATAATGTACTAAAAGGGACAATAATGGCGGTGAGGTCCCAGGGTATGTGGATTTGGATCACACTAGTGACTTGGATGAGTGCAGATCTTTTTAGTAGGATATGTGTTTACATTAACGAGGGTGTAGTGAGTTGGAAGATGTCTTTATAGGACCACATTTTGTCTTTGAGTGAGAGTAGCGTATATGGTATTTGGTCCTTATAGCAAATTTGATATGGCTACAAGGTTTGTTCTGAAACTTTAGGAAGAGTTAATATACTTGTGATAATCAATGTGCAATATATTAGGCATATAATATGGTTTCATCATAAGTGAATGCGATCTATGGACATCAAGTGCCATTTCATCCAAGATGTCTTAGCGAAGTAAGGTTGTTGTAGAAAACTGCTACAATAATAACAAAGTTCAAGCTTTGTTTGAACTCAAGCTGACATTTATAAAAAGTGAGTGCTCGTTGGACTATGGAAAAACAACATGATGATGAAGTCTTGTAGTTGGCTATAAATGTTGAGCTAAGATGAAATTTTTAAATTGTGTATTGAGTTTAAATCTTATGCGAAACCCGATTCATCGGAACAATTTGATTTGTTCTAAAAATGGAGGAGGCACTTTCTTTGGATATGTATAAAACAAGAAAGAAAGCCACTAGAGGACAAGAGTAATGAGCACTTTATATTCTATGCTATATATTGGCTCATTAATGGTGGGTCCAAGTCAAATGAATAAAGTTTGACCCTTATAAAATAGAGGATAATCATAAAACCCGTGTTACACTTGTAGCAAATTCTCAAACTATTTTTTAGTCATCAAAACTAGCTGTTAGTATCTTGTTCATTTATCGTTAGGTATGCAGACAAATTTACCTATGTTAGTTTCGTTAAATTTTATTCTCAAGGTATTAAGTTAAATGATCGTGACAATTAATTATATACCAATTTTAGAATTTTACGTTCCGTTTGTCACGATTTTACAATTTTTTATAATTTTTGTGGTATTAATCAATTTGGCATATGGTATATTTGTCACAAATTTACCAGTTTAGGGTTTTGCGGTCGAATAAATTAGTTTGGGATAAATTTGTCATAAATATACCTGATTTGGGATTTTATAAGTGTCAGGGTAAAATTTGTCACAAGTTTGCAGTTTATAGTTTTCATGGTCAAAAAAATAGTTTGGGGTAAATTTGTCACAAAGTGTCTGGGTTTAGGGTTTTCAAGGTATAAACCCTAAGGCCAGAAAAAGGTCGATCGTGGTTTCAAGGAAGCACGGTCTGCGGTGAGTGAATAGGAAAGAGAAGGGAAGAAAGGGCCCGCACCGCAGCTCTTGACATAGCCGCACAAGGGCCAGATGCTGAAGAAAAAAAAAGCGTTCATTGTATTGGATAGTGCGATCTGTGCTTGACTTTACATCCAAATAAGTTATTTATTTGAACACTTTTTAGTCTGAGAAAAAATTCAATATAAAATAAAATTTATCATATTCCATACTTTTCAGCTCAAAGATAATAAAGTCAAATATAAGTTAGATATAAACATTAATATGGATAACGGCCCAGCTCGCTGGGCTAACAGACCATCCGGTCCAGCCACATGTGACGGTGGCGGCGGGTGACGGACAATGGCGGTGAGAGTGGATAGCAATGAGTGGCTTAACAATTGGAAAGCTGAGAGAAAAGAAAGAACAAAAGAAAGAACATAAAAGGTAAAAAATATGTTGGCTTGATTCCTAGAATTGTTCTCAGAATAAAGAATCAACTTTTTTTTTAAACTTCATCGTTTCCAAATCTACTCGAGAAACAAAAATATAGATTTTTGTTCTTGAAACAAAAATTTTATCAAGCGGATTTATGTTCAAAATCTATTCGAGAAACAAAAGAATAGAAATTTTCATTGTTTGGCCCTAAGATTTCAAAAGACATACCATACAATTATTAACACACTAGCAATATTTACATGCATGTGATATTTATTATGCTTTTCATTATTAAACTTTAAATGAAGATTAAATGGACATTGTGCTGACACTTTAAATTAGTCTGAATGTAAATTCTCATGTACTTAATAAAGGCCTAATTATAGCAATCAGCAAAGCATAATTTGTGGCAAGTAGGTTGCTTACATGTGTTCTAGTTAATTCTCTCTCTTCAAATGTACATGGCCCACTTTCCTAATAACATGCAAACTCTCTCTCTCTCTCTCTCTCTCTCTCTCTCTCTCTCTCCTGCCTATGTTTTACCAAATGAATCTCTATTAGTCTACATATTTAAGCCAAAACCACTATCTGTCCCACTTTTACTTTTTAAAACTATTTGGATAAAAAAATTTAAGCTACCAACTACTTCATCATCATCAAGTAACCATCCAATTCACACATATTTAATAGCTATCTATTACATATCCACTCAATTAAACAATCATTCAATTTCTTAAAAATTCGTGTCTTTTCCCCTCAAAGGTTACCAACCAGCGACCATACACGTGTGGCATGCGCCTCGACATTATTTATCCTGATCATGATTTTCCTGGCCCCATATGGAGATGGAATGTTTATAAAGGAAGATTGATCAAGATATATCTTTAAAATTTGAGTTTTACAGAATCTTTCATACTTGTTAGACATGTTGATTTCCTTGTCCTAGTTTGGAAGTTATTAGGTTAACCGCAACTAATCTTCAAGTCTTTGGATCACATTTGAATATTTTTGTCACGAGATCCATATATTATGCTTATAGAAAAAGACACAGGATAACATTCTAAGCATCAATATCTCAAGGTGTTAGTAATCTACTCTCTCTCTCTCTCTCTCTCTCTCTCTCTCTCTCTCTCTCTCTCTCTATATATATATATATATATATATAAATGAGCAGTTTCCCAAGCACATCAATGAACAAGCAAAGAGACAGGCAACATAATTTCCCTCCAATCATTATTGTTACCTAACATTAATCGGTTTAATTGCAATATATTTAGAAGTACTTTTTTTGGGCGCAAATGGTCCAAAATTTTGCATATATAACTATTCTCCACGACTAATCAAATTGCAGTATGATTTTTCCTTTTAGTTTCATCAAATATTGCTTTGTTATAAAAAGTAATTAGTCCAAAAGTGTATTTCACTGCATTGAAAATTTTCTCTTATTTTACTTTTCTATAGTTGATTGCAGTACAATTAACATGTGTCGTCTATGCTCATTATTGTTACCTAACATTAATTGATTTAATTGCAATATATTTAGAAGTACTTTTTTTTTTTGGCGCAAATGGTTTAAAATTTTGCATATATAACTTCCAGATCTGTCCAAGAAAGCTGTTACCTTCTAGATCCATCCCTGAATTAAGCTTATCTTGTGATTATGAAAAGATATATAAGAAGGAAAGTCAACGTTTGATTTTCAATTCCACCAACTTTTGCAGTTTTGACAGATCACCTAACGTTGTAATTGACGGACATAAGTTGACCTTCAGGCTCTCCAATGTTTCCAATGCCCCAACACCATGAATCTCTCTCAACATTGGCGCAGTCCTCTAGTTGCAATTGTTTTAGATTCTTCAGGCCTGGCGGGGAAAATATTATAGTTTCAAGGAGTTGAAAGCCGCTGACAGTTAAATGTCTCAACTGCTCTAGCCCGCCAAGTTGGATTGCAATTTCCATAGAGCAACAGAGCTTCAAAACTATTAGATTTTTCAAGTTGGATAAACCTGGGAAAGTTGTTATTGAGCTGAGATTTCCATGCATTGCTGATCCAAAGGGCTGTATGAGAAGGTTCGGGTATAGGTGGCCAGACATGTGAAGTTTTCTTAGACGAGAAAGAGAACCCAATGCAGTTGGTGACAAGGTAAAGGTCGGAAGGCACAGTTTCCAAAGTTCCCAACTTGCATAAATTCCCAATCCACTCTAAGTTATAGGTTTGGTGAGGATCGATGAAGGTGATGATAGAAATTCTGCCATTTGATAAGAGAAGATTAACTATATTAGTCAGGTTTGAGAGATCTGGAATAGACTGCAAAGACCGAGAACTAACAAGTAGATGAGTCAAACTTGGGGGAAGCGACGGCAACTTTTGCAGGCTTATTACATTTCTTAAGAATCAGTTCTTCTAGGTGAGGGAGCGCAGCAATTGTTTCTGGCACTAGACGAATGCAAGTGTATGATAGATCTAGGATTCTCAAAAAGGACAAATTCCCAATTTCACTTGAAACTTCGCCCACCATAGAATGACATCTAGCACGTACCACTTCAAGCTTCATTGCCAACCCAATGGCTGAAGAAAACTCTTTTGCGTGAACGAGGCAACTTCAGAGACTCTAGATTTCCGATCCAATGGGTGAAGGGTTCCCTTGTTGGCATCCTGCAAGGGATAAAGACATCGAGAGTCATTAGATTTCCAAGAGGATAAGGTAATTGTTCAATTGATGTGAATGATAGATCCAACTTGATCAGCGAATTTAGCTTTGCCATCGAGCTTGGGAGTTCCCTTAATTCTGAGCAGTTGCTCAAAGATAAGTGTTTTAGGTTCACTAGCAAGCCAATTTTGTCAGGCAGATTTTTTAGCTTGTAGCAACCCTCAATTTCCAAGTAAGCCAGTTGTTTTAGCTCTCCAATGGAGCGATCAATTTGAACCAATTGTTGACATTCTTTGATGATTAACCTTTCCAAAGTAAAGCACCCGGATAAGTCGATTTTGATCATATTTAGACGTGTCAACTGTAGAACCTTCAAATTGTGCAGCATCTGTGACAAGATTAAAGCTTTACATGGTGTCGCTAGACATATATAGCTATAGGAAAAGTGTGGGACAACATACATACCTTAATTTGGCTCCATCCCTCCCAAGCATTGGCTTTGTTAAATTCGGAGAGTTGGAGGACAACCAAGTTTTGTGGGAACAGATTAGTTGCAATTAAATCTGGAGGAAAATGGCACCAAGAAAACCATCTTAACTTTGAAAAGAGATCGGTAAAGTCGCCGATAAAGCTCCCCCCATCTATTTCAAGGAATCTTAGATTTGGCAGCCTTGAGAAATCTTCATCGGTTAAGATGAGTAGAGTAGGATCTCCAGCTAGACTGAGTGCTTCAATATTTCCTTTATTCTGCCAAATACACACAATTAGAAAGAGCTTTCAATTTCTCTTCTTCATGCAGCAGAAATTTCTCAAATAGATGATTCTATGCAAAGAAAGACAGAATTTGTGCTCTATTCATTTTACCTCTCTTGTTTTCACCATGTCCACAGCTTCCTCAGAAATCCACAATCTGCTTTGCTTTCCCGGATCCAGGTTTTCCTCATGGACAATGTGGCGCCCTAGGTCTTTTAGCAAGTCATGCATCCATAACCTGCCGTTCTGTGAAATGTTTATCAATGACAGAGAACTAAGGACTTCAATTTCTGTTTGTGGAAAAAGTTGCAATTTTCCCACATGTAAGATGCATTTATCTCCTCCTCATGGAAGGGCAGACATGCAATATCAAGAAAAATCTGCTTTTGCTTGAAATTTAAGGAATCATAGCTAATGTTCAACTTCCAACGGACCTCTTCACAAGCAATGCTCCTTAACTTTTCTAGTGTATCTTTCCATAAAGTTTCGTGCTTACCACGAAGAAATGAACCTATGACCTTAACGATCAAAGGAAGTCCTCCAATAGTAGAAACAATGTCCCTTGAAATTCCGTCATAATAATCGTCTCTAGGAGATTCTCTTTTGAATGCATGATTTATATAAAGCTGAAGTGCTTGATCAGAATTCATTTCTTTCAATTCATAAAGTATAATTTTCTCCACTCTCTAGGATACTTTTGTCTCTTGTCGTAATTACGACTCTACTTCCTGTAGCAAACCAACCGATCTTGCCAATTAGCTTCTCAAGCTGTTCCCTATGGTCCACATCATCCAGAACAATTAGAACCTTCTTATTTTGTAGTTTTTTCCTGATAACCTTCATTCCATCATCAATGTCATTGATATCAACCATGTCATTAGGTTTCATCAGGTCATTTTCAATATCAATCATAGACTTAGTTTCACCAAGGATGTTAGATAGCAGTTTCTTTTGCAGAGGTAACAGGCCATGGCGACGTGATGATGCACGGATATCTGGCAGGAAGCAACACCAATCAAAGTTAGGAATGAGGTTGTCGAAGAGAGCCTTGGCAAGGGTTGTCTTTCCAATACCAGCTGGGCCATGAATTCCAAGAAACCGTGCACAACCAAAGTCATAGCCCAACAAGTCCATCACGGCTTCCACTTGACCATCTATCCCGACTAAATGGTCAGTTGCACAATCATCTTTTGCCTTCATCTTGATTGTGATATCTTCGGCGTCCAACACAGTAAGTTTGCGTTGCTATGATGGGCAATGATCTGCCAACAAGAGTGAAGGAAAACAAATAAATGGGGCTGCAGAAATAAAAGACTTGAGTGACTGAGTGTTGCCAGTTGCCACACTGAGTAATCACATCAACTATAATTGCTCTCTATAACGTATGCCTGGACGTCGATATAAATTCTAAGTTCCTCGGCATTTTGCAAAATATATTTAATAAAGGGGAAAGTAAGAGCATATCCACCAATAGATCCAACTCAGATAGACAGAAAAGAACATGTACAATGACAGACCGAGGGGGTTGCTCCATGATTGATGCTATTTCTGTCGTATTTTATGGAATTTTACATAAAATTTTTATATTATAATATTATGATGAGTGAAAATGGTGAAAATTTTTTATAAAAATCATATTCAGTTTTATTTGTTTGCTGATATGCTGAAAAATATAAAACTCTATCTTAGTGAAAAGCTATTTGGCAAGAGACTTTGTTATGCTTAGGAAAATCATTAACCTCGATGCAGAACTTGGAATTCATTTTCCTAATTTAAATGTGTTTTCTTTGACCGTTTATATTTTTCTGTTGACTAATTATTTCAATAAATCAAACATGCGAAAGTCCAGAAAACCTAATTCGTGAAAAGCTCTTTTTTAATAAAAGGAACACACCCTATGTATTGCAAGATTTTCTTACGGGTATTGACAAGGTCTATTTCACAGTTCCAATAAAATAAAAAAAAAGACCTTCTTTGCTCTTTCTAAAGTTTAGCCACCGAAGACCAGCCACCACCTTCCACCAAACTGACGATGGCGGAGCTCCGGCAGCCATCATCGGTTCCCCTCAGGCAATGGAAACGGCGGTGGCCACAACAAGGCAAGAGGGTATGTGAATTCTTTGTGGGTGAGTTGTGACACTCATCCTAATCTGAGCGACTTGTGACCACAACACAGCTCAAATATTACAAGGAATTAGAGGGGTCGCGCGAAACTAACCTTGCCCTGCCGAGACGAAGCCACTGCCGAATCCTGAAGCAGAACTGCGTGTCCTTGTTTGAGCTTCAGTTCTCCGATAATACGGGAAGCACGGAGTCATTACCATTTGTTGACCAAACAAGACACCTAACGGTCTGACGGCAGATGAAAAGTATCAGGTGAAAGGCACATCATTCAAATGCATCCGGACCGGCGGATATTAGCATAGGAAAAAGTGATAATTTTCAGGGAAAATTTCTAATAAAGATGATGAAATTAAGTTAATTTTTCAAATAATGACTTGAAATAATCAATTCAGTCTCATATAAAAGGCCGAACTCGCCAGCCAACCGACTACTGAAAAATTCACTTGCTTGCCCACTAATGAACATTTAGTCAGCTGGCAAGTTTATGCCCTTATTTGAGACTGATTTGACCACTTCAAATTATTATTTGAAATAAAGTCTACTCTTGATCTTTTTTAAAGAAAATTACCCCGTTTTATACTCTTATTTAGATTTTTTTTTTCTAATTTTTACATTTCAATCAACACACCTTGTCTCTGTGAATTCGGGAGCATATGGTACCCTCTAATGTCGTGTTGATCGAGGTGATTAAAAAGAAAAAAGAAATTCAAATAGGTGGAAACCAAAATGGAGGAATTGTGTTATTGTGTCCTTAGATGGTAGCGAGAGAAATGAATGGAAAGCGCATTAGGACCTTTTTTTTTTGGGGGACGTATCATGAGGACTTGAATATCCTTTTATGTATTCATGTATAGAAATAAATGAAGATATGAGTGGGAAAAAGAAAAAATAAAAATATATGTTTATTTATTTACTAACAACACAAATCCCTGCAATTTCTTTAGTATTTCAATGCATACGAAGGACTTTATAAATTAATATAACATAAATTATGTTAACCACTTGCAATCCCTCATAATCCATTCCTTTATTCTCTCACCATCCAAAAAAAATATCACTTTTAAAAAATTCTCTCCTCCTACCAATCTATTCAACCAAATGAGCGTGCATCAAATCCTAAATGATAAAAAAGTGCAGTTAAGTTATAAATGTTAATCCTCCCATATTTTTTTTTTGAGCATCTGCAGTGCACATGATTTTTAAGTTGTAAAAGTGTATTTTAATTTCATTTTTTGATGTATATCTCTTTTCTTTACTTTAATTATATAAAAAAATTGAAGAAATGGAGAAAAAAATTAATCAAAACATTAATATCGTTATAAATAAATATAAAATATTAGTAAAACACAAAAGTTGCTAAGTTTAATGTATATATTAATAAAGCTAATAAGATATTTTAAGGAAAAGAAACATAATTAAGTCAAATGGAAAAACGGCCTCAATAACAAAATGGTCAAATTATAAAAACTGAACACTCATTATGTACTTTTAGTGATTGCTTAATGCAAAAAGAATGATTAATCAATAAAAAGTATATGAAATATCACCTTGGATTTCATTAATCATATTCTCTCTATCTTTTTTTTTTTTTTTTGTAACTTCTAATAATTTATTAATCAATCATTTTTTACATTAATCAACCTGTAAATATACGCCGTAAGTAAGCAATTTCTTTCATTTTCCTTTTGTTATTGACGTATTTTCCCCATTTATTTAATTTTTATTTTTTATATTTTAAAAAATTGGCTGTTTTGTTTTCCGGCAAGGATCACTAAACCTTGTTGGCCGCTCCCACATGCCATTCTCTCTCTTTGATATCATTTTTTTTCTTTAATTTCTTTTTGGCTTTATTGTTTTACTTTTGGGAGAAAGTCACAAAAAATCCTAAACTTTATCACTTATAACACATTTATCTCAATTTTTTTTTATGAGATCAAAAACACCAAACTTGTACACATATGACACATTAATCAAAAACTTTATTCCGTAACATCAAAATCTTAAATTATATTGTTTGACATGTTTATCCCAAAATTTTTGTTTGTGACACCAATAATTCTAAAAAAAAAAATTATGACACTAAATTTGTGGAATAAATGTGTCACATAAATACAATTTTAGAGTTTTTGCTGTTGCACAAAAAATTTAGGATAAATGCATTGCACGAGTATAAGCCTAAGGTTTTTTGTGTCATAAAAAGAAGTTTGTAATGAATGTGTTAAAGTTGATAAAGTTTGAGATTTTTAGTGACCTTTAACTCTTTATTTTTTAAAGAGAAATTGGTTGTTTTGTTTTCCAAAGGATCACCAACCCTTGTTAGCTGCTACCTAAGAAGCATCGACACTCTCCAGAAGCCTTCGTGTCGTGTCCGACACTCCGACACGTTCCGACACGCAGTCAACGAGTGTTGGAAAATCCAACACATGGTCAACTCTTCCCGACACACGAGTCCGAAATTCGACACGCGACTCCGACATGCATGGGGTCAATTCTAAAAATTTCAAAAATTGAGGGGTCAAAATATAAATATATAAAAAATAATGAAAATAACAAAAATAAAGGGGAAAGAAGAAAATTTCACTCTCAAGCTTCTCACTTATAAGTTTTGACCTTCCTGTGAGTGACGAAGTGGAACGCCCCTCTTCTCGCCAGCGTCGCTCCGCTGCCCTCGCAGAGTTAAAGTTGTGATTTTTTTTTTTTTTTACTTCTTTCCACTTCTCGCGGGCGTCGCTTGCAAGTTATCTCTTTTGGTCACATTTTCCATGGCGAATTTAGTTATTTCCTTTTCTTTTGGTCATACTTTGAGAGTTCTTGTCCTGGATTTTCATTTTTCTCGAACCTTGTTTTGTAGAGGAGCTCAAGCCAATCTATATCATGAACTCCGAACTTGGTCTAGGACTATAAGAAATCTCATTAATTTCCGACAAATGTAAGAAAATATGGCATGTTCTTTCAAATTTACTCTTTTATGTTTGCAATTTTTGAATTTCTCATTCAATCTCTATCAAATTAAAATAATAAATGATATCAACAAATTTTGGATTAATATATTTAGAATAAATTAATTCTATGCTCTCTTTTTTATTATTTATTTTTCATATATACAAATATATATTTAATATATAACATGTCGAAATATGTCGGAATTCTCTATATTTTTTTTTTAGAAATAATGTGTCGGCGTGTCGTGTCGTGTCGCATGTCGCGTGTCCATGTCGATGTTACATAGGCTGCTGCCATCTACCATTCTCTGTGACCTGTCATTCTCTCTCTTGGTTTCTTTTTTTCTTTTTCCAATTTCTTTCAGGCCTCATTGTTTTATTATTTTAAAAAAGATTGGCTGTCTTTGTTTTCCTAAGGATCACTAACCCTCGTTAGCCTTTGCCATATGCCATTCTCTCTATTTGATTTCCTTTTGTTTTCTGATTTTTGTGGCCACTTATCATTTTATCTTTAAAAAAATATAGGAAAATCCCAAATAACAATCTAAAGTGTTCTCATATTTTCAAATAAAAGCCTAAAATGAATGCCGTGTCAAATAATGGCCTAAAGTGATAATGACTATTTCAAATAAGGGCTTGATCTTATCGATCACCAATTAGCTAAATATTTTGGCCAATTAATGATATTTTCGTAAAATATAATTTTAATTTTAAATTATTCTTTTCTTTTATTTATTTTTATTCTTTTCCTTTTTTTCCCAATGAGCATCGGTGAGGGCCTAGTTACCCCACCGGTGGCTAACGAGAGTCGACCTCACCTATGGAGAGGGTGGCCATTAAGGGCAACCCTTGCCAAGTCCTCTTGGGAAGAAAGAAAAAAAGGAAAAAAGAAAAGAAAAGGATGAAAGAATTACTTCTTGGACTTTTTTTTTAAAATGAAATGTTAAAATTGGTTCTCCACCTCAGCGCGGCAAGATTAGGTTGATTTTTTTATGTGTAACATCAATAAATTTGGTTGACATGTTGTTGGATGGACTTAACCCAAAACATTTAGGATGGTTCTATTTTTGAGGCGTCGCATGATTAAAAGCTCCTAAAAATTCTTCTTCCAATGTCGGAGTCAACGTTTTGTGTGGATCCGGTCGAAAGTGGTCCTGAATCTCGGAGTTCGACCTACCCCGCGGTTTTCCACTCCTCCCAATAATGTGAAAGGTCGTCCCACCCACCTACGTGTAGCAGTGGAAGAAGATCGCAGAGGAAGAAAGAAGATGGAATCGAGGAACAGGATGCTTTGCCGGAAGTTATTATTTTGTGAAACGGGGTATCGCAAAATTTTCTTTTAACTCATGACATATATTGACCGTCATCGTCTAGCTCAAAGTTCCCACAAGAAAAGGCCTTTCTTGCTCTCTCTAAGGTTTAGCCACCGAGACCGACCACCACTTCCACCAAACCGACGACGGCCAAGCTCCGGCGGCCATCATCGGCTCCTCAGACAACAGAAAGGGCGGTGGCCACGGCGAGGCAAAAGGGAATGAGAATTCTTTGTGGGTGAGTCGCAACACTCAATCCAAATTTGAGCGACTATCGACCCCAAGGGAGCTCAAATATTGCAAGGAAACAGAGTGGTCGGGCGAAACTTACCTTGTGCCGCCGAGACGAAACCAGCGCCAAATCTCGGTGGCGAACCGCTTGTCCTTGTTTGAGCTTCAGTTCTCCGCTGGTACAGCAAGCATGGAGCGACTGCTTCTGGTCATCCGAGGCCTCATCCGCAATTATTGACCAAAAGAGGCAATCTTGGACATTGACATGCCCACTTGTGGTGGAGAGACGAGATCCCATGATATCTGGATATGAGAATGGAATTATTGGGTGAACGTGGCACGTGTATTGAAATGCATTTCAACGGGTGGATTCTAGCACACGTGTCTCACTCGGTCATGGGGATGAAAGAAATGGTAATTCTCACGTTTCAACGGACAAGTTCCACTTCAACCCCCTTGCCTCCACAAATTCGAGTCAATATATTTTGTGGTGGTTCACTGGTTCCGATAAATGCATAGCAGAGGAAGAAGATGGAATCGAGGGACAGGATGCTTTGGTCGCTTCAGAATGCAGCTTGGGAATGTGATGACTCTCGGCACGGTGGTAATGCTGCTTCTCTAAAGAGGCGGAGGACTGCTACGGTTAGATTCGTTGACTTTGCGTCTTGATTCTGTGCTGGCCCTTGCGTTTCTTTCTTTCTTTCTTATAATTATTTTTGCCAAGAAATTTGCATTATCAATGGTTACAGCATATCAGTGTTAGATTAGATTAGCAAGAAGCATATGCAAGGTATGGATATATTTGGATTTCCAGTTTCCAATAGTGCTTTTCTAACTACAATGTGACAAACTCAATTTATGCTGGATGTGATGAACTCAATTTACTCACTTGACAGGAATCACCCGTTTTGTCCTATTCACCAAGCTTTGACTTGGTTGGAAACAATTATGATGTGTTCTTGAGTTTTAGGGGGCTGGATACTCATAAGAGTTTCATAGATTTCCTCTACAAAAGCTTAACAGATGTTGGGATACGCATATTTTGAGATGATG
Organism: Eucalyptus sideroxylon; assembly: GCA_014182405.2. Classification (NCBI taxonomy): domain Eukaryota; kingdom Viridiplantae; phylum Streptophyta; class Magnoliopsida; order Myrtales; family Myrtaceae; genus Eucalyptus; species Eucalyptus sideroxylon. The sequence goes on from CM024552.2 coordinate 1,238,608, forward strand.
ATGAGATGCCTGTTGGAGAAGGGATCAAGCCCACGCGATTGACGTGATCAAACAGTTGAAGGTTTTAATTCCCGTCATCTCCACAGATTATGCTTCCAGCAGAAGCTGCCTCTTGGAGTTGGTCCAAATATTAGAGCAATATTGAAGTTTGGATATAAGGTTCAAAGACTGTTTCAGCATTCAAAGTGGTTTGGACAGTGCACCAATGCAGACATGTTGGTATTCTAGGAACTGAGTATCCAATAAGGCTATTCTAGCTATAACTAGCAAGCCTTTTCAACCATGAAAAGTGAGAGTAAATTCTCTTACTTGCTATTCTCTGTCTTTGATTTCTTTTTTTCTTTCTTAATTTCCTTTTGGATTTATTTTTGTATTTAAAAAAGGGTTAATACCAAAAAAAAAAAAAAAAAAACCCAAGCTAATACATTTTATGGCAAATTTACCTTAAAGATATTGTGACAAATAAATAATCCATTTGTTTCCATTAAATTTTATTATCAAATTATTGAGTTGGATGACATGTGACGGTTGACTGGTTCGTAATATTAATCCAGTTAATGGATGATATATTTGTCACAAATTTACCAATTATGGGTTTTTGGTGGTCAAAAAATTAGTTTGGATAAATTTATTACAAGTATATCAGTTTAGAGTTTTTTGTGGCATTAATTCTTAAAAAAATTGGTTTTTTCTTTCCCAATGATCGCCAACCCTTATAGCCTTTGCCATTTGCCATTCTATCACTTTGATTTCTTTTATTTTTAATTTCTTCTTTGGCCTTATTATATCATTTTTTTAAAATTAAATGTTAGTTTTGTTTTCCTAAGATCACCAAACCTTCTTAGTTGCAACCATCTGCCATTCTCTCACTTGCTATTTTCTCTCTTTGATCTCTTTTTATCTTGAAACTTTTGGTCCTTTTGTTTTTATGATTGATATCGCAAAAAAAAAAAAAAATCAAATTAGTATATATGTGATGAATTTATTCATAACTATTTTTTTTACTTTTAAAAACACCAAATTGGTACACTTATGACAAATTTACCGAAAACTAGTTTTTTTTTCTTTTCCTAAACTATTATATTTGTGATAAATTTACCCTCAATTAGTTTTCTTAAATTTTATATCAATTACTGAGTTGAATGGCATGCAGTGATTGATGAGTGTACCAATTTGGAGTTTTACCTTCCATTTATTACAAGCGTACAAGCTTTATTTTTTTTTTTTTTTTTTTGGTGATATTAATTTACTTTAATGGAGTATATATTTATAATAAAATGTATTAATTTGGGGTTTTTACTGTTAAAAAACTAGTTTGAGGTAAATTTGTGACATGTATACTAGTTTAGAGTTTTTGAAGATAAAAAAATCAGTTAGAGGTAAATTTTTACCAAAAAAGAAAAAAATTAGTTAGAGGTAAATTTGTCACATATATACCAATTTTGTGTTTTTTAGGATTAAAAAATTAGTTTGAGGTCTGTTTGTTAGAAGTGTACCATTTTGGGAGTTTTTCATGATAAAAAAAAATTAGTCTGAGGTAAATTTGTCACATGTATCAATTGAATGGTCTTTTATGGAATTGAAGAAATGGGTCAATGCCATGAAAAAAAAAAATTAAATTAGTATACATATGACAAATTTACTCAAAACCAATTTTTTAACTACAAAAACCTCAAACTATTGTATTCATCAACTACCACGTGTTATTCAATTCAGCAATTTAATATTTAACGGAAATTTGTCATAAATGTACTCATTTGAGGTTTTTAGTTGTAGAAATTTAGGTTGGGGTAAATTTGCCACATATGTACTAATTTGAAATTTTCTATGTTTAAAAAATTAATTTGAGACAAATTTGTTATATATTTTTACCCAAAGCGAGTTCGCCATCAACTGTAGCGGCACCATCCGCTAAAATTTGTCCTTTTTTTTTAATGCATTTACCTCGTGGAACCTGGGGTTTTTGATGCATACAAGTATTTTTCTTGGAACGTTGATACATAACTAATGGAATGCTTAAAGTATCTCCATTGCCCAATAAAATAATCTTGTCAATATTGGTATAAATGATTTTTCCCTCGTGTTTGGCTATAGTGGTAACCCCTGAATCTAGAGCCGCTTGGCATTCCAACCCAGTTCAAACAATGCATTTCTCGGACCAAGAAAGTGGAATTGCTTGGCGTTGCATATTCGAACTCATTAAAGTTCGATTCACATCATTATGCTTGATAAAAGGAATGAGAGAAGCTCCAATAGAAAAATATATATAACAAATTTGTCTCAAATTAATTTTTTAAGCATAGAAAATTTCAAATTAGTACATATGTGGTAAATTTACCCCAATCTAAATTTCTGTAACTAAAAACCTCAAATGAGTACATTTATTACATATATATATATATATATATATATATATATATATTAATTTGAAATTTTTCGCGATATTAACTTTTAAAAAAGTGATTGTTTTGTTTTACATTTTCAATATTGGGATTTTTTTATTTTTTTGTTGATGAAAAGGTTTTATTTTTCTCCACCTCAGTGGCAAGAGTAGGATGAATTTTCATTGTGTCACATCGACAAATTTGATTGACATAATGTCGGATGGACTTAACCCAAAATATTTAGGATGGTTCCATTTTTTACGGGTCACATTGATTATTTTTTTGGTCATATATGCGTCACCGGATTATAAAAAGCTCCTGAAAGTCTTTTTACAGGGTCGGAGTCAACGACGTGTTTCCTTATCTTCGTTGGAAAGTGGTTCTGGATCTGGGAACTCGACCTTCCACATGGTGTTTCACTCCTTCCAATCAATAACAAAGCTCGTCCTACTCCCACACGCATAGCTGTGTAAGAAGATGGAATCGAGGACTGTGACGCTTTCGTCGCTTCAGAATACTGCTTGGGACTGTGATGACTCGCGGGCCGGTCGCGATGCTGCTGCTTCTCTAAAGAGGCGGAGGACTATTCCGGTGAGATTCTTTGACTTCGCGTCTTGATTCTGTACAGACCCTTGTGTTTCTTTTTTTCTTATAATTCTTTTGGCCGGGAAATTTGCATCATCAATGGTTACAGCATATCAGTGTTAGATTAAATTAGCAAGCGGCATATGCAGAATATGGATAGATCTCGATTTCCAAGTTCGAATATTTCTTTTCTTACTACAATGGACGTAGTAGACATTTTACGCTGGATGTGATAAACTCAATTTACTCACTTGACAGGAATCGCCCGTTTCGTCCTTGACACCAGGCTGTGACTTTGCTGGAAAAAACTTTGATGTGTTCTTGAGTTTTAGAGGGCCGGATACTCGCAAGGGTTTTACAGATTTCCTCTACAAAAGCTTAACAGATGCTGGGATACACGTCTTTCGAGACGATGATGAGCTGCCTGTGGGAGAAGGGATCGCGCCCGCACTGATTGAAGCGATCAAACAGTCGAAGGTTTTGATTCCTATCATCTCCAGGGATTATGCTTCCAGCAGAAGCTGCCTCATGGAGTTGGTCCAGATATTAGAGTGCAAGCAAACGATGAGTCGAGAAACCATTCCCATTTTCTATGAGATTGAGCTCTCGGATTTGAAAGACCAGAGGAATTCTTTTGAGAAGAGCTTTCTCGAACACGAGATGAAGGGAGTCAATAGTGAGACCATTAAGAAGTGGAAGCTGGCTCTCAAAGAGATTGGAAGGTTAAGGGGATTTGAAACGACTAAAATTCATAACGGGTAATCCAATTCAATATTCAAATCGATTTACAAAATTGATTGATCAGATCGTGAACCAGTCTGCTATATATGAGATTATTCATTTTCAAGTTTTCCTGTTTGGCAACTCCACTCAACCATTTGGCTTTAAGACCAAGTTAGACCATATACATGCAGGATCTTTGCATGTGCATTTAAATACCTCCTTTGTTCTTGCCTCATGGTGCATTGCTCCTTGTCCAACTCTGCTCATTCTCCTTTATGTTGTGTGTTATTCTGATTCACTTTCTTCATCATGTCTCCATAATTTGATTTCTGTTGGCATCACTCCATGCTCATAGACGAACTCATCCCAATTGTTCTGCAAATGCTGAAGAAGGGTCGACTAACTGTGACAAATCATTTAGTTGGAGTTGACCATCACGTGCAAGAGATTATGAGAAAGCTCGGCATTGTGCATCGTGATGGGCAAGTAATTGAAATATGTGGGAGCGATGTTAGAGTCCTTTGATCGTTTTCAATGTTATAGTTATCTTAAGGAAATTAGAGAATTATATCAACATGATAAGACCTTGTCCTTGCAAAATCAGTTAATCTCAGACCTTCGGAAAGGATGTATAAGGTTCAGATGTTCTGATGATGCCAGGGTAGTTCTTGCTGAACAATTTCGCAATAAGTAGGTGCTCATTCTCCTTGATGATGTGGATAATTTTGATCAACTCGATGCGGTTGTTGGGGAGCTTAGTTGGTTTGGTCCAGGAAGCAGGATTATTGTGACTTCTAGAACGAGGGACATTTTTCTGAAGTTCAAAGAGGCTGAGACCTTTGAGGTTGAACCAATGGAAGAAGATAAAGCTCTTCAATTATTTTCAAAGCGGGCTTTTGGAAGGGATTCTCCCATCAAGGGCTTTGAAATCCTTTCCAGGGACATCATATCAGCTAGTGGGCAACTTCCTTTAGCACTTGAGGTGATAGGTTCGCGTTTGTTTCGAAAATCAGAGGGTACGTTGGAAAGATATGTTGCGGAAATTGAAGGACGCTCCTCATGAGAAAGTCGAACCTGTGTTGAAGATAAGTTATGATGCTTTAGAAAAAACTGCCAAGGAAATATTTCTAGATATAGCATGTTTCCTTATTGGAAAGGATGAGAGAGTTGCTTTTTACATGTGGGAAGACTGTAAACTTTATCCTACCAGTGGGATCGAAGATCTCCTTGTAATGTCTTTGGTCAAAATCGGAGAACACAAGGAGCTATTGATGCACGATCTACTGCGAACTCTAGGCAGAAAAATTGTGTTAGATGAACATTCTATTCCTGGTAATCGAAGTAGGTTGTGGGTGCACAGTGAAGCCCTATCCACTCTGCGGAAGAAGGAGGTAAACCTCAAAGCCAGCACTACTTTCTTTTCTACCTGTAGTTAATTTTTTTTTTTGTAATTTACCGTAATTTACCCGATTCCCTGCTAAATTTCAATTTGTAGAATTGGAGAAAATACAAGCAATTCTATAACAAAGTGCAAATTCCTATTCATTACCTTATGTTCAAACTGGCAGGGTACTCCAAATGTTCAAGGCCTTGCTCTCACCTTCAACAATGGATCTGATGACTGTTTCACATCTGATGAATATGGCCCGCTATTGAACTTAAGGTTCCTTAAGTTGGATCGAGCCAATATGAGTGGAAATTTTGCTAGTCTTCTTTTAAAATTAAGATGGCTTGATTGGCGAGGGTGCCGTAAGAGCTCTGAGCCTCTTATTTTGTGTCTAGAGAACTTGGTCATTCTTGATCTCTCCTGGAGCGCAGTGGCAGATGACTGGGAAGGTTGGACACAAGTAACGGAGGTACAAGACCCGTTCCTTTTTCGACTTTTTGTGAACACTAGCTAATTGAGACTGAGCCGTTTCTGTCTCTTTTACACAGAAGGCAAACAAATTGAAAGTTTTGGAGCTAACTGGTTGCAGTCAATTATGTAAAACGCCATGCTTCCCACCTGGTAGCAAATTAGAAAGACTGATTCTTGAACGATGTTCTCATTTGTCACTTATTGACAAATCCATTGGTAATTTGAAATGTTTGAAGTCTTTGAACATCAAGTCCACTCCTATCGCGCTGCTGCTGGAAGAGATGGGTTCCCTGGATGATTTGGAAGAGCTTCTGATTGATGAAACTCCCATATGTCACCTTCGTTTCTTACGAGGTTCTATGCAGCACCTTAAACTCTTAGTGCATCAGGCTGCAAAAATATGGCTGAAATATCCGAGTCTATTGGTTGTTTAAGGTCCCTGTCATATCTTGCATTGGATAAAGCTATTATCACAGGAGTCCCAAATTCTGTTAAGTTGTTGGAGGCACTTGTGGAGCTGTCTTTAAGACTGTCAGCGGATTACTGCACTTCCGGACTCCATTGGGATGCTTATGTCACTACGGAAAATGGATCTGTCAAACACCAGAATTCAGGTATTGCCAGAATCGATAAAAAATTTGGGCAGACTTGAGGTGCTAAGAATGAAGAATACTCATGTAAGAAAATTTCCTAAAGATATTGCAAATCTAGAGAAGTTGGAAGTCATAACATTTTCTGGCTGCCCTTTGAGTGGGAAAATTCCATGTGATATTTCGGGGTTATCATCTTTGAGAATCTTGAAGTTATCATTTACCTTGGTTTTTAGCCTACCTGAGAGCATTTGTCAGCTTTCTCGTCTCCAGACCCTCCACTTGCTCCAATGTGACGAACTTCAGACTCTACCAAGATTACCATCTAGTTTAGTGAGTTTGCGCTGGGGAACCAAAAATATGAGGATAGTTCAGGGTCTTTCGTATTTGAGAGATTTGAAAGTTTTGGAATTGGTTAATGATCCTAATGAAGAGGAGATATCTTCCTCTGAACTGTCCCAAACTGAAAGCTTTGCCTGGATATCAAATTTATCCAACTTAGAAACCCTAACGCTGTGCCTTCCCAATGTTACTAGGCTACCAGAAGATTTTAATGCTCTTACTCAACTTAGAAAACTTGAATTGTCCTGCATAAACCTGCTAGACCTCCCACAACTTCCCTCAAGCTTATCAAAACTGCTTATCAAGAATTGCCAGATCCAGGGGATGGATTTCTCTAATCTGGAAACTCTGTCCGAGTTGGAGCTCTGTAACTGCAATGCATGGAAAATTCTTGGTCTTGGGAATCTAAGGCTCCTGCAAGTGTTAAAGATATCTCGCTGCAACATTAAGGACCTTGATGGTCTCGAACAAGCATTACAATTGAGAAGGTTTTCTATGTCTGAATGCTATTCTCTTGACAGATTGCCAGACCTATTAAAGTGCAAAAGCTTGGAAATTAAGGAAATAGACTTTTGCAACATTCAGGATCAGCCCTGTGAGAGGCACTATAAAAATTGCTGCTCGAGGCGCTGTAATTGTCCCTAGATGTATCAATGTGGTGGTCGACGCATGTAGTGATCTTAACAGTGAGCTGCAAGGATGCTCTCTATTTCCAGTTGAGAGAAGGTGGAGTTTATTTCTTTCTTCTAGGTGAGTAATGCACTTTTCTCTTTATCTACAATTGGTAGACATTATTCTCAACAGAGTGTCTCTCCAAGGTGAATATTTCCATTTTTTTTCTTCTTTTTTCCCTGTTTTCTGACTGCAACATTTCTCTTTCCCATTGTCATACTCTACTTAATCTGTGCTTCTGGGTAACGAATTCAAGAAATAATCATCACATGGACTGCGAAAATGTGGTTAGTATTGAAGTATCTGGCTTTATGCACTATATGATTCCTCATTGACCTATAAACCATCAGCATGAACCAACTCTAGCAGTTCTTCTGTAGAAAGCTAAAAGTATTTGCAAAAAAACAGAGATCTGCCAGTTGATGAATTCACCAGCAAGACTCGGTAAACTTTCGAGCCGTAGGAACTTGCATGCTGGTACTTCTATTTGTTTCTGGCTCCAAACGTTCTAGCAGAACCCGATGCTTCTAATTTCAGGGATGTGCAGACATGTCAAGCCCGATGGGATATGGAGTAATTTTGAGAACATCAATTGCCTGAAGTGAACTTTTCCTATTTCATGCAAACTATGCCTGTGTTCTAGCAAAGTTTGAAAATCAAAGTTTATATTGGGATGTATATATTGAATCAATCATGTGAGAGAGTAGGCTCATATAAATTGTCTAAGTTTGTTGTTTTGATGTTTCATTGAAAGTACTGGGTTTTGAAAATTGGTCATCAATGAGGATACCTTTTAGAAATAAAATTTTTCCATAATATAATTAGACACATCCACTGTGTCTAATATGTACCGTAAGAGGAAAAATGAAAAGCTAATTAGTAAGTGAAAGACGGTTTGCTTTGTAAGCAACACAACATATTGTGATGTTAAGTTGACATTTGGAAACGTCCCTGTTTATGTATTTTGTACACACACTTCATTGCATGATATAGTATCCTGCTTGCATGAAGATTTCCATAAACTAAAAGCGAAAGCATGCATGTGAAACGTAAATACACAAGTCATTTTTCTGCCATCTTGAAATTTTTCATATGCCAACATGCTTCTTGTGCCAAACCAATTGCCCATAATTGAATGAGCCATTACATGCTATTTGTGTCATATCCATCAGTCGGTACTTTGACTGATGGTAATTCAATCAATGAGGCTCTTACTTAAACATATTTAGATTGCTAGATGTCCGTTTGCTGAGATAGGTGGTAGCTCATGTTCCTAATAAATAATGATTTGATGATTTAGAATCAATATCTCTTCAGATCACTTCAGGATTGGATTTGGGAAGAGAGTTCCGCTTTGTAATTCTTCAGGACAATTCGGGAGTTACAAGATCAAGGGCGCTGGTGGACATAAGGGCCTTCGACAGCACAAAAGTGCCCGTTCTTCAACCTTGAAAAGTAAGCGCACCGCACCTTGCGGCCTCAATTGTGATTTCTGCGAGTGTTATTCCAAGTTCTGTTAGATCTTGTTCTTCTTGATGCTGTGTAACAAGTTCTTTTTAGTCGATGGAAGAAAGGCCCGTCCGTCATTCTGTTCATCTAGGACGTGTGAAGTGCAGATTTTGTTTTCCTCCTTGTTGTATAATACCGCTTGCATTATCTTCTATATTTCTTGACCCGGCCCTCTTTGTTAGTCTGTTGTCATTCATCACTCTTCTGTATCTTGCTGCAAAGCGAAGACCATAAATTACGGTTTCAAAACGTTTATCGTACGATTGGAGGAAGCATGATGATTGATGACTAACTGGTTATAGGGATATACTTGAGTTGAATGGACTAAACACTTCGTTATGTAGTCGCAGGATGTTTCAAGCAGTTTGTTATTGAGTTCATATTGATTCGGCAGATTCCGAATACTCCGTTTGCCAAAAATGGAATGTTGCTCTGTTGAAAATAAATATGTAACGTCGGTGGCAGATATGAAATATCGATGGTAAGTAAAAAATGATCTATAAATTAACAGTCTGGACAACCATTTGCAAATTACTAATGAAATAACAATTTTAGCATCCACAAATCCAATAGTAGATTACTATTATTTGTCAGTTTGGTCAATATGTAAGTTTGGTAATAAATTCGAAATATTGATGGTAAGTTACCATCGATAAACCTAATAGTATGTACTTTTAGATTTTATGAGTAGGCATGTAACTATTTGTTAGTTACCAATGATATAACAATTTTATTATTGACAAGCCCAATAGTTAATTATCGGCTTCCACTGTGACTTAGTTTCGAGTAGTGGATGGACATAGTTGGTAAGTTATTGGGGCATTGACGGTCATAAATCGCTAACGCTTTTGGTAAGTTCCATGAATATATTTGATAAATAGGTAGCAGGTTGCAAGATTGTACCATCGTTATGTAGAATTTACAAATAATGTTATAAATATATTACCGAATAGAACACTGTCGAAGGTCTTTTTCAAGAACATTGATAAAATTTGAGTGCATCACATGGCATGATAAAATCTGGCAATCTTGGGATTGACTCTGAGGTGTTTGATTAAAGTTAATGCATGTTCTCTCTACTTTTGTGATTTACTTTATTTAATCATGGAGTTGGTCTTGTTGGATGAGCATATTTCTCATCTTCAAGAGACTTAAGACTTTCCTTCAATTTATTTTTTTTTTTTGGGCTTTTAAATTGAATTATTTTCACTGACAACATAGAAGGAAGCGGTAAATGAAAAAAGTTATCGTAGATAATTGTCTTGATCCATGATTTAGCTCTGAATGTGACTTATTTTTACTACTAAAATCTTGATAACCTTACTATTTTTCTGAAGGTCCTAAGTGTCCCGAATACTTGTTAAGTATATTTTATGTAGACAATTCAATTTTCAAGTACTGATTGTGCATGATACCAAAAGCAAAACCACTGCATTGAAAATTGTAAAGTTTCCTTAGTTAATTACTTAAGAAAAACTGTCCAAAAAAGTATTAAACATATTAGAAGACGGTCAATTCAGTCTTAATCTTTTGGCTAAGTTAGTTTTAAATTTTTTGACGATTTGTCGATTTAATATTTTCGATAAATTTTTACTGAAAATTAACGACATAAATGCTTGCCGTCCTATGTGGTGTGGACGACCGGTAATAACATAAATAATTTTTTGTAATCTTTTAAAAAGTTCAATATTTTTTTCGTTTTTCTTCTTCCTTTTATTTTTCATTATTTTTCTTTCGTGCCAGCCACCCCACCTTGCCAAATCTATGCATGGTGATAGCCCAACGGCCTTCTCCTCACTTGATCTGTGCGAAGCGAGGGCTATTGCAACCCTCGTGGGTTCACGCGAACTTAGTGCGGGCTACGACAACCCTTGCCTCGTCCGTGATTGCTAAGGCCTCATCGACTTATCGAGAAAGGAAAGAAGAACAGTAAACAAGAAAGAAAATAAAAAAAGAGAAAAGAAAAGAAAAGATTAAAATTAAGAATCATATAAAAAATTCACAAAACTAAAAAAAAAAAAATTACAAAATTTCTTGATGACTAGTCATGTCACGTAGACTCTGTTAGTGTCTATGTCATTGAGTTTTTAGTCAAAATTGGTTAGAATGATTAAATTAATAAACCGTCAAAATGTTATAATTAAATTGGTCAAATTGAAAAGTGTATGATCGAATTGGCCATTATATAACAAGTTTATGACTTTTTAAACAATTATTCCAATTACTTAACGAGCGCCTATTAGCATTATCTTCTTTCTAATGATGTTGAGCAATGTCACACGACCAATGAGAATTGGGGAGGACAAATTAGAAATTTTGGATGACCAAGGATGCCGAAACTTGAGTTAAGCGTGACAACAAAGGTATTTTAACTACAATTTCACTTACTTAAGCAATTGCTGAAAACATCAACCATTGATAGCGGGAAAGCGATGGCCCTCAGCAACTCTCTTGAAACGAGAACAATGTCTACAACCAACTTACATATTTAAGTGATTTTTCTTTTTGTTGATATTTACAACTATTTATTGGTTCATTATCGAGGCGGGTCAAAAACAATTAACAAAATATACCAAAAGCATGTCTCCCTTTTTCACCCAATTATCCCTTACATATCTCTACTTATGAAATACAAACCCAAATTTTACTCTCGGATACGATTTTGTACACTCACATCAATTATCTTTGTATTCTTCACGAAGGTATCTCTTTATTTTTTCAAAATTTCCCCTTTACTAATCATAAATTTTCTCATACCATTAAAAATGTTCAAAATCAATTAAAAACCAAATCACAAAAACTCAAAGCAATAAGCTAAAATGAGTTGGTAGAGAGGACAATCTGTCATGTTAAATATGAAGGTATGCTTAGGCGTATGCAAATAGTATTTGTGAATATGAAGGTATATAAATGGTTATTGATCCAAAGTGAAGTATGTTTTGTATATTCTTTTAAAATATTGAAAATCATAAAGCAATATCTGCAACTAGAAATTTTGAGAAACTCCTAGGGGACCTAAATCGAATTTATGGCATTGCAATGTGTTTGGTAACATTTTTATTTCCGAGAATAATTTTTATTTTGAAACAATAATTTATTTATCTATTTTCTAGATGAGTTTCTAAGTAGAATGTGTTTGGTATAACCCTAAAATTTCTATTGTCAGAATAAGAAAAGAACATAAAAATAATGGGTATGACCCTCTCTCTCTCTCTCTCTCTATCTCTATCTCTTTTGTAACGTAGAATTTTTTTAGTTTTCAATAATTTTCTTATTTTTTATTTTTCACTTTTTTCTCCTCTAGCCAATCTATGGATCTTGATGAGGGCCAACGACCAACGAAAGAAGAGGGATGTGGAGCCTCACCCAACCACTGCAAGGTCCCTTGCAATGGTTAGGCAATGTCAAGCTTTGCCCCTTCCACCTTGCCCAGTCATGGCGAGGCTTGACCTCGCCTAGCCACCGAGAAGTCGGCTTCGCTTAGCGTTGACATTTAAATTTTGGTGATTCATTTAATCATTCATTAATTGTATAGAACATTATGTATATATTTTTAGACCCTAGCAAATATAATTTTCATTAAATTGCATCACATATAGAAATTAGGAACATTTGCATAGCTAATATTAATTATTAAATATTTTTGAAAAAAATCATTATTATAATTTTGTTTAAAAAATTTCGAAAATGGAATAGGGCCGGCCCCTTCTTCTTTTTCATATTTTCTTTCCCCCTGCGCGGCCCATCTCTTCTTTATCTTTTCCCGGCCTAACCCACTTCTTAATCTCTTCTCTTCCCCTCCGCTTGGCTTTGGACGCTGGCTTCTCGTCAAAGAAGGAGGGACGAAGGACGGCGTACGACGAGGATGAGCGGCGAAGGGAATGTCGCGGTACGATCGGTCTGGGCAGGCTGGCGGCACAGTTGGCGTCGGAACTTAAAAGGGAGAGCGTAACGTTGGCTGGGGGGTTCTTTCGGCTGAAAACCAAAGCGGAGAGATAGACCGAGAGAGCTTGACACCGAGAGGGAGAGGTCCCAGCGACTGAGCGAGAGCGGGAGAGCTTCAGCCGACGCCTCGGCTGCGCACGACCTCCGCCGGCGACTCCTTTTGTTCGACATCCTCAGGCCTAACTGGTAAACCGCCCTTCTTCTTCCCCTGTTTTGGGCACGATGCCTGGAGCTCGCGGACGACTAGCTCGCGCGGACTTCGGCCCCCGTCCATTCCTCCTTTTGTTGTTGCATGTTTAGTTGGGGAGTCTTGGTTAGGGTTCGGATCCTAGTTGAGCCGGAAACCTCACGATTCGTGAACGCCCCTCACCCGTTCGACGATATACTTAAGTGAGATATAGTTTTCGTCCTCCCGTTTTTGGCCGAAATTGAGTCGTCCGTGCGCGTCGTGTTCTATTGGGATGTTCCAGTGGTGCTGGGCGACCTTGGGTGTCGGCCATGTAGTCGATCGCGACGTTCCCATTGTCACCATAGTTTGTTTGGTGTTAGGCCGGGGTGTGGCTCTCGGTTGGAGGCGGGGAGGTCGGTTGACGAGTGGCGTTTGGAGCTGATGGTTTTATTAGTAATGGGCTTAAGGCCCGTCCGCCCAAGTTGGGCCCAAAAAGCTCGGCCCACGGGAATAGGGCTCGTGGATGGGGGAAGGTATAAAAGGGAGAAGAGAGAGGGAGATGACACCTGTTGGAAAAACAGATGTACATACGCTTTTCTCCCGCACGCTTTCTCTCTCTCCAAAAAGACAAAAAGAACAGTAAGGCAAACGGCACTGTCTTCCTTTCAATTGACATCTTCGGATCGAATTTCTTCCTCTCTTCTTCGGCATTGGTGTCTAACGTGGCTAACAAGCGCACGCTCGAACGTGGTGTCTTTAGTATCGGTGATACGTGTTTTCTTGGGCTTCGCTTCCGCATTCATTTTAGGGGTTCGATTTAGTGTCGAATCCGGTTTCGAGATCCGTTATTCCCAACATTGGTATCGAGCCCTAGTTCACGTTTTCCCGACCTGTTTTTGATTGATTTTTCGCGAAAGAACTTCGGCCGTACGGATCGGGGCAAAAATCCCGACACCCGAGCGCTGTTCGGCAATTTTTCTGAGTTTTCGTAAGTCGAAATCAAATTCTGAAGGCACTGGGTAAAAGGCGACGTCGAGATGAGTCTGGAGATAGGTCGAACGCCGGCGGGCGACGCCGCACGCGCCCACACGCGCGGCCGGAAGGCGTTGCGCGTGGGCGCGACGCGCCCGAAAGCGTTGGCTCGCCCAGCGCGTGCGGCACACGCGCCGGCCGGCGAACCGGCACGCGCCGGTCGACGGACCGACGCGTGCTGACGTCAGCATGACGTCACCCAATGGTCAATAACGGCGGGGTGACGTCATCGATGACGTCGCAACGACGACGGTTGGTCGGGCGGTCACGGCGGCGCGACCCGACTCCGACCCAAACCATGACGCCGACGCACGCGCCGGCGGCCGGCGGCGGCGTGCGTCGCGTGACGTCGGCCGCGCACGTGCGCGGCACGTGCGGCCGGTTGTCCGACCGTCCGTCGGTCCGACCGGCCTGACCGGTCCAACCGATCCGACCCGTCTGACCCGCGCGCCCGTTGACCCGACCCGTTGACTGACGACCGTTGACCGTTGACCGACCGTTGACCGTTGACTTTTGCCGTTGACCGTAGAAAAAAAAAAAAAAAAAAAAAAGGAATTTGTTTCTTTTTCATTTATGCCTATGTGGGTTATATGTAATCCATTATTTATTCTGCATTTGTTACATGAATTTTGGAAAATTATGTATTTTCCCTTATGTGCATTATGGATTATAAGTAATCCTTTTTTTTTTTTTTAGTTCTACATTTGTTGCAGGAACTATGATGCGTCATGCACGGATACCTGCAATCCCGAGAATGGACGAGGGAAATGCAAGACTTAAAAAGCTAATGTCAGATTTAGCTAATTATCGATGGCATGACGGTGATTTAGTATCACATGTGGTCAGGGTCAATCAGATGATACAGGAAATCATCTGGAATGGTTATCTTATGCCGGATTTTGAGAAGGTGCCGGCTATGATGAACACTCTTCCACCTGAATGGCAAGCAGTGTTAGATTGGTTATGGGAGGTCAACGTTGTCCCGGGTTATAGGGAGCTAGTGGAAGCTTTTGTAAGAGAGTACTATAGGATTGAGTTGGCCAAAACTTCAACCCTTAGATTGAGCGCCACATGGCGCAGAGTAAATGCGCCTTGGTGGCGACATGAAAGCTCTCCAAAAGTTTTTCCATGGTTGGCAAATGTGCCTTCAGTTTTCTCAGATGTTTTGACTGATAGATTAAAATGGACATTCCCTAATTATTTCTTAGATTAGAATGAGATGTTTTATGGGTGTAAATATCTCTTTCCATATTGATATTTTTCTCTGTATAAATTGCTTAGTGTAATGTATAGTTGTATTATGTGAAAACATTGTTTATTCTATTGGATATTAGATATTGTTTGCTTTCTGTTATAGTTGATTGCTGTGGATAGTTGAAAGAAGTTTTTGTAACTTCATAGAATTAATTTTGCATATGACAATCATATTAATGATAGTTTTAAGTTAGGATTTTTGGAGGATGATTGGAAACGTAGTGACCTTTTGATTCTGAAGCCTTACTTGAAATTATTCATTAATATGATGGGTCTATGCAAATAGGGATACATAAATGATAGGCATTAAATATTCGTGTATGTATGTCTGATGTGTTCAGATCGATAATTTAAGCAATTAAGAATGTAATTGCTGATATGAACGGCAACAATTATGAAATATTGAATATGAAGATTCAATATGTGCTGGAATAGCTAGAAGCACTAGAAGCTCTTGACCATATTATGGAAGATCTTGAGGATGCTGTGCGCCACCTTGAGCTAATAGAAGACTACCTATCGGCATTTGAGTCGATAATAGATATTTGCAATGCTGGTTCTAGCTCAGAAAGGGCTTTGTGCTCTAAGTGCAAGCATATTGATTCGTTCAATATGTGAGAATGCAAAGGATTAAGTCCTTGTTGTAAGAAATTAAGAGTTAACCAACACAAGAGAGGAAAACATCCTCAAGTGAAGAAAATGTCAAGGGTGAGGTGTTAGAATTGTGACAAAAAGGGCCACTATACTCGCAACTATTGTGAGCCGAAAAAGGTAAACACCTCTTGTACATTTGAGAACTTTGCTTATGTGTCGAGTTCTGTATTATTGGTTGAATCCAATCCTTTGTGGACTGTAGATTCAGGAGCGACAGACCATGTAGCGAAGGATAGAGGATCCTTCGTGGAATTTTGACGAGTACCAACTGGGACTAAGTGCATCTATGTAGAAAATAACTCCAGAGATAAAGTTAAAGGGATTGGCATCTGCCAATTGAACATGCGTGATGGACGCACCTTGTTCCTACATGATGTTTTATATGCTCCGGAGATTCGTCGAAATTTATTATCTGTTTTGGTGTTGGTTAAGCTTGGTTTTAGTATGAATTTCCATAATAAAGGTGTAGATTTGTATTTGGATACAAACTACTATGGTTGTGGTCACTTTCTGGATGGTTTTATTGTACTAAATGTTGACTATGGTGATGTCAATATGTTATTCTCTTGTTTCACGTCTTCTACTTTATATGATAATGATGTGAATATGGTGGCATGCTAGACTTGGTCATATGGGCCAACAACATATGAAAAGACTAGCCAAAGAGGGCTTGTTGGGCAACATTGAAAAAGTCAATTTGCCAATATGTGAGCATTGCCTAGAAGGGAAAACGACAAGGAAACCATTTGGAAAAGGTAAAATAGCTGAATTTCCTCTGCATTTAATCCATTCTGACGTCTGTGGTTCAATGAATGTGAGAGGAAGGCAAAGGGCTGTTTATTTCATCACTTTTATGGATGTTTATACTTGATTCGGATATGTCTATTTGATTTCTCATAAATCTGAAGCGATAAGTTGTTTCAAAAGGTTTGTGAACTTGGAAGAAAATCAATTAGACAAGAAAATAAAAGTATTTAGATCCGATCGAGGTCAAGAATATTTATCTGATGAGTTCAGAAAATTATGTGATGAAAAAGGAATAGAAAGACAGTTGTCTATTCCATATACTCCTCAACAAAATAGTGTTGCGGAGAGAAGAAATAGAACCCTACTGGAAATGGTTAGGTCCATGATGGCGCATGCTAACTTACTTATCACTTTTTTGAAGTGATGCGTTGTTAACTGTTGCATGCATACTTAACCGGGTGCCTTCCAAATTAGTTATTTCCACTCCATATAAGTTATGGATAGGTAGAAAACCGGACTTAAGTTTTCTTAAGTTATGGGGTTGTGCTGCCTATACTCATGAGTCCTCTCACAAGTTTGGGAAATTGGGTCCCAAAGAAAAGAAGAGTATTTTAATGAGATACTCCGAACACTCGAAAGGGTATGTGTTCATAGGTGAGTAGGAAAGTGGGAGTATAACTGAATTTGAATCACGGGATGTCACATTCTTAGTGGATGAATTTCCTAAGAAAGGCGAAATAGGGGAAGATTAGTCCCTATTTAAAACCTTGGATCAGGATAATGATGTTAGTGGAGTTCATCCAAGTGGGAGCAATATGAGAAGTGATGAATTGAATTCAACTCATTCTCAATTACAATCACATGATGAGACGACATCATCATTACCTAATCCAAGTGGGAGCATGATGGGAAATGATGTGCAAAGTGTGCAATCTCCCATACGGCGAACAAGTCGCCAAAGTATTCCCCGTCGACGTTTTGACATTGAAGGGGAAACTTTTATGGTTACTCCACAAGATGAGGATGAGCCAAGAAATATTAATGAGGCTTTAAATTGCCCTAGTAAGGAAAAATGGATTTATGCAATGAAAGAGGAAATGGAGTCAATGAAGTCAAACCATGTTTAGGAACTGGTTGATCTTCCAAAAGGACGTAGAGCTATTGGGAACAAATGGGTTCTCAAAATAAAGCGAAAGGCTGATGGCTCGATAGAAAGGCATAAGGCTCGCTTTGTGGCGAAGGGGTATAATCAACATGAATGAATTGATTATGAAAGTACATTTTCTCCTGTAGTGTGATTTACCTTGATTCGCATAGTTCTGGCAATAGTGGTTAGTATGAATCTTGAGTTACATCAAATGGATGTAAAGACTGCTTTCCTCAATGGAGAATTAGAGGAAGAAATATATATGGAACAACCTGTTGGTTTCATAGTGAAAGGCCAAGAAGAAAAGGTATGTCGACTTTGGGGGTCGATATATGGCCTTAAGCAGTCGTCGAGACAATGGTATATACGTTTTCATAATGCCATAACGGCATATGATTTTACAATGATTGATGAGGATCATTGTGCATATATCAAAAGATCCAATGACCAATTTGTGATCATATCATTATATGTTGATGATATACTAATTGTCGGAAGTAATATGGAGTTATGTTAATGCTGTGAAGAATTGGTTATCTTCCAACTTTGATATAAAAGACATGGGTGATGTTGCATACATTCTTGGAGTTAAGATTTCAAGATTTGTAAACCCATAGATACTCCTATTGCAAAAAGGTGAATGATTGAGCCATAGACTGTGTCCAAGGACTCCACAAGAGAAGGAACAAATGTAACATGTTCCTTATGCTAGTGCTGTTGGAAGCTTGATGTACACTATGATGTGTACAAAACCTGACATATGTTTTGCAGTTGGAATGGTGAGTAAATACCAATCCAATCCAGGTCAAGCACATTGGAAAGCCGTTAAGAGTATACTGAGGTATCTAAAGGGAACTGTTGATTATACGATGAGTCATTAAGGAAAGGATCTGCGACTCTAAGGCTATTATGATGCTGATTGAGGAGGAGATGTAGATGAAAGAAAATCTATCTCTGGGTTTGTTTTCTTACGGAACAATGGCACCATATGTTGGAGCAGTAAGAAACAAACATGTATAGCCTTGTCCACGATGAAAGTTGAGTTCGTGGCATTATCAGCAGCAGTATAAGAAGGTGTTTGGCTTAAGAGATTTTTTGGATCATTTAGGTGTTATTGGAAGTGCTGTGGATTTGTTATTGGTTAACTGTGATAGCCAAGCAGCGAAAGCGTACACCAAATATCCAAAATATCATGACAAGACCAGACATATAGATACTAAGTATAATCTTGTCAAAGATTTGGTTGCACGAAAGGATGTGAACTTAGAGTACATATTACGCATATAATGGTAGCAGATCCTATGACAAAACCGATACCTAAAGATGTGTTTTGTGGTCATATGAAATCTCTAGGACTGCGTAGAGGCTGATATACTGAATATTGTAATTTCCCTAAGTGTTCACAATTTGATGAATTTGTGTTTTCATCATTAATGCCTATGAATTTTTATTTGATCTTTATGCATCTTAATGCTCAGTGCATTATTTTAAGTTGAGAAGTATGTTGGACAGATATAAGATTAGCCCACTCACACGGGTAATCGCCTCATTTCTTGTGTGATAAATAGAGATGAGACTGTTTTTAAGCTTATTATCTAGGTGATAATCGAGAGCTCAAGCTTAAAACACGTATGTTGCCTTAACTGAGTGTTAAAATGAGGACATAATTCTTACGATGTCCGAAAGTAAAATACCCCACATATTTTACTTTATCTGTCTAAGATGCCAGATGTGAGTTCTGATGAATTTTGTGAATGAGTAGATACGTGAACTCAAGTTAGACATTGGATATGTCTGAACTATCATCTGTACGGTATTGAAAGTGTAGACATACGCTCCAGGGGAAAGGAGTTAAGACCGTAATACGTAATTCATACTACGTATGCATGAGACGGCCAATAAGAGTGGCAAAAAGTTTTATCTCAACTTTTATGCCGTGTGAGACTCTTGAGGAAAAGAGTTCCTCAATTTTTTAGTCCCCTCATGACTCTTACTTATTCTCAAGATTTCTATTTAGTGTTTGCTATCTTAGGATGTTGCCAATGGTCATGAGTTTGATTCGATCTAATGGGGTATTTCTAGAAAAGCAAGCTGAACTGAAATTGAGAGTTTGAAGGAAAGAGGAAGATCGATTTTGGAGAATCACATTGTAGTTTTGTATTCACCGGTTAACCAATTATGACTGTCTTTGGGATAATCATAATTGTGAATACAAAATATATATATCATTGTTTAAAAGAGATCAAGAGAGATATAAATGTGATCGATCGATCTAGGGTACTGCATACTAAATCTACTCAGGATGTGATGCCCATTATGAGCTGCTATGTATTTTTAACAAATGTATGGCAACAAGCTCTCTAAGTATGCTGGTCGCACGGATTATTCACCGGTATGAATGTTGAAGAGAGGAAAAGAGGATTCTGTTCGGCCCATCATGTTAAGTGAGAGTCTATGATGGATTTTCTCTAATGAGGCTGAGTAGGGCCTGTCCGCCCATGTTGTTTTTGGACCACCATGTGCGAGTGGGAGATGATGGTTTTATTAGTGATGGGCTTAAGGCCCGTCCGCCCAAGTTGGGCCCAAAAGCCCGGCCCACGGGAATAGGGCCCGTGGATGGGGGAAGGTATAAAAGGGAGGAGAGAGAGGGAGATGACACATGTTGGAAAAACAGATGTACGTACGCTTTTCTCCCGCGCGCTTTCTCTCTCTCCAAAAGACAAAAAGAACAGTAAGGCAAACGGCACTGTCTTCCCTTCAATTGACATCTTCGGATCAGAATTTCTTCCTCTTCTTCAGCATTGGTGTCTAATCTGTGGCTAACAAGGTACGCTCGAATCCGTGTTGTGCTTTAGGATCGGTGATACATGTTTTCTTGGGCTTCGCTTCCGCATTCATTTTAGGGGTTCGATTTAGTGTCGAATCCGGTTTTCGGGGATCCGTTATTCCCAACAGGAGCGGACGACGCCGGTTGGTTGCGCAGCGGTGTGAGCGCCGGCGACAACATATTCGAGAAATGGGGACAGTTCAGATGGTGTTGGTTCGGGGAGGAGGGCTTCAGGAGAAGACCTGCGTAGCGGAAGGCGTGGAGAAGGAGGGTAGAAAAAAGGAAATAAATAGTAAGAAAAAAAGGGAAAGAAGAAGAAGAAGAAGAGAAGATTGAGCTACGGGCTCTAGTTTTGGGCTGGTCGATGGAAATAGGAAACATGGGCTGTCAGGAACCGATCTGGGCCGAGAGTCATATGGTGGAAGTGGTCTGGGCCGAGAGTTGTATGGTGCTAAGGGCTTAGGGGGAACCTCTATCGCTTTGACTATTTCTACTTATACAAAAAAAATAACCCATTGCAATCGATGTGCAATTGGGGTTAGTCGATCAAGTGAGAATTGGTTGATGATCGAGCCATTGGATAGTTAACAATTGTATAGCATGAATATTGACATATGTGATACAACAATTGACAACAAAGTAGTATTGGCATCAACGTCAACAAGTGTTCAAGAGGTGATGGCCAAAATATGACGACCAAGAGCACAACAAGCAGGCCATCTAAATTTGGCCAAGGGTTCGATAGAGAAGAGAACACAAGGATTGAGATGCCGATTGAAGACAAAGATATTGAGCGACAGTCGAGAAGTATAATAACCTTAGGAGCTGCAAACGCTTGTGGATGGAAATGTCGTGAGAATAGAGAGCCTAGAATATTGCAAATACTTGTATAATTGCACTTAGTAGTAATAACCGTTGGTAAACAGTCATAATTAGTGGACTATATATAGTGCCAATATGCAATAATTATACACCAGGAACACAAATATAACCTTAACATTTTATTAATGGAATGTCCTATTTTTACTCTTATCCTCCATTTTCTAGTAGTCTACGTGTAGATTTGCTATCCATTTTTCCTTGCGAAACCAATTAAAACTCCTGTTTGGAATCACCACATAATCCTATTCCCATCACAAAACCAAAGATCCACGTTTGGCGAAAGGTTTTTCACTGTTTTTGGGTAAGGGAACATTTCCGGTGAAACGATTTCTTTTCTTCATCCTGCAAGGTAATAAAAATGCCAGAACGCACACTTTCTTGCATGATAAGGAATTGGGAAGTCATTATACTTGTGTGTTCGGGCACTCTCCATTGCTACCTCTATATTATGCGTGGACGTTGATTGCCGAATAGTCTGCAACGCGGGGAACACTCTTTATCAGGTCCTCGTTCTACTTTCTCCCATTTACGTACGCTCAATTTATATCGAATCCTTCGAAGGTAATGTGTAAATCTCTGTCCTTCTTATTAATTAAGATAGAACGTAACTTTTTTGTCGATTTAAGAAATGGATTGGAATGAAAAAGTATTCTAAGATCCAAGTAGTAATGTAATTAAGAAATATTTTAAATAGTATTGAAGGATTTATTTGACTTTGTTATGAAAAGTTGAGGGAATAAATTGAACAAATAAAAAGTTTCAGAACCATATTGAATAAATTAAAGTCTAAGGATGACATTGTATATTGGACCAAAGTTTAGGAATTACTAGTGTCATTTTTCCTTTTAAAAGGGGACTCTCTAGGACACGATAATTAGAGCTATATATTATAAGATGATGAGGTATAGCAATACCAGTCTTTGGATACTATCACAATAGTCTTTATGCCGATTGCTGACTTGGGTACCGTCCAAGTTAGCAGACCCCTAAGCTTCTGAGTTACCTGTGAGATGGGTCCACAGTGATGATGTATTAGGAATTTTTGCCTCGGTCATTAAGGATTTATGTAGATAGGCATGTATTATACACACATATAAAGTTCAGAAAACGACTTTGCAAACTTCATAAAAACACTTCTTCTTGGTGATGTCCATATTCAAATTTGGAATGACAACATGGAAGTAAATGGAAAGGCCATAATTTCTCCAGGGTCCCTAGCCTGGTCTTCATGATAGTGGCATTGCTTTCCTAGCTATGGCAAATGTGACGATTTCAGCTCATCGTCTACATACAAAACCGTTATGCTAGAGGGAAGCCTTGGCAACTCTCTGATCATGTCACAGTGAAGTAAATCAAGTGTTCGAAGATTGGAAAGTTGGTGGATCTCCGCCGGTATGCTGGAAATAGTCGAATGTCGCAGCCTCAAGATTCTCAAATCATGCAGTTTCCCAATCTTGCTCGGAATGCCCCCCTCGAGACTCCGACACCAGGAGGCGTGTATTTCTTCGAGGCTGATAAGCTCTCCTATATTAGGAGGGAACTCTCTAAAGAAACAAGAATCCATCCTCAACACCTTCAAATTCTGCAGATTTTTTAGTGAATCTGGAAACTTGGAAATGCCAGTCCCTGACACGTCTAACTCAACTAACGATCTCCCTATGCTGCCAATGGAGCTTGGAAGTTTTCTTATTCGACGGCAATCCCTTAATGACAAGTGTTTAAGTCTAACCAGTTCTCCAACAGAATCGGGAAGTGTTGCAATTCTGGTGCCATCAAGGGAAAGAAGTGAGATATTCGTCAGGTGACATATCGTTCTCGGTAGCAGACTCAATGTGAAGCAGCTTGAGGCACTCAGAGTTTCAAGCTGCTTTAAATGACCAATGGAGATGGGTATTTCTTGTACCGAAGTCCCGTTTATGAGAAGCTCTTGGAGAGCTGTCAAGCGACCTACTTCTATTGGCAACATGCTGAGCTCTGTGCAGAACTTCAAATTCAGAGAAACCAAGCACTTCAAATCACTGATCGATTGATCTATCTTGACCAATTGCGAACATCGCTCCAAAATCATTATAGCCAGATTTTGGC
The DNA here is from genome assembly GCA_014182405.2 of Eucalyptus sideroxylon. Lineage (NCBI taxonomy): Eukaryota > Viridiplantae > Streptophyta > Magnoliopsida > Myrtales > Myrtaceae > Eucalyptus > Eucalyptus sideroxylon. The sequence goes on from CM024552.2 coordinate 1,262,013, forward strand.
AACCAGAGAACTTAGGAGTGACTAATAAGTCTGCACAACCTGTAAGATCTAGAACTCTCAAGTTCTTCATCTGCAAAATAGGACAAATATTTGCGTGAGTTCACTTCACAAATAGCTACGTTAGACCAGGCAAATGAATTGCGAACTACCTCTATTTGATCCCAGCCATCCCAGTCTTTCGTGACTTTGCTCCATGACAAATCGAGAATGGTTAAATGTCCCAAGTGAAAATTAGTTACTTGCAGATGTTGAGGGCACCCACGCCAACGGAACCACCTTAAATTTGGAAAAACGTTAGCGAAATCTCCGGAAATGTCCGCATGATCCAATTGAAGAAACCGTAGGTTTGGCATGCCCTTAAAATCTTCTGCTGTTAGTTTCTCTGAAGTGTGCCACTGAAAGTTAAGGCAGAGTGCCTCAACCTTTTCTGTCCCCTGTGATGGACGAGAAAAACGAATAGAAATAGTGAGGATGGTCTCTCTTCTTGACACGTAACTAGTCAGGAAACATTGCTAAAGGAAAATGACAACAACGTCAATATCACACATGGTCGGATCTTAACGATATCTGGCGAAATAGTTCCTTTCCTTTGGTGGTGAAGACAACAAAACTATTTCTTATGCTTAACGATGCATAAATTAAAAAAAAAAAAAAAAAAAAAAGCAGACCAAACGTTCACCTTTTTCTTCTTTATCGTGTCGAGAGCTATTTCATGATTAAATAATCTACTCCGCCTTCCTGGATTTGTAAGACTCTCTGCACGAACGATTTCTCTGCCAAGTCGCCTCAACAGGCTATGCATCCATATCTGATTGTTTTCCCCAATTTTGGCCAGGGGAGTCCAACTTTCACGAGAAGGCAGAAAAGAGGTGTCATACCATAGGTACCAAGCAATTCGAAAATCAATGCCGGTGGTGAAACAGGTGATATCCAGAAATATCTGTTTCTTCCCAAAATCTAAGGTTTGATATGCTTTCTCCGCAATTTCCTGAAAATCCCAGCGCTTGGTTATAGTCCACTCCCGCTGTAGTATGTTTATACATTCCTCCTCCGTTTTGCCATTGAGGACTGCACTCATAACTTCAATAGACAATGGGAGTCCTCCTATAGCGTCAAAAGCATGTCCCGAAAACTCTAAGTTGATAAGTGAGGAAGAAGCTTGTTTAGATGCACACATCCACCAGAGAGACCCGTACAGAGGCTCAAAGTCGTCATGTGAGGAAGAAGTTGCTATAGATGCATGCTGCCTTAACAGTTGAAGAGTCTGATCCTCATCCAAACGACTAACATGATAAGTCCGGATCTGAGGGGAGTCTTCCAGGACGACACTGTTTCTGGTGGTTACAAGGATCCTACTTCCAGATGCAAAGCAATTAAAGCAATTTCCGACGAGTTGCTGGACATGAAACGCATTTTCCACGTCATCAAGGACAATCAAGATTCTCATGTTGCAAAACAAGTCCCTGAAAAACTCAATTCCCCTGTTGACAAAAGCAACATCCTCAAGTTCCCGTTTTAGAACATCGGAAATCAACTTAGCTTGCAAAAGCTGAAGCCCTCCTAATACTTGAGTTGTTTCTCTAATATCTGTAAGGAAGCTACAAGCATCAAAATCACAGGAGACTTGGTTGTATATAAGTTTTGCAAGAGTCGTCTTGCCAATTCCACCTTTTCCATAAATGACGACAATGATCCGCTGGTCCTTAGCATCAATATCCATCAAGCTCATGATGTGGTTTACTTGATCATCAATTCCAACATATTTTCCGATACTGGCTACTTGTCCTTTCTCTGCCGTTTCAGCCACCTACAAGAAACATGATGATTAGTCACTGATAAGGCTGCAAGATGCGAAGAGGTACCTACAATTGTTGATATTTTCTAAAGTTGTGTTTGCATAAATTATCTGCCATACGAAGTCACTGGTCATCCTGATCTGACAGCGATCAAAATTACTGCCCCACTGTTTCGAAGGAAACCCAAGATTCGGGAGTGATGATCTTTTACCTTTCAAAAATCGTTTTATCAAACAATTAACCCGCTTTGAATTTCTTACTATACATCGACAAGCCAATCTTTTGACATGCATGTGCAAAGACAGCGTACAGTAAAACCTTAGCACATATTGATAGAGAACATGACCCAATTGAAATATGATATGGGGCGGCAAATGTTCAATTATTGAAATATTTTTAGTTCCCACTTTTCTCACATGGCATAGGAGCAAATATTCTTTCAATTTAGGCTTTAATTATTATGTACTAGAAGATAGCTGAGCATTTCTGCGAACACTATTAACAATTAATCTACATTGAAAGGTTAAAATAATTAACATGAGAAAAAGATATACATGCATGTGTCATGGTCCAGTACTCGCGTACCCTTGTGATTGGAGCTTGGAGCTATTGAGTGAAAAGTGAGTGATGCAGAGAAGATGATACAATTGGTTTGTGGGAGTGACGTCGAGGTGGTTGGTGTTAGGCTCGGTGACAAGATAAAAATGTTATATCTCTATAGAGCTTTGAAAGCAAAGTTAGCCTCCCTTGTACAAACCAGTTGGGAGCTGATGTCACTCTTCTGATAAGGTTATGATAGGCAGAAACCAATTGTTATACCTAAAGTGTTGTGTGTGTCTCGATCGATGGATTGGACGCCCAAGTTAAGTTGGACGTGGTACAATCTAATACGATGATGTTATTATTATTTATTTATTTTTGGTTGAAATATGATGATGTTATTCACTGTACTATTCTTAGAAACAACTATAGAAGGAAGGCTAACCTGGTGTTCTTCGCTCACCAGGTACTACATAGGCTATTTTGCAGCCAAGGAACTGTCGGCCCGTGACATATGCATGTACTTAAATCTTGACTTGTCATCTTAATATGTATCTTTATTTATTTTTAAAAAATATCTGGTCTAGAAGTAGATTGGTGTCGTTGCATCCCGCCACATCACTTTCAAAATCACTATTATCATTTAATGTATATCTCAGTCAATATTGCCACACTTTTTTACACATTCAAAAGAAAATTCACGAACATGAAATTTCAAATAGTATGCAACTTAAAACTACTGTTCAAAACATAAGATTATTTGCACTTGATAAATTTTTTAACTTTTCCTTTGGAAATTATATCATAGTCCTCAAAATTCCCAAGTCTATAAGCAAATGTTATGACTTCTTTTTATAGTCAACCTTCTTTTTCTTTTTCTTTTTTCATCTGTCCCACTCTAACTCTCTACTCACCATTAGACCTTTATGTTACCTTTTGCAAGGCATGAGAGTCGAACTTACTTCCTTTTTGTAGGGCATGGGAGTCGAAACTTATACCTAAAACTAAACGTCCCCACCCCAATCCCCTAAGAAGATGAGGATTCGAATTGCCTACCTCTCCCTTCTCATGTGGGAAGAGTGACAATTGGGGCAAGCCCCGGTGATTTACAGTAAACCTTCTTAAAATGCATCTATGTTGCACAAATCCAGGCCTAGCTCTATCAATGTGAATTTAAATTATGTTACTCTTTCGTTATGATTATCATTGGTTAAGATGGTCAAGTCATATGCTATAAATACATTGTTCAACTGTTTCTAACAACTTAATGTTTTTGGTGGTATTAGCCTAGTTTTTAAACTTTTAGTCATGTATAGTGCAACCCCGCACAAATTCCTTTTATCGTTAAGATACCCAAAGCCCATTTCACCCAAAGTTTGCTATATTTTCGTATCTAAATTGATGCAATTGTGAGGCAAAGTATGTATTCTAAATTTGCTGTAGGTCTATATCTAAATTGATTGGTGTCCATTTTCATCAGCTTTTTGGCCCCCAACTGTTGCCTTGTAGATTCACTGAATTAAGCTTGTTTTATGACGATGAAGAAAAATAAGAAGGAAAAGCACCTTGTCCATACTATCGAATCTGGGCCTTACCAAAAAAGTTCTAAACTTATTGCACTTGTGCCAATTCAGTCATAAACTTTTTTTTTAGCCAATTTAGTCATAAACCTTTTATAATTGTGTCAATTCAGTCCATCCGGCCAAAAATTGGCCGGCTGGTGTTAACGTGGACGCCGACGCAAGGGACAATCGGCCGGCAAGGGATTTTTTAATTTTTTTCGAATTTTTAAATATATTTTATTTCTTTTTTATTTTCACCTTCTTCTTCCTCTAGCTGGCGACGTCGGCCGGAGGCGCGGCAAGGTCAACCTCGTCGTCCGCTAGCGAGGCTTGCCTACGCCGGCCAGAGGCAAGGGCCGACGAGGGTGAGGCCCCGCCAAATTTGGCGAGGTCAGCCCCGTCAGCCACTAGTGAGGGCAAGGCCCCACCGGATTTGGTGAGTCGGCCCTCGCCAGATTTGGCAAGCTTGGCCCTTGCCAAGGCTAGGCGAGGCTGCCGTCGCCAAGGGCTACGACGGAAGCAAGGAGGGAGAGGATGAGGAGGAGGAGGAGGCGGTGGAGCGGCTGTGGAGAGGCGAAGAGGGTTGCTGTGACTACGGTGGCGGCGGGAGAGCAAGTTGGGGTGGAGATATGTGTACGGGTGTGAGGACGACATCGACGACAATGACGGGGATGTCGGGTTTCTTTGGCGTTGGAGCAAATGCCACCATCTTTGCAGCCACCTCCTCCTCCTCCTCCTCCTCATCCTCTCCCTCCTCGCTCTACCATAGCCCTTGGCGACGGCAACCTCGCCTAGCCTTAGCAAGGGTCGACTCTCCGGATCTAGTAAGGCCTCGCCCTCGCTAGTGGCTGGCAAAGCTGACCTCGCCGGCCCTCGCCTCTTACGGGCGCCGGTAGCCGGCTAGAGGAAGAAGAAGGTGAAAAAGGAAAAAAAAAAGAATTAAAAATTTTAAAAATATTTAAAAATCGAAAAAAATTAAAAAAAAAAATTGCCTCGCCCCATTGGCTGTCCCCCGCCGGCTTCCATGTCGCCGGCCTAGCCAATTTTGGTAGGATGGATTGAATTGGCATAATTATAAAAGGTTTAGGACTAAATTGTCCAAAAAAAATGGTTTAAGGACCGAATTGACACAATCGCAATAGGTTTAAGACTTTTTTGGTGATTCTCCCCTATATGAAGTATACTCGGTCCATCTGTGAATCTTATTTCTATAATCCTTGTAAAGCATGCCACCCTCAGCACTTTCGTCCAGTTTCCGACAATTTTGAATTACCACTTTGCATTCATCTGGTATCATTGTATCCGATACATTCGTCCAATGTGAATTACCACTTTTTTGCATTCATCTGGTATCAAGTTTAAGCAGATCACATTGAATATTTTGACATGAGATCCATAGATATTGCCTATAAAAATAGACACAGGATAATATTATGTGAACATCAATATCTCAAGGTGTTATAAATCTACTCAATATGTAGTAATGAGCAGCTCCTTGAGGAGAGCGTTGAACAAGTATAGAAACAGGCAACATAAGTTCCCTCTAATCATTATTGTTACCTAATATATATCGATATTGGGGTTGCAACATATTTTGGAAATAACTTTTTTTGCGCAAATGGTTCAAAATTTTGCATATCTGATTATTCTAATAGAAAATCAAATTACAGCATGATTTTTCCTTTTAGTTTCATCAATATTGTTTTGTTATACAGATTACTCGGTCCAAAAAGGTATTTCAGTGCATTCAAGTGTTTTTTTTTTTTTTTTTTTTTAATTTCACTTTTTAGTAATTAATTGCACTATAATTAACATGTGGCGTCAATTTTCTTAAGGTTTTTGGCCCCCTAAACTAAACTCCTACCGTCTAGATCCGTCCCCGGTATTAAGCTTGTCTTATGATTATGAAAAGAAGAAGAAAGAAACGCACCTCGCCCATACAGTCGGATGTGTGCGTATCTGAATTAGACTTGATCAGTCCAAGAATCGTATCTCTATAATCCTTGTAGAACATGCCAGCCCCAGGAGTATCACCTAGTTTCGGACAATTTTGAATTATGACGTGGCATTCATCCGGTATCATTGTGTCCGATGAATTCGTCCAAGATTCCAAGGGGCGGGACGGAAGCTCGTCAGGGCCCCTGGACGGCCCCTGCATCCTCTGCAAATAAAGCCTGTACTCTTGCAAGTGACTGGCGACGTTCTCGAGGGTCAATCCATCCACATTCATCAGCTGCAGTATCGTCTTCGGCGCCGCGTTATTAATCCCTAGGTGTGCGACCGCATCCACGAACCGCTTGTCCAATTCCGACGTCCAGACCAACCTTGGCTTCTTCGACGATTTCACCGGCCGATCCTCCACCGAATTGTCCGTCGTCAGAGCCGACTCCTCCACCTCTAACTGCTTGTGCCATCGAGTTGGCCGAAACCAAACTGGGTTCTTCAACTCCTCCGCCGACGGATCCTTCACCGAATTGTCTGTTGTCAGAGTCGACTTCGAACTGTCCGTCGTCGTAGTTGACTCCGACCCCACGAACCGCTTGGGCAATTGAGGCATCTGGAGCAAAGGTCGCTTCTTCAACTTCTCCGCCGATGGATCCTCCACCGAATTGTCTGTTGTCAGAGTCGACTTCGAACTGTCCGTCGTCGTAGATGACTCCGACCCCACGAACCGCTTGTGCAATTGAGGCATCGGGAGCAAAGGTCGCTTCTTCAACTTCTCCGCCGATGGATCCTCCACCGAATTGTCTGTTGTCAGAGTCGACTTCGAATTGTCCGTCATCATAGTTGACTCCGCCTCCACGAACCGCTTGGGCAATTGAGGCGTCCGGAGCAAAGGTCGCTTCTTCAACTTCTCCGCCGACGGATCCTCCACCGAATTGTCTGTTGTCAGAGTCGACTTCGAACTGTCCGTCGTCGTAGTTGACTCCGACCCCACGAACCGCTTGGGCGATTGAGGCATCTGGAGCAAAGGTCGCTTCTTCAACTTCTCCGCCGATGGATTCTCCACCGAATTGTCTGTTGTCAGAGTCGACTTCGAACTGTCCGTCGTCGTAGTTGACTCCGACCCCACGAACCGCTTGGGCAATTGAGGCATCTGGAGCAAAGGTCGCTTCTTCAACTTCTCCGCCGATGGATCCTCCACCGAATTGTCTGTTGTCAGAGTCGATTTCGAATTGTCCGTCGTCATGAGCCGCTTGAGCCCTGGAGGCATCTGGAACAAAGGTCGCTTCTTCGACGACTCAACCGAATCGTCTGTCGTCAGACTTGACTCCGAATTGTCCGCTGTCAGAGTTGACTCCACCCTCATGAGCCGCTTAGGCAATTGAGGTGTCCGAGACGAAGCTGGCTTCTTCAAATCCTCCGCAGACGGATCCTTCACCGAGGGATCCTTCACCGAATTGTCTGTCCTTAGAGTCGACTCCGAATTCAGAGTCAACTCCACCTCCACAAACGGCTTGTGCAATTGAGGCGTCCGGAACAAAGGTGGCTTCTTCAATGCCTCCGCCGATGGATCCTCCACCGAGTCGTCCATCATCAGAGTCAACCCCGCCTCGCCAGCAGAGTCAATCTTCTTCATCTTCCACGAATGGGAGCCATCCGACTCCGTTTTCATGGGTGTTAGCATCAGGTCACGATCCTCCATCAACTTTTGCGATCTTGGCGGATCACCTAAGCTACTAATTGACGGACCGAACTGGTTCTCCAATGTTACCAATGCCAATGCCCGAAGACCAGGAATGTCACTCAACATCGGGCAGTCACGTATTTCCATTTCTTTAAGATTCAGCAAGCCTGACCGGAAGAGCGTTATTCTTTCAAGGACTGGACAGTTGCGGACAGTTAAATGTCTCAACTGCTCTAGCCCGCCGAGTTCAATGTTCATTTCCAGAGAGCGACAGAGCTTCAAAATAACTAGATTTCTCAAGTTGGATAAACCTGGGAAGTTGTTACTGAGCTGAGATCTCCCAGCATTGCTGATTTAGGGGGCTCCATGTAAAATTTTTGGTGTAGGTGGCCAGACATGTAAAGTTTCCTTAGACGAGAAAGGGAACCCAATGCAGTTAGTGACATAGTAATGTTCTGAAGGCACAGTTCCAAATTCCTCAATTTGGATAACTTCCCAATCCACTCTAAGTTATACATTATGGCTGAGCCCCACGAAGGCGGTAAGAGATATTCCTCGCCAATTGATAAGAGAAGATTAACAAGATTAGTCAAGTTTGACAGATCTGAAATAGACTGCAAGGACCGAGAAATAACAAGTAGACAAGTCAAACTTGTGGGAAGTGAAGGCAACACTTGCAGCTCATCACAATTCTCGAGGATCAGTTCTTCTAGTTGAGGGAGCGCAGCAATTGTTTCTGGCACTCGACGGATGCGAGTGTATGATAGATCAAGGATTCTCAGAAAGGACAATTTCCCAATTTCACTTGAAACTTCGCCCACCATAGTGGAACATCCTCTAGCATGTATCACTTCGAGCTTCATTGAAAAGCCAATGGCTGAAGGAAACTCTGCTAGCCGGCAATGTTCCATCTTTATGACAGTCAAAGTCTTTATACTTCCAATAGAATGAGGCAACACATTGATGCACGTGGACGACAGATCCAATTCAGTTAGAGACTCTAGGTTTCCGGTTGAATCCGGAAGTTCCCAAATCTTTTTGCATCCTGCAAGAGATAAAGACTTGAGATTTGCAAGATATCCAATAGAACGAGGCAATCCTTCAATTAATGTGAAGGATAGATCCAACTTGATCAATGAATTTAGGTTTCCGATCGAGCTTGGGAGTCCCCATAACTCTGAGCAGTTACTCAAAGATAAGTGCTTTAATTTCACTAGCAGGCCAATTTCACCAGACAAATCTTTTAGTCGATGGCAACCCTCAATAATCAAGTAAGCCAACTGTTTTAGATCCCCAATGGAGCGATCGATGTCAACCAATTGTTGACATTCTTTAATAATCAATCTTTCCAGAGCAAAACACCCAGACAAGTCCATCTTGATCATGTTTAAACGTGTCAGCTGTAGAACTTTCAAATTGTGTAGCATCTGTGACAAGAATAAAGCATTACACAGTGTCCGGTGTCGTCAGACAATACAGCTCTAAGAAAAGTGTATGATGGCATATATACCTTAATTTGGCTCCACCCCTCCCAATCATTACCCTCCCAATCATTAGCGTCCATAAATTCAGAGAGTTGGAGGACTACCAAGTTTTGTGAGAACAGATTAGTTGCCACTAAATCTGGAGGACAATGGCACCAGGAAAACCATCTTAACTTTGAAAAGAGATTGGTAAAGTCCCCGATAAAGCTGCCCCCATCTAATTCTAGGAATCTTAGATTTGACAGCCTTGAGAAATCTTCATCAGTTAAGATGAGTAGAGTAGGATCTCCAGCTAGATTGAGTGCTTCGATATCTCCTTTGTTCTACAAAATACACATACAATTAGAAGGAGCTTTCAATTTCTCTTCTTCACAGAGGTAGAAACTTCATGTCAAATCCCTGACGCTACGCAAAGAAAGACAGAATTTGTGCCTTGATGTATTACCTCTTTTGTTTTTACCATGTCCACAGCTTCCTCAGAAATCCACAATCTGCTACGCTTTCCCAAATCCAGGTTTTCATCATAGACAATTTGGCGTCCTAGGTCTTTCAGCAAGTCATGCATCCATAACCCACCGTTCTCTCTGATCTTTATCAATGAAAGGGAACTGAGGACCTCAATATCTATTTGTGGGCAAAAGTCATGATCTTTCCACATGTAAGAAGTATTAATCTCCTCCTCATGGAAAGAAAAACAAGCAATATCAAGAAAAATTTGTTTTTGATTGAAATTTAAGGTGTCATAGCTAAGTTTCAACTTTTGGTGGACCTCTTCATGAGCAATGCTCCTTAACTTTTCTAGTGTATCTTTCCATATAGTTTTGTGCTTCCCATGAACAAATGAGCCTATGACCTCAACGACCAAAGGAAGTCCTCCACAAGTAGAAACAATATCCCTTGAAAGCTTGTCATTATAATCGTCTCTAGGAGATTCTCTTTTGAATGCATGATTCATATAAAGCTGAAGTGCTTGATCAATATTCATTTCTTTCAGTTCATAAGGTATGATTTTCTCCACGTACTCTAGGATGCTTTTGGTTTTAGTCGTAATTACAACTCTACTTCCTGTATCAAACCAAGTGATCTTGCCAATTAGTTTCTCAAGCTGATCCCTATGGTCCACATCATCTAAAATAATTAGAACCTTCTTATCATGGACTTTTTCCCCAATAATCTTCATTCCATCATCAACGTCATTGATGTCAACCATAGGCTTAGTTTCACCGAGGATGTTGGATAGCACTTTCTTTTGTAGATATACTAGGCCATCACGGCGTGATGATGCACTAACATCTTGTAGGAAGCAATACCGATCAAAGTTACTAATGAGCTTGTTGCAGAGAGTCTTGGCAAGGGTTGTCTTTCCAATACCACTTGGGCCATGAATTCCAAGACAATGTGCACAACCAAAGTCATAGTCCAACAAGTCCATTATGGCTTCCACATGACCATCTATCCCAACTAAATGCTTAGTTGCAAAATCATCTTTTGCCTTCATCTTGATTGTGATATCTTTGGTGTCCAACACGATAAGTGTCACAACCCCAATCCTAAAGGGATGGAAGTGACATGGCCATCCTTCCTCCTAAAGGATGCAGCCTCAAACCACCCAAAGTCCATCTCCTAAAAGCCCCCATGATGACGCTCTTGCTCTAATGGCCACTAATTGAGGGACCTAAAAAACATGATAAGAAGAAAGGAATGAGCTACCACGGCCTAGTGAGTAATACATTTTTTCTAAGCAGATTGAACAATCACTATGCACATTTAAAACACAAACATAACTCACTTTCACCAAATCTAGAAATTTAACAAACTTTCAAGGTCAAAATGTAGCATTTCTTACTTTAACATAAAATGTTCAAAGCAAAAATATTCAAGACAATAATAGGCAAACACCAATGGTCCAACCCATTGGTTAATCTCATAAAAATACACGTCAATGGTCCATCCCATTGACTATCTCATACCACACATCAATGGTCTATCCCATTGATCTACCTTATATGAAACCATACATCGATGGTCCATCCATCGACTAATTTTTGCTCAATATCAAACCATGATCACAACACAATGCCTAGTGATAAGGCAATCAAGATTCCCCCTTGGCAAGGTTTCCATCTATTATTAGTTGGTGGCTTGACCCATAAGGATATCCTAGACTACTATGCGCATACCCATAAGCCCCTCGTTGGGCTTATAGTGATATTAAGCATCAATATCAATCCACAACAACCTCAACAATTCACAAAGCTAAACCAATATGTATATATATACATACATAATTCGATTTTGCAAATTGAAAACACATAATCCTTTGGCAACCTAGCTCATTCGCCGGAAATGCTTTTCATAAGGCATTTTTCATGTCATTTCAGAAATCGTTTCTTAAAGCAGAATAAATTTCACATATCTTTTCACAACACATTTTATAAAGCAAGTTCACAAATCAACATACACACACACACAGATGTAACCTTTCGGAATAACTTTCCAAAAACATTTGACAAACCATTCAAAATAGTAATCTGTAGTAAAAGCTTGATCCAGATTTTATGCAACAAAATATGCTTTCAATAACTTATGATATATCAAATCTCCTTAGCTTTCAAGACATGAGTTTACAAACTTAGAAGAAATAGTATCACTCACCTAGGAAAGTCCAAACCAACCTACTACAGTTACTTGAGCCCACGTACTTGAAATCCTAACAAATAACCGAAAAACACTATTAAAAGACTGAGTAAAACGATATTTTTATAAGTGACTCGATTGCACTATGCTTATTCATCGATAAAATGACATCTATGTGCCAACCAACGCTTGCCCATAGCAAAAATCTATTGTTGTCCCATCGTGCTCTAAACTTGTTCGGGCCATAATTTCCTCCACATAGGTTCTTTTTAAACAAACGTACAGTCCATAGAAAGCCATTTCGATGTACTACATAAACCCCAACTCAGCCACCCAAAAACTCACTGAAAATGGCTGAAATTCAAGCCTGAAAGTTACTGTTCGGAACCCCACCAGCCTGCATGGCGGACTTCGAAATTTTGTTCCAGGCAAACCGCAAGTCCAAATTGAGATTTGTAAAATTCTATAACTTCATAACATCTTAAAGTATCATTTCTATAAAAATACACAGCTCAACGACTCAAAAATTGGATTTCGCCACATGAATCTCCAATAATTCCGAATTTTAGTACTAACCTTAAAAAATAATCCGATTACAAGAACGATAGGCGCGGGCATTTACCAGGCATTGCAAATTGGAGTTGAATCGGCTTGAGGAGGCGTCCATGACAAGACTCCCATCTCTCCTCCTCCTCCTCCTCCTCCTCCTCATTTCCTTTCATTTCTCTCCTCTCCCTTTATTTTGTCCGAATGTGCTTCTCATTTTCCTTTTATCTCCTCCCCTCTCTTTTTTCCTTCTCTCTCTCTCTCTCTTTCCTTCTTTTCCCGAATGTTCTTGGTAGGGGTGAGCATCGGTCCAGGGTCAACTGTAGACCGACCCTGGATCGGCTCAACCTTGCCAGTCCTAGTCCCATTCCCAATGAGTCTGGGTCGGTCCTTGGTCCTAGAATTTCTGGACCAGCACTGTGTGGGTTGGTTCTTAGTCCAACCCGGACCAACCCTGACTATAAATATATAATATAATTTATAATTTTTTTATATAGAGAAAACCTTAAATAAACGGCGTTAACAACATTAAATAGTTCTTTAGTAAAGAGTTCAAGTAATTTTATATTATTCTTTAATAACTTAAGTTTTTAATGTCTTTTACGGCGTTAATAGTCATAATTTACGAATGAGGAAAATGTTTTTGTGAAGAGTACTCACGACGTCCAAAAAGGCATCTTATGGCATCCTCCTCTAGTATTCGTTCTTTTCTGTCTTATTCATTCTCTTAGTTTTCAATTTGCTAAAATTGAAAAAATAATTTCTCCGCTCACTACTCGACACTCGCCTCACTTACGTTGGGTCACTCATGCCGCTCGCCACTTGATACTCGTTTGGCTTGTTGCTCCTTGCTCGACATTCGATGCTAATTTTGTTCGACGCTCACCCCACTTGACCCTCACTACTTGCCTTTCTTAGCTAACCTTGCTAATCATCGAACCCATTGGTCGGTACAGTCCCTAGTTGCCATTTCAAGGAGTACAAAAATAAAATAAAAAATTATTGATTAGTCCTAGGTTGATCTTGGAATCGGACCGAATCCATTAGGTCATTCCAGTCCTTAATCACTTTTTTAAGGATTGCAAAAAATGAAATAAAAAATTATTAGTTGGTCCTGGTTGACCTTGGAACCGAACCGAACTCATTGGGTCGGTCCGGTCCTCGGTCCCAAGCTCAATAAGGTCGGTCCTCGGTCCTAAAAATTGAGGACTAGCACTGTGCGAATTGGTTTGGAGGTGGACCGGCCCAACCTAGATCATGCTCACCCCTAATTCTCGGTGCCTCCTTAGCCTTCTTCTTTTTTTCTGTTCTTTTCTTCTTTGACTCTTCAACATTTCTTTTCCTTTTATTTTTGTTTTTGTTTTTGCTAGGCCCCACAATGCCATATCTTACAGTAAGTTCGCGTTGCTATGATGGGCAATGATCTGCCAGCAAGAGTCAAGGAAAACACTATAAATAGAGGGGCTGTAAAAATAGAAAACCGAGTGACGAGTTTTGTCAATCGCCACACCGAGTAATCCCATCAACTATAATTGCTATCTATAACGTATGCCTCGATGTTTAATTTCAATCTCTTTTTCCCCCAGTGTTTTCCAAAAATATTTAATTCAGGAGAAGGTCAAGGGATATCCACCGACAGATCCAACTCAGGAGGAAAGAGAACATGTACGATGACGGACCGAGGGTGTCGCTCCATGCTTGATGCTTTTTGTATCATGTTTTATGGAATTGTACATAAAATTCCTGTATCATGCTCCTTTGTTTGTTTCGCATATAACTTCATCATAATTATTTCTAATTTATTCGGTGATATGCTGAAAAGAACATAAAACACTATCTTGCTAAAGAAAAGCACTTGTGGTAAGAGACTTGTTATGCTTAGGAAAATGATTACCTCTATTCATAAATTGAGACAAAAGAACACATGAAGTGCCAAAACTTGACATGGAGGGATACTTAAGTGCCAAAAGTTATGAAAGTGACATTTAAGAGGCAAAATGGAACAAAATTGATCAGTTAAGTGTCAATGACGAGAAAATCCGATCAGAATGCTAACGTGGCAATTTTCTGACGAGGCAAATGCAAAATGACATCATTTTACACGCTGACATGGTTAGACAAGTGCAAACACAATTTTGTTTTGCTGCTAACATGGATAAATAATTAATAAAAATACTAATTAAATTAAATTAATGTTTTTTTTTTAAAAAGAAAAAAGAAAGATGGAGATTGCAGCCCTTGCCACCGCCTCCCTATTGTCATCAGGAAGGGTCGACGACCAAGAGGGAAGGGTTGGCTTGGGTTGCCAAGCCCTAGCCAAGGGTTGCGACCCTTCCCCAGATCCTACAAGGGTTATGATCCTTCTCGACCAAGCCAAGGGCCGCCATTGGTTGGGGGCCAAATCTAGGGGAAGGCTGCAACCCTCACCCTAGATCTATGCAAGGGTTTGCAGGCCTTCGCCGTCGGTTGACCGGGGTCATCGAGCCTTGGCCTCCACCATCATCGACCTTTACGGTGGGAAGGCGGCGGTGAGGGCTCAGCCCTCACCTTTTGCCTCCTCATTTTTTTATTAAAAAAATAAATATTTTAATTTAATTTATATTAAAATTAAAATTAAAAAAGAAGAAGAAGAAGATAAAACGACATCGTTTTGGTTCTTCGTTACTGACTTAGCTTTTCAGCATGCCACGTTAGCAAGTTATATTATTGAAAAATTGCTACGTAGGATTTCGGGCCACCTTTGTTGGACTTGGCACTCATGTTTCTTATTTTTTAAATAAAAGTGAGATCACTTTCGTAACTTTTGGCACTTAAGTATCCATTCGTACCAAGTTTTGGCACTCTAGGTTTCTTTTGTCCATAAATTGAAATTCATTTTGCTAATTTGAAATGTGTATTTTCTTTTCCTGTAGATATTTTTCGTTGACTAACTATTTTCAACAAATAAAACACATGAAAATCCCAAAGAATTGAGTTGCAAAATGCTCTTTTAGTGAAATTTATACAACCTACGTATTGCAAGATTTTCTTTCAGCTCATGACAAGTATTGACGATCTAGTTCAAAGTTCCCTTAAGAAAATATTTTTCTTGCTCTCTCTAGGGTTTAGCTATTTGAGACCGACCAAGAATTGCACCAAACTGAAGAAGGCGAAGCTCCGGTGGCGATCATCAGCTCCTCAGGCAATGGAAAAGGCGGTGCCATGGCGAGGCAAAAGGGAATGCGAATTCTTTGTGGGTAAGTTCTAGCACACATCCAATCTGAGTGACTATTGACCATGTCAAAGCTCAAATATTGCAAGGAAACAGAGGGGTTGGGCGAAACCTGCCTTGCCCTGCCGAGACGAAATCACTGCCGAATCCTGGAGCCAAACCGCTTGTCCTTGTTGAGCTTCAGTTGTCCGATGATACGGCCAGCATGAAGCGACTGCTTCGGGTCATTCGATGCCTCATTACCATTCGTTGACCCAAAGAGACACCTGATGGTCTAACAGCAGATGAAAATGAGAGAAATTATTGAATGAGCGTGGCACGCATTATCTAAATGCATTCCCCCGGCGAATTTATGTTTAGCACACGTTTCTCACTCGATCATGCAAATAAGAAAAAGAGGTAATTTTCACGTTTCAACCGACGACACATTCGTCCCATTGTCTCCATTAATTCGAGAGCATATAGTTCTCTCCAATGTTAGATGTGAATCAAAAGGAAAATAAGAAATTCAAATAGGAGGAAAGGATTTGAATTTTTTTTTTGTATTCATTTATATTAATTACTTCCAATCGCTCCTAACCCATTACTTTATTCTACTTCCAAAAAAAAAAAGGAGATATCACTTCCAAATTTTTTTTGTTCCTTCCTCCGGATCTCCTGTACCAAAGATACTGTAACTGTGTAAGTATAACCTTTGATATCTATTTCAGAAGAAAAGGGGGAAAATTGCACGTTTTTGCTAATTAAAATCAAGTATCCAAACGTTTGAAAATTGCGATCAGTCCTTAACGTTTTAAAAATCAATTCCTTCTAGTGTGATGGTACCCAACTTTCCTGACCTGATATGTTAGAAGCATCTTTTAGTGTTTTTGGCATATGCCGCGTTGATGTGCCACATCAAATAAGAAATTCCTATATCATGTCCTACCATTAAATAAGTATTGCAAGATTTTCTTTTAGCTGATGACATGTATTGACCGTCGCGGTCTAATTCAAAGTTCAAATAAGAAAAAGACCTTTTTAGCTCTCTCTAAGGTTTAGCCACCGGAGACTGACTGCAACTTCCACCAAGCTGATGATGGCGGTGCTCCAGCAGCCATCATCAGCTCCTCAAATAACGAAAGTAGCCGTGGCCACGCTGAGGCAAAAAGGGAATGCAAGTTTTTTGTGGGAAAGTTGTAACACTCTTCCAAATCTGAGCAACTGTTGACCATGACACAGCTCATATATTGAAAGGAAACAGTGGCCGGGCGAAACTCACCTTGCACTGCCGAGAAGAAGCCGTTGCCGAATCCTGGAGCCAAACCGCTTGTCGTTTTGAGCTTCAGTTCTCCGTTGATACCGCAAGCATAGAAAGACTGCTTCGGGTCATCCGAGGCCTCATCATCATTTAGAGACCGAAAGAGACACCTAATGTTCTAACAGCAGATGAAAATGAGAGAATTTTAGGTAAGTGGCACACGTATTAAAATGCATTTGACCCGCGACCTAATGATCTAACAGCAGATGAAAATGAGAGAACATTAGGTAAGTGGCACACATATTTAAATGCGTTTGACCAGCGGATTTTTGCACTCGTGTCTCACTCAGTCATGCACGTGAGAAAAAGTGGTTATCTAATGTTATTGTCGGTAGAGGTGATTAAAAAGGAAAATAAAAAAAAAATCAAATAAAAGGAAAGGAAAATGGAGGAATGGTGTTAGTGTATTTAGATGTTAGCGAAAAAAAGGAACCCAAAGGAATACATAAAGGCTTGGATATGCTTTTATCATAGAAATAAATAAAGGTACAAGTAGGAAAGAAAAAGAATAAAAAATTTATTAACGACACAATCATTGCAATTCCTTTCGTATTCCTAAGGATTTGAAGAATTATACAAAAATCAATTATTTCATCAATCGCAATCCGTCATAATTCATTCATTTATACTCTCTCCATCCAAAAAAGACGTCATTTTTAAAAAAATATTTCTCCTCCCTCTCAATCTCCACTACCAAATATAGTGTAACGTTTTGTCCAATGTCTAATTGAATTCAAAACCTTTTGAAATTGGTATAATCAAGTCATTCTAACGAGGTATTAGCCAATCTTACTGACATGACACCACATTAGAAAAAAAATAAAGTAAAAAAAAGCCAATAAATAAAAAAGAAAAATTACGCAAAATTCCCTCGAAGTTTTGGGTAAGTACACACTTGCCCTATATTTTTAATTGTTTGTCATTACCCCAAGGATTTTCAGTTTATTACAATCTTTATACTCCATCATACTTTCCAAATTAGCACGTGTAATGCGCAAGATTTTTAAGTGATAAAAGTGTTTTTTTCTCCTTTTTTTTTTGAAAAAAAAATCTCTCTTTTACCCTTGATTTTTGTAAAAAATAAAAATAAAAAAGAAAGAAAGTGGAGAAATAATAACTGAATATTAGTATTCTAATAAACAAATCGATAAAAATATTTAAAAATGGTTAAAATTCAATGAATATGATAGAACTAATAAGGGGAAAATTGTCCAAAAATCATAAACATATTGCACGTTTGTCAATTTAATACTAAACATTTCAATTTTACTAATTGAGTTCTATACATTTTCACTTGCCAATTTAGTTCATTTGGCCAATTTTGGCCCGAATTCATTGATGTGGAAGTTAGTTGTCCTACATGGCACTTTTGACAACGACTTTGATGTGGATAAAATTTACTAATTATAATATTTTTTTCAAAATTTTTTACAATATTTTTTTCGATTTTTAACTTTTTTTCTTTTATTTTATTTTCTATCTTCTTCATCTGGCCGGTCGTTGAAGGTTGCGATCGGTGAGGGTTGGCCTCAAGTGAGGTTGTCCTCATCGGGATCTGGCGAGGGGCGACCTTCTAGCCTCGGGCAAGGCTTGCCCTCCCCAAATATGGCGAGGTTAAGTCTTGCTAGAGGCCAGCGAGGGTTGGCTTCGCTGGCCTCACGCAAGGTTGCTCTCGCCGAGATCTGGTGAGGACGACCTTGCGAGCTGGGCCTTGGGCGAGACTCGCTGCCAGTGAGGTCACCCCTCGCCTGCTTCAAGTGATGGCGAGGGTTGGCCTCATCGGCCGTGAGGGAAAATCGGCCTCACTAGTTGCAAGCGAGGCTCGCCCCTACCTAGATCCGGCAAGGGCGAGCCTCCCCAAGGCCCGCGAGGTCGTCCCTCGCCAAATCCCGCGAGGGCAACCTTGCATGAGGCCGGCACGGTCACCCCTCGCCATATCTCGACGAGGAAAACCTCACCTGAGGGCGACGAGGCCAACCCTCGCCAGTCGTAGCTTTTGGCCAATCATCGAAGGTTGGACAACCAGCTAGAGGAAGAAGAGAGAAAAAAAATAAAAAGTTTTAAAAAATTCGAAATAATATTTAACAAATAATAAATTTTGTCCATGTTAGCGTCAGCCGTGCCACATAGGGTGACTGGCATCCGCGTTAGTGAATTCCGGCCAAAATTAGCCTAATGGACTAAATTGACAAAAAAGTGAAAATGTTTAAGACTCAATTGGTAAATTAAAAAATTTAAGATTGAACTGGCAAAAGTGCAATAAATTTAAGATTTTTTGGTTAATTTTCCCAACTAATAAGATATTAAAAAAAACAATGAAGTAAATGGGAAAAAGGCCTCAATAACTAGAGGGTCAAATTACAAAATTTATATGCTCATTATGTACTTTTAAATGGTTAATTAATACAAAAATAATGATTGATAAATAAAAAAAAAAAAAATTGCAATATCACCTTGCATTTTGATTATCACATGCTTTTTATAATTTTTTAGAATCACAGTAGCCAATCATTTTTTTTTTTTTTGTAATTAACATTTAATATACTTAATGAGTAAACAAAATTTGTCATTTTCTCTTTTTTTTTTTTTATTGAGGCCTTTTTCCCTTTATATTTGATTTTTATTTATTTCTTTTTATATATCTTAATTAGTTCTCTTAAAGATGCCATATTTATCTAATTTTAGTAATTTTTGTAATTTCAATATTAGCTTTTAATTTTTTTCATTTATATTATGTTTAATTTCTTTTCAATTTTTCAGCAATTAAGGGTAAATATGTAAAGGAAGTCATCGAAGGTGGTGAAATAGAATGAAGATTTGTTGGGCGATTGGGAATTCGTGAGTAGAAGAGATAAGTGAGTGCCGATTGGCGTTGAAGGAGCGCAGAGGCTTCTCGAGCTTCGTTCGGATTTATGATGAGCCACAAGCAAGTCGCGATTGGCGTTGCAACTTTTTTTTTTGGTCGAAAGAGATCTTTTATTTATTTATAACCGGAGAAACTCCAACAGCACCCAAAACTGGGGCGTCAGTACATAAAAGGGCCCAAAGAGCCTGCGGAGGTGGCAATGTTTTCTTCCTGTGTTCACGCGCGGCCTAGTCCGCCATTGAGTTGGCTGTTTTTGGACAAAAGTGAAGGCCCACACACGGTAGATTCAGTAGAAGACTTTTACACTCTGCCAAAGGTGCATGTGCTTCCCAGTTGATGTCTTCATCAGTCGTAAGGGACTTTACTAGATCTAACCTGTCGGATTCTACAGAAACCTCCCTCAACTTCACTTGCTTGATATACTTCGAAGCATCCAGGAGAGCTAGGGTTTCCAGTTGTGTAGCAGAGGCCGCATGAACAGTCCTGGTAAAACCGTGAACAAGGCAGCCTGAGTGGTCACGGACGATGCAGGAGATGGCACCTTTTGTCGATCCTTCTCCGAGCGACCCATCGACATTAATCTTGAGCGTGCCGACTACCGAGGCTACCCAGATCGGAGGTACCTCTCACTCTCCTGTTCTTGTCTCTTGAGGGTGTTGAAAGCCCCACTTTTCAAAACTTTTCTGCTGAAACCAGGCCAGATCTACTATATTGCAGGCGTTCGGCTTGCTTCCCCAAAAAACAAAATTGTTTCTCCCCTTCCAGATTTGCCAGAGAACATATGAAATCGCTTCCAAGGAGGGTAAGTTCGTGTTTTTCTTTACAAAATGTACCAACCACGCATCCATACGAGTGACTTCGTGTGTAATGATTTGTACGTTAATTTCGGAGTTGTCCCATACCTGTGCTGTCCAGGGGCAGAGGAGAAAGATGTGCTCAGCCATTTCCACTTCCTCTCGGCATAGGTCGCAGATGGGGTGAGGTAATATATTTCTTTTCCATAAATTCTCCTTGTTTGGGATAGCATTTTGAGTGACACTCCATAGAAAGATCTTCACTTTAGGGCTGGTATGCATATTCCATATAGTGTTCCATGGTGCTGTGGGTGTTTGGTAGGACAAAGAAGGTTGTTCAATTGCTGCCTTTACTATCATCTCTTCTCTAAGTGTATTATAGCCATTTTTGATTGTATAAGACTCATTCTTAGTCCCTGTCCATACCAGTTCATCATTGATAAGTTGCCGATTAATTGGTATAGCAAGGATCTCCTGATTGGTCTGTTCATCAAAGAGGTTGTTAATTAATTGTTCATTCCACCGCTCCTCTTCAAAGTTCATCAATTCTAAAACCTTTTGTGGATCATTTATGTTTGCCGGTCCCCCGATTAATCCTCTCTTCGGCGATTTGTTAGTTCTAATCTTGATATTTTCCTCATTTCCAACTGACCACCTCACTGAGTTCAATATTGCCTCCCTTCCCATAATCAAACTTTGTCATCCCCATGAAAGCTTAGCTCCTTTCTCAGCATACCAGAAATCTGTTCGACTGAAGTAGAACCTTTTTATCAATTTGCTCCATAAAGCTTCTGGATTTTTAACCAATCTCCAGGCTTGTTTACCAAGGAGAGCCTTGTTTACAGTAAGTAAGTCCCTGAA
The DNA here is from genome assembly GCA_014182405.2 of Eucalyptus sideroxylon. NCBI lineage: Eukaryota > Viridiplantae > Streptophyta > Magnoliopsida > Myrtales > Myrtaceae > Eucalyptus > Eucalyptus sideroxylon. Next base: position 1,283,238 of record CM024552.2, read on the forward strand.
TCCCATTCCTCCCCCATCCTTTCTAGATTTTATAATTTCCCATCTCTTCCAATGCGGACCAGCTTTTGTTTCACTATTTTTCCACCAAAAGTTGGCTATTTTCTTCTCAATAGCTTTACAAATTGATACTGGGATTTTAAACACTGGCAATGCATATTGTGGTAACGCCTGCACCATTGATTTCAGGAGGATTTCCTTGCTCGCCTTTGATATGATTTGTTCCTTCAACCCTTCCAATTTCATGTATACCCTGTCCAATATCCATGCAAACATTTGTCTCTTCAAGGCTCCCCAGTCAAAGGGGATTCCTAGATATTTTTCTGTTCGATCCAGCTTTGGAATTCTCAATTCTCTCGCCATGTTGTCCCTTAAAGGTTGAGGGCAATCCTTGCTAAAAAAATGCCTGATTTGTTTAGGTTTACTGCTTGTCCTGAGGCATAACAATACTAATTTAATATAGCTGAAATATTTTGACATTCTTGAATAGACCCATCAAGAAAAAATATAGAGTCGTCCGCAAATAATAAATGGGTCAAGGTGGGGTAGAATCTATTCATCTTGATTCCCTTTTATGTTCCCATCATTTAGAGATTTTTCCATCAAAGAAAACAAACAATTTGCTATTATGATAAACAAGTAGGGTGATAACGAATCCCCTTGTCTAATACCTCTGGAATGATTGAAAAAAGGGAGAGGTTCGCCATTAAATTTGATACTAAATGTGATCGTAGTAACATATTGTATAAACCAGTTAACCCGTTTTTCACAGAAGCCAATTTTCAGCATACATCCTTTTAGAAAATCCCATTCTACTCTATCATAGGCTTTTTGCATGTCTAATTTCAACACTACTTGGAAATGCTTTCTTCTTTTACTTGATCTCAGATGGTGTAGCACCTCTTGTACAATATATATGTTGTCCTAAATCTGTCTCCCACTAACAAACGCACTTTGTTCCCCTGAAATCAGCATTGGCAACCATTTTTTAAGCCTATTTGTCAAAATCTTCGATATAATCTTATATGCAAAATTGCAAAGGCTAATAGGGTGAAACTGGTCAAGTTTTTTCTGGATTGGGTTTCTTTGGGATAAGGGTTATATGGGTTCTGTTTAGGGCTGGTTCTATAACTCTTGTACGAAAAAACCCTTGACTTCTTTAAATATATCCCTATTGATTATGTCCCAATGATGTTGATAAAATAATCCATTTAAACCATCCGGACTAGAAGCTTTCTGTGCACCAAGTTGAAAAACAATATCATGAATTTCTTCCATAGTTACTTCTGCCACAAGACATTCATTGATATCATTTCCAACTAATGTAGGGCATTGATCCAGTACTAGTTGACAGTTTCTAGGCCCTACTGAAGTGTATAGATCTTTGAAGAAAGAGATTGTGATGTTCTTGAGTTGCCATTTGTGCCTTATCTAGAGAATCTTTTGAATTCTTCAGCATAGTAATTCTATTTTTTTTTCTTGTCTCATTTGGATAGTTGCTACATGAAAATATCTCGTATTTTCATTACCCCAGAACATCTCCTCTCTTCTCCATAATATTTCATTTTCCTCCTTTAAGAGCCGAACCCGGGTAGAGTCTTGAGTTGGATCTACTCTGTTTGTTAGAGATTGTAACTCTTGCTTGAGGGCCGATATACAAAGATTACTATTTGGAAATTTCTTTTTACTTCATTCCCACAAAGCATGGGTTACTGCTTTTATTTTGTCCCTGAAAACAACTTCATTTAAATTATGAGAAAACCATGATTGTTTTACAACTTCTCTGCATTCATCATCTTCAGTCCAAAAGGACTCAAATCGAAATTCTCTTCTTTTTCTAACAAGTTCAACACTACATACTGGAAGTAAAGGACTATGGTCGGACCCACTAGCTAGAAGAGCAAACGCCTCTGCTTTTGGGAACATAAGCCTCCAGTCTAGATTGCACAAGACCCTATCCAATTTCTCTTTGACCAGATCAGCACCTTCCCTGTTGTTTGACCAAGTATAAGCACACCCTTTGCACTCTACTTCCATCAACGAGCAATAATTTAAAATTTTTTTAGAGAGCCTGCGTATGATAGTTTTAAGCCATTCTATTTCCCACATTCTCCCAATGATAGCGCACTTCATTAAAATCCCCCAAGCAAACCCACGGAAAATCCTCTGAATTACTCACCTATCTCAGTTGTTCCCATAATTTTAATCTATCTCGAAAAAGATTAGGAGCATGAATACAAGTCACCCGCATTTTGTTCCAGCTATCATAATCCTCACACACAAAGTTTATCATTTCCTGGGATGCTAATTCCACCATGATTGCACCTTCCTCATTCTATAGGACCGCTAAACCCCCGGTAATTCCTATTGGATTCACCACAAAACTGTATTTGAATTTCAATTGTCTTCTAATGTGAAAAATCACATTTTCTTGGTTTTTAGTCTCCATTAACAAAATCAAATCGGGCCTTTCAAGAGCCAAGATGGTTTTCAAGTTTTGGACCGTCAGTGGTGTGACATCCTGAAATTCGACCTCGTTTCGATAAAGTGAAATGGGCATTTCGTCAACGTGCCTATGGTCCTTTTTCTCTGAGCTGATCACTCACGAGTTAACTAACCTATTGGGTGAAGCCATTAAGGGATATATCCATGGTAAAATCCCTAAAAGCTACTCAATTGGTTGGATTGGACTAAAATTACGTCTGATCGATTTTTAACCACGAAATTGAACTCGATTTCGGGAATCGAATTTTAAGCGCGTCATAATTCTTATTTTTAGGATCTGTCTCATCGCTCGTCAATTTATTGACGAGTCCGAAATTTCAATAAAGAAATTATCGGAAGAAATTTGAAGACCGAAAAGAAATTTGAAAGGAAAAGGAAAAGAGAAAAAATTTAGGTATTTCCTTTTTCTCTTTTTTTTTTCCTTTTTTCCTCTCTCCCTCCCCCTCTCTTTTCTTTTCTTTCTTTTCTTTCTTTTTCTCTCTTTTCTTCCTCTCTCCTCTCTCCTCTCCCTTCCCCCTCGTGCGATTCTCCCCCCACCGCCCACTTTCTCTCCCTCTCTCTTTTCTTTGACTAGTCAAATGCCTATCCCTTCTTTCTCTCTCTCTCTCTCTCTCTCTCTCTCTCTCTCTCTCTCTTTCTTCTTTCTTCCCCACGCGTGACCGAACTCTCTTCTTCCCTTCTTCTTCGTGCAAACCCGCGAACCAGAAGCAGGAGGAGCCGAGACAGCAGCCAGCCGCTCGTCCCGCTCGCCGCACCGCCGCACCGCCGCCCGCGCCTGCGCGCTCCCGCCGTCGTCCCGCCTTCCGCGCGCGCCCAGGCCGCGCAATCGAGCTCTGCCCAGCCGCGACAAGCAACTGTTTCACACCGACCAAGCCCCGTCCGGCCATCTCCGGCCACCGCCCAACCCCGCCGGACCTCCCCTGCGACTCCCTCGCCCTCCGCCGGCCTTCCCCCGCCGCCCTAGCCGCCGGAGCTGCTCCGTTCAGCCGCGACCAGCAAGACCCACGGAGTGGGTTTCAGCAACCGGGCCCGCTTTTGGGCCGTTTCCCGGCCCCGATCCGCGAGTCGCTTTGGGAACAATCGTTCCTCGCATCGCCGCCGTCGGATTGATCCGATTTGCGCGCGATTTGGTGAGTAATCTCACTAATCCAAGATTAGTGACTAATTATGCTTAATGTTGGTTTAGATTTAATTAAATATGCTTAGGTTGTTAGATTAGATTTAATTAGCAATTATTAGTCAATTGTGTTGTGAATTAGTTAAATTGAATGTGTAATTAGCAAGTGGACATGGTCTACTAATTATTGGAAGTGCCTCGGGATTTTTCCCGACCCTTAGTGGGCTCCAATTAGGCTTTTCGGGCCTAAGTGGATTTTTTTAGCATTTAAATATTAATTTTCGGAATTAAATTAAATAATTATTTATTTTCCGAAAATTCAACTGAGATGGCCTGGAACCGGAAAATTATGCTGATGACTGTGGTGAAGTCCGTTTATTTAATCGGGCTGTAATTTGAGCTAAATTGAATTTTTAGTAATTAATAATTAATTAATTAATTATTTTTCGGAAATTAAGATTTTGATGGCCGACGACCGAAATCTCGTGCTGATCGTCGTGGCGCAGTCTATTTATTTATTTGAGCTCTACGTTGTTTGGAATTGAAGAAATTGTGATATTTTAGGGATTTACCCTAAATTGATTGGAATTGATTGTGATTGAATTGTGGATTGGTAAATGGCCAAGTATGTTGGCCAAGTATGTTGTTCAGCATTTATAATGCTTTATTGAGTTGATTTAATTATTTGATTGAGAAATCGTTGGGCATTGGTTATTGGTGTTGAAAAAGTAGTGGTGACCACTTGAAAGAGGACACGTGGCCCGGTGAATTGGAATGTCACCTGGAGAATGCACGTGAGTTCGGTGGTTGAATATGTCACCTTGGCGAAAAGGTCGCCCGAGAGAATGCACGTGGCTCGGAGACTCGGTATGTCGTCCTAGAGAATGCACGTGGCTCGGTGACAGAGGCTGGCATCTAAAAGGGCACGTGGTCTCGGCGACTTGATGCATCGCTTTGGTGAAATGCACCCGAGAGAATGCACGTGGGCCCGGGCATCTAAAAGGGCACGTGGTCTCGGCGACTTGATGCATCGCTTTGGTGAAATGCACCCGAGAGAATGCACGTGGGCCGGGCATCTGAAAGGGCACGTGGGCTCGGTGACTTGATGCATCACTTTGGCGAAAAGGTCGCCTGAGAGTATGCACGTGGGCCCAAGGTTCGAGGCACGTGAACTCGGAGACTTGGAAGGTCGTCCTGGAGAATGCACGTGGCCTAGCTTTTAAATATCCCACAGAGGGGATTGAATTGTATGACACTTAATCGACTGGTTCGATTTGTTTGAAGTGAATGAGTGTTTATTGTGAATTGTACTGACTTGCGAGGTGGGATCGAGGCCAAGGTAAGTCCCTCGCCCCGTGCGTGTTTAGGCAGCCTTTAGTATAATAGTTTACTAATCGGGCTTAGTGGGGTAGAACTCGCCGAGACGTAGTCTCATCCCAGTTTGGGGAAAACCATTTCGGGACCCCGCTGAAGAGCGAGGAGGAGGAATCCGAGAAGGAGAACTCGGAGGTGAGATCTGAAGAAAAGGATTTTGGAAGAAGAAGACAATTCGAGAGGGGCCTTGAGTACGGCCTAGTTCATCTAAGTTTCTGTCTTCTTTTGATATCTCTGTTTTGATGTGAATAGTTATGAAGGGGTTTATGGTTTGTATAAAAGTTTGGTTATAAATTTCAATATGAAAAATATGGCCCCGCTTTTCTATCCCATTGTTTTATTGTCTGGGATTTTAACGCTTCCGCATGTGCTTAAAATTGAAAGGGTCGGCGATATATTGTCCTGGGATATCGCACTATAAAATCGACCAAGAGTTGAAGGATGTGTGCGTGCCCGAGGATCGGGGCGTGACATCCCGTTTAAGTGGTATCAGAGCGAAGTTGAAGATTGGAGTGATAAGGAGCGTTGACCATGGGATAGTTAGTAGGATGGCCTTTAAATTCATGCTGGTGCATGTCTGTGTTAGCTGAATGCTAAAATTGTTTGTCGTTTGGATCGCTCTGTTTCTAATTCGGTGTTGAATTGGAAACAGGTGTTAGTTGAGTAAAGCTACGCCATGAGCGATCGGGAGCCGAGAACTCTGCAAAAAGGACCGTGAGGGCCGTTATTCGGGGTAGAGCTCCGACTCGTGTCGGAACCCGAGGCGGACGTGGTCGAGCGCCAAAGGCACAGCTAGCGCGAGTGGAGTAAATCCACCTGTCGTAGATGTCGGGGTAGCAGCCCCTAATGATCCCTGTGGTAGATGGGATCTTGCGTGTTCTGGAAGCAATGGGTAATAGAATGGATCAGCAAGCCGCTGCAGTTGAAGCCGCCGCTCAGGCCGCCGCTAATGCGGTAGCTGCCGCCGCCGCTCGGCCGCTCCCGCCGCCGCACCCGCAGCCGCACTGCCATAGTTCCTCCTGCAAAGTGAACGTTGAAGGTCAGCCAGGAGTAGTGGTTGCAGAAAGACCAATAAGTAAGTTAGTGGGGCTCTTTCGAAGGCTAGATCCACCAAGGTTTAGGGGTACTGGAGACCCTGAGGCTGCATCACAGTGGGTACAAGATATGGAGAAAGCGTTCGCAGTTTTGATGTGTAATGAAGAAGAAAAGGTGATACTAGCTGTGTATCAACTTCAAGATAATGCCAACATTTGGTGGAGAGCCACCAAGGATGCTGTGTTCCCAGAAGGAGTGCCAAGGGTGTGGAACACCTTCCTTAGAGCTTTCAATGATCAATATTTTTCGAGTGCTGCCCGAGAGTTGAAGATGGAGGAGTTCCAACGCCTTCGCCAAGGATCGATGACTGTCGATCAGTATGGGGTTAAGTTCGCTGAACTATCTCAGTATGCCCCAAGATTGATCGAGGACCCCGAGGAGAAAGCTCGGAGATTTAGGAATGGTCTTCATACAGAACTGAAACAACCTCTATTACCATTGGATTTGGTAGATTATCGTGAAGTCTACCGTCGGGCTCAGATGATTGAGAGAGGTATATTGGAGCAAGCAGCCTCATCTGGATCGAGGTTTAGCTCTTACAGAGACAACATCCGCCAAAGGAAGAGGCCGATGTTTGGAAATAGATTCCAAAGTCCGCCCAGCAAGAAGAGTGGATTTAATAGGTCAGGACCTATTAGGACTAAGGAATGTCACTTCTGTGGGAGAAGACATGGGGTAGGACCGTGCCCAGCTAGGACGGGTGCATGCTTTGAATGTGGCCAGCAGGGCCACATGGCCAGATTTTGTCCTAAGAAGCAAAGAGGACAACCTTTGTTGCCGACGCCGCCACCGATGAGACAGATAGGAGGGTATGCCCCTCAGAATGCACCGCAAGGAGGACAGCAGAGACCTCCAGCTCAGGGCACTGTGTACGCGATTACCCAAGGTCAGGCAGAAGCTGCACCTGGCGTGATTACAGGTACGGTCTCGCTCAACGACCAACTTGCTTATGCTTTGTTTGATTCGGGAGCAACCCATTCTTTCATTGCCGAGCAATATGTTAGGATGCTAGGATTGAATCCTGTATTGTTGGAATCGACGATTTGCATATCTACGCCCTTGAAAGATAAAGTTATTGCTGCTTTGGGATGTTCCGGGTGCAAGTTAGAGATTGGTGAGCGAGTGGGGAAAATTGACTTGTTAGTCCTAGCCATGTATGATTTTGATTTGATAATTGGCATGGACTGGCTCACCAATCAACGAGCTAAAATGGACTGCTATCGCAAGGCGATTCAGTTTGACCCGTTAGGGGGTAAGAGTTTCGAGTTTGTCGGGAATCGAGGAGGACCTTCGATTTCCTTAATCTCGTCGCCGGAAGCAACTCGTTTGTTAGACGAGGGTTGCCAAGGGTACTTAGCGACTGTCGTGGATACGACAGTTGAAGAGTTAAAAATGGAAGATATTGCAGTGGTACAGGAGTTTTCAGATGTCTTTCCAAAGGAATTGCCGTGGTTACCGCTTAAAGAGAGATTGAATTTGTAATCGAGCTAGCACTGGGACGTAACCGATCTCAAAGGCACCGTATCGAATGGCGTTATCTCGAGTTGAAGGAACCGAAGGTGCAGATGCAAGAGTTACTTGGATAAAGGATTTATTCGTCCTAGTGCATCGCCTTGGGGAGCACCCGTTCGTTTGTTAAGAAGAAAGATGGTTCGTTGCGTTTGTGCATCGACTATCGACAACTCAATCAGGTAACGATCAAGAACAAGTATCCATTGCCGAGGATAGATGACTTGTTTGATCAACTGCAAGGAGCGTCAATATTCTCGAAGATCGACTTGAGGACAGGATACCATCAGCTGAGGATTCGGAAAGAGGATATTCCTAAGTCAGCATTTCGTACCCGGTACAAGCATTACGAGTTCACAGTGATGCCGTTTGGATTAACGAATGCTCCAGCTGCCTTTATGGATTTGATGAACAGAGTGTTCAAGGAATACCTAGATCAGTTTGTGATCGTGTTCATAGATGATATCCTGGTCTATTCGAGAAGTAATGAAGAGCACGAGAATCATTTGAGATTAGTGCTTCAGACCTTAAGAACTCATCGAGTTATATGCTAAGTTTAGCAAATGCGAGTTTTGGCCGACTCGTGTTGCGTTCTTAGGTCATGTGATTTCCGGAGAAGGAATCTCCGTCGACCCGAGCAAGATAGAAGCCGTGATCAAGTGGCCAAGACCGACATCGTGTGAGAGATCGAAGTTTTTGGGGTTAGCGAGTTATTACGGACGGTTTGTGGAAGGGTTTTCATCGATAGCGTCGCCTCTGACAAAGCTCACGAAGAAAAATGAGAAATTCGTATGGTCAGACAAGTGCGAGCGTAGTTTTCAAGAGCTGAAGGAAAAGCTAACTACCGCACCTGTGCTGACGATTCCATCTGGTCCTGGAGGATTCGAGATCTATAGTGATGCGTCATTCAGGGGATTGGGTTGCGTGTTGATGCAACATGGCAGAGTTGTTGCATACGCTTCCCGACAGTTGAGACCTCATGAATTGAATTATCCGACGCATGACTTAGAACTCGCAGCCATCATATTTGCGTTGAAGATTTGGAGACACTACTTGTGTGGGGAAAAGTTTCAGATCTTCACGGACCATCAAAGTCTCAAGTATTTATTCTCTCAGAAGGAGCTGAACATGAGACAACGGCGATGGATGGAATTACTGAAAGACTATGACTGTGATATTCTTTATCACCCAGGAAAGGCGAACAAAGTCGCCGACGCATTGAGTCGGAAGTCTTCAGTGGCACGGATCTTGGTTAAGGAGTGGAACTTAATCGAGAGAGCTCGAGATTCGGAATTCAAATTTGAGGTAGGCCACCTTTCAAGTCTTATGGGCACCCTCTAATTGAGCCGGATATCCAGTCGAGAATCAAGCAACTTCAACCGACGATCCGGACGTACAGAAAATTCTTCAAGAGGATACCGACAAAAGAAAGGCTGATTTTCAAGTTTCGATGATGGGGTACCGAGGCTTCGAGGACGTTTGGTTGTACCCGACGATGTAGAGCTTAGAGAAGAAATTTTATCTCGAAGCACATCGTAGCAATTACAGCGTTCATCCTGGAAGCACTAAGATGTATCGAATTTGCGTCAACACTATTGGTGGTCGGTATGAAGGCGGATATCGCCAAGCATGTGGCCAAGTGTTTGACTTGTCGCAAGTAAAAGCTCGGCATTGCAAGCCGGGAGGATTTTCGCAACCTCTCGCAATCCCAGTGGAAATGGGAGCATATCATGATGGATTTCGTGACTGGACTACCAAAGAGTCAGAGAGGGAATGATTCAATTTGGGTAGTAATCGATAGGCTGACAAAGTCGACTCACTTCATTGCAGTTTGAAAGGACCCGAGTCTGGATAGACACGCAGACTTGTATGTGCGTCAAGTGGTTAGTATGCATGGAGTGCCGATTACGATAACATCCGATAGAGACCCGAGATTTACTGCTGCTTTTTGGAAGAGCTTGCAGAGTGCTTTGGGTACAAAGCTTCAGTACAGTACGGCATATCATCCTCAAACGGATGGCCAGTCTAAAAGGACAATTCAGACTCTTGAAGACATGCTGAAAGCGTGTGTAATAGACTTCAAAGGAAGTTGGGAGGATCAACTTCATCTGGTGGAATTTGCCTACAACAACAGTTATCAGCAGAGCATCAAGATGGCTCCATTTGAAGCGTTGTATGGCAGAGCATGCAGAACTCCAGTGTGTTGGGATGAAGTCGGGAAAGAAAGATAACAGTCCAGAGTTGGTTCAGCAATCGGTAGATGCCGTGGCGTGATCGAGACAGATTGAAGAAGACAGCGCAGAAGGGCAGAAAAGTTATGCGAGATAAGCGCCGAAGGTCTTTGGAATTCCAAGTTGGTGATCACGTTTTTCTGAAAGTGTCACCAATGAGGGGAACTTCGCGCTTTGGTAAGAGAGGCAAACTGAGTCCGAGGTACGTAGGTCCGTTTGAGATTCTTGAAAGAATCGGAAACCTAGCGTATCGTCTTGCGTTGCCGCCAAGATTGGCGCAAGTGCATGATGTCTTTCACATGTCGATGTTAAGGAAGTACGAGCCTGACTCGACCCACGTGCTCAATTTCGAGGAATTGGACGTGGATGACCGTGTGTCATACGTTGAAAGCCCGGTTCAGATTGTCGATCGTAAAGAGCAAGTTCTGCGTACAAAGACCATTCCGTTGGTCAAAGTGGTCCGGCAACACCACGTGCATCAAGGAGCGACTTGGGAGACTCGAAGAATCGATGAGACAGTTGTACCCCGCCTTTTTGAACAAAGTGTAATGGTTTAAATTTCGAGGACGAAATTTTTATAAGAGGGGAAGAGTTGTGACATCCTGAAATTCGACCTCGTTTCGATAAAGTGAAATGGGCATTTCGTCGACGTGCCTATGGTCCTTTTTCTCTGAGCTGATCACTCACGAGTTAACTAACCTATTGGGTGAAGCCATTAAGGGATATATCCATGGTAAAATCCCTAAAAGCTACTCAATTGGTTGGATTGGACTAAAATTACGTCTGATCGATTTTTAACCACGAAATTGAACTCGATTTCGGGAATCGAATTTTAAGCGCGTCATAATTCTTATTTTTAGGATCCTGTCTCATCGCTCGTCAATTTATTGACGAGTCCGAAATTTCAATAAAGAAATTATCGGAAGAAATTTGAAGACCGAAAAGAAATTTGAAAGGAAAAGGAAAAGAGAAAAAATTTAGGTATTTCCTTTTTTCTTTTTTTTTTTCCTTTTTTCTTCTCTCCCTCCCCCTCTCTTTTCTTTTCTTTCTTTTCTTTCTTTTTCTCTCTTTTCTTTCTCTCTCCTCTCTCCTCTCCCCTCCCCCTCATGCGATTCCCCACCGCTCACTCTCCCTCTCTCTTTTCTTTTGACTAGTCAATGCCTATCCCTTCTCTCTCTCTCTCTCTCTCTCTCTCTCTCTCTCTCTCTCTTTCTTCTTTCTTCCCCACGCGTGACCGAACTCTCTTCTTCCCTTCTTCTTCGTGCAAACCCGCGAACCGAAGCAGGAGGAGCCGAGACAGCAGCCAGCCGCTCGTCCCGCCGCCGCACCGCCGCACCGCCGCCCGCCGCGCCCGCGCGCTCCCGCCGTCGCCCCGCCTTCCGCGCGCGCCAGGCCGCGCAATCGAGCTCTGCCCAGCCGCGACCAGCCCCTGTTTCACACCGACCAAGCCCCGTCCGGCCATCTCCGGCCACCGCCCAACCCCGCCGGACCTCCCCTGCGACTCCCTCGCCCTCCGCCGGCCTTCCCCCGCCGCCCTAGCCGCCGGAGCTGCTCCGTTCAGCCGCGACCAGCAAGACCCACGGAGTGGGTTTCAGCAACTTCGGGCCCGCTTTTGGGCCGTTTCCGGGCCCCGGATCCGCGAGTCGCTTTGGGAACAATCGTTCCTCGCATCGCCGCCGTCGGATTGATCCGATTTGCGCGCGATTTGGTGAGTAATCTCACTAATCCAAGATTAGTGACTAATTATGCTTAATGTTGGTTTAGATTTAATTAAATATGCTTAGGTTGTTAGATTAGATTTAATTAGCAATTATTAGTCAATTGTGTTGTGAATTAGTTAAATTGAATGTGTAATTAGCAAGTGGACATGGTCTACTAATTATTGGAAGTGCCTCGGGATTTTTCCCGACCCTTAGTGGGCTCCAATTAGGCTTTTCGGGCCTAAGTGGATTTTTTTAGCATTTAAATATTAATTTTCGGAATTAAATTAAATAATTATTTATTTTCCGAAAATTCGACTGAGATGGCCTGGAACCGGAAAATTATGCTGATGACTGTGGTGAAGTCCGTTTATTTAATCGGGCTGTAATTTGAGCTAAATTGAATTTTTAGTAATTAATAATTAATTAATTAATTATTTTTCGGAAATTAAGATTTTGATGGCCGACGACCGAAATCTCGTGCTGATCGTCGTGGCGCAGTCTATTTATTTATTTGAGCTCTACGTTGTTTGGAATTGAAGAAATTGTGATATTTTAGGGATTTACCATAAATTGATTGGAATTGATTGTGATTGAATTGTGGATTGGTAAATGGCCAAGTATGTTGGCCAAGTATGTTGTTCAGCATTTATAATGCTTTATTGAGTTGATTTAATTATTTGATTGAGAAATCGTTGGGCATTGGTTATTGGTGTTGAAAGTAGACTGGTGACCACTTGAAAGAGGACACGTGGCCCGGTGAATTGGAATGTCACCTGGAGAATGCACGTGAGTTCAGTGGTTGAATATGTCACCTTGGCGAAAAGGTCGCCTGAGAGAATGCACGTGGCTCGGAGACTCGGTATGTCGTCCTAGAGAATGCACGTGGCTCGGTGACAGAGGCTGGCATCTAAAAGGGCACGTGGTCTCGGCGACTTGATGCATCGCTTTGGTGAAATGCACCCTGAGAGAATGCACGTGGGCCCGGGCATCTAAAAGGGCACGTGGTCTCGGCGACTTGATGCATCGCTTTGGTAAAATGCACCTGAGAGAATGCACGTGGGCCCGGGCATCTAAAAGGGCACGTGGGCTCGGTGACTTGATGCATCACTTTGGCGAAAAGGTCGCCCGAGAGTATGCACGTGGGCCCAAGGTTCGAGGCACGTGAACTCGGAGACTTGGAAGGTCGTCCCGGAGAATGCACGTGGCCTAGCTTTTAAATATCCCCACGAGGGGATTGAATTGTATGACACTTAATCGATTGGTTCGATTTGTTTGAAGTGAATGAGTGTTTATTGTGAATTGTACTGACTTGCAGGTGGGATCAGAGGCCAAGGTAAGTCCTCTGCCCTGTGCGTGTTTAGGCAGCCTTTAGTATAATAGTTTACTAATCGGGCTTAGTGGGGTAGAACTCGCTGAGACGTAGTCTCATCCCAGTTTGGGGAAAACCATTTCAGGACCCCGCTGAAGAGCTGAGGAGGAGGAATCCGAGAAGGAGAACTCGGAGGTGAGATCTGAAGAAAAGGATTTTTGGAAGAAGAAGACAATTCTGAGAGGGGCCTTGAGTACGGCCTAGTTCATCTAAGTTTCTGTCTTCTTTTGATATCTCTGTTTTGATGTGAATAGTTATGAAGGGGTTTATGGTTTGTATAAAAGTTTGGTTATAAATTTCAATATGAAAAATATGGCCCTGCTTTTCTATCCCATTGTTTTATTGTCTGGGGATTTTAACTGCTTCCGCATGTGCTTAAAATTGAAAGGGTCGGCGATATATTGTCCTGGGATATCGCACTATAAAATCGACCAAGAGTTGAAGGATGTGTGCGTGCCCGAGGATCGGGGCGTGACAAGTGGTGTGCCCAACCCCTAACAATTCCAGCACAAGATCTTCATTTGTGAACCGGTGGCTTGTTAGGGCTAGCCACCAAAGCCCATCCCGTAGGACCCTCTGAAATACTAATGGGAGTTTCCTATAGTTTAGCTTCAACAAGATCAGACAACTCTATAGGGATAGAGTGATAAGGGTTATACCTCTTTAGTTTCTTTGCTAGAGAGCACTTGAAAGCCCTGTTTACTTTTTTTTGACCCCTCTTTTTTTTTTGGCTAGGGCAAAGATTTCTCTATTTGCATCACCTGTTGTGCTGCCTCCTCAACGCTCATTAGGCAATTTCCCATGTCCTGCCGATGTTCTTCTTGGTGATCTAGTATAGTAAGTCCAATTTGTGCTTTGGCTGTGGTGGGTTCTTTCACAGCATGCTCTATTGTTGATTGTTTTTCTTTGAAAAGAACTATTTGGGTGTTTTGAGTTGGTGCATTAGTGGCTATTAGTTCTTCCTTTGTTTCCTCCACACCATCACCATAAAAAATCTACTAGAAAGGACTAGTCTCCTTTGCTTCTACTTTTAACTAGTGCCCAAATTGATTCAAACTCTTTTCTTCATATTTAGCTTCATCGAAGGGAACGTCAACAAAAGAAGTCGCAAAGTGCCCTATTTTACCACAAGAGTAGCAGAAACGAGGTAATCTTTCATATTTAAAATCTAGCCACATCTTTCTATCCCCTAAATTGGATAATGTTCATGGGCTTAATGGGGTATCAAGATCTAGGAGTACCCTCGCTCTTCCTACTTTCTGGAAAGCTACACCCTTTTTTTCAACTTTAACTTCCTGAACACATCCTATAATTTTAGTTATGTGGGATACCACCTCCTCAGAACACCATTCAATAGGGAGACCATGAACTTGAACCTAGAAAGCACAACTAGTAAAGTTATTACGTTGGGCAGGTTTGTTGGATTCCCAGGGTTTAAGGATCAATAAATTACTCGCAAAGGCCCATGGATTGTTTGCTAACACTTTTTCTTGATCCATCTCATAATCAAAAGTGAAAGATAGAATACCTGACTCCCGTTGCGCAAAGGAAACTAAATCCATCTTCCAAGCTCTCTTCATTGTATTGAGAAAAGCTTGATAGTTGATGTTCCCTCTCAAATGCAGCTTCCCAAAGATTGTACGGTTATATTCATTCAAGATCTCCTCTGAAACTACACTTTTTTAGGGAAGAGCGTCAACTTCCGTTTGCAGATTACCCAATCTTCTACAAAGAGCAGCTAGTCGATTATCCCCACCCTTGGGTTCTTCCATTGGCCCCTACCCGAGAAGTTAAGCAGCAAGATGAAAACAGAAATGCGGGATTTAAACCAGAACCATAGCCGTGCGCCCCAAACGAAGAGTGCTGCACACACACCCCTTTTGCATGAAAGAGTGATTGATTTAAGCCCTCACTATCCTTTAGATTAGGTTTTATGGGTGTTTATCGCATCTTGTGGGAGAGGTAGAGGAGTTTTAGGGTTCCATTTGGCAAAAATCGGGAAAGAGCTGTAAGGGTTTAGGGTTTATAGGATATCGGATCCAAAGAGGGGGGTTTCATTTGTCAAAATCGGAAAGGGAGCTGTAAGGGTCTAGGGTTTATGAGAAATCAGGTAGGGATTTTGGGGAAAGCTACCACCATTGGTAGAGAGAAGCTCTGCAAGACACCAGAGAGGATGCGCAAACAAGGTGATTGTCCCTCCATCCCATTGGCGTTGCAACTTGATAATTCCTAACAGGTGCCACCCTTGGGCAGTGATGGCTAGCGGTGAGCCACTACTGCGCGGTGATATACGATACCCAATGTCACCTGTCATTCTCTCTCTTTGATTGCTTTTTATTTTCAATTTTCTTGGCTCTATTGTCATATTTTTTGGAAAATTAATTTTGGCCATTTTGGTTATTCTGTTTATGATTTTTTTTTTTTTTTTTTTTTGGTTGAAGATTAAGAGCTTCCTCCAATTTCTTATATATTTGTCAATGACTTTCTATTTACATTTGATTGCACTGAATTTAAAAATGGTGTATGACATAATTGCAGTATTGGACAACACATTTAATTGTTGTTAATTTTCCAAAAAAGAGTACAACATTGAAAGCTCAAGAAATTCTGAGGATTTTATTAATGTAAAAATCTTTTTCCAAAGTCGTAGTCCAACATTGTGTGTGGATCCGGTGGAAAGTCGTTTTCCTGAACCTTGAAATCTCGACCTTTCACATGGTGTTTTATTGGTTTTAGTCAATGCAAAAGCTCGTCCCACTCACAACACTTAGCAGAGGAAGAAGAAGATGGAATCGAGGACTGTGTTACTTTCGTCGCTTCAGAATACTTCTTGGGAATGTGATGACTCCCGGCACGGTCCCGGCTGCTTCTGGGAAGGGGCGGAGGATTACTACGGTTTGAGTCATTGACTTTGCGTCTTGATTCTTTCTTTCTGTTCATTCTTTTGGCCACGAAATTTTAATTGTCAACAATCACAGCATATCTCCATCACGCCGATTCTTGAAAAGCATGCAATCCCCGCATCAAAGTCTCGTTCCCCTGGTACAAGATTCTTGTTTCATAACTTTTAATTAGGATCAGGATGTACCGCACCATCATACTCTATCAGTATTATGTTCGATTAGCGAGAAGCATTTGCAGAGCATGTATATATTTCAATTTTGACTGCATAAATTGAGGAGTTGCGGTACTTCTTTTCTAACTACGAAGTTGACATTCCAAGGTGGATGTGATAAACTCAATTTACTCATTTGATAGGAATTGCCCTTTTCATTGTCCTCACCAAGTGCTGACTTGGCTGGAAACAACTATGAAGTGTTCTTTAGTTTTAAAAGACCGGATACTCACAAGGGTTTTACAGATTTCCTCTACAAAAAGCTTGACAGATGCTGGGATACATGCCTTTCAAGATGATGATGAGCTGTCTGTTGGAGAAGACATCAAGCCCGTGCTGATTGAAGTGATCAAACAACCGGAGGTTTTGATTTCCATCATCTCCAGGGATTATGCTTCCAGCAAAAGTTGCCTCATGGAGTTGGTCCAAATATTAGAGTGCAAGCAAACCATGAGTCGAGAAATTATTCTCATTTTCTATGAGATTGAGCCCTCGGATGTGAAAGACCAGAAAAATACTTTTGCGGACAGCTTTTTCGAACAAAAGAGGAATGGGGTTGACAGTGAGACCATGAAGAAGTGGAAGCTGGCTCTCAAGGAGATTGGAAGGTTGAAGGGATTTGTAACAGCCAGAATACATAATGAGCAATTTAACTTCATTTAAATTTGATTTACACAATTTATATATTGCATCATAAACCAATCATGCTATATCTTTGACGTTATTCTTCATTTCAAGTTTAATTATTTCACAACTTCCCTTAACCGTTTGGCCTTTTGACCAAGTTAAACCATTCAAATGCAGGATCTTTAGGACCGAAAAAAAAAAAAAAAAAAAATGCAGGATCTTTGGAAGTGCATTAATTGCCTCCTTGGTTCTTGCCTCAAGGTGCATTGCTCCCGGTTCAACTCTTCACATTATGCTTTTCTTGGCTGTATGACTTGTTAGCTGGGTTCACTCCTATGTGGAGAAGGTCCAATGAGTTGCAAGCTCAAAAAGGGCTTAAGCCCATATGATAAGTTATATGGAGAAATAGGATTTCTCACTATCTATATAAAGAGGTAGCCGCAAAAAAAGGAAATAGTAACAAGAGAAAAAGAGAAAGCAGAAAATCTGGGGTTTGGGGCAATATCTGATTTACATCAAGCTGGCGTCAAAGGTTGATTCGTGGTTCGATTGAGCTGAAATTTTGTCAGCATGTTCGTGGTGCAATTTTATCGAATCTGAACGGTTTGATTTTCGTTTGAAGCTCCCTACATAAGGTTTTTCGTGGATTGATCAAAACCTGCGTTTTTGATCAGATTTATCCTTGATCTCTTGTGAAATTCATGTGTATTGCCAAGAATTATGTTCTTGAGGTCTTTGCTGCTATGTACCTCTAATATTTGCTAGAGAAGAACATTGTTGACCCAACTTTGTTGATAGTAAAGAATTTTGAGTGGACTCTAGTCCCATGATTTTTTATCTCCTCACATCGATGAGGTTTTTCATGTAAAAAATCATCTTGTGTTCGCGTGATTAGTATTTATTTTATTCCGCTGCGTTAATTCGATATTGTTCGAATTATTACTGTTCCCCCATTAGAGTGGTATCAGAGCATCTGGTTATTGTTTGATTTTTCTGTCTTGTGTTAAATAATGGAAAGGAATACGAGTAGAATAGTTACATTGAATGGTTCGAATTATCATATTTGGAAAGGGAAGATGGAAGATCTTTTATAAGTGAAAGATTTTTACTTGCCAGCATTTGCTGAGGAGAAACTAGAGAATAAAAATGATGTTGAATGGTCTATATTTCATCGTCAAGTGTGTGGTTATATCAGGTAGTGGGTAGATGATAATGTTTTGAACCATATTATTGAGGAAACACGTGCACGCAGTTTATGGGATAAGCCCGAACAGTTATATGCTCGAAAAACTAGGAATAATAAGTTATTTTTGATAAAACAGATGATGGCTTTGAGATATCAAGATGGTACTCGTTTGACTGATCATTTAAATTCTTTTCAAGGAATTATAAATCAGTTGGCTACAATGGGAATCAAGTTTGATGATGAGATATAAGCACTATGGTTGCTTGGTACTTTGTCGGACTCATGGGAGACGTTTTGAACATCTTTGTCTAATTCTACCCCAGATGGTACGATGACCATGGATTTGGCCAAGAGTAGTATTTTGAATGAAGAGATGAGAATGAAGACACAAGGATCGTCATCTTCACATTCTGGTGCCTTGGTTGTTGAGAAAAGGGGAAGAAGTGAGTCTCGAGGTCTGAGAAATAGAGATAAAAGTCAAGACAAAAGTAGAGGTAAGTATAATAAATTTGCTAATGTTGAGTGACATTATTGTCATCATAAGAGACATATTCAGAGGTTTTGTCGCCAGTTAAAAATGGAGAAACAAAAGGAGAAAGGTAAAGAGAAGAAAAGTGATAATGACAGTGATGACAATCGTATTGCTGCACTTAAAGAGCACTTTCTCACTATTTTTGATGGTGATGTGGTGAATTTTGTATCTCATGAGACCAGTTGAGTAATTGATAGTGGTGCATCCGTTCATGCTATGTCTCGTAGGAATTTCTTTACATCATACAGATTAGGTGACTTCGGATCTATGAAGATGGGAAACAATAGGCTAGCTCAAGCTGTAGGCATCGGTGATGTGTGTCTAGAAGCCAGCAATGGCACAAGGTTAGTATTGAATAATGTTAAACATATACCTGATATTTGCTTGAATTTGATTTCTACAGGCAAGTTGAATGATGAGGAGTATGGCAGCACCTTCAGTAATGGTCAATGGAAGCTCACCAAAGGTTCTCTTGTTGTGGCTAGAGGTGAAAATATTCTTCATTATACATTATGCAAACAAAGTTGTCAACATACTAAATTAATGTAGTAGACAGCGAAAATGCAGCTGAGTTATTGCATAAGAGGCTCAGTCACATCAGTGAGAAGGGTTTGTCAATATTGGCCAAGAATAAGCTTCTTTCAGGATTGAAAAGCTCGGCATTAAAGAAGTGTGCTCACTGTTTAGCAAGAAAACATAACAGAGTTGCATTCAAAAGCTCCAATCCTTCAAGAAAGTCAGGTGTACTGGATTTAGTACATTCTGATGTTTGCGGTCCTATGAAAATAAAATCATTTAGTGGCTCTCTTTATTTTGTTACCTTCATAGATAATTTTTCAAGGAAAATTTGGATTCATACCTTGAAAACTAAAGATCAAGTATTATATGCTTTTAAGCAATTTCAGGCTTCAGTTGAGAGACAGACTGGAAAGAAATTAAAATGCATCAGAACTGATTACGAGGGAGAGTATATTGGACCTTTTGATGAATATTGCAGACAACAAGGTATTCGACATCAAAAGACACCTCCCAAGATGCCTCAGTTAAATGGCTTAGCTGAGACAATGAACAGAACGCTTGTTGAAAAGGTAAGATGCTTACTTTCACAGTCAAAGCTATCTGAATCCTTTTGGGGTGAGGTTTTAAGTACAGTTGTGCATGTATTAAATCTTACTCCATGCATTCCTTTAGAGTTTGATGTTCCTAATAGAGTTTGGACAGGCAAAGATGTTTCTTATGATTATTTGCGTGTCTTTGGGTGCAAAGCATTTGTGCATATTCCCAAAGATGAGAGGTCTAAACTTGATGTGAAAACACGACAATGCATATTTATTGGTTATGGATAGGATATGCTTGGCTACAAATTTTATGATTCGGTTGAAAAGAAAAGTGTAAGAAGCAAAGACGTTGTGTTTATGGAAGATCTAACAATAGATGATATTGAGAAAGCGGAGATGATTTCACCACCACAGGTTAGTGATAATTTGGTTGATTTGAATCCAGTTCCTCTTACAAATATTCATACACAGGTTGATGAAGAGCAGCAGGAAGTCAATGTTCCAAATAATGCACATGTTCCTGAACATGTTGAAACATATAATAATATTCCTAAACTAGAGGCTCAGTTAGATATTCTACTGGATGTTCCAGTCCGGAGATCCGTTAGAGACCGATGACCTTTCACTAGGTATTCTGAAGATGAGTATGTATTATTGACTGATGTAGGCGAACCAGAGTACTATACAGAAGCAATATAAGATGAGTACAAAAGTAATTGGTTTGATGCAGTTACTTTATGATAATCATACTTTTGAGTTGGTGAAGTTACCTAAAAGTAAAAGAGCTTTGAAGAACAAGTGGGTATATAGGTTGAAGCAAGATGAACATACTTCACAACCACGGTACAAAGCTAGATTGGTTGTTAAGGGATTCGGTCAGAGAAAGGGTATTGATTTTGATGATATATTTTCTTCGGTAGTGAAAATGTCTTCTATTCGTGTGGTACTAGGCTTGGTAGCTACCTTAAATTTGGACATTGAGCAAATGGATGTTAAAACAACCTTCCTACATGGTGACTTGGAGGAAGAGATATACATGGAACAACCTGAGGGTTTTAAAGTGAAAGGGAAAAAGGATTATGTGTGCAAATTGAAGAAAAGTCTCTATGGCCTAAAACAAGCACCAAGGCAGTGGTATAAGAAATTTGCGTCAGTTATGACAGAACATGGCTATAAGAAGACTTCCTTAGAAAATTGTGTGTTCGTCCAAAAATTTTCTGATGATGACTTTATTATTTTCTTGCTTTATATTGATGATATGATGATAATTGGCAAGAATGCTTCAAGAATTGAGTTATTAAAGAAACAGTTGAGCAAGTCTTTTGCCATGAAAGACTTGGGCTCGGCGAAATAGATTCTTGGCATTAGAATTACCCGAGACAGAAATGCTAAGAAGTTGTTTTTGTCGCAAGAGAAATATATCAAAAAGATCCTTCAGAAATTTTACATGGACAATGCTAAAGTGGTTAGTACTCCTCTTACTGCTCACTTTAAGTTAAATATGATGCAAAGTCCTACAACTAATAAAGAGGAGAAAGATATGGAAAGTGTTCCATATGCCTCAGCTGTAGGAAGCTTAATGTATGTGATGGTATGTACATGCCCAGAGAGCACTGGAATGCATTGAAGTGGATTATGAGGTTTCCTCGGGGAACTTCAAAGTTGAAACTTAATTTTGGGACCGAGAAACTTGAGTTAATTAGATACACAGATTCCGACTTGGCGGGAGATATTGATACTTGTAAATTTACTTCTGGTTATTTGATTTCCTTTGCGGGTGGAGCTGTGTCATGGAAGTCAAGATTGCAGAAGTGTGTTGCACTTTCTACAACCGAAGTTGAATTTATTGCAGCAACTGAAGGTAGTAAAGAGATGCTATGAACGAAGAAGTTCTTAGAAGAACTTGGGTTCAAGCAAAAGAGGTATGTGCTATTTTGTGATAATCAAAGCGCAATTCATCTTGGTAAGAATTCATTTTTTCCTTCGAGATCGAAACATATTGATATTAGATATCATTGGATAAGAGATGTTTTAGATGAAAAGTTGTTGGAACTTGAGAAAATTCATACAAATCATAATGGCTCTGATATGATGACGAAGACTCTACCAAGAGAAACGCTTAAACATTGCCAATTGATAGCAGGGATGGTGAATCCCTCCACATTGTTGTGAGGGGGAGATTTGTTAGCTAGATTCACTCCTATGTGGAAAAAGCCCAATGAATTGTAAGCCCAAAAAGGGCTTGAGCCCATATGATAAGTTATATGGAGAAATGGGGTTTCTCATTATCTATATAAAGATGTAGCTGCAAAAAAAAAAACAAAAAAAAAAAGAAAAAAGAAGAAGAAGAAATAGTAACAAGAGAAAAAGAGAAAGCAGAAAATCTAGGGTTTGGGGCAATATCTGATTTACATCAAACTGGCGTTAGAGGTCAATTTGTGGTCCGATTGAGCTAAAATTTTGTCAGCATGTTCATGGCGCAATTTTATCGAATTTGAATAATTTGATTTTTGTTTGAAGCTCCCTATATCAAGTTTTTAGTGAATTGATCAAAACCTGCGTTTTTGGTCAGATTTATAATTTGATCTCTTGTGAAATTCATGTGTATTGCTAATAATTATGTTCTTGAGGTCTTTGCTGCTAGGGGTGAGTGGGTCCAGGGTGGGTAGGGTCTAGACCTGGACCCTGTACTCAACCCTGTTATAACTGGTTCTCTTTTTTTGAACCCTGTTCCCGACCCTGTTTGCATTAGACCCTGTTCCCGACTCACCCTATTTTTCCGGTCCGGGAATAGAGTTGACCCTGTTTATATTGGAACCTGTTTTGCATAAAAATTGCTGAATCTTTATATTAACCTTAGAGAAACAAGTCTAGATGAGTTGCATTGAAAGTAAGAGGATTGCATACAATGGTTCGGTCGGTCTTGTTGTTGACACTAGATGGAACTCCACTTACATGATGTTAGACACCGCCATAAAGTCCAAGAAAGCTTTTAAAAGAATGGAAGATGAAGATTTATTTTTCTTAAGGGAAATTGACAATGATCCTCCTGAAGATGAAGATTGGGAAAATGCTATCATTCTTTTTAAATTTCTAAGACGGTTTTATGATACAACCAAAAGGATGTCGGGTAGTTCATATGTTACTTCAAATGGTTATTTTGAGGAGACAGCTAAGTTGTACAAGTATTTGAATAATATGGCGAATTCTTTAAACCTAAAGCTTTAAGCTATGGGTTTAAAAATGAAAGAGAAGTTTGACAAGTATTATGGGAGTTTGGATAAAGTTAATATGATAAATGAGGTGTGTGATTCTATTTCACGCATCCGAAACATAGTTAGGTATGTGAGGAGTGCATCTCATATGTAAAGCATCGCCATTCAAAATCAAAAATCATTCTTCTGAAAATTTTTCTTTCAAATAACTAACGGCCACATCATTTGAACTTGCATTATCTACTGTTATTGTGGACACCTTCCTTTCTATTCCCCAATCATAAATGCATTTCCCCACCATTTTACCAATCTCCTTACCCTTGTGATTATGCATTATCACAAAATTGATTATTCTTTTTTGCAACTGCCAATTTTCATCAATATAATGTGCAGTAAAACATAAATAGTTCAAATTTTGAATGGAACTCCACATATTCGTTGTGAGTGCAATCCTAGATTTAAGCTTACCAAAGTAAGCTTTCAAATAAGTCCTTTCACTTAGATATAACTTCATGCAATCTCTTGCCATTGTAAATCGTGAAAGATGATGGAAAAGAGGTTGCAATTCAGTATCAAAATTGCGAAAACCAACACGCTCAACCATGAAAAATGGCTGCTCATCAATAATAATCATTCAAGCAAGCATATGCCTACAACATTTTTTATCAAACTTCTATGTCGTTGAGACACTATCAGTAGTAGTATTTTCCCTAACCTCACCAACCACATCTTTGTTACGTGATACAAACAACATTTGCTTTTTATCTGTAAGGGGATACTTTTTGCACTTTCTCAAGTGCTTCCACATAGTAGAGGTTCCATGATCAACATTATACACATAATCCATCCCGCAATGAATGCACTTCACCTTAACTATTTTCTGTGTTTTCTCATTTATAATTCTCGAAAAATGATCCCAATAATCTGATTGATTAGCTCGCTTTTTACCTGAAGCAATATGAGAGTTAGGTACCCTCACCTTGTTTGTCGTGCCTATGGTTGCAGATTCCACTTCATAAGCTCCATGGAATGGCAATTCAATTAGTGGACTCATTTCATTATGTCCCTCTACTTCCATTGATATGTCTTTGTCTTGATCCATTAATTAAAAACTGAAAAAAAAAATTATATAACATTAGGATTCTACAAAAATATATTAGTTTTCATAGTAAATCAAATCTCTCAACATAACTTTGGAGACAGAAAGTAATTCATGGTCTAACATAGTAAATCAAATCTCTCATTAGATGTGCATTGGAAATGTAGAACGCTGATCTTCTAGCAAGCACTATGTAATTCATGGTCTAACATAAGAAATCACTCCATTTTTACTCAACTTCAGTGTTGTGGAAGTACAAGTTTTCTATTATCTCTGTCACGAACAAGAATTACAAGCTTCACATAATACTCCCTCTGGAATAACCTATTCAACATAAACAAGCTGAAGCAAAATGGGTTCAAGACAAAACAAGACATGGCAATAATGGCAAAGAAATCAAGCAATTTTGTAGCTTTGATTTTTATCCTGAAAGAATCATTGTAATGGAGACTATTTTGTTGCTTAATCAGTTATATGCCATGATAGCATTCATTGTACACCCAACAAAACTATTCCCCATCATCATGGTAAACTGTTGTTTCATACTCCATTAGAATTGGATTGATACTAATATCCATATCAAAAAGTCTGCCATCATCGAGTCCCGCAAAATGGCAATTCCCAATTCCCTTGTACATAAAAAAAGAAGCATAAAATTGTCATTTCTCTAATTTTTTAGTGCTAGCTAAATCTTGCTAAGCTTTGACACCCATTCATTAGTATCGATAGAACATAAACTGCAACCTCTTAGACATTTCGAAGTATAATCCTTGTTTTCACCATCTCCCAATCCAGATTTATCATTCTAAATCCAGCAAAACTAGGTCAACCCACGAGAACACCAGCAAAATTCACTAAGTAAGAAGCCTATGGCATGAATCGCCGTCTTGTTAGGCAAGGAACAGATATCAACGGCCTAAAGAGGGGGCTCGACTTCATACCTATAAGCTCTGTCGCCGAAGCGGGGCGGCGAGGATGGCCGGGACCAGGAAACGAAAACGGGTACAAATGCAAATCAGAAACGACGTTGCTAGCAATTGGGTTGGAGGCAGGATTCACAAACAAAGATTCAGCAAGATCTTGAATTACAGAAAATCAACATGAAGACTTCTTCGCCCGTCAGATTAAAACACTGGAAGATCTTGAATTCGGAAGCGGCAGCACACGACGCCCGACAAAAAAAGCGAGTACGACTCAAAAACCAATCAGCTTATCGACCAAGTACCTGGAGATGCTGCAAGACAGAATCAAGAAATCAGAACAAAGCAACCCAGAGACAATCCCAAGAATCTACAAGAGTCCAAACACAGAGAGAGAAGTACGAGTCAAGAAGAAGGGAAGGGAAGGAGACTTCGAGCCGTCGATGAAGGGAAAATGCAAAGTGTTGGACGGAAGGAGGAGGAAAGAGACGCGCTTAAGCCACGCCAACACCAAGCACTCCTCGTTTGAAAATCGAAACTCGCAAGGAAATTGCAGGTCGGCACTGATCTGGAGGACGGAGATGAAGCCGGTGTACGACGAGTCAAGCTTGGACCCGGGGGCGACGGTGCCGAAGCCCACCTTGCTGCCCTGGAGGTCGGTGATGTTGACGAAGCCGGTGTTGCCGGGGGCGTTCCCGACTACGGGTGTCGCGAGAGGAAGGCGACGGTGGGCGCAGCACTCGGATGGATGGATCGGCGGAGGTGAGACCGTGAGAGCTTGAGAAGTTGAGAGCAAAGATAGAAAGAAACGAATTAGGGTTTTGCCTTAAAAATTGATTCTCAAACCGGTTCCTAAACCAGTCCGGTCGATCCAGTTCTCGCATGGGTATTCCCTTCGAACCTGTTCCCGGACCAGTTCAAATAGGGTCTGAACTTTGGGAACCGGTTCCCAGACCGGTTTCAATCGGAACCGGTTCCCGACCCTGTTTTCCGGATGGGCCGATCCGAGAACTAGGTTGACCCGGTCCGATTGCACACCCCTATTTGCTGCTATGTACCTCTAGTATTTGCTAGAGAAGAACATTGTTCACCCAACTTTGTTGATAATGAAGAATTTCGGGTGGACTCTGGTCCCGTGGTTTTTTATCTTCTCACATTGAGGAGGTTTTCCACGTAAAAAATTGTCTTGTGTTCGCATGATTGGTATTTATTTTACTCTACTATATCGATTCCTATTAAGTTTACACAAGAGGGGGGATTATTTTATTCCGCTGCGTTAATTCGATATTGTTTGAATTGTTACCGTTCTCCCATCATGACTATCGTTTTGATTAACTTTGTTATCATGTCTCCATCTGTAGGCATCATTCCAAGCTCATAGACGAACCCATCCCAATTGTTTAGCAAAAGCTAAAGAAGGGTCGACTACTTGTGACAAAAAATGTAGTTGGAGTTGACCATGATGTGTAGGATATTATGGGTAAAAGGACATCAGAAGTGTCAAAAGTTGTGTATGACGCTCACTTTAGTGCCAAAGTTTTCACCGAATCACTTGAGTACTAAATCAGAGGGAAAAAATGATCACTGAAGGGCGCAAATGATAACCATTTTGGCTAGAAATTAATTTATGAAAGAGGAATAGATTTTTTTATTTGTATATCTAGATAAGCTCTTGAGCAAAAATTCATGTTTGATAATAATGCAAAATTTCTATTTTCAAAATAGAATTTCGTTTGATAACGATACAAAATTTCTTCTTCCCGAGAGAGGGTGGATGGCAACAACAGTCGGCGACTGCCGGCGATTGCCAACCCGTGATCAGCAGTGGCAATGAACAATGAGTGGGTGGCCGACTAGTAGAGAGGACGGGTAATGAGAATAGTTTTATTTCTCATTTCTATTCCAGAACTAAAGAAGTAGAAAATTTTTTTCTTCTCATTTTTGTTCTAAAATCTAATTCTAAACTAAAAATTTGTTTCAAAATTAGAAAAATGAAATTGTGTCATCAAACGGATTTCTCGTCCAGAAACAAGTCTGGATTAAAAAATTTGTTTCTGGAACATAAATTTTGGTTTGTCACGCACCCCCTAAGTGCCTTTGGCGAGAAATTATGGCCAAAATAAGTATGTGGCATGTATAATTAAAAGTTTACCATGATGTGGCATTTAAAAAAAAAAATCCACATGGACAGATGGAACAACGTCGCACAATCCTATATGGCTTGGTGAATTAAAACAACATTGTTCACTTTGATTCCCCTCTCTCTGCTAAATGCATCATCATCTTCTCCTTCCTCACCATCCTCTCCACTGCCGCCCATGGAATCACCACCCATGAAACTCTAGAATGGACATCCTCGAGTAAGAACTACTCAAGAATCGCCAAACCATTTCCGAAGAAATCGACTGTTGCCTCATCTTCAAGCCCTTCGAGATTGAACGAAAGCAAATCCAAAAGCTTCACGAGCAAGAGAAGCATGAGCTTGAGGCCAAATCCCACCACCAATCCTCCACCACCGATGCTGCCTCCAAGCCTAATCCCTCCTCCTCCATTTGCATTGGGGGCAAATTGAGTAGGGTTTTGATTTGAGGTTGTTGGTTGATTTAGGGTTTTCAATTTGAGAAATTCCTTGTAAGTTGCTATTTAGGATTTTTACTTTGGGGCAAAAATTTTAAATGATGTCGTTTATGGGTTATATGTTAATTGGGCACCCTAGCAAGCCACGTTGAATTGAGAAATTAATAAAAAAAATGGCCATGTGGGCTTTGATTGGATTTGGCATTTAAGGGCATGTTTGGTAACGTGCCAAATAGTATTTGATTATATTCTTTTGTTCCCGAAAAAAAAAAAAAAATCCATTTGCTTCCCAAAAGTAAATTTGCAATAGAATCAAGAAGTAGAAAAAAGTTGCTTCTTTGTTCCCGATAACAACTCTAAAATCAAGTCAAATTATGTTTTTTTTTCTCTTTTATTTTCTTTTTTTCTATTTCTTTTCTCTTCTTCATCCTATAGCCAGTCGCAAAAATATAATAAAATTTTTAAAATTAAAAAGAAAATTTTCAAAATTTAATAAAATTATAACATAAAATTATATTAAAAATTAATAAAATTATATTAAAATATAATACAATTACATTATAAAATTATATTTAGAAATATGATGAAATTATATAATAAAACTAAAAAATATAATAAAATAATTTAAAAAATAAAATACAATAATATAATAAATTTATTAAAAATTTTAAAAATAAAATTATAATAAATTTATTTAAAAATTAAAACAAATTCTAAGTCACAACAAATTTATGAATTGTGCCAAATGCATTTCTATTTTGGGAATAGAAATTGTGTACAGTTAGTGACTTTCAAATGCTTAAAACTTGTCTAGGAAACAAAATTAAAAAAAAAAAAAAATTCTAAGTAGAAATTATTTTCAGGAACAACATGATTACCCAACGCACCCTGAGTGATCGATTTTTTCTGTAAAAAAGTAGTACTTAAGTGATTTGAAAATAAAAATAAAAATTGTGGCACTAAATTGAGCGCCGTACATAACTTTTGGCACTTCTAATGTTCTTCTAT
The DNA here is from genome assembly GCA_014182405.2 of Eucalyptus sideroxylon. Lineage (NCBI taxonomy): Eukaryota > Viridiplantae > Streptophyta > Magnoliopsida > Myrtales > Myrtaceae > Eucalyptus > Eucalyptus sideroxylon. The sequence goes on from CM024552.2 coordinate 1,311,475, forward strand.
CAAGATTATGAGAAAGCTAAGTATTGTGCAACACAATGGACAAGTGATTGAAATATGTGGCAGCGATGTATGTCCTAGGTATATATGGTATTGGGGGCGTTGGCAAGACTACTCTTGCAAACGTTATTTACAATCAACTCCATGATCGCTTTCATGGTTATAGTTATCTTAGAGAAATTTGAGAATTACATCAACATGACAGGATTTTGTCCTTGCAAAATCAATCAATCTTAGACCTTTGAAAAAGAAATGTTTCGTTTGGATGTTCTGATGATGCTATGGCAGTTCTTGCTGAAGGATTTTGCAATAAGCAGGTCCTCATTCCCCTTGACAATGTGGAAGATGCTGACCAACTTGATGTGTTTGGTGGGGAGCTTAGTTGGTTTGGTTTAGGAAGCAGGATTATTGTGACTTCCAGAAAGAGTGACATCCTTTTGAAGTTCAAAGAGGCTGAAACCAAAGGTTGAACCGATAGAAGAAGATGAAGTTCTTCAATTGTTTTCTTAGTGGGCTTTCTGAACGGATTCTCCTAGCAAGGGCTTTGAAAGCTTTTTCAAGGACAGTGTATTGGCTACCGGGCAAGTTCCTTTAGCACTTGAGGTGACAGGTTCCCGTTTGTTTGAAAAGTCGGAGGGTGCATGGAAAGATATGCTTGAAGTTGTGATTGCACCCTCTTCTAGCTTTTCCCTTTTAAGAGATCAGCTAGGCTGAAATATGTTTTTTTCCTCTTGTCTGCATGATTTTTCTTCTTTCATTGACTGTAAAGTCTTGGTAAGTTATATGTGTGAGAACTAAAATTCTTTATCTGATGCAGATTTGCTGCGGTCGTGGTGACCAGCACAGTTACTAGATGATCGTTACCAGGCTCATTCTGCCGAAAGCCCAATGCGGAGCATCTCTTTGTGAGCGGAGGTCAGTGCATTTTTAAATTTCACCTGAGCTGCGATTAGACTAAAAAGTTCGCTGCAATGGCCAGTAGAATCAAATGGTCTAATAAAATTACAACGTCTCAAGTAGAGCAGCTTGTTAGGGCTGAAAAGGACGTACAGAGGGCAATGCTCATCTTTGATTCGGCAACAGCAGAGTACAGTAATGGTTTTCGTCATGATGGGAAAACCTTTAGTCTTATAATATCAAAATTGGTCTCTGCAAATCAGTTCTGGACCGCAGAAGAGCTTCTTCAGAGAATGAAAGAAGAGCAGTGTAATCTTACAGAAGACATATTTCTCTCCATCTGCAGAGGCTACGACTGGGTTCATAGGCCACTGTATTCATTGAGGGTATTCCAGAGAATGAAGCGCTTCCAATGCAAACCTTATCCCAAATCATACGTCACTATTTTGGATATACTTGTTGAGGAAAACCAATTGAAACTAGCTCTTAGTTATTATAAACACATGAGAGCGATTGGTGTATCACCTACAGTTGCTTCCCTCAATGTTTTGATTAAAGCTTTGTGCAAGAATAGTGGAACAATGGATTCTGCCCTTCAGATATTTTATGAGATGCCAAATCGTGGATATATTCCAGATTCATATACATATGGTACTTTCATAAATGGATTGTGTAAATGGGGGAAAATTGGTGATGCCAGGAAATTATTCAAAGAGAGGAGACAAAAGGTTGTTCACCTAGCGTAATCACCTACACTTCAATGATTCACGGTCTCTGTCAATCTGAGAATTTAAATGAAGCTTTTGGATTGTTTGAACAGATGATGGGCAAAGGTATTGAGCCTACTGTGTTTACTTTCAGTTCATTAATGGATGGATTTTGCAAGAATGGGTGTTCTTCTCAAGCAATGGAGCTTTTGGACATGATGGTTAGGAAACGGCTCAGGCCCAATATGATAACTTACAGCACTTTAATCCATGGGCTCTGTAAAGAAGGGAAAGTTTATGAAGCTTTGGAGACTCTTGACAGGATGAAGCTTCAGGGTTTGAAACCAGATGCGGGGCTATATGGCAAGATCATTGCTGACTTTTGCGACAAGTGCAAATTTCAGGAGGCTGCCAACTCCCTTGATGAGATGATACTTGAAGGAATCTCTCCCAATCATTTAACTTGGTCTAGTCATGTCAGAATCCACAATGTGGTCGTTCAAGGCCTTGCTGGTCATGGTGAAATAAATCGTGCTTATCAGCTTTACCTAAGCATGCATGCCAGAGGAATTTCTGTTGATGCTTCAACTTTCAGTTCTCTTGTTCAATATTTCTTTAGGAAAGGAGCTATAGATAAAGCTGCTCGAGTATTTGAGGATATGGTGGATGATGGATGTGCTTTGGACGAGGAAAAATGGAAGGCAGTTGTGGAAGGATTTGTGCATAGGGAGAAAGGGAAACAAGCTGCTAACTTATTGCCTGAATTGATTACAGAACAATGAAAGAAGCAGACAAGGCTATAAGGATATAATCATGGGTAGGAATTGATGCTGCTTGTTACTGTTTCTACCAACACCATTGGTGCTAATTATTTTCTTTTTGATACAAATATCCTGTTTTCATAATGGCCATTGACTTCTTGTAAGTCCTTCACCCCATTGTGCTTATTTCATATGCTTGACAGCAGTTCCACTTTATTTTCATGTACTTAAGAAAATAAGCTTCTGGTTCGTAAGAAGTTGGCCATACCTTATTTTAATAGAAAGTTGTCTGATCTATCTGTCATTAGTGGGTGCGTGGAGCTTCATTATGAAGAAGTGCTTTTGGTATCTTTTTCTTTAAGAATTTTTGGTATAATTTAACTCTCCCATTGATAAATGAAATTGCGTGACATCTTCAAGAGACTTCTTGGTCACTACGCACGCTTTAATTAAATGGGCTTGGGTAAATAGATGAGAGCTCTCTATCATATTTATGATTGCTCATACAAAGATTCTGTGCCTGTATAATGTAGATTCTGAGGCTATTTCTTGTTTTACCAGGATCAAGTAGCATCCTGTCAGCATTATCAGAATTAATTGCAGATATGAGAAATCTAGCTGTTTGGAGGTATTAAGCAAGCACTTCCTATGGTCTTTGAAACTCTGACTTCTGTGAGTCCAAAGGATCATGGCCCACTTCCATTGATGCGAAGTATGTCTCCCTTGATGGTTGAGGTATCAACCTAGCTAGAGTTATTGGCTGCACATATGGTGTAATATTTGAAATTTTTTATTAGGTCAAAGAAAAGGTGGTGGGACCCACTTTAAATAAAGAAAGAAAAAGAAAACAAAAAGGGGAAGAGATAAAAAGGAAAAGAAAACCCACGTTCGGGCAGCAGAAGAAAACAGGAAAGAAGAAGAAAGAAAAAATAAGAAGAAGAAGAAGAAAGAGAAGAAAAAAGAGAGAGGGTTTTATGTGTTTACACCAACTCACCAAGCTTATATACAACGCCTGGTAAGTGATCACATCTTTCGTTCTTCCAATTGGAGTAGTTTTGGAGTTAGGGTTTGAAATTCGGAATTTTGGGAAAATCGAGCGACAAAGTCCAATTTTAGAGTTGTTGAGCCATGTATTTTTGTAAGAATGATAGTTTAGGGTGTTGTGGAACCATGGGATTTTACGGATCATGATCTGAGTTTATGGTTTGTCTGAAACAAAATTTCGAAGTATCCTATGGGCAGTGAACAGTACACATCCAGTAGCTTTCGGCTCGTATTTTGTCATTTTTCGGCTTGATTTTGGGATGGCTAAGTTGGGATTATTGTTGTTGTTTGAAGGGTTTCTTATTGACTATAAGTACGTTCAGATCGGGTTTGTAGGAGAAACTTAAGGCGCGATCAAGTTTTGCGCTTAAACTTTGTGTTATGAACGGCTTGAACAATCGCTTTGGTTATGCGATTTGTTAGCTCATAGGAGTCATTTTGTGAGAGTTAAGGCATAGTTTAGTCGTTTCATAATTGAGATAAACTTTTATTTTGATTTTAACATTATTCGCCGGTTATTTGATAGGGCCGTGAGTTCAACAATACGAGTATCGTCTGTTGTTTGATCGTAGACAACGAGGTGAGTGGTACTCTATCTTACTTGGTTTTGTAAAACCATGTCTTGAAGTATATATATATATTGAATTGAAGAGCATTTTTATTACATAAAAGCCAGATTGAGCAATTGCTACTCTTTGGTTGATTATGAATGTTTGAAAAGCATGTTATGCAAAGTTTGTGGAGAAATATATATGAAATTGCTTTGCGATTGATTTATGGAAATGTTTATGATGATTTAAGAAATGGATATGAAACGGATGATAGGCTATGTTGCAAAATGTTATTTGCCTGGTTTAAGATATGGATTTATAAATTGGATTTCTAGTATTGGAGGATGATTATTTATGCTCAATGTGACTATAAACCCAATGAGGAGTTTTTGGGGGTATGCATATTAGGTTTAGGATATTCTTTTAGGCCGAGCCACCGGCTTTGTAGGTGGAGACCTTGCCAAGGGGAAATCTTGGTCGCCTTACCACAAGGCTTTGTGTCGTGACCATGATTAGGTATTGAGCAAAAGATTGGTCTGTAGATGGACCATTGACGTGTGTTTTGATATGAGATGGATCAATGGATAGACCATTGATATTTGAATCGTGATAGTGGATTTAAATGTGTATTTCCGACTTGTATAAAGTTTTGTTCAAATGAACGATTTTTCTTGATTTGATATATATATATATATATATATATATATATATATATATATTTAATGAGTTGGATTATGATTTTCCTATAGTGCTTTATACTTATATATATGCATAGTGACTGCTTGATCTGTTTTGAAGATACGTACTACTCACTGAGCTTATGGTTGCTCACCCCTCTATTCCAAACCTTTTCAGGTCCTTTGGTTAGTAGCTAGTAGGTCAAAAAGTGCTATCAATGGGGACATTTGGAAGTGAATTTTGGATATGGTTTGAGGCTGCGTCCTTCGGGTGGAAGGATGGCTGTGTTACCCCCCGTAGGTTTTGGGGTGTGACATATGGACTATGTTCAAATAGTTTATTGGGATTGCTCGTAGGTTCCCATTTGAAATGCGAATCTGTTTGAAAGTGATTAATTGAGAAGAATGGAGAGAAGCTGGCAAGTTGGAAGAGGTTTTTGCCCAAAGGGGTTAGAATAATTATTATCATTAAGGGCTCTTTGTTGAGTCTAACCTATGTTGTCACTTCTTTCAATTCCTATGTTGCAAACAGATTAGAGAATTTGTAAAGAGACTTCCGCCATCAAGAGACATGATAATCATACTTCCAGATTTCATCTAATCAATTGCACTTCAAATATTCAGATTGGGGGGGGCTGGTTACTAGAAAAATTGATTTGTTCTTGAATCTCTTCTAAGCAAATGTACATGAAGGTTTTTTAAAGAAAACCAGAGATCATGGAGAGGAGTTTAATGGTTAAATATGCCATTTGATATGTGATCAGTGTTTTAAAGTGACCTGGGGAAGTAAACTAGAAATGAATGGTATGTTTTTGCTGTTCACACAGTAAAAGCCCAGCATTGCAAGCCAAGAGGACTTCTATAACTGTCGCGACCCAATTTTTCGGGGTTTAAACCACCTAGGGTTTGGCTAATGGATTGTTAAGCCTAGACTTAACTCAGGCTCTTCCAAGCCCATACCAATTCACGACTTAGGTTCAAGTTCTTAACATGCAATTGATTTTTTAACTAAGAGTCGCCACTAATCTATTTTTGGTGGGTCGATTAGAAACCCTAGTAAAGTAACGGGAGATTTACTTTACTCCTACGAACCAGAGACTAAGGGTACGGGGACTTGGTTACGTTAGATTTCCCTAACGCCCTTTCGGTACCTTTCTTTTTATTTTTGAAAAATGTTTGGCAAGCAATTTGGATTGATTTTAAATCTATTTTCCTAACATGTGAGGTGATCATGCAGGTGCGCAAACCACCAATTTAACATCCAATAAAGCAATTAAATTATACATAACTTACCTCAAAGCAACGAAAGCATCTGCATTGTTAAATTAAAATCCATATCAACAATCCTAGATATGGTTTCTAATTAACACGCAATTTCAATTTTTGTTTTCGCTTTTATTAATGAAAATCATGCAATGCATGCTAATAATCTAACATGACATGGTAGCATGACCTAAACTATATGACAATGAAGAAATGCAATAATTAAACTCAATCTAAATGATCTAATTCTAATGACATGCAATGCGATGCACTGACATATAAAATTATTTAAACTAAAAATGACGTGCAGCATATAATTTAGTATGCGAGTTATATGTCATGCGACATTTATTTAATGACTTAGTCTAATGATGAGGAAGTTCTCATTAAATGAATTTAATAAAAACTAAATGACGTGCAATTGATATTTCTATTTTTTAATGCAAAAATGATCTAGCTAGATTAAAATGCTATCTAATTTAAACTAAGGATCAAGTCACATTAAATCCAAATTTAAACTAAGATATTATTCTAATCTAACATGCAATTTATCTAAAAGATGATCTAAAAATGAAGCATGCAATTTATTTAAAAGATGATCTAAAAATGAAACATGCCATTCTAACCTAATATGCTCAATGATTCTTTTTGTGATTTTTTACGAAATTTTGAAATTAAAATTAGTACAAGATTAAACATGCAATCCAAATGATAAACTAACAACCTAAATGAATGCATTTTTTTTTGTTTAGATTTTTTTATTTAAAAATTCATAACAAGATTGCAATCCTAACATGCAAGATAACAAAACAAACCTAATCCTTATTCGGATTTTTTTTTATTTTCTTATTTAAAACTCGAAATAAGATTGCAAATTTTAACGCTAAACAGCAAATCTAATCCTAACTCAAATATTTTTTGGATTTTTCTTTTACGAAAATAAAATTGATTCAACCAACAGCAAATCAAACAAGGATAAGATTGATATCTAAAAATTGACGAACCATATCTCGCGCATGAGATCGGGTTGGCCAATTCTAAAATAAATCGCGAATCAAATCTCGGGCTTGAGATTGGATTGTCGATTTTTATAAGGGATTGCGAGTCAAATTTCGGGCGCGAAAATCGGACTATCAATCCCTAGCTTGAGGGGCACTTCATATGGAACATCAATCATATATTTATGAATAATCCTACTAAAGACAAAAAGTAAACAAGTGAGAATAACATTAAATAAATAAATAAAGCAAATAAAGCAAATAAAAAAAAAAAGAACTACCTAAATGATTTCTTTTTTTTTTTTCTTTTCTTTTTTTTAGCAAAGCAGCACGTGGTGGCCGGTCCGGTGAGGAGTCGCCGGCGTGAAGGGATGATCGTCGGAGCTCCGGCGAGAGGAAAACAGCAGCAAGCAAGCGGCAAGGAGGTGAATCGGTGGTAGCTTCGCGGACAAAGGTGCCGGATCGAACTGCGATTCGGCTTGGGTCCAGCTGTTGGGCGACAAACGCTGGCGATCGCGGGCGGCGTCGGGCAACGGGTGGTGGTGTCGCGAATGCAGCGGGAGCAGAGGCGAAAGGAGCAGGAGCGGCGTCGGTGGTGCTCGGTGATGGCGAGCGAGAGATCTGCAGGTCGCGGGCTTCGGAGGTACGGTGGGCTCGGGCGGAGGAAGACTCGGGCGATCGGGGACTCGGGCGGCTCGTCGGTTGCGGCGAACGGGACGGCCCGAGCTCCAGGCGGCGTCGGTGGGCGCGGTGAAGCGGCGTTTGTAGACAGGAATTGCAGAGGGGCGAGCGGCGAGGGAGACGATGAACAAGTGTCCCTCCGCCGCTTGTACTTTTTCCTTCTGCTTTCCCTTTCTCCCTCTCTCACCTGTCTCTCTCACGGCAATGCTTTCTTTGACTTTTTCTTTTCCCTGCAGTTTGTCGGGAATAAAAGAAAACCTTCACGGATGAACTTTTTCTGAATTTTTTAAAGAAAACCCCCGAAAGCAAGAACCGAACCTCCTATTTATAAAGTGAAAACCCCAATCGGTTCTACGTACGAAGATTTGCGTATATTGACCTAATCGCTAAGGATCGTCCTTCAAACCGGAGAGATTTGCTCAATCAAAAATCGGCTCCAAAATCTGAAGTCATCTGTTAAAATCTTCTAGGCTGACTCACTCGACCATTGAAGATTATCCTCTGATAAGGCTTCAAATTCTAAAATCATTTTTTTAAAAGATAATTGTTACCCTAATAATAATAAAAATAAAATAAAATTTAGGTGTCAACAACTGCCCCTCTTTGAAGGTGAACTCGCAGAGGTTGCCTTCAAAAATAAATTGAGACCTAAATTTTGGTTATGCACATGCAATGGATAATTTTTGTTGGAAAATAAATTCCATTTTTTATGCAACTTATATGATGCATGGAAACGCTAATGCAAACGCTAAAGGAACTTACCTAGAATAACTTACCTTCAACGAGGGTAGAGTGATTCAAGATAGTTGGTGTTACATGTCCAGGACCCGTACCATTCTACGGTCGCCTGAATAGTAACATGACTTTGCAAAGAGACTGCTTTCCTAGGACCCGTACCATTCTACGGTCGCCTAGTATGACAGTGTTTGGTTGTGTCTAGGACCCGTACCATTCTACGGTCGCCTAAACGGGGATTTACCTTTCAAGACCCGTACCATTCTACGGTCGCCTGAATAGGGAAATAGGTGTTGTCTAGGACCCGTTCTATTCTACGGTCACCTAAACAAGGGTTTACCTTCCAGGACCCGTACCATTCTACGGTCGCCTGAATAGGGAAATAGATGTTGTCTAGGACCCGTTCTATTCTACGGTCACCTAAACGAGGGTTTACCTTCCAGGACCCGTACCATTCTACGGTCGCCTGAATAGGGAAATAGATGTTGTCTAGGACCCGTTTTATTCTACGGTCACCTAGACTGAGGTTTTGCTTGGCTAGGACTCGAACCAATCTTCGGTCGCCCAGCCTTGCGACAGAAATCATCCGACCAGGACCCGAACCATTCTTCGGTCGCCTTAATCAGATTAAATTTGGGAAGAAATCTTTAAGGGACAACTCAATTGAGTGTCGGTATGCTTAAAAGGGAATATCTGTACAATGACAAATATTCAAGGTATGGATAGAGGTATACTTACCTGGTATCATCTCTGTTACTGGAGAAATGTCTTCTACAAAATATGGTCGTAGGAGAAGCAATATGCATTTGTGATCACAAGCATGCATTAATTTAAGGGAAGTTCATGCACCATGATTTATATCAAGCCTGCATCACCTAATTTCCATTGGGAAATATTTCACAAAGAATGTTCCAATCTGAACCCATGAGTATCATGGATGTGCCAAATGGGGAACCTCTTGGTCTGAAAGGACTTTTCACTCATCCTCATTAAAATGGGTTGTTTTATCCTGACCTTTGATGCAGGATTTTTGACAATCACTCTATCTTTCATCATCATCATGCCAAATAAGGGTTCGAGCAATCTTGCAAGTGGTACGAATTTACCAATCTGAGAGGTCTTTAACAGGGACTGCAACGTTGGCTTGGTCAACGGCTTAGCAAAGGAGACTCTTTGAGTCGAGGCTAAAAAATGAATGATATTTCATAATCATCTTGGGGTTTACAAGCCAAGAGACGTGAGAAATGAAGCAGAAATTATCTTACTCGCACTTCTTCAAGCGATGCTTTCAAATATATGAACTTCTTCGTTAATTCAAATGCCCTAATCTGAAGAGACTTTGTAAGGGACGTAGCGTAGGTTGGGTTCATGGGTTAAGAAACGAAAGGATCATTTGGCTCAAAAAGTGTTTACGGGGTTAAAGTTGGTGATCATCTTGATATTTCCAACAATTTTCTTCCCTATCATGACTTCACTGATTGCAACATCATTTGAGTTTTTTTTTTTTTTTGACTACCACCTTGTTGGGGATACGGCTCACTTCATCAAGTGTTTGATTTTCTTTTTGGGCATTAGCCTTGCTTTTACCAAGCACACTGCTTTTTCATGCCCCATTTTTTTGCACTCTCTTTTTTGGACAAAGTCTCCATTGTAAATCATGCTATTCAAGTGGTTTGATTTTTCTTTCCTTGCCCCAGTGCGGAGGATAATCACCAACTGGGTTTAATGTGAAATGAATTCATAGGCTCAAAGGGGCTATGCAATGGATAAAGTGTATGGATAGAGAAAGAATTGCTCTTCGTCGTCCTAAGGCACTTTAAATTATCATACAAGTCATACTGTAAAAGCAATACTCGAAGATTGATACAAGTGCGAGTAAGAAAATTCCTATCATTCATTTCAAATCTTGTCCCAATATGGGACGATCCTTGACAGGGATAATTTAAAAGCTTTTCATGTGTGTGGGCTCAAAAGGTTGAACAATGGATTTCCCCGTAGTGTTTTGGGTAGCAGAAGAAACTGCCTCTCATCACCTTGGTTGACGTACCATTTGCGAGATCACCCTTTTCCTCATAGGCATGGAATTTTCACACAACTCACTGGGGGTCTGTGTATGGAATGGGTTTGCCTTTCATTGTTCCAAAGTATCCCATTTCACACATTCAATTCATCTCACACAATTCATCAAGGAAGAAAAAATGCAAGATTTGCAACAAGTTTGAATTTGCAATTCAATGAGGCAATTTATTCATCATAAACTGTTTGCAATTCAAAACATGACATGGCAATTTCTATTATGGGTAATATTTCTTGACAGCATCTGAATTAACTGGAGTGGAAAACACACGACCATCCATTTCAGCCAAGATTAAAGCACCGCCATGAAGTACCTTCTTTACCACATATGGGCCACTGTAGTTTGGAGCAAACTTCCCTCCAGGATCTGGAAAAATTGGCAACAGCTTCCTTAGAACAAGATCATTTACCTCGAAATGTCTTGGCCGCACCTTTCGATTGAAAGATCTGGCTACTCTCTGTTGATATGCTTGGCCATGGCAGAGAGCCTTCAGTCTTTTCTCATCGATCAAGTTTAACTGTTCAAATCTTTGTTGCGACCATTCTGCCTCAGATAATTCCACTTGGGATAATACTCTCAGGGAAGGGATCTCCACCTCCACAGGCAAAACTGCCTCCATGCCATATACCAAAGCAAAAGGTGTTGCTTCGGTAGAAGTACGAATCGATGTCCGATACGCCATCAGTGCGAAGGGTAATCTGTCATGCCAATCTCGATAATTCTCAGCTGTCTTAGCCAAGATCTTCTTAATATTCTTATTGGCCGCTTCAACAGCCCCATTCATTTGAGGGCGATAAGGGGATGAATTCAAATGCTTGATCTTGACTTCGCTGAGCAACTCATCAACAAGCTTGTTGTTCAAATTTGTCCCGTTATCAGTGATAATTGTTTCAGGGACACCATAACGAGCAATTATGTCACGCTTGATGAATTTCGCAACATTGCGAGCAGTGACGCTTGCAAATGACATAGCTTCTATCCATTTGGAAAAGTAATCTATCGCCACCAAAATAAAACGATGTCCATTTGAAGCCTTAGGATTTATTGGGCCGATTACATCAATCCCCCACATTGAGAAGGGCCATGGCTCAGAAAACTGGTGCAGCTCTGTTGGAGGAACATTTATCTTGTCACCATGAATTTGGCAACGATGGCAACTCCGAACATGCTGAATACAATCGCCTTCTAGCGTGAGCCAATAATAGCCTAATCTCATGATCTTCTTAGCCATCATGTGTCCGTTCATATGGGGGCCACACACTCCTTCGTGAACCTCCTGCATAATTTGAGTGGCTTCAGCTGCACCCACACACCGCAATAAGACTGAATCATAAGATCTCTTGTACAAATTTTCACCACTGACAAAGAACTTTGAGGCCATCTTCATAATGTACTTCCTATCAGCTGGGGTGCTTCCCTCGAGGAATTCCTGTTTTTGGATGTAGTTCATGATATCGAAATACCATGGTTTTCCGTCAGACTCTTCTATCACTACCATACAATGAGCCGGTCTTGGCAAAACTTCTATCTTCAATGGCTCAAATCCGTTAGTGACTTGCAACATAGATGATAAAGTTGCGAGTGCATCTGCAAATTGATTATGAGACCTCGATAAGTATTCGAATGAAACTTCATCGAATTCCTTGATCAGATCCTCTAGGTACTTGTGATATGGGAGTAATTTAGCATCCTTAGTCTTCCATTCACCTACGGTCTGCAGTATGATCAGCGCCGAATCCCCGAATACCTTTAACTTGGCTACACCCAGCTCGATCGCAACTTGAAGCCCGAGGATGCAAGCTTCATACTCAGCTATATTGTTAGTGCACGGGAATATCAATTTCGCAGCTACTGGATGATGTTGTCCGTCTGGGGATATCAGAATTGCCCCAGTGCCAGAACCAGACAAGTTGACAGCTCCGTCAAAGAACATTGTCCATGAATCTTCATTTACACTCAAGATACGGTCATCCAGGGAACAATCATCATTATTTGAGACTTCTGGATTCTCAGCCAATAAATCAGCGATCACTCGACCCTTAACTGACTTCTGTGGCATATATTGTACATCAAATTCTGATATCAAAATTTGCCATTTAGCCAACCTACCCACCAAAGCTGGCCGATCAAGTAGGTACTTGATAGGATCATTCTCAGTTACAAGGAATATCTGGTAATGTAGTGTGTACTATCTCAATCTATGCAACACCCACACTAGTGCAGCACAAGTCTTTTCCACATCAGAAAATTTCAGCTCTGAAATGGTGAACTTTTTACTCAGGTAATAAATGGCTCGTTCTTTTTTATCGACGGGACTTCCTTGTGCCAACATCGCACCCAATGACTCACTATGAATGGTGAGGTAAAGAATCAAAGGATGCCCCGGCAATGGCGGGACAAGAACTAGTGGATTCATCAAGTATTGCTTTAACTTGTCGAACACTTCTCGACACTCATCATCCCAATTGACTCATGCGTTCTTCTTTAAGAGCTTGAAGAATAGCTTGGCAGTTTCAGAAAGTTGGGAAATAAATCGAGCAATGTAATTCAATCTGCCCAAAAGACTTCGGACCTCTTTCACCGTTAATGGAGGCTGCAGCTCACATATGGCTTTAGCTTTAGCCGGGTCGATCTCAATCCCTTTACTGCTCACAATAAACCCGAGTAATTTACCGAATGTTGCTCCAAACACGCATTTAGTGGGATTCAGTCGAAGCTTGAATTCACGGAGTCGATCAAACAATTTTTTCAAGGTTTCGATGTGGCTTTTTCCAGGTCGAGTTTTGGCGATCATATCATCAACATAGACCTCAATTTCTTGATGCATCATGTCGTGAAACAGTGCTATCATGGCTTGCTGGTAAGTTGCCCCAGCATTTTTTAGTCCGAAGGGCATAACCTTATAATGAAAGGTTCCCCATGGGGTGATGAATGCAGTTTTCTCCTTGTCTTCCTCCTTCATCCTTATCTGATTGTACCCAGAAAAACCATCCATAAATGAGAATAGTTCAAAACCAGCGGTACTATCCACAAGGATGTCTATGTGTGGTAACGGAAAATCATCTTTCGGACTAGCCTTGTTCAGATCCCGATAATCAACACAAACTCGAACCCGACCGTCCTTCTTCATTACTGGAACAATGTTGGCCACCCATTCGGGGTACTGTGAGACTTCGATGAATCCCACCTTCAATAACTTCATCACCTCCTCCTCTATCTTCTTTGAGAGCTCAGGTTTAGTTCTTCGTAACCTTTGCTTCTTAGGTGGCACATCCGGATTAGTAGGTAGGCAATGCTCCACAATTGACGGGTCTAAACCAAGCATATCAGCACAGGTCCATGCAAAGATATCCTAATATTCCTTCAGTAGTTGAATTAGGTGCTTGGCCTCATCTTTGGGGAGATTTGCCCCAATTTTCACCTCCCTGGCTTCTTCAGTGTCACCTAAATTAATAGTGACGGTCTGCTCGGATGTGAGAGTCTTGGCTTTTTCATATTGTTCCCAGCTTTGCTGCACCTCAACGGAATCTTTAATGGAATCCTCGATCGACTCTTCAGGATCATCATTATCAGCACTTGTTGCATTGGATCGAACCATTTCCACACTTTTGCATGTTATATGATCGTCCCTGAAACATGAAATAGAAGGATCAAAAAGACAAACAGGGGTAATCATATTTTTTCGTGAAATTTTTTGAAACTCTTTTGCAAAAGCATGTTTTGAAACATTTTGACATGAGGAAGCATGATGAAGCCCAGGCCTCAGAATTCTCCTTGGATTATGATTTTGTCTTATCGGCTGGATATCATCACCGGGCTGGTTTGGTGTACCTCATCATGCCCTCAAAATAAAACTTGTAATTTCATTGAAATTCATCAATCAATTACAATTTATTGAATGGAAAATGCAATTCAAGTCCTAAGAAGAAAGTGAAAAAGAAGAAATTGAAAACAACTCCTAGAAAGCAATAAAAATTCCCACGCAGGGGAATGTGAGAAAGCAGTAAATGAGTTACTCTTGTGGGCGAGGGCCCGTTTCTTCCAGAGGTTCTCCATCAATGGCTCCGATGGAGAGATCATCGAACAAACTTGAAATTCCTTCCAGGGTGTCATCGAGTTTTCCGTCTTTCAAGGCGCCGGATCATCCATGCCATCCCATCCACTGGGAACTATACTGCGGGCATCAAAGTAAAAGCTGGGAGGAGCCGAATACTTCACCATATAGTCGAATTTCCCACTTGGCTGTCCTAGAGTATCCATGACTTCAGCTTCATCTTGCATCATAATTGGAGGACCAGGGAATGTCTTACGAATGTTTGGAGGTGGTAAATTTTGCCTCCCTCGCCCTTGCTCAGGTGGCGAGTTATGCCCTCCTTGTCTTTGCCTTCCAGAATTTCCTCCACCTCTTCCATGGTACCCTAACCCAGCAGATCGGGACCTCTGAGGGGCTTCAATGGGGTTTCGAATGCCCTGACCATTCCTTCCAAGCCCATTGCCAGGGACAAAACCATTGCTGACCATTACTCTTCCTACCATGAGGGCAGCATCTGAAACCTCAGGAGTGGGTGGCGATGAACCTCGAGAAGCATGTATGGTAGACACTAACTCAAATGAGTGGTAACTCGATTCGAGCTTAGAATCCGGCTCTACATAGGGGATAGCCGTCTCGTGGTAAATTCGGTGGTCTTCTTCACCATACACAGTGACCAGCTTTCCTTTGATCACGAACTTCACAACTTGATGCAGACTTGAAGGTACCGCTCCCGCAGTGTGAATCCAGGGACGACCCAACAAAAAATTAAACGCAGTAGGGATATCTATTACTTGAAAAGGGACATTGAAAACAACCGGCCCTATTTGCACATCGAGATAAATCTCCCCGAGCACTTCCTTCTTCGTGCCATCAAAAGCTCGCACAGAAGTCTTTGCAGCATGCATCTTAGATGGGTCTACATTGAGGCGATGAAGAGTGGCCAACGGACATATGTTTAGGGCGGACCCATTATCAATGAGCACTCGGGACACATGAGAAACCTTGTGCTAGACAGATATGTAGAGTGCTTTATTATGCCCCCTGCCCTTAAGAGGGAATTCCTCATCAGAAAAAGCAATCATGTCCTTGAGAAGGACCGATCCCACAAAATCCTCCAGCTTATCTGCCTCAACCGTTTCGGGTACACGAATTTCACTTAGCACCTTCATCAGTGACTTTTGATGCACAGAGGAGGTTTGGAGGAGATCGAGCAAAGAGATTTGGGCAGGCATCTTTCGCAATTGATCGACCACATTATACTCACTTGCTTTAATCACAGCCAAAAATTCCTTAGCCTCTTCGTCAGTGACGGGCTTTGCAGGTTGAGCATTATTTTGAGCATAGGTTCGACCGGATCTTGTAACGAGGTCAACATCTAGGTCATAAGACCAAGACACCGCTTTATTATTGATATACTCATACGGCTGAGGCATCTCAATCACAATCTCCTCATCCGACGCATCTTCAAGTGGGGGCATATCCGTGAGCGACGGATCTTCTCCTCTGTTACCATCATCGAGAGCAGCCTGCTCTTCCTCCCAATCGATAATGATATGAGAAATAGTGGAAACTATGCAGTTATGGTCAGCATATACAATGATACCATCATCCACCATTCTGGCAACTCTTTCTTTCATCAGTGCTAGGGGAACATCTTCTTGATCTGAATAATATCTAGCTCTCACCAGTCCATTGTAGGCATCTGCCACACGCACCTTTGAATTCTTGATCCGTCTAACTTCAGGTTCTAGGATAGCATTCACTGTACCCTCATGCTCCGGTAACGGATTTTTCTGGACGTTTGGCTGAGCAGTTTGAAATGAGAAAGCCTTCGTGTCCAAGAGGTTTTGGATCTTGTGCTTGAGGGTGAAACATTCGTCAGTTGAATGCCCCAATTCACCGTTATGGTACTCACACTTCTTTGTCGGGTCATAACCGCGAATGTTTGCGCGATTGGGACGTTTTGGTTCACTAGTAAGCAAACCTTTCTTTCGGAGGATTGTCAACACTTGGGATGGAGACCCAGGGAGAGGAGAAAATTGCCTCCTATTATTTGCTTGGGCAAATGATTGACGACCAGCAGTTTGTGGTTGTCTAGGATTCATTTGGATGGCCGGAGCCCGTTTGACATTTTCTTGGCTATAAGCCACATTCACATCCACAGCCGCTTCCTTCTCCTTCTTGGCAGTGAATCTTCTACTAGATGGCTCATTAAACCATCCTTCCCTTATCCCCATCTCGATTTGTTCTCCCACAGGAATAAGTTGATTGAAGCTTTCAACATATGTACTGGCCATTCGGTTACGAAACTCAGACGGGAGGGTCTTCACAAATAACTTCATCAACTCCTTGTTGGTAGGCCCAGGAGTGATCTGAGCTGCCAGGTTTCTCCATCTTACAGCATATTCTTTAAATGATTCACTACTTTTCTTTTCCATCCGCTCCAGGTCTTCTCGAGAGGGTGCGATGTCCATGTTGAACTTGTATTGTTTGAGGAATGCGTCAGCCACTTCGTTCCAGGTCTCAAGCAGGTTCACATTCTTCATCACATACCAGTTTAGTGCAGATCCAGTCAAACTCGCATGGAATGATTGGATCATGAGGGGCTCATTTTTTACGTGCAAGGCCATGCGCACGTGGTACATCTGCAAATGAGATTTTGGGCAAGATGTGCCATCATACTTCTCAAACTCTGGCATTTTGAACTTGCTCGGCATTTTGACCTTCTCATAGACTGAGAGGTCGAACGGGAGGGAGCTTTGTGACTCCTGCAGCTGTCTCAGTTTCTCTTCAAGTTTGGTGAAGTGTTCATCTTGCTCTGCCTTAGGGACATTGTCAGGCTTAGCCTTTTCGGTAGTGATGAACAGTGGGTCATCTTCCAATTCAGGCATGTCGTCATCCTCAACTTGAGTCTTGTTTGCTTGCTTCGGGACTACAATCTCGGGGAGAGCGGGTGCAAGGGCCTGATTCACTTGGAGAGATTGCATTTGAGTTGTCATAAGTTGCATAGAGGTGAGCAACTGTTTGAGTTGGTCTTCCACGACAGACATACGATCTCGCATCTCATTTTGTTCGGCCATTCTTGCCCTTAATCGCGTGATAATGGGCGAACGTGATGGATCCGTTATAACCTAAATGAGAAATGAACAAAAATAAGCATTCTCATATGAAAATACGTCGATCCATGGCAATATTCTAGAACTTTATTCATCAATGGAGCTTTTGACAGACCTATCGAAATAGAAATTCAAAACGTCCTAAACAAATGAACTAGGAAAGTAAATGACTCAAACTTTCTAATCTAAAACTGAAAATAGCAAGATTGATTCAAGCATTTCATTTGGCTTGATCAATATACACTCGGGACACCATTCGGCGCAATCGTTTATTCTCCTCTTGAGCTTTTTCAGCAACTCTTTTGAGGCGTTTATTCTCAGCTCGATTGGTGATCTTCAAGGGCACCTCCGGTATCTTTGGAAGCAGCTCTTCGGGAATCTTGTGCTGTTGGATATACTTAATCGAGGCATAGTACTTCATTTCCCTGCCTTTCAATTCCTCCTCAAGCCATTTGAGTTTTTGTGGATGGCACATGTCCCACATCGATTTGATGGTGAGAATGGAATCTTCATGGCCTCGGCTTCCATCAACGAAGCTAACTTGGAGCGAATCCGCTTGTAACGCTGGGGGAAGCTCTTGTACGACTTGATATTGACGAGTCACTCTAGTCGGATAGTACTCCAATGCTCCAGTGAATCCCAATAAAGGGATTGGACCAACTCTTCCGCACGAGAGTCTCGCTACCCGAACTTGGAACCATTTAGCATGCCATAGGAAACCTTTGAGAGTTGGTTTTTTCATGAAAGCTAGCCACCTAGAATAATGGTAATCTGGTGCATGTTTTTTATTGTTCTCAAATCTCATAATAGGGTGGTTAGAATTACTAACATCATGTATAGTCATTGAGCCACCAAATCCTTTTATATGAGAAAGGAACCAGATTTGTAAAAGTTCAGGAGAGGAATGGAGAGTCTTATCGCCACCTCTTTTGAAACGAGTGAGAGAAAGAAAAGTTTCAGTCAAGACAGTGTTTACAAAATTTTTTCCTTCTAACACTTGCCTAACTAATTGAGCAATCAAAGGGTTAATAGCATTCTTGCAGTAAGGAAATACTATAAACCCAAAGAAAGCCAAGAGGAAAATCCTACGCATTTGAAATGAGGTGCCTTTTTCAAAACATTCTTTCAAAAAAGATAAAGGACACGCATTACGGTGGGCCTTTAAAATCTTTCTTATATCATCTTCTTTAATTCTCAGAAAATCCGATAAAGTCATAACAGGATCTATTTCGATAGGCGGACTGATCAATTCAGCTTTTAAAGACTTCCCTATGGCGATGCTATATTCTTCCAAGGTGGGAGTGAGTTCATGCTTACCGCCGAAGATGAAGGTAGAAGTCTCAGGGCACCAACAGTGGGCGAGTGCTTGGACGAGGCCACCATGAATGTTGATACGCAACAGCGGAATCAATCGACCAATATGTGACTCAATGAATTGACGGCTATTTTGATCTAACTTGTCCCACCAAGTGCTAAGCTCTTCCTTCGGAAGGAGAATAATCCGAATGTCCGGTATCCCTATTGTATATTAATCAAAGCTTAGGACAATCCTAATGCCATGGACCGACAAAATAATGTGACAAAGTAAGTAAATTGCAAAGGCAAAAATTAGAGAACTTACTTTACCAAAAAAAATCGACGGCAATCACATAGACATGTGCATGGTAAGTGGCTCGATTTCTAATCTATAAGGCTTATTAAAGTGGAGCCACAAGGATGATCAGACTAGCCACAGGCTTGTGGACTATGTCGGGTCCTCATGACTCCGGCTTGGTCAAAGAGCCGACCCAGGTCGCGGGCATGCAGACTGAGGTGGGTATTCTTGACACCATGAAAGAAATTTCGGGATTGAGATGGGCGACTCGTACCGTGGGTGTGCGGTCGGAGTGGTATCCATCTCAATACCATCCTAAATGATCCTGTGCGGCCCAGGTCCGGCGGCAAGTTGTGTGTGCAAGGTGTAGTGATTAATGCAAGGCATGCATGACAGTTTATATCAAACAACACTTCATATATGAAAGTAAACCATACATTCCTACACCTCCCTGCAAAACAAAGGTCAGCAAACACTTCCCCTTATACCTCCCATTCTACAAAAACATTTAACACCTTAAATGTTAGGGACGTACCTGGAATCCTTGCTGCCAAACAAAAAATATTTTTTTTTAAAAAAAAAGAAATTGGCCTAAGTCCACTAAGAGTTTCAACTAAAGTCCCCAGCGGAGTCGCCAAGCTGTCGCGACCCAATTTTTCGGGGTTTAAACCACCTAGGGTTTGGCTAATGGATTGTTAAGCCTAGACTTAACTCGGGCTCTCCCAAGCCCATACCAATTCGCAACTTAGGTTCAAGTTCTTAACATGCAATTGATTTTTTAACTAAGAGTCGCCACTAATCTATTTTTGGTGGGTCGATTAGAAACCCTAGTAAAGTAACGGGAGATTTACTTTACTCCTACGAACCAGAGACTAAGGGTACGGGGACTTGGTTACGTTAGATTTCCCTAACGCCCTTTCGGTACCTTTCTTTTTATTTTTGAAAAATGTTTGGCAAGCAATTTGGATTGATTTTAAATCTATTTTCCTAACATGTGAGGTGATCATGCAGGTGCGCAAACCACCAATTTAACATCCAATAAAGCAATTAAATTATACATAACTTACCTCAAAGCAACGAAAGCATCTGCATTGTTAAATTAAAATCCATATCAACAATCCTAGATATGGTTTCTAATTAACACGCAATTTCAATTTTTGTTTTCGCTTTTATTAATGAAAATCATGCAATGCATGCTAATAATCTAACATGACATGGTAGCATGACCTAAACTATATGACAATGAAGAAATGCAATAATTAAACTCAATCTAAATGATCTAATTCTAATGACATGCAATGCGATGCACTGACATATAAAATTATTTAAACTAAAAATGACGTGCAGCATATAATTTAGTATGCGAGTTATATGTCATGCGACATTTATTTAATGACTTAGTCTAATGACGAGGAAGTTCTCATTAAATGAATTTAATAAAAACTAAATGAGGTGCAATTGATATTTCTATTTTTTTAATGCAAAAATGATCTAGCTAGATTAAAATGCTATCTAATTTAAACTAAGGATCAAGTCACATTAAATCCAAATTTAAACTAAGATATTATTCTAATCTAACATGCAATTTATCTAAAAGATGATCTAAAAATGAAGCATGCAATTTATTTAAAAGATGATCTAAAAATGAAACATGCCATTCTAACCTAATATGCTCAATGATTCTTTTTGTGATTTTTTACGAAATTTTGAAATTAAAATTAGTACAAGATTAAACATGCAATCCAAATGATAAACTAAAAACCTAAATGAATGCATTTTTTTTTTTTTTTGTTTAGATTTTTTTATTTAAAAATTCATAACAAGATTGCAATCCTAACATGCAAGATAACAAAACAAACCTAATCCTTATTCGGATTTTTTTATTTTCTTATTTAACACTCGAAATAAGATTGCAAATTTTAACCCTAAACAGCAAATCTAATCCTAACTCAAATATTTTTGGATTTTTCTTTTACGAAAATAAAATTGATTCAACCAACAGCAAATCAAACAAGGATAAGATTGATATCTAAAAATTGACGAACCATATCTCGCGCATGAGATCGGGTTGGCCAATTCTAAAATAAATCGCGAATCAAATCTCGGGCTTGAGATTGGATTGTCGATTTTTATAAGGGATTGCGAGTCGGATTTCGGGCACGAAAATCGGACTATCAATCCCTAGCTTGAGGGGCACTTCATATGGAACATCAATCATATATTTATAAATAATCCTACTAAAGACAAAAAGTAAACAAGTGAGAATAACGTTAAATAAATAAATAAAGCAAATAAAGCAAATAAATAAAAAAAGGAACTACCTAAATGATTTCCTTTTTTTTTTCTTTTCCTTTTTTTTTTTTAGCAAAGCAGCACGTGGTGGCCGGTCCGGTGAGGAGTTGCCGGCGTGAAGGGATGATCGTCGGAGCTCCGGCGAGAGGAAAACAGCAGCAAGCGAGCGGCAAGGAGGTGAATCGGTGGTAGCTTCGCGGACAAAGGTGCCGGATCGAGCTGCGATTCGGCTTGGGTCCGGCTGTTGGGCGACAAACGCTGGCGATCGCGGGCGTCGGGAGTAACGGGCGGCGTCGGGCAACGGGTGGTGGTGTCGCGGATGCAGCGGGAGCAGAGGCGAAAGGAGCGGGAGCGGCGTCGGTGGTGCTCGGTGATGGCGAGCGAGAGATCTGCAAGTCGCGGGCTTCGGAGGTACGGTAGGCTCGGGCGGAGGAAGACTCAGGCGATCGGGGACTCGGGGCGGCTCGTCGGTTGCGGCGGACGGGACTGGCTTCGAGCTCCAGGCGGCGTCAGCGGGCGCGGTGAAGCGGCGTTTGTAGACAGGAATTGCAGAGGGGTGAGTGGCGAGGGAGACGATGAACAGTGTCCCTCTGCCGCTTGTACTTTTTCCTTCTACTTTCCCTTTCTCCCTCTCTCACCTGTCTCTCTCACGGCAATGCTTTCTTTGACTTTTTCTTTTCCCTGCAGTTTGTCAGGAAAAAAAGAAAACCTTCACGGATGAACTTTTTCTGAATATTTTAAAGAAAACCCCGCGAAAGCAAGAACCGAACCTCCTATTTATAAAGTGAAAACCCCAGTCGGTTCTACGTACGAAGATTTGCGTATATTGACCTAATCGCTAAGGATCGTCCATCAAACCGGAGAGATTTGCTCAACCAAAAATTGGCTCCAAAATCTGAAGTCATTTGTTAAAATCTTCTAGGCTGACTCACTCGACCATTAAAGATTATCCTCTGATAAGGCTTCAAATTCTAAAATCATTTTTTTAAAAGATAATTGTTACCCTAATAATAATAAAAATAAAATAAAATTTAGGTGTCAACAATAACATCTCGTAATCCCAGAATGGAAATGAGAGCATATCACAATGGGTTTCGTGACTAGACTACCAAGGAGTCAAAGAAGAAGTGATTCAATTTGGGTAGTGGTCGACAAACTGACAAAGTCGGCTCACTTCATTGCAGTACGAAAGGACTTGAGTCTAGATAGACACGCAGACCTGTATGTGCGTCAGGTTGTTTGTATACATGGAGTACTGGGTACAATAACCTCAGATAGAGACCCAAGGTTTACTACTACTTTTTAGAAGAGCTTGTAGAGTGTTTTAGATACAAAGCTTCAGTATAGTACGGCGTATCATCCTCAGACGGATGGCCAGTCTGAGAGGACAATTCTGACCCTCGAGGACATGCTAAGAGCTTGTGTAATAGACTTCAAAGGAAGTTGGGAAGATCGGCTTCATCTGGTGGAATTCGCCCACAACAACAGTTATCAGCAGAGCATCAAGATGGCTCCATTTGAAGTGTTGTATGGCAGAGCATGCAAAACTCCAATGTGTTAGGATGAAGTCGGGGAAAGGAAGATCACAGGTCTAGAGTTGGTTCAACAATCACTAGATAACGTGGCAGTAATTAGAGGTAGATTAAAGACAGTGCAGAGCAGGCAGAAAAGTTATGCAGACAAACATCGAAGGTATTTGGAATTCCAAGTTGGTGATCACGTTTTTCTGAAAATGTCACCAATGAGGGGAACTTCACGCTTTGGTAAGAAAGGCAAATTGAGTCCGAGGTACATAAATTCGTTTAAGATTCTTGAGAAAATTGGGAACCTAGCGTATCATCTTGTGTTGCCGCCAAGATTGGCGCAAGTGCATGACGTCTTTCATGCGTCAATGTTGAGGAAGTACAAGCCTGACCTGACTCACGTGCTCAATTTCGAGGAATTGGACGTGGATGACCGTGTGTCATACCTTGAAAGCCTGGTTCAGATTGTCAATCGTAAAGAGCAAGTTCTGCGTACAAAAACCATCCCGTTAGTCAAAGTGGTCTGATAACACCACTAGACTGAAGGAGCAACATGGGAGACTAAGGAGTCAATGAGAGAATTGTACCCCCACATTTTTTTATCAAGTCTTGTAATGGTTTAAATTTTGAGGACAAAATTTTTATAAGAGGGGAAGAGTTGTGATATCCCAAAATTTTCATCCTGTTTTCTATTGAATTAATCGGGCATCTCATTGATGCATCTATAGTTCTATTCTCAGAGCTAATTACTCTTGAGATAACTAGACTAGCTGGAGAAGCTATTAAGGACTTTAAAGCAAATAGACTTGAGAATTCGATCAGAAATCGGCTTCTTGACCGTGCTTATCTTTATAGGCCATTGCGGCACAATTAAATATCGATTTGAGATCAAAGATAGGTTTGTTTGAATGAGATATGTGACCGATCGTGGGTGACTCCACTAAATTGGAAAATTCTTGTCGACCGACACTAATTTGATTTTACTGTTATTTTAGTACCCTGTGTCCGTAATTGAATCCTCGAGATTTTCACGACAATTGAGAGTCGTCATTGAGTCGAGTGGGTTCATAGTGATTCGAAGAAATCGACCATAGGTCATTTGCCTTAAAAAGTTCCAAAAACTACCCGGTAACCTAAGTCACGCTAAAAGCGCGCCGAATGGAAATTAACCGCCAATTTGAGTCTGATTTCAGAAATTGAAGATTCGGTCATGTCACAATAAATTCTAAGATCCACAACTCAATCTTAGAAGATTTTTCCTACGCCCGACACTTTTTGGGAAAAAGTCATCACTTGATCATTTTTGGTGCAGAACAAACCAAAAATTGTTTTGATATGCAAGATAAATTGTTGTGAGAGGGAAATTGGATGCAAGTGGGGACCAAGTGCTCTAGTTTAGAATTTCTTTTTGTGAATCATTTAGCTTATTTAAAAGCAAGTGGGATAAGAATTTTCTATTTTAGGAAATTCTTTTCTTTTAGTTTTCTTCCCATTTCTTTTTCCCTTTTTGGCCATACACCTTTTCTTTCCCCCATTCTTGTGTATGTTTCCGCCCCCCCTTGGCCACAAGTTTCTCTCTCTCTCTCTCTCTCTCTCTCTCTCTCTCTCTCTCTCTCTCTCTCTCTCTCTCTCTCTCTCTCCTCATGCGAAGCCGCCTCCCCCCACCGACTACCTCTACCGTTTCTCACTTTGCTTCATCTACTTTTTTGACTTTTCAACTCTCTCTCTCTCTCTCTCCCTCACTCTCTCATGGACAACACTTCATCTCTCCTTCCCCCATTTTCGCGACCAGCAAGCGGCGAGAGGAAGAGTAGAAGCAGCTCGTCGTCACCAGCAAGCCACCTGGACACCACCTGCCATTCCACCGTTCACGCGTGCACCACCACCACCGAGCTGCCGTCCGCCCTTCACTTTGTTCCAGCCGTCGTCCAAGCAAGTGTCGCCATCCAGTAGCTAGGCCGAGCCGCTTGGCCACCATTGGCCTCCGTCTGGCCACTGCTCAACCTCACCGGAGTCCTGCTCACCCTCCGCCAGCCTTGCCTCGCCATCTCAGCCATCGGGTTAGCTTCGATCAACCATGAACAGCAACTGGAAAATGGGTTTCCAGCAATGATTCAAGGGCCATTTCGAGGTGTTTCGAGCCTTGAACCCGAGACTCAAAATTCTGAAGAAACGATCCTCGTGTCGTCCCCGTCGGTTTGATCCGACTTGCGCGTAATTTCGGTGAGTAATCTCACTAATCCTCACTTAGTGGACTAATTAAGTTTAAGGATTGATTAGTGTTAATTAAGTAGGATTAGTTGATTAGATTAGAATGGATTAGTGATTATTAGTTAATTGCATTGCATATTAGTCAGGTGGTTAGTATAATTAGCTCGAGGATAGTCTATATTATTTATTGAATACACCTCAGGATTTTTCCCGACCCTTATCGGGCTTCAAATAGGCATTACGGGCCTAAATTGGATTTTTATTATTTATTTATTAATTTTCGAAATTATTTATTTATTTATTTATTTTTCGGAAATTAGGCGGGGATAGCCAACGATCGAAATTTTATGCTGATCGTTGTGGTGCAGTCCATTTATTTATTTGAGCTCTACGTTGTGCTAAATTGAATTGATTGTGTAATATGAGGAATTTTTTCCTAAATTGATTGAAATAGAATAATTGATTGGTAGATGGTTGAGTATAATTATACAGTGCCAAAAATATCTTGAAGGGCTATAAAGTGAAGAAAGTCATGAAGATGAATTAAATTTGGTGTCGTGACCAAATTTTTGGGCGAGAACCACCTAGGGTTTGACTAATTCATTGTTAAGCCTAGACTTAACTCAGGCTCTCCCAAGCCCATACCAATTCGCAACTTAAGTTCAAATTTCTTAACATGCAGATGGATTTTATGTAGGAGTCGCTACTAATCATTTATGGTAGGTCGATTAAACACCTAAGTAAAATAATGTGAGAATTATTTTACTCCTATGAACCAGAGATCGTGGGTACGGGGACTTTATTACATTAGACTTCTCTAATACCCTTTCGGTACCATTTATTTTATTTTCAAAAATGTTTTTACAGGCAGCTTTAATTGATTTTAAATCTATTTCCCTAACATATGAGGTGATCATACGGGTGCGCGAACCACCAATTTAACACTCAAGAAAGCGATGAATAAATTACAGAACTTACCTCAAAACAACGAAAGCATCTGCAATATTAAATCAGAATTCACATCAACAACCCTAGATATGATTTCTAATTAGCACGCAATTATTTGTTTTTTTTTCACTTATTTAATGAAAATCATGCAATATGCAGTGCAATATAAATAAATGACCTAATTCTAATGACATGCAATGGACCTAACAACAATCACTAGATGGCATGCATTTCATGAATCTAATCCTAATGACATGCACATGATATTTTTTACTTTTTACTTAAAAGAATGCAATTTATCCTAAAAAGTAAAACTAATTTATCCTAAAACAATTTTGTATTTTTCATGAAATTAGGAATCAGGTAAAATGTGAAAATTATCTAACTAGATTAAGATTCTATTCAATTTGTATTAGGAATTAGGTTAAGCCAAATCCTACTCTAAACTAAAATATTATCTTAACCTAAAAAAATCCTAAATTGCAATCTATCTAAGAAAATATCTAAACTTATAATAAATTAAGAAAAAAAGTATCTAGAATTAAACTAATTGCAATTTTACCCTAATATACAATGATATACAAAAGATGCGATAATTCTATGATGATTTTTGTTATTGTTTTTTATAATTAATTTCGAAATTAATAATTGCCAAATAATTAAACATGCAACCCAAGCTAAAACCTAGTAGCCTAAATTGATTGATTTGATTTTTATTTTAAATTTAATTTTTTATTTTTTCGAAATAAAATTTCTATTCTAAATATGCAAACCCTATAACAAGAAATAAACCTAATTCTATTCTACATTTTTTTGGATTTTTTAAAGAAAATAAAGTTAACTTAAACAGCACGACAGCAAATCAGAGCAAGATATCCAAATTGACAAATTGTATCTCGCGCGTGAGATCGGGTTAGCCAATTTTACATAAAATCGCGAATCGAATATCGGGTGGAGATCCGATTGACAATTTTTAATGTGATTGCGAGTCGGATTTTGGGCACGAAAATCGAACTGACAATCACAAATTTCCGAGGCTATTTCATGTCGAACATCTTATTATTACATCAAGGAATAATTATACCAAAAAAGAGCAAATAAAATAAAATAACAAAAACAAAATAAGATAAATAAGTAAAAGAAAAACTACCTAATTTTTCTTTTGTTTTTTTTAAGCAAAGTAGTTGGCCGTTCTAGTGAGGTGGGGTTCTGGCGAGGCAAGGCACGTCGGTGGCTGGCGAAGCGGCTAGGGGCGTTGCAGGTGTCGACGGCTTCGGCGACGAGGCTGGGTGTGAGCTTCCACTGGTGTCGGGTTGCAGCTCAGAAGCAGCGGCGGCTTCGCGGGTGGTGCAGAGGCAATGAGCCGACTCGGGATCCGCTGGGTTACGGGTTGCAAGCGAATCGAGGGTGAGATCGACATCCTGACGCAGTAGATCAGGGAGCTTAGGCACTGCAAATCAGCGACGGCAAAGGCAACGTTGGGGCGGTGCGATCTTTGGGCGTTGGGGTGTCGGGGCCACGGAGGAAGGTCGTGGTGGCAAGGATCGATGCGGTGAAGCAGCAAGACGAAGTCGCGGTGGGTTTCGGCCCTGGGCTGCGTTGGTGTGGCGACCAAGGATGTCGGGTTGCTGGATCTATGCTGGGCGATCGTGGACAAATCAAGGGTGGCAACATCGTCGGGCTTCACGGACGGCGATCGGCGAGGCAAAGCTTTAGGCGACTGGTGGAACGGTGGCGGTGGCACGAGCGCAAGGTAAGAGCGATGACGAGCAGAGCAGCAATGTCTGAAGCAGGCGAAGACGGACGGGATGGTGAGCCGCGTCGGCGCTGCAATGGCATTGCACGGAGGGCCAGCAATGGCGGTGGAGAATGGTAGCGACGCGGTGGTCTTCGACTCAATTGTAGCAAGTGATGGCAAGCGAGATCAGCGCGGCTGCAGCAAGCGTCGGTGAGGTAGCAACAACAAGTGGAGACGTCGTCGGGCGTTGGGCTGATAAAGGCAACATGGTGGTTGGCAACAGGCGATTGCAGATGGAAGCCAGCAATGGGGAGAGCGGCAGCGGTGTGCGCGCACCTGACTCAAGCGACGAAGGGCTCACCGAAGAAGGAGCACAGTAAATTTTTTTCTCTTTTTTTTCCTCTTTCCCTGCCGATCGGTCGCTTTGTTCACTCCTCGACTTCGTACTCTCTCTTTCTGCTTTTTTGCTTTTCATTAGAAACCAAGAAGACTTTTTGATCTTCTGTTTCTTCCTCTTTTCCTCTCTCAAAAACCGAAGCTCTCTTCTCTCTCTTTTATTGTGCTTGATTTTTTCTCTTTTCCTTTGCCCTCGAGAGAAAAGCCCCCTATATGTGGCCGTGTATTCAATACGTGTGGCCTCCCCTAAAACCCTACATGAACAATCTATTTATAAGCCTCAGACTACGGTTTTAATTTTTCCAAATCGATATCCACAAATATTCTTTTTCACATCTGCCCTATCCAAAAAATTTATCATATCCCGGAAAAATTTTGAATTCTTATTTTCTCACGAGATAATTTCCGATCATTAAAAAAGGGCTTAGGCCAATTTTATCGCTTCGCGAGCTTAGTTCGGCCTATCAATTTCAGCTCTGAATCACCAATTCGAACACATCCACCACCAGTCCAATAAATAAATGCAAAAATTGCAAAATAAATGCACCTAAGTCTATATGCTATGCAATCAATATTTTTCCAGGGATAAAATTAACCACCTAATTTTTAATGTGATAAATGACTAAATAGGTCGCCAAAATTTAGGTGTCAACAGCTGCCCCTCTTTGAAAGTGAGCTTGTAGAGGTTGCCTTCAAAGACAAATTGAAACCTAAATTTTGATCATGCACTGCACTGAATGATTTTTATTGGAAAATAAATTTCATTTTTGAATGCAATTTATATGATGCATGGAAATGCAAATGATAAATGAATCTATCTGGAATAACTTATCTTCAAGGAGGATAGAGTAATTCGAAATAGTTGGTGTTACATGTCCAGGACTCGTACCATTCTACGATTGCCCAGAATAATAACATGGCTTTGTAAAGAGACTGCTTTCTTAGGACCCGTACCATTCTTCAGTCACCCAGTATGATAGTATTTGGTGTTGTCTAGGACTCGTACCATTCTACGGTCGCCTAAACAGGGATTCATTTTCCAGGACCCGTACCATTCTATGGTTACCTAAATGAGGAAATAGGTGTTGTCTAGGACCCGTACCATTCTACGATCGCCTAAATGGGGATTCACTTTCTAGGACCCGTACCATTCTACAGTCACCTAAATAGGGAAATAGATGTTGTTTAGGACTCGTACCATTTTACGGTCGCCTAAACCCATGACCCGTACCATTCTACAGTCGTCTAAATAGGGAATTAGGTGTTGTTTATGACCCGTACCATTCTACGATCTCCTAAATGGGGATTCACTTTTTAGGACATGTATCATTCTACGGTCGGTCGCTTGAATGGGGAAATAGATGTTGTCTAGGACCCGTATTATTCTACGGTCGCCTAGTCTTGCAACAAAGATCATCTGACCAGAACCCGACCCTTTCTTCAGTCACCTTAATCGAATTGAATCTGGAGAAAAATCTTTGGGGGACAACTCAATCGAGTGTTGATGTAAAGGACACTGGGCTACGAAGGCATGCCAGGTCGATAAAAGAAAACCGGGCTACAAAAGCACGACAGTTCGATAAAAAGGAACCTGGGCTATGAAAGCACGCCAAGTCAATATAAATGGACACCGAGCTACAAAAGCACGCCAGGTCAATAAAGAGGGATTCTAGGCTACAAAAGCATGCCAGGTTAGGAACTCTAGGCTACAAAAGCACACAGTTCTATTAAAAGAGACATTGGGCTACAAAAGCATGCCGAGTCAGTGAAAAAGACTCTGGGCTACGAAAGCACGTCAGGTCAATATAAATGGACACTAGGCTATGGAAGCACGTCGGATCGATAAAGAGAGACTCTAAGCTATGAAAGTACACTAGGTTCGTGAAAAGGACTCTGGTCTACGAAAGCACGCCAAGTCAATATAAAAGACACAGAGTTACGGAAGCATGCCGGGTCAATGAAATGGACTCCGGGCTACGAAAGCACGCCGGGTCGATGAAATAGACTCTGGGCTACGAAAGCATGCCAGGTCACTATAAAAGACATTGGGCTACGGAAGCACGCCGAGACGATGAAATGGACTCTGAGCTACGAAAGCACACTAGGTCAATATAAAGGACAACTTGACCGAGTCAAGTGTTGATGCACTTGAGAGAGAATACCTGCACAATGACAAGTATTTAGAGTATGGGTAGAGATATACTTACCTGGCGATATCTCTGATTCTTGGGGATATGTCTTCTAAAATTTAGATGTGGCACTCCGAACCCTTCTTAGGCCACCGCAAGCACCAATGTTATTCCTTATTACCTTTCTATCATTTATAAGAGGTGTCGTAATTCAAAGACATAATTTTTTTTTTTTATTTTAAAAGCGGTCCCAGTGCAACTCATTAGCGGAAGCAAAACATCACCATCTCTCCCTTTACCAACCATGATACTAATACACACCACTAATCACCATAATTTTATAGACAAGCCACGACACTTTATTTACATATATTTTCAAGACGAGACTTCTTTTAGGTCGATACATCAAAAGGAAAAGCTAGGACTCGGCCATGTCTAGCCTAAAATCCCAAAAAGAACCCTCGACCCTCTACATCACACGTGCACAACTCCCATCATAAGTGTCGGCTAACTAATCACCAAAAAAACAACAGCCCCTACTCGTCACGCTCGGGCCTCACACCCAATCCGGTGCGTTAGGCGGTGGCGGTGGCAGCATCGCTCTCATGACCCCATCGCAACAAACATGGACGGAGACGAACTCCCGGACGACCAGCCCCCAGCCAAGCCTATGTCGTACATGACAAAACAGCGCACGCGTATGTATGCCAGTCCAGGCACAGAAGGACAGCTGAACTCCTCACACTCTACCTCGACGTCGGACAGTAACCCGTAAAATGCACCACGCGCGACGGCAAGAAGCGACATGCTGCTAATCTGAAATGTTGGTCCCCAAAAGGAGTGAGTACAACCACTCAGCAAGTAAAGGAATCCAATAACAACACAATGCATCATACAAATCATACATGCATTGCAGGCGTTACTTACCTTGAAGTCATGCGCATACTATCATGCATCATCATCATAATCATAATACATACATGTGTATCACACATCATCATATCATATCATATATCATCATCATCATCATCATCATGCATATCATCATGCATATCATCATCATCATCATCATATCACATCACATATCATCATCATCATCATGCATATCATCATGCTATGGGTGATCATCATCATATCACATCACATATCATCATCATCATCATGCATATCATCATGCCATGGTTTAATTTCCACTTTTAACTTTCAATTTGATCACCACATCACCCATTCCTCAAATCATCAATTTCATCATCCCCTCGGGCAAAGACCTCCGAGGCTTCCGGCATTCAGCCATCCCAGGCCACCGGGTATCCGGCCCCCCACATTCCAAGCATCTCGCATCCCAACTGGCATCACGAGGCATTCCCTTCGGGCAGAAACCTCCGACAGGGCTTCCGGCATTTACACTCCCTGGTCGGGCATCCCGCACCCCAATCCTGGCATCGCGAGGTATTCCCCTCGAGCATAAACCTCCGACAGGGCTTCCGGCACCCCCACGTTCCGGGCATCCTGAATCTCCAAGGGCCATCCGGCAATGCATCTCTATACATTACGAGCATTATCCTCCACCACAACCACCTCCTTACTTATCATTATCCATGTTTACCAATTTCAATCTTAATTTAGCATGGCATATGACGTGACATTAAACAAGTCATACTTGGCATGGAATTCATGCATGCATCTCAATTTAATGTCATGCATACACCAAGACCTTATCATACATGCAACATGATAAAATTATTTATTAATAAATTTAACGGAATTTATGGCCAATAAAATAATCTATTTTTTTTAATTTCAATTTTTGTCATTTTCATAAAAATTAAATTTAATATCTATAAATTCCCAAAATTATAAAGATTAAAGCAATTATTAAACAAGTAATTAGGATGACAACTACATGCAAAATTCATGGCCAAATAGAATTTTACACAATCTCACAATTTTCACAAAACAATCATATGATTTTCGGATGAAACCAGAATGCACGGTTTTCGAAGAAATTCTATTAAAATATCCATACGGCCTCCAAAAATTACGAAATTTTACCTAGTTATAGCCAAGACATTTTCGTACAACTTTCATGAAGACTTCCAAGCCAGATTCTTTTTAGATTACTTTATACAGTCTCACGAAGCTTCTGGATCCATTACCTCATCGTCCAGTGCATGCTTCTCCGAAATACTGAGATTTCACCTACCTATTCTCTTTCGTTTCCTATGAAATTTGGATATGTTATATATAAAGATGTCCTCTACAAGTTTGATGAAGAGATACAAGTCAAATAACCAGAGTATGGTCGTCATTTAGGTCCATGAAGTCTCGGGTGTCCCAAAATACATCTCCAGAATTTCCATCTTCAAGATCTAGTCGATTTACTAGGCTATACTTGTTCATTTCACCTCAAATTTGAGTATAATGTAGTTTAAGATGTCCCCGACAACTTTCGTGAAGAAATAAAAGAGAGATTCTTAACACAAATCAACATGCAACCACAAATCTAACAAGAGGTCAGTAAAATCTTTCCAGATCTGAGGTCTCCGTAGGATAAGAGTTTAACCCCTCAAATCCCCATCATTTTCCACTAAATTTTAGTATGTTGTAGTTCAAGATGTTAGCTACAACTTTCATGAAGAAATCAAAACCAAAATCTGACTCTAAACACGCATGCGAGCTCACACAATATTCTGACTCACACTGTTCGAGCAAAAACAGCCATACCATTCAAGAATAAACCATCCATGCTTCGGTTTTTCTCACCTAAACACCCAAAAATTCAACATGCAAGTAACATACACACATGCAAGAGCAGCAAAGGACCCCCAACTTGCCTCTAGACCGGACGGACAGCGGCACAAGGCGGCGAGCACGGCGGTCGGATGGCGGCTCCTCCTCCTCGGCTCCTCCTGTCTCTCGGCAACTCTTCCTCTCTCTCTCAAAATCTCTCTCTCTGTCTCACTCTCTCTCTCGGCCGAATGAACCGGCCACTCTCCTCTCTCTCTTCCCTTTTATCACCCCTAATTCTCATCATTAGCAATGATCACATGCCACTTAAATGGACCAATACATGGAGGCTCTTCTTGCCACTTGGCAAGACCCATGCATGGGCCGGCCACCTTCTTCTTGGGCCTCAATGGGCCGGTCGACAGCCCCTCCATGGGCTCCTATTGGGCCGGCAAGCTTGGCCCACTAAAGCTTAGGCCAATGGGCCTAAGGCCCAACCCAAAAATTGACTTTTCCCTCTTTTGTTTTTTTTGAATTTCTTCTATAAATATTTTTAAATTTTAATTTTCAACATGGCCAAAGTCTTGTGACAATTTTGTTTATTGAAATTTAATTTATAAAGTGCATGGCCAAACATAGATTATTATCATTAATCTATCAAAATTTAAATTCTCACAAACACATGCACAAATCATCTAATCTTAAAAGGACTAATGGCTAAAGCATAAGCCATGGGAAATTTTATCACCTAATTAGAGACTTTAACACATCTTATGGCTTGACTTTGAATTTTGGGATGCCACAATTCTCCCCTCCTTAGAGAATTTCGTACTCGAAATTTAAACACCACTCGGCCTTCCTGAAACAAATAGGGGTACTTTTCCTTCATCTGATCCTCACTTTCCCATGTGGCTTCCTCCATATCATGATGTCGCCATAATACCTTAACCAATGGAATCTTCTTGGTCCTAAGAATTTGCTCCTTTCAATCCAATATATGCACAGGCTCTTCAATGTACCTTACTTTCTCATCCACTCTGATGGCTTCATGATCGAGTATGTGACCAGGATCCGGCTGGTACTTCCTCAACATCGATACATGAAACACATCGTGCAGATTTTCTAACTTAAGAGGTATCGCTAAATGATAAGCTACATCCCCTATCCTCTCAAGTATTTCAAAAGGTCCAACAAATCTAGGGCTTAACTTACCCTTCATCCCGAATCGAGATATCCCTCTCATTGGAGATACCTTAAGGAATACATGGTCTCCTACACTAAATTCCAAAGGCCTTCTACGCCTATCTGCGTAGTCTTTCTGTCTACTCTGAGCTGTTCTAAGTCTTTCTCTGATAATTTCAACAGCTTCAGTGATAACTTGTACCAGTTCAGGTCCTGTCAATTTCCTCTCGCCTACTTCATTCCAACAGACAGGAGTCCTACATCTCCTTCCATATAATGCTTCATAGGGAGCCATGCCTATACTCTTCTGAAAACTATTATTATAGGCAAACTCTATCAAATGTAATCTTTCATCCCAATTTCCTTTGAAATCAATTACACAAGCCCTTAACATATCCTCCAGTATCTGGATTACTCTTTCTGTTTGTCCATCTGTCTGGGGATGAAAAGCAGTACTAAATTGAAGCTTGGTCCTTAATGCAATTTGAAGACTTCTCCAAAAATTTGAAGTAATCCTCGAATCCCGATCTGAAGTAATGGTCACTGGAACACCATGTAAGCGTACCACTTGACTTACATACATGTCCGCATACTTATCCATTGGGTAGTCCATGCGAATCGCTAAGAAATGAGCCGATTTAGTCAAACGATCAACTATATCGAGTCATGACTACATGACGTCCTTGGCAATCCTTGCACAAAGTCCATCGTTATATGTTCCCATTTCCATTCTGGAATGTCTAATGGTCTCAAGAGTCCTGCGGGTTTACGATGTTCCGCTTTTACTTGCTGGCACGTCAAACATTGAGAAACGTGCTTAGCCATATCTGCCTTCATACCATTCCACGAAATTGCGACGCAAATTCTGTACATCTTTGTACTACGGATGGATACTATAATTACTCTTATGTGCCTCCGACAGAATTTCCTTCCTCAATTCTTCATTGTCGGGAACACAAAGTCGTCCTTGACATCTCACTATTCCATCATCAGAGATTCGAAATTCCGATCTTTTTCCTAAAGATACATCATCTTTCACTTTCAAAATCTCTGGGTCAGATTCTTGCAGGATCTTAATTTTCTAGATAATCTCCGGCTCAATCCTTAATGCACTAAGCATGCCAGTAAGACAATCCATTTTTAATTTAAATTCTGAGTTTGCTACGGATTTTAACAATTCCCATTCTGCCATCCTTAAACTAGCCATTTCCATAGCCGACTTACGACTAAGAGCATCCGCTACTCTATTCGCCTTCCCTAGATGATATCTTATCTCACAGTCATAATCCTTTAATAACTCCATCCACCTCCTTTGTCTCATGTTCAATTCCTTTTGTGAGAACAAATACTTCAAACTTTTATGATCTGTATAAATCTCAAACTTTTCCCCATACAAATAGTGTCTCCATATCTTCAAGGCAAACACTATAGCTGCTAGTTCTAAATCATGCGTCGGATAATTCAGCTCATGGGGTTTCAATTGTCTGGATGCATAGGCTACAACTTTGCCATGCTGCATCAATACACATCCTAGTCCTTTGTGAGATGCATCACGATACACTGTGAAACCATCAGGTCCAGTAGGTATAATCAGAATTGGAGCTGAAGTCAATTTCCTTTTGAGCTCCTGGAAACTCCTTTCACATTCCCCATTCCATTCAAATTTTACATTCTTTCGGGTCAATTTAGTTAATGGTCCTGCCAATTATGAAAATCCTTCAATGAACCTTTTATAATAACCAGCCAGTCCTAAGAAACTTCGTATTTCAGTGGGTGTCGTTGGTTTCGGCCAATTTACTACCATTTCAACTTTTGCCGGGTCTCTTTTGCAATTCCTTTTCCGACACCACATGCCCTAAAAATATTATCTGGTCCAACCAGAACTCACACTTACTAAACTTAGCATACAACTTATGCTCTCTCAGGGTCTGCAAAACTATTCTCAAATGTTGTTCATGCTCTTTAGGCCCTTTTGAATATACCAGAATATCATCAATAAAAACAATCACAAACTGGTCTAAATAAAGCTGAAATATTCTATTCATCAAATCCATAAATACAGCCGACGCGTTAGTCAATCCAAATGGCATAACAAGGAACTCGCGGTGTCCATAGCGAGTCTGGGACGCTTGATCTTAGGAATGTCCTCCTTCTTAATTCTTAAGCGATGGTATCCCGACTTCAAGTCAATCTTAGAGAAGACCGAACTTCCACAGGTTGGTCGAACAAGTCATCAATTCTAGGCAAAGGATACTTATTCTTAATGGTCACTTGATTCAACTGCCTATAGTCAATACACAAGCGCATCGATCCATCCTTCTTTTTCACAAACAAGACCGGTGCACCCCAAGGTGAAGCACTTGATCTAATGAATCCTTTGTCAAGCAACTCCTGCAGTTGCACTTTCAACTCCTTCAATTCAACTAAGGCCATCCTATATGGGGCTTTTGATATTGGTCTTGTTCCAGGCATTAATTCAATTTCAAATTCAATCTCCCGCTCTGGCGACAATCCAGGCAATTCCTCAGGGAATACATCTTGAAACTCGTTAACTACACGAACTTCCTCAAGTCTAGGCTCCTCCCTTGCATAATCTCTAACTATGGCTAGGTACCCTTGACATCCTTTGTCAAGTAACTTACAAGCTTCTACTGCCGAAATAAGTGCTACAGGAAGATGGGTCTGACCTCCTCAAAATTCACAACTAGACTGATTAGGTAAAATGAATTGAACCACTCTTTTATAACAATCCATTCTAGCACGATACTTACGAAGCCAGTCCATTCCTATAATAACGTCAAAATCATACATAGCCATTACAACCAAGTCTATTTCCATATCCTTTCCTCCCATTGATATCTTACAATTTCCACACACTAGCGTAGACAATACCATATCCTTTAAAGGCGTGGAAACACAAAGAGGCGTCTCAAGAGAAATAACTTCTATCTTATTCAAACGTCTATATCTTTCATACACAAACGAATGTGTTGCACCCGTATCAAACAATGCATAGGCCTTTTCACCATTAATAAGGATCGTACCTGAAATAACATTTTTGTAAGCTTCCGCTTCCTCCTGGGTGATCACATACACTCTTCCTTGTACAGGTGGTCTTTGAGGATTTCCTCGTGGGTTTGACCTAACAGCACTCTGATATCCCTGTCGCACCGAGCCAACACTCACTTGCGACCTATCTTGTGGGCAATTTCTCCTAATATGACCCACTTGTCCACAACCAAAACATTTTATTTGTCCAGTATAAGGTCTTGGGCCATGGCGTCCATTACACTTTTGACAAACACCAGGCTAATAGGGTGCTTTCCCTATATTCAGACCACTTCTTGCTCCTCCAAAATTCCCAAAGTTACTCTTCTTCTTCACATTCCAGGTCTGACCTTGACCAGAATAAGGTCTCCTACCCTTTCTCACATCATTAAAATTCAACGGTTTCTTAAATTCCGACCATTCTCTTAACAGCTCCTGCTCGACTAACTGTGCCCTTTCATAAATCTCATTATAATCTCTTATGTTCAAAGGCACCAGTTGCTTCCTAATGTCAGTCCTCAACCCTTTCAAGAATCTCTTAGCCTTCTCTTCCTGATCCTCAATCAATCTAGGAGCATATCTAGACAATTAAGAAAATCTAGCCTCATACTGATCTACTGTCAACCCAATTTGTTCTAGCTGAACAAATTCAGTAATCTTCCTATCCTTAGCACAATCAGAAAAATGCTTCATATTGAAAGCTCTAACAAACTCCTCCCAGTTAACATCAGTACCTGGTGGAAAGATTATGTCCTTCGAAGCTCTCCACCAAAACTTCGCATTTCCCTCCAACTGGTACTCTGCTAAAACTATTTTCTCAACATTAGTGCAGTCCAACAGCCAGAAAATTCATTCCATCCCATCAATCCATTGCTCCGCCTCCTCAGGACTTCCCATTCCATTGAACTTAAGTGGCTTTAGCTTCAGAAACTGCTCCACTAGTCCTGAGTACGGCGTTCTGCTCCGGGCTGTTGCTGTGCCTACCTTTCCATCAAATTTCCAATATTGGCTAATGCCTGCAGGATGTCTTCCATTCAGGGTTCAGCCCTTGCAGCAGAGACTTCAGCCCTCAATGGATGAGCACTTCCAGCTTGCACCATGACCTTCCTGCAATTTCCAAGCATTGCCTCAGAAATAATCTGAGACTCACTGCCTCCATTCAAAGCAACTACTACTTCTACATAAGTAACATATACACGTTAGTGGTACCTAAAGGCAACTCAAAATGAACTACTAGGGATCTACGAGTAAATTCTCATCACCCGTTTTTCAATTATTTTGTTTTACATTCTATGATGTACATTGTCATCATGTTCCTCAATTTCCAAATGAGGCTCCTTATCACTCCACCTATAACCATTCGCTCTGAAACCAAACAAAAGGGCGGATGTAGCACCCCGAACCCTTCGTAGGTCGCCACAAGCACCAATGTTATTCCTTATTACCTTTCTATCATTTATAAGAGGTGTCATAATTCATAGACATAATTTCTTTTTTTTTTTAAAGCGGTCCCAACGCAACTCATTAGCGGAAGCAAAACATCACCATCTCTCCCCTTACCAACTATGATACCAATACACACCACTAATCACCATAATTTTATAAACAAGCCACGACACTCTATTTACATATATTTTCAAGACGAGACTTCTTTTGGGTCGATACATCAAAAGGAAAAGCTAGGACTCAGCCATGTCCAGCCTAAAATCCCAAAAAGAACCCTTGACCCTCTACATCACACGTGCACAACTCCCATCATAAGTGTCGGCTAACTAATCCCAAAAAAAAACAACAGCCCCTAGTCGTCACGCTCAGGCCTCACACCCAATCCGGTGCGTCAGGCAGTGGCGGTGGCAGCATCCTTCTCATGACCCTATCGCGGCAAACGTGGACGGAGACGAACTCTTGGAGGACTGGGCCCCCAGCCAGGCCTATGTCGTACATGACAAAACAACGCATGCGTATGTATGCCAGTCCAGGCACAGAAGGACAGCTGAACTCCTCACACTCTACCTCGACGTCGGATGGTAACCTGTAAAATGCACCCCGCGCGACGGCAGGAAGCGGCATGCTGCTAATCTGAAATGTTGGTCCCCAAAAGGGATGAGTACAACCACTCAACAGGTAAAGGAATCCAATAACAACTCAATGCATCATACAAATCATACATGCATTGCAGGCGTTACTTACCTTGAAGCCATGCGCATACTATCATGCATCATCATCATAATCATAATACATACATATGTATCACACATCATCATATCATATCATATATCATCATCATCATCATCATCATCATGCATATCATCATGCCATATGTGATCATCATCATATCACATCACATATCATCATCATCATCATGCATATTATCATACCATGGGTGATCATCATCATATCACATCACATATCATCATCATCATCATGCATATCATCATGCCATGGTTTAATTTCCACTTTTAACTTTCAATTTGATCACCACATCACCCATTCCTCAAATCATCAATTTCATCATCCCCTCGGGCAAAGACCTCTGAGGCTTCTGGCATTCAGCCATCCTAGGCCACCGGGCATCCGGCCCCCCACATTCCAAGCATCTCGCATCCCAACTGGCATCACGAGGCATTCCCTTCAAGCAGAAACCTCCGACAGGGCTTCCGGCATTTACACTCCCTGGCCGAGCATCCCGCACCCCAATCCTGGCATCGCGAGGTATTCCCCTCGGGCAGAAACCTCCGACAGGGCTTCCGGCACCCCCACGTTCCGGGCATCCTGAATCTCCCAAGGCCATCCGGCAATGCATCTCTATACATTCCGGGTATTATCCTCCACCACAACCACCTCCTCACTTATCATTATCCATGTTTACCAATTTCAATCTTAATTTAGCATGGCATATGACGTGACATCAAACAAGTCATACTTGGCATGGAATTCATACATGCATCTCAATTTAATGTCATGCATACACCAAAACCTTATCATACATGCAACATGATAAAATTATTTATTAATAAATTTAATGGAATTTATGGCCAATAAGATATTATTTTTTTAAAATTTCAATTTTTGTGATTTTCATAAATATTAAATTTAATATCTATAAATTCCCAAAATTATAAAGATTAAAGCAATTATTAAACAAGCAAATAGGATGACAACTACATGCAAAATTCATGGCCAAATAGAATTTTACACAATCTCACAATTTTTACAAAACAATCATATGATTTTCGGATGAAACCAGAATGCACGGTTTTTGAAGAAATTCTATTAAAATATCCATATGGCCTCCAAAAATTACGAAATTTTACTGAGTTATAGCCAAGACATTTTCGTACAACTTTCATGAAGACTTCCAAGCCATATTCTTTTTATATTATTTTATACAGTCTCACGAAGCTTCTGGATCCATTACCGCATCGTCCAGTGCATGCTTCTCTGAAATACTAAAATTTCACCTACCTATTCTCTTTCTTTTCCTCTGAAATTTGGATATGTTATACATCAAGATGTCCTCTACAAGTTTCATGAAGAGATCCAAGTCAAATAACCGGAGTATGGTCGTCATTTAGGTCCATGCAGTCTCGGGTGTCCCAAAATACATCTCCAGAATTTCCATCTTCAAGATCTTGTCGATTTACTAGGCTGTACTTGTTCATTTCACTTCAAATTTGAGTATGTTGTAGTTTAAGATGTCTCCTACAACTTTCATGAAGAAATAGAAGAGAGATTCTTAACACAAACCAACATGCAACCACAAATCTAACAAGAGTTCAGTAAAATCTTTCCAGATCTGAGGTCTCCGTAGGATAAGAGTTTAACCCCTCAAATCCCCATCATTTTCCACGAAATTTTAGTATGTTCTAGTTCAAGATGTTAGCTACAACTTTCATGAAGAAATAGAAACCAAAATCGGACTCTAAACACGCATGCAAGCTCACACAATATTCTGACTCACACTGTTCGAGCAAAAACAGCCAAGCTTCGGTTTTTCTCACCTAAACACCCAAAAATTCAACATGCAAGTAACGGCAAAAGAACGCTTCAAGTGCCATAACTTTGGCCAAAGGGACACTTAAGTGCCATAACTTACGAAAGGTACACTTAAGTGCCAAAATCGGAGTAAAATGGATCACTTGAGTGCCACTCCGGCCAAAATCCGGCCAAAACGCCAACGTGGCGTTTTTCCGGCGAAGCGTGCCCAAAACGACGCCGTTTTGCACGCTGATGTGGCCAAAACGGCGTCGTTTTGGGCTGATGTGGCAAAAAGAAAATTAAAAATTAATTAAATTAATTTTAAAATTAAATTTAGTTAAAAATAATAATTTTAAAATTAAATTTATTTAAAATATTTTAAAAAATAATAATTTAAAAAACTTTAAAAAATTTAAAAAAAAAAAAAAAAAGGGAATGGGGGAGGCGGGCGGGGATCGCCCTTAGCCGCCGCCGCCGCCCCCCGCCGCCACCGGGAAGGGCGGCGACGGCGGGGAGGGTCGGCCGGGGTCGCCGGCGGCGAGGGCCGCGCGCCCCCGGATCTAGCGGCGAGGGCTCGCGGCCCTCGCCCGGATCCAGCGGCGAGGGCTCGCGAGCCCTCGCCGCCCGGTCCCAACCGGCGAGGGCCGCGAGCCCTCGCCCCAGATCCCAGCGGCGAGGGCTCGCGGCCCTCGCCGAATCCAGCGGCGAGGGCTCGCGGCCCTCGCCCGAGATCCAGCGGCGAGGGCTCGCGAGCCCTCGCCGCCGGTCAGCCGGCGAGGGCCGCGAGCCTCGCCCGGATCCGGCGGCGGGCTCGCGGCCCTCGCCCAGATCCGGCGGCGAGGGCTCGCGAGCCCTCGCCGCCGGTCGGCGGGGGTCGCCGGCCCCGGCGAGGGCCCGGCGACCCGGTCGACCCTCCCCCCGCCGTCGCCGGCTCTTCCCGGCGGCGGCGGGGCGGCGACGGCGGGCGAGGGCGATCCCCCCGCCTCCCCCTGTTTTTTTTTTTTTTTAAATTTTTTTAAATTTTTTTAAAGTTTTTTTAATTTTTAAATATCATTTTTTAAAATATTTTAACTAAATTTAATTTTAAATTAAATTTAATTAATTATTTATTTATTTTGTTCCACGTCAGTCGAAACGACGTCGTTTTGGCCACGTCAACGTGCAAAACGGCGCCGTTTTGGCCGCGCTTCGCCGGAAAAACGCCACGTTGGAGTTTTGGCCGGATTTTGGCCGGATTGGCACTCAAGTGATCCCTTTTACTCCGATTTTGGCACTTAAGTGTACCTTTCGTAAGTTATGGCACTTAAGTGTCCCTTTGGGCAAAGTTAAGGCACTGAGGGGTCCGCACGTCTGCAAGTAACATACACACATGCAAGAGCAGCAAAGGACCCCCAACTTGCCTCTAGACCGGACGGACGACGGCACAAGGCGACAAGCACGGCGGTCGGACGGCGGCTCCTCCTCCTCGGCTCCTCCTCTCTCTCTCGAAATCTGTCTCTCTCTCTCTCACTCTCTCTCTCTCTCAGCCGAATGAACCGGCCACTCTCCTCTCTCTCTTCCCTTTTATCCCCCCCTAATTCTCATCATTAGCAATGATCACATGCCACTTAAATGGACCAATGCATGGAGGCTCTTCTTGCCACTTGGCAAGACCCATGCATGGGCCGGCCACCTTCTTCTTGGGCCTCAATGGGCCGGTCGACAGCCCCTCCATGGGCTCCTATTGGGTCGGCAAGCTTGGCCCACTAAAGCTTAGGCCAATGGGCCTAAGGCCCAACCCAAAAATTGACTTTTCCTCTTTTTTTTTTTTTTTTTTTTTTTTGAATTTCTTCTATAAATATTTTTAAAACATGGCCAAAGTCTTGTGACAATTTTGTTTATTGAAATTTAATTTATAAAGTGCATGGCCAAACATAGATTATT
The DNA here is from genome assembly GCA_014182405.2 of Eucalyptus sideroxylon. Lineage (NCBI taxonomy): Eukaryota > Viridiplantae > Streptophyta > Magnoliopsida > Myrtales > Myrtaceae > Eucalyptus > Eucalyptus sideroxylon. The sequence goes on from CM024552.2 coordinate 1,354,701, forward strand.
ATCATTAATCTATGAAAATTTAAATTCTCACAAACACATGCACAAAAAATCATCTAATCTTAAAAAGACTAATGGCTAAAGCATAAGCCATGGAAAATTTTATCACCTAATTAGAGACTTTAACACACCTTATGGCTTGACTTTGAATTTTGGAATGCCACATTAGATATCCTGTGGAGGTCTTTCATCTCCTGGTAGAAAATAAATTTGGGAACATCAAGGATGCACCTTGAATGTTCATGATGGTTTCTCATCTCTTAATATGATGAGTCATTCTGAAAGGAATTTGAATGTTAGGAGCTCTTGGGTCTTTGAGAAAACATTATCTGTCAAACATGATAAGAGCAAAAATACATTCACCAAAGAAATAAGCAATTAAGGCTATTCTGGAATGCACACTTCAAAATCTACAGAAGCTTTTATCAATTCGATCGGGGTTCATGCATAATGACCTTTGCATCACCCAAATTTCCACTCGAGAGAATTATCGTTGAAGATAATTTTTACTCATGACATGGATTTCCTAGGAATACCAAATGAGAGACTTTCAGTTAGAAATGACTTTTACTCACTCTCATTTAGAAGGGCTATTTTTAAGAGAATCATTCCATTTCGTCATATCGACAGGGGTCTGAGTATTCTTGCAATCGGTATGACCTTACCAATCCAAGAGATCTTTAATAGGGACCGTAATGTGGGCTCAGTCAACGGCTTAACAAAGGGACTCTTTGAGTCAAGGCTTTTGAAAGAACAGCTTCGCAATCATCTCCGGGTTTATGAGTCAAGAATCCTACAAAATGAGAAAGAAATAGTCTTAATCGCACTTCTTCGAGTGATGCTTATAAACATATGAATTACCATGTTAATTCAAGTGTCATAATCAGAAGAGACTTTGCAAGGGACGTAACATAAGCTAGGTTCATAGGTTGAGAAACGAAAGATTATTAGGCTCAAAGATGTGTATAAGGGTCAAGGTTGATGACCATCTAGGCATTGTCGTTGTTCTTCTCTTTCACCAGGGATTGTCATGCACTATTAATCTTGACTCATTGGGTACTGCTCCATTGGGATACAATTTTTTTACAACTGATAGTCACCTATCTTGACTCTCTTTTTTCATCTATGGATATTGGCCTTACTTTTACTAGGGGTGAGCAGCGGTCTAGGGTTGACCCTGGACCGACCCTGGACCGGCCCAACCCTGCCGGTCCTGGTCCGGTTCCCAAGGGGATTGGGTCGGTCCTTGGTCCTGAAATTCCAGGACCGACACTGTGCGGGTTGGTCATCGGTCCTGAAAGTTTTGGGTCGGTCCAACCCTGGACCAACCCCGTATATTGTATTATATTATTTATAATTCTTTTATATATTCAAACCTAAGTAAAATTTATATTATATTATATTATATTATATTATTTATAATTCTTCTATATATTCAAACCTAAGTAAAATGTTTATTCAAAAAAAAAAAAAACCTAAGTAAAATGATGTTAAAGCTATTGACTCCTCAGGCTCACAGTCACGGACAGACGACATCCAATTCCAAAAGGCGTGAAGTTTACATTGTAAAGGTCTTCACGGCCTCCTCCTCCACAGTCCAGAGTACGTTCTTCACCGTGAGGACCAACGACTCCTCACAATCACGGACTCGCAACGTCCAAAACGGCGTGAAGTTTACGCCGTAAATCTCCTCACGGCTTCCTTCCCCAAAGTACGTTCTCTTCCATTCTATCTTCTTTGTTCTTCAATTTGCCAAAATCAAAAATAGCAACATCCCGCTTGCCGCATTGTGACCCTATCTTGTCCCATATCTCAATAAGCAGTTAGCAGGTACGAAATTTCTATTATTGTGTCATTTTAAATTTGCTGAATATGTATTGGTATTTATAGTTTAGTTACACAATGTCGCATTGTGGATGGATGTGTAATTTGAATTTGTATGTTTACTTTTTTAGGGAGTATAAAAATAAGACGAAAAAAATTATCGATCGGTCCCGGGTTGACCCTGGAATCGGACCGAACCCATTGGGTCGGTCCGGTCCTTGGTCCCAGGCTCAATAAGGTTGGTCCTCGGTCCTAAAAATTGAGGACCGATACTGTACGGGTTGGTCCTAGGGTTAGAGGGTGGCCCGGACCAACCCGGACCATGCTCACCCCTGACTTTTACTAGGCACATTGCTTTTTCATACTCCCAGTTCTCATGCATTTTTTTACTTTTTTTCATGGGCATTGACCTTGCTTTTACTAGGTACACTGCTTTTTCATGTCCCTTAATTCTATTTTGAATTTTATGCATGCGTCAAGCAATGATACTTGAACTTTCAAGGGTCTTCATCTGCCTTTTGCCTTGCCCCAGTGTGGAGATGATCACCAATTGGGTTTAAAGAAATGAAATTGTAGGCTCAAGTGGGCTATGCAAAGAATATAAGTGTATAGGACAGTGAAAGAAGTGCTCTTTGTCATCCTAAGGCACTTAAATTACTTCATGAAGTCACTGTAATAGCATGACTAGAAGATTGATGTAAGTGAGAGCAAGAAAAAGTCTATCCATTTTCTTCACCTTATGATGCTGTCTTACCTCCAAAAAAAAAAAAAAAAAAAAAAACTTTGGAGAATTTGTGTTTAGGAAATTTGGTCTTGTTAGAGTGTCTATCTTTATTTGCCTAGTCCATTTTTAGGAAATGCCCTTCTTGTACGAACTTTTCATGAATAAATGAAAAAAAAATGGAAAAATCGATTAGATCATTGTCATGGATTGACTTTCTATATACACCCTATGCTTACATGTTCCCGTTAATTTGAATTAGATGATTATGGAGCGATCCCGCTCACCTATCCGTTCACAATCAAGAGCTAAAATGACAAATCAAGAAGAACTTATCTCGTCAAGTAAAAGTGCTGCGATGACATAAGTGCTCTATCTTCAGTGAGAAATTGCGACTCCGAGAAGAGGGCCAAGAAGACTTTTTGAACCGTCTCGTTTTCCTAAGGTAGCCAAATTTGATGGCACCATGAAAGGACTATTGACATATCTAGAGAAGGGTTCACATCACAAGATCAAAGAGGGTGAAGAATTTAAGTACATATGATTCATGGTCCTAAGTAGTTCGATTTCCTCATTTAATTAGGGGCATGCATCTTCCCCTGTGTGGGAATTTTTATCGCTTTTCAGGGATTGATTTCAATTTCTTCTGCACTTGAACATCACATTCCAAAAAATGTAATTCGGTTGATGGATATCAATAAAATTACAAGTTTTGTTTTGAGGACATGATGTGGTACACCAAACTAGCCCGGTGACGATATCCAACAATGAAAAGAAAAAAAAATCATTTTTGAAGCCATTTCCAAATGCATGCATTAGGTTACCCTTATTTGTTTTTTCTAACTCGTTTACTTCATGTCTCAGAGCATAATAGAGAGGCGTTTGAAAATAACGCGTCAATTTCTAGTGATGGCGGGCCCGTTGATTTGGGAACATACCTCCGAAAGAAAAATAGATGTGGGGGCAAAGGAATCATTTCCTAACTGATCTTTGATGACATCTCCCAAGAATGACGAATTGGGGCACTACAGATTCTAGTAGTAACATGACTAAGACAATCTCGATTCGAGCTAAAATGGTTGTGCAATTTGAAATTACTTCGATGTTGCATAATATCCTATTTATGCACGTTGTTTTGTGTAGGGGCAAAAGCAAGATTTCATCAAATCAAAGATCGGATTTTCATCCTCGATTGATCAATTTATGTGTTTGTTCCCTTTCAATAGGGACAATCCAAGGACACCAATTACTGAAACAGTCCCTTCATGGGACAATTCCTTGAATGGGTGCTTGAACTCATATTTTTCATACTTATGAAAACATTTTTGAGTGTGATAAATTGTCTATTTTGAAGTCACATAAGGTTCTCATGCTTAAATTGTTGGACCCTTCTCAAAAGAGAATTTTGATAGTGATTTTGCCTATTTAACTCACCAATTTCATATAGAGATTTGTCAAGATAGACAATTTAATAGAGCGATATCAATGCTTAAGAATGCTGAATGAGACGTGTCAATATGATCAAAGGCAAGTCTTATCCTATACACAGTCCCTTACTTATACACTTGAGATAAGTGTATGAAGTTCCATATCTACAAGATAAAAAGTTCTCTCGCAAAAGGTACAATGACTAAAATGATGAGGGGCAATTCATTTCTCTATCCCAAACACAACAGGTGATCCATTGCTTAACCACTTTGAGCCTTATACACTTGTGGAGATTTTTTCAAATTATCCCTATCAAGAACCACCCCACATTGGGGCAAAAAATGATTCATTGCATAGCAATTTCCCCATTTCATTCCTAATTGACAAATGAATTAGATCAAACGACTAACCTAGATCATCATGAATGGACCAAAAGTACGACAAAGTAAGTAAATTGCATAGTATAAGGGTAGAAGACTTACTTCACCAAGGAGAATCAATGGCAATCACATAGACATGCGCATGGTAAGTAGCTCGATTTCTAATCTATAAGGCTTATCAAAGTGGAGCCACAAGGATGATCAGACTAGCCATGGGCGTGTGGACTATGTCGAGTCCTCCTGACTCTGGCTTGGTCAAAGAGCCAACCTGGGTTGCAGGCATGCGAACCGAGGTGGGTACTTTTGACACCAAAAAAGAAACTTCGGGATTAAGATGGATGACTTGTACCGTGGGCAGGCGGTCGGAGTGGCATTCATCTCAATACCATCCTAGATGATCCTATGCGGCCCAGGTCCGGCGGCAAGTTGTGTGTGCCAAAGTGTAGTGTAAATGTATAAGCATGCACAACAGTTTATATCAAGCAACACTTCATATGTGAAACTAAACCATACATTCCTAGACCTCCTTGCAAAACAAAGGTTAGCAAACACTTCCCCTTATACCTCCCATCCTGCAAAAACATTGATCACCTTAAATGTTAGGGACGTACCTGGGATTCTCGCTACCAAACAAAAACATTTTTCATAAAAGAAAATCGGCCTAAGTCTACTAAGAGTTTCAGCTCAAGTCCCCAGTAGAGTTGCCAAGCTGTCACGACCAAATTTTTGGGCGAGAACCACCTAGGGTTTGACTAATTGATTGTTAAGCCTAGACTTAACTTGGGCTCTCCCAGCCCATACCAATTCGCAACTTAAGTTCAAATTTCTTTAACATGCAAATGGATTTTATGTAGGAGTCGCTACTAATCATTTATAGTAGGTCGATTAAACACCTAAGTAAAATAATGTGAGAATTATTTTACTCCTACGAACCAGAGATCTTGGGTACAGGGACTTTATTACACTAGGGGCACGTTTGGTAACGATTCTGTTTCTGGGAGTAGATTCTGATCAGAACTAATTCTTTTTTATTTTGTTCCTGGGAACTGATTCTAAGCATTTTAAACTGTTTAGTAACTGTCCAAAATTTATGATTCGGAATAGAATTGCGTTTTGTCTTGTGCTCATTAATTCTGTTCCAAATCAATTTCTTTTAATTTTTAAATAATTTTTTTACTTTTTTTCCTTTTTTTCTTTTCTTTTTTTCATTTTTTAATTTTTTCTTTTCTTTTTTCCTTTTCTTTTTCCTTTTTTTTTCTTTTTTTTCTTTTTTCTTTTATTTTTCTCATCTTCTTCTTCTTCTTGTGGCCGGTCGCCGGCTGGCAACCTCACTGGAGCGTCGCCGGCCCTCGGCAAGGCTAGCCCTCGTCGGCCGAGCCTCGCCAGTGGCCGGTGAGCCTCGCCGGCCACCGGTGGGGGTGGGCGTCACGAGGCTTGCCAGCCCCTTGCCCAGCCCGGCGAGCTCGCCGGTGGGCTGGGCTTGCCCCGGTGAGCTCACCGGACCTCGCCCTGATGCAGCAAGCCTCCCGCGAGCTTGCCGAACCGGCGCGGCGCGGCGGACAGCGGACGGTGGCGGCGGTGGTGAACGACGGTCGCAATATGGCCAAAGGGAAGAAGAAAATTTCTTGATTTTGATTCTCAAATTCGTTCCGGAACAAGAATCAACTTTTTTTTTTTTTTTTTTGGTTCTTGATTCTATTCCCAATCTGTTCCCATGAACAAAAATTTTATTAAACACGATTCGGGCCCAAAGGCGATTAGGAAACAAAGAATCAGAATTTGGCCCTGTTTGGATGGTTACCAAATAGGGCCTAGACTTCTCTAATACCCTTTCAGTACCATTTATTTTATTTTCAAAAATATTTTTGCAGGCAGCTTTGATTGATTTTAAATCTATTTCCCTAACATATGAGGTGATCATACGGGTGCGCAAACCACCAATTTAACACTCAAGAAAGTGATGAATAAATTACAAAACTTACCTCAAAGCAACGAAAGCATCTGCAATGTTAAATCAGAATTCACATCAACAACCCTAGATATGATTTCTAATTAACACACAATTGTTTTTTTTTTCACTTATTTAATGAAAATCATGCAATATGCAGTGCAATATAAATAAATGACCTAATTCTAATGACATACAATGGACCTAACAACAATCACTAGATGGCATGCATTTCATCAATCTAATCCTAATGACATGCACATGATATTTTTTTACTTTTTACTTAAAAGAATGCAATTTATCCTAAAAGTAAAACTAATTTATCCTAAAACATTATATTTTTCATGAAATTCGAAATCAGGTAAAATGTGAAAATTATCTAACTAGATTAAGATTCTATTCAATTTGTATTAGGAATTAGGTTAAGCCAAATCCTAATCTAAACTAAAATATTATCTTAACCTAAAAAAATCCTAAAATGCAATCTATTTAAGAAAATATCTAAACTTATAATAAATTAAGGAAAAAATATCTAGAATTAAACTAAGTGCAATTTTACCCTAATATGTAATGACGTACAAAAGATGCCCTAATCCTATGATGATTTTTTTGTTTTTAATTAATTTCGGAATTAATAATTGCCAAATAATTAAACATGCAACCCAAGTTAAAACCTAGCAGCCTAAATTGATTGACTTGATTTTTGATTTTTTTAATTTTTTATTTTTTCGAAATAAAATTTCTATTCTAAATATGCAAATCCTAAAACAAGAAATAAACCTAATTCTAGCCTACATTTTTTGGATTTTTTAAGAAAATAAAATTAACTTAAACAACACAATAGCAAATCAGAGCAAGATATCCAAATTGACGAACCGTATCCCGCGCATGGAATCAAGTCTACTAATTTTACATAAAATCGCAAATCGAATTTCGGGCAGGAGATCCAATTGGCAATTTTTAAAGTGATTGCGAGTCAAATTTTGGGCTCGAAAATCGGAGACAATGACATATTTTCAAGGCTATTTCGTGTCAAACATCTTATTATTACATCAAGGAATAATTATACTAAAAAAGAGCAAATAAAATAAAATAACAAAAATAAAATAAGATAAATAAGTAAAAGAAAAACTACCTAATTTTCTTTTTTTTTTTTTTAAGCAAAGTAGCTGGCCGGTCCGGTGAGGGGGGTTCACGGTGAGGAGCTCCGACGGCGAGACAGGGCACATCGGTGACTGGCGAAGCGACTAGGGGTGCTGCGCAGCGTCAACGGCTTCGACGACGGGGCTAGGCGCGAGCTTCCACTGGTGTCGAGTCGCGGCTCGAAAGCCAGCGCGCGACCGCGGGCGGTGCAGAGGCAGCGAGCTAGCTTGGGATTTGCTTGGTCACGGGTTGCAAGCAAATCGAGGGCGAGATCGACGTCCTGGTGCGGTAGATCAGGGAGTTGAGGCGCTGCAAATTGGCGATGGTAGAGGCGGCATCGGGACGATGCGAGCTCCAAGTGTCAGCGCACGGGGCTACGAAGGAAGGTCGTGGTGGCAAGGATCAATGCAGCAAAGCAACTAGGCGAAGTCGCGGTGGGTTTCGACCCCGAGTTGCGTCGGTGCAGCGACCAGGGATGTTGGATCGCTGGATTTATGCTGGGCGATCGTGGACAAATCAAGGGCGGCAATGGTGTCAGGCTTCATGGACGGCGATCGGCGGGGCAAAGCTTTGGGCGACTGGCGAAATGGTGGCGGTGGCATGAGCGCAGGGTAGGCACAACGACAAGCAGAGCAGTGATGTCGGAAGTAGGCGAAGACGAACGGGATGGTGAGCCATGTCCGCGCTGCAATGGCGTCATGCGGAGGGCCCAGTTGTAGCAAGTGATGGCGAGCGAGATCGGCATGGCTGCAGCAAGCGTTGGACAGCAATGGAGAACGGTAGTGTTGCGGTGGTCTTCAGCTTAGTTGTAGCAAGCGATGGCGAGCGAGATCGGCGTGGCTGCAGCAAGCGTCGGCGAGGTAGCAACAGCAGGTGGAGACGTCGCCAGGCGCTGGGCTGACAGAGGGGGCGTGGTGGTTGGCAGCAGGTGATCGCGGATGGAAGCCGACAATGGGGAGAGCGGCAGTGGTGCGCGCGCCTGACTCAGGCGACGAAGGGCTCACCAAAGAAGGAGCACAGTAAATTTTTTTCTCTTTTTTTTCCTCTTTCCCCACTGATCGGTCGCCTCGTTCACTCCTCTGTCTTCGCACTCTCTTTTTCTGCTTTTCTGCTTTTCAGCAGAAACCAAAAAAACTTTTTGATTTTCTGTTTCTTCCTCTTTTCCTCTCTCAAAAACCGAAGCTCTCTTCTCTCTCTTTTATTGTGTTTGATTTTTTATCTTTTCCTTCACCCTCGAGAGAAAAGCCCCCCTATATGTGGCCATGTATTCAATACGTGTGGCCTCCCCCAAAACCCTACACGAACAATCTATTTATAAGCCTTAGACTAGGGTTTTAATTTTTTCAAATTGATATCCATGAAGATTCTTTTTTCCAAATGCAACATTCATTTTTCACATCTACCCTATCCAAAAAATTCATCATATCTCGTAAAAATTTCGAATTCCTATTTTCTCCTGAAATAATTTCCGATGATTAAAAAAAAAGGGCTTGGGTCAATTTGGTCGCTTCGCGGGCTTAGTCTGACCTATCAATTTATAGCTCTAAATCACCAATTTGAACACATCCGCCACCAGTCCAATAAATAAATGCAAAAACTGCAAAATAAATGCACCTAAATCTATATGCTATGCAATTAATATTTTTTAAGGGGTAAAATTAACCCCCTAATTTTTAATGTGATAAATGACTAAACAGGTTGCCAAAATTTTGGTGTCAACACTTGGCTAAGATCAGTCAAGTACGATGATATCGGGTATTATCAAGTTAGGAGAGAATGATGTAGCAATTGGGTCTGTGATCAATTATATCACCCCGGCGAAAACGACACTCAAGAGTATAGTGAATCGATTATATTAGCTCTGTGATTAATATATCACCTCGGCAAAAATGGCGCCCGAGAGCATGCACAAAAAGTATTTATGGTACGTCACCTTGGCAAAAACGACGCCCGAGAGCATTAATGTAGCTCTGTGACTAAGCGTACTATTGGAGGTTATATAGTGAGGAGTGAACTGACCTAGAGATGGTCCGACTGACATGAAATTGACTAGGAGATATCGATCTGTGATGTGATTGCTTGGATGCCTATTAAACTATGCTAATATGCAGGTGGAATCCGAGACCAAGGTAAGTCTTTTGACTCGTGCATGCATAGACAGCCTGGTTAGCGTATTAGTTTCCTAATCAAATCTTAGAGGGGTAGAACTTACTGAGACATAGTCTCAATGGTTATTGTATAACCATTTCAGGCCCCTAGATGGCAGCACCGGTACCTCCCCCTCCTCCAAAGTAGTTCGGCATTCTAGTGGATATCTCTGAGAAAGAAACTCACTTCCATATTCATCATCATCCAGAAGGGTTAGAGTACGTTTTGATTGACTCGACAATGTGGGTTGATGTCGGCCAGGACGATCTAGTACCACATGAGTGTTGATCTTGGTATCATTATTATTTTGATGGACGAAGGATAGGTCCCATCCCTGAGGAAGATATACCTTACTCTGTCTTGGAGTCAACTTTTGGTGAGGGGACTGCAGACCCCGATGGTGGAGGCATAGATGATGCCAGAGATCCTGCACTCGGGAGTGAGCCGAATTCACCCGTATACACTGTAGAGGATGAAAATTTTGAGGAAGGTGAGATCGTGGAACAAGAAGTGGAAGGTCCAGAGGAGGACAAGGATTGGGGAAATGCTGAGGAGCCGATTGAAGAAGAGCCTGAAGAAGATGAGGAGCCTGACGAGGAGGAAAGCGAGTCAGAAGAGTCAGAAGAGGATCAGGATGATCTTGAGTACGACCCGGATGAGGACTGAGATCCCATCCCATTTTGTAAGCCCTGTTTATATGTGAAAAGAGTGAGATCAGAAAGTTGTGAATAGTTTTGTTAAGTACTTTGAGTTATGCTCTATATAAAAGTATGGTTGTGCATTTCAATATGAAAAATATGACATTACTTTTCTATCCAATCATTTTATTGTCTGGGGATATATAATTGCTTCCGCATGTGCTATTAAAAATGAAAGGATCGGCGATACATAATCCTGGGATATCGCATTATAAAATCAACCAAGTAGAAAGATGTGTGCGTGCCCAAGGATTGGGGCGTGACATCCTTCTACTCGGTTGATTTTAGAATGCGATATCCCAAGATTATGTATCGCCGACCTTTCATTTTTAATAGCACATGTGAAAGCAATTATAAATCCCCAGACAATAAAACGATGGGATAGAAAAACAATGTCATATTTTTCATGTTGAAATGCACAACCATACTTTTATATAGAGCATAACTCAAAGTACTTCACAAACTATTCACAACTTTCTGATCTCACTCTATTCACATATGAATAGGTTTACAAAATGGGATGGGATCTCAGTCCTCATCCGGGTCATACTCAGGATCATCTTGATCCTCTTCTGACTCTTCTAACTCGCTTTCCTCCTCTTCAGGCTCCTCATCTTCTCCAGGCTCTTCTTTAACCGGCTCCTCCTCAACATTTCCCCAATCCTCATCCTCCTCTAGACCTTCCACTTCTTGTTCCATGATCTCACCTTCCTCAAAATTTTCATCATCTACAGCGTATACGGGTGAATTTGGCTCACTCCCGAGTGCAGGATCTCTGGCATCATCAATGCCTCCACCATTGGGGTCTGTAGTCCCCTTGCCAAAAGCTAACTCCAAGACGGAGTAAGGTATATCTTCCTCAAGGATGGGACCTATCCTTCATCCATCAAAATAATAATGATACCAAGACCGATACTCATGGGGTACTAGGTCGTCCTGGCCAGCATCAACCCACACTATCGACTCAGTCAAAATGTACTTTAACCCTTTTAGATGAGGATGAATATGGAAGTGAGTTTCTTTCTTGGAAATATCCACTAGAATGCCAAACTGCTCTAGAGGAGGGGGAGGTACCGGTGCTGCCATCTAGGGGCTTGAAATGGTTATACTATAACTATTGAGCCTACGTCTCAGTAAGTTCTACCCCATTAAGACTTATTTAGGAAATCAATACGCTAACCAGGTTGTCTATGCACGCACAGGTCAGAGGACTTACCTTGGCCTCATATTCCACCTACATATTAGCACAGTTCAATAGGCATCGAAACAATCACATCACAGATCGATATCTCAATCAATCAACCTAGTCGATTTCATGTCAGTCGGACCATCTCTAGGTCAGTTCACTCCTCACTATATAACCTTCGATAATACGCTTAGTCACAGAGCTACATTAATGCTCTTGGGCGTCGTTTTCGCCAAGGTGACGTACCATAAATACTTTATGCGCATGCTCTCAGGTGTCATTTTCGCCGGGGTGATATATTAATCACAAAGCTAATATAATCAATTCATTATGCTCTCGAGCATCATTTTTGCCGAGGTGATATAATTGATCACAGAGCCACTTGCTACATCATTCTCTCCTAACTTGATAATACCCAAATATCATCGTAACCAATTGATCTTAGCCAAGAGTATATTTAGTTCATCCTCACAACTTTCTCCACTTTATAGCCCATCAAGATATTTTTGGTGCTATATAATTATACTCAGCCATCTATCAATCAATTATTCTATTTAATCAATTTCAATCAATTTAGGAAAAAAATTCCTCAAATTGCACAATAAATTCAATTCAGCACAACGTAGAGCTCAAATAAATAAACGGACTACACCACGACGATCATCATAAAATTTTGGTCGTCAGCAATTAATTAATTAATTCGAAAATTAATGAATAAATACTAAAAATCCAATTTAGGCCCGTAATGTCTAATTGAAGCTTGATAAGAGTCAAAAAATCCCAAGATGCATTCAATAAATAGTATAGACTATCCTCAAGCTAATTACACTAACCACCCAACTAATATGCAATGCAATTAACTAATAATACTAATCCATTCTAATCTAACCACCTAATCCTACTTAATTAACACTAATTAACCCTTAAGCATAATTAGTCCACTAAGCGAGGATAAGTGAGATTACTCACCGGAATTACGCGCAAGTTGGACAAATCGACGGGGACGACACGAGGATCGTTTCTTCCCAAAGTGAGTCTCGGGTTCGGGGTCCGAAACACCTTAAAACAGCCCTTGAATCACTACTGAAAACCCATTTTCCAGCTGCTATTCTTGGTTGATCGAAGCTGATCCGGTAGTTGAGATGACGAGGCAAGGCTGGCGGAAGGTGAGCGAGACTTCGGTGAGGCCGAACGGTGGCCAGACGAAGGCCAATGGTGGCCAGACGAAGGCCAATGTTGGCCAAACGAAGGCCAATGGTGGCCAAGCGGCTCCAACTTGGCCACTGGACGGCGACACCTGCTTGGACGACGGCTGGAACGACGTGAAGAGTAGACGGCAGCTCGATGGTGGTGGTGCATGCGTGAACGGTGAAACGGTGAGCGGTGTCCAGGCAGCTTGCTGGCGACAATGAGTTGCTTCTGCTCTTCCTTTGCTGCTTGCTAGTCGCGAAAATGGGGGAAGGAGAGAGGAAGTGTCGTCCACGAGAGAGTGAGGGAGAGATAAGAGAGAGAGAGAGAGAGTTGAAAAGTCAAAAAAGTAGATGAAGCAAAGTGAGAAACAGCAGAGGTAGTTGGTGGGGGGAGGAGGCTTCGCATGAGGAGAGAGAGAGAGAGAGAGAGAGAGAGAAACTTGTGGCCAAAGGGGGAGGAAACGTACGCAAGAAGGGGGAAAGAAAAGGTGTTTGACCAAAAGGGAAAAAGAAATTGGAAGAAAACTAAAAGAAAAGAATTTCCTAAAATAGAAAATTCTTATCCCACTTGCTTTTAAATAAGCTAATTGATTCACAAAAAGAAATTCCAAACTAGAGCACTTGGTCCCCAGTTGCGTTCTTGCATCCAATTTCCCTCACACAACAATTTATCTTGCATATCAAAACAATCCTCGGCTTGTTCTGCACCAAAAACGACCAAGCGACGACTTTTTCCCAAAAAGTGTCGGGCGTCATAAAAATCTTTTGAGACTAAGTCGTGGATCCTAAAATTTATTGTGACATGACTAAATCTTCAAATTCTGAAATCGAACTCAAATTGGCGATTAATTTCCATTCGGCATGCTTTTAGCGTGACCTAGGCTACCGAGTAGTTTTCGGAACTTTTTAAGGCAAATGACCAGTAGTCGATTTTCTTCAAACCACTCTGAACCCACTCGATTCAATGGCGACTCTCGATTGTCGTGAAAATCTGAAGGATTCAATTATGAACACAGGGTACCAAAACGATAGTAAAATCAAATTAGTGTCGGTCGACGAGAATTTTCTAATTTAGTAGAGTCACCCACGATCGGTTACATATCTCAGTTGAACAGACCTATCTCTGATCTCAAATCGATTTTTAACTGTGCCGCAATGGCCTCTAAAGATAAGCACGATCGAGAAGCCGATTCCTGATCGAATTCTCAAGTCTATTTGCTTTAAAGTCTTTAATAGCTTCCCCAGCTAGTCTAGTTATCTTGAGAGTGATCGGCTCTAAGAATAACCTTATAGACGCGTCAATGAGATGCCCAATAAATTCAATAGAAAACATGTTGAAAAATTCGGGATGTCACACACACCCCCTTCAATATGGGCGATGGAAGAAATGCGAAGTCCTAGTATGATTGAAAAGGTACTGACTAGCCTTTAAAAACCTCTTGTGCTTGATGTTGCTGTTACTAAAGATGAGTTTGTAGCTGGCCTATGTCCCGACTTCTTCAGACAAATCCAGAATTGGAAAGACATTTCGAGGAGTTGGTATGTATGAGTTGAAGACTGGGTATGACGCTATTGCAACTGATGGCACCGTTCGTGATAGTCAAGCAGCGATATGTGTTGCTTCAAATCCTGTTTTCTACGGAGGACAAATCATATAGAGCTAGACAGGCATGTTGTTTGAGAAAAGCTAGTCCCGGGAAATCAAACTGCATTTGTTAGAACTAATGACCAATGATCAATGTATTATCAATGTATTCACTAAGGCTCCAAGTGGTCCTTGAGTCAAAGTATATACATAACAAGCTTGCCACACATGGTATTTATGCTCCAGCTTGAGGGGGGAGTATTAGGAGCAGGAAATAGAATCACAGTTAATGTGTATGTTGATTGTTTAATACTTTAACGGGTTTCCTTCTTCTGTAATACTTGAATATGGTATAGATACATGTGTGCAGTCTCAACAACACACGGTTTTTTCCTCCTATCCTTTCTCTTATTCTCACACTATTGATTAAACGTATAGCAGCGGTTGTAAAATTAATTGTGTAATGTTGATCTGATCTGTCTAATCATGATTAATTGGCTAGGACAACCTACTTCATCATTTCTCCTTGATTGGTTTGATCAAGGCTCAAAGAAGTTAATCGTTCTGAGTATTGCTATTGCTCCCAAAAGCTAGTATTTATTCATGAAGAGACACTAGAACTTTGAGTTGATTGCTGAAGGTCAGAAGAATTAACCCATCAAAATCCATGTGCAAACAGGGTAGTCGATTGAGCGTGAATTGTTTAATGACCGAGGCATTGGACAATTGACAATTATAGAGAATGAATATAGCAGTTGACAACAAAGTGCGCTAGCAGTTGACAACAAAGTAGCATTGGCATCGACAAGCAAATAAATGGAGATTGGCAAAATATGATTTCGAAGAGGACGACGAGTTGGCCACCGAAATTAGACTAAGTGTTGGATAGAGAAGAGAACACAAGGATCAAGATGCAGAGAGTAAAGAAAAAGATATCGAGTAGTATAATCTCCTTATGAGCTGTAACAGCTTGTGGATGGAAATGGCGTGCCGGTAGGGAGGCGTGCCGGTAGGGAGCCTACAGTCTCGGAAATATATGTGTAATTGCACTTAATAGTAGTGACTCTGGTTAAACGGTTGCAATAAGTGGGCTTTATAAGTGGCAATGTGCTATCATTGTAAGGGATCCCCGATCATCAGGAACACGCATTCAATGTATTTTTATTAGTTTATTAATGTAATGTCCTATTTTTAACTCTCTTCCTTTATTTTCCAGTAGTTCACTTGTAGAATTACTGCGCACTTTTCCTTGCGAAACCAATTGAAAGTCCTATTTGAAATTACCACACACCGAAAAAAAAAAAAAGGTTAAAAAAAAAAAAAAAAAAAAACAACAAAGATCAACCTTCGGTCAAAGGTTTTCCCTGTTTTGGGCAAGACACCATTTTCGGCGGAACAATTTATTTTCTTGATCCTACAGAGTAAGAACAATGCCAGAATGCACACTTTCTTGCGTGAGGGAATTTGGAAAGTCATTAAAGTTTGATGGATTTGTGATGCTCCCTAGTTTGTCCCTACCTAAAGAGCAGAAGTGAAGCAATTATCAAACATCTGTGCTGAGCTATATTAATGGGGAAAAGTACTAAGAAAATTATAAATTAGTTGCATTGGTACCAAATTAGTTTTCAACTTTTCAATTGGATCAATTTAATTTTAAACCTTTTAGTATTGGTATCAATTTAGTTCATCCGGCCAAATTAGGCCGGAAATTTCTCATATAGACATCGGCGATTTTATGTGGAGCGACCGGCGTTGATGTTAACAAATTTTATAATTTTTTAAATATTTTTCATATTTTTTATTGTTTTATCTTTCTTTCTTCTATTTTCTATTTTCTATTTTCTATTTTTTTCCTTTTTGTTCATTGTTGGCGGGGAGGGCCCCTGTGCCCTTGCCGACCATTGGTGAGGGCCACCGTGCCCTCACTAGCCACAGACAAGGATCCAAACAAGGGCGGAAACCCTTGCCTATCTTCAGTAAGCAAGGGCGTAGGAGCCCTCACTTATGATAGGCAAGGGCCGCAATGCCCCTGCCAGCCACAAGCGAGGGCTTTGGGCTCTCACCTAGATCAAGGTGATGTTCATAATGCCCTCGCCAGCCATAAATGAAGGCATCAGGCCCTCATCGCTTTCATGCCCTTGCCTTTGGTTGGTGAGGGTAAAGAGAGAATAAAGAAAGAAAAGAAAAAAATATTTTTTATTAAACATATATTAAAAAATTATAGAAATACTTCATACTAACATTGATCGTGCCACATAGAACCGTAAGAGTCTATGTCAGCAATTTATGGTCCAATTTGGTTGGGTGATTGAATTGGTATCAATGTGAAAATATTTAAGATTATATTAGTCGAATTAAAAAATTTAGGACTAAATTTGTATTAATGCAATACGTTTAAGACTGTTTTTGTACTTTTCCCTATATTAATCTTGTGCAGTTACAATTTAATAGAGCAGTGTCAACGATACTACTGTCATTGAGGTTTTATTTCTAGTATCATAGAGGTCACAAGTTAAAATATACTTATATGGATCCATTGTAGGATTTGTAAAGACCAAAAAAGATAAAATGTCTATAAAAAGTTTTTTGTTGATTCAAGAAATGGATTGAAAAGAAACAAAATATTATAAGATCTGAGTAATAGTGTAATTATGAAATATATTGACTAGCATCAGATGATTGATTTGACTTTGTTATATAAAGTTGAGGGAATAGAGTGAAAAAAAATTGAAAATTTAGCTTTACCAAAAAAAAAAAATTGAAAATTTAGGATTATTTGAACATTTAGAAATGATTTAAAGACTACATTAAACGGATTAAAAGTCCTATAATGACACTGCATATTGAACCAAAATGTAATAAGGACTACTAGTGTCAAAGGGACTCACTAGGTCCCGATAAAAAAAAAATTATGAATGTATAAATATCTCTAATTTCGTTTATGAGATGGTAAGGTATTACTGAATCTATACCAATCTTCTGAGACTATCATACAGAAGTCTACATGCTGATCCGTGCAAAATTGAAGCTAGGAGACCCCCCAGCTCCTGAGTTGCCTGAGAGATAGGTCCAAAGTGATGCTACATTAGGAATTTTCGCCTTGGTCATTAAGGAAATATATTGATAGGTATGTGTACATACACATATAAAGTTACCGTGCTTTCAGATGAAACGACTTTGCGAACTTCAGAAACTTACATCTTGTTGGTGATATCTATATTCAAATCTGGAATGAAAACAAGAGGTAAATGGAAAGGCCATCATTTCGCCGGGGTCTCTACTCTATAGAGCCCAAGTCTTCATCACGATGGCACAGCTTACCTAGCTAAGGCAGATGCGACAACTTCAGTTGATCATCTACATGCAAAACCATTATGCTAGAGGGAAGCCTTGGCAACTCTTTGATCATGTCGCAGTGAAGTAAATCAAGGGTTTGAAGATTGAAAAGTTGGTGGATCTCTGCTGGTATGCTGGATATAGTCGAATTTCGCAGCCTCAAGATTCTTAGATTATTCAATTTCCTAATCTCGCTCGGAATGCCCCCCTCAAGACTCCAGCACCAGGAGGCGTGTATTTCTTCAGGGCTAGTCAGCTCTCCGATGGCAGGAGGGAACTCTCTAAAGAAACAAGAATCCATTCTCAAAACCTTTAAATTTTGCAGATTTCTTAGTGCATCTGGCAACTTGAAAATGCCTGTCCCCGACACATCTAACTCGACTAAGGATGTCCCTATGTTGCCAATGGAGTTTGGAAGTTTTCTTATTCGACGGCAATCCCTTAATGACAAGTGTTCAAGTTTGAACAGTTCTCCAACGGAATCAGGAAGTGCTGTGATTCTGGTGCCATCCAGGGAAACAAGTGAGATATTCATCAGGTGACATATCATTCTCGGTAGCTGACTCAAGGAGAAGCAGTTTGAGGCAGTTAGAGTTTCAAGCTGCTTTAGATGACCAACGGAGATGGGAATTTCTTGTACCGACGTCCCATCCATGAGAAGCTCTTCCAGAGCTGTCAGGTGACCCAGTTCTACCGGCAACATGCTGAGCTCTGTACAGAACTTCAAATTCAGGGTAACCAAGTGCTGCAAAAGGCCGATCAATTGATCTATCTTGACCTTTTGTGAACATTGCTCCAGAATCAATATGGCAAGATTTTTGTAGCCAGAGAACTTAGGAGTGACTAATAAGTCAGCACACCCTGTAAGATCTAGAACTCTCAAGTTCCTCATCTGCAAAATAGGAGAAAAATTTGCATGAGTTCATGAATGGTTAGACTGGCCGATTCCACCATAGCAATGAATAGTAAACTACCTCTATTTGATCCCAGCCTTCCCAGTCTTTCGTGATTTTGCTCCACGACAAGTTGAGAATGGTTAAATTTCCCAAGTGAAAAATTAGTTACTTGTAGATGTCGAGGGCACCCTTGCCAACGGAGCCACCTTAAATTTGGAAAAACATTAGCGAAATCTCCAGCAATGTCTGCACGATCCAATTGAAGAAACCGTACGTTTGGCATGCTCTCAAAATCTTGTGGTGTAAGTTTGACTGAAGTGGACCACTGAAAGTTAAGGCAGAGTGCCTCAACCTTTTCTGTTCCCTGTGATGGACGAGAAAACGAGTAGGAGTAATGAGAATACTTGACCCGTAACCAGTCAGGAACGCAAAGGTCAATTGCACGCGAGGTCAGATTCTAACAGTATCTGGCAAATAGTTCTCTTCCTTCGGCTGGGAGCATAACAGAAGTATTTGTTATGCTCCATAATGGGGAAAAAAAGAAAAAAAGCACACCAAACTTTCACCTTTTTCTGCTTTATCGTATTTTTCTTTTGTTTTTGGTCAGTTTCTGCTTTATCGTATTGAGGGCTACTTCATGATTGAATAATCTAATCCACCATCCTGGATCACGGCGAATGATTTCTCTGCCAAATCGCCTTAAAATGCTATGCATCCATATCTGATTGTTTTCTCCAATTTTGGCTAGGGGAGTCAAAGTATCAAAGTAAGGCTGAATAGAGGTGCCAAATCTCAGGAACCGAAAAATTGAGCCTTCTGGGTCGGCCGTGAAAAAGGGTTCATGCCACAGGTACCTAGCAAATCGGCTATCTATGCTGGTAGTGAAGCTGGCGATATCCAGAAATATCTGTTTCTTCTTATCATCTAATGTTCGATATCCTTCTTTCAAACTTTTCTGAAAATCTCCGTGCTTGAACAGTGGCCACCGCCGCCCTACTAAGTCATCCCATTCTGACTGCGGTTTACTATTGAAGACTGCACCCATAACTTCAATAGACAATGGGAGTCCCATAGCATCAAGAACATCGTTCAAAATCTTGAAGTTGCTATATGAGAAACAAGTTGTTATAGATGCATTCTGCCTTAAGAGTTGAAGAGCCTGATCCTTATCCAAAGGACTGACATGATAAGTCCGGATCTGAGGAGATTCTTCCAGAACAACACTGTTTCTAGTGGTTACAAGGATCCTACTTCCAGGTGCAAAGCAATCCAAGCAATCTCCGATGAGTTTCTGGACAAGAAAGGTATTCTCCACATCATCAAGGACAATCAAACCCTCAGGTTGCGAACAGAGTCCTTGAAAAGCTCAATTCCCCTATTGACAAAAGCAACATCCTCAAGTTCCCGTTTCAGAACATCCGAAATCAACTTAGTTTGCAAAAAGCTGAAGCCCTCCTAATTCTTGAGTTGTTTCCTTATTATCAGCGAGGAAGCTGCAGTCATCGAAATCACAGGAGACTTGGTTGTATATGAGTTTTTCAAGAGTCGTCTTGCCAATCCCACCTTCACCGTGGATGACCACAACCATGCGCTTGTCCTTAGCATCAATATCCATCAAGCTCATGATGTGGTTTACTTGATGATCAGTTCCACGTATTTTCCGATACTGGCAACTAGTCTTTTCTCTTCCATATTAGCCATCTACAAGAAACATGATTACTCGCTGATTAGACTGTAAGGTGCAAAGAAGTACCTGTATTTGTTGATCTGTTCTAACTTTGTTGTGTTTGCGTACGTTGTCTGTCATCCTGATCTACCAGTGATCAAAATTATTGCCACATTTTTTCTAAGGAAATCCAAATTTCAGGAGTGATGAAATTTTAACTTTCAAATAAGTTTTCTCAAACAATTAACCCGCTTTGAAATTTCTTATCTACACACTGACAAGCGAATCTTTTGCCTTTTATGTGGGTACGAAGGACAGTGAAATTAAATCCTCAGGACATGTTAATAGAGAACATGACCTAATTTAAATATGATATAAGTGGCGCGGCAAATGTTCAATCATCGAAATAATGTTGGTTCCCCCTTTTATCCGCATATTCTTCCACAATTTTTAACGCACACCGAAGTCTACAAAAGACCGACTCTTACAAAGGAACCGTCTTATGACCTACAAGTCGAACACGATCTCCAATTTCACCGGCGAGACGTCTTAGTTGGTTGCAACCCTCAATATTCAAGTAAGCCAATCGTTTCAGTTCCCCAATGAAGCGATTAATTTGAAATAATTCTCGACATCCTTTAATGATCAATCTTTCCAGAGTAAAGCACCCTGACAAGTCGATTATATAAATATTTAAACCTGTCAGCTCTAGAACTTTCAAGTTGTGTAGCATCTGTGGAAAGAATAAAGCGTCATCCAGTGTCATCAGACAATATAGCTTTAAGAAAAGCGGACGACAACATACATATCTTAATTTGGCTCCACCCCACCAAGCAATGGCATCATTAAATTCAGAGAGTTGGAGGACAACCAAGTTTTGTGGGAACAGATTAGTTGCCATTAAATCGGGAGGATAATGGCACCAAGAAAACCATCGTAACTTTGAAAAGATATTAGTAAAGTTCCCGATAAAGCTCCCCCCATCTAATTTAAGAAATCTTAAATTTGGTAGCCTTGCGAAATCTTCGTCAGTAAAGATGAGCAGAGTAGGATCTGCAGCTAGACTGAGTGCTTCAATATTTCCTTTGTTCTGCCAAATACACACATATTTAGAAAGAGCTTTCAATTTCTCTTTTTCGCATATGTACAAATTTCATCTCAAATTTCTGATTTTTGCAAAGAGAGACAGAATTTGTGCTCTTAATGTCTTACCTCTCTTGTTTTCACCATGTCCACAGCTTCCTCAGGAATCCAAAATCTGCTACGCTTTTCGGGATCTAGGTTTTCCTCATGGACAATTTGGCACCCTAGATCTTTGAGCATGTCATGCATCCATAACCTGCCATTCTCTTTAATATGTATCAATGATAAAGAACTGAGGACTTCAATTTCTCTTTGTGAAAAGAAGTTGCAATCTTCCCACATGTAAGATGCACTCCTCCTCATGGAAGGGCTGACATAAAATATCAACAAAAACCTGCTTTTACTTGAAATTTAAGGCATCATAACTAGTTTTCAACTTCTAGCGGATCTCTTCATGAGCGGTGCTCCTTAACTTTTCTAGTGTATCTTTCCTTATACCTTTGTGCTTCCCATGAAGAAACGAGCCTATGACCTTAATGATCAAAGGGAGTCCACCAATAGTAGAAACAATATCCCTAGACAGCCTGTCATAATAATCATCTCAAGGAGATTTCCTTTTGAATGCGTGATTTTCTTAAAGCTAAAGAGCTTGATCAGAATTCAATTCTTTCAGCTCATAAAGTATAATTTCCTCTACACTCTCTAGGATACTTTTGTTTCTTGCTGTAATTACGATTCTACTTCTTATACCAAACCAACTAATCTTGCCAATTAGTTTCTCAAGTTGTTCCCTATGGTCCACATCATCTAGAACAATCAAAATCTTTTTACCATGGAGTTTTTCTCTGATAGCCTTCATTCCATAATCAGTGTCATTGATGTCATCCGTAGACATTCCAGCATCAATAACATGGATGTCAATCATAGGCTTAGTTTCACCGAGGATGTCGGATAGTAGTTTCATTTGAAAAAATACTAGGCCATCACAGTGTGATGATCCACGCACATCTCGGAGGAAGCAATACTGGTCAAAGTTAGAAATTTGCTTGTCAAAGAGAGCCTTGGTAAGGGTTGTCTTTCCAACACTACCTGCGCCATGAATTTCAAGACACCGTGCATGACCAAAGTCATAATTCAACAAGTTCATTATCGCTTCCACTTGACCATCTATCCCGACTAAGGCCCTATTTGGTTCAGCATTTGGAATGCTCTTTGTGGCTTTAAAGGGGTTTGGCCAAATGCAAGTGGTGTTTGGTTCAATTTTTTGAGGACTTTGGGAATATGCAATTGCATCTTCAAATGGCTTCAAAGGCCTTTGGGAGAATGGAGGGGTAGAGGTCCATTGAGAACTTGCATTTTCGGAATGTAAGTTAAACTGTTCATCATTGTTCATGCAACCAATGGAGAAGCTGATCAGAGGCCGACGACCGCCGGCTAAGGGGTTGTGCGTGTCGGCGATTGCCGCCTGAGGGTCGCCCGACCTCAGCGACCATCGTCGAACCTCAGGCAACGCCTGGATCACGCGCCCCAAGCAACTAATGGCTTGAATCGCGCGACCCAGGCGGCCACCTAAGGTCACGCAACCTCAAGTGACGGTCATCGGGGTCGGGCGACCCCGGGCGATGGCGGCCTAGTTTGCGCGACCTAGGCGACGGTCGCATAGGCGCGACCCCTTGGTGGCGGCGCTTGGGTCCGACCCCAAGCGATGGCCACCTCGAGGTCACGCGACCTCAAGCGGCCATTGCCTAGGCATAACCCCAAGGCGGCGCGCCGGCTGCCGCCCGAGGGTTGCCCAAGCGGCGAGCGACCGCCGGGGGTCACCCAACCCCAGCAATTCCGAGGGCAATCGGCGATCTAGCAATTCGGCAATCGGTGGCTAGACTTCAAAAAAAAATACAAATAGTTATTTTTTATTTTTTTAATTTAATAAAGGTCTTTTACAAATGCAAATTTTATCAAATGGTATTTTAGCCAAAGTTATTTTTCAATGTAAATTTTACCAAATGATATTTGTATTTCGGAAAATTCTATTTATTCTAAAGTATTTGTATTTTTACAAATACATTTTTCAAAAGATGAACTAAAAGGGCCATAAATGGTCCGCTGCACAGTCATCTTCATCTCTTGCCTTCATCTTGATTGTGTTATCTTGTCCGTCCAACAGAGTAAGCTCGTCTTGCTATGATGGGCATTGATCTGCCGGCAAGAGTCAAGGAAAACACTATAAATAGCAGGGACTGCAGAAATGGAGGCTAGGGGACGAGTGTTGCCAGTTGCCACACTGAGTAATCCCATCAATTATAATTGCTCTCTGTCCTTGCTCGGAAAAAAAAAAATTACTGTCTGTCAGGTATGTCTAATATAAATCTCTTTTTCCTCCAGCATTTTGCAGGAAAGTGACAAGCATATCCACCGACATATCCAACTCAGACAGACGAAAAAGAACATGTGCAATGATGACCGAGAGGGTCACTCTGGGCTTGTTGCTTTTTCCATAATATATTACGGAAATTTACATAAAATTCCTATATGTTGCTCGTTAGTTTGTTTCACGTGTAACTTCATAAAACAAAGCGCTTTGTATTATTTTTGAGAAAAATTATTTTTTTGAGAAAAATAATCAGTTTTATTTGTTTGGTGATATGCTAAAAAGCACATAAAATACTGTTTTAGTGAAGAAAAGCATTTGTGTTAAGAGACGGGTATATTTGGGAAGTTGTGTTTTTAGGGAAATGTAAATGTCATTGAGTTAAAAAGTTTTTTTCAAAATGCTAAGTTGTGTTTAAAAAATTGTATTGTAAAAGTTCATTGTGAAGTACTTTTGAGCAAAATAACATTTAGAGAAATTAATATTTGAAAGAGACTTCTTATTATTAAAAAAAAAAAAATAGAAGAGTTGGCCAGCTTAGGGCAGATAGTCATCGGCGAAGGGCAAGCGGTTTGGCGAAGGTCAGGTAGTCCAACGAGGTCGCGCGACCCTCGGATGAGGGTCACCACAACCCAGATCGCTATTTGGGTCACCACAACCACCGTGCGGAGTTCGTCATGACCCAAATCGCGATGTGGGTCGTTGTGACCTTCACGCGGAAGTCGCCATTACCAGATCGCGCGGCCCCGGCGACCTTCGCATGTAGGTCGTGGCGCAGAGGGTCGCACAACCATTCGGCTAGGGTCGCGCGACCCGATGCGCCATGACCTCCACGCGAAAGTCGCCAAGGTCATGCAATCTAGTCGCGATGACCTAGATCGCAATCTAGGTTTGCGGCAACCCTCGCTGGAGCGCGACCCTCACTAGACCGCCTGCCCTTCACCGGACCTCCTACCCTTTGCCGATGACCACATGCAAATGCTAGTCTTGCTCAACGGAGAGAAGGGAAGAAGATGAAGATGAATAGTCATCAAGGACAAAACGGGAAAAACAAAAGGTTAGCAAGGATAATTTCATAAGAATATTTTTTCACTGGCCCAAGGCCAACATGCCGAGAATGCCCAAGGTAGCCCCTAAGCTGCCTTGGGCTTTCAACCTTTTAAAGACTTGCATTTCAGAAATTGAGCTTAAAATTTTTTTGTCAAACATCCTTTATTTGGCCCAAGGAGTTTTGGACGACCAAGGGGCTTTGGGAAGGTAGATCCCAAACGCAACCTTATTATGCTTAGGAATATGATTACCCTATTCAAAACTTGGAATTCATTTTCTCAGTTTGTTTCGAGAAAAATGTGATATTTCTGCAAAATATTTTTCAAGAAATCATTTTTTAGGAAAATGTACTTATTTTTTTATGTTCGGTTGAAACATGAAAATGAAGTGAAATATATTTTCTGTTGTTTGGTTAGGAAAATCTTTGCCTCCATGCATTCTTTTTCAATATTTTTTATTATTTTATTTTTTAAAATCTATTTTTGAATTATTTTTTAAAATTGATTTTTTATTTATATTTATTTTCTTCTTTTTATCTTCTTCTTTTGGGCCAACGATTGGTTGAAGGCAAGCTCAAGCTCGAGGCTTGCCAATTGGCGAGCGGTGAGCTCAAGCCCTAGCTTGCCGCTCGCCTAGCTCACCGCCATTCAAATAAGCCTCGAGCCCTAGCTCGTTGCTCGCTAGCCTGTGGCCGGTTGCCAATGTTGTCGTGGCCAGCAACCGGCCAAGACAAATGTTAAAAAAAAAAAAATCAAAATCAAACTTTTTAAAAATGAAAAAAAAAAAAAGAAGAAGAAAGAAAGAAAGATGGAAAGATTAACATGGGCGGTGTAAGATAAGAGAAAGTGAGTGAGAAAAATATTTTCCTCATCTTAAAAAGTTGAAAACATTTTGTTCTATTTTAGAAGACTTTTTCGCCGATGGAAAATTTTTCCCGACCAATTCATTTTTCATTAAACGAACGTCGGAAAATCTAGAAAATATTTTCCTAAAAGTTTTTTTCCGTGAAATGAATGAAGTCTAAGTGTGTTTTCTTTTCCTATAAATATTTTTCCGTGGTAATGCTTAGGGACGCCCCTAATCTGGCGTCCTTCATCTACTCTATAACACTTACATTTTACACACAAAAATTTCCGTTGACCAACCATTTTTAATGAATCAAATATGTGAAAGACCAAAAATTAATTCACAAAATGCTTTTTAGTCAAATGAACAAACCCTACGTATTGCAAGATTTTCTTTTAGCCTATGACATATATTGACCGTCATAGTCTAGTTCAAAGTTCCCATAAGAAAATACATTTCTTGCTCTCTCTAAGTTTTAGCCAGCGAAGACCGACCATCACTTCCACCAAACTGATGGCAGCGATGCTCCGGCAGCCATCATCGGCTTCTCAGACAGCGGAAAGGGCGATGGCCACGGCGAAGCAAAAGGGAATAAGAATTCTTTGTGGGTGTCATAACACTCCTCCAAATCTGAGCGACTTTTGACCACAGCACAGCTCAAATATTGCAAGGAAACATAGGGGTCGGGCGAGACTCACCATGCCCCGACGAGATGAAACCACTGCCAAATCCTGGAGCCGAACCGCTTGTCCTTGTTGAGTTTCAGTTCTCCGATGATACGGCAAACATGGAGCGACTGCTTCGCGTCATCCGAGGCCTCATTACCATTTCTTGACCAAAAGAGACACCTAATGGTCAAGCGGTAGATGAGAAAGGTGAGTAGTATTAGGTAAGTGGCGCATGCATTAAAATGCATTTTGACAGGCAGATATTAGCACCCGCGTATCACTCAATCATGCAAATAAGAAAAAGTGGTAATTTTCACGTTTCAATCGACACATTCGTCGAACACAAACCAACCCCACCCCAAAAAAAAAAAAAAAAAAAAAAAAAACTTACACATTCCACCCCTTGTCTCCATGAATTCGAGAGCATATGGTACTGTCTAATGTTGTGTTGGTAGAGGTGACTGAAAACGAGAACAAGAATTCAAATAAAGGCAAAATGGAGGAATTGTGTTGTAGTGTTCTTAGATGCTGGTGAGAGAAATGAATGGAAAGCATCTTAGGACTTGATTATCCTTTTACATATTTACGTGTAGAAATTAATGAAGATATGAGTGGGAATGAGAATTATATATTTGTTAATGGTAAAAGCCACTAAAAATCCTAAATTATGCTCACTGTAACACATTTTTCCTAAACTTTATTTTTTGATGATAGGAAAAATCTCAAACTTATATTTGTGTGACAATTTGTTCGTCAATGGGACCATTAAAAGTTTCCCCACATTGGTGCCGGAAAGCAAACATTGTTAACATAGCACTCATGCGACTTAAATGAAATATAAACAACATTGTTTTGATTGAAAAATAATCTAACAGAACTTTGATTGAGGGTAAATGTGTCACATAGATATAAGTTTGTGATTTTTTCTGTCACAAGGAAAAATTTAGGATAAATGTGTTGCAATTGGCATAGTTTAGAGTTTTTTATGTCACCAAAAAAAAAATAATGATGGACATATCATAATTGGCATAATTTGAGGTGTTTTGTAACTCTTTTTCCATTTATTAACAACACAAACCCCAACAAGTTTTTTAGTATTTTGATGGATATGAAGGAACTAACAATTTAATATAATATCAATCATGTTAACCACTCGCAATCCCTCATAATCCATTCCTTTACTCTCTCACTGTCCAATAAAAACATCACTTTTGAAATATTATGTTCTCCTACTGAATCTCCCCTACCAAATGTTTTGTCTACCATGCAATTAAATTCTAAACATTTGAAAAAGTGCAATTAAGTTATAAACGTTAATCCTTCAATATTTTTCTTTAGCATGTGCAATGCACATGACCTTTAAGTAGTAAAAGTGTATTTTCATCTCATTTTTTGAAGAAAATCTCTCTTCTATCCTTAATTTCTACAAAAAGTGAAGAAATGGAGAAACAAGTTAATCAAAATATTAATATCGACATAAATAAATATGAGTAATATTACTAAAACACAAAAGCTGCTAAAATTAATGTATATATTAATAGAGCTAATAAGATATTTTCAGAAAAAAAAAGACTTGATTAACTCAATGGAAGAAAGGCCTCGACAACAAAAAGGTCAAATTGTAAAAACTGAACACTCATTGTTTACTTTTAATGGTTGCTTAATGCCAAAAAATGATTAATCAATAAAAAATATGTGAAAATTTCACCTTGGATTTCATTAAACATATTATTTTTTTGTAACTCCTTAATAATTTTATTAATCAATCATTTTTTTTACATTAATCAACCTTTAGAAATATGTAGTGAGTAACCGGTTTTTTTCATTTTCTCCTTTCGTCATGGAGGCATTTTCCCTATTTATATATTTCATGTTTATTATTTTCTTGAAAATGATTGTTTTATATATATATATATATATATATATATATATATATATATTTAAATGGCTGTTTTGTTTTCCAGCAAGGATCATCGACCCTTGTCCGCCGCTCCCACTTGCAATTTCTCTCTTTGATATATTTTCTTGCAAATTTCTTATTTGTCTTATTGTTTTATTTTATTAAAAAAAATAGCTGCTTTTTTTCCTGAAGGAAAAGTTATTCAAAAAGTACTAACCCTTTCAATTTTGTCAATTAAATCATAAACCTTTTATATTTTGCTTACTAAGTCCATCCAATCAATTTTGGCTGGAATTGGCTTATGCCTTATGTGACACAGTTGACACTAATGTGAAGAATTTTATAATATTTTAATAATTTTCAATTTTTTATTCTTCTTTTCTATTTTCCTTCTTTATTTTTTTTATAGAATTAATACCCTGAAAAACCGTAAACTAGTACACTTATGACAAATTTACCAAAAACTAATTTTTTGAACACTAAAAACCCAAAACCGGTACATCTTTGATAAATTTACCCCAAACTGATATACTTGTGACAAATTTATTCTCTGTTAGTTTTCATTAAATTTTACTATCAAATTATTAAGTTGAATGACACATGACAGTTGATTGGTGTACCAATTGAAATTTTATTCTCCGTTTGTTATAGTCTATAATTTTTGTGATTTTTTTGTAGTATTAATCTAATTTAACGGAGGGTATATTTATCACAAATGTACTAGTTTGGGGTTTTTGGCAATCGAATAAATTAGTTTTAAGTAAATTTGTCACAAATATACCAGTTTAGAGTTTTTTATGATCAGTTGGGACACATTTGTCACGAGTGTATCGGTTTGCGGTTTTCATGGTCTAAAAATTAGTTTAAGATAAATTTATCATAAGTGTACTAGTTTGGGGTTTTTAGGATATTAACCATTTTTTTTAATTGTGGCTAGTGAGGGTCATGGCCCTTTGCCGGCCTTGCCCATATTTGGCGAGGTCATTGTGACCTTGAGCGAGGTTGGGTGAGGGCATCATAACCCTTCCTAGAACCAGCAAGGCCACATTTAAAAAGAAAAAAGAAAAATAAAGAAAAATAAAAAAAATTAATTAAAAATTTCAAAAAAAGTTATTAAAATTATCTTTTAAAATTGAAAATATAATAAAATATATTATGAATAAAAAATTCAAATAAAAATAAAATATTCAAAATTTAAATAATTAATATTATTATTTTATGGGAAAATCTTAAATAAGGACCAAAAGTGCCTTCCTTTTTTCAAAAGAGGACTTGAAGTAGAGTTTGTCTCAAATAAAGACCCAAAGTGGTCATTTAGTCTCAAAGAAGGATCTCATTCGTCGGCCGGTGAACAGATGCATCTCCGATGCATATTCCGATGGCTTTATTAGGGGTATTTTTGTACAAAAAATTCTTTTTTAATTTTTGGTTGTCCTGTTCTTTTTTTTTTTTTTTTTTTGGGTCAATTGTTGCACTGTTAATCATCTTCTTCATCCCATGTTCGTCTTCTTCTCGACCAGATCAAGAACATTGGACTTGGGAAGAGCCGACAAGCACTGACAGTTGGTAAGGGTTGGCAAGGGCTAGACGCCCATCGTCGGCAGTGGGCAAGGGCTCAACCTGGCCGTGGGTGAGGACTTGCAATCCGACTCGGTGGCCTCAACCACAGTCGGCAAGGGCCGTTGAGCCCTCGATGGCTGCGGGCGAGGGCTTGCAAGCCCTCGCCGACCCTTATCAGTGGTTGGTGAGGTGGGCAAGCCTTTGCCGGCTGCGAGAGAGGGGCGACCTCCCCCACCTTCGCTTGTTGCTCCACCGACAATCTAATCTTCTGCCATGACCATGAATGGGACACCCACGTCACCTTCTTCGTCCCTTCCTCCCATCACCGCTCCTAGAGTGACAACTTCTCCGGCTATCCATTTTGCCCTTGAGCACCTCCTTGTAGGGCCTCGATTTGGATAGCCCCCCTCCCCCACGGCCAACGAGGGCTCAATGGCCCTCGCCCGCTATCGGCAATGGGTGTCGAGCCCTCCTTGGCCCCAAGCGAGGCCAATCCTCGCCAGATCTGGTGAGGTCAGCCTGCAAGCCCTCGCTCGCTCCTAGTGATGGGTGTCGAGCCCTCGCCGGCCCTTACCAACGGTTGGTGCTCGCCAACCTTTCCCCAAGTTTGGTGTTCTTGATCTAAGCAAGAAAAAGATGAACAAGAGACGAAGAAGACGATGAACAAGACAACCAAAAATGGAAAAATAAAAATAAAAATAAAAGGATGAAAATGCCCTTATCAGGCCACCGGAATATGCATCGGAAATGCATATATTCATCGGCTGGCAAGTGAGATCATTCTTTGAGACTAAATGACCACTTTAGGTCCTTATTTGAGACAAACTTCACTTTAGATCCTCTTTTGAGAATAAGATAGCACTTTGGGTCCCTACTTGAGATTTTCCTTTATTTTATTGATATAAATTATTTACATCTTTCATTAATGGAATTTTTTTTTTTTTTATGTAGTGAGTAATAGCTCTAGTTATTCACTATTCCTTTGTATTACCGTGGCTGCTAGCACAGAGTTAGCCTATCCTTATTCCCAAAAACCGTCATTGTTTCCCACGTAGGATGATTGGCATTTACGTTAGTGATTTATGGCTAAAAGATGGCTTAATTGGTAAAACATAAAAATATTTATGGCTCAATTGACAAAATTGAAAAGTTTAAAACTGAATAAATAAAAGTGTAATAAATTTTAAATTTTGTGGATAATTTTCCCATTTTCCCTATAATCACTGACATTTATCTACCTTCACCACTATGAGACCCCCTATAATTCCAAACTCTAATCTTTTCTTCCTAAGGAGGAAATAGGGGGTGACATTGTGGGGTCTCTCGCCCTAGGATGGATCTCCCGCTTGTTTCTTCCCTATAAGCCTTTTAAGGATCTACTTGGGTCCTATAATAGATTTTATATTTTGTGGATAATTTGCCCATTTTCCCAAGGATCACCAACCCTTGTCAACCATTCTTTTAGGGCACGTTTGGTAACGATTCTATTCCCGGAAACATATTCTGATAAGAAATGATTCTTTTTTATTCTGTTACGGGAAATAAATTCTAAGCATTTTAAGCCGTTTGGTAACTGTCCAAAATTTCTGATTCTGGAATAGAATTGCGTTTGGTACCGTGCTCATTGATTCTCTTCCAAATCAATTTCTTTTAATTTTTAAATAATTTTTTTCACTTGTTTACTCTTTTTTTTTTTTTTCCTTTTTCTCTTGTTCTTGTTCTTGTTCTTCTTCTTGTGGCCGGTCGTTGGACGAGGACTAGCCGACCACACGAGGGCCGCCCCTCACCGGAGCGTTGCCGCCCTTGGTGAGGCCGGCCTTGTCGGTGGCTAGGCTGGCCTTGCCGGGGTTGGGTGAGGCCCGCCTGGCCACTGGTGGGGCTAGGCAAGCCTCATCAAGGCTAGGCGAGGCCCACTGGCCACCGATGGGGCTGGGCGTCGCGAGGCTTGCCTAGCCCCGACGAGGTTCGGCCTCGCCAGTGGCTGGGCGGACCTTGCCCTAGCCTAGCGAGCCTCCAACGAGCTCGCTGGACCGGCGGTGGCGGACAGCCACGGGAGGCGGCGGGCGGCGGCGTGCCGGATGGCGGTCGCAGGATGGCGGTCAATGAAAAGAAGAAAAGAGAAGAAGAAGAGAAGAAATTGATTTTGATTCTTAAATTTGTTCCAAGAACAATAATCAACTTTATTTTTTTTTTAATTCTTGATTCTACTCAAAATCTGTTCCTAGGAACAAAAGTTTTACCAAACGCGATTCTGTTCCAAAACTACTATCGGAAACAAAAAATTAGAATCGAGTACTATTTGGCACGTTGCAAAACAGCCCCTTAGCTACCATTCTCTCTCTTTGATTTTTTTTTTGTTCTTGTTAGCCTTATTGTTTAAATTTTTTAAAGAATTTTCCGAAGATAACCAACCCTTGCCGGCCGCTCCATTTGTCATTTTCTCTCTTTGATTTCTTTATTTTATCATCATCATCATCATCATCATCATCATCATTATTATTTCTTTTTGGCCTTATTGTTTTAATATTAAGGTTAATAACACGAAAATCCCCAAACTAGTATACCTATGATAAATTTACCCAAAAATAATTTTTTTCCATAAAAAACTCTAAACGGGTACACCTATAACAATTTTATCTCAACTGACCATAAAAAATCTAAAATTGGTATAATTGTAATAAGTAAACCCAAATCTAACTTTTTGATCGCCGAAAACTCCAAATTAGTCATTTGTGACAAATATATCCTCCATTAAATCGGATCAATATCATAAAAAATCACAAAATCGATACAAGTGCGACAAACGAAGAGTAAAATCTCAAATTGATATAATAGTCGATTGTCACATATTATCCAATTTAGCAATTTGACGATATTAATCGAAACTAACAGAGGGTAAATTTATTACAAGTGTAGTTTGTCAAATGTGTACCAGTTTGGGATTTTTAGTTGTCAAAAAATTAGTTTGTGTTAAATTTGTCATAGGTATACTAGTTTGGGTTTTTCATGATATTAACCCTTAACTTTTTTTCAAAAAAAAAAAAGTATATGGCTATTTTGTTTTCTCAAGGATCACCAAACCTCGTCAGCCGCTTCCATTTGCCATTCTCTTACCTGCCATTCTCTCTCCTTGATTTCTTTTTTCTTTCTTAATTTATTTTTTATATTTAAAAAAATGGGTTAATACCACAAAGAACTCCAAGTTGGTAGATCTGTAACACATTTATCTTAAATAAATTGTGACAAATATACAATCTATAGTTTCCATTAAATGTTATTATCAAATTCTTGAGTTTGATAACATGTGACAAGCTAGTTTATGGTATTAATCCAATTTAATGGTCGGTATATTTATCACAAATTCATTACTTTGAGGTTTTTTGGTAGTCAAAAAATTAATTTAGGATAAATTTGTTACAAGTGTACTAATTTGGAGTTTTTATGATATTCATCCTTAAAAAAATTAGTTTTTCTTTCTCGGTGATCACCAACCCTTGTCAACCTTTGCCATTTTTGCCATTCTCTCACTTTGATTTCTTTTATTAATTTATTTTTTGGCCTTATTATATCATTTTATTTTTTTAAAAAAATAAATATCTGTTTTGTTTTCCTAAGATCACCAAACCTTCTTAGTTCCAACCATTTGCCATTCTCTCACTTGCCATTTTCTCTCTTTGATTTCTTTTTATTTTAAAACTTCCCGTCTTTATTGTTTTTATGGTTATTATCATAAAAAAAAATCTAAAACTATTATATATGTGACGAATTTATCCGTATTTGGTATGGTTCCATTTTTTATAGGTCACATTGATTATTTTTTTGGTCATATATGTGTCACAAGATTTTATTTTATTTTGGTCAAAGAAATATTCCTTTCATTACTACGTAGGAAAAGTACCAGAACATTGTCCCAAGTCAAAACATAATAAAGATAAGAGATAATGGGGGAGGTTTAGACAATCAATTTGTTGTTACAAGCTATCGTTTTGAAGCACTTTTAAAGAAGTTGATTGGACATTTTGATTTCTAGAAGCTTCCGTGTTGCAATGGACTTAACCCAAAATATTTGGTATGGTTCCATTTTTTATAGGGATTATTTTTTGGTCATATATGTGTCACCCCGACATGTGTCGAATATGTCAAAACATAATAAAGATAGACATGCTTGGACACGCTTCGACATGTGTCAAATATGCTCAGACATGCTTGGGTCAACACGTGTTAGAAAATCCAACACGTGGTCAACTTCTTCTGACACGCTTCCGACATGCGTGTTGGAATTTCGAGAGGCATGGTGGTTTCTCAGGCGGGTCTGCAAGTGCAAAGGGAGAGAGAATTGTTGAAGAAGGCGACAGAGTGTGGAGGCGAGGGCGAGGGAGTAGAGGTGAGACTGCGAGCGATGGTGAAGTCGCGACTGCAAGGAGGGCTAGAGAATCGTTGAAGAAGGTGACAAAGTGTGGAGGCAAGGTTGCGGCGGCTTGCGATTGAGAGAGAGTATAGATCAAGAGGAAAGAGGATCATATGAGGAGGATGAAGAGGAGGTTGTGGCTGGCGATTTGGGTTTGAGTTTCCTCCTCTTTCAGTTCTAGCAAGAAGAATAAGAGTAGACAAACAAATTAAAAATTGGGACTCTGATTGAATGGACTTGGTGTGGGTGGAGGATGACTCCACTTTTCAAGAAATGAAGCGACAGATGATAGAGGGAAAGAAACGAGAGAGAGGGTGGGGGAGTGGGGTTGGGGAGGTGTGCGGGGCTTTTTTTTTTTTTTTTTTGGTAAGTGGCCTACACTATTGGTAAGATGACACCCTACCTCTTACAACATTTCGAATCCTAGCTATTGCGACCTTGGGGCTTTCTTTCTTTTTTGTCAGAAAAATAAATAAATGAGGCTAAAAAGTAATTTTGAAAAATAAAAGCATTAAATATTAAATAATGATAAAATTTGATTATTATAGAAAATCGTAGATTTATTTAAATAAGTTGATTCTAATCTTTTGTTAGTCATTAGTTTCATAATTTTTGTTAAAATTAGAAACATGTCCCCAAATATGGATACGCATTAACTATGAATATATTTTTCGAATTTTCTATGAATAGATTTATTAATATTATTAATGTAAATTAATTGTAAGCTTTTTTATTATTTATTTATTTGTAAATTTGAATTAAATTAA
The DNA here is from genome assembly GCA_014182405.2 of Eucalyptus sideroxylon. NCBI lineage: Eukaryota > Viridiplantae > Streptophyta > Magnoliopsida > Myrtales > Myrtaceae > Eucalyptus > Eucalyptus sideroxylon. Next base: position 1,389,497 of record CM024552.2, read on the forward strand.
TTAAAAATAAAAATATTTATTTAATATATAACGTGTCTCAACGTATCAGAATTTTCTATTTTTAAAAAATGACGTGTTGATGTGTTGTGTCATGTCGTGTTGTGTGTCCGTGTTGTGTTAGTTCTACTTACGTTGCAAGGGAATCGTTTCGGTAGGCCTTTGCAATCCCGCGGTCCGATTCGTTTCTCGCGAACAAATGGCTACAAACACCCCAGCTAAAGAGCCCAGCAATTGTTGACAGTCCACCACTACCGATTGGACAGCCCATGGGACTTCAGCCCGGTCCAAGATAGCGTTTCCTGCCGTCAAATTGTCAGCCACAAGCTGAAACTGAACTAGTGTACTCGTTTGATTCTGTTCACTGAACTGAAGAGCTCCTGTCCGCGTCTTCTCCACGAAGAACAGACCTTCCCTCAAAGCTAGGGTTTCCTCGACGAGGCCGGACGGAGCAAGGACTTTCTTGACGAAGCCACCCACGAGACGCCCGCAATGGTCTTTGCATAATCCGGCAACAGCTCCCTGTTTTGAGTCGCTACACCAAGATCCATCCACATTTAATTTCAGCGAGCCTGTAGGCGGTGGAGTCCACTCTTCCTTTGGCAAACCTCCCATTTCATTTCTTTGCTGTTTAGCATTACTGGGATTCCACTTTCTATAGAGTTCTAGATCACTACTTGCTTCGTCCACAATTTTGTATGGCTTTAGTTTGCTGGTTCGAAAGACCCATGCATTTCTTTCTTTCCAGATCAGCCATAATATACCAGCGAGAAGTGCGTTTGAGTTCAACTCATCCTGGGGAGACAGGTTCTCCGAGATCCATTTATCCATTCTTGCGATTTTTTCGACAGCCGTATTCAACTTGATGCGGGGGTCTGACCATATCCGTTGTGTCCACGCACATAAGAGGAGGAGATGCTGGAGGGTTTCTGGGGCTTCGTGACATATTAGGCAAAGTGGATCAGGTACCATTTTTCTCTAGTAAAGATTTTCTCTTGTTGGCAGCGCATTAGTTTATACACTCCATAGGGAAAACCGAACCTTTGGGTAGTGCTGGGTTTGCCAAATTGTAGTCCATAAAGATCGAGGATGCTGACATGATGATGACGCTTGCTTGGCATTAAGCATTTTGTCCTGAGAACGCATTTTGTTAAAAAGCTCCTAAAATTCTTTTTACAAAGTCAGAGTCAACAAGGTGTTTCCTTTTCGTCGTTGGAAAGTGGTTCTGAATCTGGGAACTTGACCTTCGACATGGTGTTTCACTCGTTCCAATCAATAACAAAGCTTGTCCTACTCCCACACGCATGGCAGTGTAAGAAGATGGAATCAAGGACTGTGATGCTTTCGTCGCTTCAGAATACTGCTTGGGAATGTGATGACTCTCGGGCCGGTCACGATGCTGCTGCTTCTCTGAAGAGGCGGAGGACTACTCCGGTGAGATTCTTTGACTTTGCGTCTTGATTCTGTACTGACCCTTGTGTTTCTCTTTTCTTATAATTCCTTTGGCTGGGAAATTTGCATTATCAATGGTTACAGCATATCAGTGTTAGATTAAATTAGCAAGCAGCATATGCAGAGTATGGATACATTTCGATTTCCAAGTTTGAATATTTCTTTTCTAACTACAGTGGACGTAGTAGACATTTTACGCTGGATGTGATAAACTCAATTTATTTACTTGACAGGAATTGCCCGTTTCGTCCTTGACACCAGGCTCTGACTTGGCTAGAAACAACTTTGATGTGTTCTTGAGTTTTAGAGGGCCGGATACTCGCAAGGGTTTTACAGATTTCCTCTACAAAAGCTTGACAGATGCTGGGATACGTGTCTTTCGAGACGATGATGAGCTGCCTGTGGGAGAAGGGATCACGCCCGCACTGATTGAAGCGATCAAACAGTCGAAGGTTTTGATTCCTATCATCTCCAGGGATTATGCTTCCAGCAGAAGCTGCCTCATGGAGTTGGTCCAAATATTAGAGTGCAAGCAAACGATGAGTCGAGAAACCATTCCCATTTTCTATGAGATTGAGCTCTCGGATTTGAAAGACCAGAGGAATTCTTTTGAGAAGAGCTTTCTCGAACACGAGATGAAGGGAGTCGATAGTGAGACCATTAAGAAGTGGAAGCTGGCTCTCAAAGAGATTGGAAGGTTAAGGGGATTTGAAACGACTAAAATACATAACGGGTAATCCAATTCAATATTCAAATTGATTTACAAAATTGATGAATCAGATCGTGAACCAGTCATGCTATATATGAGATTATTCATTTTCAAGTTTTCCTGTTTAGCAACTCCACTTAACCATTTGGCTTTAAGACCAAGTTAGACCATATGCATGCAGGATCTTTGGAAGTGCATTTAAATACCTCCTTTGTTCTTGCCTCATGGTGCATTGCTCCTTGTCCAACTCTGCTCATTCTCCTTTGCTATGTTGTGTGTTATTCTGATTCACTTTCTTCATCATGTCTCCATAATTTGATTTCTGTAGGCATCATTCCATGCTCATAGACGAACTCATCCCAATTGTTCTGCAAATGCTGAAGAAGGGTCGACTAACTGTGACAAATCATTTAGTTGGAGTTGACCATCACGTGCAAGAGATTATGAGAAAGCTCGGCATTGTGCATCGTGATGGGCAAGTAATTGAAATATGTGGGAGCGATGTTAGAGTCCTTGGAATATATGGTATTGGCGGGGTTGGCAAGACTACTCTTGCAAAAGTTGTTTACAATAAACTCTTTGATCGTTTTCAATGTTATAGTTATCTTAAGGAAATTAGAGAATTATATCAACATGATAGGACCTTGTCCTTGCAAAATCAGTTAATCTCAGACCTTCGGAAAGGATGTGTAAGGTTCAGATGTTCTGATGATGCCAGGGTAGTTCTTGCTGAACAATTTCGCAATAAGCAGGTGCTCATTCTCCTTGATGATGTGGATGATTTTGACCAACTCGATGCGGTTGTTGGGGAGCTTAGTTGGTTTGGTCCAGGAAGCAGGATTATTGTGACTTCTAGAACGAGGGACAGTTTTTTGAAGTTCAAAGAGGCTGAGACCTTTAAGGTTGAACCAATGGAAGAAGATAAAGCTCTTCAATTGTTTTCAAAGCGGGCTTTTGGAAGGGATTCTCCCATCAAGGGCTTTGAAAATCTTTCCAGGGACATCGTATCAGCTAGTGGGCAACTTCCTTTAGCACTTGAGGTGATAGGTTCGCGTTTGTTTCGAAAATCGGAGGGTACATGGAAAGATATGTTGCAGAAATTAAAGGACGCTCCTCATGAGAAAGTCGAACCTGTGTTGAAGATAAGTTACGATGCTTTAGAAAAAACTGCCAAGGAAATATTTCTAGATATAGCATGTTTTCTTATTGGAAAGGATGAGAGAGTTGCTTTTTACATGTGGGAAGACTGTAAACTTTATCCTACTAGTGGGATGAAGATCTCCTTGTAATGTCTTTGGTCAAAATTGGAGAAAACAAGGAGCTATTAATGCACGATCTACTGCGAACTCTAGGCAGAAAAATTGTGTTAGATGAACATTCTATTCCTGGTAATCGAAGTAGGTTGTGGGTGCACAGTGAAGCCCTATCCACTCTACGGAAGAAGGAGGTAAACCTGAAAGCCAGCACTACTTTCTTTTCTACCTGTAGTTAATTTTTTTTGTAATTTACCCGATTCCCTTCTAAATTTCAATTTGTAGAATTGGAGAAAATACAAGCAATTCTATAACAAAGTGCAAATTCCTATTCATTACCTTTATGTTCAAACTGGCAGGGTACTCCAAATGTTCAAGGCCTTGCTCTCACCTTGACAATGGATCTGATGACTGTTTCACATCTGATGAATATGGCCCGCTATTGAACTTAAGGTTCCTTAAGTTGGATCGAGCCAATATGAGTGGAAATTTTGCTAGTCTTCTTTTAAAATTAAGATGGCTTGATTGGCGAGGGTGCCGTAAGAGCTCTGAGCCTCTTATTTTGTGTCTAGAGAACTTGGTCATTCTTGATCTCTCCTGGAGCGCAGTGGCAGATGACTGGGAAGGTTGGACACAAGTAATGGAGGTACAAGACCCGTTCCTTTTTCGACTTTTTGTGAACACTAGCTAATTGATACTGAACTGTTTCTGTCTCTGTTACACAGAAGGCAAACAAATTGAAAGTTTTGGAGCTAACTGGTTGCAGTCAATTATGTAAAACGCCATGCTTCCCACCTGGTAGCAAATTAGAAAGACTGATTCTTGAACGATGTTCTCATTTGTCACTTATTGACAAATCCATTGGTAATTTGAAATGTTTGAAGTCTTTGAACATCAAGTCCACTCCTATTGCGCTGCTGCCGGAAGAGATGGGTTCCTTGGATGATTTGGAAGAGCTTCTGATTGATGAAACTCCCATATGTCACCTTCGTTTCTTACGAGGTTCTATGCAGCACCTTAAAACTCTTAGTGCATCAGGCTGCAAAAATATGGCTGAAATATCCGAGTCTATTGGTTGTTTAAGGTCCCTGTCATATCTTGCATTGGATAAAGCTATTATCACAGGAGTCCCAAATTCTGTTAAGTTGTTGGAGGCACTTGTGGAGCTGTCTTTAAGAGACTGTCAGCGGATTACTGCACTTCTGGACTCCATTGGGATGCTTACGTCACTACGGAAAATGGATCTGTCAAACACCAGAATTCAGGTATTGCCAGAATCGATAAAAAATTTGGGCAGACTTGAGGTGCTAAGAATGAAGAATACTCATGTAAGAAAATTTCCTAAAGATATTGCAAATCTAGAGAAGTTGGAAGTCATAACATTTTCTGGCTGCCCTTTGAGTGGGAAAATTCCATGTGATATTTCGGGGTTGTCATCTTTGAGAATCTTGAAGTTATCATTTACCTTGATTTTTAGCCTACCTGAGAGCATTTGTCAGCTTTCTCATCTCCAGACCCTCCACTTGCTCCAATGTGACGAACTTCAGACTCTACCAAGATTACCATCTAGTTTAGTGAGTTTGCGCTGGGGAACCAAAAATATGAGGATAGTTCAGGGTCTTTTGTATTTGAGAGATTTGAAAGTTTTGGAATTGGTTAATGATCCCGATGAAGAGGAGATATCTTCCTCTGAACTGTCCCAAACTGAAAGCTTTGCCTGGATATCAAATTTATCCAACTTAGAAACCCTAACACTGTGCCTTCCCAATGTTACTAGGCTACCAGAAGATTTTACTGCTCTTACTCAACTTAGAAAACTTGATTTGTCCTGCATAAACCTGCTAGACCTCCCACAACTTCCCTCAAGCTTATCAAAACTGCTTATCAAGAATTGCCAGATCCAGGGGATGGATTTCTCTAATCTGGAAACTCTGTCCGAGTTGGAGCTCTGTGACTGCAATGCATGGAAAATTCTTGGTCTTGGGAATCTAAGGCTCCTGCAAGTGTTAAAGATATCTCGCTGCAACATTAAGGACCTTGATGGTCTCGAACAAGCATCACAATTGAGAAGGTTTTCTATGTCTGAATGCTATTCTCTTAACAGATTGCCAGACCTATTAAAGTGCAAAAGCTTGGAAATTAAGGAAATAGACTTTTGCAACATTCAGGATCAGCCCTGTGAGAGGCACTATAAAAATTGCTGCTTGAGGCACTGTAATTGTCCCTAGATGTATCAATGTGGTGGTTGACGCATGTAGCGATCTTAACAGTGAGCTGCAAGGATGCTCTTTATTTCCAATTGAGAGAAGGTGGAGTTTATTTCTTTCTTCTAGGTGAGTAATGCACTTTTCTCTTTATCTACAATTGGTAGACATTATTCTCAACAGAGTGTCTCTCCAAGGTGAATATTTCCATTTTTTTCTTCTTTTTTCCCTGTTTTCTGACTGCAACATTTCTCTTTCCCATTGTCATACTCTACTTAATCTGTGCTTCTGGGTAACGAATTCAAGAAATAATCATCACATGGACTGCGAAAATGTGGTTGGTATTGAAGTATCTGGCTTTATGCACTATATGATTCCTCATTGACCTATAAACCATCAGCATGAATCAACTCTAGCAGTTCTTCTGTAGAAAGCTAAAAGTATTTGCAAAAAAACAGAGATCTGCCAGTTGATGAATTCACCAGCAAGACTGTGTAAACTTTCGAGCCATAGGAATTTGCATGCTGGTACTTCTATTTGTTTCTGGCTCCAAACGTTCTAGCAGAACCCAATGCTCCAAATTTCAGGGATGTGCACAGACATGTCAAGCCTGATGGGACATGGAGTAATTTTGAGAACATCAATTGCCTGAAGTGAACTTTTCCTATTTCATGCAAACTATGCCTGTGTTCTAGCAAAGTTTGAAAATCAAAGTTTATTTTGGGATGTATATATTGAATCAATCATGTGAGAGAGTAGGCTCATATAAATTGTCTAAGTTTGTTGTTTTGATGTTTCATTGAAAGTACTGGGTTTTGAAAATTGGTCATCAATGAGGATTTCTTTTAGAAATAAATTTTTTCCATAATATAATTAGACACATCCGCTGTGTCTAATATGAACCGTAAGAGGAAAAATGAAAAGCTAATTAGTAATTGAAAGACGGTTTGCTTTGTAAGCAACACAACATATTGTGATGTTAAGTTGACATTTGGAAAAGTCCCTGTTTATGTATTTTGTACAAACACCTCATTGCATGATATAGTATCCTGTTTGCATGAAGATTTCCATAAACTAAAAGCGAAAGCATGCATGTGAAACGTAAATACACAAGTAATTTTTCTGCCATCTTGAAATTTTTCATATGCCAACATGCTTCTTGTGCCAAACCAATTGCCCATGATTGAATGAGCCATTACATGCTATTTGTGTCATATCCATCAGTCGGTACTTTGACTGATGGTACTTCAATCAATGAGGCTCTTACTTCAACATATTTAGATTGCTAGGTGTCCGTTTGCTGAGATAGGTGGTAGCTCATGTTCCTAATAAATAATGATTTGATGATTTAGAATCAATATCTCTTCAGATCACTTCAGGATTGGATTTGGGAAGAGAGTTCCGCTTTGTAATTCTTCAGGACAATGTGGGAGTTACAAGATCAAGGGCGCTGGTGGACATAAGGGCCTTCGACAGCACAAAAGTGCCCGTTCTTCAACCTTGAAAAGTAAGCGCACCGCACCTTGCGGCCTCAATTGTGATTTCTGCGAGTGTTATTCCAAGTTCTGTTAGATCTTGTTCTTCTTGATGCTGTGTAACAAGTTCTTTTTAGTCGATGGAAGAAAGGCCCGTCCGTCATTCTGTTCATCTAGGACATGTGTGAAGTGCAGATTTTCATCTAGGACATGGGTGAAGTGCAGATTTTGTTTTTCTCCTTGTTGTATAATACTGCTGTACATTATCTTCTATATTTCTTGACCCGGCCCTCTTTGTTAGTCTGTTGTCATTCATCACTCTTCTGTATCTTGCTGCAAAGCGAAGACCATAAATTACGATTTCAGAAGGTTTATGGTACGATTGAGGAAGCATGATGAATAACTGGTTATAGGGATATACTTGAGTTGAATGGACTAAACACTTAGTTATGTAGTCGCAGGATGTTTCAAGCAGTTTGTTATTGAGTTCATATTGATTTGGCAGATTCCGAATATTCCGTTTGCCAAAAATGGAATGCTGCTTTGTTGAAAATAAATATGTAATGTCGGTGGCAGATTTGAAATATCGATGGTAAGTAAAAAATGATCTATAAATTGTCAGTCTGGACAACTATTTGCAAATTACTAATGAAATAACAATTTTAGCATCCACAAATCCAATAGTAGATTACTATTATTTGTCAGTTTGGTCGATATGTAAGTTTGGTAATAAATTCGAAATATTGATGGTGAGTTACCATCGATAAACCTAATAGTATATACTTTTAGATTTTATGAGTAGGCATTTAACTATTTGTTAGTTACCAATGATATAACAATTTTATTATTGACAAGCCCAATAGTAAATTATCGGCTTCCACTGTGACTTAGTTTCGAGTAGTGAATGGATAACATAGTTGGTAAGTTATTAGGTCATTGACAATCATAAATAGCTAACGCTTTTGGTAAGTTCCATGAATATATTTGATAAATAGGTAGCAGGTTGCAAGATTGTTCCATCGTTATGTAGAATTTACAAATAATGTTATAAATATATTACGGAATAGAACACTGTCGAAGGACTTTTTCAAGAACATTGATAAAATTTGAGTGCATCACATGGCATGATAAAATCTGGCAATCTTGGGATTGACTCTGAGGTGTTTGATTAAAGTTAATGCATGTTCTCTCTACTTTTGTGATTTACTTTATTTAATCATGGAGTTGGTCTTGTTGGATGAGCATATTTCTCATCTTCAAGATGCTGAAGACTTTCCTTCAATTTAGTTATATTTTTTTGGGGCTTTTAAATTGAATTATTTTCACTGACAACATAGAAGGAAGCAGTAAATAAGAAAAGTTATCGTAAATAATTGTCTTGATCCATGATTTAGCTCTGAATGTGACTTATTTTTACCACTAAAATCTTGATAACCTTACTATTTTTCTGAAGGTCCTAAGTGTCCCGAATACTTGTTAAGTATATTTTATTTTATGATTCAATTTTCAAGTACTGATTGTGCATAATACCAAAAGAAAAACCATTTTATTGAAAATTGTAAAGTAACATATTAAACATATTATAAGATGGTCAACTCAGTCTTAATCTTTTGGTTAAGTTAGTTCTAAATCTTTTGACAATTTGTCAATTTAGTTTTTTCGATCAATTTTGGCTGAAAATTAATATAAATGCTTGCTGTCCTGGTGTTGACGACTAGTAATGACATGAATAATTTTTTGTAATCTTTTAAAAAGTTCAATATTTTTTCCTTTTTCTTCCTTTTATTTTTCACTATTTTTCTTTCGGGCCAGCCACCCCACCTTGCCAAATTTATGCATGGGGAGGGCCCCAACGGCCTTCTCCTCACTTGATCTGTGCGAAGCGAGGGCTATTGCAACCCTCGTTGGCTTGCGCAAACTTGGTGCGGGCTACGACAACCCTTGCCTTGTCAGCGATCGCTAAGGCCTCATCGACTTATCGGGAAAGGAAAGAAGAACAGTAAAAAAGAAAGAAAATAAAGAAAATATTAAGATTAAGAATTATATAAAAAATTCACAAATAGGCTCACCTAGTGTCTTATGTCATTGATTTTCTAGTCAAAATTGGTTAGAAGACTAAGTTAGTAAACTGTCAAAAGGTTAGAATTAAATTGGTTAAATTGAAAGAAATTGGTCATTGTATAATAAGTTTATGACTTTTTGAACAATTATTCTAACTACTTAACAAGTGCCTATTAGCATTATCTTCTTTCTAATGATGTTGAGCAATGTCACGCGACCAATGAGGATTGGGGTGGACAAGATAGAAATTTTGGATTACCAAGGATGCCGAAACTTGGGTTAAGCGAGAAAACAAAGGTATTTTAACTACAATTTCACTGATTTAAGCAATTGCTAAAAACATCGACCATTGATGGCAGGAAAGCGATGGCCCTCAGCAACTCTCTTGAAACGAGAACAATGTCCACAACCAACTTACATATTCAAGTGAATTTTTTTAAAAAATATTTACAACTATTTATTGGTTCATTATTGAGGCGGGTCAAAAACAATTAACGAAAAATACCAAAAGCATGTCTCACCTTTCACCCAATTATCCCTTACATTTTTCTACTTATGAAATACAAACCCAATTACGATTTTGTACACTCACATCAATTATCTTTGTATTCTTATTCACGAAAATATCTTCTTTATTTTTTCAAAATTTCCCCTTTACTAATCACAAATTTTCACATACAATTGAAAATGTTCAAAATCAATTAAAAACCAAATCACAAAAACTCAAAGCAATAAGCTAAAATGAGTTTGCAGAGAGGAAAATTTGTCCTGTTAAATATGAAGGTATGCTTAGACATATGCAAATAGTATTTGTGAATATGAAGGTATATAAATGGTTATTGATCCAAAGTGAAGTATGTTTTGTATTCTTTTAAAATATTGAAAATCATAAAGCAATAATTGCGACTAGAAATTTTGAAAAATTCCTAGGGGACCTAAATTGAATTTATGGCATAGCAATGGTGTGTTTGGTAACATTTTTTTATTCCGATAATAATTTTTATTTTGAAAAAATATTTATTTCTCTATTCCCTAGACGAGTTCCTAAGTAGAACTTGTTTGGTATAACCCTAAAATTTCTATTATTGGAACAAGAAAAGAACATAAAAATGTTGGGTATGACCCTCAATTTTTTTTTTTTTTTGTAACATAGATTTTTTTTTAGTTTTTAATAATTTTCTTATTTTTTATTTTATTATTTTTCACTTTTTCCTCCTCTAGCCAGTCAATGAATCTTGATGAGGGCCAGCAATAGCCAAAGACGAGGGTTGCGGAGCCTCGCCCAACCACCGCAAGGTCCCTTGCAATGGTTAGCCGATGTCAAGCCTTGCCCAGCCATGGCAAGGCTTGACCTTGCCCAACCACCGAGAAGTCGGCTTCGTCTAGCGTTAATACCTAAATTTTTGGTGATTCATTTAATCGTTCATTAATTATATAGAACATTATGGATTAATTTTTAGGCCCTAGCAAATATAATTTTCAATAAATTGCATCACATATAGAAATTAGGAACATTTGCATAGCTAATATTAATTATTAATGATTTTTGAAAAAGATCATTATTATAATTTTTTTTTAAAAATTTCGAAAGTGGAATAGGGCCGGGCCAGGGCTGGGCCCGCCCGGACCCTTCTTCTTTTTCATATTTTCTTTTCCCCTGCGTGGCCCATCTCTTCATTATCTTTTCCCGGCCCAACCCACTTCTTCTTCTCTTCTCTTCCCCTTGGCTTTGGACGCTGGCTTCCCGTCAAAGAAGGAGGGACGAAGGACGGCGTACGACGAGGATGAACGGCGAAGGGAATGTCGCGGTACGATCGGTCTGGGCAGGCTGGCGGCACAGTTGGCGTCGGAACTTAAAAGGGAGAGAGTAACGTTGGCTGGGGGTTTCTTTCGGCTGAAAACCAAAGCGGAGAGATAGACCGAGAGAGCTTGACACCGAGAGGGAGAGGTCCCAGCGACTGAGCGAGAGCGGTAGAGCTTCAGCCGACGTCTCGGCTGCGCACGAACTCCGGCGGCGACTCCTTCCGTTCGACATCCTCAGGCCGAGCCGGTAAGCCGCCCTTCTTCCTCCCCTGTTTTGGGCACGACTCCTGGAGCTCGCGGACGACAGGCTCCCGCTGACTGCGGCCCCAGTCCATTCCTCCTTTTTTTCTTACGTGTTTCATTGTCTGTTTGGTGAGAGTCTTGGCTAGGGTTCGGGTCCTAGTTGAGCCGGAAACCTCATGATTCGTGAGGCCCCTCACCCGTTCGACGAAATGCTTAAGTGAGATATAGTTTTCGTCCTCCCGTTTTTGGCCGAAATCGAGTCGTCCGTGCCCGTCGTGTTCTATTGGGATGTTGCAGTGGTGTTGGGCGACCTTGGGCGTCGGCCGTGTAGTTTTTCGCCACGTTCCCATCGTCGCCTTAGTTTGTTTGGTGTTTGGCTGTGACGTGGCTCTCGGCTGGCGGTGGGGAGGTCGGCCGACGAGTGGCGTTTGGAGTGGACGACGCCGGTTGGTTGCTCGACGGTGTGAGTGCCGGCGATAACATATTCGAGAGAGATGGGGACGCTTCGGATGGTGGTGGTTCGGGGAGGAGGGCTTCAGGAGAAGAAGCGTAAGGCGTGGAGAAGAAGGGGAGAAAAAAGGAAATAACGAATAAGAAAAAAAGGGAAAGTGAAAAAAAAAAAAAAAAAAAATATTTAAGGAAAAAAAAAGAAGAAGAAGATTGGGCTACGGGCTCTAGTTTTGGGCCGGTCGATGGAAATAAGAAACGTGGGCTGTCAGGGACCGAGCTGGGCCGAGAGTCGTATAATGGAAATGGGCTGGAGGCCGAGCGGGCCTTTCTCTTTCTAATTTTTTATGGGCCATTTGGGGTTAATTCAGAGTGGGCCTTAGCGAGACCCGGTTTTTAATCCGACCCGGACTGATAGCGTCCGGGTCGGTTTATTCGGGCCGGGTCTCTTGACCCGGTCCGAATCTCTTTCTTTTTTAAATATAATAATAAAATTAAAAATATATAAAAAGGTCATAAATTATTAATTATTAAAAATATTGAAAATATTAAAAATTCTGAAAATTCTTAATAATTTACAAAATATAGAAAAATTTAAAAAAAAAAATTAAAAATTCATAAAAAATTTAGAAAACTCAGAAAATGCATTGATAAATTTAGAAAAAATGTTTAAATTGTGGAAAATTTGGAAAAATCAAAAGATTTTTAGAAAATTGGTAAAATCCTTAAAATTCCAAGAAACTACTTGAAAAGCTTCAAAATAGTTTTTGGGTAATCCTCTCTTAAAAAGTGATCTAAAATTGTGCTAAAAAAATTGAACAAGCCTTTAAGGCTCTACCATAAGATTTCAATTGTCCTTAAAGAAGAATATCCTTAATCACGCACTTTCCTAATGTTGATTATGATTTCCCTTTGGCTTAGTTAGCAATGGCATGTTTCTTTATTGGTAATGTTAGGTTCTTGCTCTCCCAATGCAATTTATTTATGTTACCTTGGTTGCTGACTATTATTCTAATGATTGCGTATGTTATCTCACATGCTAGTAGATAGGTCTAAAATCAAACCAGACTTCTTAATAAAATTAAGTACCAAAAGGGCACAAATTGCTTACTTAGTGTAATCAAGTCCATGACCAACTAATATTAACAACTGTCTTATCACCATATGGGCCACTCAATTCAAATTCATCCTCCCCATTCTAGCCAGGAATCCATGATGTTGAAAATTGTTTTTGAAGATCTAATATCTTTTGGATATTAGGACAGATCACCCCAATATACTTAGCCATCCCATCTCTTTGCTTATGAATTCTTTTCATGAGCTGTACTCTTATGGCTTCAAGCATTGTGATGATAGGTTTGTCCCTAGCATCAATGATGCTTTTGTTGAAACTTTCACACCAGTTGTTCAAGGAAATGTCACATTTTGAGCTTAAACTGAAGTAGGATTTGCTCCATTGCACGGGAGGCCTCTAGGACAACCATTCATAAGTTTTTTCATTAATTGCCTTCAGCTCTTCCATTGCCAAGTTAAAATCACATACCTTAGTCACCATGGCATCCTTCCAAAGGAGCTTTTTAAGTTCTACCCCTTTGTGATGTAGTTTGAAGTTTTTGTAAAGATGCCTTAAGCAAAATCTATGTTCTGCTTCAGGCATTAGATTTGCTAGTACTTGCACCAATCTTTTCTGTTTGTTGCACAAGAAAGTTCAGTACTTTGAATTTTCAGGATCAATAATCCCCATGTCTTCTGCAATCAAACTAATAAACCAATGCCATGTCTTGTATGTTTCTTGCTCACCAATTGCCCATGCAAAGGGATACATTTAATTGTTGCCATTTATGCCTAATGCAGCTAAAAGTATACCCTTGTAGCTTGATGACAAATGGCAACCATCAAAACTCATAAATTGCCTACATCATTCTACAAAGCCCCTCCTTAGTGCATCTAGACAAATATAGACTCCCTTAAACTTGAATTGGTCTTGATATTGCTTGGTTTTGATTATACACATGGATCTTGGGTTGGCGTCAAGAAGTGCTTGACAATAGCTCCTAAGCATCCAAAATTGCTCCTTCTCATTCCTAGTGATCATACTCATTGCCATTGCCCTAGCTCTATAAACCATTGTCCTCGACAATTTTAAAACATTCTCAAACTCCATTGTTTTTTTTCCATTGAAGCGCCTAACCATGTAGGATTGTTTCTCAACCTCTAACCATTTAGTGCTTATTTGAGGAACATGTAGAGCTCTATCACATGTATGTATGCTTCTTTTAGGGGTTAAAGGTTTTAGCTTGTAAAGTATGCTTCTTTTGTACTTTGGAAGCATATATAAGTCAATCACAACCATCAAACACACTACCCTCAATTTATTAGGTATATTCTTAACAAACCTCACATTTCTCCCCCTTGCCAAAAAAAAAAGAAAAACCTCACATTTCTCCCATATTTTATGGCATGGTTCCTAATGGCCTTTATGAACTCCTTAGCATTACTAAAGTACATTCCCAACTTGAAGACATGATTTTCCATATCAATCTCAGCATTAAACTCAGGATGTGTATACTCATTTTCACCATTCATATTCAAGAAATCTACATTATCAACTAACACATCTACGTACATGTCTCCAACCTCCATATCCCCCTCCATTGAACCATCATTGTCAGCACAACTTACATTTCTTATGTATAACTCATCAAGATCAACAAAGGCAAACCCATCTTCTCTAGCAATGCCATCACATCCACCATCATACATTGAATAGTTTAGTTCTTCACATTCCTCAACTGGTGCAAAATGAAGCAAAAATAAAGTCAATATATTTCCATGCAAAACGTACACCAGGAAAAGATAAAACAATAATAGTAAACAATTGCAATAAAATTGTACCATGCTTTGATTAATGAAAGAAAACTAGGCACACTAGTGACTATATACCACACTTATTATTGGATACCGTTTGTCAAAATATTGTGCATTATGGAGTTAAAATGTTTTCTATGTCGCCATAACTTTCTCCCTAGGCAAGCCAACCATGGTGGCCCGAGAACCAAACTTGGAGAATATATACCATAAGGAAAAGAAAATTGGTCCCATTCAAAGCATTTCTTAGATTCATATTTTATCGGCTTGAAACTTATGGAAACGACTGCTAAGTTTGGTCGACTCAACTTTTGTCTGGATTCTGTCTTTCTTGTTCAACAAACAAGGCTGAAACACAATCATATCAAGAAGACCTAGTTGCAAATTGAAATTGTGGAATGATAACTAGTAGGATCTACAATGTATCTTGACACAAAGATTAAAATAGTCTTCAGATTAATAACTTGGGAAGAAGAACTTCTAACAAGTAATCTAACAAATTGCCACTTTAGAAGTTACATCCATTATAGTGCACAAAAACTGTAGGAAACAAGATGCCTCCAGTTCCTAATAACAAGTCCGCACAAAAATTATTGGAAACAAGATGCCCCCATATTTTGACTCTAAACTCATGCGCACATGGACTCAAATTGATTTTGTCTCAATGTGCTTCCACCAAATTTCCTCCTCTAAATACTTTCCATCAAAGAACCCATATTAGAGTAATTACGTTTTTTTTTTTTTTTATAAATGTTTATCTACTTTCCTTGTAAGAATCTATGTGTGCATTTAAATTCCATGACATGCCAGGAGCTCCAACCATCAGCAACAAAATATAAACAAGAAAAAACAAAAAAAGAGAGCATTAAAAAATTGCAAAACTAGAACCATCATCACAACACGTAGGACCCCAATGGCAAAAATATCTAATTAAAAATCCATAGTGGACATAACTCAGATGCATTTTTTCGGACAAAAGAGATATTAACTCATAAATCCGATCATTACAAAAAAAAAAAAAAAAACTCAGAAATCCGACGAAACAAGCAAAAAGAACAATATAAAACAAAAAAAATTCCTCCTACCATCACTGTCCTCGCTACCATCTGTGTGATATTCTATTACATGCTCGCACCTTGTCGACATGTTGCTTCGACAAGTTACAACCACTTTAACGAATGAAGGATCAATTGCACCAATTTGAATAAAATTGACTTGGGTTGAACGGGAGTGTGGATCAAAGTGTCTAGTGAACCTAGGAAAAGATAATGAAGAGTCGAGGCCCTTGTGTTACACACGAATGTCTCAATAACGAAAAGGTGGCTTTGATCGAGATTTTTCTTCTTCGTTGGAAAGAAACGAAGACAAAAAAACAAAAGAAGAAAATGTGAAGAAACAAAGGTAGGGGTTTCTTCTTGTGTTTCAATTCGTGCTCTGTTAACAGAAAATTTGGGTGCTCCAAGTGAGGGAGGACAAACAATGGAGAAGATGAAGAGCAAAAGAAGAAAAATGTGAGAACGTGAAGAGTTTTTTTAGGTCAAAAGAACGTGAAGAGTCTGGGGGTCTTGTTTTTAGGGTTTGTCAATTTCTATTTCTATTTTTTTTTTGGAACAAAATTGCCCATATTCCGACCACCAGAAATGTCACACACTCGCCGGCCGGTGAACATTTTGGCCGGCCGGTGAGTTCAGGTCCTTATTTGAGACTTGTTAGCCACATCGGGTCCTTATTTAAGACAATAATCATTTCGGGTTCTTATTTGAGAAAATAGGCTCACTTTGGATCCTTATTTGAGATTTTCCCTAAGAAATATTTTGAATAGTATCGAAGGATTTATTTGACTTTGTTATGGAAAGTTGAGGGAATAAATTTAACAAATAAAAAGTTTAAGAGCTAAATCGAATAGTTATAATTAGTTTCAGAACCATATTGAATAAATTAGAAGTTTAAGGATGATATAACATATTGGACCAAAGTTTAGGAATTACTAGTATTCCCTTTTAAAAGAGGACTCTCTAGGACACGATAATTAGAGCTATATACACGTCTTATTTCCATTACGAGATGATGAGGTATATCAATACCAGTCATTGGATACTATCACAATGGTCTATATGCCGATTGTTGACTTGGGTACCGCCCAAGTTAGAAGACCCCTAAGCTTTTGAGTTATCTGTGAGATGGGTCCAAAGTGATGATGTATTAGGAATTTTTGCCTCGGTCATTAAGATAATATGTAGATAGGCATGTACTCATGACACATATCTGAAAGTGCTAGAATTACCACTTAGAGGGGGGGTGAATATGTGTAAAAAAAATTAAGCTAAAACAGTAAAAAAAAATTTAATCAATCGAAGTCTGATTGGCACTAGACTTTTGAAAAAATTCAGACTCAAATAAGATGTTTTGAAAATTGGCAGAAATTAGAAAAATATTGCAACGAGCAAATTGAAAGAGTTAAGGGAGAGAAAATTAGACACAAGATTTATATTGGTTCGACTTACATCAAGCCTACGTCCACTCTTTCATACTAATAGCCTTCTGACTGGATTTCACTATGGAATTAAAAAATAATTATAGCAATTTGAGTACAATCACTCAGTGAAGAGTTTATTTCTCTCTCACTAAGTCACTCCCTTTTGTGTTTTTCTCTCTTGAGTACAATTGTAAGCACTATCAAGGAAGAACAAGCGATTGGAAAGGCTTCAAACTTTGGAATTTTAATTCTCATGCACACTCTCAAATGGACCGAATGACCTCATTAAATACTCATTTATGCTTTTCTAACCGTTGGCACTTTTCAAAGGAATTTCTTCCAATCAACCCATTGGACAGAATCAATAAACGAAATCTTGTAGCCGTTTGAAGATTGAGGTAAAAATCCGATGATCTTGGTCTCCCATACAATCAGAATCTAGGTTTTCATAAGTTGATACTTCCCAAAAATGAACTTATCTTCGAAATTGATTTCACCAATTCGTGATTCATTTTATCAACATATTTAGAAAAGGTAAGTGAGATTCTTTGCCAGAAAACCAAATATGTTTTGCACATACTAAATCCTTGTTGAGAGATCAATAATCCTGAGTCTGATTATATCTTCGTTCTGTATCTTCGTCAGAGTGGAAAAAACTTCTGTTGTAAAATAGACTTTGATAGTATTTCACAGAAGTCTAATATTCCTTAGAATAAGAATAAGAATAAGAATAAGAGAAGAAAAGTTATGTCAACTTCAAAATCTAATGAGAGTTTTCTCAACACTATCCACACATATAAAGTTTACAAAACGACTTTGCAAACTTCATATAAACACTTCTTCTTGGTGATGTCCATATTCAAATTTGGAATGGCGACATGGAAGGAAATGGAAAGGCCATAATTTCTCCACGGTCCCTAGAGCCTAGTTTCCATGACAGTGGGATAGCTTTCCTAGCTATGGCAAATGCGACGACTTCAGTTCATCATCTACACACAAAACCATTATGCTAGAGGGAAGCCTTGGCAACTTTTTGATCATGTCGCAGTGGAGTAAATCAAGTGTTCGAAGATTGGAAAGTTGGTGGATCTCTGCCGGTAAGCTGGAAATAGTAGAATGTCGCAGCCTCAAGATTCTCAGATTATGCAGTTTCCCAATCTCGCTTGGAATACCCCCCTCGAGACTCCGACACCAGGAGGCGTGTATTTCTTCGAGGCTGGCAAGCTCTCCAATATCAGGAGGGAACTCTCTAAAGAAACAAGAATCCATCCTCAGCACCTTCAAATTTTGTAGATTTAATATCGAATCTGGAAACTTAGAAACGCCAGTCCCTGACATGTCTAACTCGACTAATGATCTCCCTATGTTGCCAATTGAGTTTGGAAGCTTCCTTATTCGACGGCAATCCCTTAATGACAAGTGTTTAAGTGTGACCAGTTCTCCAATGGAGTCAGGAAGTGCTGCAATTCTAGTGCCATCCAGGGAAAGAAATGAGATATTCGTCAAGTGACATATCGTTCTTGGTAGATGACTCAATGAGAAGCAGTTGGAGGCAGTCACAGTTTCAAGCTGCTTTAGATGACCGATGGAGATGGGAATTTCTTGTATCGAAGTCCCATCCATGAAAAGCTCTTTTAGAGCTGTCAGGTGACCCACTTGTACCGGCAACATGCTGAGCTCTGTGCAGAACTTCAAATTCAAGGAAACCAAGCACCTCAAATCGTCAATCGAATGATCTATCTTGACCAATTGTGAACATCGCTCCAGAATCAATATGGCCAGATTTTTGCAGCCAGAGAACTTAGGAGTGACTAATAAGTCAGCACAACCTGTAAGATCTAGAACTCTTAAGTTCTTCATCTGCAAAATAGGAAATTCATTTGCATGATTTCACTTCACAAATAGTTACATTAGATCGGGCGATTTCAGTGTAGCAATGAATTGTGAACTACCTCTATTTGATCCCAGCCTTCCCAGTCTTTCGTAACTTTGCTCCACGATAGATCGAGAATGGTTAAGTTTCCCAGGCGAAAATTAGTCACTTGGATATGTTGAGGGCACCCTCGCCAACGGAGCCACCTTAAATTTGGAAGAAGGTTAGCAAAATCTCCGGTAATGTCTGCATGATCCAATTGAAGAAACCGTATGTTTGGCATGCTCTCAAAATCTTCTGGTGTAAGTTTGACTGAAGTATGCCACTGAAAGTTAAGGCTGAGTGCCTCAACCTTTTCTGTTCCCTGTGATGGACCAGAAAAACGAATAGAAGCAGTGAGGATGGTTTCTCTTCTCGACATGTTACCCAGTCAGGAAAATGACAACAACGTCAATTGCACACATGGTCGGATCTTAATAGTATCAGGAGAAATAGCTCTTTGCCTTGGCGGTGAATATAACAAAAGTAATTTTTATGCTTCACTATGGGAAAAAAGAAAAGAAAGAACACGAAATGTTACCTTTTTCTGCTTTATCGTATTGAGAGCTATTTCATGATTAAATAATCTACTCCGCTTTCCTGGATTTGTAAGACTCTCCCCCCGAACGATTTCTCTGCCAAGTCGCCTTAACGTGCTATGCATCCAAATCTGGTTGTTCTCTCCAATTTTGGCTAGGGGAGTCAAAATTTCACTGGGAGGCAGCAAGGAGAAGTCATGCCATAAGTACAAAGCAATTCTGCTATCCATTCCAGTGGTAAAGCAAGCGATATCCAGAAATATTTGTTTCTGCTCATAATTTAGTCCTCCCTCCAAAATAATCTGAAAATCCCTCCACTGGAGTGTTGGTCGCTGTAGTAAATTTTGGCATTCCTTCAGCGTTGTATTATTGCAGACTGCACACATAACATCAATGAACAATGGGAGTCTTGCCTTAGCATAAAGACTTGTCGAAAGCTCGTAGTTCCAAAATAAGAAAGAAGGTGGTGGTTTAGATGGATGCTGCCTAAAGAGTTGAAGAGCCTGATCTTTATCTAACTGACTAACATCATAAGTCCGGATCTGAGGAGAGTCTTCCAGGACGACACTGTTTCTGGTGGTAACAAGGATCCTACTTCCAGAAGCAAAGCAATCAAAGCAATCTCCAATGAGCTTCTGGACATGAAAAGCTTTTTCCACATCGTCAAGTATAATCAAGACTCTCATGTTGCAAAATAAGTCCTTGAAAAACTCGATTCCCCTATTGACAAAAGCAACATCCTCAAGTTCCCGTTTTAAAATATCGGAAATCAACTTAGTTTGCAAAAGCTGAAGCCCTCCCGATACTTGGGTTGTTTCTTTAATATCTGCAAGGAAGCTACATCCATCAAAATCACAAGAGACTTGGTTGTATATGAGTTTTGCAAGAGTTGTCTTGCCAATCCCATCTTCTCCTTGGATCACGACAACGATCTGCTTGTCCTTATCATCAATATTCATCAAGCTCATGATGTGGCTTATTTGATGATCAGTTCCAATATCTTTTTCGATTCCGGCAACTTTTCTTTTCTCTTCCACTTTAGCCACCTACAAGAAACATGATGATTGCTCACTCATAAGCCGTAAGATGCAAAGGAAGTGCCTAACTGTTGATCTTTCCTAACGTTGTCGTGTCTGCATAAATTGTCTACTACACGAAGTCACTGGTCATCCTGATCTACTAGTGATCAACATTAATGCCACATAATTTCAAAGGAAATCCAAGTTTCAGGGGTGATGATCTTTTACCTTTTAATATATGTTTTGTCAAACAATTAGCCAGCTTTGAAATTTATTATCTATACACCAACAAGCGGATCTTGCCATATATGTGTCTGTGAATGACGGTATAGATTAAAACTTCAGAACATATAAATAAAGAACATGACCCAATTGAAATATGATTTGGGGCGTCAAATGTTCAATCATCGAAATATTGTTGGTTCCCACTTTTATCACGCATGTTCTCCTAAAAGTGTTTAACGCAACCCACACCAATGTTCTCAACATTGCGATTTGAAGTTTCCACATAGCAAGCATAAGAGCAAATAGTCTCTCGGACTCGTCTTTAATTATATACTAGAAATACCGTGCTTTGCCGCAAACACTATTAACGGTTAGTCTACATTTAAAGTTTAAAAATATTAACATAATAAAATATATACACACACATACATACATATGTATATATTCATTTTAATAAGTATCCTTCAAACTCAAAAGCTTGTATGTATTTCAACAAAGATGTGGTCTAGAAGTAGATTGAAGATTTCGCATCTCGTCACATCACTTGAAACATTGTTATTATCATTTCATGTATATCTCAATCAATATTGTCGTGAATTTTTTCCCAAATCACGTTAAAAAAAAATATCCGAACATGAAATTTCAAATAGGATGCAAGTTAAAACTTGAGTGATTGATCAAAACATGTGGTTTTTTGTAGTCGATAAATCTTTCAACTTTTCTTGGAAATTATGTCATATTCCTCAAAATTCAAACTATGGAAGCCCTATATGACTTCTTTTTAATTGTTACCCTTCTTGAAATGCATAAAATGAATCTTCGTAGTGCAAACCCTTTTCTAATATAAATTGTGTTTCTCATCGTTCGTCCGTCTTCTAATTGCTTTACCTTTCTTCTTAGTTTTCTAATAGCTTAATCTTTTAAAGAAAAATGATTCATCTAACATGACATTAAAGCACGGGCCAATGGTTTAAATCCTAGCACTTGCTCTCAATTTTTTAATACTTGTTATTCGTGTTATTTTGTTTGTTTTCCTATTTCACTAGTCATCCCCTTAATGTGGTTCCCTCCACAACCAATCTTGTGCGTGCAAGGACCAGCTAAGAGCGACAGGAAGTTTTAAATCATATGCTATAAATACATTGTTGGCACATTTTTATTAGTTTAAACTTTTAAGAAAAGATGGTTTATCTAACAAAATTAAGTTTTACATGTAATATCTGCTACAACATCTGAAAACACACATTAATAGTATAAACTAAAGCAAAATTAAGGAAAAAGCAAAGAAAAAATAAAATAAGATGCAGTATCACGTGGTACCACTTCACATGTTTCTAAAATAAAAAAGTGCCAAATAAACTT
Source organism: Eucalyptus sideroxylon (assembly GCA_014182405.2). Classification (NCBI taxonomy): domain Eukaryota; kingdom Viridiplantae; phylum Streptophyta; class Magnoliopsida; order Myrtales; family Myrtaceae; genus Eucalyptus; species Eucalyptus sideroxylon. The sequence continues at coordinate 1,411,542 of CM024552.2, forward strand.
AGAGATGATAAAAAGGAAAAGACAAATTTTCATTTGAAAAAAAAAAAAAAAGATAATCTTTTTTCATTGACGCCTAGGGGAATTTTCCATATTTTGGTTACACAAATTCATTAAAGCGATGACACCGCTTAGCTTAGTTTAGATAAGATGAACAAAAATTTCACCAATTTTTTTTTTTTTTTAAACAAAGAAAGCCAAAATTCAAAGCGGAAAAAATAGAAAATATATTTTAAATTGAAATACATGAGAGAGTAATTAAAATTATGGGAAAAGGCCTAAAAAAACCCAAACTTTGTCAATTGTGACACATTCAATCTAAACTTTGTTTTTGCAATACCAAAAATCCCAAATTTGTACTCGTGTAATACTTCTACCCTAAACTTTTTTAGGTGACACTAAAAATCCCAAGTTTATATTTGTGTGACATATTTACCTCAAATTTTATTTTTGTGACACCAAATTTTTGCGATAAATGTGTTAAACAGATACAAGTTTAGGGTTTTTGATGTCACAAATTTTTTTTTATAGTAAACGTGTCACACTATACAAGTTTGGGATAAATATACCATATAGATACAAATTTGGGATTTTTGGTGTTACAAAAATGTGTCAAAGTATGCATAGTTTAGGGTTTTTGGTGACTTTTACCTTAAAATTATTAATTTAGGCATTTGTCCCTTGATAGAATATTTGTAAAATAACTAATTGAGGACATCTCAATAGGAAAAAGGATTGTGATTACCTAAGAGTAGGAGGCCCTCTTTACTTGATATAATAGTATAGATACGTGTACTCAATTTAAGTAAGTGATGATATGAAGAATACTTTTCACTGCAGTATTGCATAATTTTGATATCATTCCTTTCAGATTTATTACTCTTTTAAGTAATTTAAAATTTTATTTTATAATAAAATTTGATGAAGCCATTTTATTGTAAATTTAACACTTTAAAATTCAAAATTTTTTAAAAGTCCTATTTAATTGAGATTTTACTTGAAATTTGAGATAGAGCTAAAATTCTTAATTATTATTTTTATATGTATTTTTATATGTGCATAATAAATTCCATTTCATTTTTCCTCATTATTATTTGGTTGGTCTTTTTTTTTTTTTTTCCTTATGGGTTAATTGTAGATTTAGTCCTTCAAATTCCAACGTAATTTTTATTTTGTTCAATCAAGTCCTTTTAATTTCTAGATTTGTGCGATTTGATCTCTAAGTTTTATTTTGTACAATCAAATTCTCTAACTTTCTCAATTTGTACAGTCAAATCCTTTGGTCAACCACTCTGCCTAAATTGTCCAATCAATTACAGACGTAGCACTGCTTATGTAACAAAAAATGACACCAAATGTACCGACGATAAATTCAAAAAAAAAAAATTAAACAGAAATGTTAATTTGACAGTGTTAGTGATAGTGGGTAAACCAAGCACTTGATTGCACAAACCAATAATTTTAGAGAATTTGGTTCACAGAACAAAACTTAGACCAAATTGCACAAATTCAGAAAGCAAGAAGACTTGATTACACAGAATATTAGTTAGAGGACCAAATTGCGCTTACACTAAAACTTAAAAGACTAAATACGTAACTAATTGTTTTCATTTTTTTTCACTTTATTTTTTTGGTCGAATATTTTTTTTTTCAAATTTTTACTTTATTTGATTAGCCAAACTTTACACTCAAACCCCAAATAAGATGCTGCGAGGCAAAAATAATTCTTATTTATTTTTCCTTTTTTATTTTTTTATTTTTTTAATAGATGCATGTGTAAAATTTATGTCATTGGAATAGAAAAAGAACACAAACAAACAACACTTAAGAGAAATGGACACAAACAGTCCCTGAACTTTGGTCCAATGTGTAATTTGGTTCCTAAGCTTTTAATTTATTGAATGTGATCTCTAAATGTGCAATATGGTCTCTGAGCTTTTAATTTGTTCAATGTAGTCCCTAACCTTTTGGTACATGTGCAATACAGTTCTTAAATTGTATGAAAATATTCAATATAGTTATTCCATAATTATTCAAGGCTGGGGACTACATTGAATATTCTCATATAGTTTAGGGACCGTATTAAACATATACCAAAAGTTTAGAGATTACATCGAGCAAATAAAAAGTTTATGGACTACATTTTTATTTTTTTTTGTCAGTCCTACTCTATTCATACTCTACACTCACTCTCAGATTTTTGCCCTGTCTCTTGTAGAATGCAAGAAGACTTGATTACACAGAATATTAGTTAGAGGACTAAATTGTGCTTACACTAAAAGTTAAAAGACTAAATACGTAACTAATTGTTTTCATATTTTCACTTTATTTTTTTTTGGTCGAATATTTTTTTTTTTCAAATTTTTACTTTATTTGATTAGCCAAACTTTACACTCAAACCCCAAATAAGATGCTGAGGCAAAAATAATTCTTAACCAAGGAAACTCTAATTCAAACATTGAGTTTTTTTATTTTTTATTTTTTATTTTTTATTTTTTTTATTTTTTATAGATGCATGTGGAAACTCTTGGATTGAGCAAAGCCAATCTAATCCGGTGTCACCTGTGATCCCCTTTCCTAACGGCGATCTAGTAGTACTCGCGACCCCAAAGGCGCTGCTGTGGCATATATACCCAAGTTACCAACCACATTTGATATAATAAGAGTGCGTTTGATAATGTGTTGTTCCAAAAATTGTATCGGGAAACTATTTCTATTCCAAGAAACAATTTTTTTAACAGAATAACATGTTTGGTAACTGCACAAAATTTATATTCTTGGAATAGAAAAAGAACATAAACATGTTTAGTAAACTTGTATAATTTTTTTTCTTTTAATTTTTTAATTTTTTAATATTTTTATTTTATTTTTCCTTTTTTATTTTTTTTATTTTTTTTAATAGATGCATGTGTAAAATTTATGTCATTGGAATAGAAAAAGAACACAAACAAACAACACTTAAGAGAAACTGACACAAACAGTCCCTGAATTTTGGCCCAATGCGTAATTTGGTCCCTAAGCTTTTAATTTATTAAATATGATATCTAAACATTAGTCTAATGTGTAATATGGTTTCTGAGCTTTTAATTTGTTCAATGTAATCCCTAACCTTTTGATACATGTGCAATACAATCCTTAAATTGTATGAAAATATTCAATATAGTTCTTCCATAATTATTCAACGCCGGGGACTACATTGAACATTTTCATATAGCTTAGGGACTGTATTGAACATATACCAAAAATTTTTAGACTACATCAAGCAAATTAAAAGTTTAGGGATTACATTTTTATTTTTTTTGTCGGTCCTACTCTATTCATACTCTACACTCACTCTCAGATTTTTGCCCTGTCTCTTGTAGGGCGTGGGAGTTGAAACCCACTCCTGAAACTTATGCGTCCTCACCCCCCGAGAATGTGGGGATTTGAACCCCTCATCTCCCCATTCCATGTTGGAAGGGTGGCCATTGGGGCGAATCCCAGTGGTTTATGGACTACATTGAGTAAAATAAAAGTTCAGGAACCAAATTATACATTGGACTAAAGTTTAGGGATTGTTTGTCATTATCCCAGATAATAATGATCTAATCCACAAACATTTATACCTCAAAGTTCACCGCAAGGCATAATGATCAAATTGAAGAATGATTAGTGAATTAATTTCTCAAACTAATGAATCATAAATCAAAATGATCCAATTGAATATTTTAATAAAATACCTAAAATGAGTTCATCTTGACATAGACACATGTTAAGTAAGTCGACAATTTGCAAAACAGTAAGTCTTGCCTAACACTTCATGATCAAAGTTAAATATATCTCAGTGTCAAGTGGTCATGACAACAAAAAATATATATCTCAATGATGGGAATAATATTGTAAACGTAAAGTTTATATGCCATATCATGTTCGGCTGGTTTGTAATTTACGAATTCTCATTTATATTGTTGTGAAACTATAATAATAGGAACTAGGATTAAACCTACATAATTTAATAGGTGAAATATAACAAACTGTGAATCGACAAAATCAATAGTATTTAATTGCTAGTTTCAATAAAGAATCCCTGGATTCGCTCATGATCCGGTGTTTCGTTGACAAGAATAATAGACACGCGTCGTTAAAATCTTGAATTGAATCAAATTTTATTATATGAAACAAGAATCAACAGGCCTTTCCCCCACACAAATTCCTTTCATCTTCAAGATAGCCACAGGCCCATTTCATGCCGTAAGAATAGTTTGCTATCAGGTCTATATTTAAATTGATGCAATTCTGAGTCAGATTATGTATTCTAAGATTTCACATGACCGGCCATACAAATGTCAATAAAGTAAATCAAATCTACCAAAATTTATATGCGTGAGTGATATTATTTTGATCTTCATTATTAATTAACAAATGAATCTTGACATCGTGCTAAAGCTCACGTGTGTTAGGTAATTCCCTCTTCCTATGTATGTGGCCCACAAGGTGTTTTGGTCCCACCTTCCTAATAACATGTAAACTCTCTCCCCCTCTCCCCCGAACAGTGCTTTATCCATAGATGTCCAGTCAACACCCCCCCCAAACCAAACTAGCCTCGGCTTCACCCAATTAATCGCTATTAGGGTGTGTCTATATATATAAATAAGCCAAAACCACCATTTATCTCACTATTTGCTTTTTAAAACTACCCTTGCATGAAAAGTTAAAACTGCCCACTATACTTTCTTCGCCAAGTAACCACTTAATTCACACATCTATAATAACTATCCACTGCACATTCACTCAATTAAACAATTAACCAATTCCTCCACAACCTGTTTCTTTTCTCTTTGAATGTAATCCACCGGCGATCACTTGCACATGCCTAGCGTGTCTCGACACTAGTTTTTTTAATCTATAAAATCTTTCCTATTTGTGAGACTTGTTATTGACTAGTTGCTTTCCTTTTCCTAATTTTAAGGGAATTCGATTAGTCACAACTAATCTTCTAGATTAAGCAGATCACATTTGAATATTTTGACATGAGATCCATAGATAATGCTTATGAAAATAGACACAAATATTATGTGAACACTGAACATCAATATCTCAAGGTGTTATAAATCTACTCAATATGTAGTAATGAGCAGCTTTCTAAGGAGAACAATGAACAAGTATAGAAACAGGCAACGTAGATTCCCTCTAATCATTATTGTTACCTAATATAAATCGATATTGGGGTTGCAATATATCTGGAAATAACTTTTTTTGCGCAAATGGTTCAAAATTTTGCATATATGATTATTTAATGGAAAATCAAATTACAGCATGATTTCTACTTTTAGTTTCATTAATATTGTTTTGTTATACAGATTACTCGGTCCAAAAAGGTATTTCAGTGCATTCATGTGTTTATTTTATTTTATTTTATTTCACTTTTTAGTAATTGATTGCACTATAATCGACATGTGGAGTCAATTTTCTTTAGCCTTTTGGCCTCCTTTAACTAAACTTCTACCGTCTAGATCCGTCCCTGATATTAAGCCTGTCTTACGATCATGAAAAAACGAAGAAAGAAACGCACCTTGCCCATACCGTCGGATGTGTGCGTATCTAAATTAGACTTGAGCAGTCGAAGAATCTTATCTCCATAATCCTCGTAGAACATGCCAGCCCCAGGAGTATCACCTAGTTTCGTATCTCTATAATCCTTGTAGAACATGCCACCCACAGGAGTATCACCTAGTTTCGGACAATTTTGAATTATGACGTGGCATTCATCCGGTATCATTGCGTCCGATGCATTCGTCCCAGATGATGCATTCGTCCCAGATTCCAAGGGGCGGGACGGAAGCTCGTAAGGCCCCCTGGACACACCCTGGAGCCTCCGCAAATAAAGCCTGTACTTTTCTAAGTGAATGGCGACGTTCCCGAGGGTCAATCCATCCACATTCATCAGCTGCAGTATCGTCTTCGGCACCGCGTTATTAATCCCTAGTTGGTTGACCGCTCCCACGAACTGCTGGTGCAATTCAACCGACCAGACCACCCTTGGCTTCTTCGACGATTTCACCGGCCGATCCTCCACCAAATTGTCTGTTGTCGAAGTCCACTTCAAAAAGTTAAAATTGTGGAAAATTTGGAAAAATCAAAAGATTTTTAGAAAATTGGTAAAATCCTTAAAATTCCAAGAAACTACTTGAAAAGCTTAAAAATAGTTTCTGGGTAATCTTCTCTTAAAAAGTGGGAGCCTTTTCATCTAAAATTGTGCTAAAGAAAATTGAACAAGCCTTTAAGGCTTTACCATAAGATTTCAATTGTCCTTAAAGAAGAATATCCTTAATTACGCACTTTCCTAATGTTGATTATGATTTCCCTTTGGCTTATTTAGCAATGGCATGTGTGACAGCCCGACTTTTCCAATTTTAATTTCAATAAATTTAGACGGGCATTTAGTTGGCACGCATATAATCCATTTCCTTGAGTCGGCCACTCAAGTGAAATCTAATCTATCCGGTGAAGCCGTTATGAAATTCTAATGCATAAGACTCGAAAATTTGATTAATAAGCGACCTTTCGACCGAGATAATCTGCAAGGGTCATTACGGCACAAATAAAAATCGATTAGAGATCAGAAAATAGGTTGGCTCGACAGAGGCATGTGATCAGGTGTGGGTGATTCCACCAGATCGCACAATTCTTACTGACCGACACTGGGCCGACTTTTCTAACGATTGGGTACCCTGTGCCCGTATTTGAAACCTTGAGATTTCCCCGACAACCGAAAGTTGTGGCTTGAAATGATCAACCGCAAGTTGAATGCACAAAAATTTGTAAACGTTGCTCGGTAGATTAGAATGCGCTAGTATTGTGCCAAAGGGAAATTAACCGTGAAATTGTGATTGAATTCTGAAATTGGAAGGCATGGTACGTCACAAAGCTTATTAGGAACATTGGATTAATTTGTGGACTTTAATTTGGACTCAATTGAATGAGGATTGATGGAAATTGAAGTGAAGGAATGTGCAAGGACTTGGACCCCGGCGGAAAGTAAAATTGGACCCATTGAAATAAGTTGTAGAAGAAATGAGTTAGTGGAAGATGACATAGGGTGATGTCATGGTAGTTGGCCCAAGAGAAGGAGATTTGGACAAGTGGAGGGTGGGGATGAGGTCTTGGAAAGGTGGGATGTCACTTCCCCCTTGTCCCCTTCATCTTCAACCTTTTGAACTTGGAGGAGAGAGAAGAGGAGGAGGAGGAGAAACCAGTGGATCTGCAAGCTTGTCCGCCCCCGTCGCTCGCCTGATCGTCGCCGTTCGTCGCCACCGGAGCCGCCGTCGCCGCTCGTCCGTGCGTGGCCGCTCGCCGTCCCGTGCGCCGAGCCGCCGTGCCTCCGTCTCCGCTGCGAAGCCTCGATGTCACAGCTCCAAGCCGCGAGTCCCGCGTTGTCGTCGCCCCAAACCAGCCGCTGCTCCTCCGCCCAAGCCACCGCTGGTTCTTGCTCGAGCTACCGCCGGCCCTTCTCCGCCGTTCCTCCGTCCGCTCACCGCCGTTCCGTCGCCCTTGAAGCTCGGTTAGCTGCTGGAAAAACCAGCAAGCTCTAGCTCTTTCCAAGCTTGTTTTGGTCCCCTATTAGTCCTCATTTAGTGTTGATCCGTGTAGGTTTGTCGTCGGCGTCGTCGTGCTCTTCGCCGGAGACCCGTCGGAAAGCGATTCCGGTGAGTTTAACTCACTAATCTCCGATTAGCGGGTTAATCATGCCTTAAGTGTGTTTAGTTTAGGTTGATTGAGATTAGGTTGTTAGATTAGTTTATTTAAATATGGATTAGATTAAGTGGTTTTAATTAAAGTAAAGCATGTTTAAATCAAGGGTTAAGTGGGTTTATTTTAAAATAAACCTTGATGTGAATTAAAGGGATTTATTTAGGATTTAAATAAATGTTTCGGAATTTTGGATTATTTTAATAATAAATCATATTCCGAAAATCATTAAAATATTATTTATAAATAAAAAAAACTCGAAAAATTATTTTTGGCCCTAATTGCTCAGAATTTCGTGCCGATCGTCGCTGTATACTTAGAATTTGAAATTGATGAACGGTTAATGCAAATTGAGTTTTGATTGAGGAAAATATGGATTTTAATTGGAAAATCTTAGATGTCGGGTTTGATATTGAAATTGAGTTCTTAAAGATTAATGTTGCAATTGAAATATGTGAATGACGTGTGACGTGCTTTAAATTGATTACGAATGGTGTTATGATAATTGTGAGAAATTGTTTGGAGCTATTAAGTGGGAATTTCCCCTATATGGGATGCCCACGTGGTGGATGCGGGTCGCAGTCGATTTTGGGCCCATGCTCCTTTGGGAACGCCGTCGATGTACCGACGAAGCCGTGCTCCAAGGGGGAGGCGATGCCTGGTTATATGCCGTAGATAGCCGAATCTGCGAGTAGGCTATGCCCTTGTGTGGCAGTGAATAATAATTGGAATGCGTGCTAAGTACGATTGTGATTATATGAAAGTGATGGCGTTCCAATTGTTTGAGTTCCTATTACTATCTGTGATTGGGTGATTTGAATTGTGCTAACCTGCAGGGAAGGAACCGAGGCGAGGTAAGTTCTCTCGTGTGATGTGGCTAGGCCACTCGGGCGTATTTTCTTTCTAATAGGGGTTTAGGGGGTTGAACTTGCTGAGACATCGTCTCATCCCGGTTGTGGGATTAAAATTTCAAGTCCCTGGTGGACGGAGCGATCGGATAGCCTTGGTTGGCTTTGAGGAGTTGCAGATGTGAAGTCATAAGGAATGGAGAATGTGTCCGACTTGTAGGTCGTAGGACAGTTCCTTTTTAAGAGCCGGTCTTTTGTAGACTTTTGGCTGTAGGCTTCTGTTTGTAATTCTGTCGATTTATGAAAGTGTTATGTTGTGGTTTTGCTTCATGCTTTTCTATCCCGCATTTCATTGTCAGGGGTTTTATAATACGTTCCGCTTGCGCATTAATAAATGAATGGGGTCGGCGACATATCCTGGGATGTCGCATATTCGATCGACCGCAATGGGATGTGCGCGCGCTTGAGGTTCGGGTCGTGACAGCATGTTTCTTTATTGGTAATGTTAGGTTCTTGCTCTCCCAATGCAATTTATTTAACGTTACCTAGTTGCTGACTATTATTTTAATGATTGCGTATGTTATCTCACATATTAGTAGATAGATATAAAATCAAACCAGATTTCTTAACAAAAATCTTTTTGAAATGAACAAAATTAAGTACCAAAAGGGCACAAATTGCTTACTTAGTGTAATCAAGTCCTTGACCAAAGATCTATGTCTAATATTAACAACTCTTTTATCACCATATGGGCCACTCAATTCGAATTCATCCTCCCCATTCTAGCTAGGAATCCATGATGTTGAAAATTGTTTTTGAAGATCTAATATCTTTTGGATACTAGGACAGATCACCCCAATGTACTTAGCCATCGCATCTCTTTGCTTATGAATTCTTTCCATGAGCTGTACTCGTATAACTTCAAGCATTGTGATGATAGGTTTGTCCCTAGCATCAATGATGCTTTTGTTGAAACTTTCACACCAGTTGTTTAAGGAAATGTCACATTTTGAGTTTAAACTAAAGTAGGATTTGCTCCATTGCACGGGAGGCCTCTAGGACAACCATTCATAAGTTTTTTGATTAATTGCCTTCAGCTCTTCCATTGCCAAGTTAAAATCACATACCTTAGTCACCGTGGCATCCTTCCAAAGGAGCTTTTTAAGTTTTGCCCCTTTGTGATGTAGTTTGAAGTTTTCGTAAAGATGCCTTAAGCAAAATCTATGTTTTGCTTCAAGCATTAGATTTGCTAGTACTTGCACCAATCTTTTCAGTTTGTCGCACAAGAAAGTCCATTATTTTGAATTTTCAGGGTTAATAATCCCCAAGTTTTTTGCAATCAAACTAATAAACCAATGCCATGTCTTGTATGTTTCTTGCTCAACAACTGCCCATGCAAAATGATACATTTGATTGTTGCCATTGATGCCCAATGCTGCTAAAAGTATACCCTTGTAGCTTGATGACAAATGGCAACCATCAAAACCCACAAATCGCCTACATCTTTCTACAAAGCTCCTCCTTAATGTATCCAGACAAATATAGACTCCCCTAAACTTGAATTGGTCTTCATATTGCTTGGTTTTTATTATACATGTGGGTCTTGGGTTGGCGTCAAGAAGTGCTTGACAATAGCTCCTAAGCATCCAAAATTGCTCCTTATCATTCCTAGTGATCATACTCATTGCCATTGCCCTAGCTCTATAAACCATTGTCCTCGACAATTTTAAAACATTCTCAAACTCCATTGTTTTTTTTTTATTATTTTTTTTTATCATTGAAGCGCCTAACCATGTAGGATTTTTTTTCTCAACCTCTAACCATTTAGTGCTTATCTGAGGAACATGTAGAGCTCTATCACATGTATGTGTGGGGTTAAAGGTTTTAATTTGTAAAGTATGCTTCTTTTGTACTTTGGAAGCATATATAAGTCAATCGCAACCATTAGAACACACAGCCCTCAATTTATTAGGTATATTCTTAACAAACCTCACATTTCTCCCCCTTACCAGAAAAAAAAAAAAAAAAAAAAAAAAAAAAAAAACCTCACATTTCTCCCATATTTTATGGCATGGTTCCTAATGGCCTTTCTAAACTCCGTAGCATTACTAAAGTACATTCCCAACTTGAAGACATGATTTTCCATATCAATCTCAACATTAAACTCAGGATGTGTATACTCATTTTCAACATACATATTCAAGAAATTTACATTATCAGCTAACACATCTACGTACATGTCTCCAACCTCCATATCCCCCTCCATTAAACCATCATTGTCAGCACAACTTACATTTCTTATGTATAAGTCATCAAGATCAACAAAGGTGAACCCATCTTCTCTAGCAACGCCATCACATCCACTATCATACATTGAATAGTTTATTTCTTCACATTCCTCAATTGGTGGAAAATGAAACAAAAATAAAGTCAATTTATTTCCATGCAAAACGTACACCGGGAAAAAATAAAACAAAAATAGTAAACAATTGCAATAAAATTGTACCATGCTTTGATTAATGAAAGAAAACTAGGCACACTAGTGACTATATACCACACTTATTATTGGATACCGTTTGTCAAAATATTGTGCATTATGGAGTTAAAATGTTTTCTATGTTGCCATAACTTTCTCCCTAGGCAAGCCAACCATGGTGGCCTGAGAACCAAACTTGGAGAATATATACCATAAGGAAAAGAAAATTGGTCCCATTCAAAGCATTTCTTAGATTCATATTTTATCGGCTTGAAACTTACGGAAACGACAGCTAAGTTTGATCGACTCAACTTTTGTCTGGATTCTGTCTTTCTTGTTCAACAAACAAGGCTGAAACACAATCATATCAAGAAGACCCAGTTGCAAATTGAAATTGTGGAATGATAACTAGTAGGATCTACAATGTATCTTGACACAAAGATTAAAATAGTCTTCAGATTAATAACTTGAGAAGAAGAAATTCTAACAAGTAATCTAACAAATTGCCACTTTAGAAGTTACATCCATTATAGTGCACAAAAACTGTAGGAAACAAGATGCCTCCAGTTCCTAATAACAAGTCCACACAAAAATTATTGGAAACAAGATGCCCCCATATTTTGACTCTAAAACTCATGTGCACATGGACTCAAATTGATTTTGTTTCAATGTACTTCCACCAAATTTCCTCCTCTAAATACTTTCCATTAGAGAACCCATATTAGAGTAATTACATTTTTTTTTTATAAATTTTTATTTGCTTTCCTTGTAAAAAATCTACGTGGGCTTTTAAATTCCATGACATGCCAGGAGCTCCAACCATTAGCGACAAAATATAAACCAGAAAAAAACAAAATAGGGAGCATTAAAAATTTGCAAAACAGGGACCATCATCACAACACATAGGACCCCAATGGCAGAAATATCTAATTAAAAATCCATAGTGGACATAACTCAGATGCATTTTTTTTTGGACAAAAGAGATATTAACTCAGAAATCCGGTCGTTACCAAAAAAAAAAAACTCAGAAATCCGACGAAACAAGCAAAAAGAACTATATAAAACAAAAAAAAAAATTCCTCCTACCATCACTGTCCTCGCTACCATATGTGTGATATGCCACCACATGCTTGCACCTTGTCGACATGTTGCTTCGACAAGTTACAACCACTTTAAACAAATGAAGGATCAGTTGCACCAATTTGAATGAAATTGACTTGGGTTGAACGGGAGTGTGGATCAAAGTGTCTAGTGAACCTAGGAAAAGATAATGAAGAGTCGAGGCCCTCGTGTTACACACGAATGTCTCAATAACGAAAAGGTGGCTTTGCTCGAGATTTTTCTTCTTCGTTGGAAATAAACGAAGACAAAAAAACAAAAGAAGAAAATATGAAGAAACGAAGGTAGGGGTTTCTTCTTGTGTTTCAATTCGTGCTCTGTTAACAAAAAATTTGGGTGCTCCAAGCGAGGGAGGACAAACAACGGAGAAGATGAAGAGCAAAAGAAGAAAAATGTGAGAACGTGAAGAGTTTTTTGGGTCAAAAGAACGTGAAGAGTCTGGGGGTCTTGTATTTAGGGTTTGTCAATTTCTATTTCTATTTTTTTTGGACAAAATTGCCCATACTCCGGTCACCAGAAATGTCACACACTCGCCGGACAGTGAACATTTTGGCCGGCCGGCGAGTTCATGTCCTTATTTGAGACTTGTTAGCCACTTCGAGTCATTATTTGAGACAACAGTCATTTCGGGTTTTTATATGAAAAAATAGGCTCACTTTGGATCATTATTTGAGATTTTTCCTAAAAAATATTTTGAATAGTATCGAAGGATTTATTTGACTTTGTTATGGAAAGTTGAGGGGATAAATTGAACAAATAAAAAGTTTAAGAGCTAAATCGAATATTTAGAAATAGTTTCAGAACCATATTGCATAAATTAGAAGTCTAAGGATGATATAGTATATTGGACCAAAATTTAGGAATTACCAATATCATTTTTCCTTTTAAAAGAGGACTCTCTAGGACACGATAATTAGAGCTATATACACGTCTTATTTCCATTACGAGATGATGAGGTATATCAATCCCAGTCATTGGATACTATCACAATGGTCTATACGCCGATTGTTGACTTGGGTATCGCCCAAGTTAGAAGACCCCTAAGCTTTTGAGTTATCTGGTCCAAAGTGATGATGTATTAGGAATTTTTGCCTCGGTCATTAAGATAATATGTAGATAGGCATGTACTCATGACACATATCTGAAAGTGCTAGAATTACCACTTAGAGGGGGGGTGAATATGTGTAAAAAAAAATTAAGCCAAAACAGTAAAAATTATTTTAATCAATCGAAGTCTGATTGGCACTAGACTTCTGAAAAAATTCAAACTCAAATAAGATGTTTTGAAAATTGGCAGAACTTGGAAAAATATTGCAACGAGCAAATTGAAAGAGTTAAGGGAGAGAAAATTAGACACAAGATTTATATTGGTTCGACTTAGATCAAGCCTACGTCAACTCTTGCATGCTGACAGCTTTTTGGCTGGATTTCACTATGGAATTAAAAGAGAATTATAGCAATTTGAGTACAATCACTTAGTGAAGAGTTTATTTCTCTCTCACTAAGTCACTCCCTTTTGTGTTTTTCTCTCTCACTAAGTCACTATCAAGGAAGAACAAGCGATTGGAAAGGCTTCAAACTTTGGAATTTTAATTCTCATGCACACTCTCAAATGGACCGAATGACCTCATTAAATACTCATTTATGCATTTCTAACCGTTGGCACTTTCCAAAGGAATTTCTTCCAATCAACCCATTGGATAGAATCAATAAACAAAATCTTGTAGCTGTTTGAAGATTGAGGTAAAAATCCGATGATCTTAGTCCCCCATACAATCAGAATTTAGGTTTCTATAAGTTGATACTTCCCAAAAATGAACTTATCTTCGAAATTGATTTCACCAATTTGTGATTCATTTTATCAACATATTTATAAAAGGTAAGCGAGATTCTTTGCCAGAAAACCAAATATGTTTTGCACATACTGAATCTTTGTTGAGAGATCAATAATCTTGAGTTTGATTATATCTCCGTTCTTGATTTAGGCTCAGTCTGTATCTTCATCAGAGTGGAAAAGACTTCTGTTGTAAAATAGACTTTGATAGTATTTCACAGAAGTCTAATATTCCTTAGAATAAGAATAAGAATAAGAGAAGAAAAGTTATGTCAACTTCAAAATCTGATGAGAGTTTTCTCAACACTATCCACACATATAAAGTTTACAAAACGACTTTGCAAGCTTCATATAAACACTTCTTCTTGGTGTTGTCCATATTCAAATTTGGAATGGCGACATGGAAGGAAATGGAAAGGCCATAATTTCTCCACGGTCCCTAGAGCCTAGTTTCCATGACAGTGGGATAGCCTTCCTAGCTATGGCAAATGCGACGACTTCAGTTCATCATCTACACACAAAACCATTATGCTAGAGGGAAGCCTTGGCAACTTTTTGATCATGTCGCAGTGGAGTAAATCAAGTGTTCGAAGATTGGAAAGTTGGTGGATCTCTGCCGGTAAGCTGGAAATAGTAGAATGTCGTAGCCTCAAGATTCTCAGATTATGCAGTTTCCTAATCTCGCTTGGAATACCCCCTCGAGACTCCGACACCAGGAGGCGTGTATTTCTTCGAGGCTGGCAAGCTCTCCAATATCAGGAGGGAACTCTCTAAAGAAACAAGAATCCATCCTCAGCACCTTCAAATTTTGTAGATTTAATATCGAATCTGGAAACTTAGAAACGCCAGTCCCTGACATGTCTAACTCGACTAATGATCTCCCTATGTTGCCAATTGAGTTTGGAAGCTTCCTTATTCGACGGCAATCCCTTAATGACAAGTGTTTAAGTGTGACCAGTTCTCCAATGGAGTCGGGAAGTGCTGCAATTCTAGTGCCATCCAGGGAAAGAAATGAGATATTCGTCAAGTGACATGTCGTTCTTGGTAGATGACTCAATGAGAAGCAGTTGGAGGCAGTCACAGTTTCAAGCTGCTTTAGATGACCGATGGAGATGGGAATTTCTTGTATCGAAGTCCCATCCATGAAAAGCTCTTTTAGAGCTGTCAGGTGACCCACTTGTACGGGCAACATACTGAGCTCTGTGCAGAACTTCAAATTCAAGGAAACCAAGCACCTCAAATCGTCAATCGAATGATCTATCTTGACCAATTGTGAACATCGCTCCAGAATCAATATGGCCAGATTTTTGCAGCCAGAGAACTTAGGAGTGACTAATAAGTCAGCACAACCTGTAAGATCTAGAACTCTCAAGTTCTTCATCTGCAAAATAGGAAATTTATTTGCATGATTTCACTTCACAAATAGTTATATTAGATCGGGCGATTTCAGTGTAGCAATGAATTGTGAACTACCTCTATTTGATCCCAGCCTTCCCAGTCTTTCGTAACTTTGCTCCATGACAGATCGAGAATGGTTAAGTTTCCCAGCCGAAAATTAGTCACTTGGAGATGTCGAGGGCACCCTCGCCAACGGAGCCACCTTAGATTTGGAAGAAGGTTAGCAAAATCTCCGGTAATGTCTGCATGATCCAATTGAAGAAACCGTATGTTTGGCATGCTCTCAAAATCTTCTGGTGTAAGTTTGACTGAAGTAAGCCACTGAAAGTTAAGGCTGAGTGCCTCAACCTTTTCTGTTCCCTGTGATGGACCGGAAAAACGAGCAGTGAGGATGGTTTCTCTTCTCGACATGTTACCCAGTCAGGAAAATGACAACAATGTCAATTGCACACATGGTCGGATCTTAACAGTATCAGGCGAAATAGCTCTTTGCCTTTGGCGGTGAATATAACAAAAATATTTTTTATGCTTCACTACGGGAAAAAAGAAAAAAAGAACACGAAATGTTACCTTTTTCCGCTTTATCGTATTGAGAGCTATTTCATGATTAAATAATCTACTCCGCTTTCCTGGATTTGTAAGACTCTCCCCCCGAACGATTTCTCTGCCAAGTCGCCTTAACGTGCTATGCATCCAAATCTGGTTGTTCTCTCCAATTTTGGCTAGGGAAGTCAAAATTTCACTGGGAGGCAGCAAGGAGAAGTCATGCCATAAGTACAAAGCAATTCTGCTATCCATGCCAGTGGTAAAGCAGGTGATATCCAGAAATATTTTTTTCTGCTCATAATTTAGTCCTCCCTCCAAAATAATCTGAAAATCCCTCCACTGGAATGTCGGTCGCTGTAGTAAATTTTGGCATTCCTTCAGCGTTGCATTATTGCAGACTGCACACATAACATCAATGAACAATGGGAGTCTTGCCTTAGCATAAAGACTTGTCGAAAGCTCGTAGTTCCAAAATAAGAAAGAAGGCGGTGGTTTAGAGCCTGATCTTTATCTAACTGACTAACATCATAAGTCCGGATCTGAGGAGAGTCTTCCAGGACGACACTGTTTCTGGTGGTAACAAGGATCCTACTTCCAGAAGCAAAGCAATCAAAGCAATCTCCGATGAGCTTCTGGACATGAAAAGCTTTTTGCACATCGTCAAGTATAATCAAGACTCTCATGTTGCAAAATAAGTCCTTGAAAAACTCGATTCCCCTATTGACAAAAGCAACATCCTCAAGTTCCCGTTTTAAAATATCGGAAATCAACTTAGTTTGCAAAAGCTGAAGCCCTCCCGATACTTGGGTTGTTTCTTTAATATCTGCAAGGAAGCTACATCCATCAAAATCACAAGAGACTTGATTGTATATGAGTTTTGCAAGAGTTGTCTTGCCAATCCCATCTTCTCCTTGGATCACGACAACGATCCGCTCGTCCTTATCATCAATATTCATCAAGCTCATGATGTGGCTTATTTGATCATCAGTTCCAACATCTTTTTCGATTCTGGCAACTTTTCTTTTCTCTTCCACTTTAGCCACCTACAAGAAACATGATGATTGCTCACTCATAAGCCGTAAGATGCAAAGTAAGTGCCTGACTGTGCTGATCTTTCCCTACGTTGTCGTGTCTGCATAAATTGTCTACTACACGAAGTCACTGGTCATCCTGATCTACTAGTGATCAACATTAATGCCACATAATTTTTAAGGAAATCCAAGTTTCAGGGGTGATGATCTTTTACCTTTGAAGATATGTTTTGTCAAACAATTAACCAGCTTTGAAATTTCTTATCCATACACCAACAAGCGGATCTTCACATATATGTGTCTGTGAATGACGGTGTAGATTAAAACTTCAGAACATATAAACAAAGAACATGACTCAATTGAAATATGATTTGGGGCGTCAAATGTTCAATCATTGAAATACTGTTGGTTCCCACTTTTATCACGCACGTTCTCCTAAAAGTGTTCAACGCAACCCACAACAATGTTCTCAACATTGCAAATTGAAGTTTCCTCATAGCCAGCATAAGAGCGAATAGTCTCTTGGACTTGTCTTTAATTACATACTAGAAAATACCGTGCTTTGCCGCAAACACTATTAATGGTTAATCTACGTTTAAAGACTAAAAATATTAACATAAAATATACACACACACATACATATATATGTATATAATCATTTTAGTAAGTATCCTTCAAACTCAAAAGCTTGTATTTATTTCAACAAAGATGTGGTCTAGAAGTAGACTGAAGATTTTGCATCTCGTCATCACTTGAAACATTGTTATTATCATCTCATGTATAGCTCAATCAATATTGTCGTGACTTTTTTCTAAATTATGTTAAAAAAAGATATCACGAACATGAAATTTCAAATAGGATGCAAGTTAAAACTTGAGTGATTGATCAAACATGTGATTATATGTAATCGGTAGATCTTTCAACTTCTGCTTGGAAATTTATGTCATATTCCTCAAAATTCAAACTATGGAAGCCTTATATGACTCCTTTTTAATTGTAACCCTTCTTGAAATGCATAAAAAATGAATCTTCGTAGTGCAAACCATTTTTTAATATAAATTGTGTTTCTCATTGTTGGCCCGTCTTCTAATTGCGTAACCTTTTTTTCTTCGTTTTCTAATAACTTAATCTTTTAAAGAAAAACTATTTATCTAACATGACATTAGAGCACAGGTCAATGGTTTAAATCCCGGCGCTTGCTCTCAATTTTTTAATACTTGTTATTTGTGTTATTCTGTTTGTTTTCCTATTTCACTAGTTATCCTCTTAATGCGGTTCCCTCCGCAACTAGTCTTGCGCACGCAAGGATAGGCTAACAAGCGACGGGATGTTTTAAAGCATATGGTATAAATACACTGTTGGTGTGTTTTGATTAGCTTAAACTTTTAAGAAAAGATGGTTTATCTAACAAAATTAAGTTGTGCGTACAATAACTGCTACAACATCTGAAGACACACATTAATAGTATAAACTAAAGCAAAAGTAAGGAAAAAGCAAAGAAAAAATAAAATAAGATGCAGTATCACGTGGTACCGCTTCACATGTTTCGAAAATAAAGTGCCAAATAAACTTAGATAATAAAAAAAAAAAAAAAAAAAAGGTAATTTTTCATTGACGCTTCACACAAATTCATTAAAGCGATAACACCGCTTAGATTAGTTTAGATCAGATGAAGAAAAATTTCGCCAATTTTTTTTTTTTAAACAAAGAACCAAAATTCAAAGCGGAAAAAATAGAAATAGATATTTTAAATTTAAATAATAAATTACTCTTTTAAGTAATTTAAAATTTCTATTTTATAATAAAATTTGATGAAGCCATTTTATTGTAAATTTAACACTTTAAAATTCAATTTTTTTTTTAAAGTCCTATTTAATTGAGATTTTACTTGAAATTTGAGATAGAGCTAAAATTTTAATTATTATTTTTATATGTATTTTTATATGTGCGTGATAAATTCCATTTCAGTTTCCCTCATTATTATTTGGTTGGTCTTTTGTTTGTTTTTTTTTTCTTATGGGTTACTTGTAGATTTAGTCCTTCAAATTCCTAAATAACTTTTATTTTGTTCAATCAAGTCCTTTTAATTTCTAAGATTTGTGCGAGTTGATCCTCTAAGTTTTATTTTATACAATCAAATTCCTCTTAACTTTCTTAATTTATACAGTCAAATCTTTCGGTCAACCACTCTAACTAAATTGTACAATCAATACTGACGTAGCACTGCTTATGTAACAAAAAATGACACCAAATGCACCGACAATAAATTGGAAAAAATTAAAAAGAAATGTTAATTTGACAGTGTTAGTGATGGTGGGTAAACGAAGCACTTGACTGCACAAACCAATAAATTTCGAGAATTTGGCTTCACAGATCAAAACTTAGACCAAATTACACAAATTTAGAATGCAAGAAGACTTGATTACACAGAATATTAGTTAGAGGAGTAAATTGTGCTTACACTAAAAGTTAAAAGACTATATACGTAACTAATTGTTTTCATATTTTTACTTTATTTTTTTTTTTTTTTCAAATTTTTACTTTATTTGATTAGCCAAACTTTACACTCACACCCCAAATAAGATGCCGCGAGGCAAAAATAATTCTTAACCAAGGAAACTCTAATTCAAAAATTGAAATCATATTTTTTTATTAATTTATTATTTTTTATTTTATATAGATGCATGTGGAAACTCTTGGATTGAGCAAAGCCAATCTAATCCGGTGTCACCTGTGATCCCCTTTCCTAATGGCGATCTAGTAGTACGCGCGACCCCAAAGGCGCTGCTGTGGCATACATACCCAAGTTACCAACCACATTTGATATAATAAAAGTGTGTTTGGTAACGTTTTTGTTCAAAAAATTGTATCAAAACTATTTTTGTTCCGAGGAACAATTTTTTAACGAAATAACGTGTTTGTAACTGCACAAAATTTATATTCTTGGAATAGAAAAAGAACAGAAACATGTTTAGTAAACTTGTATAATTTTTTTCTTTTAATTTTTTAATATTTTTATTTTATTTTTCCTTTTTCCTTTTTTTTTTTTTTTTTTTTTTATAGATGCATGTGTAAAATTTATGTCATTGGAATAGAAAAAGAACACAAACAAACAACACTTAAGAGAAATGGACACAAATAGTCCTTGAACTTTGGTCAAATGTGTAATTTGGTCCCTAAGCTTTTAATTTATTGAATGTGATCTCTAAATGTGCAATATGGTCTCTGAGCTTTTAATTTGTTCAATCTAGTCCCTAACCTTTTGGTACATGTACAATACAGTCCTTAAATTGTATGAAAATATTCAATATAATTATTCCATAATTATTCAAGGCTGGGGACTACATTGAATATTCTCATATAGTTTAGGGACCGTATTAAACATATACCAAAAGTTTAGAGATTACATCGAGCAAATTAAAATTTTATGAACTACATTGAGTAAAATAGAAGTTCGGGAACCAAATTATACATTGGACTAAAGTTTAGGGATTGTTTGTCATTATCCCAGATAATAATGATCTAATCCACAAACGTTTATACCTCAAAGTTCACCGCAAGGCATAATGATCAAATTGAAGAATGATTAGTGAATTAATTTCTCAAACTGATGAATCATAAATCAAAATGATAAAATTATATATTTTAATAAAATACCTAAAATGAGTTCGGCTTGACATAGACACATGTTAAGTAAGTCGACAATTTGCAAAACAGTAAGTCTTGCCTAGCACTTCATGATCAAAGTTAAATATATCTCAGTGTCAAGCGGTCATGACAAAAAAATATATCTCAATGATGGGAATAATATTGTAAACGTAAAGTTTATATGCCATATCATGTTCGGCTGGTTTGTAATTTACAAATTCTTATTTATATTGTTGTGAAACTATAATAATAGGAACTAGGATTAAACCTACATAATTTAATAGGTGAAATATAATAAACTGTGAATCGACAAAATCAGTAGTATTTAATTGTTAGTTTCAATAAATAATCCCTGGATTCGCTCATGATTCGGTGTTTCATTGACAAGAATAATAGACATGCGTCGTTAATATCTTGAATTGAATCAAATTTTATTATATGAAACAAGAATCAACAGGCCTTTCCCCCACACAAATTCCTTTCATCTTCAAGATAGCCACAGGCCCATTTCATGCCGTAAGAATAGTTTGCTATGGGTCTATATTTAAACTGATGCAATTCTGAGTCACATTATGTATTGTAAGATTTTACATGACTTGCCATACAAATGTCAATAAAATAAATTAAATCCACCAATATTTAACCGCGTGAGTGATATTATTTTGCTTTTCATTATTAATTAACAAATGAATCCTGACATCGTGCTAATGCTTACATGGTCTTAGGTAATTCCCTCTTCCTATGCATATGGCCCAAAAGGTGTTTTGGTCCGGCCTCCCTAATAACATGTAAACTCTCCCCCTCTCCCCGAACAGTGCTTTATCCCTAGATGTTCAGTCAACCCCCCCCAACCAAAACTGGCCTCAGCTTTACCCAATTAATCGCTATTAGTATGTGTCTATATATAAAAGCCAAAACCACCATTTGTCTCACTTTTTGCTTTTTAAAACTACCCTTGCATGAAAAGTTAAAACTACCCACTACACTTTCTTCATTCAAGTAACCACTCAGTTCACACATCTATAATAACTATCCACTGCGCATCCACTCAATTAAACAATTAATCAATTCCTCCACAACCTGTTTCTTTTCTCTTTAAATGTAATCCACCGGCGATCACTTGCACATGCCTAGCGTGTCTCGACACTAGGTTTTTTTTTTTTTTTTAATCTATAAAATCTTTCCTATATGTGAGACTTGTTATTGACTAGTTGCTTTCCTTTTCCTAATTTTAAAGGAATTAGATTAGTCACAACTAATCTTCTAGTTTAACCAGATGACATTTGAATATCTTGACTTGGGATCCATAGATAATTCTTATAAAAATAGACACAAATTTAATGTGAACACTGAACATCAATATCTTAAGGTGTTATAAATCTACTCAATATGTAATAATGAGCAGCTTTCTAAGGAGAACAATGAACAAGGATAGAAACAGGCAACATAGATTCCCTCTAATCATTATCGTTACCTAACATAAATCGATATAGGAGTTGCAATATATCTGGAAATAACTTTTTTTGCGCAAATGGTTCAAAATTTTGCATATATGATTATTTAATGGAAAATCAAATTACCGCATGATTTCTCCTTTTAGTTTCATTAATATTGTTTTGTTATACAGATTACTCGGTCCATAAAGGTATTCCAAATTGTTTTGTTATACAGATTACTCGGTCCATAAAGGTATTCCAGTGCATTCATGTGTTTTTTTTTTCTTCATTTCACCTTTTAGTAATTGATTGCACTATAATTGACATGTGGAGTCAATTTTCTTTAGCTTTTTGGCCTCCTTTAACCAAACTTCTACCGTCTAGATCCGTCCCCGATATTAAGCTTGTCTTACGATTATGAAAAAACGAAGAAAGAAACGCACCTTGCCCATACTGTCGGATGTGTGCGTATCTGAATAAGACTTGATCAGTCCAAGAATCGTATCTCTATAATCCTTGTAGAACATGCCACCCCAGGAGTATCACCTAGTTTCGGACAATTTTGAATTATGACGTGGCATTCATCCGGTATCATTGTGTCCGATGCATTCGTCCAAGATTCCAAGGGGCGGGACGGAAGCTCGTCAGGGCCCCTGGACGGCCCCTGGATCCTCAGCAAATAAAGCATGTACTCTTGCAAGTGATCGGCGACGTCCTCGAGGGTCAATCCATCCACATTCATCAGCTGCAGTATCGTCTTCGGCACCGCGTTATTAATCCCTAGGTGTGCGACCGCATCCATGAACCGCTTGACCAATTCAGGCGTCCAGACCAACCTTGGCTTGTTCAACGCCTTGACCGGCCGATCCTCCAACGAATTGTCTGTTGTCGAAGTCCACTTCGAATCGTTTGTAGCCACCGCGAACGGCAATCGGGGCGTCTGGAGCAAAAGTCGCTTCTTCGACGCGTGCATCCAATTGCCCGTCCTCAGAGTCGACTCCACCTCCTCAAGTGGCTTGGGCGATTGAGGCGTCCGGAGCAAAGGTCGCTTCTCCAACGCCTCCGCCGAATCTCCTGTCCTCAGAGTCGGCTTCGAATTGTCCGTCCTCAGAACTGATGCCAACCGCTTGGGCCGATGAGCCCGTATACGTGGCCAGCCCACAGCTGGCTTCTTCAACTCCTTCGCCGACGGATCCTTCACTGACCGATCCTCCATCGAATTGTCCGTCGTCGGAGTTGACTCCGAATTGCCCGTCCTCAGAGTCAACTCCACATCCACAAACGGCTTGTGCAATTGAGGCGTCCGGAACAAAGGTGGCTTCTTCAACGCCTCCGCCGATGGATCCTCCACCGAATTGTCCATCATCAGAGTCGACTCCGCCTCCCCAGCAGAGTCAATCTTCTTCATCTTCCTCGAATGGGAGCCATCCGACTCCGTTTTCATGGGCACCATCTGGTCACGATTCTCCATCAACTTTTGCAATCTTGGCGGATCACTTAAGCCACTAATTGACGGACGGAACTGGTTCTCCAATGTTACCAATGCCCGACGACCAGGAATGTCACTTAACATCGGGCAGTCACGTATTTCCATTTCTTTAAGATTCAGCAAGCCAGACCGGAAGAGCGTTATTCTTTCAAGGGCTGGACAGTTGCGGATAGTTAAATGTCTCAACTGCTCTAGCCCGGCGAGTTCGATGTTCATTTCCAGAGAGCGACGGAGCTTCAAAATAACTAGATTTCTCAAGTTGGATAAAAGTTGGGAAGTTACTATCGTGCCGAGATCTCCCTGCATTGCTGAATTAGGGGGCTCCAAGTAAACTTTTTGGAGTAGTTGGCCACAGATGGAAAATTTCCTTAGACGAGAAAGGGAACCCAATGCAGTTAGTGATATAGTACTGTTCTGAAGGCACAGTTCCAAATTCCTCAATTTGGATAACTTCCCAATCCACTCTAAGTTATAGATTACGGTTGAGCCCCACGAAGGCGGTAATAGATATTCCTTGCCATTTGATAAGAGAAGATTAACTAGATTAGTCAAGTTTGACAGATCTGAAATAGACTGCAAGGACCGAGAACTAACAAGTAGACAAGTCAAACTTTTGGGAAGTGAAGGCAACACTTGCAGCTCATCACAATTCTCAAGGATCAGTTCTTCTAGTTGAGGAAGCGCAGCAATTGTTTCTGGCACTTGAGGGATGCTAGTGTATGATAGATCAAGGATTCTCAAAAAGGACAATTTCCCAATTTCACTTGAAACTTCGCCAACCATAGTAAAACATCCTCTAGCATGTATTTCTTCGAGCTTCATTGAAAAGCCAACGGCTGAAGGAAACTCTGCTAGCCGGCAATGTTCCATCTTTATGACAGTCAAAGTCTTTATATTTCCAATAGAATGAGGTAACACGTTGATGCATGTGGACGATAGATCCAATTCAGTAAGAGACTCTAGGTTTCCGGTTGAATCCGGAAGTTCCCAAATCCTTTTGCATCCTGCAAGAGATAAAGACTTGAGATTCACAAGATATCCAATAGAACAAGGTAATCCTTCAATTGATG
This sequence comes from Eucalyptus sideroxylon, assembly GCA_014182405.2. Classification (NCBI taxonomy): domain Eukaryota; kingdom Viridiplantae; phylum Streptophyta; class Magnoliopsida; order Myrtales; family Myrtaceae; genus Eucalyptus; species Eucalyptus sideroxylon. The sequence continues at coordinate 1,436,162 of CM024552.2, forward strand.
TGAAGGATAGATCCAACTTGATCAATGAATTTAGGTTTCCGATTGAGCTTGGGAGTCCACATAACTCTGAGCAGTTACTCAAAAATAAGTGTTTTAATTTCACTAGCAGGCCAATTTCACCAGACAAATCTTTTAGTCGATGGCAACCCTCAATATTCAAGTAAGCCAACTGTTTTAGATCCCCAATGGAGCGATCGATGTCAACCAATTGTTGACATTCTTTAATGATCAATCTTTCCAGAGCAAAACACCCAGACAAGTCAATCTTTATCATGTTTAGACGTGTCAGCTGTAGAACTTTCAAATTGTGTAGCATCTGTGACAAGAATAAAGCATTACACAGTGTCGTCAGACAATACAGCTCTAAGAAAAGTGTATGATGGCATACATACCTTAATTTGGCTCCACCCCTCCCAATCATTGGCGTCGTTAAATTCAGAGAGTTGGAGGACTACCAAGTTTTGTGAGAACAGATTAGTTGCCACTAAATCTGGAGGACAATGGCACCAAGAAAACCATCTTAACTTTGAAAAGAGGTTCGTAAAGTCCCCGATAAAGCTGCCCCCATCTAATTCAAGGAATCTTAGATTTGGCAGCCTTGAGAAGTCTTCATCAGTTAAGATGAGTAGAGTAGGATCTCCAGCTAAATTGAGCGCTTGGATATCTCCTTTGTTCTACGAGGTACACATGCGATTAGAAGGAGCTTTCAATTTTCTTATTCACATAGTTAGAAACTTCATGTCAAATCCCTAACGCCACGCAAAGAAAGACAGAATTTGTACACTTATTGTATTACCTCTTTTGTTTTTGCCATGTCCATAGCTTCATCAGAAATCCACAGTCTGCTACGCTTTCCAGAATCCAGGTTTTTGTCATGGACAATTTGGCGTCCCAGGTCTTTTAGCAAGTCATGCATCCATAACCCACCGTTCTCTTTGATCTTTATCAATGAAAGGGAACTGAGGACTTCAATATCTATTTGTGGAAAAAAGTCATGATCTTTCCACATGTAAGATGCATTAATCTCCTCCTCATGAAAACGAAAACATGCAATATCAAGAAAAATCTGCTTTTGAATGAAATTTAAGGTGTCATAGCTAATTTTCAATTTTTGTGGACGTCTTCATGAGCAATGCCCCTTAACTGTTCTATCGTATCATTCCATATAGTTTTGTGCTTTCCATGAAGAAATGAACCTATGATCTCAATGACCAAAGGAAGTCCTCCCAAAGTAGAAACAATATCCTTTGAAAGCCTGTCATAATGATTATCTCTAGGAGATTCTCTTTTGAATGCATGATTCATATAAAGCTGAAGAGCTTGATCAAAATTCATTTCTTTCAGTTCATAAGGTATGATTTTCTCCACACATTCTAGGATGCTTTTGCTTCTAGTCGTAATTACAACTCTACTTCCTGCACCAAACCAAGTGATCTTGCCAATTAGTTTCTCAAGCTGTTTCCTATGGTCCACATCATCTAAAACAATTAGAACCTTTTTATCATGAACTTTTTCCCCAATAACCTTCATTCCATCATCAACGTCACTGATGTCAACCGTAGGCTCAGTTTCACCGAGGATATTGGATAGCACTTTCTTTTGCAGAAATACTAGGCCATCACGCCGTGATGATGCACTGACATCTCGCAAGAAGCAATACCGATCAAAGCTAGAAATGAGCTTGTCAAAGAGAGCCATGGCAAAGGTTGTCTTCCCAACACCACTTGGGCCATGAATTCCAAGACACCGTGCACGACCAAAGTCATAGTCCAGCAAGTCCATTACCGCTTCCACTTGATCATCTATCCCGACTAAATGGTCAGTTGCACAATCATCTCTTGCCTTCATCTTGATTGTGATATCTTCGGCGTCCAACACAGTAGGTTCGCGTTGCAATGATGGCAATGATCTGCCAGCAAGAGTCAAGAAAAGCACTATAAATAGCAGGGGCTGCGGAAAATAAAGATTGAGCGACGAGGGTTGCTAATTGCCGCACTCAGTAATCCCATCAACTTGAATTGCTCTTTAATATGTATGCATGGATGTCTACTATAAATCTATTTTTTCCTCAGCGTTTTGCAAAATATATATATATATATATATATAATAAAGGGGAAAGAAAAGTCATATCCACCGACAGATCCAACTCGAACAGACAGGAGAACATGTACAATGATAGACCGAGGGGGTCGCTCCGTGCTTAATGCTATTTCTATCATATTTTATAAAAATTACATAAACTTCTTATGTCATGCTTTTTGTTTATTTCACGTATAACTTCATCATCAAAGGAAACGCTTTTTGCGAAAATCATTTTCAAGAACAGTTTCATTTGCTTGGTGATATGCTGAAAAGCACATAAAACACTTAGTAAAAATTTGTATTTGTGGTAAGATACTTGTTATGTTTAAGAAAATGATTACCTCTATTCAGAACTTGGAATTAATTTTCCTAATTCAAAGTGCGTGTTTTCTTTACCTGTAAACATTTTTGCATTGATCGACCATTTTCAACGAATCAAACAAGTTAAAGTCCAGAAAAATTAAATTGCAAAATGCTCTTTTAGTGGAATGAACAAAACCTATGTATTAGAAGATTTTCTTCCAGCTCATGGCATGTATCGACCGTCGCGCTCTAGTTCAAAGTTCGAATAAGAAAAGAGATTCTTCATTCTCTCTAAGGTTTAGCCACCAGAGACTGACCGCCTCTTCGACCAAACCGACGACAGCAAAATTCTGGTAGCCATCATTGGCTCATCGGACAACGGAAACGGCGGTGGCCACGGCAAGGCAAAACGGAATGCGGATTCTGCGTGGGTAAGTTCTAACGCACATCCAGATCTGAGCGACTTTTGACCATGACACAGCTCAAATATTGCAAGGAAACAGAGTGGTCACTGGTCGGGTCGGGGGAAACTTACCTTGTCCTGCCGAAACCACTTGTCCTTTCGAGCTTCAGTCGTCCGATGATACGGCAAGCATGGAGCAACAACTTCGGGTCATCCCAGGCAAACCAACAATTTTGGACATTGACGTGTCCACTTTTGCTGAGATGAGATCCCACGATATCAGAAGATGAGAACGAGAGAAATTATTAGGTGAACAGACCAAGCACGCCAAAGCATGTGTTAGTTATATGTGGTTTAATACAAAAATAGTCAACACAAAAACGGTGAGCAAATGAACAGGGCCGGATTAGAAAATGCCAACCAGGCCGAAGTTTATGTGCTGTTCCAGCTGGATACACGTTTGACCTCCCTTCTGTCTTCTATGTCTTCTATAAATTACCATTTCAGTTCTCTACGAGAGAGAATATAAACATCACCTCAAAATTTAAATAATTCCATCTTCCTCCCATTATAGAGAGCTTAACCAAAACTATTAGAGAAATAAGAACTTGCCCTAAGGGTGGTGAGGTGGTCCTCTCTCTTCTGAAACCGCAATGTTTGACTCAGCTATAGTTGAAAGAAATTTCAAAATCTATATTAGTAGGGTTTTCATTTTAAGGCATGTCCAATTGATTTGGGCCCAATAAGGCGGAACAGTTTATTGAATCAGGTATCTTATGATTAATAGATCTTTCTTAGATAATTAAGCATACTCGAAGGTCTACAACGAAAACTTTCCAATCAAGAAATTAGATCCTTATATAAGTTTAAAAAAATCAATAATGTCGTTTGACATTCAGGTTTTGAAAGTTTTAGTTAATTCTGAAATGACGTGACCTTTGGAATTATGATATGGGAAGAGTTAAAATGGACCTAATACGTTGGATTAAGTCAAATATTAATAACTAAATGAAGCTTCTGCGTGTGTTATATCAACATACTGAAGTTTTATTTTGGGCAATGCTCGTGTCAAGGGGTATGCACCTCTTGTAACTATTCAATGAATTCACGAATTCAAGAAGAGTGATCCGGTCGCAAATACGTCATCCACGTATAAAAGAAGAATGAGAGTGCCACGAGAATGATCATAACTAAATAGGACTGTACTCAAGACTTCTTTTCAAATATGTGCTTCATAAAATAAAATATTCACAACTAGCAAACAAATTTACTCTCTCTCATATTATATAGATGTCCCAAAATGTGCTAGTTTCATCTCTCACATTACATACATGGCCCAACATGTGTTAGTTTTATGTGGTTTAATTACCACAAAAATTTCGACAAGAAAAAAAACCACAAAATAGTCAACAAAAAAATAAAAGGTGATCAAATGAACGTGGCTGGATTGGAACACGCCAACCACGCCAAAGCTATATGGGCTGTTCTAGCTGGATACAAGTTTGACCTTCCGTCTTCTATAACTTATCATTTCAGTTCTCTACGTGAGAGAATACAGTCATCACCTTAAAATTTAACTAATTCCATCTTCCTCCCATTATAGAGAGCTTAACAAAAACGATCAGAGGAATAAGAGCATGACCTAAGGGTGGTGAGATGATCCTTTTTCTTCTGTAACCACAACGTTTGACTCTGCTATAACTGAAAGAAATTTCAAAATTTATATTAGTAAGGTTTTTATTTTAAGGCATGTCCAATTGATATGGGCTCTATTAGAGATAATTAGGATAATTCTCTAAAATATTTTCTTTTATTTAAGATAATTAATATTTTTATGTTAATTTTCTGTGTCTCTCAATATAGTGCAATATTTCATTTTAAAGATAATTAAAATATTTATGTTAGTTTTCTATATATCTCAAGATCGAGCAATATCTCCTTTTATTGTACATATCTTGATTGATATATCTATTACCTTTGATAGTCTCTCATAGAGCCTATAAATAGGCTAATCTACTTTATTATGATATATCAAATTATACACAAAATTCCCCAATTCTCTTTTCTAATTTATATTTAACTGAAATCAAACCAAATATGCATGATCAAAATAGATATTGACATAAGAGAACAAAATCTTAAATATCTCTAACGGATATTTATTATAATATTGCTAACATCCTCTCAAATCCAAGCTGAACTAAAACAAATCAACTTGAGTTTGAAAAATAATCCAAACAATGTCACAAAATCTTTGATTAAAATAATCTCAATGGTGAGAGTGCTAGTATGAACACCTAGAGAGGGCTGAATAGGTGTATAAAATAAACCTTGGCAAATATATGCGGAATAAAATAAAATTCGAGTATAATAAATGAGTTAGGGAAGAGAATAAGAACACAAGATTTATAGTGGTTCGGCTTAATCCAAGCCTACGTCCACTCTCCCACGCTAACAGCTTTCTTGGCTGGATTTCACTATGCAATCAACAAGAGATTACAACTTCGAGTGCAAACACTTAGTAGATCACACTATCTCACTAAGTTACTCCTTTGGTATTTCTCTCACGATCACAAATGTTTAAGCTCTCAAGAGACAAGTATATGATTGAAGATCGCTCAGACTTTGGAATTATAAATTCTACGCTCTGTCTCTTACTTGCTCATCGGTCCATGATCTCCTTAAATACTCCTCCACTTCCAAACTACCCGTTGGACAGTATCCCAGAGAATCGTCTTTCAATATATCCATTGAACAGCTCTGTATCTAGAAGATTTGGTAGCTATTGAGTGACAAAGGTAGAATCCCAAATTGATTCCAATCGCCCATACAAACGAAATCTTGGTTTCCATAAGTAAAACTTCTTCGTATAGAAAGTTCTTGTCTTCAAGATCCAATCGTTAATCAATTAGATTGAATCAATCAAATCAATCTTGATGTGGAATCCAAACCAGATCACTAGCCGTTATATGATTGGGCTTGAGTTACATTATGTCGAATCTGGATGTAAAGTCTGAGAGCAATAGACTTTACAATCTGAGTCTGAACATATTCTGCTTCTGAACAAATTTAGCTTTAAGGTTTGTACCCAGTTCAACTTGAAGATAGAGTCGTCTCCTCGGTTCATCATTCACGTTTAGTCTGGAATTTGTCAGAGTGAGTAGACTTTTGATGTAGAACAGACTTTGACACTAAAGTCTGGCAGTTTTCAGACTTTGACACAGAAGCCTGGAAATCTTCATAATATACTTTGGACATATGTTACATTCAGTCTTCTGGTCGTCTTCACACTTTGACAATATCCTTTACATGTTCTATCATCTGCATGGTCTATTACTTAACCATTAAACATGTAAGTAACATTTAATTTATTTTGTCATCTTCAAAATATCATAAGGGATTTCCCTAACAAATGGATCCAAGATGAGGCAACGTGGATGATGCCTCCAAACTTTTGTTGATGAGAAGATGTCAATATGTTGCTCGTGATGGTGTCAGCTTCAACTTGAGGATCGGAAGAATTGGAGCCTAACAACATGCCTCCTTTGTGGTCGACTTAGCTATCAGAACAATAACTTAAACACAACCGATACGACTAGCAAGCATAATAAGCCACGTTTTGCAAAGGTTTTGCAAAGGGAAAATTTACTATGCGAAGACCCGGGCTTTACTGAGGGGAAAGTTACTAGCGGCATCAAAAATAGCTCCGTGGAAAATAAAAGCTCGACTTAGCTACGCTTTAGAGACGTCATACCACCGTGATACTTACTCGAACGGGAATGATGCACTTGGGTGTGAACATTGTCAAGCGGCGGAGATGGATTTATTTGCATGGGATGCATGGGTGCATTGTTAAGAATGATGACATGGAAAAAATAGAATTGAGAAATTTTTTAGGTGCATTGAGTGCGAAGTGCACCCGGTGCACTAGTCGCACCTGATGCACTAGATTGCCCTAGGAAATGAGCTATGATACTAAGTTGAGAATATTGCAAAAGAAAAAAACAAAGAATTGTGTATATTTCGATGTATATATAATGAGGATTACAACAACTTATCTATAGGTTTTATATATAAACTATTCACAGCAATTAAATATTATACAATCAATTATAATAAGTCATAAAGATATCTAGAATATCAAAGATATCCAGAATATTATGGATATCTTGAATATCGTAAATAATTTAGATATATCTAATAGGCTTAATCAAGCATAATAGTTTATTGGATCGGGTATCTTATGATTAATAGATCTTCTCAGATAATTAAGCACGCTCTACCCCCTAGAACCAAAAATTTTCTAACGAGGAATTAGATCTTTAAATCGGTTGAAGGAAACTAATAATGTCGCGTGACATCCAGGATTTGAAAGTTTTAGTCAAATGGAAAAAGCCGTCATCAGGGGAATTATGCTATATGAAGAATTAAAATGGAGCTAATACGTTGGATTTAATCAAATTCTAATAACTAAATGAAGCTTCTGCATGTACTTTATGAGCCTATTGAAGTTCATTTTGTCTGTAGCCAGCCATTATGCTTGCGTCGACGTGTACCTCTTGTAACTCATCAATTCAAGAAATGTGTCATCCACCTATAAAAGAAGAACGAGTGCGCCACGAGAATGATTATATAAGTAAGAGCAAATCTGCCTTACTACGATAACGTTAAATTGTTCAAAAAAGTCCTAAACTTATAACACTTTTATCAATTTAATTCTAAACCATTTAAATTTTACCAACCAAATCCTAAAAGTTTTGACAATTTGCCAGTTAAATCCATCCAGTCAAATTAACAGAAAATCGCTAACGTGACACCGGTATTACCATGTAAGATTGTCGGCGCTAACGCAAACAACTTTTTAGAAATTTTGAATTTTCTTATAATCTTGTATTATTTTTTTTTATTTCTTCATTTCTTCTCCTTTTATTTCTTCTAAGTTTGATGAGACCACAGGCGAAGGCTGATCGTCTGCTACTGGTTGACGGCCACGATGTGGAATACAAAATTAGAAAAAAGGAAAGAAATTCTATAAAAAAAAATCAAAAAAGATCATAAATTTAAAAAAAAAATTATTTTTTCTAAATCAGTGTCAATCATGTTATATAAGACGATAGGCATCCACATTTGGAAATATTAGCCAAATTGACTCAACTACCAATACTTGATAAGGTTTATGAAAACTAAATTGATAAAAATGCAATAAATTTATGGCTTTCAAACAATTTCCCCCTACAATAGGAACATTTCGAAATTATTAATTGCCAAATCAGTTGAACCATACCGTGGGATTCTCCATGGGCCCAAGTTCCCTAAAGCGACGCTTGAAATTGGGACTCCCGAGCCAAGGCTCAAGTCTCCGGCGCTCGAGCTCAAGATTTGGGATTGTACTGGAGACTTCTTTTCGAATCTCTCTCTTTCTCTAGATTTCTAGATTCTAGATAACCCAACATGTGTATTACCACAAAAATTTCGACGAGACAAAAACCACAAAAATTGCCAAAAAAGAATATTTAAAAAAAAAAAAAGCGAGAAATTGAACGTGCAGGCTTAGAACAAGCCGACCACGCCAACGCTATTTGTGCTGTTCTAGCTGGATACAAGTTTGACCTTCCTTCTGTCTTCTATTAATTATCATTTCGGTTCTCTACGTGAGAGAATATAATCATCACCTAAAATTTAAATAATTTCATCTTCCTCCCATTAATAGAGAGCCTAGCAAAAACAATTAATAAGAACTTGACCAAAGGGTGGTGAGGTGGTCCTTTCACTTCTGTAACCCTAAGTTTGACTCTGCAATAGCTCTAAGACGTTTCAAAATTTATATTAGTAAGGTTTTTATCTTAAGGCACGTCCAATGATTTGGGCCCCACAAGGTGTAACAATTTATTGAATCGGTTATCTTATGATTAATTGATCTTTGTAGATAATTAAGCATACTCGAAGCTCTAGAATGAAAGCTTTTCAATCGAGCAAGTAGAGCTTTTCAATCGAGCAAGTAGATCCTTATATAGGTTAAAGAAAATCAGTAAAGTCCTATTAAATCTAGGGATTGAAAGTTTTAGTTAAATTCGAAATGACAGGATCTTTGGAATTATGCTATGGGAAGAGTTGAAGTGGAACTAAAACATTGGATAAGTGTCAAATTATAATAACTAAATGAAGCTTATGCATGTATTATATTAACATAATGAAGTTTTTTTTTTTTTTTTTAGCTGGCCATTGTGCTAGTGTCAAGGGGGTATGCACCTCTTGTAGGAGGACTGTCTGTTCCCAAATTTGTCACGTGGATGACCACAAACAAATAGAGATGAAGCAATAGCCATTCCTACAATGAAAAATGCTAGTGTCAATGGGGGTATGCACCTCTTGTAGGTTTTCAGTGAACTCATCAATTCCAAAAGGACTGTCTGTTCCCAAATTTGTCACGTGGATGACCACAAACAAATAGAGATGAATGTGCCCCCTACGATAGAAACATTTCAAAATTATTTAATTGCCCAATCGGTCAAATGATGCTCGTAGGATCCCTGTGGGCCCAAGCTCCCTAAAGACATGCCAGGGACCACCCGGAGCTTGAAACTGGGACTCCCTAGTCGGGGCTCAAGTCTCCAGCACCCGAACTCTCCTGGATTGTACTCAAGACTTTTTCTCAAATGGGTGCTTCATAAACCAAATACTCACCACTAACAAATAGTTTCTCTCTCTCTCTCTCTCTCTCTCTCATGTTATATAGATGGCCCAACATATGTTAGTTTTTTGTGGTTTAATTACCACAAAAATTTCGACAAGAAAAAAAAAACCGCAAAATAGTCAACACAAAAAAGGTGAGCAAATGAACGCTGGCTGGATTAGAACAAGCCAACCACGCCAAAGCTATATGGGCTGTTCCAGCTGGATACAAGTTTGACCTTCCGTCTTCTATTAATTATCATTATTGTTCTCTACGTGAGAGAATATGACCATCACCTTGAAATTTAAATAATTCCATCTTCCTCCCATTATAGAGAGCTTCACAAAAACTATCAGAGGAATAAGACCATGACCTAAGGGTGGTGATTCAGATTCGACCGGTTTTACGTTTTATTTTTTTCAGAGGTAGTTCTTGATTGAAAAAGAAAAATAAAGAAGGAAATTTTTACAAAGCTAGGGCTAGCTTGTTTAGATTTTGATAAAATGGAAAAGAAGTTGGCAAGTCAATCATTTTTCAATGTTTTGCTACATTTTTTTTTTCAATCCTTTGTTTTTCATCTCTCCTTGTTTTTCATTTCTCTAGAAATTGAGTCTTCTTCTTCCATTGGTACACCAATTGCTGTGTTCGGGGGTAGGAATGGCCTTCAAAAAAACCTAATAATAATATTAACAAAAATGGAATATGACTTAACTTTAAAATATTTTACATATTTTAATTTAATACACCTACCAGTATTACCCCTTTTTTGGGTTACGATCAATATATCTTGAGATAAGTTTTATGCACCAGATCAAATCCATCCCTCAGATTTTACTTTAAACATAACAGAAAACGAACTTAAGAGTTCATACCTTTGTGCAACTAAAGACCCAATTCATTATTCAACCCCCACCAAAAAAAAAAAAAAAAAGAAGGAAGAAGAAAAAAAAGAAAAGACTCAATTCATTTGTCAATTCTCTGATCAAGGAGTTAACGAGAAAATTGTCCAAAAAGTCCTAAAGTTATTACAATTTTATCAATTCAATTCTAAATCTTTCAATTTTACCAATTCAATTCTAAACATTTTCATTAAAGTCTATTTCAATTTTGACTAGAATTTGCGAATGTGGATGTCAATGGTGCCACATAGCGCGATTGGCGCTAACGTGGATATATTTTAATATTTTTGGAATTTTTTTTATTTAGTTCCCTTTTTCTTTACTTTCTTTTTGGTCTTTTTCTACCTTTTGTTGGGGATTGGCCTCCAGCCACAAGCAATGGCCAGCCACCAACCATGGCACCAACCATGGCAACGCTAGCCTTATCTACCATAGGTGAGGCCCGGTCAAGCATGGGTGAGCTTTGGCGAGGGGTGCCATCACACAAGCAAGGGTCGACTAGGTGAGACATGATGAGGGTCGGCCTTGTCCAGGACAAATCTGGCGAGGTCGGCCTTCACCAAGGCCAAGGCGGCCTCACCAAGCCATTGGCTAGGTGAAGGCATCGTTGAGAGAGGTTGCATAGGCCCTAGCAAGGGCTGCCCTCACCAAATTGGCTTGGGCCATGGCAAGCCTTGAGGAGGGCTCCCCTCACTAAATTTGGTGAGGCTGGCTCTTGTTGGGGCCAAGGCGACCTCGCCTGTTGTTGTTTGGGTGAAGGTGATGCTCGACGAGGCCGCCTAGCCTAGGCGAGGCCCCTCACCTAGTAGACTTCGCCTAAGGAGGGGGGCAAGGCTAGTCCCCACCCTACCATGGTTGGTGGCTAGCCATTGCCTATGGCTAGAGGTCGACCATTAGCAAAAGGTAGAAGAAGGCCAAAAAGAAAAGAAAGAAAAAGAAGAAAAAAATAAAAATATTTAAAAATATTAAAATATTACAAAAGTTGTCCACGTTAGCGCCGGTGGTGCTATGTGGCACCCCTAGCATCCACATTAGTAAATTTTAGTTGAAATTGATCGGATAGACCCAATTGCCAAGAAATAAAATTGTTTATGACTGAATTGAGAAAATTAAAAGTTTAGGATTGAATTGACAAAAGTGCAATAGGTTTAGAACTTTTTCAATAATTTTACCAAGAGTTAACACTTCAAATTTTTTAGCATATATTTTTTTCTTATTAAATAGACACACTTGAGAAGTATACTATCATATAATTTTTTAAAACTATTTTTGGGGCTTCTCGATTTTAAGTCAAAATTTTCTCTTTTATTCATATATTAGAATTATGGAAAATTACTAAAAAAAAAAAGTCTTAAACCTATTGTACTTGTGTTATTTCAGTCATAAATATTTTTTTTTTGGCCAAATGAATCTTAAACCTTTTGTATTTGTGCTAATTCAATCAGTTTGATCAATTTTGACTAGTCAATGTTGAAATAGATGCTAGCCATTCTACATGACATCATCAACATTGACATGGAGTTTTTATTATGATATTATAATATTTTATTATTTTCACTTTTTTTTTTATTACTTTCTTCTTCTTCCAACTTGTCATTGCCAACAACTAGCCAAAGGTAGGGTAAGCGAGGGACCTCGCTAGCCTTAGGGAAGCCTGGCCATGGCCAAGTTGCCCAAGTTGCCTACTTGGCTAGTGCGGTGGGCGAGGCCTAACCTCATCATATTCGGCGAGGGCAAGCCTTGCTCAACCACTAGTGAGGCTCGAGCCCTCACTAAAGGCCGCAAGGTTGAAGCCTGCTACCTTGAGCAGGCTCTAATGAGGTTCAACCTCACCATGGATCGGTGAGGCTCGACCCTCGATAGATCCAACAAGGATGAGCCTTGCCAGTCCATCCGATGGCCTTTGGCAAAGTCAAGCCTCACCTAGTCATAGCTTATCTTCCCCAAGGTTGGCGAAGTCCCTTGCTAGCCTTACCTTTGGCTGATTGCTTGTGGTGTAGAGAGAGAAGGTGGGAATAAATAAAAAAATTCAAAAAAAGTATTAAAATATTATTACAAATTGTTCACGTTAATGCTGATGATGCCACATAGGATGACTAATGTCCATGTCAGCATCAATTGGCTATTCGATCATTTAAAATTGGCTAGATTGACTAAATTTGTACAAATGCAAAAAGTTTAAGATTCAATTGATGAAACAAAAAAGTTTAAGGCTAAAATGGCACAATTGTGACAAGTTTATGACTTTTTTTGGCAATATCCCCATTAGAATTATGCTAACTAAGGGCATGTTTGTTTATTTGTGTTTCCGTTCCCCAGAACAAAAATTTCTGTTCTTTTGTTTCGGTGAATAAAAAAAAGAACATAAACGTGTTTGGTAAAAGCTTTTACTCCCAGAACAAAAAAATTTATTCTTTTGTTCTCGGGATCGATTTGGACCAGAAACAAGAAATAGAAAAAGTTATTTCTTATTACTGGGAACAATTTCGAGAAACACATCTTTTTTCTTCTTTTTTTTTTTTTGTGACATCCAGGGTTTTCGAGTTTAATTTCAATTTGGATAAGTAGGGCCATTTTCATCGAAAATTTCAAAGGACCGTTCTTGAATTCGAAATTGGGATGCAAGTTAGATTATATGACGGGAAAAGTCATGAAATGGACAAGGATGCCTTGATAGATTTATTTAGGCTTTAATTGAAATTTTGTTTGATGAGAAGTGAACCAATTTAAGTAAAATTGAAGGGGGAAAAATAGCAAATTCGTATGCCACCTCTACCCCTTACTTTGGCCTACCTAAAAGCTTCTAGAAGGGGCAAATTTTGTCAAGAAATGGTGAGTGGATGGTGACATCACATGATGTCATGGTGGGCCATTTTTGTGGAATAAAAGAAAGAGAAAAATAAAAGAAAAAGCCCCCCTTCTCTCTCCTCCCTCTCTTCTTCCTCTCTCTTCCGTGCGTTTCCTCCATCTTCTTTGTGCAAAAAGACCAGAAAATTGCAGAGGAAGAAGCCGAAGCAGCCCCTCGCCGTCCGCCTCCCCGCCGTCGTCGTCGCCGCCGCCGCCGCCGTGCGTTTGCCTCGCGCCGCCCGTGCGCGCTCGCCGGCCCGCCGTCTCGCCGTCTTCGCCTCTTCGCTCCGCCTCGGTGCGCTGCTGCATCCGCTCGTGCCGGAGCTGTTCGGCCACCTCTGGCCGCCGTTCGGGTCCCGCCTTGGTCCGGTTCGACCCCTCAACCTTCCCCGATCCTTCCCCATCTCATCCAAGCTCCGAATCTACCCTTCCTCGGCCTCAAACCACCATGGACAGCAGCCAAGAAAAATGGGTATGCAGCGGACGTTTGGCCCGTTTTGGCCGGCTTCCCGACCCCGGATGCTTGGCCCGCTTTGGAGAAAGTCGATCCTCTCGTCGTCCTCGTCGTTTTGGTCCGCTCGGATCGCTAATCCGGTGAGTTTAACTCACTAAATCTTGATTAGACGGTTAATTATGCCCTAAGTGTGCTTAGCCTAAGTTAAGTAAGCTTGGGTGATTAGTTTAGTTTATTTAATTGTGAATTAGATTAAGATGTTTGTTTAATTTAAACCATGTTTAATTAAAGGCTAAGTGAGTTTATTTAATGATAAACATCGATGTGACATAATAGGGTTTTACTTTTGAATTATTTAATTGTTTCGAAATTCTGGAAATTTTAATATTATATTATATTCCGAAATTATTAAAATATTATTATTAAAAAAAAAAAAAACGGAAAAATTATTTTTAACTCCGGTTGCTTCGAATTTCGTGCCGATTTCTTTGTGTATTCGGATTTTGAAATTGATGGTTGGATAGTATAAATTGAGCGTGGATGATGAAAAATATGAATATTATTATTTAATTAATTTTCGGAATAAATTTAATTATTTATTAAAATTCAAAAATTTCGTCGGGACCCTAAACTCTCGGAATTTTGTGCCGATTGCTTTCTTTGTGTATTTAGAATTTGAATTTGATGATTGATTGTGGCAAATTGAGTGTTGATTGTGATAAATATGGATTTTATTCATAAAATCACAAGTGTCGAGTTCGGCATTGAAATTGGATTGTTAATGGCTAATATTGTAATTGGATTATGTGAGTGAAATGTAAAGTATCCAAGGATCGGTATCGAATGGTCGTGTGCTAGTTGAAAGGCTACGGGTCGCGGTAGTGGCTAGCCGACCTGGATCCTTATTCTTTTATAATGCCGTCAAGAGAATGACGTGGCTTGGTCGATAGTGGCGAGACCGACCTGGACCCTTATTCTTCTAGAAATGCCGTCAAGAGAATGACGTGGCTTGGTCGTGAGAGTGGCGAGACCGACTGGACCTTTATTCTTCTAGAAGTCTTTGTCGATAGAACGACGTGGCTTGGTCGCGGTAGTGGCGAGACCGACCGGACCTTTATTCTTCTAAAATGTTGTCGATAGAACGACGTGGCTTGGCATAGTGGCGGGACCGGCGGACCTTTATTATTCTAGAAATGCCGTCGATAGAATGACGTGGCTTGGTCGCAGTAGTGGCGAGACCGACTGGACCTTCGTTCTTCTATAAATGCCGTCGATAGAACGACGTGGCTTGGTCTCGGTAGTGGCGGGGACCGGCGGACCTTTATTCTTCTAGAAATGCTATCGATAGAACGACGTGGCTTGGTCGCAGAGTGGTGGCGAGACCGATTTGGACCTTTATTCTTCTAGAAATGCCATCGATAGAATGACGTGGCTTGGTCGCAGTAGTGGCGGGACCGACTGGACCTTTATTCTTCTCGAAATGTCGTAATGTTAATAGATAATCGACCTGTGAGTGGGCTATGCCCTTGTGTGACAGTGAATAATAATTGGAATGCGTGCTAAGTGTGATCGTGATTTATATGAAAGTGATGGCGTTCCAATTGTTTGGATTATTATTACTGCCTGAGATTATGTGATACAAATTGTGCTAACCTGCAGGAAGGAATTGAGGCTAGGTAAGTTCTCTGTGTGATGTGGCTAGGCCACCCTTGGGCGTATTTTCTTTCTAATAGGGGTTTAGGGGTTGAACTTGCTTTGAGACGTTGTCTCGGTGGTTATTGAATAACCATTTCAGTCCCCGGTGGACGGAGCGGCCAGATAGCTTTGGTTGGCCTTGAGGAGTTGCAGAGGTGAAGTCATAAGGATTGGAGAGCGTGTCCGGCTTGTAGGTCGTAGGACAGTTCATTTTTAAGAGTCGATCTTTTGTAGACTTTTGGCTGTAGGCCTTCGTCTGTAACTTCGTTGGTTTGTGTAAGTGATTGGTTGTGAAATTGTTTCCTACTTTTCTATCCCATATTTCATTGTCAGGGTTTTTATAATACGTTCCGCTTGCGCATTAATAAATGAATGGGGTCGGCGACACTACCTGGGAATGTCGCATTAGCATGACCATGGTGGGATGTTGGCGTGCTCGGGGTTCGGGGCGTGACATTTTTCTTCTTCTTTTTTCTTTCCTTCTTCTTCCTTTGGCCGGTCGCCGGTCTCAGCCATGGCCGGCGACTAGCCGTCGAGGGCGGCAACCTTGCCGAAGCGTGTCGGCCCTTGGCGAGGTCGAGCGTCGCCGGCCCCTAGCGAGGCTCGGCCTCGCCTTGGTTGGGCAAGCTTGAGCTCTCTCAGATCCAGCGAGATTGAGCTCGCTCAGCCAAGGTGAGGCCGAGCCTTGCTAGCCGGCACGAGGCTCGGCCTCACTAGGGCAAGGCAAGGTCGATCTCGCACCACCTAAGCGAGGTCGAGCCTCGCCCTCGGTGGCCAGGTGAGGTCACCGGTGAGGCCGAGCCTCGCCCAGCCACAGCGAGGTTGCCAGCCCTTGTCGGTCGGTCACCGGCCATGGTCGAGGTCAGCGACCGGCCATAAAGAAGAAAGAAGAAAAAAAAATGAAAAATATTGAAAAATTAAAATAAACAAAAAAATCATACAAGTTTACCAAACATATTTCTATTCTGTAATATAAATTTTTTGCAGTTTTCAAACGTGTTCTTATACTAAAAAATTATTCCCTGGAATGTAAACAAAGAAAATTATTTATGTTAAAAAATTATTTCTCGGAGCAGAAATATTATCAAACGCGTCCTAAGTGATCCTGAAAAGAAATTAAACATGGTCAGATTTGTTAATGCACATACACTAAATTAATTAGGGATACATGCATCCTTGCATACCATATTTGGACGATTGTTTAATTATTGTCCGTAATACATATTGCACACTTGTAGTTTATGAGATAAATCAGCACAATCTCAGAGCACATTATAACCAAGATATTTAGAAATTAAAAATGCATTTAGGTGTGCCTGTCGTTGCGAAAATTTTATACTTTGTAGAGGTCATTTTCAAGGAAAATTATTATTTTTTATTTTATTATTTGGTGGTATTGATATTAAACGGAAGTTGAAAAAGCTACTGTGCGTTTGTGGCAAGAGACCTGTTACAGTTGGGATAATGATTTCTCTATTCATAACCAAAAATTCATTTTTATAACTTAATTGTGAGTGATATCATAAATATTTTTCCATTGACTAATCATTTTAACAAACCAAACATGGGAATTTAGAAAAGTAATCTGAGAAAGCTTTTTCAATGAAAAAAATATACCTAGGGTCCATTTGTTTCATTAAAAACTTATTGTCGCTGGAAAATGGCTTTAGAGAAATTCAATTTCAAAGAAAATAAATGGTGTTTGTTTGTGATAAAAACAAGGGAAAGAAAATTGATCTTATGGTGTTCTGATAAGAAGTGAATCTACTAAAGGCAGCTTTGTATTGTTTAAAATGGCATGTAATGACTAACAAAATGGAGGCAATATTTTTGTTTATTCTGTCATCCGTCAAAATAACAAGAATTGGAAAGAGTAGGAAAGAGTAAAGAAGTTACTTGCATGGTGGTGTTTTCCTTTTAAATGAAGATTATGAACAGTAAAGAAGCATGAAGGGACACGTTATACAAGATGTACAGAAAAGACATGTGACGTAATGAAGGAAAAGACAAAAATCAATCAGAGATGGGAAATATATTGACATGTCTTTTGTTTCGCCAAAGAAGCTTTCTGTGAATTAATTTTCTGAATTTTCATGTATATGATTGGCTGAAAATGATTTGCTTATGTAATACTATAAAACACTCACACTTAAAATTAGAAAAAAGAATTCTCAAATTTAAATAGAGAAAATCCCTTTTTCAAGCATGAATTCTTAAAATTAATTCTATAATCGCAAATGACATCAACATACTTAAAAATGTTTTCAGGCACCCTCTTTAGCATACCACCAGATAAATAAAAAAAAAAAACTAACTATTTTCCTTAAACATGGTTTTAATCATTTTACTTTTATCATGACACATCCATAGAGGGATTATTATTATCATTTAGCGACATCAAGAAAAATGATTTCCTTTTTGTTAGAAGTACAAGTTTTTTTCAATTTATGAAAAATATTTTTCTTTAATTGCCTATCTTTTCGTCGTTCAAATGCTAAAAAGTCCAAGAATAATTTCGTAAAATGATTTTTCATCGCACCTTGTAACAATTTTCCCAAAAAATATAAAGAAGATGGAATGGAGAACCGTGATTCTTGTGATGATTCTTGTCGTTATCACAATCGCTGCTTCTCTAAAGAGGCGGAAGACTACTACGGACGGTTTGATTCCATCTTATTTGTAATTTTCCAAAAGTGTTTGGAGGGGCGTCTAAAATCTTTTTCCAAAGTCAAAGTCAACGTTGTGTGTGGATCCGATGGGAAGTCGTTTTCTCGAACGGTGGGATCTCGACCTTTAACGTGGTGTTTCACTCGTCCCAATCAATAAAAAGCTCGTCTCCCTCACGCACGCACGGCAGCGGAAGATTACGGAGGAAGAAAGAAGATGGAATCGAGGACTGCGACGCTTTCGTCGCATCAGCGTACTACTTGGGATCGTGATGACTCTCGGCACGGTCGCAATGCTGCTCCCTCTAAAGAAGCGGAAGACTACTGCGGTTCGATTCATTGACTTTGCGTCTTAATTCTGTACTGGCCCTTGTGTTTCTTTCTTTCTGTTTAAATTTTGCATTATGAATGGTCACGCCAATACTTCCAAAGCATGCAAACCCCGCATCAAACTCCCCTTTTTCCAATGCGAGATTCATGTCTCGTATCTTCTAACTAGGATCAGAATATATCGTGTCATCGTATTCTATCAATATTACATAGGATTAGCGAAAAGCATCTGCAGAGCATCGATATATTTCGATTTTGTCTGCATAAATTGAGGCAATCTCTCCCCACCCCAAGTTTCAACACCTCTACAGTGGATGTGATGAACTAAATTTACTCACTTGACAGGATACGCCCATTTCGTCCTTGTCACCAAGCTCTGACTTGGCTGGAAACAACTATGATGTGTTTTGAGTTTTAGAGGACTGGATACTTGCCAGAATTTTACAAATATCCTCTACCGAGGATTGACAGATAATGGGACAAACGCCTTTCGAGATGAAGAGGATCTGCCTGTTGGAGAACCGATCAAGCCTGCGCTGATTGAAGCAATCAAACAGTCGAAGGTTTTGATTCCCATCATCTTCAGGGATTATGCTTCCAGCAAAAGCTGCCTCATGGAGTTGGTCCAAATATTAGACTGCAAGAATACGATGAATCGAAAAATCATTCCCATTTTCTATGAGATCGAGCCCTCAGATGTGAAAGACCAGAGGAATTATTTTGAGGAGAGTTTTCTCAAACACGAGAGCAATGGGGAGGATAGCGAGACCATCAAGAATTGGAAGCTGGCTCTCAAAGAGATTGGAGGGTTAAAAGGATTTGTAACGGAAAAAATACATAACGGGTAATCCGATATTTTAAAATCCATTTACAGAATTGATGCACTGGGCATATAAACCAATCATGCTATCTTCAACATTATTCTTCATTTTCAAGTTTAATTGTTTCGCAACTGCACTTATTTGTTCGGCTTTCAGACCAAGTTAGACCTTTCGATTGCAGGATCTCTGGAAGTGCATTTAGATGCCTCCCTTGTTCTTGCTCCACGGTGCATTGCTCCTATTTCAAGTCTGCGCATTCTGCTTTGCTCTGCTGTTCGATTATTGTTCTAATTCACTTTCTCATCATGTCTCCGTAATTTGATTTCTGTAGGCATTATTCCAAGATCATGGACGAAATCATCCCATTGGTTCTGCAAACCCTGCAGAAGGGAGTTCTACCTACGACAGAATTTTTAGTCGGAGTTGACCATCACGTGCAAAAGATTATGGGAAAGCTTGGCGTTATGCATCGCAATGGACACCAAAATACAATATGTAGCAGCGACGTCCGGGTCTTTGGAATATATGGTATTGGAGGGGTTGGCAAAACTACTATTGCAAGAGTAGTTTACAATCAACTCTATGGTTGCTTTCGAGGTTATAGTTATCTTGAATTTTCAAATTTACATCAAGATGATATGACCTTGTATTTGCAAAATAAATTAATCTCAGACCTCCAGAAAAAAACTGCAGCACACAAATGTTCTAATGATGCTAGGACAGTTCTTGCTGAAGGATTTCGTGACAAGCAGGTCCTCATTCTCCTTGATGGTGTGGATGACGTCAAGCAACTCAATTTGTTGTTGAGAAGCTTAGTTGGTTTGGTCCAGGAAGCAGGATCATTGTGACTTCTAGAAAGAGCGACATCCTTTCAAGGTTTGAAGAGGCTGAAACCTATAAGGTTGAACCGTTGGAAGAAGAAAAAGCTCTCCAATTGTTTTCTAAGCACGCTTTTGGAAGGGATTCCCCCGAAAACGGCTTTGAGGGCCTTTCCACCGACATCACAAGGGCTACTGGGCGACTTCCTTTAGCACTTGAGGTGACTGGTTCATGTTTGTTCAAAAAATCAAAGCGTATATGGAAAGAAATGTTGGAGAAATTGGAAGAAGCTCCTCCTGAGAAAGTCGAACATGTGTTGAAGATAAGTTACAATGCCTTAGATAAATATGCAAAGCAAATATTTTTGGATATAGCATGTTTTCTCATCAGCAAGGATTGGAGAATTGCCTCCTACATGTGGAAAGACTATAAACTTTATCCTTTTAGTGGGATCGATGCTCTGCAAGTCATGTCTATGGTGAAAATCGGAGAAAACAATGAGCTGTTGATGTATGATCTACTGAAAACTCTAGGCAGACAAATTGTGTTAAATGAAGATCGTATCCCTGGTAATCGAAGCAGGTTGTGGGTGCACAATGAAGCCTTATCCACACTACGGAAGAAGGAGGTAAGCCTGAAAGCTAGAACTACTTTCTTTGTAAAACCCTGATTCCGTTTTAAATTTCAATTTGTAGAAGTTGTTTAGAAAACAGGGGCGATTCCATGGCAAATTCAATTCATATTCATTTTCCTTTATGTTTAAACTGGTAGGGTACTACAAAAGTTGAAGCCCTTGGTCTCACCTTTAAGGAAGGATCTGATGAATATTTCACATCGGCGGAATTTGCCCCGCTTTTGAAGTTAAGCTTCCTTAAGTTGGATCGAGCTATCATGAGAGGAGATTTTACTGGGGTTCTTTCAGAATTAAGGTGGCTTCATTGGGAAGGGTGCCATAAGAGCTCCGAGACTCTTCATTTGTGTCTAGAAAAATTGGTCATTCTTGATTTATCCCGGAGCGCAGTGGCAGATGACTGGGAAGGATGGACACAAATAATGCAGGTATCGCCTTCTTTTGTCAACTTTTTTTGAAGGCTAGATAAAAGACACTGACCCTTTTCTGTCTCTTTTGTTACACAGAAGGCAAAGAAATTGAAAGTTTTGGAGCTAACTGGTTGCAGTCAATTACGTAAAATGCCATGCTTCCCAGCTGATAGCAAATTAAAAAGACTGATTCTGGAATGATGTTCTTATTTGTCAGTTATTGACAAATCCATTGGTAATTTGAAATATTTGCAGTCTTTGAACATCAAGTCCACTCTGATTCTCCGGCTGCCAGAAGAGATGAATTCCTTGGATAATTTGAAAGAGCTTTTGATTGATAAAACTACCATACGTCACCTTCATTTCTTAAGAGGTTCTATGCGGAAACTTAAAATTCTTAGTGCTTCCAGCTGCGAAAATTTGGCTGAAATATCCGAGTTTACTGGTTGTTTGGATGAGTCCACTATCCCAGGACTCCCAAATTCTGTTACGTTGTTGGAGGGACTTGCAGAGCTTTCTTTAAGAGACTGTCGGCAGATAACTGCACTTCCGGACTCTGATGGGATGCTTAAGTCACTACAAAAAATGGATCTGTCAAACACCAGAATCAAGGCATTGCCCGAATCCATAAGAAATTTGGATAGATTGGAGGTGCTGAGAATGGATAATACTCCCATAAGTACATTCCCTAAAGATATTGCAAATCTAGGGAAGTTGCAAGTCATAACGTTTTCTTGCTGCCAGAGTATGAATGGGGAAATTCTGTGTGACATTTCAGGGTTATCATCTTTGAGAATCTTGGAGTTATCGTTTACTCTGATTAGTAGCCTACCCGAGAGCATTTGTCAACTTTCTCATCTCCAGACTCTCCACTTGCTAGGCTGTGACGAACTTCAGAATCTACCAACATTACCATCTAATTTAGTGAGTTTGCGCTGGGGAACCAAAAATATGGGGAACGTTCAGGACTTTTCATATTTGAGAAATTTGAAAGTTCTGGAATTAGTTAATGATCCTGATGAGGAGGACATAACTTCCTCTGAGCTGTCCCAAATGGAAAGCTTTGTCTGGATATCGAGTTTATCCAACTTAGAGAACCTAAAGCTGTGCCTTCCAAATGTTGCTAGTCTACCAGAAGATTTTAATGCCCTTACTCAACTTAAAAAACTTAATTTGTCCTGCATAAACCTGCAAGACCTCCCGAAACTTCCCTCAGGCTTGTCAAAACTTCTTATCAAGAATTGCAAGAGCCAGAGGGTGGATTTCTCTAATCTGGAAACTCTGTCCAAATTAAAGCGCTGTGACTGCAATGCATCGGAAATTCTGGGTCTTGGGAAACTAAGGCTCCTGCAAGTGTTGGAGATATCTGACTGCAACATTAAGAACCTTGATGTTCTCGAACAAGCATCACAATTGAGAAAGTTTTCTATGTCTCATTGCTGTTCTCTTGACCGGTTGCCAGACGTATCAAAGTGCCAAAATCTGGAATTTAAGGAAGTAGTCTTTTGCAACATTGAGGATCAGCCCTGTTAGAGGTACAATAGAAATTGCTGCTCGAGGCACCGTGATTGTTCGCACCAATAACCATGTGTTGTTTGATGCATATTGTGATCTCAACAACAAGCTCAAAGGATGCTCTCTATTTCCAATTGGAAGAGGTTGGAGTTTATTTCTTTCTCCAAGGTAAGTACTGCACTTTTTCTCTGCATGACAATTGGTAGACCTTATTATTTCCGACAGTCTCTCCGAGGTGAATATTTAAATTTTGTTGTTTTTCTTCATTTCTGTTTTCCTGTTTTCTTGCAGCGACACTTCTCTTTCCCATTGTTATACTCTACCTAATCTGTGCTGCTTCTGGGTTACAATGAGATTCAAGAAATAATCATCACATGGAACGTGAAAATGTGGTTGGCAATGAAGTACCTGGTCTAATACACTGTGGTTCCTAGTTGATTTATAAACCATTTGCATGAACCAATTCTGGCATTTCTTTTTCTGGTGAGAGCAAAAACTATTTGTAAAAAACAGAGATCTACAAGTTGATGGATTCAACAAGCAGGACTTGGTAAATATTTTAGGCCTAGGAATTTACATGCTAGTACTTTCGTTTTTGTTCGTGGCTCCAACCCTTCTACAGAGGTGTCGTGCCCGATTGGACATGGAGTAATCTTTAGAAAATCAATTGTCCATAGTGAACTTTTCTCATTTCATGCAAACTATGCCTGTGTCCTAACGAAGTTTGAAAATCGTGTCTTATCTTTAGGTGTAACTATCGCAATGTTCACGTGGGTAAGCATATCCAAATTGCCTAAGTTCGTTGTTTTGATGTTTTCTTGAAAGTGCAGGGTTTCCAAAAAATGTTCATTATTCGGGATTCTTTTGAGAAATTAATTTTTCATAACAGAAACAGATACATGGTCTATGTTAAAAGACAGTTTATCTCTTAAGTAACATGACATGTTGTACTGTTATGTGGACATATGAAAATGTCACGTTTGTAAGTAACCCAACATATTGTACCGTTATGTGGAACATTTGAAAACGTCCCTGTTAGTATATTTTTATGCACAGACCACGTGGCATGATATAGTATAATGTTTGCAAGAAGATTTCCATGAATCTAAAACCAAAATAGTTTAGTAATTTTCCAGCAACTATGAAATTCTTCATATGCTGACATTCTTCTAGTTAAATGCCAACCCAATTACCCACGATTGAATGAGCCATTACTTGCTGTTATTGTCACATTGGTTAACCGGTTCTTTGATTGATGTTCAATCAAGGAGATTGTGTTTCTTCAAAATATTTGCTTGCTGAAACATTAGATAGGCGGTAGCTTATGTTCCTAGCAAATAATGACTTGATGATTCAGAATCAACATTTCTTCAGATTTCTCCAGGACTGGATTGCAAAGTAGTTCCATTTGGAACTTCTTCAGAACAGCACATGAGTTGAAGATCAAGGCCGCTGGTGAAGATAAGCTGAGATGGCACGCGTTGTAAATCTGTGATCAACAGCATTGCATTATGTGGATGCCATGGTTGACAGAAACCGCAGTACCATTTTGTCAACCTTGCGGCCTCAGTTGTGATTTCTGCGAGTTTTATTCCAACTTCTGTTAGACTTTTCTTCTTCTCGATGCTGTGCAACAAGGTCTCTTCAATTGATAGAAGGAAGGCCTGTCATTCTGTTCATCCAGGACTTGTATGAAGTGTATATTTTGTGACGACCCAAACCCAGGGCAGTACGGAGGGACGGACTAAGATCGTCTCAGCAATACGCGGGCGAGACTAAAGGCATTTCTCCTGTCCTACATCGCTTAAGGGGGAGTCCTAGGGCTAGTTTAAAAGGCTTGGATTCCTCAAATCTATGTAACGCATTTTAAAGCCGTGAGGACTTAGTATCCAAAGCAAACAATATTACACAATGAGGCCCGGGTCCTTACAAATGGTATCAGAGCCGCTGTATAATACTTCCGTACATTGTATTCTGCATCTCTCTCATTGCAGGATATGCTTCAAGCAGTTTGGCATTGAGTCCATACATTGATTTGGCAGATTTCTAAAATTGAAGCAGTTAGCTCCGCCGATGTATAACGTCCGCAGTAAATTTGGAATTGATGGTAAATAAAAGGGTCGTAAAAGGTGATCAGCAACTCGTCAGTTTGGTCTACTATTTATAAGTAACCAATGAAATAACAATTTTTTTTTTAGTAAGAATGAAATAACAATTTTACTATCGATAATCCCAATAATAAATTACCACTTACTTTTAGATTTTACAAGGAGCAACTATTTGTATGTTACCAACGAAATAAAAATTTTACTATTGACAAATTTAATAGCAAATTACTAGCAATTATTGTGAGGAAAAATTACTAAAAATATCTTAAACATATTGCAATTGTGTTTTTTTTTTTTTGGGCATTGATGTACGCTAGTTTTTTTTTTTTTTTTTGGGGCCTAGTACTAAGCATGAAAATATGCAATTTGGGAGGAGAGGGGAATAGGGGTTTAGAAAGAATCGAACTCAAGACTTTCTGCTCCAACAATGTGTGAGATTATGTTGGATCACCCCAACTATTTTAAAAGCTTAAATTATTATATGAATGTGTGGTTTATTATTTAAATATTCTAACAAACCAATAGACTAAATTATACTGACTTGATATAATTACAATAAGTATAGGATTTTTTAGGCAATTATCCCATTGTTGTGATGTAGTTTTACGTAATATATATAAACATCATAGTTAGTACTTAGTAGTTTACTAAAACATTGAAAGTTGTAATTTGCTAACATTATTGACAAATTTCATCAATGTATTTGATCATTATGTAGCAAATTACACGATTGTACCATCTTTATTTAGAATTTACAAATGATGCTACGAATATATTACCGAAGAGAACATTATCGAAAGGCTTTCTCGAGATCATTGATGAAATTTGGGTGCATCACATGTGATGGAAAAATCTGGCAATCTTGAGAGTCAAATTGACTCTTGAGGTGTTTGATTTAAGTTCATGCATGTTCCTTCTCGCCTTGTGATTTTTTTTTTTTTTTCTGTTGAAATATTTCTCGATATTCATTGAAATTCAAGAGTTCTTAAACAAAAAGCCCAGTATAAAGGTGTCCAAACATAAAAAAAAATCCCAAAAAGATGAAAGGGAATTTGAACGATGGGCCTTCGAGACTCAATTAGCCACTTTGCTTGCAGACCTATAACAATGGGCCAGCGAGATGGACTTAAATCGGGCCATTCAATCCTAGCCTCTTCAATCAGCGTCTCCAGCTTCCACTCCACGTGCGTCTCCCCTTAAAGTTTGTCCACTAGCTCAGCACAGCCGGTCTCGATCCTCCATATCACTCTCTCTCCTCGGTTCAAACCGCTTAAGAGCTTCAATCAGAGCCAGAATTTCCGTCTGAATCGGCGACAAAGACGAAACTTTCATGGTAAAACCATCCAGTAAAGCGCCTCTGTCATCTCTAAGGACCCCCGAGACCAACCCTTTCGTTGCATCATCCCAAGAAAGCTCCATCTGTGTTTGATTTTCAAGGTGTGTACTTTAGTTAAACATGGTGTTGGTCCTGTTGAATAAGCACAGTTCTCCTCTTCAATTTATTCAGTTTTTCTTTTCTTTTTGAGTTGTCAAATAGAACTAATTTCGCTGAGAAAATAAAAGGAAGCTGTGGGTAAAAAAATGTAATTTAGGAGTGTCAACAGTTCGGTTCGGTTTGGTTCTGGTTTTCAGAAAAACTAAACCGAACTAAACCAAGCTAATAAGGTGTGAATCTAACCCAAACTGAATTGAAAACCCAGTTAGGTTCGATTTGGTTTGGCTCGGTTCAGTTTTTTGGTTTTCTTATTTTTGCCTTACTTATTGGAACCAAACTAAATAAATGGTAAGAAAGAAGAGAGGTTTTAAGTTGCGTGGTTTTATTGAGAATTTTGGTTCGGTGAGGTTCGGTTTCAGTTAACCAAACTGAACCAAAAACTGAACCAAACGGAAAAAAAGAATGGTTACTTTTCAATTATTTGACCCAAAAACCGAACCGAACCGAAAATGCACAAACTTTGGTTTGGCTCTATTCGGTTTGGGTTTTGGTTTCGATTTGATTCTAACACCCCTAATTATGATAGATCATTTAACTAGGAATGTTTCTCTATTTTTACTATTAATGAGTGTCTCAAGCATTTTATTTAGATAGTTCAATTCTCAAAGTACTGATTATGCATAATATGAGAAAATCAGTGTATTGAAAATAATGAAATTTCCTTTATCAATTAGTTAACTATTATCTATGAGACACCCGTTAACATAATCTTTGCTCTAATGGTGAGGACGACGTTAGATTGTCAAGGATGTTGAAACTTGGGTTAATCGTGAAAATAAATGAATTTAAAATAAAATCTTACAGACTATGACAAGTTATTACTGAAAACAGCATCGACCATGGACGATTGGACACCGATAGTTCTCCACCAACTCTATTGAAACCAGAACAATGTCCACAACAGTAGTGACACATTATTTTGAGGAATATTTTCTTATTTTCTTATTTCTTTTTTTTTTTTGGGAAAAAGCCACAAAAAATCCCAAACTTTGCCCAAAGTGACAAATTTATTCCAAATTTTTTTTTCATGACACAAAAAAATCTTAAACTTGTATCCGTGTGACATATCTACACTAAATTATAAGTTATTTTCGTCTTTTACTTTTAAAAAAAATATTTGTTTTTTCTCTCTCTTCCCACCGCCGGCCATGACGGAGGGAAGTCGGACTAAGGTGAAGGTGGCCCTTAGTCGGGTTTGGTGAGGGTCGCCCTCACCTGGGTGTTGCCCTTGTCAGCCCAGTGAGGACAGCCCTCGCCAAATCTAATGAAGAAGAAGAAGAAGAAGAAGGAGAAGAAGAAGAAGAAAGAAGAAGAAGAAGAAGAAGAAGAAGGAGAAGGAGAAGCATAAGCAGAAGGAGAAGAAGGAGAAGCAGAAGAAGGAGAAGGAGAAGGAGAAGGAGAAGGAGGAGGAGGAGAAGGAGGAGAAGAAGAAGGAGAAGAAGAAGGAGGAGAAGGAGGAGAAGGAGGAAGAAGAAGAAGGATGAGAAGATGGAGAAGGAGAACAAGAAGCAGAAGAAGAAGGAGAAGGAGGAGAAGGAGCAAAAGAAGAAGGAGAAGGAGGAGGAGGAGGAGGAGGAGAAGAAGAAGAAGGCAAAAGAAGAAGGAGGAGAAGAAGGAGAAGGAGAAGAAGGAAGGAGAAGAAGAAAGAAGAAGAAAGAAGGAGGAGAAGGAGAAGGAGGAGAAGGAGGAGAAGAAGAAGGAGAATGAGGAGAAGAAGAAGAAGAAGAAGAAGAAGGAGAAGAAGAAGGAGAAGGAGAAGAGAAGAAGAAGAAGAAGAAAAAATAAGATAAAAATGCCCTTGGTGGGGTAAATGTGTCACGATAAGCAAAATTTTGAATATTTCATGTCACAAAAAAAAAAATTTGGGGTAAATTTATCATTTTGAGCAAAGTTTGGAATTTTAGTGATTTTTTGCCCCCCTTTTTTTAATATAATCACTTGTGGGGAGCCCCACTAGTCGCTATATTTGGTTTAGTGGGGGCAAATATGAAAAATACCAAAAGCATCTTCACTTTTTAACCAATGGCTAATAATTTAGAAAATATTTTCCTAACAACAATCACTTGTATTTGTTGAAATAATTAGTTAAGGAGAATAATTTTCATCATCGATGATAATTTATGTGGCCAAATTTTCATTGGTTATGAAAATATTTTACAAAGTTAATCACTTTTGTATGCGATAGATGCGATAATTTTTAGGAAACATTTTCAAAATCATTCATATTTCGAGAAATAAATGAAATTTTTGTGAAAATACCAATGAGAAACCCAACTATAGTTCTCGGGAACAAGCTTGCATCTTCACAAGCGTTCCTATTTACGAAACGATCATTTTTCAAAAGGTTATCAGTCATAAATTCTTATGCCCACTCAATCTGTTCAATTACGAACTAAAAGCCAAACCACTTGAACTCGAAGTAAGAAGCTAAGATGATTTTGTAGGGAGGGGCAATCTGGCCTCTTAAATGCAAGGTTTGCCTCAACGTATAGTGAAAAGGTATTTATAAAAATAAAGGTACATAAGTAACCATTTGATTAAATTTGAGAATTATTTTCGACTAGAAATTGATATACTCCAAGGGGACCTGACCTAAATTCATGGCATAGAAATTTCTAAAGTTCTAGATAGACTCATCAAATGGGATGATCGGGTTGAAAATGATCCGACTCAAATTGAAATGTGTTAACCCACTTTGACCTATTTTGTAGTAATTAATACCTATCTCATATTGCTAAAACACTGATATATCTAAACTAATAAGAAAAATCATAACTAAACCAAAGTAAGAGCGCAAAGTGAGCAAGAGCGAGATTGAGTAAGGGGAGAGAGAGTGAAGAGAGAATTATATAGGTGGGTTGGGTTTAAGTAAGTCATCAACTCATTCAATACCCATATCTTGAGTTTTACCATTTTAAACTTGTTTATCAAATATAATTAATTTGTATAACAACTCGACCCATCAAATGTAGGTTAAGAAATCGGCCTATAATCCATTTTGATAGGTATAGTTTTGATTAGGGGTGTTCGTTATCCAATTTAGTTTGGTCCAACCTAGGAATTGGGAACCGGACCACCTAGCATTGGGATCGGTCTCATTCAATTCCAGGCTAGTCCAACATAACCAGTGGATTCATATATCTTAATCGGAAATTTTGGATTAATTGAATTGTTAATCCATGTCGCAATTTGAAACTAAGATTTCATCCAAGATTTGCAAGGAAGACAAAGAGATGATGGGACCATGATTGTAAGGATTAGCTTGAAAAAAAGGAGGAAGATTTAATGGATTCTTTTCCATTAATGACAGACTCAAAGCGAGTAAGCAAGGAAAGTAAAATTGGTGAATTAAAAAAGAAACTAAAGTAAAGAAAGGAACAAGAGACAAAAGGGTCAAGTTCTATGAATTGGTGCAACAATATAAAGGAAACAAAGATTCATTTCATCATTTGAAATAAGCTGGGGCACAAGAGGAGATTAGGATTTAAATTTACACTTTAATTATTTAGAAAATAAAAATATATAAATTGCTCCAGGCAATTCGATTCCCACCCTAGAATGAGGAACCAAAAGTGCATTCTAAAAATGCCCAAAATCGGCCGGTCTAGCGTTTCTCGATCCAAGCGGTTGTATACGCCGACCCCAAGTTTTGATGGATTCTAACGTTCCTCCTCAAGTTTGCTGCATGGTTTGTTGCTGCTGAGGGCAAGTGGATCCAGCTAAAAGCAGCCTGCACAAACTGTCAAAACCGAGAGAGAGACAGAGACAGAGAACATGGAGGCCAGCTTTGAATTTGATTGGTCCTCGTGAGTCACTGATGGCGTTGTTTTGTGATGGTCAAGCAGTGACACATGTTGCTTCGTACCCTGTTTTTCATGAGAGGATGAAGCATATATATATAGGTCGACGGTCATTTTGTTCTAGAAAAGCCATAGTCCGGGAGATCAAGTCTGCATTTTTTAGAACTAATGATCGGTAGCTGACATATTCACTAAAGCTCTAAGTGGTCCCTGAATCAGGTGTATATATAACAAGTTTGCCATTTATGATATTTATGCTCCAGTTTGAGGGGAGTGTTAGGAATATAAATGTGCATGTTGATTGTGTAATATCCTTTAATTGTGGGTTTTCCTGTTCTGTAATACTTCAATATAGTATAAATACATGTGTGCAGTCTCAACGACACATGGTTTTTCCCTCCAATCCTTTATCTTATTTTCACACTACTAATAAAATGTATAGAAACGGTTGTAAATTAGTTTTACACGGATGATCTGCTTTGTCTAGTCTTGACTGTTGGCTAGGACAACCTACTTCATCATTTGTCCTTCATTGGTTTAATCAAGGCTCAAAGAAGTTAATCGCTCTGAGTATTGCTGTTGCATCTAAAAGCTAGTATTTATTCTTGAAGAGACACTAGAACTTTAAGTCGATTGCTGAGGTCAGAAGAAATAACCCATTGTAATCGACGTGCAATTGGGGTTAGTGATTGAGTGAGAATTGATCAATGATCGAGCCATTGGACAATTGACAATTATGTAGCATGGATATTGGCATCTGTGATATAGCACTTGACAACAAAGTAATATTGACATCGACAAGTAATTAAGAGGAGATCGGCAAAGTATGATGGTTGAAGAGCACGACAAGGAGGCCAACGAAATTAGGCCAAGTGTTGGATAGAGAAGAGAACACAAGGATCGAGATGAAGATTGAAGACAAAGATATCAAGTGACGGTTGAGTATTATGATAGCCTTTGGAGTTGTAACCGCTTGTGGATGGAAATGGCCCGTGCATGGGGAGCCTAGAATCTCAAAATTAAATGTGTTATTGCCTTAGTAGTAGTAACCGTGGTTAAATGGTTGTAATTGGTGGACTATATAAGTGGCAATATGCTATCATTGTAGAGGATCTCCGATCATCAAGAACACACATTCAATGTATTTTTATTATTAATGCAATGTCCTAGTTATTTTTCAGTACTTCACTTGTAGAATTACTATTCATATTTCCTTGTGAAACCAATCAAAACTCCTATCTAGAATCACCATGGAACCCCATTTCAACAATAAAAATCAAAGATCAACCTTCGATGAAAGGTATTTCACTATTTTGGGTAAAACACCATTTCCAGTGAAACAGTTTCTTTTCTTGATCCTACAAGGTAAGAACAATGCCAGAACGCACACTTTCTTGCGTGGGAAGGAATTTGGGAAGTCATTATACTTGTGTGCGCAAGCAGTCCCCATTGCTACCTCCATTGCAACGCAGGGAACATTCCTATCAGGTCCATGTTCTACTTTCTCCCAATTACATTCGCTCATTTCAGATCGAATCCGTTGAAGGTAATATTTAAATCTCTGTCCTTCTCATTGAATGAAGTTAAAATGTAATAGTTTTGTTGATTTGATAAATGGATTGAAATGAGAAAATATTCTAAAATCCGGTTAATAGTGTAATTATGAAATTTTTGAATAGTATCAAAGGGATGATTTGACTTTGTTATGGAAAGTTGATAGAATAGATTAAACAAATTGAAAGTTCAATGACTAGATTGAATACTTAGGAATAGATCAAGGATCACATTAAACAAATTAAAAGTCTAAAGCAAACATTGGCTATTCGGCCAACTTTATGAATTACTAGTGTAATTTTCCCTTTTGAAAAGGGACTCTCTAGGACACTACCAAAAAACTAAAATAAAAAATAGAGATGTATATATGTGTCTTATTTCTATTACGAGATGACGAGGTATTTGCTAGCAATACCAATCTTCGGAGACTATCATAAAAGTCTATATGCTGATCTGGGTACCGCCCAAGTTAGTAGACCCCCAAAGCTCCTGATTGCCTGCAAGATGGGTCCGAAGTGATGCTGCATTAGGAATTTTCGCCTCGGTCATTAACGAAACATATCGATAGGCATGGGTACATACACATAAACGCACATATAAAGTTACCGTGTTTTCAGATGAAACGACTTTGCAAACTTCAGAAAAACACATCTTGTTGGTGATATCCATATTCAAATCTGGAATGAAAGCATGAGGTAAATGGAAAGGCCATCATTTTGCCAGGGTCACTAGAGCCTAGTCTTCATACAGTGGCATAGCTTTCCTAGCTATGGCAGATGCGACGACTTCAGTTCATCGTCTACATACAAAACCGTTATGCTAGAGGGGAGCCCTGGCAACTCTTTGATCATGTCGCAGTGAAGTAAATCAAGGGTTCGAAGATTGGAAAGTTGGTGGATCTCCGCCGGTATGCTGGAAATAGTCGAATGTCGCAGCCTCAAGATTCTCAAATTATGCAGTTTTCCAATCTCGCTTGGAATGCCCCCCTCGAGACTCTGACACCAGCAGGCATGTATTTCTTCGAGGCTGGTTAGCTCTCCGATATCAGGAGGGAACTCTCTGAAGAAACAAGAATCCATTCTCAGCACCTTCAAATTCTGCAGATTTTTTAGCGAATGCGGAAACTTGACAACGCCTGTCCCCGACACGTCTAACTCGGCTAAGGATCTCCCTATGTTGCCAATGGAGTTCGGAAGTTTTCTTATTTGACAGCACTCCCTTAATGACAAGTGTTTAAGTCTGACCAGTTCTCCAACGGAATCGGGAAGTGCTGTGATTCTGGTGCCATCCAGTGAAAGAAGTGAGATATTCCTCAGGTGACATATCGTTCTTGGTAGCTGACTCAAGCAGAAGCAATTTGAGGCACTCAGAGTTTCAAGCTGCTTTAAATTACCAATGGAGATGGGAATTTCTCGTACCGAAGTCCCATCCATGAGAAGCTCTTTCAGAGCTATTAGGTGACCCACTTCTACCGGCAACATGCTAAGCTCTGTGCAGAACTTCAAATTCAAGGTAACCAAGTGCTGCAAGTCGCCGATCGAATGATCTATCCTGACCAACTGTGAACATCGCTCCAGAATCAATATGGCAAGATTTTTGCAGCCAGAGAACTTAGGAGTGACTAATAAGTCAGCACATTCTGTAAGATCTAGAACTCTCAAGTTCATCATCTGCAAAATAGGACAAATATTTGCATGAGTTCACTTCATAAATAGTTACATTAAACCGGGCGATTTCACCATAGCAATGAATTGTAAATTACCTCTATTTGATCCCAGCCTTTCCAGTCTTTCGTGACTTTGCTCGATGACAAGTCAAGAATGGTTAAGTTTACCAAGCGAAAATTAGTTACTTGCAGTTGTCGAGGGCACCCTCGCCAACGGAGCCACCTTAAATTTGGAAAAATGTCAGAGAAATCTCCGGCAATGTCTGCATGATCCAATTGAAGATACTGTAGGTTTGGCATGCTCCTAAAGTCTTCTGGTGTGAGTTTGACTGAAGTATGCCACTGAAAGTTAAGGCAGAGTGCCCTAACATTTTCAGTTCCCTGTGATGGACGAGAAAAAAGAATTAGTGAGGATGGTCTCTTTCTTGATTCGTAACTAGTCAGGATAAACTCCTAAAGAAAAATTATGAGCAACGTCAATTGCACACACGGTCAGATTTTAACCGTATATGGCAAAGTAGTTCCTTTCCTTTGGCGGTGAACACAACAAAACTATTTCTTATGCTTCACGATGAAAAATTAAAGAGAAAAAAAAAAAGCACACCAAACGTTCACCTTTTTCGCTTTATCGTGTCAAGAGCTATTTCATGATTAAATAATCTACTCCGCCTTCCTGGATCTGTAAGACTCTCTGCACGAACGATTTCTCTGCCAAGTCGCCTCAACATGCTATGCATCCATATCTGATTGTTTTCTTCAATTTTCGCTAGGGGAGTCAATATTTCACTGGAAGGCGGAAGAGAGAATCATACCACAGGTACCAAGCAATTCGAAAATCTATGCCGGTGGCGAAGCAGGCGATATCAAGAAATATCTGTTTTTCTTATAATCTAATGTTTGATAAGTTTCCTTCACAATTTCCTGAAAACCCCAGCGCTTGATCATTGTCCGCCACCGCCCCAGTATGTCTCCACATTCCCTCTCCGTTTTCCCGTTGAAGACTGCACTCATAACTTCAATAGACAATGGGAGTCCTACTATAGCCTTAGAAACTTCAATAAACAATGGCAGTCCATGATCAGACCATGGAAGTTTTGCCATAGCCGTGAGAGCACTGTACGGAAGCTTAAAGTTGCCATGTGAGGAAGAATGTTGGTATAGATGCATGCTGCCTATAGAGTTGAAGAGCCTGATCCTTATCCAAACAACTAACGTGATAAGTCCGGATCTGAGGAGAGTCTTCCAGGATGACACTGTTTCTAGTGGTTACCAGGATCCTACTTCCAGATGCAAAGCAATTAAAGCAATTTCCGACGAGTTGCTGGACATCAAACGCATTTTCCACATCATCAAGGACAATCAAGACTCTCGTGTCGCAAAATAAGTCCCTGAAAAACTCATTTCCCCTGTTGACAAGAGCAACATCCTCAAGTTCCCGTTTTAGAACATCGGAAATCAACTTAGTTTGCAAAAGCCGAAGCCCTCCTAATGCTTGAGTTTTTTCTTTAATATCTGTAAGGAAGCTACAACCATCAAAATCACAGGAGACTTGGTTGTATATGAGTTTTGCAAGAGTCGTCTTGCCAATTCCATCTTTTCCATAAATGACGACAACGATCCGCTGCTCCATATCATTTATATTCATCAAGCTCATGATGCGGTTTACTTGATCATCAGTTCCGACATCTTTTTCGATACTGGCAACTTGCCTTTTCTCTTCCGTTTCAGCCACCTATGAGAAACATGATAATTGCTCACTGATAAGACTGCAAGATGCGAAGAAGTACCCATATTTGTTGATTTTTTATAACGATTTTGTGTTTGCATAAATTGTCTACCATACGAAGTCGCTGGTCATCCTGATCTACCAGTGATCAACATTACTGCCACATTGTTTCCAAGGAAATCCAAGATTCAGGAGTGAAGAACTTTTACCTCCCAAATATATTTTGTCAAACATTAACCCGTTTTTGAAATTTCTTACCATATACTGACAAGCGAATCTTTTGATATGCAGTGTGTAAGAACTTAAGAAGGACAGTATACATTAAAACCTCAGAAAATATTACTAGAGAACATGACTCAATTGAGAAATGATATGGGGTGGCAAATGTTGAATCATTGAGATATTGTTGGTTCCCACTTTTATCAACATGTTCTCCTGAAAGTGTTTAACGCAACCAACGCCAACGTTCTGAATATTGCAAATTGAAGTTCTCACATGGCGACCATAGGAGCAAATGATCTTTCAATCTAAGCTTTAATTATATACTAGGAAATAGCTGAGCATTGCAGCGAACGCTATTAGCAATAAAATTATATTGAAAGGTTAAAATAATTAACATGAGAAAAAGATATATATGCATGCATGTACATGAATTCTTGAATTGTCATCTTAATATGTACCCTTCAAACTCAAAAACTTGTATATATTTCAACAAAGACGTGGTCTAGAAGTAGAATGATGATGTTGCATCCCATCACTTCACTTTAAAAATCATTATAATCATTTCATGCATATCTCAATCACTATTGTCATACCTTTTTTCCTCAATCATGTTCTAAAAAAATATCACGAACATGAAATGTCAAAGGATGCAAGTTAAAATGATTGTTTGCACCTGATAGATTTTTCAAATTTCAAATAGGATGCAAGTCAAAACACAAGATTATTTGTACTTAATAGATCTTTGAACTTTTCGTTTGGAAACTCATGTCTATATTCTCTAAATTTGCAAATTATGCAAGTCTGTAAGCACATCTTATGACATTTTTTAATTGTAACCCTTCCTGAAATTTATAGAATCCATTTAACGTAGCACAAACCAAGGTCTAACTTTATCAATGTAAATTTAAATTGTGTTATTCTTTTGTTCTGATCATCATCGGCTATTGTTAAGTAATGTGCTATAATTACATTGTTAGGTTGCTTTTCTAATAGCTTAAACTTTTAGCAAAAAATGGCTTATCTAATATATTACCAAAGCAAGCATTAACAATTCAGTACATTCAACCAATTCTAGCTAGTCAGTGCTGACATAGACTTTGGCTATCTCACGCAGTATGGCACGTGAATAATTTTTAATATTTTTTTCAAATAATCTATTTATTATTTATTTTCTTTTTCTTTTTTTTTTTTTCTTTCCTTCTTCCTCGAGTAGGCGATTGAAGCTTGTTGACCGACCACAAGCAAGGGCCAATGAGGGCAAGCCTCACCCACTCTTGACAAGGCTCGACCGAGCTGGTGAGTTTGAGCCTCACCAAGGCATGGTAGCAACACCGAGGATGAGATTTAGCCTTGCCTAGGTGAGGCTTGAACGTGCTAGCCACCATGGTGACGGGGCCGACCTTGCTAGCCCTCATTTCTAGCCGATCATCGAGTTCTAGCCACCGGCTAGAGGATGAAAATGAAGGGAAGGCAAAAAAAAAAGAGAAAGAAAAGAAAAGAAAATAAATAAATAAATAAATTGAAAAAATATTATTAAAAATTGTCATATCAGAACCGGCCACATTGGGTAGGACGGCCAATGTCTATGCCAACATCGACTTGCCAAAATTGGCTAGATGGACTAAATACAAATACATAATGTTTGATAATCAACTGGGCAAAAAAAGTAGGACTAAATTAACACAATTACAAAAACTTTATGATTTTTTTGGGGATTCTCCCATCACACAAACTCATTAAAAACATTAGATGCGGCGAAATATATATTTGACCAAATTAAAAAAAAAAAAAAAAAAAAAAACACAAGCCTCAAAAGAGAAAACCTAAAAGAGAAAATAATAGAAAAATATTTAAAATTGAAATTCATGAGAGAAAAAATAACTAATTGACGACATTTTGAGGCAACAAAAAAGAAGCTTGTGATCGCTTAAAAGTAGGAGGTTCTCTTTATTTTATTGATAAGAGAGATATGTGTGCTCAATTTGAATTAAGTGATGATATGAAGAAGACTTTTTACCGCAGTATTGAATTGGATGATTCAAAGATATCAGAAATTAATTTTCATATCATTCCTGAATTTCAGATTTAGTAGTCTTTAAGAATATTAAATATGATGTTTTATAGTAAAATTTTAAATTCAAAATTTCTCTAAAAGTCCTATTTGATTGAGATTCTACTTGAAATTTGAGACAGATGTAAAATTCTTAATTATTAGTTCTATTGTATTAAGAGATTTGTTTAAAACATAATTTTCATAGATATATAAAAACTTCCATTTTATTTTATTAATTGATTTTTATTTTGTTGTTTTAGGGGTTAAATATAGGTTTAGTCCTTTTAAGTTTCAATTTCTATGCGATTTGGTCCTCTCAACTGTTACATGTTTAGTCAAGTCTCCTAACTTTTTGGATTTTTGCGACTGCTCCTCTAAGTTTTGCTTTATACAATCAAGTCCTCTAAATTTGAAAATTTGTGCAATCAAATCCTTCAGTTAGCCACTCTAACAAAACTATCAAATCAATTAATGATGCGACACTGCTTATGCAACAGAAAATGACACGTGTTGCTAATTTGGCGCCACATGAGCAGAAAATAAAATGGAAAAACAAGAAAAAAGAAATCTTAATTTGAAAATATTAATTACGGTGGGTAAATGGAGCCCTTGATTTCACAAAACAAAACTTATAAGACTAAATCACACAAATCTAAAAAGTTAAAGAGGACTTCATTACACAACATAGAAGTTAAAAGGACCAAATTTAACTAACACTAAAACTTGCAGCAGAAATCTGTACCTTACCTTTGTTCTTATTTTGTCTTTATTTAATTGGCCAAAGAGTTTACACTCATAGCATTTCTTATTTTAAGCCCACATGGCCTCTGCCCCAAATTGGTATAACATGTTTTTCTTGCC
Source organism: Eucalyptus sideroxylon (assembly GCA_014182405.2). Classification (NCBI taxonomy): domain Eukaryota; kingdom Viridiplantae; phylum Streptophyta; class Magnoliopsida; order Myrtales; family Myrtaceae; genus Eucalyptus; species Eucalyptus sideroxylon. The sequence continues at coordinate 1,474,195 of CM024552.2, forward strand.
CTGTACTCGTTAAAAACCTTCTTCTTGCTTTACATCCTAGAGATCCTGAGATTTGGACGATGCCTAGGATGAAGCCTTTTAATGTCTTGCTTAGAACGGACATCCCAAATAAGATGCCAAGTGGCAAAATGGCTTAAGAATTAATTATTCATCTGCCTATTTTATTTTGTTCGCCATCTTACTACATTATTAGAGATGAGGATTTCAAAACCTTATGGAAGAAGAAATCTAATTAGAAAATGTAAGATTCTTCATAAATGCATGTTAAAGCTATCGGATTGAGTGGAGCCAATCTAATAAAGTGTTACCGTGATCCCCTCTCCTAACAGTGACCTAGTGCAATGCGACGCCAAATGCGATTTTTTCATGTACATAACACATCACATTCGTGATAATAATGATCTAATTTACAAAAGTTTATACCTTAAAGTGCACTGTAAAGAATAATTGTCAGATTGAGATACGAATACATGAACTACAATCTCAAACTAATGAATCGTAAATTGAAATGGCCGAATCTTATGTTGGGATAAATTACCTAAAATTAGTTTTTCTTACATAGACACATATAAAGAAAGTGGAAAAATTGCAAAACAAGTTTTGGATAAGTTATAATGATCAAAGGTAAATATCTCCATTTCAAGTGCTTATGAACAGAGGTACATATACCTTAATAATAAGTAATAAAGACTGGAATGTAAACGGGAAGTATATATGTCATATCGTGTTTAGCTGGTGTGTAATTTACAAATTCTCATTTATAGTGTTGCGAAACTAGAATATAAATGCACTAGGATAAAGACTACATCATTTGATAGATGAAATCTAATTAATGTGAATTGACAAAATCAGTAGATAGATATTGAATTTATAGTTTCAATGATGAATCCATAAATTCGATTAAAATTCAGTATTTCATTGATTCACCTAATAAATACTCATCGTTAGGATCTTTTGATATGGATTAATTTTATGATATGAATTAAGAATCATAAAATTTGGAGTACTTTGTCCTAAGCATTGCCGGTGTCTTACAACTATAATGGTAAGGTCTTGCTCATTGGTGGCGACCATGGTGACCGCCTTGGGATTGACATGTGGAGATATCACTTGTTGAAACATGTCTAATTTTTTTTTTTTAATTTCTTTCACCTTTTTGTCACATAAAAGAACCTGTCCAACTTTCTGCTTTTCATCTCTAAATTCCGAAGACCGACAATAACTATTAACCATTGGCAATTACAAAACTAAATCTACATCTCACAAAATATAAAGCAAAGAAAAAAGAAAATAGATCGAACACGCTATGCAAATGAAATGAAAAGGAGAAAAATATATGAAATAGCTTATGTAAAAACCTTTTGCAGAAATGTTGAGCATCTCAGAGTAATAAAAAAGTCAAAGAAAATTCAATTATACGTATGCTAAATTATTGCAACTTACTGATTTTAATTCCTTAGAATTCACTTCACAAAGTTGAAGGTCTTGAAGATGATCAGTCAACGAATATAGATGGCAATTGGCAAATGAATCATCTATTAATCAGGAGCAAATCTAATCTTTACTCAAAATGTTGTAACTTACTGATCTTAATTCCCTAGAATTCACTTCACGGTGTCGAATGTCTCGATGATGATGAACGGCCTGCGAATATAGATGGCAATCGGCAGAGGAATCATCTATTAGTCAGGAGCAGATCCAATCTTTACTCAAAATACTGCGCACATGCCATTAAAAATTTTCCTTCATAATAAGTTCCTTATCTTCAAGATACCTGGATAAAAGTAATATTTAATCTTTAATCATGCTCAGTGCAATTTCAATAGGCCTTTTCCCCACACAAATTCCTCCTATCTTCAAGTTACCCAAAGGCCTATTTCATCTTGTGATAGTAGTTTGCTATAGATCTATATCTAAAATGATGCAATTGTGAGTCAAAGTATGTAGTCTATGGATTTAAATGACCTGCCATGCAAATTTTAGTACATTAAAGTAAATTTACCAATAATTATATGCACGTCCTATTCATTTTGCTTTTCATTAATAATTAACAAATGAATATTAGATGGACATTGTGCTAATACTTTAAATTAGTCTGAGTGCAAAATCTTGCGGTTTTTTTAAAATTCATTTTTACTTTTAGCTCCCCCTAATTAGGGCTTAATCATAGCAATCAGCAAAGCAGGATTTATAGCAATGAATCAGTGGCTTACATATGAGCTGCGCCGCAGTGGATCCTTGCCTTTCTCGAACTTTGACAGCCAGGTCCGCCTAGCTTCGCCGCTTTTGTCTTCGTCTTCCTCCTTCTCTTCAAAATCTTCTTCCTTTATCTTCTGGTTCTTCAAGCTCCTCTCGTCTTCGCCAAATTTGGGCGATTCCATTCTCTTGGAGAAAAAAAGAAAAGATTGGTGGAGAGAGAGAGACAAATTTGGGCGATTCCATTCTCTTGGAGAAAAAAAAGAAAAGATTGGTGGAGAGAGAGAGAGAGAGAGAGAGAGAGAGGTCTCGCATGAAGCCTACATATATGAAGAGGAGGAGAAAGAATTCATTGATTACTTAGGGTACGTTTGATAATCATTTTATTTTTTAGAACAATTTTTATCAGAAATAAATCTATGTTTTCGAGAACAATTTTTAAACATTTTAAGGTGTTTGGTAACTATCCAAAATTTTTACTCTTAGGATAGAATTACATTTGGTATTGTTTTCAAAATTTCTAATCCAAATTATTTTCTTTTAATTTTAAATAATTTTATAATTTTATTATTATTTTTCTTCTTTTCTTGTTTTCTTTTTTGGCCGACCTTGCCAGAGCATCGTTGGCCAAGCCTTGCCGGTAGCTGGGCAAGGCTCGGCCGAGCTCACCCAGCCACCGGTAGGGCTCGACCTCGCTAGGCCACCGTGAGGCTGGCAAGCCCCGTCGATGGTTGGGCGAGCTGTGAACAGTAGTAGCGACTGATGATGACAGAAATGGAAGAAGAAGAGAGAAGAAAGAAGAATAGGAAGAAAGAAGAAAAAAGAGACAAAAAAAAAAAATGGGTTGGGTTTGATTCTATAATTGTTCTTGGGAATAAATAATCAACTTTATTTTGCTCCTTGATTTTGGTTCTAAATTTATTTTCTAGGAATAACAATTTTATTAAATGGATTTATATTTTAAATTTACTCTTGAAAACAAAAAAAAAATAGAAATTTTTATTGTTTGGCCGATTGCTAAACGTTCCCTTAGTACCACATCATAGGCTGACATGGTATGTATATTTTGACACGTGAATGACCTGGACTAAATGGTCAGTTGCCTCGTCATCTTCAGCTTTCATATTGATTGTGATATCTTCTGCGTCCAACACAGTAAGTTCGCGTTGCTATGTAGGGCAGTGATATGATAGCAAGGGTCAAGAAAAACACTACAAATTGCAGGGGCTGCATAAATGAAACTCTTGAGCGACGAGTGTTGCTAATTGCCACACTGAGTAATCCCATCAACTATAATTGCTCTCTATAATGTATGCTTGGATGCCTAACATAAATCTCTTTTTCCCTCAGCATTTTGCAATATATATATATATAATAAAGGGGAAAGTAAAAGCATATCTACCGACAGATCCAAATTTAGACATACGAAAAGAACATGTATAATGACAGACGAGGAGTCGCTCTGTGCTTGATGCTATTTCTATCATATTTTATAGAATTTAACATAAAATTCATATATCATGCTCGTTTGTTTATTTCTCGTACAACTTCAACATAAAGGAAAACGCTTTATGTGAGAATCATTTTGAGAAAAATAATTAGTTTTATATGTTTGGTTATATGCTGAAAAAGCACATAAAACACTATCTTAATGAAGAGAAGCATTTGTGGTGAGAGACTTGTTACGCTTAGAAAAATTATTACCTCTATTCAAAACTTGGAATTCATTTTCGTAATTTAAAGTGTGTGTTTTCTTTGCCCATAAATATTTTTCTGTTAACTAACCATTTTCAAGTAATCAAATATGTGAAAGTTCAGAAAAACTAATTTGCAAAATACATTTTTAGCGGAACGAACACAATTTAAGTATCGCAAGATTTTCTTTTAGCTCACGGTGAGTATTGACCATCACCGTCTAGTTCAAAATTCCCATAAGAAATTCTTGCTCTCTCTAAGGTTTAGCGACCAGAGACCTACCACCTACCACCACTTTCACCAAACCACCGACGGCCAAGCTCCGACGGCCATCATCGGTTCCTTAGACAATGGAAAGGGCGGTGGCCACCGCGAGGCAAAAGGGAATGAGAAATCTTTATGGGTGAATCGTAACGCTCATTCAAATCTGGGCGACTATTGACCCCAACACAGCTCAAATATTGCAAAGGAAACAGATGGGTCGGGCGAGACTTACCTTGCCCTGCCAAGGCGAAACCACTGCCGAATCCTGGAGCCAAATCGCGTCTCCTTTCGAGCTTCAGTTCTCTGATGATCCTGCCAGCAAGGAGCGACAACTTCGGGTCATCCGAGGCTTACTAACGTCAATCGACCAAAATGCATTAAAATGCCGTTCTCTCTCTTTAATTTCTTTTTGGCCTTATTGTTTTTTTTTTTTTAAATGGCTATTTTGTTTTCCCGATGATCACCAAACCTTGTCATCCCCATCTACCATTCTCTCTCTTTGATTTCTTTTTCTAATTTCTTTTTTGCCTTATTATTTTATTTTTACAAAAATAAAATTGGCTGTTTTGTTGTCCCAGGATCACCAATCCTTGTCTGCTGCTGCCATCTGCCATTCTCTCACCTGCCATTCTCCCTCTTTGATTTCTTTTTGTTTTTCAATTTTTGTGGCCACTCATTGTTTAATCTTTAAAAAATTTGGCATCGTTGTTCGCCTGACAAGGATTACCGACCCTTCCCGGTCGTCGTCACCTGCTCTTCGCTCTCTTTGATTTCCTTTTTATTGGGGCTTCATTATTTCTATAGAGAGATAACAATACAAATAGTTTTTTTTTTTTTTATCAAAATACAAATAGTTTATAATGTATTGTTTAATATGAGCCATAGATTTTTTTATGCATGTTTAGTTTGGTCCCTAAACTATATATTATCGTTTCATGAATTCAAATTCAAGAAAAAAAAATTGAATATTTTCATATAGTCCAATAACTAAATTAAATATGCACAAAAAGTTTATAAACCATATTAAACAAATTAAAAATTTAGAGACGACATTGTACAGTTAAAATTTATGAATCGTATTGAATAAATTAAAAATTTAGTGATCATATCGCGTTGCGCAAAATTCATCAATTATTTATGTCAATTTTTGCTCTTATAGAAATTGACTATTTTGTTTTACTTTTTCAATTTTTTTTTTTTTTATATTTTTCTGTTTATGAAAGGTTTTTATTTGTTCTCCACCTAAGTGTGGCAAGAGTAGGTTGAATTACTGATGTCACACCAATAAATTTGATTGACATGTTGCTGGATGGACTTAACACAAAACATTTAGGATGGTTCAATTTTTGATGGGTCACGTGATTTTAATGCTCCTAAAAGTCTTTTTCCAACCTATGAGTCAACATAAGGTGTGGATCTGGTGGAAAGTAGTCCTGAATCTCGGACCTTCACCTTCCACATCGGTGTTTCACTCGAAAGCTCGTCCCCTTCGCACCCGGAGCAGTGGAAGAAGATCACCGAGGAAGAAGGAAGATGGAATCGAGGACTGCGATGCTTTCGTCGCTTCAGAATGCTTCTTGGGAATGTGATGACTCTCGACACGGTCCCGATGCTGCTTCTCGAAAGAGGCAGAGGACTACGGTTAGATTCTTCCACTTTGCATCTTGATTCTCTCTCTCTCTCTCTCTCTCTCTCTCTCTCTCTCTCTGTTTTTAGTCTTTTGGCCTGGAAATTTGCATTATCAATGGTTGCAGCATATCTCCGTCACGCTGAAACTTCAAAAGCATCGATCTCCCATACGAGATTCAAGTCTCATATGTTTTTAACTAGGATCAGATATATCGCATCATCATACTCTATCATTATTACATTAGCTTAGCGAGAAGCATTTGAAGACCATGGATGTATATCATATTCACTGCATAAATTGAGGCAATCTCTCCCCTGCCCAAGTTTCAATACTTCTTTTCTAACTACAATAGACGTATTCGACATTGTACGGTGGTTGTGATAAACTCAATTTACTCACTTGACAGGAATCGCCCGTTTCGTCATTGTCATCAAGCTCTGACTTGGCTGGAAACAACTATGAAGTGTTCTTGAGTTTTAGAGGACCCGATACTCGCTACGGTTTTACAGATTTCCTCTACCAAAGATTGAAAGATGCTGGGATACATGTCTTTCGAGATGAAGAGGACCTGCCTGTCGGAGAAGAGATCACGCCCGCGCTGATTGCAGCAATCGAACAGTCGGAGGTTTTGATTCCCATCATCTCAGGGGATTATGCTTCCAGCAAAAGCTGCCTCATGGAGTTGGTCCAAATATTAGAGTGCAAGCAAACAATGAGTCGAGAAATCATTCCCATTTTCTATGAAATCAGTCCCTCAGATTTGAAAGACCAGGGCCATCCTTTTGAGGAGAGCTTTTCCAAACACAAGAGGAATGGGGTTGATAATAAGACCATCGAGGACTGGAGACTAGCTCTCAAAGAGATTGGAACGTTAAAGGGATTTGAAACGGCAAAAATACATGGCGGGTAATCCAATTCTATTTAAAATTGACGTACAAAATTGATATGCCAGATCGTAAACCAATCATGCTATCCCTGACATTATTCTTCTTTTTCAAGCTTTTTTAGTTTCGCAACTCCAATTAACCGTTTGGCTTTCAGACCAACTTAGACCATTCAGATGCAGGATCTTTGGAAATGTATTTAAATGCCTCCTTTGTTCTTGCCTCATGGGCATTGCTCCTGGTCCAACTCTGCATATTCTGTTTTGATGATTATTGTTCTGATTCACTTTCTCATCATGCCTCCGTATATGATTTCTGTAGGTATCAATCCAAGCTCATAGACAAACTCATCCCAGTTGTTCAACAAAAGCTGAAGAAGGGTCGACTAACTGTGACAAAAAATTTAGTTGGAGTTGACCATCACGTGCAAGAGATTATGAGAAAGCTCGGTGTTGTGCATCATAATGGACAAGTAATTAAAATTTGTGACAGCGATGTTCGAGTCCTTGGAATATATGGTATTGGAGGGGTTGGCAAGACCACTCTTGCAAAAGTTGTTTACAATCAACTCTATTATTACTTTCAAGGTTATAGTCATCTTAGGGAAATTCCAAAAAAGCATCAACATGATAGGATCTTGTCCTTGCAAAATCAATTAATCTCAAACCTCCAAAATAGAAATGTGACGTTGCAGTGTTCTAATGATGCTATGACAGTTCTTGATAAAGCATTTCGCAGGAAGCGGGTCCTCATTCTGCTTGACAATGTGGAAGATGATGACCAACTCAATGTTTGTTGGGGATCTTAGTTGGTTTGGTCCCAGAAGCAGGATTATTGTGACTTCTAGAAACAGCAGCATCCTTTCGAGGAGCCGAAAAGGCTGAAACCTATGAGGTTGAACCAATGGAAGAAGAAAAAGCTCTCCAGTTGTTTTCTAAGCGGGCTTTTGGGAGGGATTTTCCTGACAAGGGCTTTGAAAGCCTTTCCATGGACATCATAAAGGCTCTTGGGCAACTTCCTTTGGCACTTGAGGTGATAGGTTCGCGTTTGTTTAAGAAAACCAAGGGTGTATGGAAAGAAACATTGAAGAAATTGAAAGAAGCTCCTGATAAGAAAGTTGAACATGTGTTAAAGATAAGTTATGATGCTTTAGATGAAAATGCAAAGCAAATATTTCTGGATATAACATGTTTTCTGATTGGAAAGAACAAGAGAATTGCCTTTTACATGTGGGAGGACTGTGAACTTTACCCTCATAGAGGGATTGACGCTCTTCGTGTCCTGTCTTTGGTGAAAATTGGACAAAACAAGGAGCTATTGATGCATGATCTACTGAGAACTCTAGGCAGAAGTATTGTGAAAAATGAAGATCCAATCCCTTGTAATCGAAGTAGGTTGTGGATGCACAATCAAGCCCTATCCGCCCTATGGAGGAGGGAGGTAAACCTGAAAACTAGCACAATTATTTTTTACCTGCAGTTGATTTTTCTTTTAGTTTACGCAGTTCCCTTTTTAACATTCAATCTGTAGAAATGTTAAAAAAAGATAGACTATGACAAAGTTCAATTCCGATGCATCTACTGCTAGGGTACTCCAAGAGTTCAAGCCCTAGGTCTTACCTTTGACAAAGGATCCAATGACTGTTTCACATCTGAAGAATTTAGCCCACTATCCGAATTAAGGTTCCTCAATTTGGATCGAGCTAATATGAGAGGAAATTTTACTGGTCTTCTTTTCAAATTAAGGTGGCTTCATTGGCGAGGGTACCATAAGAGCTCTGAACCTCTTATTTTGTGCCTAGAGAACTTGGTCATTCTTGATCTATCATTGAGCACAGTGGCAGATGACTGGGAAGGTTGGACTCAAATAATGGAGGTATCAGACACGTTCCTTTTTCAATTTTTTGTGATGACTAGCTAATAGAAACTGAACCTATTCTATCTCTTTGATCCACAGAAGGCAAACAAATTGAAAGTTTTGGACCTAACTGGTTGCAGTCAATTACGTAAAACGCCGTGGTTCCCAGCTGATAGCAAATTAGAAAGACTGATTCTCGAAGGATGTTCTCATTTGCTATTTATTGACAAAACCATTGGTAATTTGAAAATTTTGAAGTCTTTGAACATCAAGTCCACTCTGATTTTCCAGCTGCCGGAGGAGATGGGCTCCTTGGATAATTTGAAAGAGCTTTTGGTTGATAAAACTTCCATACGTCACCTTCGTTTCTTAAGAGGGTCTATGCAGAAACTTAAAACTATCAGTGCTTCCAGCTGCAAAAATTTGGCTGAAATATGCAAGGATATTGGTTGTTTAAAGTCTCTGTCATATCTTGCATTGGACGAGTCCAATGTCAAAGGACTCCCGAATGATGTTACATCGTTGGATGGACTTGTGGAGCTTTCTTTAAGAGACTGTCGGAGGATAACTGCACTTCCGGACTCCGTTGGGAAGCTTCAGTCACTACAGAAAATGGATCTGTCAAACACCAGAATTAAGATATTGCCAGAATCGATAAAAAATTTGGATAAATTGGAGGTGCTGAGAATGAATAAGACTCCCATAAGAACATTCCCTACGGATATTGCAAATCTAGGGAAGTTGCAAGTCATAACGTTTTCTAACTGCCGGAGCATGGAAGGGGAAATTCCGCGTGACATTTCAGGGTTATCATCTTTGAGAATTTTGGACTTATCGTTTACCCTGATTTGTAGCCTACCAGAGTGCATTTGTCATCTTTCTCATCTCCAGACCCTCGATTTGCTTGGCTGTGACAAACTTCAGACTCTACCAAAACTACCATCTAGTTTAGTGAGTTTGCGCTGGGGAACCAAAAACATGAGGGTAGTTCAGGAATTTTTCATATTTGAGGGATTTGAAAGATCTGGAATTAGTTTATGTTCCTGATGAGGGGGACATACCTTCCTCTGAGCTGTCCCAAACGGAAAGCTTTGGCTGGATATCAAGTTTATCCAACTTAGAAACCCTAAAGCTGTGCCTTCCAAATGTTACTAGTCTACCAGAAGTTTTTAATGCTCTTACTCGACTTAAAAAACTTGATTTGTCCTGCATAAACCTGCTAAACCTCCCACAACTTCCCTCAAGCTTGTCAAAACTGCTTATCAAGAATTGCAAGAGCCAGAGGGTGGATTTCTCTAATCTAAAAACTCTGTCCGAATTGGAGCTCTGTGACTGCAATGCATCGGAAATTCTCGGTCTTGGGAACCTAAGGCTCCTGCAAGTGTTGAAGATATCTGGCTGCAAAGTTCGCAACCTTGATGGTCTCGAACAATCATCACTATTGAGAAGGTTTTCTATGTCTGATTGCCAATCTCTCAAGAGGTTGCCGGACCTATCAAAGTGCACAAATTTGGAAATTAAGGAAACAGACTTTCCCAACATTCCGGATAATTTAAGATCTCGCCTGTTAGCTCTATAGCCGGGGGCCCGGCGGTGAACGGTCAAGAAGAGAAGAGAGACCGAGAACTTTCGGGAGAGGGAGAGAGGGAAAGAAAAGAAAGAAATTAAAAGAAAAGAAGGGAAGAAAGGAAAAGAAGAGTGGACTTCAGCTTATAGAGAGAGAGAGAGAGAGAGAGAGAGAGAGAGAAGGCAAAAGGGGAAAGAAGAGAAAGGAGAAACAAGAAAAGAGGAAAGGAAAAATTTTGTTGTGCTCGTGATCTATACGACTCACCAGCTGACTCAATTATGTAATGCAATACTTGGTAAGCATCCGCGCCTTTCATTCGTTCAATCGGAATAGTTTCGAATTTTGAGCTTGAAATTCGGAATTATTGGAGATTCGTATGGTGAAGTTTGATTTTTGAGTCGTTAAGCTATCTATTTTCATAAAAATGATAGTTTAAAGTGTTGTGAAATGTAGAATTTTACAGTTTTCGATTTGAGCTTACGGTTTGTCTGAAACAAAATTTCGAAGTTCGTTGCACTCGTTGGTCGGGTTTCAAATAGTAACTTTCGGTCTTGAATTTCAGCCATTTTCCATGAGTTTTTGGGCGACTGAGTTGGTGGTGTTGTAGTACATAGAAATATATACTTGTTTGAAACAAACATATGTGGAGGAAATTATGACCCAAAAAAGTTTAGAGCACGAGGTGTGCACATGAGACAACGATACATTTCCGCTATAGGCAAGCGTTGGTTGGCACGTAGATGTCATTTTATTGATGAATAGGCATAGGGCAATCAAGTCGTTCATAAGAATATCGTTTTGCTCGAGTTTTTTGATATTGTTTTTCCATTAATTGTTAGGAATCCGAGTACGTGAGCTTGAGTAACTATAGTAGCTTGGTTTTGGCTTTCCTAGGTGAGTGATATTATTATCTCTGAGTTTGTAAACTCATGTCTTGAAAGTTAATAAGTTATTGAAAGCATGTCTTATTGCATAAAATCTGCATCAAGCATTTATTACGATTTGGTATTTGCGAATGGCTTGCTAAATGTTTTTGGAAAGTTATTGCAAAAGGTTATATTTATATATACATGTTGATTTGTGAACTTGGTTTATGCAATGTGTTGTAAAAAGGTATGTGAAATTTATTTTGGTTTACGAAACGAGTCTAAAATGATTTAAGAAATGTTTTACGAAAAGTATTTATGGTGAATGAGTTGGGTTGCAGAAAGATTATATGTTTTGATTTGCGAAACCTATATTTTGTTTTGGCTTTGTGAATTATGGAGGTTATTGTGGATTGGTGTTGATAGTCAATATCGCTATAAGCTTAGTGAGGGGTTGTGGGTATGTGCATACTAATTTAAGATATTCTTGTGGACCGAGTCACCAACAAATAATAAGTGGGACCTAACCAAATGGGGATCTTGGTCGCCTTATTATTGGGCGTTGTGTCGTGACCATGGATTAATATTGAGCAAAAGATCGGTCAATGGATGGACCATCGATGTGTGGGTTCATATGAGATGGATCAATGAATAAACCATTGATGTGTGGTATGAGATTAACCGATTTGCATGTGTTTTTATGAGATTGGTCAATGGAATAGATCATTGACATGTATTTTTATGAGATGACCAATGGACTGGATTATTGGTGTTTACTTGTTATTATCTTGAATATTTCTACATTAAACATATTATGTTAAAGTAAGAAATATTGCATTTTGATCTAAAAGGTTTATTAATTTTCTAGATTTGGCGAAAATGAATTATGTTTGTGTTTTAAATGTGTGTAGTGATTGCTTGATCCGCTTAGAAGAAATGTATTACTTATTAGGCCATGGTACCTCATTCATTTCTTCTTATAATGTCTTTTAGGTCTCTCAATTAGTGACCATGAGAGCGAAAGCGTCATCATGGGGACTTTTGGAGTTAGACTTTGGGTGATTTGAGACTGCGTCCTTCGGGTGAACGAATGGCCGTGTCACCCACATCCCTATAGAATTCGGGGTGTGATGGATCGGCCCTATGAGAAGCACTCTAAAAGTTGCTGCTCAAGGCGCTGTGACTGTCTGTACCAATATTAACATGGTGGTTGATGTTTGTTGTGATCTCAACTCTATCTGCCCGGATGCTTTCTCTGTCCAATTGAAAGAGGTTGGGTTTATTTCTTTCTCCAAAGTAAATACTGCACTTTTCCTCTGCATCTACAGTTGGTAGACCTTATTATTTCCAGCAGAGTCTCCAATACGAATATTTCAATTTTGTGGTTTTTCTTCATTTCTTTTTACCTGTTTTCTGCAGCGACGTTTCTCTTTCCCATTGTCATACTTTACTTAATCTGTGCTTCTTCTAGTGTAAAGAAGAGATTCAAGGAATAATTATCACATGGACTCTGAAAATGTGGTGGGCATTGAAGTACCCAGTTTAATGCACTATATGATTCCTCATTGATTTAAAAACCATCAGCATAAACCAACTCTAGCAGTTCTTTTTTCTTTTGAGAGCAAAGACTACTTGCTAAAAGCTTAGTTTTGTGGCATAAGAATCTACACGCTAGTACTTTTATTAGTATGTGGCTCCGAAATTCTGGGAGAAACCTGATGCTCCAAATTTCAGGACTGTGTTACAGTCATGCCGGATTGGACATGGAGAAATCTTGAGAAAATCAATTGCCTGAAATAAACTTTTCTTATTTCATGCGATCTACAACCACGTTCTAACGAAGTTTGAAAATTTATCTTATCTGTGTAATAAGATGTGATATTGCACTTCTTCATGTGAGTAAGCAAGCACATCCATATTGTCTAAGTTTGTCGTTTGGAGGTTTCATCGAAAGTACCAGGTTTCCAGAATTGTTCATTATTGAGAATTCTTTGGAGAAATTAAATTTTCATCATAGAATTAGACATGGCGACTGTGTGTAAAATAAAAACTGTAAAGGGAAACATGAAAAATTGATAAGTTATTGAAAGACAGTTCAGTATGTAAGTAACAAAACATATTGTAGTGTTAAGTTGACATTTGAGAACGTCCCTGTTTGTATATTTTAATACTCACATCCCATCGCATAATATAGTATCATGCTCCGATGAAGATTTCCAGGAAACTAAAAGCAAAAACATGCCTCGCGTGAGTATGAACTTCTTCATATGCCAGCGTGCTACTAGTTAAATGTCAAACCAATTAACCATGATTGAATGAGCCATTACTTGCTATTAGTGTCCTATCGATTAGTCGGTAATTTGATCGATGGTAACTCAATCAAGAGATTGTGTTACTTCAACATATCTGCCTGCTGAAACATCAGATAGGCGGTAGCTCATGTTCCTAGTAACTAATGAAATGATAATTCAGAATCAACATTTCTTCAGATTACTCCAGGATTGGATTGGGAAGGGAGTTCGGTTTTGAACTTCTTCAGGACGACATGCGAGTTGAAGATCAAGGGCACTGGTGAAGACAGGCTGAGAGGGATCAACAGCATCACATTGCGTGGATGCGATGGTTAGACAGAAAACGAAGGGCGAAGTGCCGTTTTGTCAACCTTGAAAAGCAAGCGCGCCGCACCTTGCGCCTTCCCTTGTGATTTCTGCCTGTTCTTATTCCAAACTTCTGTTAGATTTTTCTTCTTCTTGATGCTGTGTAACAAGGTCTCTTCAGTTGATGGAAGGAAGGCCTATCATCCTGTTCATCCAGGACTTATATGAAGTGTAGATTTTGCTTTCTCCATGTCGTATAATACTGCTGTACATTATATTCTGCATCTCTCGACCTGTAACCAGCCCTCTTGGTTAGTCCATTGTCATTTGTTCTCCTGTCTCTTGCTGCAAAGCAGAGACCATCGATTACGATTTCCGAACGTTTATAGGACGATTGTGGGAAGCATGTCATAGGGATATACTTGGATGGACTAACCCAATTGCAGGATGTTTCAAGCAATTTTGGCATTGAGTCCATATATTGATTTGGCAGATTTCTGAAATTGAAGCAGTTTGTTCCGCAGATGGTAAATGTTTTATATCTGCAGTAAACTTGGAATCGATGATAAATATAATGGTCGTAAAAGGTGACGGGCAACTTGTCAGTCTGGTCAACTATTTATAAGTTGCCAATGAAATAACAATTTTGCCATAGATGATCCTAATATAAATTACCACTTGCTTTTAGATTTTACAAGGGGCAACTATTCGTACGTTATCAATGAAATAAAATTTTTACTATCAACAAATTTAACAGCAAATTACTAGTAATCATTGTGAGAAAAAATTACTAAAAAAGTCTTAAACCTATTGTAATTGTACCAATTCAATCATATACCTTTTTCTGGTGTTGACGTACGCTTAGTCTAGTTTTCCTTCTTTTTTTTTTTTTTGCCTACTACTAAATATGGAAATATATAATTGGGAAGGCAAATAGGGATTTGGAAAGATTCAAATTCATGACCTCCTACTCTAATAATATGTGATTATGTAAGACCACCGCCAATTATTTTAAAAGTTTAAGCTATTAGATGAAGGTGTAATTTATTATTTAAATATTCTAACAAGCTAGATGAACTGAATTAGACCGTGTTGACACAATTATAATAAGTTTAAGACTTTTTTGGCAATTCTCTCATTGTTGTGAGGTAGTTTTGTGTCATAAATTATATATAGACACACATATCATAGTTAGTATTAGTAGGTTACTGAAATATTGAAGGTCATAATTTGCTAACATTATTGACAATTTTTGTCAATGTACCTGATCAGTAGGTATCAGATTACATGATTGTACCATCTTATTTAGAATTTACAAATGGTTACCGAAAGACTTTCTCAAGTTTGGGTGCATCACATGTGATGGAAAAATCTAGCAATCTTGGTAATTGAATTAACTCCGAGGTATTTGATTTAAATTCACGCATGTTCCTTCTCATCTTGTGATTTTTTCTATCGAAATATTCCTCGATATTCATTGAAATTCAAAAAACCTTATTGCTGTACTCAATTAGTTCTATTCTCCCGAAAAGCCCCGATATAAGGGCGTCCAAACATTAAAAAGAAAAAAAAATCCCAAAAAGATGAAAGGGAATTTAAACGATGGGTCGTCGCGACCCAATCAGCCACTTTGCTTGCAGACCTATAA
This sequence comes from Eucalyptus sideroxylon, assembly GCA_014182405.2. Lineage (NCBI taxonomy): Eukaryota > Viridiplantae > Streptophyta > Magnoliopsida > Myrtales > Myrtaceae > Eucalyptus > Eucalyptus sideroxylon. The sequence continues at coordinate 1,489,399 of CM024552.2, forward strand.
CGATGGGCCAGCGAGATGGACGTAAATTGTGCCATTCAGATCCTAGCCTCTTCAATCAGCGTCTCCAGCTTCCACTACACGTGTGTCTTCCCTTAAAGTTTGTCGACTAGCTCAGCACAGCCGGTTTCGATCCTCCATATCACTCTCTCTCCTCGGCTCAAACCGCTTTAGAGCTTCAATCAGAGCCAAAATTTATGTCTGAATCGGCGACAAAGACGAAACTTTCATAGATAAAACCATCCAGTAGAGCGCCTCCGTCATTTCTGAGGACCCCCGAGACCACCCCTTTCGTTGCACCATCCAAGAAAGCTCCATCTATGTTGATTCTCAAGATGTGTACTTTAGTTAAACATGGTGCTGGTCCTGTCGAATAAGCACCGTTCTCCTCTTCAGGAGACTGAAGACTTTCCTTCAATTTATGCAGTTTTTCTTTTCTTTTTGGGTTGTCAAATGGAACTAATTTCGCTGAGAATATAAAAGGAAGCTGTGGGTAAAAGAATGTTATCATAGATATCTGTCTTGATCCATCATTTAACTCCGAATGTTTCTTTATTTTTACTATTAATGAGTGTCTTGGGCATTTTATTTAGATAATTCAATTCTGAAAGTACTGATTATGCATAACACGAGAAAAATCAATGTATTGAAAATAGTAAAATTTCCTTAATCAATTACTTTACTTTTATCCATGACACACCTGTTGACAAAATCTTTGCTCGGCAAGGAGCAATGTCTGCGAGACTGCGACCAATAATGATAGAAATTTTAGATTAGTGAGGATGTTGTAACTTCGGTTAATCGTGAAAATAAAGGAATTTAAACTTAAATCTTACGGACCATGATAAGTAATTACTGAAAACAGCATCGACCATGGATGGCTGGAGAGTGATTGCCCTCCAACAACTTTGTTAAAACAAGAACAATGTCCGCAGCCAGTAATGGTACATAATTTCATGTGAATATTTTATTTTCTTTTTCTTTTATTAAATTGTCATTTTGGTTGATACATTATTTGGAAAATATTTTTCTAAAAATAATCATTTGCATTAGTTGAAATAATTAGTTAATGAGAAATATTTTCATTAACGATAATAATTTATGTCTTCAAATTTTCATGGACAATAAAATATTTTATAAATTTATGCCTTTTCGTATGGGATTCAGGAGATAGTTTTTACAAAAACATTTTCAAAATCACTCATTTTTTAAGAAATAAATGAAATCTCCATGAAAGTATCAAATATAAACCCGACTGTTGTTCTTGAGAACAACCTTGCATCTCCACAAGCCTTGTTATTTAGAAACTATCATTTTTCAAATAGTTATCAGTCATAAATTCATATGCCCACTCAAGGTGTTTAATTATTAACTAAAAGCAAAACCACTCAAGTTGATTTCGCGAGGAGGGGGCAATCTGGCCAATTACATTCAGGGTTTTGCCTCGACGTATAATGAAGAGGTATTTAACAAAAACAAAAGGTTCATAAGTGTTGGGAATAACGGATCCCCGAAAACCGGATTCGACACCGAATCGAACCCCTAAATCAATGCAGAAGACGAAGCCCGGGAAAACACGTATCACCGATCGTAAAGCACACCACGGATTCGAGCGTACCTTGTTAGCCATAGATTAAACACCAATGTCGAAGATCGAGGAAGAAATTCTGATCCGATGATGCCAATTTGCCTTGAAAGGAAGACAGGACGCCTTAAGCGTTTTTCTTCTTTTTGGAGTTGAGAGAGAATGCCCGGGAGAGAGGAAGCGTACGTTTGTTTTTCCAACGGTTGTCTTCTTTTCTTTTTTTTGGAGTTGAGAGAGAATGCGCGGGAGAGAGGAAGCGTACGTTTGTTTTCCAACGGTTGTCTTCTCTCTCTCTCTCTCTCTCTCTCTCTCTCTCTCTCCTCCCTTTTATACCTTCCCCCATCCACGGGCCCTATTCCCGTGGGCCGGACTTTTTGGGCCCAACTTGAGCGGATGGGCCTTAAGCCCATCTCATAAATCCATCATCTCCCACTCGCACATGGTGGTCCAAAACTAACATGGGCGGACAGGCCCTACTCAACCTCATCAGAGAATAATCCATCATAGACTCTCACTTAACATGGTGGGTCGAACAGAATCCTCTTTTCCTCTCTTCAACATTCATACCGGTGAATAATCCGTGCGACCAGCATACTTTGAGAGCTTGTTGCCATACATCTGTTATGAATATATAGCAGCTCATAATAGGCATCACTTCCTGAGATTTAGTATGCAGTACCCTAGATCGATCGATCACATTTATATCTCTCTTGATCTCTTTTAAACAATGATATATATATATTGTATTCACAATTATGATTATCACAAGGACAGTCATAATTGGTTAACCGGTGAATACAAAACTACAATGTGATTCTCCAAATTCGATCTTCCTCTTTCCTTCAAACTCTCAATTTCAGTTCAGCTTGCTTTTCTAGAAATGCCCAATTAGATCGAATCACTCATGACCATTGGCAACATCTTAAGATAGCAAACACTAAATAGAAATCTCGATAATAAGTAAGAGTCATGAGGGGACAAAAAAATTGAGGAACTCTCTTCCTCAAGAGTCTCACACGACATAAAAGTTGAGATCAAACTTTTGTCACTCTTATTGGTCGTCTCATGCATACGTAATATGAAATACGTATTACGGTATTAACTCATTTCCCATGGAGCGTATGTCTACACCTTTTATACCGTACAGATGATAGTTCAGACATACCCAATGTCTAACTTGAGTTCACGTATCTACTCATTCACAAAATTCATCGAACTCACATCGGCATCTTAGACGAGATAAAGTAAAATATGTTGGGTATTTTACTTTCGGACATAGTAAGTATTATATCATCATCTTAACACATAGTTAAGGTGACATATGTGTTTTAAGTTTGAGCTCTCGATTATCACCTAGATAATAAGCTTAAAAACAGTCTCATCTCTATTTATCACACAGTAAATAGAGTCGATTACCCGTATGAGTGGGCTAATCTTATATCTGTCCGACATACTTCTCAACTTAAAGTAATGCACTAAGCATTAAGATGCATAAAGATCAAACAAAGATTCATAGGCATTAATGATGAAAACACAAATTCATCAAATGTGAACACTTAGGAAAAATACAATATTCAGTACATCAATCTCTACGCAATCCTAGAGATTTCATATGGCCACAAAACACATCTCTAGGTATTGGCTTTGTCATAGGATCTGCTACCATTCTATGCGTAGTATGTACTTTAAGTTCACATCTTTTCGTGTAACCATATCCTTGATAAGATTATACTTGGTATCTATATGTTTGGTCTTACCATGATATTTTGGATCTTTGGTATACACTTTTGCTGCTTGGCTATCACAGTTAACCAACAATTAATCTGCAGCACTTCCAATAATACCTAAATGATCCAAAAATCTCTTAAGCCAAACACTTTCTTACACTGCTGCCGATAATGCCACGAACTCAACTTACATCGTGGACAAGGCTATACACTTTTGTTTCTTACTGCTCCAACATATGGTGCCATTATTCGGTAAGAAAACAAACCCAGAGGTAGATTTTCTTTCATCTAAATCTCCTCCCCAATCAGTATCACAATAGCCTTTGAGTTGCAGATATTTTCCTTAATAACTCATCGTATAATCAGCAGTCCCCTTTAAATACCTTAGTATTCTCTTAACGACTTTCCAATGTGCTTAACCTGGATTGGATTGGTATCTGCTCACCATTCCAACTACTAAAACATATGCCAAGTCTTGTACACATCATAGCGTACATCAAGCTCCCAACAGCACTAACATAAGGAACATATTTCATTCGTTCCTTCTCTTGTGGAGTCCTTGGACAAAGACTATGGCTCAACCCTTCACCTTTTGTAATAGGAGTGTCTATGGACTTACAATCTTGAAATCTTAATTCCAAGAATATATGCAACATCACCCATGTCTTTCATCTCAAAGTTGGAAGACAACGAATTCTTCACAGTATTAACAAACTCCATATTACCTCCGACAATTAATATACCATCAACATATAATGATATGATCACAAACTGATCATTGGATCTTTTGATATATACACAATGATCCTCGTCAATCATTGCAAAGTCATATGCCATTATGGCATTATGAAAACGTATATATCATTATCTTGACGACTGCTTAAGGCCATATATCGACCCCCAAAGTCAATATACATTTTCTGCTTGGCCTTTCATTATGAAACCAGTAGATTGTTCCATATATTTCTTCCTCTAATTCTCCATTGAGGAAAGCAGTCTTTACATCCATTTGATGTAACTCAAGATCCATACTTGCCATTATTGCCGAATAATGCGAATCGAGGTAAATCTCATTACAGGAGAAAATGTATCTTCATAATCAATTTCTTCCTGTTGATTATACCCCTTCGCCACAAGGCGAGCCTTATGCCTTTCTATTGAGCCATTAGCCTTTCGTTTTATTTTGAAAACCCACTCGTTCCCAATAGCTTTGTGTCCTTTTGGAAGATCAACCAATTCCCAGACTTGGTTTGATTTCATTGACTCCATCTCCTCTTTCATTGCATAAATCCATTTTTCCTTATTAGGGCAATTCAGAGCCTCATTAATATTTCTTGGCTCATCCTCATCTTGTGGAGCAACCATAAAAGTTTCCCTTTCAATGTCAAAACATCGACGGGGAATACTTTGGTGACTTGTTCACCGTATGGGAGATTGTACACTTAGCACATCATTCCCCATCATGCTCCCACTTGGATTAGGTAATGATGATGTCGTCACATCATGTGGTTGCAATTGAGAATGAGTTGAATTCAATTTATCACATCTCATATTACTCCCACTTGGACAAACTCTACTGACATCATTATCTTGATCCAAGGTTTCAAACATGGAGTTATTTTCCTTTATTTCGCCCCTCTTAGGAAATTCATCCACTAAGGATGTGACATCCCGTAATTCAAATTTAATTATACTCCCACTTTCCTGCTCACCTATGAACACATATCCTTTTGAGTGTTCGGAGTATCTCATTAAAATACTCTTCTTTCCTTCGAGACCCAATTTCCCAAACTTGTTAGAGGACTCATGAGTATAGGCAGCACAACCCCATGACTTAAGAAAACTTAAGTCCGGTTTTCTAACTGTCCATAACTCATATGAAGTGGAAATAATTGATTTGGAAGGCACCCGGTTAAGTATATAGGCAGCAGTTAACAACACATCACTCCAAAAGATGATAGGTGTTGGAGAAATCTTTCCAGAATATTTTGAAGCTGACAAAACATTTCTATCAGTCTAAGTCTGGATGTTCGGAGACCGACAGTTTAAAGTCTCAAGACTCAAGACTCAAGACTCAAGACTCAAGACTTAAGTCTATTCTCACTGACAGTCTTTCTAATCCAAGTGACGAAGGAAATCCAAAGCCGAGGTAAATGGTTGAGGATTCGATCCTATCCTCTCGGAAAAGATTCTTTGGTTGGATAAATATTTCGGATTCTTTGATTTTCATCTAAGATCGATTGAAGATCCGATGGTCGACGAAATAATCTTGGAATGTTCTATTCTTGGAAACCAAGATCCCGATTGTATGGGCGAACAGATTGATGGGCTATCATCAAATTCCTTAAATAGCTCGGATGATCTTCTTGATTGATTCCGTCCAACGGGTAGATTGGAGGAATTCCTTTGGTAAGTGCCAACGGCTATGATGGCATAAAGGAGTATAAAAGGAAGACGTTCTAGTTGTTTTAAGTGTGTGATCGATAGAAAAATTCCAGAGTCCGAAGAACCTTGATTGTTAGTCGATACGAACTCTTCCCCTTGGCGTGGAGGGTACCAAGCCTTAACCTCGAGCGAAATTGTATACACAGAGTGTCTATACTTGGTGATACCTTGAGCGAGTGTGGTAGATCATCTACACCGAGAAGTCAAAGAAGATCAACACTGTAACATCTCTTTGTTCATAGTGAAATTCAGCCAAATTGGCTGTCAGTGCAGAAGAGTGGACGTAGGCTTGGATCAAGCCGAACCACTATAAACCACGTGTTTAATTCTCTCTTTCCTTCACTGAGTCTTTCGTCGATTATTACTTAACGCAAACTATCTTTCAACTGTCTAAGTATTGCGCAAGTATACAGAAATTATAAAGAAAAATCTTTGTATACCTATTCACCCCCCTCTAGGTACTCATACTAGCTATATCAATTGGTATCGAGCCTCGTGTTCTTACTTTGTTTGAAGTGTTTTACTTGAGTAAAAGATCCATGGCTAGGATGCTAGCACCAGGGCGATGGAAGGGCAAAGCAATACCAGACCACCCTACTTTGACGGAAATGATTACAACATCCGGAATAACAAGATGAAAGCTTTCCTACGATCCAAGGATCCTCTCGGAATGGGATGTTGTGGAAAGAGGAATCACTCCTGTTGCTGCATCGTCTCGAAAGAGGGAAAGAAACTGTTGAAGCCGGAATGCCTCGGGAAGAAATAAACAAGAGACAAGCACTCGATGCAAAAGCAATTTACTCTTTATATTGTGCCTTGTCTCCAACTCGAATATAACAGAATATCTTCTTGTGTTACAGCAAAAGAAGTATGGGATAGATTACATATCACCTATGAAGGAACAGATCGAGTGAAGAAGACTAGAATCAATATTCTCCTCGGTCAATATGAAGCCTTCAAAATGAAACCAGGAGAAACTATAACTGACATGTTTAGTCGTTTTATAGATATTGTCAATGGTCTTGAGAACCAAGGACAAAAAATTTCTGATCCCATGAAGGTGAACAAGCTTCGCGTGGACTCTCCAAGGATTGGAATCATATAAAGACTTCAATAAGAGAGACGCAAAGAATCATGCCATTATCTCGTAGACGAGCTGATTGGAACTCTTCGTCTTACGAAGTGGAACGAATTAATGAAGACGAAGATCCAAGAGGTAAGAAATCTATTGCACTAAAATCAAATGATGATTCGATGATGCAGATCTCGAAGATGATATGGATGATGAGGAGCTCGCCCTCATGATAAGAAGATTCAGAAAACTGAATAGAAAAGGCGAAGGTTCAACCCAAGAAACAAAGTTTTTAGAGACAAGACCAAGTCTCGTTGATGATGAAGAACCAAACAAAGATGTAGTTTGCTTCGAATGTAAGAAGAAGGGACACATCATCCACTCGCATGCTGAATTTGAGGTAAGTGATTTTAAAACAAAGTCCAATAAGACTTCTCTCAAAAGGTCCTCTTCAAAAGGAAGTTATTTTAGTAGAAAAGAAAAGAGGAAAAGCTTTTGAGAAGTTTCGAAAGGCTCTCAAAGCCGCTTGAAAAACCTGGAGTGATACATGAGAATATGAAGAGAGTGATAATGAATATGCCAACATATGTTTGATGGCACATTCTATGGTTTGGAAACCTGTTAAGAAAGTATGGCCTAATAATGCTTATCCTATCAAAGGATCGAAAATTTGGGACCAAAGAAAACTTGATGAATTTGAGGTCTCCGTCAAGAGAAAGATAAAATGGTATCTTGACAGTGGATGTTCAAGACACATGACAGGAGACTCAAAGTGCTTCGTAAAGCTTGTTCAAGTAAACGGCGGAAATGTTTCATTTGGAGGAAACGGCAAAGGAAGCATCGTGGGATTTGGAACCTGTGAAAATTGGAAATCTCACAATAAGCAATGTTTCTCTAGTAGAAGGACTCAACTATAATCTTCTCAAAGCATTAGCCAACTGTGTGATACTTTGGTTTCAAGATCTCCTTTCAAGAAGGAATTTGCTATGGAATTAGTAAAGACTCTACTGAGTCTTTCATGGGTCGAAGATATGGAAACATCTACCTCTTAGATATGAAATTGAATAAATCTCAATGTCTAATTTCAATCCAAGATGAAGCAAGCTTATGGCACGAAAGCTTGGCCATGTCAATATGAAGCAATTAGCCAAAATCTCATCAAAGCAGATTGTTCGAGGTCTACCCAAATTACCATATCAAAAGTCCGATCCATGCACACCCTGTATTCTGGGAAAATAGGTAAGAAATTCATTTAAGCCAATTTTTGGGCTGAAGCTGTTTCAACAGCATGCTATATCATCAATAGAGTCTTCCTAAGACCTATTCTTGAGAAAACCCCTTATGAATTATTCAAAGGTAAGAAGCCTATTGTTTCATACTTTCATGTGTTTGGTTGCAAATGCTTTATATTGAAAAATGCAAAAGATCGAGTTGGTAAGTTTGAAGAAAGATCGATGAAGGCATCTTCCTTGGATATTCTACATCAAGCAAAGCCTACAGAGTCTTCAATAAGAAGAGCCAGTCTGTGGAGGAGTCAATGAATGTCAAATTCCAAGACTCAACGCAAGATGAATGACTCAATATGAAGAGTCTGAACCCGCTCTAGACCGTCCAATGTCTTCATCTCAAAAAGTATCTCAGACTCTAGAAGACCAGCATCAAGATGTTCATGAAGATTCAAATAAAGAAAGAGATCATCTTCCAGAAAGATCAACCAAGAATCGGAAACACAAGTCCAGTCATCCTAAAGATCTCATTATCGGCGAAATTAATGAAGGAATTCGCACAGATCCAAAAGACGTGAAGAGTCTAGCGCCGTTGCTCTCATCTCTGAAATTGAACCAAAAAGCATAGAAGAAGCTTTATCGATGAAAGCTGGATCGAAGCTATGCAAGAGGAGCTCGAGACAGTTCAACATTAACGATGTCTGGGAATTGACATCTAAACCAAAAGGTAAAACTGTTATTGGAGCCAAATGGGTGTTCAAAAACAAGATGAATGAAAAGGGAAAAGTCGTACGAAATAAAGCAAGACTCGTGGCCAAGGGATATACGCAAGAAGAAGGAATAGACTATGATGAGACTTACGCTCCTGTAGCAAGGTTAGAAGCTATTCGTCTATTACTTGCGTTTGCTTGTTACAAAAATTTCAGGTTATTCCAAATGGACGTCAAAAGTGCTTTCCTAAATGGGTTTATCCAAGAGGAAGCTTATGTGGAACAACCGCCTGGATTTGAAGACCCAAAGAAGCCGGACTCGTCTTGGACTGAAAAGGCTCGTATGGTCTAAAGCAAGCACCTCGAGCTTGGTACGACAGACTAAGCAAGTTCTTATTACAGAACGGCTTTGTTAAAGGTAAAGTAGACACTACTCTATTCATCAAAAAGGAAAACAAAAGCTTTTTACTCGTTCAAATATATGTTGATGACATTATTTTTGGATCCTCTAATGAAAGTCTTTGCAAGAAATTTTCTAAGTCTATGCGGGATGAGTTTGAAATGAGTATGATGGGAGAATTAACATTCTTTCTTGGCCTTCAAATAAAGCAATTGAAGGAAGGAACTTTTATCTTCCAAGAAAAATATGCTAATGATCTTGTCAAAAGATTTGGATTGGAAAATTGCAAGAAGACCGACATACCAATGTCAAGTTCCTTGAAGATAGACAAAGATGAAGAAGGGAAGAAAGTTGATCAAAAGCTGTATAGAAGCATGATCGGTTCACTTCTTTATCTTACTGCTTCTAGACCTGATATTTTGTTGAGTGTTTGCATCTGTGCTAGGTTTCAATTAGATCCTAGAGAATCACATCTCATTGCCGTGAAACGTATTATCAAATATGTTGCTTCATCTTCAAGCATCGGTCTTTGGTATCCAAAGAGGGGAGACTTTAATCTTCTAGGATACTCGGATGCAAATCTAGCCGGTTGCGAGTTGATAGAAAGAGCACTTCGGAACTTGTCAACTCGCTTGGAAACGGGACAAAGTGTCTTGGTTTTCAAGGAAGCAAAGCACCGTAGCTCTCTCAACGACGAAGCGAGTATGTAGCTCTTGGAAGCTGCTGTTCGCAAATTCTATGGATAAAACAATAGCTACAAGACTTTGGCATTAAAGACTCATGCACAGAAATCAGATGTGACAATACCAGCGCGATCAATCTCACCAAAAATCCAATCCTTCATTCAAGAGCAAAGCATATTGAGATTCGACATCACTTCATTAGAGATCATATTCAAAATGGAGAAATCTCGATTCAATTTGTTGATTCAAAGAGTCAACTAGCGGATATATTCACAAAGCCTTTGGAGAAAAATCAATTCGACTTTATCCGTGCAAGACTCAACATTTTGAAGCTTGAAGAAGTTAAAGTCTAGAGACTCACCAACTCAGAGACTCACCAACTCTGAGACTCTGATCTCTCGAGACTTTAAATCATGAGACTCGATCTCTCGGACTTTAAATCATGAGACTCAAACATTCATGGCTAAAGACGTAAGTTGCTATTCGAAAAGGTACGAATTCTCGTTTAGTTATTTTATCTAAATTTGAAAAGGTACAATCTTTTGTTTGGTAATAATCTGTGTGAAAATTCGAAAACTTGTCTTTTTAAAAGAATTAATTTTGGCAGTTATTGATTTTGAAAAAGAAGTGTTCGTACACTTTCCTTGTACCGATTAAACTTCTCTTTTCAAATCCGAGGTATATATATATATATATATACAGTTTTTCTTCGCCCAATTTTCAAAACCCTAAAAGGCACTCTCCTCCCGATAATGTTTCTACTTCTTGTTCGTCGTCGAGAAAGTGGTCATTTTTCTTGGGAAAAGCAAGTGAAGGAATCTTCCAATAGACAAAGAAAGATGTCGTCTTCGAGAAAATCATCAAGAATAGCAAGCGGGGGACCACAAAGAATGGAGAAGGGACCGACTCACTTCGATCTTGCGAGGAAGAAGACTTATCAAGTCGGCGACAAAGTCCGATTCGCTCTCCTCCACGTCATTCAACACCTCCGCCCCACAAGATGCAAGTCAACATCTGGAAGAAGAGATAATCGAGGAAGCCGACCCAGTAAGAGTCTAGAGACCCTCCTTTATTTATAAGCTTTATCGTGCGTTGAAAAGCTCCGGTTCTTCATTAAAATATATAGATGACTTCCTTAAGGACAAAAATTATGGGAATGAGTATCTTTTCTGCGGAAAATGGAGGAATTGGGAGTTGCTCTTAAAGGAAGGGCGAGAGGAGGCTCTTGCGAACATTCCCAGTGACCCTCGTTTGCCGAGGACAAAATCGATTGAAGGGAACGATGATGACAAAATGTTCCTTGAATTTAAACCTAGAATGGGTGTGGCAGCAAAGGTGAAAGGAAATCGAATGGATTTGTTTAAATCCAAGGATCACGAAAAAGTGTATTTCGGGCTGTTGAAAAGAGGGGTGATAAACCCTAGAAGTGTTGATTTTGACTTCTGGACACCATCAACATGAACTTAAGAGAGAAGTTGAATTTGCTTCAACTTGAGACTTTTGCTCGACTCTACGGACGGGTATGCTCAACTGACCGCTTATTTCTATTCAAATCTTAGCTTTTTGGATGCGAATAGAATTTCATTCAATGTTCGAGACAAAGTCTACGTGGTAGATGTGAATATGTTGGCGGACATAGTTGGAGTTGAACGGGGACGCTTTCTCCCAATCAAAGTCTCACCTGCTCGTACTACTCTGGATCTTGTCAAAGATATGGACGCAGAGAAGAAAATTACCTACTCGATGATGAAGGCAATCAACATCGTGCTTCATAAGATTGTGATCAATGTCTCGGACCAAGTCTACGTCAAAGACTTCGTGTCTCTTTTGAAGCAAAGTTGATGTACGCGATCAACTCGGGACGGAAGTTTTCTCTCCCGCACACTATTCTCTTCCATATGTACAGAGCAATGTCAAAAGACATAGGACAATTGCCTTATCTGGTCAGTGACCAAGATCTTGAGACACATGAACATTGAACCGCCACATACATTTTGTGTTCGATCGTGTGATAAGATGGTGGTAGAGTTGAAAATGTTAATGAAGATGCGTCTGCAAGAACTCTCCAAGGCAATGGAGAAATTCAAAGTGAAATCTCCAGTTCAGTCTGCCTCAAAGAGAAAAGGAAAGGAGGCCATTGGTGCTCTATCGAAAAAGAAGAAAAGAACTCTCATCCTGGAGGATGAAGATGAAGATGAAGATGATGAAGATCCCTCTATCCATCCACTGACAAGAACCAAACGTTATGTGTCTCAACCGACGAGAACTTCAGCGGAGCGAGAGAAGAAGAAGAGCGAACGAGAAGAAGAAGAAGAACGAGAGAGAGAAGGAGAAAGAAGTTGAAGAAGAAGGAGAAGGAGAAAAAGAAAAGTCTGGCGATGAATCGGAGAGAAGGGAAATCAAGAGCATGATCATCACTCTTCCTCTTTCGATGTCCTAGAGACAGGGGGAGTTGGCGAGCAAGAGATGTCTACACCTCATGTTGCTGTCGGTGAAGATCTAAGACAATCTCCGAAGACCCGGAAGAAGTTCAGGTCTCTCAATTGCTCGAAGAAGGTCACGATACGTCGAACCAAATCTGCAAGACTTAACGAAGCGCCATCGTCCGCATACACACCTTCCGAGAAAGCCAATGCTAGTACATGACGGAAGAGTCTGCAGATTTTCGTCGTATCATGGATATTCTTCGGAAATGCGTGGCCGATATATGCTCGGGATTTGTGAAATCCAAGCCTTGAAGAATCTTTGGACAAGCATCTTGAGTCTCTCGGAGGATAAATTCAAAGACCTTGCTCTGCAACTTCAAGCCAATGCTAAGGGAGAAGAGGTAGCTCAACCGAGGGAAGACTGAAGAAGCTCGAAGGAGTAATCCAGTCCATTGGGGATTTCCGGATCGTACGCATTCCCAAGCGAGACATGACTCCTTTCTCACCCTTTTTAATGCTGACAAAAAGGGGAGAACCAATTTGAACCAACAACTTTTTCAATATCTTTTAAAACTTTTTAGTGGTTATGTTTATTTTTGAGTATGACTTGAGAACTTGAACTTGAGTGTGAATTTGACTGAATTGGCTGTGGATTATGATGCTTGACTGGTTGCATTTACATCAAGAGTTGTTATATAGTATTACTCATGAAAGACTAACCAATTTTCTGTGGATGCGAGTCTGGTTGTTTTATTAATCTTTATGAGTTAGCCATATTGCTTGAGAAATGTTTTTGCAGGTCAAAGTTGTTCAAATCTACAAGAAAGTTTTGTCACCATCAAAAAGGGGAGATTGTTGGAGAAATCTTTCCATAATATTTTGAAGCGACAAAACGTTTTATCGATCTAAGTCTGGATGTTCGAGAGACCGACTGAAGGTTTAAAGTCTCAAGACTCAAGACTCAAGACTCAAGACTCAAGACTTAAGTCTATTCTCACTTAAGTCTATTCTCATGTCTTTCTAATCCAAGTGACGAAGGAAATCCAAAGCCGAGGTAAATGGTTGAGGATTCGATCCTATCCTCTCGGAAAAGATTCTTTGGTTGGATAAATATTTCGGATTCTTTGATTTTCATCTAAGATCGATTGAAGATCCGATGGTCGACGAAATAATCTTGGAATGTTCTATTCTTGGAAACCAAGATCCCGATTGTATGGACGAACAGATTGATGGGCTATCATCGATTCCTTAAATAGCTCGGATGATCTTCTTGATTGATTCCGTCCAACGGGTAGATTGGAGGAATTCCTTTGGTAAGTGCCAACGGCTATGATGGCATAAAGGAGTATAAAAGGAAGACGTTCTAGTTGTTTTAAGTGTGTGATCGATAGAAAAATTCCAAAGTCTGAAGAACCTTGATTGTTAGTCGATACAGTCTGAGCGAAATTGTATACACAGAGAGTGTCTATACTTGGTGATACCTTGAGCGAGTGTAGTAGATCATCTACACCGAGAAGTCAAGGAAGATCAACACTGTAACATCTCTTTGTTCATAGTGAAATCCAGCCAAATTGGCTATCAGTGCAGAAGAGTGGACGTAGGCTTGGATCAAGCCGAACCACTATAAACCACGTGTTTAATTCTCTCTTTCCTTCACTGAGTCTTTCGTCGATTATTACTTAACGCAAACTATCTTTCAACTGTCTAAGTATTGCGCAAGTATACAGAAATTATAAAGAAAAATCTTTGTATACCTATTCACCCCCCTCTAGGTACTCATACTAGCTATATCAATAGGTAAGTTAGCATGCGCCATCATGGACCTAACCATTCCAGTAGGGTTCTGTTTATTCTCTCCGCAACACCATTTTGTTGAGGAGTATATGGAATAGACAACTATCTTTCTATTCATTTTTCATCACATAATTTTCTGAACTTATTAGATAAATATTCTCAACCTCGATCGGATCTAAATACCTTTATTTTCTTGTCTAATTGATTTTCTGCCAAGTTCATAAACCTTAAAACAACTTATGCTTGATTCATGAGAAATCAAATAGACATATCCGACTCGAGTATAATCATCTATAAAAAGTGATGAAATAAACAGCCCCTTGCCTTCCTCTTACATTCATTGAACCACAGACGCCCAAATGGATTCAGCTCTTTTACCTTTTCCAAATGGTTTCCTTGTCATTTTCCCTACTAGGCAATGCTCACTTATGGACAAATCGACTTTTTCAATATTGCCCAACAAGCCCTCTTTGGCTAGTCTATTCATATGTTGTTGACCCATATGACCGAGTCTAGCATGCCACCATATTCACATAATTATCACATGAAGTAAAAGACGTGAAATAAGGGAATAACATATTGACATCATCACAGTCAACATTTAGTACAATAAAACCATTCAGTAAGTGACCACAACCATAGTAGTTTGTATCTAAATACAAATCTACACATTTATTATGGAAGTTCATACCAAAATCAAGCTTAACCAACACTAAGACAGACAATAAATTTCGACGAATCTCCAGAGTATATAGAACATCAAGATGCGTCCACCATGCATGTTCAATTGGCAGGTGCCAATCCCTTTAACTTCAGCTCTGGAGTTATTTCCAATATAGATCCACTTAGTTCCAGTTGGTATCGTCGGAATTCCATGAAGGATCCTCTATCCTTTGCTACATGGTCTGTCGCTCATGAATCTACATTCCACAAAGGATTGGATTCAGCCTATAATGCTGAACTTGACACATAAGCAAAGTTCTCAAATGTACAAGAGGTATATAGCTTCTTTGGCTCACGACAGCCACGAGCATAGTGACCTCTCTTGTCACAATTGTAACATCTCACCCTTGACATTTTCTTCACTTGAGGACGTTTTCCTCTCTCTTATTAGTTAATTCTTGATTTCTTGCAATAAAGACTTGATCCTTTGCATTCCACGTTTGAACGAATCAATATGTTTGCGCTTAGAGCTCAAAGCCCTTTTATGAGCTAGAACCAGCATTGCCGATATCTATTTTCGACTCACATGCCGTCAAGCGGTCCTCTACCAGCTCAAGGTGGCGCACAGCATCCTCAAGATCTTCCATAACATGGTCAAGAGCTTCTAGTGCTTCTTTTTTTCAGCACATATTGAATCTTCATATTCAATATTTCACAATTGTTCCCGTTCATATCAGCAATTACATTCTTAGTTGCTTTTGAACCATCGTTCGAACACATCGGACATACATGCACGAATAATTAATGACTATCATTTATGCATCCCTATTTGCATATACCCATCATATTAATGAATAATTTCAAGTAAAGCTTCAGAATCAAAAGGTCACTATGTTTCCAATCATCCTCCAAAAATCCTAACTCAAAATTATTATTAATATAATTGTCTTATGCAAAATCAATTCTATGAAGTTACATTAAACTTCTATTACTACCCACAGCTAATTACCCACAGAAACCAGCAATAGCAGAAAGCAAATAAAATCTTAACATCCAATAAAATAACAATGCTTCCACATGATACAACTAATATATCGGTTGCTACATCAATAACAATCAGGTAGTAAACATTACATAATTAATCAAAGAAATAAATAGGGAATGTCCCTTCTAATCTATCAGTCAAAACATCTGAGAAAATTGAAGGCATATTTGCCAACCATGGAAAAACTTTTGGAGAGCATTCATGTCGCCACCAAGGCGCATTTACTCTACGCCATGTGGCACTCAATCTAAGGGTTGAAGTTTTGGCCAACTCAATCCTATAGTACTCTCTTACAAAAGCTTCCACAAGCCTCCTATAACCCGAGACCACGTTGACCTCCCATAGCCGATCCAACACTGCTTGCCATTCAGGTGGAAGAGTGTTCATCAAAGCCGACACCTTCTCAAAATCCGGCATAAAATAACCATTCCAGATGATTTCCTGTATCATCCGATTGACCCGACCACATGTGATACTAAATCACCGTCATGCCACCGATAATCAGCTAACTTTGTCATCAGCCTCTTAAGTCTTGCATTTCCCTCGTCCGTTCTCGAGATTGTAGGTATCCTTGCATAACGCATCATAGTTCCTGCAACAAATGCAGAACTAAAAAATGGATCACTTATAATCCATAATAAATATAAGGGAAAATACATAATTTTCCAAAATTCATGCAACACATGCATAATTAAAAATGGATTACTTATAACTCACATAGGCATGACTGAAAAAAGAAACAAATTCCTTTTTTTTTTTTTTTTTTGGTCAACGGTTAAAGTCAACGGTCAACGGTCGGTCAACGGTCGTCGGTCAACGGGTCAACGGGCGGGCGGGTTGGAGGAGCGGTCGGACCGGTCGAGCCGGTCGGACGAACCGACCGCACATGCGCGCGCGTGCGCCGGGCTAACGTCACGCGACGTCGGCCCGTCACGTGCCTCGAGCGTGAGCGTGCGACGTCACGCAAACGTCGCCCGCATGTGCGCGGCATGCGCTAGGCTGACGGTCGGGTCGGTCGCCGGCCGGGACCGGCCGGCCAGCCGTCTCGGCGCGACGTCATCCCGACGGTTATCGACCGTTGGGTGACGTCGCGCACGCGTCGGTTCGCCGACCGGCGCGTGCCGTTTCGCCGGTTGCCGGCGCGCACATGCCGGTTCTTCACCGGCGCGTGTGGCGCACGCGCCGGCCATAGCTAGCGCGGGCGCGTCGCACCCACGCCAGCCGGCCGGCGCGCGTGTGGGCGCGTGCGGCATCGTACGGTGGCGTGCGACATGTCTCTGGACTCGTCTCGACGTCGCCTTTCTCCCCGTGTGTTCAGAAAACGATTTCGACTTACGAAAACTCAGAAAAATGGCCGAACAACGCTCGGGTGTCGGGATTTCTCGCCCCGATCCGTACGGCCGAAAATTTTTCGCGAAAAATCAATCAAAAAACATCAATTTGATCGGGAAAACGTGAACTAGGGCTCGATACCAATTTTGGGAATAACGGATCCCCGAAAATCGGATTCGACACCGAATCGAACCCCTAAATCAATGCAGAAGACGAAGCCCGGGAAAACACGTATCACCGATCGTAAAGCATACCACGGATTCGAGCGTACCTTGTTAGCCACAGATTAAACACCAATGTCGAAGATCGATGAAGAAATTCGATCCGATGATGCCAATTTGCCTTGAAGGGAAGACGGGACGCCTTAAGCGTTTTTCTTCTTTTGGAGTTGAGAGAGAATGCCGGGAGAGAGGAAGCGTACGTTTGTTTTTCCAACGGTTGTCTTCTTTTCTTCTTTTTGGAGTTGAGAGAGAATGCGTGGGAGAGAGGAAGCGTACGTTTGTATTTCCAACGGTTGTCTTCTCTCTCTCTCTCTCTCCTCCCTTTTATACCTTCCCCCATCCACGGACCCTATTTCCGTGGGCCAGACTTTTTGGGCCCAACTTGAGCGGATGGGCCTTAAGCCCATCTCATAAATCCATCAATAAGTAATCCTTCGATTAAATTTGAGATATTATTTTCGGCTGGAAATTGATATGCTCCGGCGGGACCTGACTTGAATCCATGGCATAGCAATATTTGGACCTACATGATCAAAAGTTCTAGTTAGACTCATCAGATGAATGGGATGGTCGAGCCAAAAATGATCAGACCCAAATTAACATGTCTTAACCCATTTTGACCTATTTTGTAGTAACTTATACCCCTCCCATATTGCTAAAACACTTATATATCTAACTTGATAAGAAAAATCATAACTAAACCAAGGTAAAAGCATGGAGTGAGAGCAAGAGCGGGATTGAGTGAGGGGACATATAGTGAAGAGAGAGTTATAGAGGCAGGTTGGGTTTAAGTTAATTATAAACTCATTCAATATTCATATTATCTTGAGTTTTGTCACTTTAAATTCATTTATGACTTATTTATCAAATATGACTAATTCATATAATAACTCGACTCATCAAATGTAAGTTAAGAAATGGGCATATAATCCATTTTGACAGGTCTAGTTTTGATTAGAGGTGATCGTTTTCTAGTTTAGTCCGCTCCAACCCAAGAATTGGGAATTGGACCACCTGGCCTTGGGATCAGTCTTGTCCTGTTTCTGGCCAATCCAAGCTGAAAGTTTTGGATTAATTAAAATGTTAATCTATGTCACAATTCAAAATTGGGATTTCATCCAAGATTTGCAAAGAAGATAGATATTATAGGGCCATGATTGTAGGGGCTAGCTCGAAAAAAGGAGGAAGATTCAATGGATTCTTTTCCATCGATGATGACTCAGCTCGAGTAAGTAAGGAAAGTAAAATTGGTGAATTAACAAAGAAACTAAATAAAGAAAGATACAATTGACAGAAGGGGCAAGTTCTATGAATCGGTGCAACAATAGAAAAGAAACAAAGATTCTCTTAATAATCTTGAATAAGCTAAGGTATGAGAGGAAAATAGGGTTTAGGTCTACACACTTTAATTATTTAACAAATAAAGAAATAAAGAAATATAAATCGCTGAGGGCAATCCGATTCCCATCCTAGAGCATAGAACCAAATTGAAAGTCACCAATTTTAATTTTATGGAACTGAGGTGGCGCCATCTAAAACTGCCCAAAATTGGCCGGTCTCAGCGTTTCTCGATCCGAGCGGTTGTAACGCCGACCCCTAGTTTTGAACTTTTGATGGATTCTAACGTTCCCCCCCATGTTTGCTGCACGGTTTGTTGCTGTTAAGGGCAAGTGGATCCAGCTAAAAGCAGACTGCACAAACTGTCAAACCAAGTAAGAGAGAGAGAGAACGTGGAGGCCGGCTTTGAATTTGATTGGTCCTCACGAGTCACTGGATAAACGACGTCCGTCTTTTTCGCTCATTTGCAAAGCTGGAGTTCCTTCTTCCCTTTTTACTTTCTCTTTTACTGTTTTTCTATTTTGGGGGACCAACGCGGCAGCTGAAATGGCGGAAACAGCATAAAAAGATATCACCAGACGACAAAACGCCATCCCAAAATCCACAGAGAGAGATAGAGAGGAAAGAGGAGGAGAGGGGGAGAGATGGTGGTGGCGATGGAGGATCAAGAAGACGGCGTGATGGCGACGGACTTCTTCTGGTCCTACACCGACGAGCCCCACACCTCGCGGCGGCGTCAGATCCTCTCTCAGTACCCTCAGATCAAGCAGCTCTTCGGCCCCGACCCCTGGGCCTTCCTCAAGGTCGGCCCTTTCGCCGTCAAAATTACTGCTTAATTCGGTTTTCTTGGTGGGTTCGTGTCTCGTGGAAGTGGGCAGTTCTTGATTCGTCCGGGGAATGGGAGTCTTTGTGTGGGTTTAGTGTCCCCCTCGTGGGTTGGTTTCGCTTGCTTTGCATTGCATTTGCATCGTCTCTTTAGTGATGATTTGCTCTTATTCTCGTGTTGGTGTCCGTCTCGATCTGAGCTACAGTGGGATCTTTCTCTTTGGTTTTGCTGCGTTCGTGCGTAATTATGAGTGGATACGATGTCGCCATCCGAAGCCACCTAGTCCGAAGTAGGTGCGGCGATTCGCGGCCTATTTAAATGTTTGAAGAGATTCCTCAGCGGGATTCCCTTGTGGGTCTTCCCCTTTTGTAGATCTCGATTGGCATGTTTTCCATTGTTGCTTTCTTGTAAAGAAATGGAAAAGAGTTCTTTTTCTAGCTTTTAGCCTTCTATTGGCATCTTATTTACTTGGTTAGGGGTTTCTCTTCCATTTTTTATTTTATTTGAAAGGGCTAATTCAATTAGGCTTTTTGCTCCTCCATTGCTGATTGCGCATCGCAAGCTGCTCCACGATTCATTTTATCTCGTAATTTCTTAAGGGGGTGTAAACTGTCTCTCCTTTTTTTTATTTTTATTTTGGTGATTCAGCCTTGCATAATGAGATGAAGTCATTCGCCCTTTGTTGCCCTGAATGGAAAATTTAAATAACTGGTCTTTGGTAACTTCAGTGATATTGTTATTTCTTTTCTTGCAATTGCGTATGCATCAGAAACCACTGGAGAACATTTGTGAATCTACATTATCCTGATTTGTGGAAAGGTGGTCGCTTTTAAGATGTTTTGGTGAATGTGACTTGTTGAGAGCACCTTAATGCATACGCTTAGGAGTAATGTGCCAATTCGTGCAATATATGTCAGCTGTGTCTTTTAACTTTGATCGTCTCATATATTGTCTTTATCATTTTGTGCAGATTACTGTTGCAGTGCTGCTACAGCTAGGAACCGCTACTTTGCTCCATGATGCGGGGTGGCTAAAGATTCTGGTTATCTCCTATTTCTTTGGCTCTTTTCTCAACCACAATCTCTTTCTAGCCATCCATGAACTCAGCCACAATCTCGCATTCTCAACTCCGGTATACAACCGCTGGCTTGGAATATTCGCTAATCTCCCCATTGGTGTTCCCATGTCTGTAACCTTCCAAAAGTATCACCTGGAGCACCATCGCTACCAGGGAGTTGATGGGATAGATATGGACATTCCGAGCCTTGCTGAAGCCTATCTTGTGAGAAATGCTTTCACGAAATCCATATGGGTAGTCTTACAACTCTTCTTCTATGCTCTGCGACCTCTGTTTCTCAAACCTAAACCTCCTGGTATTTGGGAGTTTGTCAATTTAGTCATTCAGGTGTCCCTTGATGTGTCCGTGGTTTATTACTGGGGTTGCAAGTCTTTTGCTTATTTGATCCTTTCTACATTTGTTGGGGGTGGATTGCACCCAATGGCTGGTCACTTCATCTCAGAACACTACGTTTTCAAGCCAGACCAAGAGACATATTCCTACTATGGTCCCTGAATCTTATGACATGGAGCGTGGGATACCACAATGAACACCATGATTTCCCTAGGATTCCAGGAAACAAACTTCATAAGGTGAAGGAGATTGCACCAGAGTATTATGAGGGGTTTGATGCGTATAAATCTTGGAGCCAGGTCATTTACATGTATATTATGGACTGCACTGTGGGGCCTTTCAGCCGAATGAAGAGGAAACCATCGGCGACTTCCAAGAAATCTGAATAGATTCACCTCAAATTCTCTCTTCTTGGTTCTCTGTATTGGTTACTGCAATTTTTTCTCTGTGATTATGTACACTTAAGCAATTAGTATTTATGTAGCTGTAGACTGAAAAGACCGAGTTATTTGTTGATTGGTTAACTTAAACACCAGATAATTTATTGATTTATGTTGACGAGGCATCTGGTATATGAGGTATTTGGGAAGTATCTTTTAGATACTATCACACTTGTCATTGAAATAGGGATGGCAGTGGGCAAACCCCGGCACAAAAGTCCGTACATTTGTGATGAGATAAGATCTTCCTCTCTACAATTTTACCCCTAATTGTGGATGGGTATGAATACTGCCAGTCATTTGTGTAAATATCGAAGGGCAAGTCATTCCTGTAGAGAGTATCCACTTCATTGACTCGGTCAAAGGCTGATGCTAGTGTCAGGTATCTCTTCAGAAGATCTTTATGCTAAGAACCACTTTGGCTGTCTGATGCTATGGTGGGCATTTCATGAAATTGGTTTCAAGTACTTGAAACCTACTTTTGAACTGTAGGGAGAAGTGATTTTGGGCCCTGAGAGTTTATACGTCTGAGCTTATCGCTCTTGGTAAGCGAAAATTTGATGTTTAACTCTTTGACCATGATTTTGACATTCCTTACATTTATTCTCGTCAAAGCCAAAAAGGAGAAGGTGCTTTGTTTTATGGTCTTACTAAACAACACCAGTAAGCACCAAGCAAAGATTAACATAGACGCTGTTCTCGTCTTGCTGTCGATTCCTTGCTTCAAAGCTTCTGCGCCGAATCTTTATCCAATTATAAATAACTATGACCGTAAGGTATAGAAAAGCTCAAGCAGCAAAAGCTTCCCCAAGGGTGGAGAGGAATGCTGTTGAACGCAGCCCTTTGCTAAGAGTTTTCATAAATATTTTGTAATCTGAAGCTTTAAACACTAGGTCCTAAATCAGAGTGGTTTGTTGCGTTTTAAATTCAAGAGCAACCTGACATCATTGATTAGTGAGTACTAATAAATTTTGGGAGAATTACCAAAAAAATCTTAAATTTATTGCAATTGTGCAAATTCAATCATAAACTTTTTTTTTTTGGCTAATTTAATCATAAACCTTTACAATTGTGTCAATTCAGTTCATCCGGCCAAAATTAGCTAGTTGGCAATGACGTGGACGTCGGCCAATGATAGCTGATCGGTGAACGCTAATGTGACAAATTTAAATATTTTTTAAATATTTTTTTTTCAAATTTTTGAATCTTTTTTTTCCCCTTCTTCTCCTTCCTCTGGCCGGCCGGTGGCAAGGGCCGGCGAGGCCACTGGCGAAGGCGAGCCTCGCCTAGCAATGGTGAGGTCAACCCCAACCTCGCCAGATTTGGCGATGGCCAATCTCACCTACCCCGATTCCCTTGACCTCGTTAGTGTGCTCAGGAGAGTCTTATCTTTCATCTCAAGAATTGACTTGTTTGACAATGTGCCGCTCCTGTAATTCTCGGCATGGTCATGGAGGTACTCGGCTTTGTGGCTGGAGACTCGGCCTATTGCAATTGCTGGGGCCAGAGCGTGAGGAGCGAGTTCGGGGAGACACTATCCTCGCCGCTGCCACCAAAGAGCGCAAGGAAGCACATGCAGATGGTTTGGGCAGCCTTGGTGGGTGAGGTTGGGGCCTTGATGGCCACCTCTGGCAACGACTGCTTGCCATTTCACCATTGGTTGGCGAGGTCTAACTAGTCGGCCAAAGGAAGGAGAAGAAGGGGAAAAAAAAAGAAAAAAAATTCAAAAATAAATATTTAAAAAATATTTAAAAATTACCACATCTAGTTCCTTGGCCGGTGTCCATGTCGAGTCCACGCTTGCCATGCCATGTCAGTGTTGCTAATTTTGACCAGATGAACTACATTGGTACAATTATAAAAGATTTAGAATTAACTTGGCCAAAAAAAAATTTATGATTGAATTGGCACAATTGCAATGGGTTTAAAACTTTTTTTGGTAATTCTCCCATAAATTTCTTGGCTCATAATGATTTTCTTTGGCTGTGCGCAAAATTGACCTTTTCAATCAATTCCAAAGCTTATATAAACGATAACTTTGTCAATGACATGCTAAAGTTATTCAAATGTGGGGTGCATGACATTTTTTAACTGGTCTTGGTTTTTCAATCAATTCAACTGCTCATTGATGGCTGCCTTGCAATAACAGAAAACACAGGATAGACACCGGCCAAAGAATATGGTTGTTGCTCTATTAAACATCATTCAGCTCGGTCTAAACACAATCGCATGTCATGACAGCAATCAACACCTTCCGTTGCTATGAGAACCATCCTCAAATCTCATTTACATGATCAAAGAAGTTATCCTTCTCCAGAACTTCACATGCCGACTCAAAAGTTTCCTACGTAAACACGCTTCATGATGTTATGCTAGCTCTAGTTATACAATTTGTATGCTTGTTTCCCTTCCCTATCATCACGAGTCATCAAATGGCAACCATCTTCAACTGTTTTTAGATCGCTCCCCAGTTTTGCTGATCTAGTGCATCAGCTTACATCCTTAATGGAGTAAAATCAACAATTCTGAGATGCGACAGTATAATCTCTGCAATCTAATAATTTTAGCACATCCATCAGGGCCTTCGTTGGATTAGATTGCTTCACATGTCATGTCACTCTCAAACTTCAATGACGTATAAGCAACAAAGTTCTGGCTTATTGCCTCTGGCGGCGAAGATGCTCTCTCATGTGCATGTGCACATCTGTCTTCACTACTAGCCTCATTTTCTTTGAATCCTCCCACAACAAACCACCATACTCCCGTGCAAAGTCGCAGGCAGCCTCAAAGACATCCTACAGAATTAGAGAGACCAAACATAAAAAATAATCCTGGCACTGGAAGATGAGTATATCACTTGAAGTTCACCAATTTTTACCCGAGTAGGAAATTCGTCATAGAAATGTGCAGGAGTCATCTCAACCCGGTTAAGATCAGATTCCCACAATCTAATCTGTCAAAAACCTGGAAAATGAGATAGGAAATGGCTTTGCCAACTATAGCACACCAGGATTGATGTGTCAATCACAGATTACAAGCTATGAGTTAATAAAATTGAAGCAGTCATTTTTCCAAAGTCATGGGTGGTCATCATACAAACATCACACACTTAATCTAGGTACCTCATTGAGAAGCAACATAACCAAGTCATTGCCTGAGTAAGAAATCTAGTTCTGTTCAACTACTAAAAGGTGATTTTTTTTTTTTTTTAAAGCAGATAGCTGAGATGTGATCAACATTTGTGGGATGGGGGCATGACTGATAGGAACAGGACGTAACTGACACCTGACAGAACCGATTTATGTTAATTGCCTGGCATGCAATTTTAAAAGGACTAGGTACTGGAGATTAAGCACCAGCATTCAAGGAAGTATGTTGTGTTGTTTGCAAGATAAGACTAGCTACCATCTTCTCTCTAATTGATGTCTCTCTTAAGTCCGTCTAGTCCAAATGTCTAGCCATGTGGTGATGTTAGGAAACAAGTAGAACCGAGCCTGAATTAATTGGCTGGATTAAGAACATAAAGGATGGACTACTCCGAACTCATAATCAGGATGGTTTGGATTGCTTGTCTATACCACATGCAAGATGAGAAATGAAACAATTCATTATCAAAAGTTACCTAATGTTGCTCACTGAACTAAAAGCCATAGGTAAGATGAAGTACAGGAATGAGGACTTTGATGTTTAGAGCAGTCAATTATTTTTCAAAACACTGTTAGCATTTGCAAACTGTACTAGTGAATTAATTCTGTTCTGTGTCATTGAACCTTTATAAAAACCTGTAGTGGGGAGCAGCCGATGCTTCCCTGCTTGAACTTTATGAAATGCAATGGTTTACTTATCTTAAGAAAAGAAGGAAAAAAAGTAATGTCAACCAGGGATGGTACCTGATCTGTAACATTTTCGGGAACAGATGGTACTCTCTCTGCAACACGGGGATGCGCATTTTGTTGGAGAAAAGAAATAATCTGCAGCACGAAAAAAGAAATTTGATGAATGGCAGGTAGTTTTCTTCAATTATGTAAGCATTCATCCACAATACGCTATGCCTGCATCTATTCTTGAAGCACTGATATTGACATAATATCTAAATCAGGTGCGTATAACAGCACTATCTGATTACTGATGTGATGGATGTCAAAGCAAAATCTCATCATCAGAAAATTGAAGAGACATTGATAGTCCCAATACAAGTAACCATAATAGGCCAAAAACTAAATATGCTTTTCACAAAGCATTAAATTTCAAGTAATTCAATAACACCATCAGATGCCTCTTTCTAAATATTAATCATCCACAAGGCAAACCTTCGCAAGGAGCTCCATGAAATTAAACAGGCACATAAAATCAGGAACCTTGCAAGTCAGTCAATTTCGCTCACAATGATAGGGCCTCTAAGAAGGAAATAAATCCTTACAGAAACAAATATTATGTTCACACTATAGTCCACACAAAATTTTATAAAAATGAAAGTTGCCCACTAAGCAACAAAAACTTACCTGCTCTGCTGTGATCCCATTGTCAAATGCATTATACAAGCTTTCTTTAGTAATAGCCCCCACAATAAGGTTTGGTAGCTGATACTCAATTCTGCAATAAAAGCATTCTATTAGTACCTCTGCAGTTGATGACAAACAGAAATAAGTTCGTAGAATGCAGAAAATGGTGGAGATCAGGTATACTATGAGAAGTAAAGAGAATTGACCAATAGAAAAGATCAGATGAATTGAGAGAGAGAGAGAGAGAGAGAGAGAGAGAGAGAGAGGAAAACTGTGTGCAAATGAAAAACAATAAAAAATGGCAAGTCTATTCTGGATACCACTTTTGTATCTGTGGGATCAAGCAAACATCTAATTGTTCATTCTGTACCTTGCTAATTCACAATTAAGGACTCATTGGCCAGGATATAATCTTCATATTCCTTTAAACCCGTTTAGCACCATGCTAAGAAGATGTGCAGTTTGAATCTATTCTCAAGAGATTCTAAGAATCTATTTTATGAGAGACTGTGTTTGAAGGGGCACTAAGTTGCTTGCTTTCCCATCTATCAAAAAACCCACACAATTGTCAAGTTCTCAAATTTAGGACGTGCATAAAATTATATCGTGACAGGTTCTAATTGAACCATAAAAAAAATCCAAATATTTGCCCAAAACAGTTATTGTTAATTCCATGCAGACATAAGTCAGTCTTGTATTGCAAGAGTGGGCACAAGATTTTAGCTTTGAAAAGAAAGTTCTCCTGTAATAATGGATAGACAATCACAACTAATTTAATGCTTGTCATCTTGAACTCAAGACTTACTTCACTGGATTTGCCCACAAGGGATCCAGCAACATTAAAGTAAGTAGAGCAATTGGCTGCTCCACATGAACACCTCAAACAAAACATGATTTTCTGCATAGTGGCCAGTAGATAAGCATATTGGGCCCAGGGCCCAGTAAAGGAAAGACGAAGATTGATTCCTTTTCCCAGAAAGATTGCAGGTTCCCAGCCCATATAACACCCCGCAATTCAAATGGTGAACAAAATGAGATCAGAAAGTTCCAAGACCAGACAGAATAGAAAACATGGAAAGAAGAAAACAGGCAGAGATTCAGACTAGGAAAAACATTACTATGGAATAAAATTAACCAGTGGCGCAATTTCATTTGATGTATTGCATGCTTGCTCAAATCCAGTTTCTTTCCATTTCCTAATCCAACTTTTTTATGACCATACCTTGAGAAAAGTCGCAGAATTTCACAATGCAACTTAGATGTCGAGTACGCATAAATCCTAAAATTTGTTTCCACAACAACAAATCCCTGCAGAGAGAACAAACCAAATTAAAAATTTTAACACCATAACATGCATAATACTGGAGGTGTAATGTCCCAATGGAGAATACATGGAACTTCCAAAAGTAATAGTGGTTCAAATTTCAAGGGAGAACATAGAACTTGCTAAGACATAACAGATCCGTGGCAGCATTTGGACAAATTTAAGCCCTTCCACAAGTGCTAGAAAAACATGCAGGTAAAGAAAAGGTCATGGTTTGTCTAATGTTTGCAACTAGAAAAAAAGCATGTCTTACAATTACTGTCCTTGAGACCTGGCCTGAATTGTTAGCAACACTTAATCAATCAATATAGCAATTAGCAATTCAAAAGGTTGTCGTAAAACGGGTATTCAGTTGTGCATGTTTGTGCAATGTTAATTTATAAAAAAAATAACAAAAGTAATTACACCTTTTCTTGAATCAACAAAGAAGCTATTGTTTGCAAAATAAAGAACAAAAACATAGTGCCCACAGTCATATCAAATATGCAAAGGAAATACCTCTTTTCGAGATGATGAATCAGTTAAACTCACGGAGAGATTAGTAGTTAATTTGGTTGGTATGAACCAACTTTCTTTTCTTCCCTGGGAATATACACATAAAAGTAGCAATAAATCCATTAAAAGGTTTTATTTATAAAGCAAGCACTACATCTTGCACCAATAAAAAAGAACTAAAGAGCTGCCATACCTGTTGAAGTTTGACTAAGCCCAAGTCAGCAAGGTCCTTGAGTGTGTTCCTCTGGACTTCAGTCAGTGTATTCATGTTATATGCCTAGCACACGTTTGACAAGCATGACAGAGTCATAGTGAGTCACCTAAGCAAAGCTTTTCAGGCAAACATTGCACAACTTCAAGAGATTTATCTCATAGAAAACTTATGTCCTGTGAAACTTTGTGCATGAACATAACACATGCAAACTACTGTACCTCTCCTGTAGCATGAAAACTAAGCTCGAGCAGAAATGAAATCAGATCAGCTGAATCTACATCTCGCTCCTGCACCAAATTGAGACTCCATTTAGAAAGAGAGCGGCGGATACTGCAAATAAATGAACATGTCATCTCTATTGAATGAAATTTCATCAGCAAAGTGTTTTTGACAAAACAAATCAACAAAATGTCAGGTTGTCAAGCCAACGGACAAACTCAATGACACTAATGGTGTCGACAATTGGGGTACAGCACTATCCTATTCTTGAGTAATCATAATTCTTTTTATAACTCTTTCATGAGAAAGAAAGGCCCACGATGAAAGACTTAAAAAAAAGCTATAGCTGTAGGTAATGCCTTAAAGTACATCAGACTTAAAGCTCAACACCATTGAAGAAGAGATTACAGGAGAAGCGAGTTGAGACCCCCTTACACTCTTTTGTGATTCCACAAGACAGCATTACACTCTCAGTCCCTTAAGCCAGTGAGGCTGGTGAGACAAGAAAGGTTTCTACTTTGAACTTCCACAGAAAGGAGGGTATTATCTCCAAATTAGCCTCTCCAATTAGTCAAACTCTAAACTTGCCACTGCAATAATGGACCCCCCAACTATACTTGTGAAGAAGCTAGAAGATGTCTATGTCTCATGGCTCATCTCCAGGAATCAAGTTGATCAAGATGTGAATATTCAGGAGCCCAAAACCCATTACATTAGGATCACAAATTCCACTAGGACAAGCAATATCCAAATGCAAGTAGTCACCAACAGAGTTGAGTGAAAAGACAATTACTTTGCAGAGCTCTCAGATTGTGTCATTACAGAGCCAATCATGGTTTATGCTATTGAATAGCTAAAATCCTCTTAGAATTAGCCAATAATTCGAGTTATTCTTATTTCATGAACATGACCTTTAAGAAATGACTTGGAAAGGAGGATTCTAACTGGTCACATACAGAGGAAATAAAAGGAATAAGGTGGCTGTACATATATGAATATTATTCATTATACAATCATACCTCAGAATTTGATATGTATTCTCTGATGATGTACCATAGTTGTGCATTTGTATCCATCAACTGCAGTTCACACGAAGCAACTATTATTAAAGAATATGCCAACAGACATGCCAACAGACTTAAAAGTGGGTCATGATTCTTTTATGCGTACCAAGAACTGGAAGCCACTCTCAGTTAACCTAGGAGGTTCTTTGTCCCTGTAGAAATGGCACAGACCAGTCACCAATCAACCAGATTTGCAACCATCCAAAAAGACCTCCAAACATATAATATTTGTAAAGAAAAATAAACAACCTCTGAGTTAGAAGTCCCCTTTGGAAGATTCTCATCATAGAGGGACTTATATTCGTCATCTTTTCAGCTTGGGTTGAGTTTATAAGTTGCAGAAGAAAACACTGTTTTATCACAATTGAAGCTTCATGAAAGAGCAAAGTAAATGAAGCAACAAAACCAATCAATGGTGGCTAATTAAACTGATAAATTCAGTCAAATGAGCAAGACTTTAAGAAGAGTCAATGCAGCCATCTGTAAGAAGAAAGACCCAAGAAGAAGAAGAAGAAGAAGAAGAAGAAGAAAATTCTCACCTCCCATTGTTCAAGAGCAAAGGCCGCAAGATCCTCCAAGCTTGGGAGCCTGGCGGTGATGTTTGATGGCATTGGTTCCCTTGGCAAAACTCCTCTGCATGGTTCAACTTTCAGTCATGCACTAAGGATTGTGTCAAGAAAAACAACTGATGAACTAAGCTGAAGTCCAATATTTGGCAATTTACAGGAAAAATACTTGGTGACGGAAGATATCCCAATAATTCTAATGCCATGAATATCCTTACCAGAATGATCTATTAATATGTATCAGTACTATATGTATCTATCCATCTTCAGCCATGATTTGATGCAGTAATATGAGAAAAAAAACAGAAGCAAGGAGAAAAATGAGCAGTGGAGACATGCTAGCATAAATGTGATAGCATGTTCTTAAGATTTGCAAAGGCAGAGAAGGTAATATACAACAAGAAAGGGGGAGTATATGATCCTTAATTAGGTAGGAACAAGATAAAACGCAAAAAAGGATCTATGTATTATAGCTTTCATCAGTCTTGACTTAATTCAAAATGAATGCTTAAGGGTATATGTCAAATTGGTGATCCAGAACCTGTGAAGCATTGCAAAGTTTTTCAATTTTCTGCAATGTATGATAAATAAAAATTCCAGCAGAAGCTATACAACAAAAATCATATCTTATCATTGGGCTTCAAGTGCTACTTAACAAAAGGTTGAGTTCTCAGTTCTTGACAAAATCTTGAAACATACTGATGTCTCAATGCAAACCTGAGCTACATATTACCCAAGATAAATTCAAACAAAGCATCGTTCCTCTCTATCCCACCAGATCCTAAAAAAATAAAAAAAAATGAAAGAAATATAAGCCACAAACAAATCTGTAACTTACCCACAGGTTATGTGTTTCTGGAGGTTAGTCTGAAAGGTTGGATTTAGCCTGTAGCTGGTTCCACTACTTCTGCCATTACAATTTTAAATTCAGAAACCGACATAGTAAAAACAAATGACAAAGTTTATAATACGAAATTCTCTCTTGAATTTCCACGAAGTGCAAATTCTTATTCTGATTACCCTCACAACCCAGAGAGAGAAAGAGAGAGAGCGAGAGAGGGGTAATTGGCAATGCAGCTCTGAACCACTTCTAATGTCAACAGGTATAGGATGTAGCACAAAGAAAATTTAACAGTAAAGAAAACAAGTAAATTGACATGCACAAATCCAAGGAAAAACAAAATGAATTTCTGTTTCCAGTGCATGCAGATTTTTTGCAAAATAACATAGGAGGTGAACAACTGCAAAGAAAAGATGCCTATATGAAATCACGTGCTTTGTAGATATGAAGAATTAAAAATTGCTCGAACAACTTTCTACAGAAACTTATACAGTGGAAGCCATTTATTATGAGCAGCTTATGAGGTAATTAGATCAGCCATATATATGGTAACTACAGATAAGCATTTCGCTATTCCGCAGACTGAAGAAGCATACGGTTACCAACTAACTTACTTATCCCAGACGTCTTGATTTGTTTGTAGGCTTTACAAAGATGTAAAGGAAGGGCCGGGGAAGGCATTTTTACCAAAAAAGGGTGTACTGTCACACAATCTACTTGCCTTTCAGCTCGACATATGAAACATGAGCAGGCCTATAAAAATTCCCTTCAATCACAATGAAGCTAAAATTCTCATAAATTCGAGTGTCAAACTTCCCACTTCTCCAACTGTTCTCTATTGCTACACTAGGAACATTTCTAGGCAGGGAAAAAAATACTAGGAATATAAAGCTAAGCATACAATCCGTCCAAGACCTCATCCTCATCTCAGGGCAATATACAGTTATGAAGAGAAAATCAAACAGAAGACCCATTTCACCTGTCAAAAGCCTCGGAGAAAATCCTCAACTGAAGCAACCGGTCGATTGCAACTTTATGCTTGGAGAGTCCGTCCGGCAGGACCCACTCCTCGATCGACTTGGTCGTCACTGCCTCTTCGATGTACAGCATCTGTATCACGTACTTCTTCGCCAACGGGGGCAGCGACCTGAGCGCAACAAGAACGAAATCACATCGGCCACCCTCAACCCCCCCCCCCCTCTCAGGTGTCGAAATTGCTTTCATTTTATACAAGTTCAACTCGCTATTTCTACAGTGTACACCGGTGCATAGGATGCTCAATGCTGACTAGTCTGCAATGACGGCAAAAAAAGGGCGTTTTGAAGTACAATTCCATCGGAGCTGATGCGGTAAGCTGAGTGTTTGCGATCGGCCAGAAGCCGACGATCTCTCTCTCATTCGTTCAAGTTCATTCTCGGCGGACCGAATGACGATTGCGATCGAAGAGAGCGAGAGAGAGAGAGAGAGAGAGAGAGAGAGACCTGAGAATCGCCTCGCAGATGAAGGCGTTCTGGTAGAGCTGGTCGAGCTTCATGGCGGGCAGGGCCGCGACCATGTCCATGAAGTTCCTGGCGATGATCTTCACCTGAGGCATCTTCGCCGCCGCTCGAATTCGATCCTCCGAGCCCTTCGCGGCTGTCGTCGGAACCGGAACCGGTCGCCGCCGCTGATTGGAGCTCCGAAGGGTTTAGCTATCCCGGGCTCTTCCGAAACCTCCGGCGCCCGCGCTCTCTTCCGATCGCTTTGGTTTGTGAGAGTTTTAGAGGGACATGGGAGGAGCTGTGAAGATGGGCTTTTAACGCACAAGGGCCCATTTAGGGTTTTACTTGGGATCAAGTTCAACGTAATTGCAAACCAATAAACCCACCTCAGCCAAATTGAAAAATGAATAATTTAAATAGTCAATATCATGAAAAATCTTAAAGTGGTATATCTATGACGAATTTATAAAAAAAAAAAACCCTCAAAATGGTACATCTGTGATGATTTTCCCTTTATTACTTTCCGTTAAATTCTACTATCAAGTTGTTGAATTAGATAATACATGACAGTTAACAGATGTACTTGATTTGATTTTTACTATCCATTTATCATGGGTATAATAGTTTGTGATTTTTCCTACTATTAATTTAATTTAATATAAACTAATGGATAATAAATTTGTCATAAGTATATTGGCTTGTGGTTTTTAATAATCAAAATACTAATTTGTGATAAAATTTTCATATGTGTACTAACTTTGGGTTTTAGTGGCATTAACCCTAATTTAAAAATATTTTTCTAAATATAATCGTTTTATATCATTTATAAAAATTAATAAACAAAAAAGTTACTTCACCATCCACAAAGATGATTAGACAATAATGATGAAAACAATTTTTGTTAACTAATTATTTCAAACAATATAAATAATCATTTTGAGGAAAATATTTTTGTAATTATCCAAATTTTGAGAAACAAATGGAGTTGCTGGGAATCGATGAGCTTGGCTTAAGGGTTTATTTATTTGGTTTTGGTTTAGATTTTTTTTTTTTTCTATCGATTTCGTTTTGGTTTATAACTTTGGAAACTGATAAAATTGAACTAAGTCAATAAATTTAGTGCATAAATAAATAAATTTTCTTTTTGATTAAGTGAGATTTGTAGCTCAACCTAACCAAGTAAATGTTTCTCACCTAAGGTTGCTCTATACTATTAAATTAAAATATTTTTATTTCGGAAATGGACCATTATCGATTGATTTTTAATCCCAAACAATACTGCTAAAATAGTTTGCTATGCTCCTTTGTGCTCTTACATTTAATTAATAATTTTTTTAGTGCTATAGATAAAGTAACTTGATTTAATTGTGATTGTATCCTTTTTTTTTTCTCAACGGATCTGTGGGAAATAGGTGCCTTTTTCTTTTCTTAATTTGCATTACGCATTCAACGTAAAGGTTCAATTTTGTCGTCTGGCGGACTGAAAATCCCATTAGTAAAATGAGAAAAAGAAACGAAAAACTGAAGGTGACAAAAGTCAAAAGTCAAGCTTCAATGCAAGCTCAGGTTTCTCAACCCTCCTTTGTGTAGGTCTTGCCTTTCCCTTTTGGTCTCTCTTATCTAATTTTAGTCGTTCTTGATTGATATATAAAAAATCAAGAAAGTGACACGACACAAATAGTTCATTAATTTTAGTCAAATATATAATTTAGTTCATAAATTTTTAATTTATTTAATGCGATCCTTGAACTTTAATTCAATGTATAATTCGGTCCATAAACTTCTAATTTGTTCAATGTAATCTTGAACATTTTTATACAGTTAAAGTTTGAATTGGACATGTACCAAAAGTTCAAAGGCTAAATTAAGAAATTAAAAGTTTATATATCACATTGCACATTGTGTTAAAGTTCAAGATCACATTGAACAAATTAAAAGTTTTAGGAACAAATTATACATTGGGCTAAAGTTTAAAAACTGTTTGTATCATTATTCCATACTGCGAAAATCCCAAATTGATATTCTTGTGATAATTTTATTTCAAACTAATTTTTTCACCACAAAAAACCTTAAATAAGTACACCTATAATAAATTTACCCCAAACTTATTTTTTTATCACCAAAAATCCCAAACTAATAAGTTTGTGACAAATTTACTCTCCATTAATGTAATGACCCCAACTCAGTCTCCAAGATCACAAGCAGTGGGAATTATTTTCGCAACATCGTAGGCCCATCGCCGACCCGTTTCTTTTTAATATTCGATTTAAGCATGTGCGGAAGTGCACATACAATAATCATACAACAATAAATAGCTAGGAAAACAATCACTTACAAATATATAATTACATCGGTTATACTTACAAGATTTTTCTCATTGGTCATTATATTTACAACCACTATATGTTTATGCTTAAAAGGTCAAGGTAAACCTTAGCTCCTTTAGAGATACTGCAACTCCAAAAAAATTGTGTGAGACCTCCATGCTTACAATTTTAAAAACAACAGGGTGAGTCATGAACTTAGTAAGTAAATTTACTAATTTTTGGGTAGGAGGATGCCTCGCCATCGAACAACCACGTGAACATAACTTCATTAATAAGTCGATGACAAATCAATAGCAAAAGAAAAGCTTTATCTTGATTAGAACTTGAGAAATCCTCAGTCAATAATATACAAGCATAAACCAAGTATCATTCCATAATATGGGAACTTACACCTCACTCAATAATATGCAAGTATAAACCAAGATCATTCTATAATATGAGGAACTCATTAATAGATTCATTATTAATCGATCGAAATCCATTGGTTCTTTGAAATCCACCGGACATTCGAACTTAATTGGAAACATCTCCTAATTCAAGGATGACGGCTAGAATTATCACAACATCCCATTGGCATGGGGGCATAATCGCCATCTTATGTGGCGACGATTCTTATCTTTCATTAGATACAAATAGAAAGGGTGGCTCAATTTGGAAGTTTGGCCAAATTTGGAGCCAAACTATGCTTCCCATAAACTATCAACACTTCAACAAACACAATACCAATAAAATTAACCTAAAAAACCAGTATGATATTAGAAGCAATAAGAAATCAACAAAGCGATGACAACTCGTTTGGCCATGGACGAAGGATGTTGACAAAGGTGATGAGGGTCATGGATGAGGGACGCCGATGAAGATGACGACGACTGTGGTCATCCAAGGTCACCTTCTTGCTATTACTCCTTGAAGGATAAAGGAGGAAGAAAGGGAGAATTTTATCTTTTTAGTTTTTTTATTCCAACTCAACAACCATATGTCATCTTATTATTGGACATGAGTAAAAAACACACACCATGTCAGCAATTGAAATGGCAGTTTGAAACCACTTAATGTTTTCTCATTGAAAGACGAACTTTTTACACGATTAAATGGAAAGCACTAAGTCAATTGAGGAAGATGGGCAGAAGTACAACGCAAGTACCAATACTTGGCATAGGGAGATACTTAGGGCGCATTTGGTAACCATTCTATTCTTGGAAATAATTTTTTTTTATCAAAAATGATTTTTTCTAATTCTGTTCCCATGAATAATTTCTTGGAAAAAGATTACGATTGGTAACTACAGAAAATATCTATTCTAGGGATAGAAATGTGTTTGGTATGATTCTTAATTTTTTTATTTTAATTTTTAAATAATTTTATTATATTTTCTCTTTTTTTCTTTTTATTAATTTGTATTTCTTTTCCTTTTTTTTTCTTCTTCTTCCTCCTTCTTTGTGATTGGTGGCCGGCTCGGCAAGGCGGCGAGTTCATTGAAGCCTCCTAGAGCTAGGATGAGGCTTCAGCGAGCTTGCCGAAGGCTTGCTTGGCCAGATCTAGGCAAGGTCGGGCCTCACCGGTGGCAAGGTGAGGTTCAACCTCGCCTAGGTGGGATGAGATCGGCCTCACCTTGGCCTGGCAAGGCCACGTGTCATGTCGACTGGCGAGGCTCTCCTTGTTAGATCCCGCAAGGCAAGCCTCGCCAAGCCACTAGCGAGGCTCGGCCTTGCTAGCCAACTCAAGATTGGCCTTGCCAGGCTAGGGTGAGGCTGACCTTACGCCACTTGGGTGAGGCCGAGTCTCATTGGTGGCCAAGCGAGGCTAAGCCTCGCTAGATTGCTTGGTCACCAACAAGGCTTAGCCTAGCCTAGATTTGGCAAGGCCGAGGCTTGCCGTGGCTAGGCGAGGCTCCAGCGAGCTCATTGAACCTCGTCCAGTTAGTCGCCACTCACCGTCGGTGGTGACGGTAGTGGTCGATGACTAATTAGGGTTGGAAGGAGGAAGAATAATAAGAAGAAGAAGAAGAGAGAAGGAGAAAGAAAGAAAAGAAAAGAAAGGAAAAAAAAGAAATAAAGTTAGACTTGATTCTTGAAATTGTTCCGAGGAATAAGAAGCAACTTTTTTCCACTTCTTGATTTTGTTCCAAATACATTCCTGGAAACAAAAATTTTATCAAACAAATTTTTTTTTTTTTTTTGTTTTGGGGATTAAAAGAACATAAATAGTTATTCCAAAGATGGTTACCAAATAGGGCCTTAAGTGCCGATTTCGGCAACCCTAGCTGGAAGTTCTTTTTTTTTTTTTTTTAAATTCGGACACCGAGTACTAAGGGGCTGTTTGGTTCAAGCATTCCCAAGGGGCTTTCAGCCCGAAAGCCCCTTGGGAAAAATTTCAATTTGTTTGGTTCGGCATTTGGAGCCATACTTGGGGGAATTTGGCATTTGGAATGCTCTAGAATCTTTGAGAGGGGGTTTAATGAATTTTTTTTTCTTCCAATAGTGCCCTCATTAATAATTTAGTTTTCTTGTTTTACCCTAAAAAATTAACTGTTCATCATCTTCCTCGTCTTCCTTGTTTCTTCAAGACCAAAGCCGGCGGAGCTCAACCGGCCATAGCTGGTCACCCACGCACGGCCGTCGCCACACGCCGTCGTGGCCACGCACCACCGCCGCGTGGGTCGCAACCTCGGCGGCGTCGCACAGGTCGCGCGACCCACACGACGAGCTGAGCGGTGCTCGCCGACCAGATCCGGTCGCCACGCATCGCCGTTGCGTGGGTCGCGGCCTCAGGCGGCGTCGCGCGACCCACGCCGCTCAGCCGCCCAGATCCGGTGGCCACGCACCGCCGTCGCGTGGATCGCGGCCTCAGGCGGCGTCGCGCGACCCACGCGACAGGTTGAGCGGTGCTCAGCCAGCTAGATCCGGTTGCCCTGAGGCCGCGCGACCCATGGGACGGCGGTGCGTGGGTTGCGCAACCCGCCGCCTCCCCACCACCACGGCCACCAGCCGCCTCCCCACCACGAGTCCGGCCGCCTCGCCCACTCTCCGATTCCCTCCCACTCGCGCTCCTCCTCTGCGTCAACATCTCCTCCTCCTTTTTCCTTTTCTTTTTTTCCTTTTTCTTTTCACCTCAAAGCTATTTTGCAAAATGCTACATCAAAATAAAAGTTTCCAAACACTTCAGCATTCACCAAATGCCCATTCTTATGAAGATACTTTGGGAAATGCAAAGCCATTTCCCCAAAGTTGAACCAAACAGCCCCTAAGTTCGGCAACCCTAGCCGAAATCTTACATGGCAATTTTTTATTAATATAGCTTGCATACATGGCTCACCGAAGAGTTAAGTTAGGCAAAAAAGAGGCAAAATGATGTCATTTTGCTTCGTGTTTTAATCTTAGTATAAATCTTAATTAAATTAAATTTAAAATAACGGGTGAAGAGATTGTAGAAAGGCAAGGGTTTACACAACACTCGGCCACTTTCTGCAACTTCTTCTTTGTCTTTTCTAAAATGATTTAGTTTTAAATTTAATTTAATTAATATTTATATTAAAATTCAAATTCGAGGCAAAAGGATGTCGTGTTTTGCTTATCTTAGTCACGTTAGTGTGCAAAACGACATTGTTTTGCACTTGTCTCGTAGGAAAAATGCCACATTAGCATTTGACCAAATTTTTTTGTTATCAACACTTAACCGATCCATTTTACTCTGATTTTAGCACTTAAGTGTACATTTCCTAACTTTTGGCACTTAACCATTATGTTCAGAAATAGTTTCGAAGCAAAAATAGATTTTTCTATTTCTATTTTTAGAAGAGTTTCTAAGCAAAAAAACCGTTTGATAATAACCCAAAATTTTTATTCTGAAAATAGAAATTCGTTTGATAGCGACACAAAATTTCTTCATTTTGGACGACGGTGAACCGGCAAATGGCGGTGACGGATGGTGGCGGTGGCTGGCGACCGGCGGCAGCGGCGGTGGTAGCTAGCGATCGGCGGTAGTGGTTGCCGGCGACCGGTGGCGACGGCTAGCGATTGGCGGCTGGCGACCGGCGGTTGGTGGGCGTGGGCAACCGATGGACGGTGGTTGATAGCAACGGATGAAAGACTAGTTGACGAATGATGAATTTTTATTATTTTATTTCTCATTTCTGTTCCAGAAATAGAGAAATAGAAAATTTCTACTTCGATTTATATTCCAAACCTATTTATGGAATAGAAATCTATTCTAGAAATAGAAAAATGGAATAAGTTTATCAAACGGATTTCTATTCCAGAAACAAGTCTAAAATAGAAAAATTGTTTATGGAATAGAAATTACTAGATGTCATGCACCCCCTAAGTGTTTGTTTGGTAATATTTTATTTCGGGGAACAATTTCCTTTTAGATAGTCTTTTTCTATTTCTATTCCCTAGAATAATTTCTGAGTAAATGAATGTGGTTGGTAACTTCACAAAATTTCTATCATCAGAATAGAAAAAGAACAATAATGGGATAAGTACAATCCACAAACATGGTATTTTTTCTTTTTAAAAAAATTAAGAATTTTTTTTTGTTGCTAATTGTTGCCAATTGTCGACAGCCGGTGACAATGGCCATGAGCGACAAGGAAGAAGAAGAAAAGAAAAGAAAAAATAGACTTATTTCTAGAAATTATTCCTAAGAATAAAAAACTATTTTTTTCTATTTCTTGTTTCCGTTTCAAATCTTTTCCCTAGTCACTTTTCTATCTTGGAGAATAAAAAAGTTAATTGAAGTTACCAAATGAATTTCTATTCTTTTTCTATTTTGAAGAGCAAAACAACAGAAATATAAAAAATACAAAAGCTTTGCCAAACGGAGCTTAAGTGTCAAGCCTACCAAGTTTTGGCACCCTAAGGGTCCGGGTGTTGAGGAAAATGTATAATGTAGGTCCTAAATTACATAGTTAAAGCTTCACAAGGAAGCTGAAGAAGATGCTATTTAAATTGCATTAGATCTTTTGTCATAAAAGATAAAGGTTGTCTCTCAAATGTGGTTTCAAAACTTATTACTTATGCTGCTATGCTTGATAGATATTGCATTCAAGTTACTCAAATTGTCTATAAGCATACGCAATATAGCTGAAATGTGTTAAATCCTTATTTTTGAATTGTTGCCATAATCTTATCGTGCAAAGTGGATATCATGAAGAAACCTTGAATTGACTAAATTAAGTCATTTATGACCTTCCAACTATTAATGTACATTTTTTTGGATATCTCTGCTTCTATACGCACGTCCAAGATGTTCAAGAATTTTATATGATCTTAAGGTTTATTTTCACAATATTGTGGCAATTCAAAGATAATAGTTTACGGCATTTCAGTTATACTACATATGCTAACATACAATTCAAGCGACTCGATTGCAATGTATATCAAGCATAGTGGCAATAAGTAAAGAGTTGTGAAACATTGCGGACAGCAAGACAACCTTCATCCTTCATCTTTTTTTTGTGACAAAAGATTTAATGCAATTTGCGCTAACATCTTCTTTGGCTTCAATTTTTAAGGGAACGTGTTGGGAGATGTGAAGTTTTAACTTTTTAAGTTAGGACCCACATTGTATATTTATGCATCCCATCTTCATCTTCCTCAATCAATTTATTGCTTCCCATATAGGTGAGTAAAAATATCAGCTCTTCAATAAACACAATAATAAGAAAAATTAGCCTAAAACTTCCGTTAGATATCAAGAACAATTGAGAAAGCAGCAAGGTCCCATTGACCACGTGATAGAAACATTTAACTAAGGAGAATCAAATGTTGACCCCTTTGGACCTCAGCACATGGCAGGATGAGTTATGTTTTTTTTTTTTTCTCCTTCTTTCAATCAAAAAAGCATTTATAGAGTTCTCATTCAAGTAAGAGTTTGGATAGTAGAAGCATGAGCTTCAGAACATAACAAATCAAAAGACAAGATGGGGGATAAAAAAATCTAATTAGCTGGAAGTGCCTCTCTTCGATGGGCCTTGATGACCCAGTCCGCCACTTGATTACACTCTCTTCGACAATGGGTTATTCTCATATTTGGGAAGGTTTTAACAGGCGCTTGGACTTCGGATATCAACGCGTCTATTTCCTAGTTGACCCACGGTGTACCTTCCACTAAAGCCTTTGCTAGTTTAGAGTTGTTGGTTTTCATCTCCATCTACAATTCATCTTTCCCTTCAAAGTACTTTAGGGTTTGTAACACCGCTTCTACTTCTGCCTAGATCACTGAGGAAGCTTGCACCGTGTGTGCAAATCCATCTATGAGGATGCCTCTACTGTCTCGGCAAACATGAGCTATAGTTGCTTCCCCTATCTCTTGAAGAAAAGAAAAATTGACGTTGATTTTGAGCACATCGTGCGACGGAGGAATCTAGATTTGAGGTGGATGAGTTTGCATATGCTCTTTTTGGGTATGTTTTCCCACCCATCTGTTGAAGTTTTCCTCCATGGCTTTTGCTGAGGTGATTGTGTGCTGAGGACTCAATGATTTGGCTTTGAACAACTAATCGTTATGGGATTTCTAGATCTGCCATAGTAATAGGGCTAGTCACTTGAAAGAAACTAAGGTATGTTGAAATTTTGCCACCATTCCTCTATCCAAGTTACCCCGTGACCATCTTTTTGTATTTTCACTTCAGCGCCATCCCAGACTTGTTTGTCCATGAACAAAGGAGGAAGAGATGCTCGATTGATTCTGGGTATTTGTTGTAGATAATGCAAGTGGCCTTAGGTATAATATGTCTACAATATAAGTTCTCCTTTGTTGCTAATGCATTTTGACAAATTTGCCAAAGGAAGAATCTGACTTTAGGCTGTAGTTGGGCATTCCATATTTTGTTCCACAATGTCCGTGGTGCTTGATAGGACGATGATGCGTGGTTTTGCTTTTGGATTTCTCCTTGTGCCTTGAGCTTGTTACATGCACTCTTGACTGTGAATTGGCTTGCTTTGGTTGGCTTCCAAACCAATTTGTCCTCTCAGAATTAAGGGTTAAGGTGGATAGCTAGAATTTCTTGGGACACTCCATGGTCAAAAAGTTCTAGCACTCTATTTTCCTTCCAGGTCGCATTCTCTCTATTTATTAGTTTTGAAACCCATGATGGGTCATCTCTATTTACAGGTCCTCCAATTAAACCTCTCGGTAACCACTAATCATTCCTAATGCTGATTTTTTCTCCATTTCCAACCACCCACTGTGATGACTAATTTATATTGTTTCTTCCCAAGATTAGACTTTGCCAACCCCAAGATGGTCTTGAGCCTTTCTCTACATGTAACGCATCTGTGTGTAGAAAGTATAGTTCTTTAAGAATTCGACTCCAAAGAGAATTAGGATTCTAAATTAGCCTCCATGCTTGCCAACCCAATAACGCTTCGTTGAATTTAATTAGATCTTGAAAGCCTAGCCCACATTCATCCTCTCTTGATTTAAGTGTGTCTTAGTTTCTCCAATGCAAACCTGCCCTATTCTCATTATTTTTCCACTAGAAAGCTACTATTTTCCTATCAATGGCACAACAAATAGATAGGGGTTTTAAAAATAGACATAGCATATTGTGGTAGAGCTTGCACCATAGTTTTAAGAAGGATTTCTTTCCCTACCTTTGATAAAATGTTCTTTTCCTAGCCCTCTAGTTTCATGTTGACTCTTGCAAGAATCAAGTTGGATATTTGCTTTTAAGATCTACCCCAATAAGAAGGTATTTCGAGATATTTCCCCATCTTTGTCGCGACCTCTTTTTTTCTCTCTGCGCCCGCAATCGGGTACGAGCGCCTAAGGAGGCTAATGGCTCGGCTGAATTTATTAAGTCCAGACTCTCCCAAGTCCACCAATTCACGACTTTAATAGTTTGAGTTTTTTAACCTATAAATCAATTTTTTTTAAATGGAGTCGCCACTAATCGATTTGGAGTGGATCGATTAGAAACCCAAGCGAAGTATCGGGAGGAATACTTGCTCTGCGCAACCAGAGAAATTAGGATCGGGGACTTGATTACACTAGTTAATCGCTAATGCCCTTTCGGTACCTAATCTTGTTTAAACCCTAAGGCTTTTTGGATGTTTGAGAGATTTTCCATGCATTTTGGGAGGAAAAACATTTTTGGGCATAAAAGGGATTTTTTTTTCGTATTTTTTGGAAAAATACAAGTCTTTTTGGCTTTTTTTGAATTTTTTGGCTTTTTCATGAAATTTTGGATTTTTTGGATTTTTGGCATTTTTTGGAAAATATGGAATATTTTGATTTTTTTTGGAAAATAAAATATTTTTAATATTTTTCAAAATATTTTGGAAAATAAATTATTTTTTGATTTTTCTCAATTTTTTGAAAATAAAAACATTTTTCGACATTTTAAAATATTTTTCGATTTTTGGAAATTAAAACATTTTTTTAAATTTTTATTTATTAAAATATTATTTTTATATTAAAATAACAAAATAAAACCGACCCGGGTCGGATCCGCGGGTTGGGTCCGGCCGGGCCAGCGACCCAAACGCGGACGGGCCCGCGTTGCGGGCACGACTCGGATTTTTCATCTCTTTTTTTTTTTATTTATTTATTATTATTTTTTTAACTTACTAAAACGACGCCCGGCCCGGCCCGACGACCGGGTCCACGACCCGCTCCGCGACCCGGCTCCTGCGAACCCTACCGGATCCCACCCAAATCGCGACCCGGTCTTCCGCCGTGCCCGCAATTTGCGGAATCCCTATCTGGTTCCCGTCCGGGTCCGACCCGACAACCCGGGGTCGCGACCCGGAAAATCGAGAACCCTAGGGTTCCGAATCGCGGCGCCGAGGCACGACAGCGGGGACGACGGCGGCAACGGCGACGGTGGCGGCAGCGACGGTAGCGACGAGGGTTGGAATTCGGAGGGGAAGCTATGGCAACGGTAACGGCGGCGGTGGCGGTAACACTACCCGCTCGTGGCGACGGCGTCCGGATGGTGGTGGCTGGGCAACTCGGTTTCCCGATTTGGCGCGGCATCGGTGAACCGATCACGGCAACGGCTTCGCAGGTGGGGCACGGCAACAAGCCGTTGAAGCAACGGCGTCAGGACTGAGGCGAACGGCTGCGGCACGGCGTCAGGCGGTAACAACGGCGGCAAAAAAACCAGATCTACTCGGCCGGACCATCCTTGGCCTTGATTCCTCCTCACTCGAGCCGGATCCGAGCCTCCACCGGCGGATCGACCTTCTCGAAGTCACTCGCCGCCGGCCTTCCCGAAGTCTCTCGGTGGAAGGTGGGGCCGAGCTCGCGACTCGAGCTCTCTCCTGCGCTCGCCCTTCAACCCTTCCCGATGTCTCTCAGTGAAGGATCTCCGAGCTCGCCACCCTCTCCGACGATGCTTGCGGCCACCTATTTATAGGCGAAGGAACTCCGGTCGACGGAGGGGTTCGGTCGCCGGCCTCCGGCTTACCCATCGGTTCCGCTCGGCCGAACCGGTGTCCCATCGAGCTTTCAGTGGCTTCGCTTGGCATTAATGGCGCTGATCTTATCCTCTCCGGCCGACGTCGGCCTACTCCCCTCGGCCGTAGGCCGTCCCGCGCGCGTCGCCGGCCACCGCGCGTGAACTACGAGGCGGAGAAAGATGGAGCAAGGAAGAAGAAGAGGGAAGAAGCGAAGGAAGGAGGGTGGGGCCAAGCCGCACAAACCCACGTGAAGAAAATGGGGGGTTGCTTTTGTTTTTCTTTTCTTTTGTTTTTACTATTTTTGTTGTTTTTGCTATTTATTTGGTTTTTGCTATTTATTTGGTTTTTGTTATCTAAAAGAAATTAAGACCTAATTAAACCTAATTAAAATTTTAGGTGTCCCAGTTTGCCCCTCTTTGAAGGTGAGTTCACGAGAGGTTGCATTCAAAGACAAACCGATACCTAAAATTTGTCTATACATATGCAATAGATTATATTTTATTTGGCACCTATTGTCCTATGCAGAAAATGAGCAATATAACATTACATATACTAAGACAGAGATAAGAAGATACCTGTAGTTACTTAGGGAGTGAGTGAGATAGGGTGTGAACCCCGAGTTTTGGTAAGTATCAAGGCGTCATTTTACCTGGTGATATGAGGAGGTTGCTCTTCCAGGGCTCGAACCATTCTTCGGTCACCTGTTAAAACAATCAATG
Source organism: Eucalyptus sideroxylon (assembly GCA_014182405.2). NCBI lineage: Eukaryota > Viridiplantae > Streptophyta > Magnoliopsida > Myrtales > Myrtaceae > Eucalyptus > Eucalyptus sideroxylon. The sequence continues at coordinate 1,533,899 of CM024552.2, forward strand.
ATTTGTCTAGCACCCGAACCATTCTTCGGTCACCTTGACGGGAGACTGCTCTTCTAGGACCCGAACCATTATTCGGTCGCCTGTTGGAGTAATTAGTGGTTTGTCTCGGACCCGAACCATTCTTCGATCGCCGTGACAGGAGACTGTTCTTCCAGGACCCGAACCATTCTTCGGTTTACTGTTAAAACAATCCATGATTTGTCTAGGACCCGAGCCTTTCTTCGGTCGCCTTGACGGGAGATGCACCGACCTTTCTCGGGGCATCTCATTTGTGGGTGCCCGATTTGTATCGAGGACACCGGTTGGTACCCGACCTTTCTCGGGAGACGCGCCGACCTTTCTCGAGCATCTATTTTGTGGGGCGTCGACTTCCGTCAAAGACACCAATTGGAACCCGACCTTTCTCGGGAGGATGCGCCGACCTTTCTCAGGGCATCAATTTGTGGGGCGTCTGACTTCTGTCAAAGACACTGATTGGAACCTGACCTTTCTCGGGAGGATGCGCCGACCTTTCTCAGGGCATCGATTTGTTGGGAGATAGTACTTGGATGATCACAGGTACAAACTCTTGGGGGATACGGATGATCACAAGTATCGAAGGGGGTACTGGACGATCACGGAGTACAAACTCTTTGGAGATACTTGGATGATCACAAGTATTGAAGGGGTACCTGGACGATCACAGGTACACACTCTTGGGGGATACTTGGATGATCACAAGTATCGAAGGGGTACCTGGGATATTTGTGAAGGTCTCTCACCTCCTGGTAAATGGGAATATTGAGGACGTGCCTCGCATATTCAAGAAGGTCTCGCACCTCTTGGTAAAAGGGAATATCGAGGACGTACTTGGGATATTCGTGAAGGTCTCTCACCTCCTGGTAATTGAGAATATTGAGGACGTGCCTCGCATATTCATGAAGGTCTCTCACCTCCTGGTAATGGGGAATATCGAGGACGTGCCTCGCATATTCATGAAGGTCTCTTACCTCCTGGTAATGGGGAATATCGAGGGCGTACCTTGGATATTCGTGAAGGTCTCTCACCTTCGGTAAAGGGAATATCGAGGGCGTACCGAGATATTCGTGAAGGTCTCTCACCTCCTGGTAGCATAAACTTGAATGTAGCACGAGGCTTACCCGGATGGCGCGGGGCACTTAAAAGGGTGGAACACTGGATAGGTGCGTGGTGCACACAAAGCGGTGGAATGCTTGAACAATTTGTTATTATTTGGGGACAACTTGGGCAAGCTGAGTGTCATGAAAAGGAAGTACTTGGACAACGGTGGGTACTTGAAGATATGGGGATACCTAGATAGCAGTGGGTATTCCAAGAGATACTTGGTCAGTCACAAGTATCAATATTCTAGGGACAACTCGAACAGGTCGAGTGTCAGGAAAAGGGAGTATCCGAACGGTGGCCGGTACTTAAAAACAATAGGGATGCTAAGACAGATGCAAGCATCGAAACTCAATGGACGACTCGAATAAGTCGAGTGTCAAGAAAAGAGTACCCGACAAGTGGTGGGTACTTTAAGACGAATGGGGATAGGGATATGCTTACCTAGCAATATCTCTAATCTCTGAGAGTATGTCTGCTATTTGCACAATATGCACACATGATTGTATATGCTATAAATTCATGAGTTCAAATGAGATTCATGCATGATAATTTTGTCAGTTTTGCATCTTTTGATTTCCACTAGGGAAGATTTTGAAAGACAACCTTCATTTAGAATGTAGATGTCTTGAGCATGCCAAATGAGGGACCTTCGATGAAAGGACTTTCCGCTCACTCTCATGGAAAAGGCTATCGACCATTGATGCGGGATTTATAAGGACCACACTATCTCACTTTGTCATCATGTCAACGGGGGTCCGAGTATTCTCGCAAACGGTACGACTTTACCAATGTGAGAGGTCTTCGTTGAAATTGTGATGAAGTCTTGGTCAGCGGCTCATCAAAGGGGACCATCGAGGTTGAAGTCGATGGACAAAAATGCTGCACGATCATCTCCAGGCTTACAAGTCAAGAACCCTACGAAAAGAGATAGAGTAATCTTGCTCGTACTTCTTCGAGCGATGCTTATGCACATATGAAATCCTACTTTAATTGAAGTGCCCCTAGTCTGAAGAGACTTTTACAATGGGATGCAATGTAGGCTTGATTCATGTGTAAGAGGGTGAGAGTTGGTGACTGTCTTGGCATTTGTCATTGATCTTTCTTCTCACTATCAAATGGAGGCTCTATCAATTGAACCACAAAAGTAACTTCTCTTGAGAAAATTTTTGACTGGGGGGCATTGGCCTTGTTTTTACCAGGCACACTGCTTTTTTCATGCCCCTATTTTTATTCCAGTTCTTCTTTTATGGGCATTGACCTTGCTCTTACCAGTACGCTGCTTTTTTATGCCCCTGTTTTTCATTCTTTGTCGTTAGAGCTGATCTTGACAAGTTCAATCGAAGCACCATTATTAGACTCTTGAGTCTTCATCTTGATAGGCGCTCCGAGCTATGCTTTGTTTAAATGGTAGTAACTTCTGTTTTGTCTCAATGTGAGGGTGAAATTACAGACTCAATTGGGTTGTACAATGATTACAAGTGCATAGAGAAAGAATTGCTCCTCGTCATTCTAGGGCACTTAAATTAACGTGAGTGTTCATATGCAATAAAGACACCCAAAGATTGATGCAAGTGCGAGCAAGAAAATTTCTATCTCTCTTCTCACCTTGTAATGCTGCTTCGCTTCTAATCTGCCCGGTGTAGGGGTTGCTCTTGACGGGGTATGAGAGAAGCTTCACCAATGTATGGGGCTCAAAGGGGTGAGCGATGGAATGCCTCTCACTATTTTGGTTATCGTACCATTCGCGAGAGAACTCTTTACCCCTGCAGCCATGGAATCTTCGGCACTCATCTCACAAGTGTATAGATGGGGGGACTGTGTGTAGGATATGGCTTGCCTTTCATCATTCTGACGCGCCTCATCCAGCATGCTCAATTAATCTTGTATTCTTCATTTAGTTGTCTATTCTAATAATTATCAATGGAATCTGTGATTTAGACAGACAAAATCATCATGCAAAAAATCCATTTGTAAAAGGCATGTAGTATTTTAAATATGATGGAGTTTGGATTCTTCAAAACAAGTGAATGGTTTTGGCTCAAAAAGACCTTCTTGGTAGCTTTAAAGGTCAACGAGAATAGTATTGTTAAGCTTTGAACATCAAAAGGGTTATTCACAAAGGGGTGTCGATGGTTGTCCCTATTGATTAGGGATATGACACATGAATGATCAGCCGGGGTCGAGAATCTAATCGGGCATCTTTGTTTCTTTTTCCTTGCTTGGATCACTTGGTTTGCCTTGTTTAACCACTTGATCGGCTCTTGAATTCCAATGCCTCCTGTCAATATGAGTTCGAGAGAGTGAGTGTTAGAAATGATGCCAAATTACCTTTCCCCCAGAGTTTATTTGTGCTGGTTCTTAGGAAAGTTGCTGACGGCCTCTTTTACATTTCAATGCTTTCCTTCTGTGGAATTTCTCCTTCTGTCTTTGACTATATGACCATTAGCAGCATTGAGCAAAGTCATGTACTTCAAGCTTTTATGGAATCTGAGATGGACAATCAAAATCTCCAATTCTCCAATGGTAATTACTTCTTACAAGAGCATGTGTCTAGAGCAAGAAGTGAGGCCTCCAAATTCTAAGATTATTGAGGCGGGACGAGAAGATTCCTTTTGACCGAGATAGATTCTTGAATGACGCGTCCCTTACACCGAGCTGGGCGAAATTGACATGGATTACTCTTACGCGTCTGCTTGGGTAATGTTGATTTGCTCAAGTTATGCCATTGAGTTTGCTACTTGATTTTCAACACTTCCTTAAATGCTGATGATTACCATTCATTTTTCTTCATTGAGTCAACCCAAACACACGTTTTTTATGATAGTGTAAACACATCACTCATATATAAAGGTGCATAAGCATTTTCATTATGATAGAAAAATGCTTGGCAATGCCAGACAATGGACATCTTTCAAGGGTAGTACTTTTTCACAACATCGGAATTAACTGGTTTAGTGAATTCCCGCCCATCCATCTCGGTCGAGAATCAAGGCTCCTCCAGGAAGTATCTTCTTTATTACATAGGGACCTTTGTAATTTGGGGCAAACTTGCCTCCGGGCTACGGAAAGATTGGCAGTATCTTTCTCAAGACTAGCTCGTTTACCTCAAAGTGCTTGGGTCGCACCTTTTGATTGAACGATCGAGCTACCCTCTGCTGGTAACACTGACCATGACAAAGTGCTTTCAGTCGTTTTTCGTCGATCATATTCAGTTGCTCAAACCTTTGTTGTGTCCATTCTTCCTTGGACAATCCTGCTTGGGATAAAATTCGCAAGGAAGGGATTTCTACTTCTACGAGCAAAACCGCCTCCATGCCGTAAACCAAGGAAAAAGGCGTTGCCCGGTGGAAGTTCGAATCGAAGTTCGATACGCTGTTAGTGCGAAGGGTAGCCTCTCATGCCAGTTGCGGTAGTTTTCAGCTGTCTTGGATAGGATTCTCTTGATGTTCTTGTTGGCGGCTTCCACAGCTCCATTCATTTGTGGACGATAAGGGGACGAGTTCAGATGTTGGATTTTGAACTCAGAAAACAATTGATCAATCAACTTGTTGTTTAGGTTTGACCCATTGTCAGTGACGATAGCTTCCGGTACGCCATAACGGGCGATTATGTCACGTCTGATGAATTTCATAACGTTTCGTGCAGTTACGCTTGCATAGGATGCAGCCTCGATCCATTTTGAGAAGTAGTCGATTGCGACCAAAATGAACCGGTGCCCATTTGATGCCTTTGGATTGATTGGGCCAATCACATCAATGCCCCACATTGAAAATGGCCACGGCTCAGATAACTGATGCAATTCAGTTGGAGGGACATTTATCTTATCCCCGTGGATCTGACAACGATGACAGCTTCGCACATGGTGAGCACAATCGCTCTCTAAGGGGAACCAATAATAACCCAATCTCATTATTTTCTTGGCCAACATATGTCCATTCATGTGAGGACCACATACTCCCCATGTATTTCTTGCATTATTTGTGTGGCTTCGTTTGCATCCACACACCTTAGCAGGACTGAGTTATATGATCTTTTGTACAAATTTTCACCGCTGACGAAGAACCTCGAAGCCATTTTCATAAGGTATTTTCGATCAGAGGGAGTGCTTTCTTTAGGGAATTCCTGCTTTTGGATGTATTTCATGATGTCGTAATACCGGGGTTTTCCATCGGGTTCTTGATTATAGTCATGCAATGGGCTGTCTTGTCGGGACTTCAATCTTCAAAGGCTCTACTTCTAACCCCTTCGTTACTTGTAACATAGATGATAGTGTTGCTAGTGCATCAGCAAACTGGTTATGAATTCTAGGTAGATATTCAAACGAGATGTCCCGGAATTCTCCTACCAATTCCTCCAAGTAGTTTGGCATCTCTTGTCTTCCACTCGCCCACGGTGCGGAGGATGATTAAGGCGGAGTCACCAAACACTTTTAGTTTTGACACTTCCATTCCAATAGCCGCTTGTAGGCCGAGGATGCATGCTTCATATTCAGCTATATTATTGGTGCATGGAAACATCAATTTTGCAGCCACAGGATAATGCTGCCCATTTGGGGATATCAAGACCGCCCCAGTGCCTGAACCTGACAAATTTACAGCTCCATCAAAGAACATAGTCCACGTGTCCTCTTCTACTGTTGAAATTCGGTCATCGGGAATGATCATCGCGTACTTCTTTAGGGCAATCTGCTAACATGTCGGCAATCACCCGACCTTTAAGCGATTTTTGCGACATCACCTGGATGTCGAATTCTGAAATTAGGATTTGCCATTTGGCCAATTTTCCCACCAAGGCCGGGCAACCAAGCAAATACTTGATTGGGTCACTCTCAGTTACAAGGAATGTTTGGTAATGCAAGGTATCTTTGCCGGAGTCCGTGCAACACCCATACTAACGTAGCACAGGTCTTTTCTGATTTGGAGTAATTTTGTTATGATATTGTGAACTTTTTACTCAAATAGTAAATGGCTCGTTCCTTCCCATCATGGGGTCCTTTCTGTGCCAACATTGCACCTAGGGATTCACTGTTGATGGTAAGGTAGAGGGTCAAAGGGTGTCCTGAGTCGGGGTACTAAACCGGGGTTTCATCAGGTACCACTTTAAATTTTCAAACGCCAGTCGGCAGTCATCATCCCATTTGATTTGTGCATCTTTCTTGAGAAGTTTAAAGAAAGGTTTTGCAGTTTCAGAAAGCTGGGAAATGAATCGCGCAATGTAATTTAATCTTCCCGGGAGGCTCCGAACTTCTTTCACGGTCGAGGAGGAGGCATTTCAAATATCGCTTTAGTTTTTGACGGGTCCACTTCTATCCCTTTACAGCTCACAATGAATCCAAGTAATTTGCCGAAGTCGCCCGAACACACATTTTGCTGGGTTCAAGCGCAACTTGAACCGGCGAAGTCGATCGAATAATTTTTCCGGGGTCTTCACATGGTCTTCTCCATGTCTGGTTTTGGCGATCATGTCATCGACATATACTTCAATTTCTTTATGCATCATGTCATGGAAAAGGGTGACCATGGCACGTTGGTAAGTTGCTCCGGCGTTTTCAGGCCAAAAGGCATGACCTTATAGTGAAAAGTCCCCCATGGAGTAATGAATGCCGTCTTTTCCTTGTCTTCCTCCTTCATTTTTATTTGGTTGTATCCCGAGAACCCATCCATGAAAGAGAAAAGTTTGAATCCAGCAAGTATTATCCACAAGAACGTCTATGTGAGGTAGTGGGAAATTATCCTTTGGGCTTGCTTTGTTCAAATCGCGGTAGTCGACACAAATCCGGATTCGACCATCTTTCTTTTTCTTGGTACAATGTTTGCCACCCAACTAGGATATTGCGAGACTTCGAGGAAGCCTACGCCGGGAGCTTCATTACTTCTTCTTCACTCTTTTTGACAATTCGGGCTTAGCTCTTCTTAGCCGCCGCTTCTTAGGGGCCACATCGGGGTTGGTTGGCAAGCGTGTGCTCCACGATCATTGGATCAAGGCCTGGCATATCGGCATAAGACCATGCGAATACATCTTGATATCTCTTTAGGAGGGCAATTAAGCTTGCAGCTTCTTCTTCGGGAAGGTTCGCGCCAATCTTTATCTCCCTTGGATCTTTCTTTGCCCTAAATTGACAATGATGGTGTTTTCGGTAGTAGGGGCCTTGCTTCTTCGTGGCGCTTCCAATTCCATTGAATTTCGTCGGAATCATCAAAATCATCATCGAGTCATCGAATTGCTATCATGGCTACTTGCGGTGCTGGTTTGGACCGTTCCCATACCCTCGCCTGCCGCTATATTATTCCTGTGTCATAGAGTAGATAGGCTAAGAGAACAAATAAGGTTAGTAGTATGCATGCTTCTTTTTGAAAATGTGATAAATTGCTTTTAAAGATTAAAGACAAGGAAACATGAGGAGACCCGGGCCTCAGATTTCTTCTTTCATTTGACGGCTGGCTATCATCAACGGGCCGGTTTGGTGTGTCTCCTTATGCCCTCAAAATGTTTTCAACTTTATTTATTAGTAGACGGATTTACAGGGTGGTTTCAAAAAATAGTTCCTTGAGTGGAACTGTTGTTGAAAACAAAGCAAGCTAGACTTTAAGAAATATGTACAGGCTCCCACGTAGGGGAGTATGCAGAGGAGTTAAAAGGATTCTACTCGAGCGGGCTGCACCCATTTCCCCGACGGTCCCTCGTTGATAGCGCCCACGAAGAAGTCTTCATACCGGTTGCCGATCACGTCTCCTTGTGCTCTCGGCTTTGTGGATTTCAGATCATCCATGTCTCCCCATCCATCAGGGACGATGTTGTGGTGATGATCATAGAAACTTTGGGGAATTGAATAATTGACATAGTAGTCAAATTTACCACTTGGTTGGCCCAAAGTGTCTATGATTGCTTCTCCTTTATGCGCCTCCTTAGCATGCTTTGGGAACATGGTACGGGTGTTGGGTACTACGAGGAGGTGATCATTGCCAAAACACAGCCATGGAGAGCGGAACGTGAATACCCCAGCATCCAAAAGATCTTGGACCTTGTCTCTCGGGATAGTGCAATCATCTAGCGAGTGTCCTAATTCCCCGAATGGTAATCGCATTGCTTGGATGGATCATAATCAACGAAGTACTCGGGGGTAGGATGGTTCAATTCTCTGCCGATTATCCCTTGCTCTAGGAGGATGGGGAAAATAATGGCCATTGATTTAGGAAGAGGCGAATACGATCGTGTGCTTCTTAGGGATAAGGGTAGCCGTGCCCCTCGCCAGGTCGTGTTAGTAGGGTCCTCTTCATTTATCACCAGCTCCTCATTGTGACGAGAACGGAATGCACGGGTAGCTTGAGCAAAGTTTTCTGTCAAATGGTGTACGAGTCTCGCGTAGTTCTTCGACTTGGTGTCGAATTTGGATGAACGAGAAGTTATCGCATGTCTCTTCTAATTTCTCTTCCTCAATGGCACCTATGAAAATATCCTCGAGCATGGTGGTCATGTCATCGGCCCCTCCTTTTTTATAAGTGAGGGCCAAGTTGTGTCTTCCGGGTTATGGGCAATTTCACACTTTCGGGGTTGAACCATTTTGGAGTATCCACTTCCTCTTCCTCATGCATCATCTTGGCGGGCACGGGAAAGTTTCCTCGAGACGGGGATATACAAGGCCGACTTTTTCTTTGCTTTTCTATCGGGGAATATCCCAAACCGATAGTATAGGGTCTTCTCCGAGCTTCAATAGGCGACGAATGCCCCTGGCCTCTCCTACCAAGCCCTTGTCTGGAAGGAAACCGTGTCCTACCATGATTTTTCCTACCATGATTGCAGCACTTGATATCTCGGGGACGAGGGGCAAAGTCCCTCGAGTTTCATGTATAGTAGACACGAGCTCGAACGATTGATAGCTAGCTTCGCTCTTGTCACTAGGTTCAACATAAGGAATGGCCGTCTCGTGGTAGATGCGGTGATCTTCTTCTCCTTGGACCGTGATCAGTTTTCCTCCAACCACGAACTTCACACTTTGGTGGAGGCTTGAAGGTACCTGCTCTGCGACGTGTATCCATGGGCGCCCTAAGAGGAAATTGAATGCAAGTGGGGATATCCATCACCCGGAACAAAATTTTGAATACGGTTGGGCCAATTTGAATGTCGAGCTCGATCTCTCCCACTTGTTTCCTTCTTTGTTCCATCAAATGCTCGAACGAAGTCTTGGGTACTGGATCCATGATCTCTCTATTTTAAGGCGACGAGTGTCGCTAATGGACATATGTTAAGAGCAGATCCGTTGTCAATCAGCACTCGAGCGACGTGAGATGCGTTGCACTTGACCGATATGTAAAGGCCCTTGGTGTGTCCTCTACCCTCCTCGGGAATCTCTTCATCGAAAATGCCATTTGATCCTTTAGAAGGATGGTACCGACAAATTCCTCGAGTTTGTCATGCTCAATAGTTTCAGGGACATGTACTTCACTTAATACTTTCATGAGGGATTTTTGGTGCTTGACAGATGTCTGAAGCAATTCCAGTAGAGAGATCTGCGCCGGTGATTTTCGTAACTGTTCCACCACATTATATTCGCTGGCCTTAACTACGGCCAAAAACTCCTTGGCTTCTTCGTCGGTGACGGGCTTAGCGACCGAGTATTTGCTTGAGCATAGGTTCGCCCGAGATCTTGTGACCAAACCAACATCAAGGTCATAAGACCATGGTACCGCATTGTTGTATTTGTATTTGTAAGGTTGGGGAATCTCAATGACTATAGTCTGTTTTCTTTGTTGATGCTTGAACAATGGCTCCTTTCCTTTCAAAGACGCTCTCGGGTAAGGTGGAATCATTCTTCTCCTTTTCCGCATTTAGTGCCGCAAATTCTTCCTCCCAATTGATGAGGACTTGGGATATGGTAGAAACTATGTTGGCGTGGCCGGCGTGCACAATTATTCCGGCCTCTATCATTCTTAATACCCTTTCCTCCATTATTGCGAAAGGCGGTATTTCATTGCCCGGATAATACCCGGTTTCTACTAGCCCTCGATAGATGTCGACCATATGTGCATTGACATTTCTGATTTGACCGGCTTCAGAACTGAATATCATGTTTACTTTATCAGCATGATCAGGGAGCGGATTGCTTTGGACATTCGGCCTCGCGGTTTGGAATGAGAAGGCCTTAGTATCCAGCGGAGTTCGGATTCGATGCTTAAGGACGAAACACTCATCGGTTGAATGGCCTACTTCTCCCATGTGATAGTCACATTTTTGGACGGGTCATAGCTGGAGAAGTTTTCAGCATTGGGTCGTCTTGGCTCGGTTGAAAGGAGGCTCTTGTTTCGGAGGATTGCCAAAACGGGAGGGAGATCCAGAAGCGGAGTGAATTGTCTTCGGTTGTTGTAGCGCCGGGGTGGACGGCTATTAGTCTCGTTGCTGGCCTGCGTTTTGTTTGAACGGTCGGGAGGTGACCGGTGTTCGCAGTGTAGGTGGCATTGACATCAATCAGGGGTTCTTTATCTTTTTTCATGTTGAGCCTTCTGCTGACAGGTGCAGGCTCAGTGAACCAGCCATCCCTTAAACCTGTCTCAATCTGCTCTCCTACTGGAATGAGTTGATTGAATGATTCAGCGATCGTAGTCACCATCCGATTGCGGTATTCGAAAGGGAGAGTTTTGATGAACATTTTTCTCAATTCAAAGTCAGTTGGCTCGGGACTGATCCGGGCGGTGAGATTCCTCCATCTAATGGCATATTCTTTGAAGGATTCTTGCTTTTTCTTTTCCGTGCGATCAAGATCCTCACGAGAAGAGGTAATGTCCATTATGAATTTGTACTGTTTGAGGAATGCTTCACTTGCTTCACTCCATGTCTCGATGAGGTTTATGTTCTTTTTTATGTACCATCTCGGGCGGGACCTATCGGGCTTGACTCGGAACAACTGGATCATTAAAGGTTCATTATTAACGTCTTTGGGTCATTCGAACCAAGTACATCCGCAAGTGAGCTCTTGGGCAGGTCGTGCCATCGTACTTCTCGAACTCGGGCATTTTGAATTTTTCCGGCATTTTGACCTTAGAGTAGATGGAGAGGTCTGTTGGAGTAGGATCTTGAAGGCCTTGCAATTGCTTTAGCCTCTCTTCAAGCTTCTCAAGGCGTTTGTCATGTTGAGTCTTAGACAAACTGTTGGGCTTTGCTTTCTCGACTACGATTTGGTGCGTATCATCTTCTAATTCGGGCATGTTATCATCAGTATCTCTTCCTTGATCACCTCGAGTAGACGATTGTGGTAACAATACTTCGATTGAGGCCGGGGTGGGAGCTAATTTGCCTTGGATGGAATCTATCTACTTTGAGAGTTGCTGAAGCACATTGAAGACTTGCTTCATTTCACTTTCCATAATCTCGACACGGCTTGGTACATTTTCTTCGGCCATTCTATCTTTTGGATTTGGCGAATACGACTATGATTGTGATTACCCGCATAAAGAAAATGGAGAGAATGTAAGCCAGAAACGTATGGAACACCGGCCCATGGCAAGGGTCACGTCATTTTTATTTATTAACAGGAGATTTATACAATGCCAAAAGGGCTTTTTACACAAGTCAAAACGACCCTAGATATTAACATTAGGAATATTCACATCAAAAGTCCCGCTGCCCATTTTATATGCGATGGGAAGCTCCAGTCTTGTGAAGCCGCTTGCTTCTTCGTACTAACTTCGATACGTGTCTCTTGCTGGTCTCCAAGCTCTTTTCAAGAGATTCAATTCGCCCTTGCAGGGTAATTTTATCAACTACATGGGGGATTACTGGTTGCAAGTCCTCGGGAATTATATGGTTGAGGATGTAGAACGTGGATGCATGATGAGCCTTTTCTTGTCCCTTTAACCTTCTGGGTACGACAATCTTTTCAGCGAGACATCTACTCCATGCGTTTTGAATTATGCGGATCTCCTCAAAGTAGTTGTAGTACGTACGGGTGAAAAAGATTCGGAACAATCCCGATTTGAGCGGTGGCGGGATTTCTTGGAGGACCCATGACCGACGAGCCACCCTATATGGATAATATGAGGTAGCTCCAGAGAAGCCCAGCAACGGGATGGGGTCGTAATAATTAAGCGCAAAGCGCGCCTCTCCTGCAAAGAACCACTTAGCTCGCCATAGGAATGTCTCAGGGACAGGGTTTCTTAATAAGCTAATCCATCGAGAATATTCCTCGTTGGGAGAGTATTTTTCCAAGCTTTGAAACTTTTGCAATGGGTGTTTGAATTCATTGATTTCAAATATTTGCATGAAGTGCCCGAATCCTTTGATATGGGAAAAGAACCACATTTGTAAAATTTCTGGGGCGGCCCTCATGATTTTTTCTTTTTTTCTTTGAAACGATTAAGGGATAAAAATGTTTCGGCTAAAACCATGTTTACATACCCTGCTCCAAAAATGATTTGATTTACCACCCATGTGATTGAAGGATTTATAGCATTCTTTCGATGGGGAAAAATAATAAAACCAAAGAATGCTAAGAGGAAGATCTTGGCTTTTGGGTCATTGATTGTTTTTCAAAGCATTCGGTTAAAGATGACAGTGGAAAAGCATTGTTGTTGGCTTGAACAATTTCTCTTACCGAATGATTTTTAGAAACCGTGATAGACTAACCACGGGGTTGATGCCGATTGGTGGCGTGGCAGGCTCGCTTCCCTGGGGCATTCCTATGGCGAGACCGTACTCTTCTAAAGTCGGAGTCAGTTCAAATCTGCCAAACATGAAGGTGGATGTTTCAGGGCACCAGAAATGTGGTAATGCTTGCATGACCCCAGAGTGGATATTGATTTGGAGCAATGGGAGGAGATGACCGATTCTTGCTTTGACGCACTCTTGGCCGAGTTGATCTAACTGTTTCCACCATCTGAGAAGCTCTTCCTTTGGGGTAGGTATGAACTGGATATCAAATCTTCCCATCGCATATAAGAAAGGGAATACACAACCGACCCTATTTTGCCATGAGCCGAAAAGACTGAGTAAAAGAAATCACTTTGCTTTTAAATAAAATGGCAAGCACAGAGACATACAGATGGGATGTGTGGCTCGAAGGATTGATGAAATTAAAAGAATATCCGCCCGTCGCAGTCTCGCGTTAGCAGCATACCCCCTTAACCTCGGCTAAGAAATTCGGGGAAAAGAAAGGCGACCTCTACATCGCAGTCTCGCGTTCGAGGTCGTATCTTTCTTAACACCATCCTAAAATCCTATGGCGGCCTAGGTCTGGCGGCCGGGTTGTGTGTGCCATGTGTAGTGTTTAAAACAGTAAAGCATGCATAACAGTTTATAATCACAAGATAATTTGTTTTAAGCAAGATTAAAAATCTAAGCCATTGACCTGCATATAAAAAAACCTAAGTCAGTAAATATATTAAACAAGACATAAAGGCCTAAGTCCTCAAAGTCCCCAGCGGAGTCGCCAAGCTGTCGCGACCTCTTTTTTTCTCTCTGCGCCCGCAATCGGGTACGAGCGCCTAAGGAGGCTAATGGCTCGGCTGAATTTATTAAGCCCAGACTCTCCCAAGTCCACCAATTCACGACTTTAATAGTTTGAGTTTTTTAACCTATAAATCAATTTTTTTAAATGGAGTCGCCACTAATCGATTTGGAGTGGGTCGATTAGAAACCCAAGCGAAGTATCGGGAGGAATACTTGCTCTGCGCAAACCAGAGAAATTAGGATCGGGACTTGATTACACTAGTTAATCGCTAATGCCCTTTCGGTACCTAATCTTGTTTAAACCCTAAGGCTTTTTGGATGTTTGAGAGATTTTCCATGCATTTTTGGGAGGAAAACATTTTTTGAGTATTTTTCTCATTTTTTGGGCATAAAAGGGATTTTTTTTTCGTATTTTTTGGAAAAATACAAGTCTTTTTTGGCTTTTTTTTGAATTTTTTTGGCTTTTTCATGAAATTTTGGATTTTTTGGATTTTTGGCATTTTTTTTTGGAAAATATGGAATATTTTTGATTTTTTTTTTTGGAAAATAAAATATTTTTTAATATTTTTCAAAATATTTTGGAAAAGAAATTATTTTTTGATTTTTCTCAATTTTTTTGAAAATAAAAACATTTTTCGACATTTTTAAATATTTTTCGATTTTTTGGAAATTAAAACATTTTTTTAAATTTTTATTTATTAAAATATTATTTTTATATTAAAATAACAAAATAAAACCGACCCGGGTCGGATCCGCGGGTTGGGTCCGACCGGCCAGCCGACCCAACGCGGACGGGCCCGCGTTGCGGGCCCGACTCGGATTTTTCATCTCTTTTTATTTTTATTTATTTTTATTATTTTTTTTTAACTTACTAAAACGACGCCGTGGCGGGCGTTTGGGGACGCCCGGCCCGGCCCGACGACTGGGTCCACGACCCGCTCCGCGACCCGGCTCCCTGCGAACCCTACCCGGATCCGACCCGAATCGCGACACGGTCTTCCGCCGTGCCCGCAATTTGCGGAATCCCTATCCGGTTCCCGATCCGGGTCCAACCCGACAACCCGGGGTCGCGACTCGGAAAATCGAGAACCCTAGGGTTCCCGAATCGCGGCGCCGAGGCACGACAGCGGGGACGACGGCGGCAACGGCGACGGTGGCGACAGCGACGGTAGCGACGAGGGTTGGAATTCGGAGGGGGGAAGCTATGGCAACGGTAACGGCGGCGGTGGCGGTAACACTACCCGCTCGTGGCGACGGCGTCCGGATGGTGGTGGCTGGGCAACTCGGTTTCCCGATCTGGCGCGGCGTCGGTGAACCGATCACGGCAACGCGGCGCGCAGTGGGGCACGGCAACAAGCCGTCGAAGCAACGGCGTCAGGACTGAGGCGAACGGCTGCGGCACGGCGTCTGGCGGTAACAACAGCAGCAAAAAAACCAGATCTATTCGGCCGGACCCTCCTCGGCCTTGATTCCTCCTCACTCAGGCTAGATCCGAGCCTCCACCGGCCGGATCTGACCTTCTCGAAGTCACTCGCCGCCGGCCTTCCCCGAAGTCTCTCGGTGGAAGGTGGGCTGAGCTCGCGACTCGAGCTCTCTCCTGCGCTCGCCCTTCAACCCTTCCCGATGTCTCTCAGTGAAGGATCTCCGAGCTCGCCACCCTCTCCGACGATGCTTGCGGCCACCTATTTATAGGCGAAGGAACTCCGGTCGACGGAGGGGTTCGGTTGCCGGCCTCCGGCTTACCCATCGGTTCCGCTCGGCCGAACCGGTGTCCCATCGAGCTTTCCAGCGAAGCTCGCTTGGCATTAATGGCGCCTAATCTTATCCTCTCCGGCCGACGTCGGCCTACCCCCTCGGCCGTAGGCCGTCCTTCGCGCGCGCCGCCGGCCACCGCGCGTGAACTACAGAGGCGGAGAAAGATGGAGCAAGGAAGAAGAAGAGGGAAGAAGCAGAAGGAAGGAGGGTGGGGCCAAGCCGCACAAACCCACGTGAAGAAAATGGGGGGGGGGTTGCTTTTGTTTTTCTTTTCTTTTCTTTTTACTATTTTTTGTTGTTTTTGCTATTTATTTGGTTTTTGCTATTTATTTGGTTTTTGTTATCTAAAAGAAATTAAGACCTAATTAAACCTAATTAAAATTTTAGGTGTCAACAATCTTTCCTAGCTCGGTTCTCTCATTTCATTAGTCAAGTTACTCCTCAATTATCTTGGACAGTCTTTACTAAAGAGCATGCTAGACTTGTTCAAATTTATAGCTTATCTAGACACAAAACAAGATTGGTTTAGGATCATAGCTATATTTTGACATTTGAGCAATTTTCCTTCCAAGAATAAGATTAAATCATTATAGTAGATGAGATAATGAGGGACAAAATCTATTTAGTTTAATTCCCTTATTTCTGCCATTTTCCATTTCTCTTTTCAGCATCATAGATAGAACATTAGCCACAATGATAGACGCATCTCTAAAGCAGCTTTTGGAGAAGCCACGCTTCATAGTATTAGTTATATCTAGATGCGAAAAACTACTAGAGAACTTGAGAAGGGTAGACGATAAATGAAGTTACCTTTCGTAGTGGAACGGGTTCGAGATAAAGGGCACCGGATAAAATCACAATGAAGGCATCTTTCGGTGCTGTGACTTTGATTCATAAATTGTATGAACTTGAAGACAAGAAGAATGCCATGCTCAATTCACTCTAGCGAATTAATGTGGTTGATATAAAGTCAACTCTATCGCATGTCCGCCAAGTAGTTCTTAAATACCCTAATGCTTCTAGGGATGTTGTCAAGCTTAGTGCTAAGGCTTTGAAGAATCTTGGGACAATCTTTCAAGGTTCTAAATCTGCTTACAGAAAAGTGAACAACTTACAACATGAGGGTGACATCAAAGCAAACGAAGCTTCAAGTTCATAATGTTTTATTTACCCGGCATCCTTGCTGTGTATGTTTGACCTCTCTCGTGTAGTAGACATTCTTTAAGCCCTCTAGTTGTTGCATTTTTTTTTTCAAGGGCTTCTCACATGATTGGAATTTAGTCCAAGTATTGTGTTCAAAGCTTATCATTTGCATTGACCATAATTGTAGCTTGGTGATTATTTGATGTGTTTTTATCTTAAATAGAGTTTTAGGCCATCCTATATCTTAGTGGATGATGAACGTGGACTTTCAACTAAGCACGAAGCTTGGGAATATCCCTAGAAGCATTAAGGTCTTTAAGAACTACTCGGTAGACATGCGATAAAGTTGACTCTATATCAACCACATTAATTTGCCAGAGTGAATTGAGCATGGCATCCTTCTTGTCTTCAAGAATTTTTAGATGAACCTCATTTTTATTTTTTCCTTCATTCAACCGTTTTAGCTTATCCAGTTTATGAATCAAAGTCACAGCACCAGAAGCGCCTTCACTTGCGATTTTATCTAGTGCCCCTTATCTCAAACCCATTCCACTACAAAAGGCAACTCATATATTGTCTATCCTTCTCAAGTTCTCTAGCAACTTTTTCACCTATAGGTATAACCAATAGTATGAAGCATGACTTCTCCAAAGGCTGCTTTAGAAAGGCATATGTCAAGCATGGGAATGCAAGATTTACTTAAGACACCATGTTGGACCCCTCAGCCATGTTTAAGATGCGTTTTGGTAGTGACCTAATCGAAGAAGCCAACGTAGGTTGCCGACATAACCTTTAAACAAGTCACCCCAAAAAGCATCCCAAACATAGCTGAGGGGTCCAACATGGTGTCTTGAGTAACTCTTGCCTTCCCATACTTGACATATGCCTCTCTAAAGCAGCCTTTAGAGAAGTCATGCTTCATACTATTGGTTATACCTATAGGCGAAAAACTGCTAGAGAACTTGGGAATGATATATAATATATGAAGCTACATTTTGTAGCAAAATGGGTTTGAGATAAAAGGCACCAGATAAAATCACAAGTGAAGGTAGCTTCTGGTGTTGTGACCATGATTCATAAACTGGATGAGCTGAAATAGTTGAGTGATGCAAAAAACAAAAAATAGATTTATCTAAAAACTCTTGAATACAAGAAGGATGCCATGCTTAATTTATTCTGATGAATTAACGTGGTTGATGTAGAGTCAACTTTATTGCATGTTTGTCATATAGTTCTCAAAGACCCTAATGCTTCTAGGGACTTGAAGCTTCGTTTGCTTTGATGTTACCGTCATGTTGCAAGCTATTCACTTTTCTGTAAGCAAACTTAGAACCTTGAAAGATCGTCCCAAGCTTCTTCTGCTTTGATGTTACCATTATGTTGCAAGCTATTCACTTTTCTGTAAGTACACTTCAAACCTTGAAAGATTGTCCCAAGCTTCTGCAAAACTTTAGCACAAAACTTGAGAACATTCCTGGAAGCATTGAGGTCTTTAAGTACTGCTTGACGGACACGTGATAAATGTGACTTTATATCAACCATGTTAATTCGCCATAGTGAATTGAGCAAGGCATCCTTATTGTCTTGAAGAGTTTTTAGATATATCTCAATTTTGTTTTCTCCTTCATTTAATTGTTTGAGCTCATCCTCTTTATGAATTAAAGTCAGGGCACCGGAAGTTGCCTTCACTTGCGATTTTATCTGGTTCCCTTATCTTGAATCCATTTTGCTACAAAAGATAACTTCATATGTTGTTTATCCTTCTCACGTTCTCTAGTAGCTTTTCACATGTAGGTATAACTAATAGTATGATGCATGGCTTCTCCAAAAGTTGCTTTAAAGAGAAAACAAAATTGAGATTAATCTAAAAACTATTGAAGACAAAAAGGATGACATGCGCAATTCACTAGAAGATTCGTCTCCCTTAATGTTACCCTCATGTTGCAAGATGTTCACTCTTCTGTAAGCAGACTTGGAACCTTGAAAGATTGTCCCAAGGTTCTTCAAAGCTTTAGCATGAAGCTTGAGAACATCCCTAGAATCATTAGGGTCTTTAAGTATTACTTGGTAGACATGCGATAAAGTTGACTCTATATCAACCACAATAATTCACCAAAGTGAATTAAACATGTCATTCTTCTTGTCTTCTAGAGTTTTTAAATGGATCTCATTTTTGTTTTCTCCTTCATTCAACTGTCTGAACTCATCCAGTTTATTAACCAAAGTCACACTACTAGAAGTTGCCTTCACTTGTGATCTCTAGTGAGCCTGACCTCGAACCCATTCTACTACAAAAGGTAACTCCATATGTCGTCTATCATTCCCAAGTTCTCTAGCAACTTTTCGCCTAGAAGTATAACCAATAGTATGAAGCATGACTTCTCCAAAAGCTATTTTAGAGAGGCATATGTCAAGCATGGAAAGGCAGGAGTTACTCAAGACACCATGTTGGACCCCTCAACCATGCTTGGGATTGTTTTTGGGAGTGACTTGCTCAAAGATTATGTTGGGCAACTCGCGTTGGCTTCTTCCGCAAGGATTGAAGCAGAAGAAGATTCTCAAGATCGTGTTGTCCATTGGCAAAAAGTTCAGGAAAAAAAAAGAAGGTGCTACAAAATGAAAGGAAAGAATAGCATACAAATATTTTGAAGGATTGCTTTTGGCCTTTTGACAAAGGTCAAATAGAATAGTTTGTGAAGTGGGCAAATTTACAAGAAACACGCATCTCTAAAGCAACTTTTGGAGAAGGCATGCTTCGTACTATTAGTTATATCTATGTGAGAAAAGCTTCTAGAAAACTTGAGATATGAAGTTACCTTTTGCAATGGAATGAGTTTGAGATAAGGTACACCAAATAAAATCACAGTGAAGATAGCTTTCGGTGCCTTGACTTTGATTCATAAATTGTATGAGCTCAAAAAATTGAATGAAGGAGAAAACAAAAATGAGATTTATCTAAAAACTCTTGAACACAAAAATGAGCTTGAGCCTCACCTAGCTTGTTGCTGGCCGTCTCCTTGCTGGCCACCAGCTAAGGAAGGAGGAAAAAAAAGAAAAAAAAAGAAAAGAAAATAAAATTGAAATATAAAAATAATTATAATTTGATTTTTTTAAATAAAAATATGTAAAAAGAGGGAAAGATTGTGTAGGGCTTGGTTTGGAAATTTAGAAATGGGTTTTAAGGTTCCAACCCACTTGATATTTTAAATGGGTCGAAAATTGATCACAAGTTTTGACCCATTTTTGACCAATTTTTAGTTGGGTTTTTAAAAGCCCATGACCCATATACAACTCATATAAATAAAATATGAGTCCAAAAATGGGTCCATGACCTATTTTGACACCTCTAAAGTTGATGAGGTGACAATAGGACCGGATTCATATACTTGAGTTAAGCCTAGAAAACCATGTGCTTTGATCCCAATCGAACAAAAGAACTATTTCTTCAATAAAAAATTTGGGCAGCGGAGGGCAACTAAAGTTATCTTGTACTATTACTCATCTAATGTTAACAAGTACACTCTTGCACATATTATCCAAATCTGAAGCAAAATAAAGGCATGAGATTGTGCTAATAAGTTTTAAAACTTGGTAGAAATTGCAATTTGGGCAAAATATGGATTCTTTGTTTTAAAACTAGGCTTAATTGGCAAAATCAAAAGATTTATGACTAAATTGACAAAAGTACAATAGACTTAGGACTTTTGAACAATTTTCTTTTAAAAAATTTGACTGTCAAATTGGCTTTTTATTCCTCCACAAGCCTTATGGACTCTTTTTTGTTTAGATTCTAGTAATGAATAATGATTTTATAGAACAAACAAAAAAGAAGAGTGAGACTAGGTTTTCAATGATTCAAAATTAAAATTTGTTTATTTATTACATCTTTAATTATTGATAACCTTGCCAGATAAATCATATGTTTTTTTTTTTTTTCATATATCTTTCTCAAAATTTATAAGGGGAATTTTACCTTTAGGGATAATTTTTTTCATTTTTGAAAAACAAAAAATATTTTGGCTCTGCGAAGATGTTATTTAGCTTTGATTGTCAACCTACGCTTGAAAAACTCGATGCCTTTGAGGAAATTTGCACTCCCTTGTCTGAAGAGGATGGCTTAGAGATTATAGAATATTTTTTTTTTTAAAGAAAAAAATACTAGTATAGATAGAGGACTAGAGTGGACGAAAGTGAAGAATAGAAGAAAGAAGAAAATGCTTAAGCCATAAGCATATAAAAAAGATGAGGAATGAGGCAAAAGTGAAACCAAACGCCTAAAGGAGTAGAGATGGTAAGTGATTTTGATTAGGCATTTTAATTTAGCAATTTTTTTAATCTAGGCCCAAATTAGCACAATAATTCTATTCCATATGGATATCTTCGATCCCTATACTTCTTGGTTTAATATAGTCTCACAAGAGAGTTTGCCGCACTTTGCACTATGGATGCAAAATGAATGATAGATTTTGGCATCTCATGTACATGAAGAGTAAGTGATTAGGAAGAATGTGACATGTGACTGAAAACTTGCAACAAAGAGTGGGGCTGCACTTAAGATATATGATATGGATGTATTTGGTCTCTCATATTGGATATCAAAGTCCTTGCCTTCAATTTCAAGTTTTTATCTTCATTTTCGGCAAAGGAGCTAACTTTGTCCCCTATATATTAACTTGAAGAAAGAATCGCCCTCCATTATGGCAATTAGATGTCCTTGAATTGCTAGAGACATAAGATACAGATAGGGATGAGCATATTGGACTATCCAGACTTGATCGGACTAGCTAGTTTGGTCCATCATGGAGGCATCAGTCTAGTTCCCAATTCCATAAAAATGAAATCGGTGATTTTTTATTTGATTCCTTATTTTGGGGGAACCGAATTGGATCGAATCGACGGATTGGACTGAGTTTTTTAAAAATATTTTTTAATTTCTTAAAAATAACAAAAAACCCTAAAATTTTTATAACTATAATATTTTTAAAATTTTTAAAATTTGTTTGCTAAGTGGCCGGTTCCATTAGTTCCCTTTTTTTGGGATTGAGGACCGGATCAGATGAACTAAACTTGTTGGTTCGGTCTGGCCCGGTCCTCAATCCCAATAAATGGGACCGATCACTCCTAGATACAAAGACATGAGATACAATAGTTACGAGAATATTGCTGCTAGCCGGTGTCAAAATACTCCAAATAGAGCCATTTTACAACTTTTAAGTCCCCACAAATTGCATTAAATTGCTTGTCTTAGATAGAGACCACGACCCAGTAAACACCTTGACAAAGGTAATCATTAAAGAAACTAAATCATTCTTAAACCATTCCTAACTATCTAATTGAAACTAAACCAATTCTAATACTAAGACCTAACAACCTAATCAAGGTTTGTTTCTCTAACAAAATTTCCAATTTTTTTATTTTTCAAATTCTTTTAAATTTTTATATTTTTTTAGTTTATGAGATTGAGGATTCAGACCGGGCCCTTGGGCTAGGTTCAAAAATGGGCCGCACGCTAATCTATCTGGTCTGGGCTAATGGGCACAATCCGAGCTTTCATATTTAGGCCCACTCTAATTCTAACCCTTTCTCTTCCTTTTTTTTTCACTCCATTGTCTTTCTCATGGTGTCACTAGACATGCCACAACTTATGCCATGCCTTCATGAACTTCAAGGTTTACAAACAGAGACTGTTAAATTATTGATCCAATTTCTAGAAACTTCAAGAGTGATATTAGCTAGAAAAGACAAGAAAAATCATTTAAAAAGAAAATCTAGCTTAGGTGGCAAAGAAAAGTGTATAAGCACAAATGTAGAAGTCTCTAGAAGAAGAGTGGCTAAATTACAATCTAGAATTTCCTAGATGAAGCCTACATGGACTGTTACAAAAATCTAGAATGTTGTACTTAGTTGGTGGAGCACCCTATAAATAGGAAAGAGGGGAGGAGCATGGTAGAACAACAAATGTAACCAAGCTCCTCCCCTTCCCTTTGTACTATAATCAATAATAAAAAAGTTCTTTTTTGTTCCCTTGTACTTCTCTTTTAACTCTCCCTTGCACACACATTAAACACACGCTTCCACAAATACCAACAAAGACCAATCTACCCTCAAACATTAAACCACAAATGTATAAAAATTCGCTATTCACTACTTCCGACCATTGGCGCCATGGCCGTCGCCTCTAACCACCATCCATCAATAGAACACTACCATTGACCGCCACAGATTCTCAAAGATCTTCGAACTCATGGCGTCACAGATAATAATTCAACACATGAACAGCGCGATGAAAATATAAAAGGAGAAAAAGATCGAGAAAAGCTCACCTCATGTCATCATCGTCGAAGCATTATGCAAACTTCGGGCCACTTCTCACAGATAGACCAACGCTGCAATGACCCAGAAATGCCTCAACGAAACGGAGTTCTAATCACGATCGATGATCAAGCGAAACCCTGAGACAGCCATGGAAACTCGTCGCCAATGAGGATATGTGCTGGGTGGTGAAGCTTCAGTCGAGACCGGAATCAATCAGACTTCTTAGCGGGGGAGAAATGGAGCAGCAGGTCTTGCGCTCTTCCAGGACTGGAGCCTGGCGGTGATGAATGACGACAGACATTTTTGGAGATGGTTGATGAGCCTGGAGGATTGATTTCTACTCTCGAAGCCTCTTGGCTCTCTGCGTATGGTATCTGTTTCTCCCTCTAAAAAAGGGCGCCTCCGAAGAAGAAAATCGCTACGGTTAACGAAGGTTGGGAAGATGACCGCCCCCGTTGGCGGCGGTGCTGGGACTTGTGATGATTGACCATGGGGGAGATTCATTTAGCGTAACTTGAGACGCTGTGATGGAAGGCAATATCTACGATAACCGAGCTTAAGACAATTTTCGTGGATGAAGATGATCCCCGAATCCCGCAAAAAAGAGATCTCTAAAATCTGTGCTTCCCTCATCAAAACGAATTATGTCAGGGAAAACCCATAATTTATATAGCCCCTCAATTTTAATTTATTGTGCAATGGGATCCTAAATTTTCGATACATGTTTAATTTAGCCTATGAACTATATGAAAGTGTTTAATGTCATCTCCAAACTTAAATTGTCAAATTGTTACCACTTTTGAGAGATTTACTTGACAAAAACACATCAATACTACTTTTAATCGCTAGACCGATCTAGTTGTTACAAATTTATCAAAGGCTCATCAAGGATTGGCGTGTAGATTTGAGGAAATAATCAGGACCTTCGACCGATAAAATTATATCCGTATTTATATAAGACATTGAAAACCATAGCTATTGGAGCATCTCAAGCTTCCTCTAGCCAAAATCGGATTTTATCCATTCGTTCGTTTTGCCCAATTGTTAATAATTTACCTATTTTCATGAGACTTCTTTTCCATCGAGCTTTGCAAGCAAAACAAATTTTAGACTACCGTAAGAATAATAACTTGTTGTGAGTCACAAATTTTGAAGGAGTGGGTCTCACAATAACTTTGTGATTCAAAATAGAATATTATTTTCACAGTAAATTAAATATTACCACTCAATCATTTTTCTTTTCCATCCATTTCATAACCTACTCTAAAGGAAAAAAAAAAAAAAAAACTCGATTAATAATTTTTTGTTGATTAACACTCGAAATTTCCCGATCAAAATGGAATTGAACTAGAAAGATAGATAATAACGCGTTAATTATACTATAAAATTCTATTCTATACATAATAAGATTATACCAATCGGAGATAAGTGGGTTTACACGCACTTACGCACGCACACACGCTCCACTTTCGAAAAAGACATCACTAGTCGAATCAAAGTATTAGGTCGTGCCAACAAAAATCCAAGGAAAAACAAAATGAGATTCTGTTTCCAGTGCATGCAGATTTTTTGCAACATAATGGAGGAAGTGAACAACTGCAAAGAAAAGATGCTTATATGAAAACACGTGCCTTGTAGATATGAAGAACTAAAATTGCTCGAACAAATTTCTGCTAAAACTTATGCAGTGGAAGCCATTTATTATGAGCAGCTTATGAGGTAATTAGATCATCCATACATAAATGGTAACTACGGACAAGCATTTCTCTATTCCACAGACTGAAGAAGCATGCAGTTTCCAACTAATGTACTTATCCCAGACGTCTCAATTTGTTTGTAGGGTTTACAAAGATGCAAAGGAAGAGCCGAGGAAGGTATTTCTACCATAATGAGGGTGTACTGTCGCGCAATCTACTTGCCTTTCATCTTGACATATGAAACATGAGCAGGCGTATAAAAACTCCCTTCAATCCAAGAAAGATAGAACTAGCTTAAAGAAAAAGAGCTAGCATAAGGAAGCTAAAATTCTCATAAATTTGAGTGTCAAACTTCCCCACTTTTCCAACTGTTCTCTATTGCTATTATAGGAAAATTTCTAGGCAGGGAAAAAATACTAGGAATATGAAGCCAAACATACAATCCGTTGAAGACCTCATCTCGGGGCAAAAGATATTAGATAACCCTCAGGCAATAGTTACGAATAGAAAATCGAACAGAAGACCCACTTCACCTGTCGAAAGCCTCGGAGAAGATCCTCAACTAAAGCAACCGGTCGAATGCAACTTTATGCTTGGAGAATCCGCCCGTAAGGACCCACTCGTCCATCGACTTTGCTGTCACTGTCTCTTCGATGTACAGCATTTGTATCACGTACTTCTTTGCAAAAGGGGGCAGCGACCTGAGCACAACAAGAACGAAATTACATGAACGACTCGCGAACCCCCCATGTCGAAATTGCTCGCTTTCATATTACGCCGCCACACGGGCATTCCACAGGCATTCGAAATTAAAAAAAAAAAATACTTCTTTTACGGTGTACACCAGCGTATAGGACGCTCGATGCTGGCTAGTCTGCAATGGCGCCATCAAAACGAGAGAAACGATGACCAAGAAAGTGTATTTCAACTCCTGTTTACGATCGGCCAGAAGGAGTCGATCTCTTATCCGTTCAAGTTCATTCTCGGCAGACTCGATGACGATTTACAACAAGGTTTGCTCTGCTGCAAAAAACAGAGGACGGGAAAGAACTGCAGAGAGTGCGAGAGACCGACCGACCTGAGAATTGCCTCGCAGATGAAGGCGTTCTGGTAGAGCTGGTCGAGCTTCATGGCGGGCAGGGCCGCGACCATGTCCATGAAGTTCCTGGCGATTATCTTCACCTGAGGCATCTCCACCGCCGCTCGAGTTCGATCCCGAGAGCCCTTCGTGACGATCGTCGGAACCGGAACTGGTCGCCGCCGTGGATCGGAGCTCCGAAGGGTTTAGCGATCCCGGCTCTTCCGAAACCTCTGGCGCCGGCGCTCTCTTCCGATCGCTTTCGTCAGTGAGAGTTTGAAAGGACATGGGAGGAGCTGTGAAGATGGGCTTTTTACGCTCAAGGACCCATTTAGGGTTCTAATCAAGTTGAACGTAATTGCAAATCAATAAACCAACCACAACCAAATTGAAAAATGAATAATTTAAATTGTTTTTTTTGGTTAAGAGAATAATTTAATTTAAATTGTTAATATTATGAAAAATCTCAAACCAGTACATCTATGATGAATTTATACCAAATTGATTTAATAACCATAAACAAACCCTTGAAGTAGTACACATATGATGATTTTCCCTTTATTAGTTTCCATTAAATTTTATCGTCAAGTTATTGAATTGGATGACATGTGACATGTGATGGACGTAATTATTTAGATTTTTACCATCGATTTTTCATATTATTAATCCAATTTAATGGTAAATTTGTTCACGGTATGTCAACTTACGATTTTTGGTGGTTAAAATATTAATTTGAAATAAATTTGTTATAAGTGTACTAACTTTGGGTTTTTGGTGGCATTCATCCTAATTTAAAAATATTTTTCAAAGAATAATTTTTTATATCACTTATAAAAATTAAAAACGAAAAGTTATCTCACCATCCACAATAATGATTAGACAACAATTATGAAAATAGTTTTTGTTAACTAATTATTTCAAGCAATAGAAATAATCATTTTTAGGAAAATATTTTTCTAATAATTCAAATTTTGCGAAACAAATGGAGTTGTTGGAAACCGATAAGCTTGGGTTATGAGTTTATTGATTTGGTTTTGGTTTAGATTTCTTTTTTTATCGATTTCATTTTGGTTTATAAATTTGGAAACTAATAATATTGAACTAAGTCAATAAATTTACTGCATAAATATATATTTTCTTTTTGATTAAGTAAGGTTTGCAGGTTAACCTGACCAAGTAAAAGTTTCTCACCTAAGGTTGTTCTATACTATTAAATGAAAATATTTTTATTTCGGAAATGGACCATTATCGATTGATTTTTAATCCCAAATGATACTGCTAAAATAGTTTGCTATACTCTCGTTTGTGCTCTTACATTTAATTAAATAATTTCTTTTGGTGCTATAGATAAAGTAACTTGATTTAATTGTGATTGTATCCTCTCTCTTTTTTCTCAGCAGATGTGTAGGAAATAGGTGCCTTTTTTCTTTTGTTAATTTGCATTGCGCATTGAACGTAAACATTTCAATTTTGTTATCTGTTGTACTGAAAATCCCATTTAGAAAATGAGAAAAAGAAACGAAAACTGAAGGTGGACAAAAGTCAAAAGTCAAGCTTCAAAGCAAGCTCAGGTTTTTCAACCCTCCTTCGTGTAAGTCTTGCCTTTCTCTCTTATCTAATTTTACTCGTTCTTGATAAATAAATTAATAATAATAGAGTTAATATTGCAAAAATCCCAAATTGGTATGCTTATGATAAATTTACCATAAATTAATGTTTTTACCACAAAAAACCTTAAATAAGTACACCTATAATAATTTTACTCAAAACTTATTTTTTTTTATCACCAAAAAGCCCCAATTTAGTATGTTAATGGAAAATTGTCCATCCATTAATTTTCATTAAATTAAATTAAATTAATACCACAAACAATCACAACTTGATTCAAATAAGGGGTAAAACCCCAAATTGATATACACATTAACTGTCACATAACATATAACTTAATAGTTTGACAATAAAATTTAACAAAAATTAATATGGGTAAATTTGTCATAAGTATACCAGTTTAAGATTTTTAGTGGTTAAAAAACTAGTTTGGAGTAAATTTGTTACAAGTGTACTAATTTAAGATTTTTCATTATATTAACCATTACTATTAATTATTTCGGGTCTGTATCACTTTGCTTCCCTCTGTAAAGTGCCCCATGGATCATGATTTCTCCACAATTTAAGGAGGCTTAATTTTTTGCTAGATTTTAATGCATGACCCATTGTACTTGTATAGGATCGAACTGTCAATTTTTGACACTTTGATTCATTCGAATAATTGACTTTTGGCTTTTGACTTTATTGAATTTGATTCAAGAACTTATCTACAATAAATCATGTTGATAACAAGGGTGATTAGAGGGAAATTCATGTAATTTGGGGACAAATGTAACTCTACGTACAGATATGTGAGGTGTGGCGACAAATTCTAGGGATTTTCTGTTCATGGTGGATATTCCAGAAAAACTAAAATGATTTTGTTAAATCTAAAGAGGTGAACTAGGAAAAATGACATAACAATGGGCAAAAAGAGTTTTAAATAAAATTCTCTCTCGATCAATCAAAACTAAAACAAAAAATTTCAACGTCACATGATGTAAGAGTTTGGGAGAATCCGAGCCAATTAAGGATCACTGGTCCATTCTTGGCATTACCTCTAAACCTATCTCCTACAGAAACTCCTTTGGGAGGGTCATTGTCATCTCGAGCACGTGCACATCCCAATACGGTCGATACAATTGTGACTTCCAAGGATTAGTCACCAAGTCTTTCATTTTTAAATGCACATGCGGAAGCGAAACAATAAACCCTTGACAACAAACAATATAGGATAGGAAAGCATGGCATATTTCACAAAAAGTCAACTTTTATAAATAACGAGTTTAGAAACAAAAATGAGCCTGGTCAAAAATCTACAAAAAGTTCAGCTCTAAAAAAGAAATTGTCATACGACCTACTAATCAGACACATATGCTAATCTTTCATACTCCACCTCCACAGACTCCGAGGCTTTGGTCCTCCACGACCACATTCTAAGGACTTGAAAATGGTTATATAATAACAGTGAGACAGTGTTTCAGCAAATCTACCCCCTAAACCTTTATTAGGAAGGAAATACGCCTTAAGGCGCTTTAGCCACGCATCCACACAATGAGAACGGAGGACTTATCTCGCCTCAATTTCTTTATGCACGTTAGCACAATTCATATCACAAATGCATATAACTAATGCATATAACAATTTAAATGTCTTAATAATCCAACAAATCACAGGGGTTCCGATTATAAGGCCAAACCGTTATGACACGTCACATACCATACCACACAGTTTTGTTTCATAATCAGACGTATCAAATTCATACAATCATGCATTCCAATTGTTAATTAAGCCACTCAAGGCACAGCCGACTCCCATGTTCGGTTGTCTACTGGTGTAACCAAACATCGTCTCTTCCCTATTGAGCACGGCTGCGTCTCATTGACGGCTTTCCCGAATGAGCATAGGTCTAGAATCTACTGCGCGCGCTACCCTAATGCATGGGTAACCCGAAAGTGGGATTTAGTAATGTTCGACGTAAACGCTAGGACATGTTCTCTTTAACCAACACACGACCAATCATTCTCAGCCCATGACACAATGCATTGTACTCAAATGCCTCAATTAAAATGATAATTTTGGCCTATTTTCTTCTTATTAAAAACATCTAGGAAAATAGGCATGCGTGGGTAAATGGTCAATTTTAATCAGAAAAATTGATACATTTTCTTTTTAAACCCCACTATTAGGTATAGTACTTAAAATCCATTTTCGATGTCAAAATCCGACACCCGAGATTTTTTTGAATAAATTTCATATTTCCACAATCAGCACTCAATTTGCATAATCCAATCATCAAATGCGTAATCTAAACACACCACAACAAGTCAACATGAAATTTTGGTCACCGGCATTTATCCTGCCTCTAATTTTTAAAATAATAAATAATTAAATATAATCCGAAAATAAATAATTAAATATTATATTAATATAAAATAATTTAATAAAATAATATTTATAAATTTGAAATAATTAATTAACTCAAAATAATTAATTAAGGGCCTAATTGAGATTACACTAATTTAATCATATAATTAGCCTTAATTAATTAACCAAAAACGACCACCGGGATTCGCCCCATAATCTAATTAACAATTAACTAAACTAATTTAACCACCTAAACATGCTTAGTCTAATCTAAACACTCCTTAAGCATAATTAACCTCATAAGCAAGGTTTAGTGAGTAAACTTACTGGATTTGCGGGCCGGTGAGTCCACGGCAACGGAGGCGCGACGGCGACCGAAACTCGAACTTTCGACGACATTAATGGACACTTGAACTAGGCCCAAAAGGCCTTGCAAGCTCACAGCAAATTACCAGGCTTGGCTGAGTCGCGGGCTTCAAGTGGGCTGAACCAAAGTTGGGCTGAGCTTGCGGGCTGAAATCCACTGGACTGGGCTGCTGAAGTTCACGGGCTGATCAAGAAAGCCTGAAGGAGCTGCTGGGCTTGACTGAAACTCATATGGGCTGAGCTTATTCTAACCAACTGTGGGCTGGGCTTGTGGAGAATTTGACTGAACGGCGAGATGGTAGAGGAACGTGGGGTTGGGCCGAAGACGCTGGATGGCTGACC
Organism: Eucalyptus sideroxylon; assembly: GCA_014182405.2. Lineage (NCBI taxonomy): Eukaryota > Viridiplantae > Streptophyta > Magnoliopsida > Myrtales > Myrtaceae > Eucalyptus > Eucalyptus sideroxylon. Next base: position 1,564,109 of record CM024552.2, read on the forward strand.
GAATTGCTTCGATGGCAGCGAGCTGGGCGAACTGAACAAAGAAGCAGCAAGGAAATCGAGCTGGGAACGACTAAACAAGATGAAGACTTCGCTGGTTTCAATCGGTGCAGGGGCTCGGCTTCGTGGGCTAAAGGATGAACGGCAAGTGGCAGCTGCAGGGGGAAAGATCGCTGAAGCAGCTTCGGTGGTCAACAACCGGCTTTGTTGGGGGGAAAACTTTGACCGGGCCAGACACGAGATGATGGAGGTGCTGGCCGAGACATGTGGCGTGAAGCATGCGATCAACCGACCGCTGCTGCTGACCTCGGTGAGCTGACTTGAAGATGCGAAGCGGTGGAGCAACTGCAGGCTAAACGTGGAGCAGCAAACTCGGCAGAGAAGGCAGCAAAGTTGGGGAAAAATACACGTGCAGAGAGAGAGAAATCCAGTGGAGAGAGGCAGCTTGCTTCAACGGTTGAAAAAGCAGGAGAAATGAAAAGCAAAGCAAAGACCGATGGAGATGAAGTCGGCAAGGCCAGCTTGCCCGAGAAGATTGGCAGCAAAAGGGGGATAAGGTCAAAGGAAAAATATCTAGCATTAAAACCTTGTCTCCCCTAATACTTTCTTGCATTATATTTCCATAATAATCCAATTTTAATGCAAATGTTGCAACCCCCTCTTCCTAGGCTCCGAATTTCCCAATCTTGGCCTCAATTTCTTCACAAATTCCCCAAATTGACGTCCAATTTTGATGAAGATGAAGCCCACAAATTTTATACAAGTTTCCCATTAGCAAATAACTAAGGCCCAAATTTCCTTCGACTTAGCCCATTCGAATTTCCGTTAATTTTCCGCAACGTCCGAATCGATTTTCCGTAAAAATCTCGGAATCTCCGAAAATTCTTCGAAGAGTGAGTCGACGTTCCTGAAATGATTTGTGACACGACAAAACTTTCAATTTTTGAAATCGAGCTCAATTTCGCAGTTAATTTCAATCAGACGCGATTTTAGCGTGACCTAGTCTACCGGGTAGCTTTTATGATTTTTTAGTGCAATTGACTCGTGATCGATTTATCTCGAGTCACAATGTACATCTTCGACACATTGACGACTCTTGATTATCGTGAAAATCTTGAAGTTTCAAATATGGATACCGGGTATAGAAATGACAGAAAATCGATTTAGTGCCGTTCAACAGAAATTTTGTAATTAGGTGGAATCACCCACACACTAATCTCATACCTCTATTGAATCGACCTATCTCCGGTCTCTGATCGATTTTTGACGGTGCCGTAATGATCCTTGTTGATCAACATGGTCGAGCACAATGTTATTACGTTAAAATCCATTAACGATTTCACCTGATAGGCTAGTTATCTCACGAGAGGCCCTCTCAGAGAATAAGGCCATAAATGCGTCGATGAAAAGCCCATTTCATCTCACTGAAATTAGACTCGAAAATCAAGATCTCAGGGTTATGACAATGGTAAGATGCCTTTTTTAGAGTATCTTCATTTTTGTCGAGATGACTTTTGATTTGGCATTTACTTTAATATGCTCTTCCTATGAAGTTTAGAGTTTTGTGATTTAGAGTTGTTGTCTGAGTAAAGAACAAAACATGTATTCTCTCTTTTCTCCCCTTCATATTCTAAAATGGTCAAAAGAGATAGATGGTAATGATGTAAAGTGAGGAATATGCATCATTGATAACCAAAAAGGAACCCTTTCATAATATATATATAGACCATTTGTTTTCGCTGAAAAGAATTTTTAGGAATTTTTTTTTATAGATTTTCCAGTGTTTGATTCACAAAAAAAAAAAAATTAGTCAAGAAAAACATTTTTCCAACAATGGAAAAAATATCTTCAAAAAGAGGAAATTTGAGCCTCTTTGGCTTGTGGTGAGGATTGAGCTCGTTGATTTGGCAAAGCTTAAGGACATTGGCTTGAGGCGAAGTCGAGGACTCTTAACTTTGGCAAGCTCCAAGCCCGTCAATTTGGCGAGGTGGAGCCTTGCTCAATGCTAGCTTGGCTTGCAAGAATTAGCAAGCTCGAGCCTTGCTAGCCTTGGGCAAGCTAGTCCCTTGCCCTTGACTAGCAACTAGTCGAGGAAGAAGGAAAAAGAAAAGAAAAGAAAATGATAAAAAAAATTAAAAAATAAAAATAAAATTGAATATATTGGTAATTCTCCCTAGGAAAATCAAAGAATATTTTCATACCAAACAATCCAAAATATTTTCTAGTTTATTTTCAAGTTTTAATTAAACACAAAGAAAATGACTTTCTGAAATATTTTTTTAGAAATATCACATTTTTCTGTGAAACAAATAGTCATAATTTATTCAAGCATTCCAAAGAAAATGATGCACAAAAATCAGTTAAATAATATATGCATAAGTAAGTGTTGCCTTTTCCTATTTATAATAATACTATCGATGAAGGATTTCAACATACCCCAACATGTATGGATCAATGAGGAAAGCTTCACATCTCCCAACATGTTCCACTCTAAAAGGAAGCTGAAAAAGAAGTTGCTGGAATTGCATTAGATCTTTTGTTGCAAAAGAAGGATGAAGGTTGTCCTCTCTTCCATGAGGTTCATATCTTTACTTATTGCTACTAAGCTTAATATACATTGCAATCGAGTCCCTTGAATTGTCCATTTACATATGTGGTATAGCTAAATATTGTAAATCATGATCTTTTATTGTTGCATGCAAAATGAATATCTTGAAGAAACCTTAAATTAAAATGATTAATTCAAACCTTCCAACAATGAATGTACGACATGTGGATATTTATGCATTTTCTCCTCCATAATGTTGTCTTACAAAAGTTGAAGTGCATAAACGTGCCTTTTATAGTCATTAACATAATTCATTTTAGTTCTGTGCGCACATCTAAAGGAATTCTTGATTGTCATTTTTTAGATTTTCTTATTATGTGGTTAACCTTGTTAATTTCTCCATATGTTCCTAGTTTCTAGTCTGTCCTTTAGGTTAATTTTCTTGATATTATGTCTATGGAAGAGTTGATAGTTTTACTCGATTATATGGGAACCACTAAATTGATTGAGGAATATGAAAATAGGAGTACGGTTGTGCAATCTAACTTACATAGTTAAAGCTTCACATCTCCCAACACCTTCCCATAGAGAAAGAAAGTTGAAGAAGATGTTGCTCAAATTGCATTAGATCTTTTGTCAAAAAGATGGAGGATGAATGATGTCATCTCTTGCATAAGGTTTTATATTTCTTTACTTAATGCCACTAGGCTTGATATGCAATGCAATAGATATAAGCGATAATATAATTCTTCAATGCATAAAATATAAAAAAAAGGGGATTTGATCTTCATGACTTTTCACGATAATAGGAATGAAAACTTACCTTTATTCATAGCAAAATCTTGAAAATATTTATTGCAAAAAACCAAATAAATGAAGAAATCTAATTTCTCTCATTTAACCCATACTTTTCCTTAAAGTATTTTATCTAATGGATGATAGAATACAACGTTGTTTTCACGTCATGGGTGGAGAGAGGACCAAATTTTATTTATACATACTATCCATAAGTGTCTTTCATCAAAGTGCTTTTTAACTTTTATAAGAGTGGCATCTTTTGGAAGAACAGTAACTTCTTCACATAATTATACCATTTCATCCTTTTCATAAGGGTTGCAACCTTTCAAAACTAATACATTTTAGCACTTATATGATTATCCAACCATTGATTAACATTATGTGGGCCCCAATTATTCTTACATTCTCCCACATGGCCCATAGGACTTTCATTTCATAGTTTAATAAAGACTATAATGTGCACAATAACATATGCTAAAACCTTTTTTTTTTTATTGATTGTCACATAATAACCATAATTAAGTAAAGAAAACTAATGTGAGTCATAGCGATTATATGTCATTAATCAACATAGTCCCTTCTATGTACTACTATTATAGCTCTCTATATAACATGATCCATAAATGAGAAGTATATCAATGGTCTAGTCATAATATCTCTATTAGAGACTATAATGTTTAACATTTATCTATTTCCATAATATATACTAAATAGAAAACAAGAAATATCATAAACACATAAATGAGCTCATAGTGTCAAATGCATAAATTGGATGCTAACAATACAACCTAAAGGGGAGATGAATAGGTTGTTTTAGAAAACTTAACAATTTTTTTCGAGAAAATTAACTAATGCTAAGTAAAGATCAAGTCAAGGTAATATTTTAAAGCTCATGATGGAAATGTGGGCTAGTAAAAGTAGGAAGATGGAAACAATAGTATACAAAGATATATAGTGGTTTAGTTTTATGCACAAGCCTAAGTTCACTCTTCATACTAATAGCCACAATTCAAGCTAGATTGCACTATTAATCTACTTAGAAGATTACAATTGGCAAGCATTAATCCTTTTACAAGATAGATCACACAATCAGGATTTAGCTGCTACTCTTATTCTTGTAAGCTTAATCTATAGCACAATTTCTTAGATAGCATGAATCCAACACTTGATGAAACAATTGAAAGAGAACATATAACTTGGAACACAATTAGTTGCAAATCTTTAAATCTTGGTATGTTGCTCTCTCTAACATTTGGCTTTTGAGGTCATCTCTTTTATAACCATCTTCAATCTATTCATTGGAGGTGGATTGCAAAAGCAAAGAACCATTATAGTTACTGTTGATTTGTTGTTTAAAGATAGAACTGCCCATACAGTCTTTTTCTCAAACATTTGCAATGTAACTAAAAATAATATCCTGCGATGTCCCTTCACAGCAGTCTCTAACAAACCTATCAGATGACCTAACTTCTAGATTATTGGTTTTAGCTGGATTCTACTGTTGTGCAAATCCTTAACCACAACAACTAGTTTGCTAACCTAATGGACATCATCAAATGTATGTAGTTGCCACAACACCAACGACCTGATATTTACAGCTATGACATAGAACTCGCTATTAGCTAATCTTTAGGTCCACTAGTACTGTTTATGGAAAATCCATTTATGGACTTATTGCATACTTTTGTTCACTAGATCACACAATGGATATTACGTTGTCCTTTGATATGAACATCTACATACTCACAGTAAATATTATACTAAAGATAGTTTGGACATCATTAAAATGTTTTGGAAATGTTCCTCCAACAACATATACTTAATGCAATCATAATACAATTATTAATGATGTCTAATGATGTCCATCCTTTCAACATGTTCATTAAATGTTTTATGTGACAATCCTTTTATTATGGATTTGTTATCATAAGGTTAGTGCTAATGTGCTCAATCGATATTCTCTATTTTTGAACTTCTTATTTAATAGACAAGTATTTGATTTCCATATGTTTAGCGCCCTTAAAGTACTTGTCATTCTTTGAGAAGAAAATTGCTACAAAATTATCATAATAAATTTTTAGCGGTTTAGTAATATCGTTGACAATTAAAAGCTTGAAATAAAGTTTTGCAACCATAATACATGAATAGTGGCCTTAGAACATACCATAAACTCAACCTCCACAGTAAATGTTGCAATAACTAATTATTTCGCACTTTTCCATGAAATTAGCCCTCCAGCAAAAAGAAAGAAGTAACTAGATGTTGATCTTCTTACATCAACACATTTGGCAATGTTTGAATCTAAATATCTAATCATCTCAAGATGATTGGATCTTTTATAAGTGAACATATAATTCTTTGTTTCTTGCAAGTAGTCAAGAACTTTCTTTGCAGCTTTTTAGTGATCCAATCCAAGATTACTTTGATACCTGTCTAGCATTCTAACATTGTTGAGACCTAAATTTTAGCTAGGTATATTAAATTAAATTGCATAAGAAAATTAGGGATCGATTCAGCCCTAACAAAGATGATTTTCGCATCATTTAGGCCTTAATTTCCATTTTTGCATTCATTAAGCTTTAATTTCCTATTTTAATGTAGTTAACTTTTTCGGATAATTTAAAAATGTTAAAAAGAAAAGAAAAAAAAGAGGGGCAACCCAGCTTGGCTTTCGTGCCCAACCTGTTGGGGCTGGGCATGGCCCAGCCCCCCTTTTTTTTCTTCCTTTTTTCCCCATAAGGGCCCATGGCCCAACTTCTTCCAGGCTCGGCCCCTTTCCTTCTCCTCCTTCCTTCTTCTTCCCTTTGCCTTTGTGCCTCATGCACAGTGGCCAGCGACTTGCGCCAAGGACGATCTATCATAGAGAGAGGAAGAGTAGACTGGTAGCAGACAAGACACGTAAGTGGGTGGTTGAGGATATCGATTCGGCTGCACCTAGGGCCAGTCAGTGTTTGAGGACTAGCGATTGAAGCTCCATCGACCGGCCTTCCCCTCGCCTATAAATAGGGCCCCCGACAAAGGCCAAAGACACACGACCAAGAAGGATCAAAGGGTTGCGAGCTTCGAGAACCTCTCCCGAGAGACTTCAGGGGAGGCTCGAGGGCGAGTAGGTCGTAATCCGAGGTCGGCCAAAGAGGGAGGGTTAGATCTAAGCGAGAGGGTTTGAATTTATGAGAGAAATGCTGAGTGAGAGAGAAACTGGAGGAGAAGGTCGGATTTGGAGGGGGGAGGTCCGGAGAACCAAATCTATGGGAGGAGGGTCTGTCGTGTCTAACCTCGAGCATGCGCACATCCCTCGGTGGTCGATAAAATTACGACGTTCTAGGATGCGTCGTCGACCTTTTATTTTTAATGCATATGCGGAAGCATATAAGAAATCCCTAAACAACACAATTATGTGATAGAAAAGTAGGATGCCATTTTCACAAAACACTTTTCATAAACAAGCTCAGTTTATATAGAACACTAGACTATAAACAAAGGTCTACTCCAAAAAGAAGAGCCACCCAGCTAACTAGGCATAGCACTCCTCAGCTGAGACCTCTTGAGACCTCTAAGGGATTTTGGTCTTCCACGACACCATCAGGGGGATCAGTTACCCCCTCACCTGCTGCGGCATTGACTGCAACGACGGGGATATCGAAACCCTACAAGGGACCTCCCTTAATCCCATTGATCCTATGGCGAAACCACGTCTTAAATCAATGAGGTACCAACTGTGGTTGGCCCTCATTGACCAAGATAGTGGTCACTATGAGCTCATGGAGCTTGGGACGTTAGTATTCTACTCCGTTTACCCCTTTGGCTTCCCAAAACGTATCGGAGGGATCGCCATCTAAGCACCTGAAAAGAATTGAGCCCACAACGGGGAGAGACAATGTTTCAGCAAGTTTACCCCATAAACTTCAATTAGAAAGGAAATACGCCTAGAGATGTCCTAACTACACAGCCACACAACCACACAACCATAGAGACTCACCTTATCTCCAATCCTCCCTGCATGTCATCACAATTCATATCACAGACATAAGCAATAATCAAACTCAATCAATTGGAACGCCACATCTCAATCTCACACAGCCACAAGGATTCCGATTATAAGGCCAAATCATTATGACACGTCACATACCGTGTCACACGATTTTGTCTTATAATCAAATGTGGCTAAGACAATCAATCATGTGTTCCAATTTTATTATGGTCCAACGGGCACGGCCTACTCAACATTCGGCGATCTTTTGGCATAACTAAGTATCATCTCATTGCATTGAACACGGCAACATCTACACAAGACGGCAATCCCGAACAAGCATTGGTCCAGAGTTTACAGCGACCAGCATCCGTTGACTTGGGGCATCCCATATAGGAGCATCGTCCACCTGACTCACATTGGGGACGGGTTCTCACAACCATTCATGCACCCATCCAATCTCGGGCAAGACATCGTGCTTTGCACTCAAATTTCACAATTAAAATAATGTACTTGGCCCATTTTCTTCGTATTAAAAACACACAGTAAAATAATCGTGTGTGGGTATACGGTTAATTTGAACTAGAAAAATTGATATCATTCTTTTTAAAATCCCACTATTTGATATAGTATTTAAAAACCATTTTCAGTATCAAAACTCGACACCTAGGATTTTCTAATTAAATACCAAAATTTCACAATTTTGGAATAAATAACCAAAATTTCAATCACCACTCAATTTGTACAAATTAACATTCAATTGCATAAACTAAGCACACCACTGCAATTAGCACGAAATTTCAGTCAACAACTATCCCGGTATAATTTTCGGAAAATATTAAATAATTAAATAAATAGAAAATTAATTAAATAATGTAAATTAAATCCAATAAATGCTAACCTAGGCCGGAAATATTAATCTAACCACCTAAACAAGCCTAGAAAATTAATGCACTTATCTAGATAAATAGTACAATCTAATTAGCCCATAATCAATATATTCTAACCACATAACATGCATAATTAAACAGTTAAATCACTAATCTAAACTAACTAATCACATAATCCATACTTAGTCTAAGCTAATTATCTACTAAACATCATTAACTCTATAAGCAAAGTTTAGCAAGTAAACTCATCGGTTTAATGGGCCGATGAGTCCGCTGTGACAGCGACGCGGAGGCAAGCGATAAAAAAGCCTACGGCGACACCAACGGAGGTCCAAATGGACCTGGAAAAGCCTCACAAAGTCCAAGAGTCCTTGCTGGCCTTCGATTTTGTCTAAGGATCGAAGGGCTGGGCCGAGCGGCTGGATGGCACAGAAACAGCAAGGAGGTGGACCAAGCAGTTGCAGCGGGCGACGGCAATGGCTCTGGTGGCTGGACGGCGACCAAGGTGAGTTGGATGGAAGACTTGACAGCGGCCTAGGCGCGAGTAGGAGGCGAAACAACTGCCTGGACGTGAGGGCGGGATTGAGCAACTTCGGTGGCTCGAGCACGTGACAAGTGAACGGGCAGCAGTTGGACGACGAGCAAGGACGGTTGACGGTTTAAGGGGGTGTTGGTTGGTTCTCCTCTAGTTCTTGAGCTCTCAAATGCCTCAACAATGGATAAAGCACTCCAAGAAAGGAGAAGAAGGTAGCTACTGAAGAGGGGGGCCCAAAGTGCCTCAAGTGTTAACAAAAAATATCCCTTATACTCATCACTTGCCCCCACCAGCCAAGCCTCATCCACAGTAGTTATTTTCCCTTTAATCTTCCTCAACAAGCCTCAATTGAGGCCCCAAATGTTGCACCCCACCATTGGCTACGAATTTGAGCATTTGCCCCTCAATTTCAATTCAATTCTTCTCCAATTGAGCTCAATTTGGTCCCCATAAAATCAGCCAAGGTGCTATCGTCCTTCTCAGGATTTTTTCTCGTTAATTGAACCAACTTGAACCCCAAAAATCCACCCAAAAATAGTCCCTTGAATTTCTCGGTCCAAAATAGCCTAACTTTGGATTTTCATCGAAATCTCGGGTCTATAGAAAAATCTTCGGAGAATGAGTCGACGTTCCTAAAATAAATCGTGATATAACAGAACTTTCAATTTCTGAAATCATATTCAAATTCGCAGTTAATTTCAATTGGGTGCGATTTTAGCGTGACCTAATTTAACGGGTAGCTTTTAGGAATTTTTAATACAATTGACCCGTGGTCGATTATTTTCGTGCCACATTGTGCATCTTCGACTCATTGACAACTCTCAGTTTTTGTAAAAATCTCAAGATTTCAAATACGGGCATAGGGTACAGAAATGACAGAAAAATCAGTTTAATGTTGTTTAATAGAAATTTTGCAATCGGGTGAAATCACCTACACTTTAATCATATACCTCAGTTGAATCGACCTATCTCCGATCTTTGATCGATTTTGATAGTGACATATTGACCATTGCAGATTAGCACGGTTGAGCAGTTGATTTCTAGTTGAATTCTCAAGTTTATTGCGTTAAAATTCCTTAATGGCTTAACTAGATAGACTAGTTATCTCGTAAGTAATCGGCTCAATGGAAAGTAGATTTAGAAAATCAGGATATCACACCCTTGCTGCGCTGAGCCGCCGTTGCTCAGCCACCAACGCTGTGCTGCCCGTGTCACTCCCTTGAGTTGTGCCACCACCGTCTACATCAACACTACATTGTCGCCGCTCGATCTCATAGCCCCTTAGTTGTCGTCGTCCCCCGCTTCTCGTTAGGCTCGACGCCCACCGCCCGTCTCCATCGAGGTTGCTCCCTAGTCATTGCCGTCCCCTGTACCTTATCGAGCCCGACGCCTATTGCCTATCTCCATCGACGTCGCCCCCTAGTCGCTGCCATCCCCCGCATCTTGTTGGGCCCGTTGCCTGTTGCCCATCTTGCCGTCGTGTTGCACCTCCAAACGCATCCCTCGACGTCGTCCCTGTTGAACAGCTTGCCACCGCCATCAAGTCCGTTGTCACCATCACTGCTTGTCTGCCTTGTGACATCCCAACCACCCCTCGTCGGTGCCGTGAAGAAGTAGGGATAAGGAGAGACGCGAACCGGGTCAGAGAGTGAGTCACCATTGGGTAGGGTTTTGGGTGATTCAGGCCGGATATGCTAGAGCTGGGTCTTGGTTGGCTTGGAATGTGGGTCGGGCATGTTTGTTTGATTAAAAGAGAGCCCAATCTTATGTAAAAATAGGCTTGGATTGTTTTGAAAGGGGAGGCTTCCGAGCCGGGCCTACACTACAAGCCCATTTCGAGCTCAAGCTTCAATGAACCGGGTCAGACCCAACTCGAGAATCCGACCTAAGTTGTTTTTAGTATATAATATTATAATAAAAATAATATTTTAATAAAAAATAAAAAAATTTCCAAAAATAAAAAAATCAAAATATCTAACAATTTTCCAAAAAAAAAATCAGAAAAGCCAAAAATGATCAAAAATCCAAAAAAAAATGCTTTTTATGTTTCAAAAAAAATAGAAAATGATATTTTTCCTTCAACAAATGCATGGAAAATCCCTTGAAAATCCAAAAACCTTATGGTTTAAACAAGATTAGGTATCGGAAGGGCATTAGTGATTAACTAGTATAATCAAGTTATCGATCCTAGTTTCTTTTTTTCGAATATTTCTTCCAATAACGAATATTTATCTAAATATTTCGATTGGGTTTCTAATCAACCTACCCTAAATTGATTAGTGGCGACTCCTTTTTTAAAATTAACTTATAGGTTAAAATATCAAACTATTAAGTTGTGAATTTGTGGGCTTGGGAGAAATCGGGCTAAGCCTAATAAACCTAGCCAAACCATTAGCATCCGCTAGTGCCTACACCTATCGGGCGTAAAAATAAAAGAGGTTGCAATAGCTTGGCTACTCCACTGGGGATTTTTTTGTTGACTTAAGCCTTTTTTTTTTAATCTTGTTTAAATGCATCGTTAACTTGGGTTTTTTTCTTTTGTGCAAGTTAATAGCTTTTTTATAAAATGTTTTGTGATTCAAAAATTGTTATGCCTGTTTTAATGTTTTAAGCACTACACGTGACATACACAACCCGGCCGTCGGACTTGGGTCGCCATAGAATATTTAGAATGGTGTTAAGAAAGATACGGCCTTGAACGCTAGACTACGTTGTAGAGGTTGCCTTTCTTTTCCTTGAATTTCTTTAGGTAGAGCCGAGGTTAAGAGGGTATGATGCCAACGCGAGACTGCAATATGCAGACACCCTCTTAATTTTCCTAAACCTTCTCAGTTAGACATCGAGCTACACATATCATGCGCATGTCTGTGTGATTGTCATCCATTTTCTCGCATGGAGTAAGTTTTTTTTTTTTTTTTAATCTATGCACTTTGCAATTTACTTACCAACTTGTATGTATTGAGTGGTCCATGATTAGTCTAGGATGTAATACTACGATCATTTAGATTTGGAAGTAATTGTCATAATTTTTTTTAAAAGAAAATACTTTTGCAAAAGAAATTACTTTCAATTGATTCTTTTATTTCCTCAAGCATGTTATAAATTTCTTTTCCACAAGAAATTTCTTTTGTTTCAAAAAAGGGATAGAAGTTTTTTTTGAAAATTTGTTTTCAATTCATGCTTTCGTCGTCTTTCAAATTGAATATCCTTTTAGTCCATGCCAACATGTCCCTATCATTTTTTGAATCCATGCTTAGGAAATCCTCTACATATACAAAATTTTCATGAATAAACAAAAAGGATAGGATTATGTCATTATCATGGACTGACTCCCTATTTATGCTTTGTGCTTACACGTGCTTGTTTATTCATGACTAGGTAATCACAAAATATCAATGTTCGCTGATCCAAACTGGCTCAAAAGCAAGAGCAAGAATGGCTGAAGAGAATGCATCAAGCCATGTTGCGGTTGTGGAAAGTGAAATGAAGCAATTCTTTAATGAGTTTCAACAACTCTCAAAGCAGATAGACTCCATCCAGGGGAAACTTACTCCCGCCCCGGCCTTAATCGAAGTATTGTTACCACAACATCCATCAGGGGTGATCAAGGTAAAGATATCAACGATAATATGCCAAATTGGAGGATTATTCGCACCAAATCGCGATTGAGAGGGCAAACCTAGATAGTTTGTCTAAAACTAAGCATGACAAATGCCTCGAGAAGCTTGAGGAGAGGCTAAAACTATTGCAAGGCTTCCTAGATCCTACTCTGACGGACCTCTTCATTTATTCCAAAGTTAAAATGCCGGAAAAATTTCAAATGCCCGAATTTGAAAAGTATGATGGCACAACTTGCCCAAGGGCTCATTTGCAAATGTACTTGGTTCAAATGGCCTAACACGACAATAATGCACCCTTAATGATCCAGTTGTTCCAATCAAGTCTACTAGACCATGCTCTGAGGTGGTACATCACGAAGAACATGAACATCCTCGAAACGTGGAATGAAGTGAGCGAGGCATTCCTCATCCAATACAAGTTCATAATGGACATTATCCCTTCTTGTGAGGATTGCGTATTGAGAAGAAAAAGTATGAATCATTTAAAGAATATGCCATCAGATGGAAGAATCTAGCCGCCCAAATCAGTCCTTAACCAATCGATTTCGAGTTAAGAAAAATGTTTATCAAAACCCTCCCCTATGAGTACCGCAATCGAATGGTAACCACGATTACTGAATCATTTAATCAACTCATTCTAGTAGGGGAGCAAATCAAGATAGGGTTGAGGGATGGTTGGTTCACTGAACTTGCACTCGTGAGCAGGAGGCTCAACATGAAGATAGATAAAGAACTTCTGGTAGATGTCAACGCGACCTACACTACGAATACCAATCATCCTTTGACAATTTAGACAAGTGCAAGACAGCAACAGACCACCTGTTGTCAGCTGTCTTAGCATTACAACAACAAGAGACAATTTACTCCGCTTCCTGGATCTCCATTGTAGGTACTAGCAATCCTCCGGAAGAAAAACCTCCTTTCGATTGAGTCAAAATGACCCAATGCCGAAAGCTTTTCCAACTATGACTCGTCAAAGTTATGCAACTACCGCATGACAAAGTAGGGCACTCGACTAATGAGTGCTTTGCCCTTAAAAATCAAATCCAAAACCTATTAGACACTAAAGCTTTCTCATTCCAAAGCACCAAACCAAATGTCCACGGTAGGGTGTTGTCTACGGTAGGGTGTTTTGGTTGCAAGTTAGTGATTGGTGGTCGAGAAGAAAGAATAGATTTAATTGCTAGTGATGTTTGATTTTAATGTGATTATTGGAAAATACTAGCTCACCAAGCAATGAGCTACAATGGACTGTTATCATAAAGCAATTCAATTTAACCCATTGATGAGTGGTAGTTTCAAGTTTTTTAGGAATTAAGAGGGACCCTCGATTACTTTGATTTCATTGCTCGAGGTGACCTGGCTATTGGATGTGGGTAGCTAAGGTTATTTGGCGATGATGGTTGATACATCGGTTGAGGAATCAAGGATAGAAGACATTGTAGTGGTGCGAGAATTTTCTAATGTCTTTCCTAAGGAGTTACCTAGATTGCCCATAGAAAGGGAGGTCGAATTTGTGATTGAGTTAGCCCTTGGAGCGGAGTTAACTTCTAAGGCTCCTTAATGTATGGCATTGTCGGAAATTGAAGGACTTAAAGGTATAGATGCAGGAGTTATTAGACAAAGGATTCATTCGTTGTAGTGCATTATCTTGGGGAGCGCCAGTTTTGTTGATGAGGAAGAAGGATGGTTTGTTGCATCTTTGTATCAACTATCGATAACTCAATCAAGTGACAATCAAGAATAAGTATCCATTACCAATGATAGATGACTTGTTTGACTAGCTGCAAGGAGCTTTGGTATTTTCCAAGATCGACCTGAAGACGGGTTACCATCAGTTGAGGATTAAGAATGAGCATATACCAAAGACGGTATTTTGTATGTGTTATGGTCATTATGAGTTCACTATAATGCCATTTAAATTAACCAATGCCCCAACTGCTTTCATGGATTTGATTAATTGAGTGTTCAAGGAGTACTTGGACCAATGTATAATTGTTTTCATCGATGACATCTTGGTATACTCGAAGATTCCAGAGAAGCATGAACAATACTTAAGGAAAATACTTCAAACCCTAGAGAACACGAACTGTATGCCAAGTTTAGTAAGTGTGAGTTTTAGCTAACGCGCGTAGCTTTTTTGGATTATGTGATTTTAGGTGAAGGGATTTCTATGGACTGAACCAAGATTGAGGCAATCGTGAATTGGTCAAGACTAACAATAATAACCGAGGTCTGAAGTTTCTTGGGATTGACAAGCTATTATAGATGGTTTATGGAAAAATTTTCTACGATAGCCATGCCTCTAATGCTATTGCTAAAGAAGGATGAAAAGTTTGAATGGATGAATAAGTATGAGCATAGTTTCCAAGGGCTTAAGCATAAGCTAACTACCATACCTATGTTGACAATTTCGCCTGATCCTAGAGGATATGAGATTTACAACAATGCATCATATAAATGATTGAGCTGTTTGTTGATGCAACATGGGAAAGTAGGTGTGTACGCGTCCCATCAACTGAGGTCTCACAAGTTGAATTATTCGACACACAACTTGGAGTTAGCAGTGATCATCTTTGCCATGAATATTTGGAGGCATTACTTATGCGAAGAAAAGTTTCAGATTTTTGCAGACCATCAAAGTTTATAGTATTTGTTCTCTCAAAAGGAGTTGAATATGAGACAGTGTCGTTGGATGGAATTTCTAAAGGATTACGATTGCAACATCCTATATCACTCTGAAAATGCCAACAAGATCACGGATGCACTAAGTCGGAAGTCATCAATTGCTCAGATGATGGTTCAAGAATGGATTATGCTCGAAGGAGTTCAAGATTCATATTTCAAATTTGAGATAAGCCATATTTTAAGTCTCATGGCTACCCTTAGAATTAAATTGGAAGGACGTGTAAAGATTAAGACGATGTAGTCAACAAACCCTAAAATCCAAAAAATTTTGCACGAAGATGAGGAAAAGAGGAAAGTAGATTTTCAAGTCATGGAGGACAGAATATTGAAGTTTCATGACGATTGTGCGTGCCCAATGATACAAAGCTTAAAGAAGAAATCTTGTCACAAGCCCATCGTAATAGTTATAGCATTCATTTGGGTAGCACAAAAATGTATTAGAATCTGCGTTAGTACTATTAGTGGAACAAGTGTAAAGGCAAATATCGCCAAGCATGTTGCAAAGTATATGACATGTCAACAATTGAAGGCACAATACTGCAAGCCTAAGGGACTTTTGCAACCTCTTGAGATTCCCGGTAGAATTGGGAACATATCACAATAGATTTCGTGATGGGATTGCCAAGGAGTCAACAAGGTAATGATTCCATCTAGGTTGTGGTTGATGAGTTAACAAAGTTTGTGCACTTCATCATTCATGCGAAAGGACTTTACATTAGATATATATGATGAATTGTATGTGCAAAAGATTCAACTTCATCGAGTGTCAATAAAAATTACATCAGATTGAGATGCTAATTTATGACAACATTTTGGAAAAGTCTATAAACTACCTTAGGAACGAAGTAGCAATACAGCACGCCATATCATCCACAAATGAATGGCCAATCTAAAAAGACTATTCAAATGCTTGAGGATATGCTACGAGCTTGCATATTAGACTTCAAGGGAATTTGAGAGGAATAGCTTCATTTGGTTGAGTTTGCCTACAATAATGGCTTTTAGTAGAGTATCAAGATGGCCCTTTTTGAAGTGTCGTATGATAGGGCCTGTAGAATTCCTATATGCTAGAATGAAATTGGAGCGCAAGGTTACGGGCCCTGAGTTGGTCCAGCAATGAGTGGATCCCATTAAAGTCATTCGAGAAAGGCTTAAGACCACTTAGAGGTTGTAAAAAAAGCTATGTAGATAAATGGCATAGGCCTTTAGAATTTTAAGTTGGTGAACATGTATTCCTTTAAGTGTTACCGATGTGAGGCACTTAAGCATTTTGGCAAGAAAGGAAAGTTGAGTCCAAGGTACATTGGCCCTTTGAGATTTTAGAGTGGATTGGGACTTTGGTTTATTGTCTTGCGTTGTCACCAAGACTTGTTCAAATGCATGACGTCTTTCATGTGTCGATGCTAAAGAGGTATGAGCCTGATCCAACCCACATGTTGAATTTCGAAGAAATAAACATGGACAAGAGGGTGTTGTACATGGAAAGATTAGTTCAGATAGTGGATTGAAAGAAGCAAGTGCTGCACAACAAGACAATTCTCTTACTCAAAATAGTCTAGCAACACCACGAAATGGATGAAGTCATGTGGGAAAACAAAGAGCCAATGAGGCAGTCAACACCCTCACCTTTTTGTTGAAGAGTTATAATAGTTCAAATTTCGAGGACAAATTTTTTGTAAGATGGGAAGAGTTGTAATATCCCAAAATTTAACCCTATTTTGAAATATATTAAATGGTTATTTTATCAATGCACTTTCAAGAATTTCAGGACTAATTTATTGGACACCTGCATTGCATTGAATGATTCATTGAATGATCGGATGAAAGTTGGAGATGGAAAAGGAAAAATCAAACCCAAGGCAAAATTGGAAAGTTTGGACAAAAATGTGTGAAATGTCCAAAATGCCATTGCATTTATAGACTAGAGGACAAATGAAATAAAGGAAAGGATGGGAGGATTTTAAGAGATTTTGTTGAATTTTGTAATGATGAAGATTTTGGGGAAAATTTTGGAAAATCTATCTCTCTCTCTCACTTTACCTCCCCCTGGCTGAATGATCTCTTTCTTCTTCTTCTTCTTCTTCTTCTTCTTCTTCTTCTTCTCCTTCTCCTTCTCCTTCTTCTTCCTCTTCTTTCTTCTTCATTGGAAAAATCACCACCACACCTCACCGCCACCAAGTTGCCCACCCTTTGTTGCCGCCACTTGCCACCGCATCCCTCATGCCATCCGCCTGGGCTACCACCACCGAGGACCACTACCTAAGCTAAGCCTTGCCAAGCCACCGCGTTTGTGTCGCCGTTCGAGCCACACGCATCACACCTCGATGCCGTCCCACCATCGTTGCCAAAAAAATCTATGAGTTAACTCTTAATCATTAATTAGAAAATTAATTGCATTTAGGGATAGGTTTAGTTTAGGTTAATGGTAGTTAGTGGTCTTTAATGATGGTTTAGCCCTAAGGATGGGTTAGATAAGGCTAATAGAGATTAGTCTTAATTATGTATGATTAGTTTAATTGATCGAGGTTAGTTTAATTAATCATAGTTAGTTTATTTAACAACAATTAGTCTTACTTAATCGCAGTTAGACTAATTAATGACGATTGGTCTTAATTAATCATGGTTAGTGTAATTAATCACTATTAGCTTAATTAGTCGCGTTTAGCACTAATTAGGATTAGCTGTAAATTAGAATTTAATGCTTAATTTATTAGGTGAAATTATGCATAATTATGACTATCTAAGCATGTAATGTCATGTTGTTGATTGCCCAAATCATGAATTTAAATGTTATTTTCAAAAAATGTTTATTTGAAAAAAAATGGCAAACATTGAGGTGTCGTGTTTGGATGCCATGTTTTATGTGTTAAATGGGGCAATGGGGTTTTAAAATGAAAGCGTGCAAATTTTGGCAGGTTGATTTTCCGTACATGACCACGTGTGATTATTTTACAGAATTTTAAATGTAAAGATTTTCCAAAGTTTGTTATTTAAGCATGAACTCTTTTACTCTAGGCTAATTAAAAGTAGATAAAAATTGGCTTGAGTGTTGGTATGCTTGAGGGGTCACTTAATTAAACCCATCACCTAATGGGAGTCTGGGGATGATGTCTGATGTTTATTGGATGCCAAGTCGCAATTGAGGACGAATTGGTACTCTTTATCAAATGCCGTCTAGGTGGGGGTTCTAGACGATGCCGTGCCCAATGTGGTGAGACAATGC
Source organism: Eucalyptus sideroxylon (assembly GCA_014182405.2). Lineage (NCBI taxonomy): Eukaryota > Viridiplantae > Streptophyta > Magnoliopsida > Myrtales > Myrtaceae > Eucalyptus > Eucalyptus sideroxylon. The sequence continues at coordinate 1,582,378 of CM024552.2, forward strand.
CTGGTCATGTGGAAGACCACCAATTCATGTGTTGGCTGTGGCTCGAAGGGTGTAATAATTGGAACACATGCGAATGATTGTGATGCATTGCGCTTGATTACGGGGTAAAACTATGAGGCATGGTATAGGATGGGCCAAAACGGGTTTTACCTTATAACGGATCCGTGTGAATGTTTGGTGCACGAGAATTATGTATTTGGTTATTGATTATGCTTGTTGCATCGGTGTTGGCATATGTGATGCACTAATATGCAGGGATGTATCAAGGTGAGGTAAGATTGTATGCCATTGTATATTTAGGCTACCCTGAGATGAATTTGCATCATAATCGAGTTTAGGCTGTTAACTTGCTGAGATTTATAACTCACCCTGTTGTTATTTATTCTTTTTCAAGCCCGTAATATGGAGAACTGTTGTATTTGGTTGAAGGTCCTGTGAAGACGAGAAGTTGGCCTTTCATTAAGAGAAGTTCAAGTTAACCTTAGAACCCTGCTAGTTTTTGTGATGGTTTGTAAATATGAACTTCCTAGGGTTAACAAATATATAAAACAAAGTAACATCTTAGAAGTGTCACTATTATACTGTTTTATTATCCCTATTCTTTGCTGGTTGACTAGGTGTTAATATAAATTGCTTCCGCATGTGTTTAATCGGAAGAGAAAAAGAATAGGTCAATGACACGTCCTAAGACATCACAACTTAATCAACTGTTGAGGGATGTTTACGTGCTTAGGGTTCAAGGCATGGCAAGTGATGCCCATTGTTTATTGGATGCCCGCAAGAGTCTAGATGCCGAGTCACAATTAAGACTGGATCGATGCTTCTTAAAAAGGCCGTCTAGGTGGGGTTTCTAGATGATGTCATACCCAATGAGGTGGGACGATGCTCGATTATGCCGGAAGATTGCTAACTCATGTATTGGCCATGGCCCAAGGGATCATAATAATTGAAACACGTGTGTTTGGTAGTGTGCCCATATGTTGCGCAATGTGTTCTGATCATTGATTATGCTTGTTGCACTAATATTGTCATATGTGACGTTTTAACTTGTGGGGGTGTGCTAAGGCAAGGTAAGTTTATATATAGTGTGTGTTTAAGCTGCCTTCTAAATGAATTCACGTCCTAGTCAAGGCTTTGGTTGATGACTCACTGAGATTTTCATCTCAATCCTTGTTAAATAATTTCAAGCCATAGTGATGGAGCACCCTAATCATTTTGGGGTGGGTGGGATATGACCAAGTATGTCATAAAGGGGACCGAGATGACCGTCTGAAGCACACCATTACTTTCTAGGTTAATGAGGGCCTAGACCACTTGGTTCCCCACCATTTTGTGGCTTGGTTCATCAAGTTCCACAAGGACCTCCTCAATCCTTTCCTAAGGATTGATGGTCTACCGGAGTGGACTAATGTCAATGTGGGAATCACTTTTTTGGATATCTCTCATGTTAGAGGAGTAAGTTAACCTCGACGTTGCTAACCCTTTTTGTATGTTGGTCGTTTAGGAAGTGGCCTTTCGGGATAGGCTTGTAAATCACTAACTTCCTAAGGTTATGTGACATCCCAGATTTTCAATCATGTTTTCTACTGAATAATTAAGCATTTCACTAACGTGCCTATAGGGAGATAACTGAATTATCTAGGTAAGCCATTAAGAAAATTTAAGGCAAAAGACTTGAGAATTCGACCAGGGATTGGCTTCTCGACCATGTCTATCTTTAGAGGCCACGGCACAGTTAAAAATCGATTCAAGATCAGAGATAGGTCGGTTCGATAGAGAAGTGTAGCAAATCGTGGGTGACACTACTAAATTGGAAAATTCTCGTCGACTGGCACTAGACTGATTTTTCTATCATTTTGGTACCTTGTGTCCGTATTTGAATCCTCGAGATTTTCATGACAATTGAGAATCGCCAATGAGTTGAGTAGGTTCATTGTAGCTTAAAGAAAATCAACCACGGGTCATTTGCACTGAAAAGTTTATGAAAGTTACCTGATAGCTTAGGTCACATTAAAAACGTGCCAAATGGAAATTAACTGTGAATTCGAGTTCAATTTCAGAAATTGAAGATTCTATCATGTTACAATAAATTCTAGGAGTATTGACTCAGCCTCAGAAGATTTTTTTGTAACTCGAGATTTTTTGGAAAAAAGTCATCACAAGGCCGTTTTGTCCTGAAAAAGGCCGGAATCGTTTTTGATTGTGCAAGTGGGATGCAAGATGAATATATGAGTGAGGAAAAATGCCGGATTGATCGATGGAGGATCAATTGAATTTATTAGGACCAAATGAGATTAAATTAAGTGAGGAATGGTGTCCAATTGAAGCCAAAATGCTTGCAAATTCGTGTGCCCCTCTTCCCCTAAGATTTTGGACCATTTCACATGTCCAAGAAGAAGCCTTGGTGGCCTAAGGATAGGCAAGGAACCATGCATGGATGGGTCAAGGGGACAATGGCATGGAAGAAAATGGACATGGTGGCCCACCCCCTTATCCCTTCCCTTTCTCTCTCCTTAGCTGCTGTCCACCCCACTCCATTCTCCATCCTTACTGTTCGAAACCCCAGACGCCGAGGAGGACATTGCTGGAAGCAGCTTAGCCACTGCAGTAGCCACCGTTGGAGCCAGGACCGCCCACGTCGCCACTGTTTGCTGTCACCGATCCTGCCCGCATGCTGTGCAAGCCATCGTCCAGTCACCGCCGTCCCAGCCTTGGCCGAGCTCAGCTGGAGCTGTGCTTTGCCGTTTGACCGCTGTGGACTGGCCCTCCAAGTCACCGAAGCCTCCATTGGTCCTTGCCGCCCCTCACTGCCTTTGTTCTCTTTCTTTTGTAGCTAAAACAAAGGGTTGTTTTGTGGGTTTCCAACAAGGTGTCGAGCCAATTTTGAGGTGTTTCCGGGCCTCGGATCCTAGGCTCGCTTTGGAGAAAAGCGACCCCCTCGCTGTTCCTGTCGGTTTGATCTCGACCCGTGCGTTAATCAAGTGAGTTTAATTCACTAATCCCTACTTAATTTGCTAATAATGCTTATGGGTTGATTTGATTTAATTAAGTGCAATTAGATTGATAGATTATATTAGAATAATTAAATTAGGGATATACCTATACATGATATGTAAATGGTTAGTGTAATTAGTGAGTAGATAGGCTCGAGTATTTATTGTACGAACCTTAGAAATTTTCTGGGTCCATCTCGGAAAATTATGGGCCTAAGTTGGATTTATTGTATTTATTTAATAATTTTCATAATTAATTCCGAAAATTAGACCAGGATGGTCGACGACTGGATTTTCATGCTGGTTATTGTGGTGCAATCTGTTTATTTATTTAAGTACCTAATTGTGCAAATTGAATGAAATTATATCAGTGGGTAATTATTCCAAAAGTGGAAAATTGTGGTAATGAAGTAAAGAATGTACGTGACTTGTTGAATTGAAACATCACCTGGAGAATGCACGTGACTCGGTGATTTGGGTATATTGCCTCGGAGAATGCACATGGCTCGGTGATGGGATACATCATCTTGAAAAATGCACATGGCTTGCTGATTTATGTATATCACCTCAGAGAATGCATGTGGCTCGGTGATGGGATATGTCATCTCGGAGAATGTACAAGGTTCGGTGATTGAGTACATCACCTCGGACAATGCACGTGGCTCGGTAACTAGGTATGTCATCTCAGAGAATGCACGTGGCTCAATGACCAAATATGTCGCCTTAGAGAATGCACGTGGCTCGATAACTAGATATAACATCTTGGAAAATATATGGTGTTATTTTAAATGATCGGGAATGGTCTGACTGACATGTAATCGACTAGGTCAATTGATCGACGGTTCGATCCGATTGAGTGAATTGATGTAATTGATGTATATTTGATATATACTGACGTGTAGGAAGGAAACTAAGGCCAAGATAAGTCCTCTGATTCGTGTTGTGCTTAAGCAACCTAAAGTGTATCGGTTTCCTAATTGTGTCTTTGGAGGGTAGAATTCGTTGAGACGTAGTCTCACCCCGTTGTGGGACAACATTTCAGGTCCCTAGATGGCAGCGCCTCCACATCCTCGTCCTCCCATGCATTTTGGTATCCTCGAAGAAATTATCGAGGTAGCATATCATTTTCCAATACACCCCCACCTAGAAGAGTTAGAGTATGTATTGATTGAGTCCAAGGTTTGGGTTGATGTGAATAGAGATGATCTAGTATCCCATGAGTATCGATCATGGTATCGTCATTACTATGATGGGCAAAGAGAGGGTCCCATCACGGAAGTTGATGTGCCTCTATTTGTCTTAGAGGCAGCATTCGGGTTGGGGATGGCAGACCCTAAGGATGGGTCGGTAGTGGATGCCAAGAATCCCAAGCTTGAGGGCGATCCTGAGTCACCCGTATGCTCAGCTGGGGGTGCTAACTTGAGTGAGGAAGAAAGGGAGATAGTCAAGCAAGAGGAGGCACCGGAGGAGGATCAAGAGTGGGAATGGGCAGTGGAGGAATTTTTTGAGGGAGAATCGAAGGAAGATCAGTAGATGGAAGACCTTGATGAGGAGCCCTAAGAAGAGGAACCTGAAGAAGAATCTGAGGAGCAGTAAGAGGAAGATCCGGAGGAGGATCCCGAGTATGACTCGGATGCGGATTGAGACCTCATCCGGTTTTGCAAACCCTGGGTCTTGAACTGTTGTATGATAGATTAAACTCTTGTGAATAGTATTGTAATATGTACTTTAAGGTTTGCTTTGTATAAAAGTGTGATTATGGTTTTTCAGAAAGAAAAATATGGCCCTACTTTTTTATCTCATTGTTTTATTGTCTAGGGATTTATAACTACTTATGCATGCATATATAAATTGAAAGGGTCGGCGATAAGTCTTGGAATGTCGCTATTTAATCGACCGTGCAGCGATGGACGTGCGCCCAAGGATCGGGGCGTGACAGGTTAACCGTAACTAAATAAAAGTCGCTTTTGGAATTTTTTGATGCATGTTACTGTCCCTATTATTTGTTGGTTGATTGGATGTTTTGTTAAATGCTTCCACTCGCGTTTAATCGAAAGATAAAAAGAATGAGTCAGCAACAAGTCTTGGAAAATCACAATTAATCAACCGATGAGGATGCTTGTGTGACATTCTGATTTTTGACCATATTTCAATTTAAATGAAATGAACTTTTCATCGACGTACCTATAGTCTTTTTCTTTGAGTTGGCCACTCATGAGATAACTAATCTATCAGGTGAAGCCGTTTAGGAATGTAAACATGACCGACTTGAGAATTCAATTAGAAATCGACTGCTCGACCATGCTAATTTGCAAGGATCATTACGGCACAGTTAAAATCAATTAGAGACTGGAGATAGATCGATTCAATAGAGGCATGTAATTAAAGTATGGATGATTCCACCTGATCGATTATTTTGTCGTTTCTATACCCTGTGTCTGTATTTGAAACCTTGAGATTTTTATGACAACCAAGAGTTACCAATATGTCGAAGATGCACAATGTGGCTAAAAAATAATCGACCAAGGGTCAAATACATTAAAAATTCATAAAAGCTATCCGATAGGTTAGGTCACGCTAAAATTGTGTACGGTTGAAATTAACTATGAAATTGAACTCAGTTTCAGAAATTGAAAGTTGTGGCATGTCACAATTTATTTTAGGAATGTCAACTCATCATTTAAAGAATTTTCGGAAGTCCGGAATTTTCGACGAAAAATCAAGATTTGACAAAATTGGATCGGAAAATTCGGATAGGCTAAATTGGATGAATTTTTAGCGTTCAAGATGGACCAATTGGCAAGGGAGTTGCAAGGATTTGATGTGGGCATCTACCTTGGCATTATGGCCATTTATTTGAAGTCATTTGGAGGGGAATTGAATTGAATTTGAAGTGAAATTGAAAGGAAATGCTTGGAAATTCGTAGCCATGGGGGGCTGCAACATTTCAGCACCATTGTGGCTTCTTGGAGAAGATTGGTGAGGGAAAATTGGCTGAGGATAGGGCTGTGGACTTTGGAGGCCTTGTGATGATGAGCTAGGATATTTTTGTGAAGACTTTTGTGGCATTTGTTGCCCCCTACAACTGCAACTCTTCTTCTTCTTCTTCCTCCTTACCTCAATTCCCTCCATTGTTGTTGTCTTTGAAGAGTAAAACTAGCTAGCAAACTAGAGAAACCAACCAGCCCTTGCCGTCGACCGCTTGGGACTGCAAGCCGTCCACATGCCTACTCAAGCTCGCCAGAGTCGTCGCGCCATCCCACTCACGTGTCAGCCGCTTGCTCCGCGACTCCAGCTGCTCAAGTTGCTGTCCTGAGCTTGCCTGGCCACCGTCTAAGCCGTCGAGTCACCTCCGCCCACCGTCCGCCGCTCCAGCTCGTCCCCATTGCTATTCGCCTCTCAACTTGCCATTCCAACCAAGCTGAATCGTTCGGTTCAGCCCTCTCAGCCCTTGGATAAAGTCAAACCTCATAATTGGGCTGTGAGCTTCATGGCCTGTTTCCAGGCCCTTCCAAGCCTCATTGGATGTCGCCGTAGGCCCATGTTTCACCCGCCTCCGCATCGCTGTCGTCGTGAACTCATCGGCTCGCAAATCCAATGAGTTTACTTGCTAAACATTGCTTATGGGGTTAATTATGCTTAATGGAGGATTAGATTAGCTTAAGATTGGTTTAGGTGTTGAGTTTAGTTTAATTAGTGGTTTAGTTGGTTAGAATTTCATTCTGATTGCTGTGGTGTAATTAGTTTATGCAATTGAGTTTTGGATGATGCAATTGAATAATAATTGTGATTTTTGATTTATTATTTCAAATTTGTGGATTTTTGGTATTTAATCAGAAAATACTATGTCGATTTTTGACGCCAAAAATGTTTTTAAGTATTATATCAAATAGTGGGATTTTTAAAAGGGAGAGTATCGCTTCTTATGGCTCAAGCTAACCGTGTACTCACACACGATTATTTTACTCGGTGTTTTTAATATGAAGAAAATAGGTCGAGTTCATTATTTTAATTGAGAAATTTGGGTGCAAAGCACAATGTCATTGGCCGTGATTGGATGTGTGTGTGAACGTTATGAGAACCGGTTGCAAGTGTTACGCCGGACGATGCTCCTTCGGAAATGCCGTTAACAACGAATGCCGGTCACAGTAGGGGTTGGACCGATGCTCCTTTGGGAATGCCATCTCGAGGTAGATGTTGTCGTGCTCGATGGGGCGAGACGATGCCTGGTTACACCGGAAGATCGCCGAACGTCGAGTAGGCCGTGTCCGTGGGGCCGTAATCAATTGGAACACGTGAATGATTAAGATAAACGCGTCCGATTATGGGATAAAATTGCGTGACATGGAATGGAACGTGTCATAATGATTTGGCTTTATAATTGGGACCCCTATGATTGTTTGAGACATAAGTTGAGGCATTTCAATTCTTGAGTGTTATTACTGCATATATCTATTATATGAATTGTGTTGACGTGAAGGAAGGAACTGAGGCGAGGTGAATATCATTGATTATATGGTTAGGCCGCCCCTAAGCATATTACCTTCCTAATCGGGGTTTAGGGCGCAAACTCGCTGAGATGTTGTTTCACCTCGTCGTGGTTTAACTTTTTACAGGTCCCTAGATGGAGGCCCATTTGGTTCGTTTTGAACAGCCATGGGGGTATAGCGAGCAGAGTACCGATGTTCCTATTCCTGGGAGTTCCTAGCTCCATGAGCTCATCGTGACCACTATCTTGGTCGATGAGGGCCTACCATAGTTGGTATCTCATCGATTCAAGGTGTGGTTTCATCATGGGCCTAATGGGGTACGGGAAGGTCCCCTTCAGGGTTTCAACATACCTGCCGTTGAGGGCTAGGGGATAGCTGACCCACCTGATGGTGTTGTGATAGATCCGGATCTCAAGTAGATAGGGTTCGGGATAGGGTTAGCTCGGTAGTCTCTTTTGTTTATAAGCTCTTGTGTATAAACCTGGTGTGTTTATAAAAGTGTGTTTGTGAAATTTGTTGTCATGTTTTTATATCCCATGTTTGTTGTTGTCTGGGGATTGTTTATTTTGCTTCCACGTGTGCATGATTCGTTTGGGTCGATGATGCGTCCTGGGAACGTCGTAATTTAGTTGACCACCGAGAGATGCACGCGCACTCGAGGTTCGGGGCATTGACACAATGCATTGATAAAGTTAACCATTTCATATATTTTGAAATGGGTCGAGTTTCAGGATATCACAATCGGATTCTCCATTGTTGCAATCCTTTTCACAACACCCTTGCCATTTGCCACGAAATCTTGGATGAAATAATACTAGAAGTCAATAAACTTTGTCCATTTGGGATAAATTGAATTAGAAGCGAGATTATCCCACCATGGTTGTCGCAGTTTATAACAACACTTTTTTGCTTCCACACAAAGTTCAAGTGCAAGCTTCTTAGTCATATCGCCTCCTTTGCTATGAAGGTCAGCTCATGCACTTTACATCAATCAATGACAAGCCAACATGATCTTGTAAGAGTGTTTTCCAACTCACACCACCTACCAGCGCATGTATGTACCCCATTGAAGACCTTCGCTCGTTAAGTCACGGTATGATCCAAATCCACATAACCCCGAGCTACAGTATCATTGTCATCCCTCCTAAACACTATACCAACATTTGTTGTCCCCCGTAAACATTTGAGGATCTACCTCACAACTTCTCTAGCACCTTTGTTGATCAAAGTTCTTGCCTCCAAGTATATTATGATAAATTAGGATACTCTAATTACAACATGCAAAAGAAATTAGGTGATTAATGTAATTGCATGATCACGCAATGTGAGTGTTCTCAATTAGGGGTTGAATTTCGCTCTTATCGGTATTCAATCCCTAACTTTATGAAATGCTTATTTAATAGATAACTCTTGACATAGGATCCAAGATACTAAGACTACAATTTCCCCAGTTTCTAATTACAAAGATGGTGTGGGATTGCAGTTTTGCTTTGGGGTCAAATTTTTTCGTTTGACAGCGAATTCGATCCCTAAAAATTTCAAGTGCATGAATAATCTTTTAGGCGACAATTTAACTACTAATAGCCATCCCTCTTTAAAAGGAAGCTCGTAGAGATTCCCTCTTCAAATACAACTGAAACTTAAATTCCATTAAAAGACTGTGCAATGGATGCAAATAGAAATGTTGAGAGGGAAAACAATTTTATATGCAGAAGGGGTAGAAATCCCTGTGCATACAGATGTTCTGAACTTTTATGCGACCTTGCCCACATAAAACTATCCTACCAGAGAGCTAGCAACTCAAATTTCCTCACAATCTCTATGTTTACATCATATATCCAACAAAAGTGCAACAAAAAGTCTGCATATTCATGCCATTTAATTTGGTGAACACTGAATCCCACGAAAGATGAATTGATAGTGAAAATGCATTTAAGAATTTTATCTTCCTTCAACCGTAGTAATGGTGATGTTATTCATGGACCGGATTCCTTCTTGTGATTGGACTTCGCGAGCCAGCAAACTTTGAAATGTATATGTCGGTTGCTTCGGCTGTGAAAGCTTGGACTCTCCATTCAACATTCGAACCACGGCGGACATGTTGGGTCTATCTATGGCATGGTCCTGCGTGCAGAGAAGCCCTAACTGAATGCATCTCATTACTTCTGACGTCGAAAATGCGTCGGCAATGGCTGCATCCATCAGGTCCAGTCCTCTGCCCTCACTCCACAAGTGCCAAGCCTGTAACAATTGGTCGATTATTAGATTATTTCAAGGACTACCCATGGTTAGAAACTGAAATGGAGGTATAATAGTTCGAAGTCATATCTTGCACTTACATAAGCCATGAGATTTAGATGCTGCTCGGGGTAATCTAAACTTGTGTTCTTCTTGCTGCTGATAATCTCCAATAACAGTACTCCAAAGCTATAAACATCTGATTTCTCAGAAATTGTCCCACCCATGACATACTCAGGAGACATGTAACCGCTGTAGACAAAATAATATAAGTGGAGGGTTCCCGAGGTACAATTCAAACAAAAAATCATAGACTAAAGGACGAAGGCATGAGAGGTGAGCAAATTGGAGGGCAATAAACTTTCACCTCAATGAGTACCGTATTTCTCATATGTTTTAGCATTTGCATTGTAGTGCTGGTCTATAATTACTACGGAGAGAACTAACATATTGGAAAACATTGGATGTGCATGGAAGAGTTTTATCCGTAATAATAAAGCAACAGTAGGAACATGTGTGAATGGATAGGTGAGCGTATAATAATGCTAATCTGCTTCTGACGTGATATATTGCCTCATGAGTAATTGCTTATAAAGTGATGATAGAAAGCTTACTGTGTCCCCACAACTTTGTGAGTATTTACCACAACTTGAGATCCTTCAAACATCCGCGCCAGCCCAAAATCAGAAATTTTAGGATTCATCTTTTCATCCAATAGAATGTTGCTCACTTTCAAATCTCGATGTATGACCCTGAGGCCAGAATCGTGGTGGAGGTAGAGCAGCCCTCTCGCGACCCCCTGGATAATGTGGAAGCGTACGCTCCAGCTAAGTTTCACCTTCTCTTTTGAATCTAAATGAGGTAGCAAACAGAACTAAAATCTAGTTTTAGTACCGGATTTTGTTGAAAGCATAAATAAGTTCTTCAAAGAGTGAGACAAACCAAAAAGGAAGGCGTCCAAGCTCTTGTTCGGCAAGTACTCATATACTAGAATCTTTTCTTCTCTTTCAGTGCAGCAACCGAGGAGTCTCACCATATTTCGGTGTTGAAGTTTGGATATTAGAAGGATTTCATTCTTGAACTCCGTTAAGCCTTGGCCTGAGCAGCTCTCTTCGCTGCTATCTCCTTACCATCCTTCAGTTTTCCCTGTTTCAAACGAACAACACTATCAAATCTTCCGTGATCTCTTTATTTCCACTGGAGAAGGCTTTTCTTTTACCTTATAAACCGGGCCAAACCCTCCCTGCCCGAGTTTGTTTTTCGTGTCAAAGTTGTCTGTTGCAAGGCATATGCTATCAAAATCATAGGCCACCAATTTAGATGCATCATCTTCCTTCATTTGCTCTTTCCATGCAGTTTCCTTTAGCAGTTTTTCTGATTTGATGGCCGCAGCCACTGACCTAAAGAGCCCTGGGATTGTCATTTTCCTAAACTTCCCTGCATTTTACAGACAGAACGAAATCAACTCAAGATAAGCATTAGAATATCATAAGCAAAGCAGTGTTTCTATAGTAGTAACTACTTAGCTTCTGAAGCCATGTTTTTACCAATGATTCAAGACTCTTATATTGTGGTTAGTGCAAAATCACCCTTAAGACAGCAACAAATTGTACATCTTATATTACCTCTCCACTTTGAAAGACCACAGACTAAAATACTGGCTCCAAATAAGATGATGCCAGAAATAGTACTTAGGCTGATGATAAGTTTTGTCCGCATGGGTAAACCTGAACCTGGGAAAATATATTATAAGAACCACAGACAGTGCAAAACCAAACGCATATTAATTCAATCTTTTCAACCTGTATCTGCACCCGCACCCACATCTGCACCCGCACCCCCATCTGCAAGCCGAATATATAGATCTTGGCCACCCATGGAGAATTGCTGAATATCTAGGAGGTCTTTACTCCAAGCCATACATCCTATAGCATTCACATAAGAAAAGGCCAAGCACGAGCAGTTTTCTAGGCACCAACTTTGACATTGCTCTGCATCATCTATCAATGGAAAATCAGCAGAATCAGGCAACTTGATCTGACTCATTCGCCGAAACATATCTTTTTTGACAGTCGTCGAAGCTGCTGCATTTGCAGGTTTCTGACAATTTAATTCCATTTCCCTAAGGCACCCTCTGGTCCAATTTCCTCTGTTCCATTCTTCATCTGATCTTGGTTTAAAACCTTTTAAGCATCTGCACATGGGTGAATTAAGCAGGTTGCAAACTCCAAAGGAGCCGCAATATCCATATATATCACAAGGGTTAGTTGATTCCGGTGCCCCCCAGTATGTCGTCCATCCATTGGCCCAACGAACTGCCATTAAATATCCTTCAGATGAGATGAAATTATATCCAAAGAGATTGTCGTAACTTTTGAGGGAATAATATGTTGTTCCCTGTATATTATCTTGCTGGAGAACGGACCCAGGCCCACTCATGGTCGGTATTCCGATGAACTTGGTTTTATCCCACTGTCCGCTTCTCCAGTAAGGACTTGATCCATTCCAAGTGAAAACCTGAGGCGCTGTTTCTGGTGTCAATCCTACGGCAAAGCTTCCGAATGAGGGATCATCTTCGCCTTTCCAGGAAATCAAGTTCCGTTTCTTTCCTGTTTTCACGTTCACTCCGATCTTCATGTTTGGCAGGAGAGTGTCAGTTGGCTCATCAAAGCTTTCCCACATTATATCTGCGTTCCTGTCTTGAAGAACAAAGTTTCCAAAGTCTGAAAGCAGTGCTACAGAATAGTTAGACTTTGCCATGAAATTAGTAGACCACAAAGTGTTTTGTTGCCCATCAAGAAGCTTCAGATTTCCATCTTCGCCAATTATTAAACTCGCAGATTGATCTGTGTGTCCAAGTGGCTTGTCCCTGTTGGCTACCCAGACAACTTTGGAGGGAGCCAAGTTCTTGTACCATATTCCTACGTACTGCTTTGCTGATCCTTTAGGCGTGAAGAACCCAAGCTCAAAGATTTGACGACTAGAGACAATGGTTTGGTTCTGAACGAGAGGAGTTGATGCAGTTATACGGTCAATTGTGCTGCTTTGAAGTTCTTGATGGAGGGAAAAGACGAAGCAAAGAACACAAGTGCTGAGTCATTGGAATAATGTGGAACAGTTCAAGAAATATTTGTAAAAAATGCCTTGCTAAACTTCACCTCTTATAAGCAGATCAAAATGGATAAACACCATATCGTGAAAATGACACAACTAGCGTCACAAATTTTGTACCACATTCACTATGGTGTTGTAAATTTTAAGTTGATCACTTAAGTGCCCTACTTTAAAAGATGCCAAATTTATTTGGGTATTGCCAAAACATCTGATTGGCTTTAATTTAATGGGTTAATACCCTAAAAAACCACAAACTAGTACATTTGTAACAAATTTACCCAAAACTATTTTTTTGACCATGAAAAACCCCAAACCGGTAAACTTGTGACAAATTTACTCCGACTGACTATAAAAAACCCTAAACCGATACATTTATGACAAATTTACCCCAAACTAATTTATTTGATTGCAAAAAATCATAAACTGGTAAATTTGTGACAAATATACCCTCTGCTAAATTGGATTAATACCACAAAAAAATCATAAAAATTGTAAACTGTGACAAACAGAGCGTAAAATCCTAAATTGGTATACCAATTAACCGTCACATGTCATTTAACATAATAATTTGAGAATAAAATTTAATGAAAACTGACATAGAGTAAATTTGTCACAAGTGTACCGCAGTTTGGGGTAAATTTGTCAAAGGTACACCAGTTTGGAGTTTTTGATGGTCAAAAAAATAGTTTTGGGTAAATTTGTCATAAGTGTACCAGTTTGGGGTTTTTTAAGGTATTAACCCTAATTTAATAAGAAACCATCTGACGTGGTGCACCGGGAAATGATGTCATCTAAAGTGTTCACAAACGACATCATTTAGCCATTGACTTGACCCAAATTGACCAATTAAGGCTAAATCCAACTCAAACCCTAATCCCGAATTAGGTCCAATGGTGATTAGTCTTTGTCCTGCGGATGCCGCCAAAGGACTGGAATTGGACTGAAATTTGGATGCGACATCGGAGATTTAACCTAAGGCTACTAGCACTCGGGCCCATGGACAATAGGGTGTTAGGGTGTGTAGCAGGCTCACGATGATGTCCTTCCTCTTGTTTTCTAAGCAACCACATTGGCCGTCAATTTGGGGTCTCACCGTAAATGTTGGCACAAAGTTAGCTGGGTCTCACTTTCAACCCGATTCACTACAATCTGTTTATGACTCTTTGGACAATTTTCCCTTCTAGTTGGGATCAGGTTGATAATTCACAAAATTTTGCTTATTGTGTTTAACTCAAAGTAAGGCTATTACTGAATTATATTTTCACTTTAGTTACTTTGACAGCTACCCTTCTTTCTTTTACTTTTTTTTTTTATTTTTTTTTTATCATTTAACTTTAAAATGACTTGTATTGTTGCAGGTTCATCTCAACAAGAGACAATCATCTGAAATAGGGAAAAATAATATTATAAGTGCCATAACTTTTCAATCGATTATTTTAATTTTATAAAAAATGTTTATTTAATTGATTATGGTAATTTCTCTTGTCAAAGAATTTGATGCGGTATTAATTTAATGTAAAATCATCCGAGGGGACTCACTGGGTAAGTAATATCATCAAAAGCTTGTAGGAAGGAGGTTGTTTAACCCTTTCCTTGCACCGAATTGACAAGCAACTGATTGCTCAAGAAATCAAGATGAAAGACATTGCCCTGAACTCACTGCACACCCTATTCCGCATGGCCTTGAGTGCTAGTACTTGAGCTCGCAGCCTCAAAGGGAAAATCGTCAATGTCGATACACATAATACTGGTCCATCCCACGAAGAGAAAGCTATGTTACCACAAATCAAAATGATTTCAATCATGGCGACCCTTGAGGACCAGTAACGGCGCCTTTCGCCCCAATGATGTCCTTTGGCAGCACTTGTAGGATAAAGACTGGCCGCTGTTGGACCTAACTTAAGGATAGGGTTAGGGTTTGAGTTCGACTAAGCCCCAATTCATCAATTTGGGTAAGGGCGTCAAGAACCGAACCAAACCGAACTGAACCAAAAAATTAGGTTTTTTCAGTTCAGTTCTCATTAAAAATCAATATTTTTTTATTGGTTTGGTTTTTATCGGTTAACCAAACCGAACCAAACCATAAAGCGATAAAATCAAATCATTAAAAATTCGATTTTATTCTTTTCCGACTCCCGTCTCCTCTGGCTCTGAGTTCTCCAGTGCCGGGTCGAAGTAGAGCTCAATTGCGTAGCGCTGCGACATCGCGTTCGCCCCCCGATGCTCCCTCGCTCGATCGATCGATCCCTGAGGGGCCCGCTCCGAAATGCAGAGGCTGAAATCGGAGGAGGCTCCTCGGACGGCGGGGGAAATCGGTGGAATCGGAAGGCCTCAGGAAGCGGCGGGCAGGCGGGCGAGGGGGCTAGTCGGAAAACCCTAGGCGCGGGGCATTTCGGGCCAGAGGCTTTTCTCCTGTAGGCGGCGGTGAGATCTCGCGAATGGCGAGCTCGCTCTGAGCATGACGGAGACGGGGACAGGCGCGGCGAAGAGAGAGAGGGACGGCGATGGAGACTGTGGAAATGGCGGAGAGATGCGAGCGAGCGGGGATAGAAGATTGATTCGGACGGAAGAGAGAGAGAGAGAGAGAGAGCAAGATGGGTTGCTCTCGAAGACCAAAAAGCCAACCCAAGTGGATCGCGTCCGGAATCTTTTTAAAAATAATAATAATAATCTTATAGTGATCTTGGTAAAACTAATGTTAATATTACTAAGATTATAGGACAAGTTCCACCAAAAATCTCAAGACTTGCTCATTGTGACATGAGTACGTCCACCTTTTTGAAACTTATAAACTCTTTCAGTAATTTATCAATATAGAAAAAATTCTTTTTTTTTCAATGGAACAATAGAATTACCTTTTAAAGAATCATCAAGAGAGATTATGTTAAGCAATTGTTTAAATTGGATACCATTACTTGGCTAATGCTTAAAAAAGGAAATGAAGTATATGATTTAAATTGCAAAATCCTCTAAGCTTGAAGTGCAATAACATATTGAATTTAGATTATTTTGAGTTGAACAGAAAAGAAAAAAAAAAAAACTGAACCGAACTGAACTGAAATTTCAGTTCGGTTCATATTCGGTTTGGGTCTTATTCAATTCGGTTCGGAAGTTTTTTCTAACGGTTCGGTTCAGTTCGATTTTTCAAAAAAATCGAACCAAACCGAACTGTTGACACCCTAAATTTGGGAGCAAGAAAGGGCTAATGACTCGTTTCTTTACACTTTTGATAACATCATTTCCTTGGCAAGCCATATCGGATAGCTTTATATTAAATTATTGACAATTTAGATTTTTCGGCTAGTGAAGTTATTGACGTCACTCAATTGGATAATTGATCAATTAAACATTTATGGCACGGTGTACAAGGATTATGGCACTTATCATGTTTTCTTCCCTTTTTTAAAGAGGTTCACTCCCCTTATTCGAACTACAAAGTAGGACTGTAGTTCACCGAAAAAAATAAATAGGACAGATCTTTCTGTTATCGGAAGACAAATAACAAAAACAAATGCGTACCGTTACGTCTGGTCAGAAGAGCTGGAGGAGATGGAAGGAAGGACGGCGGAGGCACCAGGGCCGCTATGGCCGAGGCATTATAAAATGGGTACAGCTCGAACCTCATGCTGCAGCTCGGAGTGAACATCCTCCCACCTTTCTTTCCCCGTGGGAGGCCCAAGATTGCTGCGCGGAGGCACGTGTTGCACTGTGACAATGTCAAGTCCGGCGTGCACTGTGCGAGCGTGTGCAGCTTCTTTAAGCTGGTAAAGTTTGCCTCCGCAATGGCGACTTTCTTCCCCGACTTGCGGACTGAAGCCCTTGCGGTGATGTCGTTCATGGTCTCTTCCAGGACTTGCATGAATCGGGCTGGATCAGTGATGTTCCCAGTGTGGTGCATCGTGAAAGAAGGCACTTGTTCCATGACCGAGGAGATGAACACATCGGAGTATCTCAACATACACTCATCGTACCAGATCACGGAGACTTGCCGGTTCGGGCATCTTCGGAGGATATCCTGTTTTCCAGTGGCCACGCAGTTGCTGCATGTGGCGATGTCAATGTCGCCGCGGCAGAGGAAGAGCCCGTAGACCTGGTCCGGAGGGTTTTGGCCGACAATAGCATTGGCGAAGCCATCAGCGCTGTCGGTGGCGGCAGAGGAGA
Source organism: Eucalyptus sideroxylon (assembly GCA_014182405.2). Classification (NCBI taxonomy): domain Eukaryota; kingdom Viridiplantae; phylum Streptophyta; class Magnoliopsida; order Myrtales; family Myrtaceae; genus Eucalyptus; species Eucalyptus sideroxylon. The sequence goes on from CM024552.2 coordinate 1,599,374, forward strand.
GGGAAGAGAGGAGGGCGTTGAGGTTGGATTGATAGGTGGAGTTGGGAGTGAAGAGGGTGGCGTTTGGGCAGTAGTGCCGTAGAAACGTAGGTGCTGTTTCGGTAGCTGCAAAATTTATGAAGAAGAAGAGGAGAGAGAGGGAGATGGTGAAGCAGGAACTCATTTCTACGTTGATGAATCCCTTGGTCTTGCTTTACAGGCATGGAATTAGGGGAAGAAGAAGGAAGAGCCGTGGTCTGCTCTCCAATATATTTTTCGGGGAACTATTCGGAAAATAAATCTGGTGAATAATTGAAAAGAAAAGAAAAAACAAAACAAAACAAAAGATTGTAATCCAATGGCTACAAATGCAGATGTTGTAATCCAAGGCTATCATACCCTTGCTATTTAAACCCGTTGCATTGCCAAAATATCTTTGTTGCCGATGTTCAAGTGGTTGTAATCCAACGGCTACAAATGGCAAGCAAGATCCTGCTTAGCGGAATCTTCTATTTATCATAGTGCATTCTTAATAATATCGTAGAGAAGTGTCGGAATATAGACTCGTTCTACTAATGGCATGTGGTTAGAATTTCTGTTTGTCACACGGGACTCATTGTTCTTACTATTTTTTTAAATATATGATTAATATTATGAATTAGATTAAGGCTACGCCATAACTTGTTGTGTATCATGTAGTCTATAGAACCATATGTAAATGATGGATTGGATTTCTTATAGATGATTAATAGACTAGGGGTACCAAAGTGAAATCTGACCAATTTTATGGTCAAATATTTTTTTACAGAAAACACCTTTAAAAAACATACTCAAACCAAAAAGGGAAACCTACTCGACTCTGGTTTCCTTTACAAACTCAAGACATATTCTGGCCCCATTCAGCTCAGCACTGCAAATGGGTTTTAAGGCTCTAAAGTCTTTTAGGCAAATGCAAATGATGTTTGATTTGTTTTTTGCTCAACTTTGAGGAAATTCAATTGCATTACCAAATGCCTCTAAAGGCCTTTTGGGCTAAGACAGGTCCAAAGTACTCTTAAAAATGGCATTCTCAGAATGCAGATAGACTTTTTTTTTTTCATCTAAACTTTGCCCTCGCTCAATTTCATAATTTCGGAAATGTCATTAAAAATCCTAACTTGCTGGCAAAGGCCTCAAACTATCGATAAGCCACTGCAAGAGGCTGGTCTGCGGCGGTTGAGTTCCCTTGGCAAATAGTTCGAATTTTAAAAAAGAAATTAGCAAAAGTACTTTACAAGGTATAGTTTTTACCAAGCCGCATTTGACTCAAAGTTTATTCCCGATGTGTTTTCAAAATATATTTTACCATACACTATTTGCATTTCGGAAGACTTGTTTAGCCCAAATGCACTTGCATTTCCTCAAAGACATTTCCCTAAACCTCAACCAAATGAGATCTCTAACATGAGCATTTAAAATTTGAAATTTGACATATAAAAGTTATAAAATATAAGAAAACGCAAAATATCATATTTACTTTCTCTCCCCCTACTTCTAAAGATAGATAGAAAAGGGTTGAGAGACTTACTTTCTTAAATTCTCTCTGCGGGAAGGTTGGAACAGATTATTACGAGTCAAGACAAACGAGTCGAAGATCATCCCTAAAGTCAAAAACATTAAAGTCCGTTCATAAAATACTAAAGCGACAGGAGTTGGCATTTTTCTTTGGTTTCAACGCGGTGGCTGGAAGAAGAAAGGTCAAGATGCGTAATTTTCCACTGGGGATAGAGAGATGAGGATGAAAGTGATTTCGGTGACACTTGAATTTTCCATTGCAGCAACGTATAGTTTTGAATTTTCCGTTGGGGGAACAGAGTAATATGGTAGATTAAATTTGATTGCAACAACACAGCCCAAGGTTCAGACCCCTCCGAAACGAAAACGTGTTTTGCTTGAGCTACTGTTTTTTTTTTTTTTTTTTTGGAAAGAAAAATGAAATTGATTTTTTTTTTTCACTCGAAGGTATGACGCACTTTAATTCATCATATATCGACTCCATGATTTTGTCTCTAGGAGGCTACCCATCTTTATAGGGTTCTCAACTAGACACGTTCAACATTGAATTTCCGACACTAAATCATATTGTTCTACCAATTGCACCACTTATGTGTTAGTCCAAATTTAGGGGTAGTCTCATAATTCCGAAAATGTCATGAAAAACCTAATTTGCCGATGAAGGCCTTAACTATGGGTGAGCCAACCCCTACCCTTGCTTGCGGTGGTTGAGTTCCGTTGGCAAATAGTTTGAATTTTTTTTTTTAAATTAGAAAAATCCTTACGAAGTGTAGCTTTTATTAAGTGACATTTAGGTCAAAGTTTCTTTCCATATGTTTTCAAAATATAATTTATCAAACACTATTTGTATTTCAAAAAACCCCTTTAGCCCTAAATGCATCTATATTTCCCCAAAGCCGAACCAAACGAGGCCTCTTACATGAGCATTTAAAATTTGAAATTTGACATATTTAAGGAGTGAAGGATACTAGAAATGCCATAAGTTACGTATGGTGCTCACTTTAGCCTCAAATTTTTTTTCAGATCACTTAAGTGTTATTGTTTTGAAAAAACAATCACTTAAGTGTCAACTCTGATTTGAGTCACTGAAAAATGTGACGTTGCTACATTTTATTAATTTCTCGATCTTACGTGGCTTGTTGGCGTGCCTAGTCAGCATATAACCCTAAACGACATTGTGTAGCAAATTGAAAAGTGATCACTTCAATGCTAGTCATTATATAAAAAAAAAAAAAAAATCACTTTAGTTCCAATCGTTGTTAAAAAGTGATCACTCTAATATTAATTTTAATGAAAAATTGATCATTTTAGTGCAAAAAATGCCTCCTCGGATAACATTTTTATTTATAAATGTCACGTAATTTATTGTTGGAGATACTTAAATAATCGTTTTTCTCCTATTTTGGCACTTAAGTGAGCCAACAAAAACTTTTGACATTAAAATAAGTAACGTATAAAAATTATGACATTTCTAGTGTCATTCTCCCCATATTTAAGAGTTATATAACATATGAAAATTGATGGTTTAAATAATGAAAAGCTATCTTTTCTACGGGAAGGTCATAACAAATTATCACGAGTCAAGTCAAACCGGTCAAAGGTGAGATCATCCCTAAAGTAAAAAACATTAAAGGCAATTCCAAAAAAAATTTGTGTTAGTTAGGCCATCAATGATCAATGGACAGATGATCTCAACGTAGAGGTTGGAAGAAGAAAAGTCAAGATATGAATGCCAGTGATGGTGTAGAGAGAGAGAAGAGATGGGGATGAAAGTGATTCTAAATTCAAAAACATTAAAGGCAATTCCGAAAAAAATTGGTGTTAGTTAGGCCATCAATGATCGATGGACAGACGATCTCAACATGGAGGATGGAAGAAGAAAAGTCAAGAATGGATGCTAGTGATGTTGGCGTAGAGAGAGAGAGAGAGAGGGAGAGAGAGAAGAGATGGGGATGAAAGTGATTCTAAAGTCAAAAACATTAAAGGCAATTCCAAAAAAATTGGCGTTAGTTAGGCCATCAATGATCAATGGATAAACGATCTCAATGTGGAGGTTGGAAGAAGAAAAGTCAAGATATGGATGCCAGTGATGTTGGTGTAGAGAGAGAGAGAAGACATGGGGATGAAAGTGATTTTGGTGACGCTTATAGCTCCGAATTTCCATTAGGCAGGTGAGTAATCTGATAGATAAAATTTGATTCATATGATTTGATGCAACACGACCTAAGGATCAGAACCCTCCGAGAACGTTTCGTTCGAGTCACTCTTTTTTTATTCGGAGAAAAAAATGAAATTGATTTTTCTTTTTCTAGGTCTTCGTGCCACTCTCTAAACTAATTTGCTCAAGGTATTACTCACTTTAATCCATCATATACCGATTTCACAGTTTAGTCTCAGGAGGCTACCCATCTTGATAAGTTTCTCAACTAGACACATTTATCATTGGATTTTCATTGCTAAATCGTATTGCTCTTTCAAAATACACTTGTTGTGAGTTAGTCCAAATTTAGGCGTCTTTTATTATTATTATTATTGGTCTAACTCTACTCATATTCTAACACTCATTCTTAGCCTTTTGCTCTATCTTCTTATAGGGTGTGAGAGTCGAAACTCATACTTAAAAATAAATTGTCCTCACATCAACCTCCCTAAGAAGGTGAGGATCTAAAAGCCCCACTTCCCCCTTCTTATGTGAGAAAGGTGGCCACTAAGGCAAACCTTAGTGGTTTATTTAGGCGCAGTTCATAAGCCACTTTTATAATGATATTTCATGTGGCCCATAAATATCATTTGGCCCATAATCTAAAAGTTCCTTCTATGACCCTCTGTAAGACTAAATCTAAATAAAACCTAATGATCCTGATCTATCATTCACGGATAAATTCATACAAATTTGGGATTAATTTGTGTAAACATAAAGATCGACATACCTCCAACCATTGATAAAAATCTACAAATGCGGAAAACCCTTGGACGGATACATAAAGTGTGATCAATCTGTTGAAGGTCTTGTTCCACTAGCCAATACTCCTCAAAACGTGATGGTGTGATTTTTGTAGTAATATGGTTTGGATTAGACAGCCTGACATTTTATTTCATTTCTTACGTTACCGACGTCTTCCATTCCATCAAGATCATTATAATAACATATTAACGAACAAATATCATTCAATAAATGTGGGTAATAAATTTGATAATAAATCAAAATTAATTGGGAAAAACAATATTGGGATCACATTTAAAATAATAAAATATTATAACATCCTCCCACTTGATCCTAACTTTCCATCAAATGATATATTAACTCAAATCCACGTAAACTTCATGCTGAAATAAAACACATGAATCATGGTGACAAGTTCACTTAGAGCAAGTATTATCTTCCATGTTTTAAAATGCATTTTATCAGCCCATATGTGATCAAAAAACTTAATGAACAAACCTTGTGTTTACTCTAGGTCAAACGTAATTGTTTTTCTCAAAATAACTGAATGTATACAACTGTATTGAGAAAAACATTACAAATGAATAAAAATCTCACAAATTCTTTTATATAAAGAAAAGTTTACATGATTGGACCAATGCTCATTCTAAATATTGATTCTTATAACTCATTGCTACATGCCTTTAGTTAAAGAATTAGCTTAATCAATCCAGTGCTTTCGTGTTTTATGACAACTTTCTTCTCTTTAACATGTTCTCTAGTGGCTAAATACTTGATGTTGATGTGCTTGCTTTGACTACCACTTTTGTGGTTCTTAGCCATGAAAACTGTAGTTGAATTGTCGCAAAACATTCTTAATGGCCTAGCAATTAAATCCACAACTCTAAACTCTACTATGAAACTTTTTAACCACACACTATGTGAGGTTGCCTCAAAATAGGAAACGAACTCTACCTTCATAATAGAAGTGGCAACCAAGATATGTTTCGCACTCTTCCAAGATACAGTTTCACCAGTAAACATAAAAATATATCCCGATGTTGATTTATGGGATTAACGCAACCAGCAAAGTTTGAATCCAATTAACCAGCTACCTCCAAACTATCAATCTGTCTATACATAAGCATGTGTCCCTTTGTACATTAAAAATACCTCATCACCTTATTTGCAGCTCTCCAGTAATCTATACGTAGATTACTTTAGTATCTTCCCAATAGTCCCAAAGTAAAAGCAATGTCAGGTGGAGTGCAAACCCGAGTATACATCAAGCTTCCAATAGCAAAAGCATATAGAATGTTTTTCATTTGTTTCATTTTAAAATCATTCTTTAGACGCTAGTTTAAATTAAACTTATTGCCCTTCACAATGGGTGTCATACTTGGTGAATAATTTTTCATTTGAAATCTCTTTAAGACCTTAGTGATATAGATTTCTTGAGATAGTCCTAATATACCTCAAGGTCTATCCTTATGGATCTTAATGCCAATGGCATAAGATACCTTGTTCATATTTGTGACATCATGATTTTTCGACTTTGTTTCAATTAAATGAAATGAGTTTTTCATCGACGTGCCTATGGCATTTTTCTCTGTGCTAATCACTTACGAGATAATTAATCTATCTATTAGTGAAGCCATTAAGGAATATAAACGCGATAGACTTGAGAATTCGATCAGAAATCGACTGCTCGACCGTGCTAATTGCAAGGGTCAATACGGCCTTGTTAAAATCAATTAGAGACCGGAGATAGGTCGATTCAATAAAGGCATGTAATTAAATTGTGAGTGATTCCACCTGATTGCAAAATTCGCGTTGAACAGTACTAAACCAATTTTTCTCTTGATTCTGTAACCGATGCCTGTAATTGAAACCTTGAAATTTTCATGACAACCGAGAGTCGCCTATGAATCGGAGATGCGCAATGTTGATAAAAAATTATCAACCACAGGTCAAATGCGCTAAAAATTTATAAAAGCTACTCAATAGGTTAGGTTACCCTAAAATCACGTCTGATTAAAATTAGCCATGAAATTGAACCCGATTTCAGGAATTGAAATTTCTAGCATGTCACGATTTATTTTACGAATGTCGACTCATCCTTTAAAGAACTTTCAGCAAGTCCGAGATTTTTGGTGAAAATTCAAAATTTGGCAAAATTGGATCAAGAAATTCGGATGGCCATTTTTTAGTGGATTTTTGGCCTTCAAAAGGGACTAGTTTGTGAAGGCAAGTGTGGAATGGGCATGGGCTACCTTATCAACAAATATGGCCATCAATTTGGAGAGAATTGTGAAGAAATTGAAGTTGGAAATCTGTAAATTCGTAGGCTAGTGGGGCTGCTAAATTTTGGTCTTCATTTTGGCTTCAATTGGTGAAGGTTGGTGATGAAATTGGCCTTGGGTGACCAATTGATCAATGTTGGCTGAAGATAAGAGTGAAAATCACTCAAGTACCTTGTATATTTTGGGTTGACTTCCTCTCCCCCTTGTCCCCTTGTCCCCTTGCTTCCCTTCCTCTCTCCCCCTTGATTCTCGACCAAGCTCCCTCCTCATTGCTGTCCAACTTCTACTTCTTCTTTCTTCTTTCTCTTCCATCATTGTAGCTTGGCGGTTATTTGATGTGTTTTTATCTAAAATAGAGTTTTAGGCCATTCTATATCTTAGCGGATGACGAAAGTGGACTTTCGACTAAGCACGAAGCTTGGGAATATCCCTAGAAGCATTAAGGTCTTTAAGAACTACTTGGTAGACATGCGATAAAGTTGACTCTATATCAACCACGTTAATTCACCAGAGTGAATTGAGCATGGCAACCTTCTTGTCTTCAAGAGTTTTTAAATGAATCTCAATTTTATTTTCTCCTTTATTCAATTGTTTTAGCTTATCTAGTTTATGAATCAAAGTCACGGCACCGGAAGCACATTCACTTGTGATTTTATCTAGTGCCCCTTATCTCAAATCCATTCCGCTACAAAAGGCAACTTCATATATCATCTATCCTTCTCGAGTTCTTTAGCAGCTTTTTCACCTATAGGTATAACTAATAGTATGAAACATGACTTCTCCAAAGGCTGCTTTAGAGAGGCATATGTGAAGCATGGGAAGGCAAGAGTTACTTAAGACACCATGTTGGAACTCTCAGCCATGTTTAAGATGCTTTTTGGTAGTGACCTATTCGAAGAAGCTAATGCAGGTTGCCAACATAACCTTGAAACAAGTCACTCCCAAAAAACATCCCAAAATAGTGTCTTGAGTAACTCTTGCCTTCCCATGCTTGACATATGCCTCTCTAAAGTAGTCTTTGGAGAAGTCATGCTTCATACTATTGGTTATACCTTTAGGCGAAAAACTGCTAGAGAACTTAGGAAGGATTTATAATATATGAAGCTACCTTTTGTAGGAAAATGGGTTCAAGATAAAAGGCACCAGATAAAATCACAAGTGAAGGTACCTTCTGGTGCCGTGACCATGATTCATAAACTGGATGAGCTGAAACAATTGAGTGAAGCAAAAAACAAAAATGAGATTTATCTAAAACTCTTGAATACAAGAAAGATGCCATGCTTAATTTATTCTCACGAATTAATGTGGTTGATGTAGAGTCAACTTTATCACATGTATGCTATATAGTTCTCAAAGACCCTAATGCTTCTAGGGACTTGAAGCTTCATCTGCTTTGATGTTACTGTCATGTTGCAAGCTATTCACTTTTCTATAAGCAGACTTAGAACCTTGAAAGATTGTCCTAAGCTTCTTCTGCTTTGATGTTACCATCATGTTGCAAGCTATTCACTTTTATGTGAGCAAAACCTTGAAAGATTGTCCCAAGTTTCTTTTTGCTTTGATGTTACCGTCAAGATTGTCCTAAGCTTCCTCTGCTTTGATGTTACCATCGTATTGCAAGCTATTCACTTTTCTATGAGCAAAACCTTGAAAGATTGTCCCAAGTTTCTTTCTGCTTTGATGTTACCGTCAAGTTGCAAGCTATTCACTTTTCTATAAGTAGACTTAGAACCTTGAAAGATTGTCCCACTTTCTGTTTTGATGTTACCATCAAGATTGTCCTAAGCTTCTTCTGCTTTGATGTTACCATCGTATTGCAAGCTATTCACTTTTCTGTGAGCAAAACCTTGAAAGATTGTCCCAAGTTTCTTTCTACTTTGATGTTACCATCAAGTTGCAAGCTATTCACTTTTCTATAAGCAGACTTAGAACCTTGAAACATTGTCCCAAGCTTCTTCAAAGCTTTAGCACAAAACTTGAGAACATTCCTAGAAGTAAGTACTGCTTAATGGACATGCGATACATGTGACTTTATATCAACCACGTTAATTCGCCATAGTGAATTGAGCAAGGCATCCTTATTGTCTTCAAGAGTTTTAAGATAAATCTCAATTTTGTTTTCTCCTTCATTCAATTGATTGAGCTCATCTTGTTTATGAATCAAAGTCAGGGCACCGGAAGCTGCCTTCACTTGCAATTTTATCTGGTTCCCTCATCTTAATTCCATTTTGCTACAAAAGGTAACTTCATATGTCGTCTATCCTTCTCACGTTTTCTAGCAGCTTTTCGCATGTAGGTATAACTAATAGTATCATGCATGGCTTCTCCAAAAGTTGCTTTAGAGAGGCGTGTTTCTTCTGAATTTGCCCACTTCACAAACTCTACTGTTTTACATTCGACAAAAGGTAGAAGACGATCCTTCAAAATATTTATAAGTTTTTCCTCCCTTTCATTTTGTAGTGCCTTCTTTTTTCCCTAAACTTTTTAACAATGGACTACATGATCTTGAGAATCTTCTTCAGCTTCGATCCTTGCGGGGGAAGCCAATGCAAGTTGCCCAACATAATCTTCAAATAGGTCACTACCAAAAAGCATCTTAAACACGGCTGAGGGGGCTAACATGGTGTCTTGAGTAACTCCTACCTTTCCATGCTTGACATATGCCTCTCTAGAGTAGTTTTTGGAGAAGTCATGCTCCATACTATTATTTATACCTCTAGGTGAAAAGCTGCTAGAGAACTTGAGAAGGATAGACAAAATATGAAGTTACCTTTTGAGTAGAATGGGGTTCCAGATAAGGGACACAAGATAAAATCACAAGTGAAGGTAACTTTTGGTGGTGTGACTTTGATTCATAAACTAGATGAGCTCAAATAGTTGAATGAAGGAGAAAACAAAAATGAGATATATCAACCACATTAATTCACTAGAGTGAATTGAGCATGTCATCCTTCTTGTCTTCAAGAGTTTTTAAATGAATCTCATTTTTGTTTTCTCCTTCATTCAACTGTTTGAACTCATCTAGTTTATGAACCAAAGTCACACCACCAAAAGTTGCCTTCACTTGTGATATTTAGCGAGCCAAACCTCGTACTCATTCTACTACAAAAGGTAACTTCATATGTCGTCTATCCTTCCCAAGTTCTCTAGCAACTTTTCGCCTAGAAGTATAACTGATAGTAAGAAGCATGGCTTCTCCAAAAGCTGCTTTAGAGAGGCATATGGCAAGCATGGAAAGGCATGAGTTACTCAAGGCACCATGTTAGACCCCTCAACCATGCTTGGGATTGTTTTAAGGAGTGACTTATTCGAAGATTATGTTAGGCAACTCGCATTGGCTTCTTCCACAAGGATTGAAGCAGAAGAAGATTTTCAAGATCATGTAGTCCATTGGCAAAAAGTTCAGGAAAATAAAGAAGGCGCTACAAAATGAAAGGGAAGAATAGTATACAAATACTTTGAAGGATTGCCTTTGGCCTTTCGTCAAAGGTCAAACAGAATAGTTTGTGAAGTGGGCAAATTTAGAAGAAACACGCATCTCTAAAGCAGCTTTTGGAGAAGCCATTATACCTACGTGCGAGAAGCTTCTAGTAAACATGAGATATGAAGTTACCTTTTGTAGTGGAACAAGTTTTTGAGATAAGAGACACTAGATAAAATCATAGTGAAATCAACTTTCGGTGCCGTGACTTTGATTCATAAACTTATGAGCTCAAAAAATTGAATGAAAGAGAAAACAAAAACGAAATTTATCTAAAAACTCTTGAACACAAAAACGAGCTTGAGCCTTGCTTCGCCTGTTGCCGGTCATTGCCTTGCTAGCCACTAGCTAAGGAAAGAGGAAAAAGAAAGAAAAATAGAAATATGAAAAATAATTATAATTTCGAGTTTTTATATTTAAAAAAAAAACATATTTTTATAAAGTTAAAGAGGGAAAGATTGTGTAGGGCTTGGGTTGGAAATTTAGAAATGGGTTTTAAGGTTCCAACCCACTTGATTTTTAAATGGGTCGAAAGTTGGTCACAAGTTTTGACCCATTTTTGACTAATGTTTAGTTGGGTTTTTAAAAGCCCCTAACCCATATACAACTCATATAAATAAAATATGAGTCCAAATGACCCATTTTTGCACCTCTAAAGTTGATGAGGTGACAATAGGACCAGATTTGTATACTTGAGTTAAGCCTAGAAAACCATGTGCTTCAATCACAATTGAACAAAAGAACTATTTCTTCAATAAAAAATTTGGGCGGCGTAGGGCAACTAAAGTTATCTTGTACTATTACTCATTTAATGTTAACAAGTACACTCTTGCACATGTTATCCAAATCTGAAGCAAAATCAAAAGGCATGAGATTGTGTTAATAAGTTTTAAAACTTGGTAGAAATTGCAATTTTGGGCAAAATATGGATTCTTTGGTTTAAAATTAGGCTTAATTGGTAAAATCAAAAGATTTATGACTGAATTGACAAAAGTACAATAAACTTAGGACTTTTGAACAATTTTCCCTTAAAAAATTTGACTGTCAAATTGGCTTTTAACTCCTCCACAAGCCTTATGGATTCTTTTTTCTTTAGATTCTAGTAATGAATAATGCTTTTATAGTACAAACAAAAAAGAAGAGTGAGACTAGTTTTTCAATGAATTCAAAATTAAAATTTGTTTATTTATTACATCTTTAATTATTGATAACCTTGTCAGATAAATCATATTTCTTTTTCATATATCTTTCTCAAATTTTATACGGGGATTTTGCCTTTAGGGATAAGTTTTTTGTTTTTTGAAAAACAAAAAATATTTTGGCTCTGCGAAGATGTTATTTAGCTTTGCGATGATTTTCAACCTACGCCTGAAAAACTTGATGTCTTTGAGGAAATTTGCACTACCTTATCTGAAGAGGATGGCTTAGAGATTACAATATATATATATATATTTATAGAAAAAATACTACTCTACATAGAGGACCGGTGTGGACGAAAGTGAAGAAAAGAAGAAAGAAGAAAATGCTTAAGCCATAAGCATATAAAAAAGATGAGGAAGGAGGCAAAAGTGAAACCAAACACCTAAAGGAGTAGAGATGGTAAGTGCTTTTGATTAGGCATTTTAATTTAGCCATTTTTCAAATCTAAGCCTAAATTAGCACAATAATTCTATTCCATATGGATACTTCGATCCCGATTCCTTTTATACTTCTTGGTTTAATATAGTCATGAGAGGTTTGCTGCACTTTGCACTATGGATGCAAAATGAATGACAGTTTTTGGCATCTCTCGTACATGCAGAGTAAGTGATTAGGAAGAATGTGACATGTGACTGAAAACTTGCGACAAAGAGTGGGGCTGCACTTAAGATATATGATATGGATGTATAATTTGGGCTCTCATATTGGATATCAAAGTCCTTGCCTTCAATTTCAAGTTTTATCTTCATTTCTGGCGAAGGAGCTAACTTTGTCCCCTATATATTAACCGGAAGAAAGAACCACCCTCCATTGTGGCAATTGGATGTCCTTAAATTGCTAGACATAAGATACATATAGGGATGAGCATATTGGACTGTCGAGACTTAATCAAACTGGCCGGTTTGGTCCTATCCTAGACACATCAATCTAGTTCCCAATTCCATAAAAATGAAATCGGTGATTTTCTATCTGATTCCTTATTCTAGTGGAATTGGACTAGACTGAATCGACGGATTGGACCGAGTTTTTTTAAAAAAATATATTTTTAATTTCTTAAAATAACAAAAAAATTATAACTATAATATTTTTATAACTTTTTTAATATTTGTTTGCTAAGTGATCGGTTCCATCAGTTCCCTTTTTTGGGATTGAGGACCGGATAAGATGAACTAAACTGGATGGTCCAGTCCGATCGGTCCTTAATTTAGAGGTGTCACATTAGTGATCCAAAACTTCATAGTGTGGTTATTTGATTCTGGGTTGTCCTTGAGGTTTGGTCGTGGAAGATAGGAGTCACTTGATGTAGCAGACACGCAATTTGATTTCTCATCTATGTTTTACTAAATAGTAAGTATCTTAAGCATAAAAATTCGTACTTCATAATTCCACCAACACCTATCTTGATCACGACATATATCACCAGATGGCACGCATTCGTTAATCCCGAAAGGAACATGCGAGTGTCTGGCGAGAACTTCTGCGTGAAAGGCGAAATGAGGTCGAAGAATTTGAGGAGTTTCCCGAATGGAACGAGTAACCGCCCCAAGGCAAGGGCAATAAGAACTTGATTTGGGCCTCCTTTGGTACGGAAACTATGATGGCACAACCAGGCCCGAATGTTCGACGACGCCTTCTACCCGTTCGATTTCGGATCACATTTTTCTCCTCGGAAAGAAATGTGGGGTAGCAGAATACATTGTCTCCACGTGAAGTTGAAATTTTGGGCTCTTCACAATATTAACAAATCCTGACCTATCCCCAGAGAATTCATATTTGACGAGGTTGAACTAATTAGCCGGGTTTAACCCATCTGTCAGCCCTTAGATCATGGCGAAAAATGCATCCCTCTTGTCCTTTTATTTATTGAGAGTCAAAACATATGCCATGTGTCATGAATGAGGCCTATAATCAAATTTAGCGAACGTTGCCTAATGCATCCATCGGGTATCCAAAGGATGTCTTTGATTGAATTTGAAAAGGTGAAGTATCCAATCCCAGGGATACAAGGAATTTCATGCGGAGCTCACATGCGGTGATCACATCTCTTACTATTATTTGGTCCAGACTTCACCATTTTACTTGCCGCCAATACATGCTTACATGGTTCAAGCAACTAAAGGCGCGTTTAATAACTATTCTGTTTCCAAAAATAATTTATGATCAAAAATAATTTTTTTTATTTTGTTTCCGAGAACAATTCTTAAGTATTTTAAATCATTTAGTAACTGTTCAAAATTTTTATTCCTGGAATAGAACTGTGTTTGGTACATTTCTGAAAAATTCTAATCCAAATAATTTTCTTTTCATTTTAAATTATTTTATTATTTTATTATTTTTTTCATTTTTTTCCCTTCTTCTTCTTCAAAGTTTGCCAGTCGCCAACCTTAGGATGATCGGTGACCGGCCAGACAAGGGTTTGCAACCTCTCCGGAGCGTTGTCGGTTATTGGCGAGGCTCCCAATGGCCGAGGGTGGCCCGCCTGGCCACTGGAGAGCTCGCCGAACCCCAACCAATCGTCGGCAACCAGTGGCGGTGGACAGCAGTGGTGGCGGCGGCAACGGTTGAAGAAGAAGAGAGATGGAAGAAGAACAAGAAGAAAGAATAGAAAAGAGAAAAAAAATAAGTTGGCTTGATTATGAAATTGTTCCCAGGAACAAATAATCAACATTTTTTTACTTTTCGATTTTGTTCTAAATCTACTTCCGCGAACAAAAAAGTAGAAATTTGTTCTCGAAAACAAAAATTTTACAAAATAGATTTCCGTTCTAAATCTACTTCCAGAAACAAAAGAATAAAAATTTTCACTGTTTGGCTGGTTGCCAAACGAGCCCTAAGTAGACCAATATGTGATATCTACAAAAGCAATTCCTTAATTTTTGCAGGCACAGCTCTTGATGATTGTTCACCACTTCCACTTTTCTCTTGTCAAATATTGTGATAACTTTGATAATATGGCGCTAATCTACAACTATATGGCTAATGGTAATTGACGAAAACAACTATCAGCGACAGGTAAGTCCTTTCACGGCTTTGCTCTCAAGTTTTTGCAGTGATATAACTAGAGTTTTGGTCTTTTGCATTGATAAGGCTGTAATAACAAGAGGAGGCTAAAGCTCACCATAAAAGTATAAAATGTACAATATTCTCAGAGTCAAGATATCAGGATTTGCCAAACATACTCATTTGATAGGCTGGTAAACCATCAATTTCTACTCAAATTCGTCTCCGTGTCTAAGAAAAACCTAACCATGTGTTCCTATGGTGATCCTAACTAATGTAAACAAATTTTAAGATCAGAAGTTCGCTAAGAGGGAAGAGGAACTCTAACTAATCACGGTATGAACGGCGAGATAAATGCTCACACTTGCTAATCACTGCTGTCTCCACAAAGATAGTTCAGAGTTTTTGGAGACGATATAATTGTGCATAATAAGAAAGCAAGTACTTATGCCTCGTCTCTTCTCATTTGAGTTCAACTCCATATAGGATATTCTCAAGGAAAAAAAAAGAAAAAAAGAAGAAGAAGCAGGGTGCGCATTCCAGGGGACAATCCAAACGGTCATGACGTCAATCTCGATATATTATATTTAATCTACCAATGGTCGATATGTCGTCAATCGAAAGCAGTCTAGTAACGTTTCTTTTGGTTCTTAGACTTTGATACATATTCACGAAGACCTAGCAGCAAGTCTTGGTCTTCTTATAACAGCATAAAGTGCAAAAAAGGAAAATCAGGATACGAAATACGAGATACCGATGGAAATATATTGACCCATAGCCACTAGGATGATGTCAGCCCGTCGTATCAAGAGCTCTTGACATTGATATAATGCGGTACATGCATATATCTTCCTCACATTTGCTCTCTTCGACAAATCTCCATTACTCCATGACGATGCAAAGATCAATTACAGCTTTCTCGTTCGCATTGCTTGCTTCTTTAGCTTCAGGAATTTTCGTCGTGGTTCAAGCCAAAGAAAATTCAGGTCTCTCTCTCTCTCTCTCTCTCTCTCTCTCTCTCTCTCTCTTCGCTCCGCATTGAGAAAAGTTTCTGAGTTTGCATCGGATGCTGATTTTATCTCGGAGTAGAGTTTCGTGCTTCTCATTACTTTGGAATATTGTGGAATGCTTTTTTATATGTGATAAGAACATCACAAGATCAAATGGTAGCAAAATGTATCGATTCATTCGATATACCAGATATCAAACTTGGGATTTGCAGTTCCAAAAAAAAAGGCTAATAATTTCAGGCAAGCAGGCATGATATTATCTTTTTTTTAAAATTCTGGATTTTATTTTTCATTGTGCTCGAGCCCCAGCTATGGCCAGCACACTAACCATTGGGCGAAGGGAGGGCTTTGTGCCCTTGTCCACAATGGAAAAAAAAAATTTTAAATTTAAAAGATAATTATGAAAACTTAAAAAATTTCAAAAATTGTCTATGTTAGCTGCATCATATAGAATGGCAAGTGTCTACATCGGCAATTTTTTTTATTTATCAAAATTGGCTAAAATGACTAAAATTGGTAAATTGACTATTGTTTAAAAGTTTATGACTCAATTGGCCAGATTAAAATGTTTTTGAATTGGCATTCGTACAATTGGTTCAGGATTTTATTTTATTTTTTGTTATTATCTCCTTGTAAATCACAATCATTAATTAAACAAAATGGTTTCTTCTTTTCTTTATAGTCATTCTCATTTGATCTCGGCTTCAAATTGTTGACATGCTAGATAAAATAGTGTGGAATTTTGTGACTGAACGAGATTCACTGAACTTGCTCTAATGGTCCAACAAAAACCGTCGTTCCATTTCACTGAGTTTTTCTTTTCTCTACACTTACAAGATTTCCTGAACGTTGATTGTGGAGCATCTAATGAATTCACTGATGAGAAGAGTGCAATGCGCTTTCCTAAAGGAACGAGGAACTGTTGCACTTTAAAACACGATCAAGCCAAGAACAACGCCTATTTGATTAGGGCGTCATTTCGGTATAGCAAACCTGATGAGAATCGGACTTCATTCGACCTATACATTGATGTTAATTATGGGGCCACAGTGAGCTCTTCGACATTTATACATAAAGAAATCATGTACGTATCCCAGGCAGATGATGTGCAAGTATGTCTTGTGAACACTGGCAATGGAGTGCCTTTCATTACGGCGTTGGGACGAAGACGTCTTGATGATGCCATCTACCGGTTTGAGTACGGATTCTTGCGACTCAATTGGCGGTACGACATCGGCGGAAGGTTGAATTCTCCTATCAGGTGATCAATTAATTTTTGAAATACAGATGTATAGTAATTGTAGTAAATAGGAAAAATTCCAAATAATGATATGAACTGCTCTTATTTTTTTCAAATAAGGGCAAGTGAATTTTATTTCAAATAAGGATATGAAGTGGCTATATTAGTCTCAAAAAATGGCTTGAAGTGGTTATGATTATTTTTAATAAGGGCCAAGCCTTGCCGGCTCATCAGCCAACAAAATATTCCAACAATCAAGAGTGTTTTTGTCCAAACACAAGTTAAATTTAAATTAAATTAGATTAATTTAAAAAAAGCTTTAAAAATGGAAAAACATAAGGCCGCCATCCCATCACTAGTGGGGCAGCAACAAAGACTGGTGGGGTAGTCAACGCCTAGGCGAGGGTCGTCAACGCCTAGGCGAGGGTTGGCAACCCTTGCCGGAGCCAAGGCGAGGGTGAGTGACCCTCGCCTAGATTTGAGAAAGGTTTGCCACCCTCTCCCATGTAGCTAGGGTAGCTTGCCCTCACCTTAGCCTGGGTGAAGGTCTCTAGCCCTTGCCTAGGCTACCCCACTAGCCATGGGTAGCTTGTGTTTTCCTTTATTTTTTTAATGTTTTTTTTTTTTGTTCTTTAAAAGGAAAAACTGAATAAATTAAATTTTTTTAAATTTTAAAAAATAAAATTGCCCCTCACATCTAGTGAGTTCATTCTTTGAGATTGATATACGCACTTCAAGCCCTTATTTGAAATAAGATCTATTTCAGGCTTTTATTTGATAAAATAAGAGCACTTCATGCATTTATTTGAAATAATATCTACTTCAAACCCTTATTTGAGAAAATGAGGATATTTCAGACTCTTTTTTGAAATTTTCCCTTGTAAATAAAATGAACAATAAAGATAATTGAGAAAATGATAATAGTTGTCAAAGATTGCCACAAAAATCATTAGATGATTAAAAAGAATGAAGGGAGGAACAGAAAAACCATTAGGTTCCAAGAAGAAAAATTATATGAAATATTGAAATTATGATTCAAATCAATCTAAGAATTTCATATAGGTATCAAAAGCAGCCTAACATGCTCCATCGTAACAAGCGAACTCATTGATCCATTCTGGAAAAGATTTCAACGCCATTACAAAATTTAGTATTCATTTGTAATAATTTTCAGCCCCGCTATGTACATAAAAATTAACTAACCTTATATGAATTATATACTATCATAATAATTTGAATTGGGTATTGACAATAATATTACAAATTATTTACTATATAACATTAATGTCATTAAAGAAAGTCTGTTTTTATACATAAATTATAGACATTAAATAAATTTAAGAGTGATTTTGAGTTGCATATAGTATTTGAAGAAAACTCACCATCAGATGATGTGGTTGGGGAAAAATTATTAAGGCAACATTGATAGATAAACTTTAATACAAAGATTTACTGACATTATAAAATGAAATTTTTGTAATATGAGGAAATTCACTTATTGTAGGTATATTGTAATGTCAACAAACGTAATTATGTTCCCCTACCTACCTGCTACCAGGCATGCATGAATTTAATTTTTTCTTAATCACACTCTAATTCAAAAAAGTGACAATTTCATAACATTACTAATTTATTTTAAGGTAACGTTTGTACATGTATTATATACTAAATCCAAAGGGACTTTTTCGTGTGTAGTTGCATACCATGGGATTTGGCTGCTACTAGTTTTGGTAATTTTTAGCTTCTATCAATCATCGAACACATGAGGAAAAAAAAATTGTATAGGTTCACAAGCATTTTCTAGATCTCTACCGTTAGTAAAGAGTATCTCATACATATAAAGGATCACAATCCTCTTTTCATCTCCAAGATTGTATAAATATTATATAAATAGAATTTTTAAATTAATGATTTTATCTTATCTCTCGAGTATTTCAAGAAAATTTAAATATTTTATATCTTGTAAAGAGCCTTGTTTTTCTCTTTCCATATATATGCATATATGTATGTTCAATTCCTTTAAGTGGTGTCAATAATTATTTCTACTAATAATTAATAATTCAAATATTTCATAATAAGATGATTTTCCAAAATCTCATAAATGTCAATTTTTTTGCGGATACACAATACGTGTGCACTTTTGCTAGATAATAGATGATAACAGTATCTTCCTTCGAGTTGCCTTTTTAGGTTGACACATGATTTCAATTTGTAGGGTTTGATCAATTTTCTTGAAAGGGATTGATAATTTTTCTTGGAATGAGTATTTTTTTTTTTTTTTTTTTGGGGGCGAACTACACTCATTTTGCAAGCTAATAATAAAACGTGTTCCTCTCCCTCTTTTTTTGCTATTTCTTTATTCTAATTGTACCTCTTTCCTATCAAACGAATTCGAATGTAACCATAATATTCGTATTAGTATACAAGTACGTTTACTAAAGAAAAAATACTTTAGATTACGTGTGCTCGAGACATTGTGCGTATTCTAATTTGTGAGGTTGATCATTCTTCTTAAAAGTGAGCACTTTTCTTTCACTTTCCACTCTTGTGTATTAAAAGTGTTACTTATTTATTACTCTTGTCTCTCTCCCTTGTTCTCTTTATGATTCATTTTTATTCCAATTGTACATCTTTCGCACCAAAGAAGTTTCCTACCTTAATGTTAACATAATATTTTATATTAGCATATAAGTAGATATGCAAAATAAAAATGCACAAATTACGTGTTCTTCAGACATAGTAAGAACAAATGAAATGAAAAAGGTGAAAACATCATTTGACTATTTACTTCCTTAAATTCCTGAGAAGCTATGTTAACATTAGAATCTCATATTATTAATATATAGGTGCGATTTTTTTATGCTTAAATGTCTATATATGTTCCTATTATAAACATGTACAAAAATCCGCAGAAAGTGCAGATTACATCTAGTACATATTAGAACTTGATGTTTACTTAAGAAAAGGGAACTTTCCCACACACACACACACACACACACACACACATATATGTTTATATATAAATGTATATAAGTTCTAAAGAGTACTTCCCGGACACTTGCTAAGGTTAATTAATTATACTTTGAAAATATGCAATTTTTTATTTAAAATAGTCTACTTACTTGTTGGCTTTCAATTTGCAAAACATATTGGTGTCCATTTGTACTAACTTAGCGGTCTTAAATGTTTTCATGGGATAGTCGTTAACAATATATTTTCTCTGAAGTTTGAAAAATACATAACTAATAATTATCGCTATTTTGAAATGTTTAATTTCCATTTAGGATCTGACTAGGAAAAATTCCAACAGTGGATAAAGTAGGTCCCGACTCCGTCCAAACCCGTTTGGCTTGTAAAAAAAAAATTATATATATATTCATCTAATAAAATTCTACGAACCAATAAATTTTTGTTTAATTACATAAATTGAACTATAAGAAGCTGATGTATGGTATATTCATTTACTTCTGTTGAGTATAGTAGCTTCAACATTCTATTGTAGATCCATATGAATTGGCATTCACTAGTCACTTAGTCAATTACTTAATAGTTTGCTCTTCAACTATTGTCGAAATGCCGCACACAGGTACCCTGTTGATGTTTACGATCGGATCTGGACAGCTCAAAACTTTAAAAACTGCTTCATACTGAATACCACATCTTCCACTCAATTATCTAACGACATTGATGCGGATAAATACAAGGTTCCCTGGGAAGTTCTCCAAACTGCTCAAAGATCAACGAATGCTAGTTTTCCCTTGCAATTTCAGTGGGCACCTTCGATCTCCTCGCGGAAATGGATTGTATACTTTCATTTCGTAGAGATTGAGAGACTGACGAGTGGCCTACAAAGGGAGTTCACAATTTCCATGAATGGTAATCAATTCACGAAGACGGTAAGCCTTGAATACTTGAAGCCAGTGGTTGTAGTTTCCACTCCAGTTAGCGGGTCGCTCATCATCTTCTCGATTGAATCGACGAATAAATCTGGAAATCCACCTATTCTCAATGCCGTGGAGTTCTATACTGTTGGTGATCTTCCGAATGTGCCCACAACACAAGATGATGGTGTGCTTTTATTCTTCTACTTGTTTTTATTGTCGACATACACTTTCTATAGTTGTGCTACAGTTGACATCAGTAATAATTGGGCAGATATTCCATTGTCAATGAGGAAGATTTAGCGAATCCTATGCTAAATATACTAGTCTCCATTGCGGGTCTTATGTTATTCGTGAATTCTGAGCAATAGTTGCTTTGTTGGAATGACCAGATGTGGCTAAGTATTACTCTGCTATCTGCTTAATTCCCTGCTTTGGCTACTTTTTGATGCTAGCCTTCAAGTCAAAGCCGTGAAATCCGTGAAATGTTACAAGTCTTTTGGAAGCTGAAAGTCTATATAACTCATATCTGATCGCAACCGCATTTTTCATCTCCTTTCTTCTCTCTAAATAATAGATTTTTTTGTTTGATTTCAAACACAGTGAAAGCCTATCAATGACATCAAAGCAGCATACCACATTGAGAGAGAAAGCTGGCAAGGTGATCCGTGCATACCATGTGAATACAAATGGGATGGTCTAAGTTGTAGCTATGGAAATCCTCCAAGAATTATATCACTGTGAGTCATCTGACACTGTTTCTTAGATAGTACTGATTTTCTAGATGAAACTTAAAAGAAAATTTTTCTTTCATCATCAAAACCGGAAGTTCTATATATTAGCGAGAAAGAGCAGTTAAGATCAATGCAATCATTCAGGCGTGAATTCTCAAATAGACCGAGAAATTCTGTCGTGTAGTTATGTTACACCTATAGTCTCTCGTGAAATGGGACAGAGCATGTGAGGTGACTAAAAATTTGACCCCTGGCCCCAAAAGTCAGCCGCTTGATTAGCCGTTTTGGGCTTCGTCCACATGGATTTGACTAGGATATTAAAAATCATTATTAGAGTGCGACACCCTCCACTCCTCATTTTTGGGCTATCACAAAATAGGAGTGGAGCACTCGTTCTTGAGCACTCGTTCTTGGATACAATAGTATATATTGCAAGTTGGCTTGACCAAGGCAGAGCGTAATTATTAGGCCACTTGCAGGGCTACTAAGATTGCCATGAGAGTTAGACTGGACCAACTCACACGTCGAAAGGGGTGAGAACTTCAATCTTTTAAAAGGAGGAGTTTTTGACACCCCAAGGCTCCAATGGTATAGAAGGGAGCTTATAAACTCTCATAAACTGATCCCTAAATTGGTACCCACCTTCAAAAGTCACCATCTCCAATATATATATTTTTTGGGGTTGCTTAATACGGATGGGGTCGATCATAACAAGTTTTGTACTCATTGATCGGCAATAAATGCTTTGTTCTTTTCCAACATATCGCTAAGTTGTCTGTGCAACTTTTTGCACCAATAACTTACTTTCAAATTTTTGCATAATTGTTCCAAATTGCATTGTGTACGAGCAAGTATTAGCTCATCCGAAAACAATATTTAGGTACTCTAGGTCTAGTAATAACCATAACTTATAGAACAAGGAGGTAAGAAGATCCACGCACGTAATGAAATTGACGATTATGAATGGTCTTCTAGTACCTCAAACATTTACACCAGGAGGACCTTAATTCTGAAGAATATATTGCACTAACTTTTCTTTATTGTAGCAAAAAATCTGCCTCTAGAAAGATGGCAATGACAGGATCTCCTATTTTGGTTTATTATGGTCAGGAATTTGAGCTCAAGCAATTTGAGTGGCGACATAATCTCATCATTTTCATATGTATCAACTATGGAATACTTGTAAGTTTCATCGTCTATTTACTTAGTTGTGTTTGCACATCACTCTTGATTAAGCAACCCAAGGGAGTCAACTCATGATTGAATGTTTAAGGTTGTGCTTTAGGAGACATAAGCGGTTGAAATATTGCCCTAATGTGTGGGAAACATCCTACTTTTGGCTATGGAACTAGTTAACTTGAGATTAGGTGTTCTAAACTTTTTCTTTTCCAGAGATTTATCCAACAATCAGCTTACAGGAGTAATACCAGAAACTCTAGCAGAATTACCAAATCTAAGATTGCTGTAAGTTAATGTGTCTAAGTGAAGCAACAAAGTATTCAAAGTGGACAAATCTCTAATCATGCTACATTTGGAGAAATTTGAGTGGAAACAACTTGATTGGATCGGTTCCTGAAGCTCTTAAGAAAAGGGTTGCAGACAATGCTTTAAGCATGAGGTGCTCCCTCACTCCCTCCCTCCCTCCCTCCCTCCCTCTCTCCCTCTCGTTACGCAACTTTTACAGGCTCGTGATCAGCATTTGGCAAATGAATCCGGACATATTTTGAGAGGAATATAAGTTCAGCTCCTTCATTCTTTTTGGCAGTTTGGTGGGAAACCCAAATCTTTTCCTAGTTGATCCTTGCCAGCAGAAGAAGAAACAAAATATCATCCGCATTTTAGCTGTTACATCAGTTTCAGGCTTCTTCATAGTTCTCTTTGGTGCTTTGGCTACTATTTGGTTAATTAAACGAAAACGGACAACGGGTAAGTTTTCTTACCTGTGCTGTGCATTACATTTGACGACATTCTTGAATTTGCTTTTCACTTTGGTACAGTTCTATCTGCAACAATGTCTTTTCTAGGATAATTTAGTTGATAATATACAACTCAGCAACTAGGGATCTTTTCTCACCCATCCTAAGAGTGTTCTTTTACAATCTCATCCACATTGCATTAGAAAGTAAAGGTAGCTTTAATCAAAATTTCCTGATTCTAGTAATATGAATTACATAGTAATCACATATAAATGGAGATGAGAGATACAGGGATCGCCGCAGCGTGGTTGCATCAACATCACAAAATGTACATTATTCAGCTTAATTATCGACAATCAAGTTTCTAATTCTTTTAATCGAAAGTAACCTGCTATGCACGGGAATGACTTATAACAACTTCAGAGTGCAACTTTGGACAACTTTGTCCCTGACATTTCAATGCTCCCTAAGGTTGTGTTTGTCTGAGTGAATGAGTTTTCTGCAAATTAGTTAAATGGACTCTCTTTTTTGGTTTGCTGAAAATAATAAATCAACAAAAAATCATTAACAGTCATATAAAAAATTCAAGACTAGAATTAGGAAAGTGAATTCCCTAATTTGAAGAGGTGAAAACATTATTTGAAGCTTCCCAACAAATGTTAATCTGTTACTGAGACAATAGATGCTTTACAGTTGTATGTTAAAAAAAAATTATATACATGTTCCTATCATAATGATAAATTGAGCTCTATATATCTAAATAGTTTTGAGTATTATATAAATTGAGCTTTAAGCAGCTAAAGTACCGCTATTTTTTTTTTTTGAAGCATTTCTCGCATTTTTAGATTTAAGTTTTAGAGCCATTGTGTAATATGCAGTCAGACCTAAACTCACAATCCAAGAATTTCGATTTTGCATTTAGCAATGCACACGATAGTGCGTGCAATTTTGTTATAGACAAATATATATTAGAGGTGAGCAGTTCTACTTTTGGTACAAGTTCCACCTAGAACCTGCTAGTTGAAACATGTTCCTCATTTTTTAGAATCTAAAACCTACCATTCATACCCTTGAAATTAGAATGTGGAACTTACCTTGTCACAAGTTTCAAGGTCTACCTAAATTCCACTTATATTATTAATAGTATTATTGCAATTAAGCGTCACCTTTTATTACCACTACTTGCTTCTACAATCAACTAACTACAACTTGTATTTAAATGCACGAAAAATATAAAACATTAACAAAATAAGAGTCTAAGTCATAAAATGAAAACCCAAATTAGTGGTTCTAGATTATACACTTATAATTGGACACCACGGAAACTGTGTGATCACACAAAGACACAAACCAAGAAAAATACAAAAAGTTGTTCTAGGTTCTATGTTCCAAGTTCTACTTACCTAGAACCCGAAATCTATCCATCGAAATAGGTTCCCTAATTTTTGAAACCTGAAACTTACTCTACATACCCTGAAACCTAGAACTAGATAGGTTTCCATCAATCCGGTTATCAAGTTGTAGGTTATACTCTAGAACCATGCTCACCCTTAATATATACACGAGAACAACTTTACCTATGAAAATAGTTGTAACTTTTTTTGTGACATGGGATAATCAATTTTTGTGGCACTCAACTAATCTCATCAGCATTAATTTCTAGGAGAGAAAACCACTTTGGAAAGGCCCCATTGAAATTAATTCTAGAAAATCAAGAGGCACACTATTATGATTTGTTAGTTCAAATGTTAACAAGTTAGATAGACTTTGGAGTAATCTATGCCATTGAAATCATTTTTCAAATGAGATCCAAATCCTCGAACGTTTTCAATTGTTGAGGATGCAATTGGAGTTATTTACCTTAAAAGTTTGCTATCCAAAGCAATAGTCGCAATACCCATTGGAACCTTTTTGGTACAGAATCTAGTGAAAGGACGTTGATATTTAAGAATCGACCTTTTAAGTATGGAGAGGTTTCAAGAGTCACAGGGAACTTTAGACGAGTGATTGGTGAAGGTGGATTTGGAAAGGTATATCATGGTACACTGGATAATGGCACGGTAGTTGCAGTGAAGATGCTCTCTGAATCATCGAAGCAAGGGTACAAGGAATTTCAAGCCGAGGTTAGATAGAGTGATGGAATCACTTCTCCTTTTAAACTCAACTTGTGCTCATTTTCACTAATGTAATTTAGAAACATCCTGGTAGATTATTATTAGTATATGTTTTGATAATGCAAACTCATGATAATGCAGGCTCAACTCTTAATGATTGTTCACCATGGAAACCTAGTTTCTTTGTTGGGATATTGTGATGATTCCAAGCACGTGGCACTAATATATGAATACATGGCCAATGGAAATTTAAGGCAACATTTGTCAGGTGCATATTCATGTTTGTTGTGTTTTTCTTCTGTAAAATAATTCTAAAAAACTCTATTTCTTGCTCATATGTAAAGTTAAGGTACAATCGACAGAGGACCATTCGAAAGTCTTGACATGGAATCAGAGACTGAAAATAGCTATGGATGCAGCACAAGGTATGTGAACAAGACATCCATAGTTGAACATTTTCTTCCTATCATTGTTTTGGTATTTTTGACATGGTTTTTCTGAGTATTTTAGGTTTGGATTATTTGCATAATGGTTGCAAGCCACCCATCATCCATAGAGACTTGAAGACTACTAACATCTTGTTGAACGAAGATTTCCGAGCCAAAATAGCTGATTTTGGCTTGTCAAGAGCATTTATGACTGAAAATGACTCTTATGTGTCAACTTCTCTTGTGGGCACTCCTGGCTACATCAACCCTGAGTAAAGGCTAAAACTCAATATTACTATTTTGGTTCAGTTCAAGATCTCAATTTGCATAAAAATGTTGACATAACCAACGATTTCATCTTTGATATAAAGATCTGTATTTTTTTTCTCCCCCTAGGATCCAATCTTCTGGAAACTTTAACAAGAAGAGTGATGTTTATAGCTTTGGAATCATACTGTTCGAGTTGATCACCGGACGACCTGCAATAATGAGAAGTCTTAATGGCAGCACCAACATTCCCTTCTTCAATGGTTGATTCCCATCATCGAAAGTGGTGATATACAAGGAATTATGGATCCAATGTTACAAGGAAAACTGGACATCAACTCGGCTTGGAAAGTAGTGGAGATTGCTATGTCTTGCACACGAGCAACGGCGATTCGAAGGCCAGACATAAATGACGTATTGGTAGAGTTGAAGGGGTCTTCCCGAAGCAAATCAAGTGGTTCTTTTGAAATGACCTCCTTGGACCTCCATTTTGACAATGCCCCTATGGCAAGTTAGTAGAGATTTTCCAATGCGAAAATGGTCCCTTCCTTTTTAAATAAGGATTAGTGCATTGAAAGACCTAAAGTTTATCATGAAAGTATAATTTAGTCCTAAAACTTCAAAAATGCAATTAAGTTGTAAAGTTGTTACGAAAGTGCAATTAAGTTCTAAAATTTTTAAAATTTCAATTAAGTCATAAACTTGTCAAATTGATCTAACCAAGTTCTTTCATTAATTGCAAATTTTGAAAGTTTTAGGATACTATTGAACTTTTGTGACAAGTTTTAAGATTTAATTGCACTTTTTGAAAGTTTTGGTACTTAATTGTACTTTTTGGTAAGTTTTAGAACTTCTAGTATACTTATCCCTTTTAGATAAAAGATTCACTATTGTCTGCAAATCCACCTTAATAGTTTCTTCCACAAATATTATGAAAATGTTTTGCCTCTTGAGGTTCTGTTTGTCTGTTAAATGAACTTTACTAGTATATTATTTCAAAGAGACATTTTTATTTTATGTTTGGTCATATTGTGCAAATGATATTGAAGTCATGCAAAAAAAAAAAAAAAAAAAAAATGAAACAAACTTTAGAGAAAAAGTTTCAAGTACAACTCCATGTCCGGGAGACCCAAGCTCGAGCATGGGGGCCTTGGTCCTAGCCTCGAGCAAATTGAGGCGCAATTGTCACGCCCCAAACCCCAGGCACGCACACATCCCTCGGCAATTGATTTAAAAATGCAATGTTCCAGGACACATCACCGACCCATTCTTTTTATCTTTCAATTAAACACATGCGGAAGCGAATTAAATAAACATCCAGTCAATCATCAAAAATAGGGATAGTAAAAACATGACAGTAATTTTTCATAAACTACAATTTAATATGTATCAAGTTAACCCTACAAGTTCATGTCTACAAGTTTGCCTCAAAAAGGAACTCCTAGGCAACCTACACCCCAAACCCCTCCAACTCGAGCTCTGGATCCACCACAACACCATCCGAGATGTCGATATCCATGGGGTAACCTACCTACTCATCCTTAGTCCCAATGGGCAATCCATCAAAACCCTACAACGGACCCTCTCGAGCACCGTTGGGCTCATTGATGAACCACACCTTGAAGCAATGAGGCACCACATTAAAGAAACCCTCATCGACCCAAATCATGATCACAACCAACTCGCAAGTTCGGTTGGTCCCAGGGATAGGGAAGAATGTAGACTCTACCTCCATATCCCATGGAACTCCAAAACGAATTGGATGGATCTCCATACTAAGAACTTGAAAAAGGTTAACCATGATGGGGTAAAACAAATCTCAGTGAGTCAATAGCCTAAACCCCGATTAGGATGCAAATTCGCCTCAAAGGCGGTCTAAGCACGCGCCACACACAACTCACCTCACCTCAGCACATCCCTGCATATTAGCACATCACATATGCCATTATAAATACAACAAGCATAGTTAATAACTAGAACATGTAATTCTTGCCCTTCAAACATTCACATGGATCTCAATTATAAGGTAAAACCATTATGACATGTCTCATACCATGCCTAACAATTTTGCCCCATAATCAAGCGCAAAGTATCACAATCATTCAAGCGTGTTCCGATTATTACAACCCCTAAGCCACGGCCAACTCAAAAGTTGGCGGTCATCTGGTGTAATCGGGCATCATCCTACCCCATCGGGCATGGCAACATCTAGCATCCTCCACCTAGACGGCATTCCACAAAGGAGCTTCGCTCCAAAATCCATCCGTGAATGGCATCCTATTGACTTGGGGGCATCTAAATTTAATTAGGCATTGTCCCGTGTAAACACATCAAGATGGGTTCCAATAAGTGACCACACGAGCACATATTTAGCCAAGAACACCATGCTTTGAGTTCAAATATCTTGTTTTCAAATAATGAACTTGGCTAATTTTTCTTCTTATTAAAAATCCCTATAAAATAATTATGAGTGGTCACGTGTTCAAAATCAAACTGTCAAACTTAATACACTCTCATTTTAAAACTCACGGTTTTATATAGTACATAAAAGTTGGCGTCAAAACCTGACACCTCAGATTTTTCTATTTAAATGCCTATAAAACCAAGCTTTGTATTGAAAATCAATAACAATCAATTGCACATCATAGCACATATAAGCCATCAAAAACACACATAATTTCATCTAAGAGAACGGGCATAAAATTCTACGAAATGGCTTATCCGTCACTAATTACACTAATTGCAATTAATTAAATTGTGATTAATTAAGCAAATTATGATTAATTAAGTTAATCCAACTTAATTAACATAACCATGATTAATTAACCTAACCATGATTAATAACTAACCTAAACAAAATTAACTAACCTAACCTAGGTTAATTAATCTAACCAAGCTTAATTAACACTAATCCTCCTTAGCAATAATCTAACCATGATTAAAACTAATCTAAACACCCTATAAGCGCAATTAACAGATTAATCAATGATTAGGGAGTTAACTCATGGTTTTTGACGGTGGTAAGCTCACAGCAATGGCAACGCAATGGCAACAAGAACACAAAACAACCGCAGTTTGCACGGAGGCTCGATGGTGGTTGTGGCTGCCCTACAAGTGCTCGGTGGAGGTGGGTGATTTGGCTTGGGCTGGTCGGTGGAGGTGACAAATGCTAAGGCTGCTGGTAGCAAAGCTAGCTATTGGTATGGCGTGAGATGGATGAGGACAGAAGGATGGCGATGCTGGACGGTTGGACAGAGTTGCTGGTGGATGTTGAGGGCGTGAAGAGCTGGGCGTGAGGTGGACACGGGGTGGTGGTGGCTGGGCGTACGGCAGCAAAGAAGTGGAAGAAGAGAAGAAAAAGGGAATGGAGCAAGGGGCTGACGTAGAGTTGGGTGTCTGCCTATGGGAAGAGAAATGGAGGAGAGAAAAGTTGAAGAAAGGGAACGTGGGCAGGAAGGAGGGTCGGCAGAAGTAGGGGGGAAATCTTGCACGCATGAAAGGAAGGAAGGAAAAGAGGGGGGGGGGAGAGAGAGAGAGAAGAGAGAGGAAGTCAATAGTACAACCAATGAGAAACTTAGGAAAATATTTACACCATCATCACCTAAGCCCCAAAGTCTTCATGCCCCCAAAGTCCTTTGATCATCCAATCACAAAATTACCTCAATTTCCCACAATTAAGCCATTTTTGGGGTAGAAAAACCTATTTTCTCTACCCATCCGAATTTCACTTTTTATTTTCTTTTTGTTCGAAAATCTTTTTTCCGCAAAATTTTGGACTCAACAAAAATTTGCCGAAAGATGAGACAACATCCAATAAATGAATCGTAACACACTCGAACGTTCGATTCTCGAAACTGAATTCAATTTCGTGGTTAAAATTGACCAAACGTGACTTTAGTATGACCTAACCTTTTGGGTATTTGGGGGATTTTTGCACATTTGACCCATGGTCGATAATTTTTTATCTACGTTTGTGCATCTCCGAATCGTAGACGACTCTCGGTTGTCATAAGATTGCAATGGCTCAATCACGTGTCCCAAATATAATATTAATAAAAAATCGGGTTATTACCGTTTGACGCAAATATCGTAATCATGGGGAACCACCCGCAATTCAACTACGTACATCCATCGAATCAACTTATATCCGTCCGCTAATCGATTTATAACGGTGTCGTATTGACTATTGCCGATTATTATGGTTGAGCGGTCGATTTTTAATCGAATTCTTTAGTATGTCGTGTTTATATCCCTTAACGGCCTCGCCTAATAAATTAGTTAACTTATGAGTGGTCAGTTCCAAGTAAAACAAACATAAGCATGTCAACAAAACAACCATTTCATATATTTGAAACGGGACAAAATTTCGGGATGTCACAACTATTCCCCTCTTATAAAAATTTCATCCTCGAAATTTAAACTACAATCCTGCCTAAAAAAATGTGGGGGTATTGATGTCTCATCGACTCCTCGCTTTCCCACATGGCTCCCTCCATTCTGTGGTGTTGCCAAACCACTTTAACCAAGGGGATCGTCTTGCTGCATAGCACTTGCTCAATCCACTATCCAAATCGGTCTCTCCACGTACGACACTCTCTCGTCCACATCTATTTCCTCAAAATTCAGTACGTGGATTAGATCAGGTTCGTACTTTCTCAACATCGACATGTGGAAGACATCATACACTTGTGCAAGTCTCGGCAGCAACGCAAGACGATACGCCAAAATCCCAATTCGCTCCAAAATTTCAAAGGGACCGATGTGTCTCGGGCTTAGCTTTCCTTTATTGCCAAAGCGCAAAGTACCCCATCATCGGTGACACTTTGAGGAATACATATTCACCAACTTAGAATTCCAATAGTTTACACTACTTATCTGCATAACTCTTCTGACAGCTCTAAGCGGTCTTGAGTCTATCTCGAATGACTTTGACGGCGTCGACTGACTGCTGAACCAACTCAGGGCCCATAATCTTACATTCTCCAACTTCTTTCCAACAAATAGGAGTTTTGTAGGCTCTGCCATACAACGCTTCAAACAGTGCAATCTGGATATTCTGTTGATAGTTGTTGTTGTAGGTGAACTCAACTAGATGAAGCTGTTCCTCCCAGCTTCCTTTGAAGTCCAATACGCAAGCTCATAGCATGTCCTTGAGGGTTTGATCACTTGGCTAATATTTATGGATGTTCTGCTTTCCAATCGATTTATTCAATTCTTCCACAAATTGTTTCCCGGAAAATAGGAGAATATTATTGGACTCAAAGAATATTATTTTATTACTAGAGTCTAAACAAAGAAGAGCCCATAGGGCCTATATAATGCTTTTATTAAAAACAAAGAAACAAAAAAGAAAAGAGAGGGCAAGACCAAATTTTTCCAACTTAAGTTGGTCAAAGTGTAGAATGGCCATAAATATCAACCATATGATCACAGCAACACCGACTATTTCAAATGACATGGTGGTTTTACTATAGGGGTAAAATAGAAGTGTAGAAATTGTGTATGTGACCATTGCTAGTATGATGGTGACCCCTTCATCAAGACCATTAGGTTTGTGAATATCCACCCTTTTTGTTGAAGATTGCTAGTAACAATTAAGGTTCCACCTCAAGACACCATTAAATTAATATTATTATATGTAATTAAAAAATTCATATGCAATGGGAGACTGGTCAATTCTTGAGGTGGATTTAGCCTCGTCTAGAACACCATTGTTGCGAGCACCACGGCGACTACCACAACGATGGCCGTTTGGGCAAGGGTCATGGGTGAAGTAGCCTCGCCCAAAAACTGGGCGAGGCCACCTTCACCCAAATTTTTTAATGGAAAATTGTTTAAAAGTCTTTTGGTTCTATAAAAGCATTATTTCATTTGTAGAGTCTCAACAAAGAAGAGCCCATAAGGCTTGTGGAGGAGTCAAAAGCCAATTCGATAGTCAAATTTTTTAAGGAAAAATTGTTCAAAAAGTCCTAAACCTATAGTACCTTTTTCAATTCGATCATAAATCTTTCTATTTTCTCAATTGTGACCAAATTTAAACAAAACATCCAAATTTTGCCCAAAATTGCAATTTCAATCCCATTTTAAAATTATCAGCACAATCTCACGTTATTTGGTTTTGCTTCAAATCTAGACCCCATGTACGAGAATTCACTCGTTAATATTACATCAATAGCAGTACAAGATAACTTTAGCTACCCTCCGTCATCCAATATTTTATCGAAGGAATAGTTCTTTTGTTTGATTGGGATTGAAGTAGACAAAGACAGAGACAGAGAGAGAGATTAAGAGGAACACGACATGTGACCAATAACTTGCGATAGAGAGTGGGGCTACACTTAAGATATATGATATGGATGTATATTTTGGGCTTTCAAACACAATATCAAAGTCCTTACCTTCAATTTCAAGTTTTTATCTTCATTTTCAGCAAAGGAGCTAACTTTGTGCCCTATAGATTAACCTGAAGAAAGAATCGCTCTCCATTGTGGCAATTAGATGTCCTTGAATTGCTAGAAACATGAGATTCATATAAGAGGGAGCATATCATAC
Organism: Eucalyptus sideroxylon; assembly: GCA_014182405.2. Taxonomy (NCBI): domain Eukaryota; kingdom Viridiplantae; phylum Streptophyta; class Magnoliopsida; order Myrtales; family Myrtaceae; genus Eucalyptus; species Eucalyptus sideroxylon. The sequence goes on from CM024552.2 coordinate 1,631,956, forward strand.
CGTTCGGATTGAAAATCACCAAGACCTAATCGGACCAGCCGGTTTGGTTAAGTTTCCAAGGGCATCGGTCCAGTTTCTAGTTCCGTAAAAATGGAATTTGTGATTTTCAATATGGTTGCTGATTTCAGGGGGAACTGGACCAAACCGAACCAACTCTTTTTTAAAATATATAAATATATATTTTTTAATTTCTTAAAATAATGATCCCTAAAATTGTAATAACTCTTGTATTTTTTAAATTTGTTATCTTTTTTGCTAAGTGGTCGATTCCACTAGACGAAACTGGAGCAATCATGATCCTAAGACAATCCAGTCCAATCCTCAGTTTCAAAAAATGGGAACTAATCTCTCCTAAATATAGAGACATGAGATACAATAGTTATGAGAATGTTGTTGCTAGGCAGTGTGAAAATACTTCAAATAAAGCTATTTTAGAACTTTTTAAGTCCCCACAAATTTGAGGCAAAAGAAAAAGTCCCCACAAATTGCATAATTTGCTTGTTTTGGACAGAGACCACCTCCCAATAAACACCTTGATAAGAGTAATCATTAAAGAGATTAAAACATTTCTAACTATCTAATTGAAACTAAACCAATTCTAACACTAAGATGTAACAACCTAATCAATGCCTATTTTTCTAACTATTAATCCAATTTTTTTTTATTTTTCAGATTCTATTAAATTTTTATGTTTTTTTAGTTTCGGAAAATGAGGATTCAGACCGCGCCCTTGGGCCTGGTCCAAAAATGGGCCGCACACTGATTTCTCTGGACTGGGTTAATGGGCGCAATCCGGGCTTTTGTATTCAGGCCCACTCTAACTCTTAACTTTTTATCTCCCTTTCCACTCCGTCTTCATCACGGTGTCATCCGACATGCCAGAACTTACGCCATGCCTTCATGAACTTCAAGGTTTACGAACAGAGATCAATCTACCCGCAAATCCAAAACCATGAATGTATAAAACTTTGCTATTCGCTACTTCCGGCAATCGGCACAATGGCAGTAGCCTCCACCGTCCATCACTAGAACAGCACCATCAACCGCCACCGATCATTTGAAGATCTTTGAACTCACAGCGTCACAGATAATAATTCAACAAATGAACAGTGCGATGAGAGTACAAACGAGAAAAAGGATTGAGAAAAGCTTATCTCCGGTCATCGTCGTCAAGCGTTACACGAACTCCGGGCCATTTCTCATGGATCAACCACCATAGAGTCACCGCCCGCACCTTGACGAAAAGGAGTAAAACTCTGAGACAGCCATGGAACCTCGTCGCCAACGAGGATACGCGCCGGGTGGTCGAAGCTTCAGTCAAGACCAGGATCAATCAGACTTCTCGGCTGGGGGAGAAACAGAGCAGCAGGTCATGTGCACTTCCGGAACCAGAGCCCGGCGGCGATTGATGAATGACAATGGGCGATTTCGGAGACGATCGACGAACCTGGAGGATCGATTTTTCACTCTCTCGAAGGCTCTTGGCTCTCTGCGTATGGTATCCGTTTCTTGTTAAAAAATTTAATATATTTTATTATGATTCCAATATTCCATTCCCAATAAATTCCCAATAAATTCCTTATATTAATTCCAATTATTGCCCAATTCATTACCCACGTGTATTAAGTGATATTTGTCCGTTATTACATTACCATAATGGTCTTGATGGGAGATGCCGTAACGTAACCAACGGAATAAAATCGTCGTGCCGTCTGTTTTCAAACCCTAACGATACGAAAAAACACACACCATCAAGTTTTGGAAGGGGATTGAGCAGTAGAACGGGACGTGCGGTTTTTTTTCAATTTTGCAGATCGCTCGTGTTGTGTGGATTCAAAGATTTTGAGGTTTCCCACTTCTAAGATTTCATCAATGGCTGGAGGTACGTTGGTATTTATGTTTCCGCTATTCGATCCCGAATTACATATGAATTTACCTGTGATGAGTAAATCGGGATCTCCAAGTTTGTTTATATTCAATCTAACAGTTGGTATCAGAGCGCTTATTTGCAATCTCTGCCTTGGTGAAACCTTTGGAATTTATTTTATTGAATTATATGTGGATAAATTTCGGATTTGTATATGGCTTTGATCGGAATTGAGAATTCCGACCAAATTCGGGCTACCCACAATGAGATATTGGATCTAAATGATCACACCGCCATTAGGAAGAGAAACCCATAAATTTTTCGACATATTACTGATCATCGAAGGTTAATCGAGCGGTGAATTTTTGTGGTTAGGGTTTGATAGGGCAAACTGTTTTTTTGGCTTAATTTTGGTCCATATATGATCGTTTTTGCTGGATCTTGGATCTATACGTTTGTCCCGGCGTTCTCTTCGAAACCCATCAACCAATTTGGTCGGACATGGGCTATGGGAGGAGACCCAGATGGCGGAACAGAGGCGGTTGCGGTGGAAGAAGCGGCGGAAGAGAGCCCGAAAGAAGACCTCGAGCGCGTGCATTGCACGCGCCTGAATGGGAAAAAGCACGCGTGCGTTGCACGCATGCTTGTGGTTTCTCAATTTTGCCCCTCCGCTTTAGGAAAATTGCGATTCTGCCCTTGCCCGCAAAATTCTCAATTTTGCCCCTCCGCCTTTATAAAAAATTGTGATTCTGCCCTTGCCCGCGCAAAATTCCGATTTTGCCCCACTGGGGTGTGTAAACTCGAAATTCCTATTTTACCCCTTAAAAGTAAAATTCCAATTCTGGCCTTGCGTGCAAAATTCCAGTTTTACCCCTTTTGCACGTGATTTTACTGTTCTACCCTAAGGTGCAATTCTATGAAGAAAATTAATGTCTTGTGATCCGTATATATTTAATTAATTAAGGATTAGCCACAGCATCTTTGATTGTATTAAATTATATACATTAAGAGCCTTTGGATCACATATGGTTAAAGACAATAATTGTAATTATTCACATTAATATTATGAATTTTATCCCACAGGAATTTTCAATATATTAATGTGATTAATTAGGATGAAATATTATTTTATCTTTCTTAATTTACCCACAGGGATTAAGGAAAGGAATATAATTTAATAGTTTTATCATGAAGTAATTATGAATCAATTTAAATTAGAAACTTAACCCACAGTAGTTTTTGATCTTATATGATTCATATTGTAAAACATGTTTTACATTGGTAAAATATGATTTAAGTTTATTGCCTCAAATATATTGATACATAAGTTTCCTTTGATTATGTTGTAGTTTTACCGCCTACGATTAGTTCTGGTATAATTGTTCCCGAGTTAAATGGAAATAACTTCAAAGAATGGAGAGAATTAGTTCTTCTTCAATTAGGGTGCATGGATCTTGACAATGCTCTTAGGTCAGACGAACCAGCTGAACCTACTGAGAATAGTACTCATGCTGAGCATACTCATTATGCTCAATGGGAGCGGTCCAACCGTCTCAGTGTGATGTACATAAAGACAAAACTCTCTGCTAGCATTCGTGGTTCAGTCATTCAGCATAATAATGCCAAGGAATTGCTGAAGGCTATTGATGCTCAATTTGAGTCTTCAGAGAAGGCGCATGCCATGACCCTAATTATGAAGTTCTCATCATTGAAGCTTACCAGTGTAAGAGGTGTGCGTGAGCACATCATGAAGATGAGGGACATTACTGCTCAGCTGAAGAATCTTGAGGTTGGGATATCAGAATCCTTTCTTGTATACTATATCCTAAATACTCTCCCACAAGAGTATGCTCCCTTCAAGATCTCTTACAACACACATAACACTAAATGGTCAATTAATGAACTCATGACCATGTGTGTTCAAGAGGAAGAGAGGCTACTAATGGAGAAAGGAGAAAGTGCTCATATGGCAACACGGGATAAGTATAAAGGGCAAGGCAAGCAAAAGGGGAAGGGTAAGATGCCTCTACCTCCCCAAGCTGGCATTAAGAAGGAATCCAAGTGCTTCTTCTGTAAAAAGAAGGGGCACATGAAGAAGGATTGCGCCAAATTTAAGGCGTGGCTCCAAAAGAAAGGTAACCAACTCACATGTGTATGTTATGAAACTAATATGGTTGATGTGAGTCACAACACTTGGTGGATTGATTCTGGTTCTACAATCCACATTTCGAATTCCTTGCAAGGTTTTTAGAACCAGCGGAAACCAGTGGGAAGTGAACAAGGCATCTATTTAGGAAACAAGATGCGCTCGCGTGTGGAAGCTATTGGGACATGCAGATTAGTTCTCGTAGTGGTTTTGTTTTAATTTTGGAAAAGACCTTTTATATTCCTAGTTTTTCTAGGAATTTAATTTCAGTTTCAAGACTTGTACCTTTGGGATACTCCTTTGAATTTTCAAATTTAACATTCAATTTATCGTATAAATCTGAAATTGTTGGGAGTGGTATTTTGTCTGACGGTCTCTTTCGAATTAATTTACAAAACAATACCGTTAATAATGCGATGCACATTCATGATAATGTTGGGATAAAACGATGTGTTGTGAATGAAAATTCCTCTATGTTGTGGCACCGGAGGTTGGGACATATCTCCATGGATAGAATTAAGAGACTAGTAAATGATGGAGTACTTAATACTCTAGATTTTACTGATTATGACACTTGCGTGGACTGTATAAAGGGAAAATAGACCAACAAGTCAAAGAAAGGTGCTAAGAGGAGTATAGAAATATTAGAAATCATACATACAGATATTTGTAGTCTAGATATAGACTTAAACGGTCAGAGATACTTCATTTCTTTCATAGACGATTATTCACGATTCATGTATCTCTACTTGCTTCGTAATAAGCATGAAGCATTGAATGCCTTTAAGGTATTTAAAACCGAAGTAGAGAATCAGTGCGACAAGCAAATTAAAATCGTGAGATCGGATAGAGGTGGAGAATACTATGGTAGATACACTGAAGATGGACAAGCACCTGGTCCATTTGCAAAGTTTCTTGAAGAGCATGGGATTATTGCCCAATACACTATGCCTGGTTCACCGGACCAAAATGGTGTTGCAAAAAAAAAGAAACTGAACATTATTGGACATGGTGCGGAGTATGCTTAGCAACTCTAAACTTCCTAAGTTTTTGTGGAATGAGGCTCTTAAAACGGCTGTGTACATATTAAACCGAATTCCAACCAAGGTTGTTCCAAGGACGCCTTTTGAATTATTCAAAGGTTGGAAACCGAGTTTGCGACATGTACGTGTTTGGGGATGCCCATCTGAGGTAAGAGTCTACAATCCATAGGAAAAGAAGTTAGATCCAAGGACTATAAGTGGGTATTTCATTGGATATGCCGAAAAGTCCAAAGGATACAGATTTTATTGTCCATCTCACACCACTAGGTTTGTGGAATCAAGAAATGCTAAATTTCTTGAAAATGATCTGATTAATGGGAGCGATCAATTCAAGGACTTTGTTCCTGAAGAAGATCATTCAGATACTCAACCTTCTACCTCAGATACTGGATTGGTTGTTGCTTACAACGCCCCTTCAGTTCAACCGGTCGCTGAGCAACCAATCATTGAAGATCCACAACCAGCTGAAATTGATCCGGTAGACCAAATTGTTCAGCAATTACCAGATACTGTTGAACTTCCAGTAGAACAGCATACTCCTCAGGAGAATGTTGATGTGACATTAAGAAGGTCTACTAGAATGAAGAAATCAGCGATTCCTAATGACTACATCGTGTATTTACAACAATCTGACTATAATGTTGGAGCTGAAAGTGATCCTGAGTCGTTTTCACAAGCTATGAGTTGTGATAAATCTAATTTATGGTACAATGCCATGAAGGAAGAGATGAATTCTATGGCATCAAACGAAGTCTGGGATTTAGTTAAGTTGCCTGATGGTGCAAAGGCCATTAGTTGTAAATGGGTCTTCAAAACTAAGAAGGATTCATCAGGCAATATAGAGAGATACAAAGCCGGACTCGTTGCCGGGGATTTACTCAAAAAGAGGGAATCGATTACACGGAGACGTTTTCTCCTGTATCTAAGAAAGATTCTCTTCGTACTATTTTGGCATTGGTTGCCCATTTTGATATGGAGTTACATCAAATGGATGTGAAAACGACATTCCTCAATGGAAAATTAGAAGAAGTGGTTTACATGAAACAACCAGAAGGATTCTTCTCTAATGCTGGTGAGCATTTGGTATGCAAGCTTAAAAGGTCTTTATATGGCTTGAAACAAGCATCCCGCCAATGGTACTTAAGATTCCATGAGGTCATCTCTTCATTCAGTTTTAAAGAGAATATCATGGATCAATGTATATACCAGAAGGTTAGTTGGAGCAAAATTTGTTTCCTTGTGCTATATGTAGATGATATTTTACTTGCAACCAATGACAAGGGGTTGTTATATGAAGTGAAACAATTTCTCTCTAAGAGTTTTGATATGAAAGATATGGGTGAAGCATCTTATGTCATTGGCATTAAGATCCACAGAGATAGACCTCGAGGTATATTAGGACTATCTCAAGAAACCTATATCAATAAAGTCTTAGAGAGGTTTCGGATGAAAGATTGTTCACCAAGTATAGCACCCATAGTGAAGGGTGATAGGTTTAATTTAAACCAATGCCCGAAGAATGATTTTGAAAGGGAACAAATGAAGAACATCCCATATGCTTCTGCTGTTGGAAGCTTGATGTATGCTCAGGTTTGCACTCGACCTGACATAGCCTTTGCTGTGGGAATGTTGAGAAGATACCAAAGTAATCCAGGTATGGACCACTGGAGAGCTGTAAAGAAGGTGATGAGGTATCTTCAAGGAACAAAGGGACACATGCTTATGTACAGACGGATGGACAACTTGGAGGTAGTTGCTTACTCGGACTCAGACTTTGCTGGCTGCATTGATTCCCGTAAATCAACATCGGGATATATTTTTATGTTCGCTGGCGAAGCTGTATCCTGGAGGAGTGCAAAACAAACCTTGGTTGCCACTTCCACTATGGAGGCAGAGTTCGTTTCCTGTTTTGAGGCCACCTCACATGGTGTGTGGTTGAAAGGTTTCATATCGAGGCTTAGAGTTATGGATTCCATTGCTAGGCCATTAAGAATATTTTGCGACAATTCAGCTGCAGTTTTTATGGCTAAGAACCACAAAAGTGATAGTCGAAGCAAGCACATCGACATCAAGTATTTAGCCATCAGAGAACGTGTTAAAGAGAAGAAAGTGGTCATAGAACACATAAGCACTGAATTGATGATAGCTGATTCTTTAACTAAAGGCATGCCGTCAATGAGTTATAAGGATCATGTTTCTAGGATGGGCATTGGTCCAATTATGTAAATTTTTCTTTATATAGAAGAATTTATGAGACTTTTATTCATTGATAATGTTTTTCTCAATACAGTTGTATACATTCAGTTATTATGAGAAAAACAATTACGTTTGACCTGGAGTAAACATAAGGTTTATTCATTAAGTTATTTGATCACATATGGGCTGATGAAATACATTGTGATACACGGAAGACAATACTCGCTCTAAGAGGACTCATCGCCGTGATTCATGTGTTTTATTTCAGTATGAAGTTTTGTGGGTTTGGGTTAATAACTCATTTGAAGGAATATTGGGATCAAGTGGGAGAATATTAAAATATTTAATATATTTTATTATGATTCCAATATTCCATTCCCAATAAATTCCCTATATTAATTCCAATTATTGCCCAATTCATTACCCACGTGTATTAAGTGATATTTGTCCGTTATTACATTACCATAATGGTCTTGATGGGAGATGCCGGTAACGTAACCAACGGAATAAAATCGTCAAGTCGTCTGTTTTCAAACCCTAACGATACAGAAAAATACACACTATCAAGTTTTGGAAGGGGATTGAGCAGTAGAACAGGACGTGCGGTTTTGTTTTCAATTTTGCAGATCGCTCGTGTTGTGTGGATTCAAAGATTTTGAGGTTTCCCACTTCTAAGATTTCAACAATGGCTGGAGGTACGTTGGTATTTATGTTTCCGCTATTCGATCCCGAATTACATATGAATTTACCTGTGATGAGTAAATCGGGGATCTCCAAGTTTGTTTATATTCAATCTAACATTTCTCTCTCTAAAAAACGGTGCCTCCTAAGAAGAAAACCGCTACGGTTAACTTGAGACGCTGTGATGGAAGACAATGTCTACGATAACCAACGCTTAAGACGGTTTTTGCGATGAAGAAGACCTCCGAATCCCCAAAAAGACACCTCTAAAATCCCACTAACTTTTTGGATAAAATTGCATAATTGATCCATTAACTTTAAATTTATTTCATATAGTTCCTAAATTCTAATTTATTGTACAACAAGGTCCCTAGATTTTATATATATATTCAATTTAGTCCATGAATTACGTTAAAATATTTAATGTTGTCCACAAATTTAAATTGCCATATTATTGTCACTTTTGAGATATTAACTTGACAAAAACGCATAAAAACTACTTGTTATTGTTAAACTAATTTAGCCCTTAAATAATTTATCAAAGGTTGGTTTTGGAAAACAAAAATCGGTGTGTAGATTTGAGGAATCAATTACGACTTTCAACCTATTAAATTATATTTCAATCTATATTATATATTGAAAACCAAAATCATTGGAGCATCTTGAGCTTCCTCTAACCAAAGTTAGATTCTATTCATTCATTCGTTATGCTCGGTCATTGATATCTATCTACTTTTATAATACTCATTTTTCACGTGTCATAACCTACTCCACAAAAAAGCATCGGTTAATGATTCAATGTCAATTAGCACTTGAAATTTTCCATATTAAAATGGAATTGAACATAGAAAAATACATAATGTCGCATTAGTTATAATATAATATGATATCATGTACATAATAAAAATTTCGCCAATGGGAGATAAGTTGTAACGGCTTGAGCCCCATTGTGTAATATTGTCCGCTTTGGACACTGAGTCCTCACGGCTTTAAAACACGTTTTACAGATTAAAGGGACTCAAGTCTTTATAAATTAGCCCATGACTCTCCCCCTAAGCGATGTGGGACGGGAGACATGTCCTTAGCCTCACTCGCATACTGCTAAGGTGACCTTAATCCATTCCTCCATACTGTCCCAGGTTTGGGTCGTCACATAAGTGGTTTACATGCAAGCACGCACGCTCCACTCTAGAAAAAGACATCGCTAGTTGAATCAAAGTACATGGTCGTGCCAATAGAAAAGAAATAATAATTTCTTTTCCCCTAATCGACTACAAAATATTTTATCAAATTGCTCTGTCAAAGGCCCAAACCCACCGCGCTCCAGTGCCATGTGGCATTATGCCATTGGCCGGCAGGTAAAATATTCTTTCACGGCCACGCTGCTTCCGTGGAATGGAATCTCGAGCCATATCCTTACCCCGAAAAATCAAAATATTAAGGAGAGAGGGAAAAAAAACGACAAGAGGCAGCAGACTCTGATAGCGCTTCGCGACTCGTGAGGAAGAGCGAATTTCTGCGAAGCTCTCTCTCTCTCTCATCGAGGTTCTAGAGAGAGAGAGAGAGAGAGAGAGAAGGAGGAATGGAGCATCTGCAATGGCGGATCCTGCTGGTTTCCTTCGCCGCCTATCTCTACGTGAAGGAGCCATCGAAGGTCAGCTCTCGCACCTTTTCCTTTCCTTTTATCATCTCTTCGACCGGTCATCTCCGTCGTCGTCTTCCTCGCGAATTCATCGTTTCCAAAAGATGATTACGTTCTTCTTCTTCTTCTTTTTTAATGAGATCGTGCAACGAAGCAATCGGTTCGGTGTAGTAGACAAACAGACCGTTTGTTCAGAGCATCCTGACGCTCGATCGCGCGCTCGCTTCGAGCGTGCAGAGTCACGGATTTAGCGAACGGAAAATGGACTTGCTGGTTGCGATTAAGGTCTCTAGGATTCACGCGTCGGTTGCTTTGCCAGTAACTCAGGGAGACGATATGCGGTTCGGTGTAGAAGTTTCTACTCAGCCTTTGCTAGACAAACGGAGCGTTGTCCAGCACTCTGATGCTCCGTCACGCGCTCGCTTTGAACATGCGGTGTCACGAATTTAGCGAACGGAAATGGTGTTTCTCATTGCAATTGAGTTTTCTAGTCATGGGTAGGGGTGTAAAAAAACCCGACCCGACTCGACCCGACCAGACCCGAACACGACCCGAACACGAAACAAATATAAAACGTGTTTTATGTTCGGGTCGTGTTCGAGTAATAAACATGAAACAAGCGGAATACATGTTTCGGGTCGGGTTTAGGGTTGGAACATTGTTCGACCCGAAACACGTTAACACACTTGTTCCAATTTCCAAACAAGCCACCAAACACAAACACTAAACACTAAACAGACGTGTTTTCGAGAACCCCTCCCCTTCGGCTTCTTCTCCGACGACTGCGCTTCTCGTGGATTCCGCTGCCGCCCTCCGATCGACGCGCCTCCGCCTCGCCGTCGCCTTCCCCACCCCTCGTCTCAACGCCGGAACCCTAGCCGCCGCCTATTCCTATTGTTTTAGTGGGAAAACGCTGGAGCTGTGTGGCTTTCGGTTTTTCCTCAGAGTCGGGAGAAAATCTGCCGCGATTTCTCGCCCGCGTGGCTTGACGATCCAGGGTCTTTAAATTCGTCGGCAGGCGTCGGTCAAATCGGGAAGCTCGCGACAGAGACGGGTGGAGTTTAGACGCCCAGGAAAAAGAAGCAAGAAAGGAAAGCTATGTTCACGAACCCGAAGAAACAGAGGGTTGGACTCGGAGCTCTTCTCGTTCTTGGTAAGGTTTCGTTCTTCAGACGCCATCTCTGCTCTTTTTTTGGTTTCTTGGATGCTTATCTTCCATTGGTGTTTCTTTCTTTCTTTTGGGTATATCGTGGTTTTGCGGTGTCTCGTCCGGTGCTCTGGTTCTCGGTTCTTTCCCGTTGTTCTTGAAGTTCATGAACAGAACAGGGAGGGTCAGCGTCCCGGAGGGGCTGATTGGGTCGGTTCTATTGGGAATTTCTCTGTATGCTAAACTATTGGCGGGGAAGAGTATTCCTTTTCCGGACTCGCTTGCTACAAGCAGAATCTGGGACTTCTTTTGGGTCTCGGAACTGTCATGCTTTTGCATAAAGTTTGTTAATTTGTTGCGAGAAAACTTGACCTAAGCATGTGTTGCAGAAACCCAAATTCAGTTGGGATGACAAGTTAACGGGACAGCTTCCGGTTATTTATTTGTTTGACACTTTGAGAATAGTGAGTGACACGTCTTTCAGTCTGTTGGACTCCTATAAGAGATTTGTTTAACCGTTTGTCTATATATCACTTCCAAGTTTCCTCTCCTTGACCTTTGAGGATACTGGGTTTTGGTAGTTGCTTTTCCTATAAGGGAATTATCATGAGGATGCAGTTAGCGTGCACTGTGTTGTGTGTTCTCCTTTTTTCACTTGCACATATGAATGCTTGTTGATATGTTGTGGATATAGATTATTCATGGCAGACCAATATATCCTTTTGTGTTGGACTGCCAACCTGGAAGAAGTTATCATGATCCCTTCTACCCTCCTTCCATCAGATGAGCAAATTTGATTTTTTCTCTTTGGTTTTGTGGTGACCAATCGTTTCATAGTATCAGATATTCTTTCAGAGCAGTTCAATATCTTACTGGTAAATTTTGTTGCTTCTTTACTATTTGGTGTGGCACTGAAAAAGCCAGAGATGGTACAATGATGGCTTAACTAGCCATTTCAATTGTTGCAGGATATTGCATGCTTTTGACATTGGATTGAATTGATCTTGGTCAGAGTTCCTTTACTGATATTTTTGCTGCCATGAAGCTTTGATGACACCACATGCACAACCCCTTTTTGGTTCCCCCTCGGGTTGGCTTAGTGTGGATTAATTTTGTTATCTCATATCTAGATGAGCATTTGCTAGGAACAGTGTGGTTTTTGATTTTGTGTGCTTGGTGTGTTAATGCATCAGCAATCAACAAGCATGCCTAAGCTTGTAAGAGAAGTAGAAGCCAAAGAGAAAGAAGCAGAACAGCGACAGCGACTTGAGATGCAATCACTGGTGAAGTAAACCGCGACAATGATGAATGATGAGTAGAGAATCAAACGTTTCCATGAAAAGAGAATTGTTCCATATGTATGTTTCTCATTTTCTTGTCTGCAACTGCAGGATATTTCAACAGATTGTAATGGTAGGTGGCATTCTCATTCATGGGTTGTACCAAGCCTCCGTCACATTAGATGGTCTAATGTGAAAAAAAAAAAAAAAAAAAGAGAGGTGACCCAGAAACCTGACCCGGCCGACCCGACCCGAAACACATTCGATATTCTGATGTGTTTCGGGTCGGGTCGGGTCATAATGAGTGACCCTTATGTTTCGGGTCGGGTCGGGTAACATCAAGACCCGACCCGACCCAACCCATTTACACCCCTAGTCATGGGGATGCTCACAAAAGTGGCATTCCAGACGGAGCTAAATCCACTTTAAAAAATGGCACAATCTCTCATCGCTTGTAAATTTTTTTTATGATATGTAATTAGATTAATTTAGTGGCATCCATAAGTGCAACCTTAAGTCTTATTAGCAGCTTTCAACAAAAAGTGCGGGTGTTCACTAGACTAACAATCCTAATGACGTGGGTCACCATTATCCTAGCAATGGCCACGTACACAAGTCCTACACAAGGTTTCCACTCATATAGTAAAACCAACGTGTCATTTGAAATAATCGGCATTACTTTGATCACATGGCTAATGTTTATGGCTGTTCTGCTTTTCAACCAACTCATTCAGTTCTTCCACAAATTATTTAGCGGAAAGTGGGAGAATATTATTGGACTCACAGATTATTATTTTATTACTTGAGTCTAAACAAAGAGCCCATGGAGCTTATATAATGCTTTTATATAAAATAAAAAAAAAATTCCTAATTAAGTTGGTAGAAGAGTAGATGGCAATAAAAATCAGCCGTATGATCACAATAATATTGACTATTTCAAATGACGCGTTGGTTTTACTCTAGGGGTAAAATTTCAAGGTAGAAATTGTGCATGTGTTGCTGCTAGGATGATCGTGACCCCTGTCATCAGGATCATCAATTCAGTTACCCACCTTTTTTGTTGAAGACTGCTAATAATATTTAAGGTTATACTTGGGGACGCCACTAAATTGATAGTGTTACATGTAATAATAAAATAAAAAAAATAATAAAAAACTCATGCAATGGGAAATTGGGCCATTTTTTAGGTGGATTCAGCCTTATCTGGAACACCATTGCCGCGAGCACCACCACGACTACAATGGCATAGGCTGTTTGGGCGAAGGTCATGGGTGAAGTAGCCTCACCAAAATTTTTTAAGGGAAAATTGTTTAAAAATTTTATTTACCATAACATTATTTCACTAGGAGGTCTAAACAAAGAATAGCCCATAAGGCTTGTGAAGGAGAAAAAAGCCAATTCAACTGTTAAATTTTTCACCAAGTCTATCATAAATATTTTGATCTTGCCAATTGAGCCTAGTTTTAAACCAAAGAATCCACATTTTGCCAAAATTACACTTTCAGCTGAGTTTTAAAACTTATGTGCATAATCTCATGCCATTTGATTTTGCTAAAGATTTGGACCGCATGTACAAGAGTTCACTCGTTAATATTACATGAGCAAAAATTTAAGATAACTTTGGCTACCTTCTGCTACGAAACATTTCATCAGAGGAGTAGCTCCATTGTTCGATTGGGGTCGAGAGAGAGAGAGAAGAGACCAACAATGGTAGTTTCAAACACAACAAGCAGTGAACCGCATCTAGCAATGTTGGAAAAATTCAAAATGGTAGAAGCTTATTAGGGCAAAGGCGGCCTCTCCCAGTTTTTGGGCGAGGCTGCTTCACCCACAATCTTCACCATCACAGTAGTAGTCACTTTGATGCTCGCAACAGTGCCGTTCCAAACTAAGCTAAATCCACCTTAAAAAAGTGGCTCAGTCTCTCATCGCATGTAAATTTTTTTATGATGTGTATTAGTATTAATTTAATGGTGTCCATAAGTGCAACCTTAATTCTTATTAGTGCCCTTCAACAAAAAGGACAAGTATTCACGAAACTCATCATCCTGATGACATGGGTTGCCATTATCCTAGCAATGGCTGCGTACGCAAGTCCTACACTTATTCCACCCATATAGCGAAACCAACATGCCATTTGAAATAATCGACATTGCTGTGATCACATGGCTAAGTATTTATGGCCATTCTACTTTTCAACCAACTTATTCAATTCTTTAACAAATTGTTTGCTTTGCCAAAAGTGGGAGAATATTATTGACTCCAAGAAATTATCTTATCACAAGTCTAAATAAAGAAGAGCCCATAGGACTTATATAATGCTTTTATAAAAATAAAAAATAAAAAGAAAAGAGAGGGTAAGACCATATTTTCCTATTTAAGTTGGTAGAAGAGTAGAATAGCCATAAACATTGGTTTTACTATAGAGGTAAGGTACCAATGTAGAAATTGTGTACGTGACCACCGCTGGGATGATGGTGACCCCGTCATCAAGACCATTAGTTCAATGATTACCCACCCTTTTTGTTGAATGCTGCTAATAACAATTAAGGCTACACTTAAGGATGCCACTAAATTAAATATTATTATATGTAATCAAAAATTTACATGCGATGGGAGACTAGGCCATTTCTAGAGGTGGATTCAGCCCCGTTTGGAACACCATTGTTGTGAGCACTATCACGACTACCATCACGATGGCCATTTGGGTGAGGGTTACGGGTGAAGCAGCCTCACCCAAAAACTAGGCGAAGTCACCTCCCCCAAATTTTTTAAAGGAAAATTGTTTAAATTTTTTTTTTTACAATAACATTATTTCATTAATAGTCTAAACGAAGAATAGCCCATAATGATGTGGAGGAGTAAAAAGTCAATTCAACTATCAAACTTTTTAAGGGTAAATTGTTCAAAAAGTCCTAAATTAATTGTACCTTTACCAAAGTCTATCCTAAATATCAAGTTTGCCAATTGAGCCCCGTTACAAACCAAAGAATCCACATTTTGCCAAAATTCGCAATTTCATCCCAGTTTTATAACTTATCCGCACAATCTCACGCCTTTTGATTTTGCTTCAGATTTGGACCGCATGCACATGAGTGCACTCATTAATATTACAAGAGTAACGGTACAAGATAACTTTAGCTATCCTCTGCCGCCCAACATTTCATCAAGGGAATAGTTCCATTGTTCGATTTGGGTCGAGAGAGAGAGAGAGTGTGGAGACCAACAAGGGTAGTTTCAAAAGCAGCTAACGATGAACCACATCTTGCAATGTTGGAAAAATAAAAAATGAAAGAAGAAAATTTGGGCAAAGGCAACATCGCCTAGTTTTTGGGTGAGGCTGCTTCACCCACATCCTTTGCCATCGCAGTGGTAGTCATGACGATGCTCACAATAGTGGCGATCTAGATGAAGCTATACCAACCTTAAAAAATGGCCTAGTCTCTCATCGCATGTAATTTTTTTATGACTTGTAATTGTATTAATTTACTGGCATCCATTAGTGCAACCTAAATTCTTACTAAGGGCCTTCAACAAAAATGGCGAGTATTTACTGAACTCATAATCCTAATGACATGGATTGTCATTATCCTAGCGATGGTCATGTACGCAAGTCATACACTGGTATTTCACCCGTATGGTAAAACCAATGCGTCATTTGAAATAATTGGCATTGCTATGATCACATGTCTTATATTTAGGGCCATTCTGCTTTTCAACCAACGTATTCAGTTCTTCCACAAATTGTTTCGCAGAAAATGGGAGAATATTATTGGGCTCAAAGACTATTATTTTATTACTAGAGTCTAAACAAAGAAGAGCCCATAGGGCTTATATAATGCTTTTATTATATTAAAAAAAAAAAAAAAGAGAGAGAGAGAGAGAGGCAAGACCAGATTTTCCTAATTAAGTTGTTAGATAAGTAGAGTGGCCATAAATATCAGCCATATGATTACAGCAACACCGACTATTTCAAACGCTGCGGTTCTTTTACTGTAGGGGTAAAATACCAATGTAGAAATTGTGTACATGGCCACCGATGGGTTGAAAGTGACCCTTGTCATTAGGACCATCAGTGATTACCCTATCATTTTTGTTGATGGTTTCTAGTAACAATTAAGATTACACTTAAGGACACCATTAAATTAATATTATTACATGTAATAAAAATTTATTTGTAATGGGAGACTAGGCCATTTCTTAAGGTGGATTTAGCCCCGTCTAGAATACCATTGTCGTGAACACCACCGCGACTACCACAACGAGGGCCATTTGGGCAAGGGTCACGGGTAAAGCAACCTCGCCCAAAAACTAGGCGAGGCCGCCTCCCAAAATTTTTTAAAGAAAATTGTTTAAATATATATATCTATATATATATATTTTACAACAACATTATTTCATTAGTAGAGTCTAAACAAAGAACAGCCTATAAGGCTGGTGGAGGAGTAAAAAGTCAATTCAACTATCAAATTGTTTAAGGGTAAATTGCTCAAAAAGTCCTAAACCTATTGTCCTTCTACCAAGTCTATCCTAAATATTTCGATTTTGCCAATTGAGCCAAATTTTAAATGAAAGAATCCACATTTTGCCCAAAATTGCAATTTCAACCCAATTTTAAAACTTGTTTGCACAATCTCACGCTGTTTGATTTTACTTTAGATTTGGACCACATGTACAAGTGTTCACTCGTTTAATTGTTCAATTGGGGTCGAGAGAGAGATCGAGAGAGAGAGAGAGAGAAAATCTAAAGGTAGCAAGCAATGAAGCACATTTAGTAGTGTTGGGAAAATCTAAAATGGAAGAAGAAGATTTGGGCAAAGGCGACCTCTCCTAGTTTTTGGGCGAGGCTGCTTCACCCACAACCTTCACCATTGCAATGGTGGTTTCGGTGATACTCGCAATAGTGATGCTCCAAACAAGACTAAATCCACCTTAAGAAATAGTTCAGTCTCTCATAAAAATTTTATGATGTGTAATTGTATTAATTTAGTAGCATTCATAAGTGCAACCTTAATTCTTATTAGCAACTTTCAACAAAAGGGGTTGGTATTCACAAAACCAGTAATCCTAATGACATGGGTCGCTATTACATACACAAGTCCTACCCTGATATCCCAGCCATATAATAAACAAACGCATCATTTGAAATAATCAGCATTGCTATGATCACATGGCTAATATTTATGGTTGTTCTGCTTTTCAACCAACTTATTCAATTCTTCCATTAAATTGTTTCGAAGAAAATGGGAGAATATTATTGGACTCAAAGAATATTATTTTATTTCTAGAGTCTTTCATAGGGCTTATATAATGCCTTTATAAAAATAAAATTAAAAATAAAAATAAAAAAAAAAGGAAAGGAAAGGAGAGGGCAAGACCAAATTTTCCTAATTAAGTTGGTAGAAGAATGGAATGGCCACAAATATCAATCATATGATGACAGCAACACCGAATATTTCAAATGACGCATTGGTTTTACTATAAGGGTAAAATACCAGTGTAAAAATTATGTACATGGCCACTGCTTGGATGATTGTGACCCCCATCATCAGGACCATCACGTCAGTGATTATCCACCCTTTTTGTTGAAGACTGCTGGTAACAATTAAATTACACCTATAGATGCCATTAAATTAATATTGTTACATGTAACTGAAAAATTTATATGAGATGGGAGACTGAGTCATTTCTTGAAGTAGATTTTCGCCCCATCTAGAACACCATTGTTGTGAGCATCACTGCAACTCCCACAGCGATCGCCATTTGGGTGAGGATCATGGGTGAAGTAGCCTTGCCCAAAAACTGGGCAAGGTCACCTTCACCCAAATTTTTTAATGGAAAATTGTTTAAAAGTTTTTTGGTTTTATAAAAGCATTATTTCATTTGTAGAGTATCAACAAAGAAGAGCCTGTAAGGCTTGTGGAGAGTAAAAAGCCAATTCGATAGTCAAATTTTTTAAGGAAAAATTCTTCAAAAAATCCTAAATCTATAATACTTTTTTCAATTCGATCATAAATATTTCAATTTTGTCAATTGTGACCAATTTTAAAACAGAGAATCCACATTTTGCCCAAAATTACAATTTCAGTCCTATTTTAAAAATTACCAGCACAATCTCACACTATTTGATTTTGCTTCAGATATAGACCACATGTACAAGAGTTCACTTATTAATATCACATGAGTAACAATACAGGATAACTTTAGCTACCCTCGCCATCCAACATTTTATTGATGGAACAGTTCTTTTGTTTGATTGGGGTCAAAGCAAAGAGAGAGAGAGAGAGAGAGATTAAGAGGAACGCAACATGTGACTAATAACTTGCGACAGAGAGTGAGGCTACACTTGATATATATGATATGGATGTATATTTTGGGCCCCATGACACAATATCAGAGTCCTTACCTTCAATTTCAAGTTTTTATCTTCATTTTCGACAAAAGAGATAACTTTGTGCCTTATAGATTAACCTGAAGAAAGAACCGCTCTCCAATGTGGCAATTAGATGTCCATGAATTGCTAGAGACATGAGATTCAAATAAGAGTGAGCATATTAGACTGTATGGACTGAGAATCACCTAGACCTAATCGGACCAATTGATTTGGTCCGGTTCCCAATCCGGTTTTTGATTCCATAAAAATGGAACCGGTGATTTTTAGTCTAGTTGTTGATTTCAAGGGAACTGGACCAAACCTAACCAACACTTTTTAAAAATATATATTTTTAGTTTCTTAAAATAATAATAATAAGCCCTAAAATTATAATAACTCTTGTATTTTAAAAAAAAAAAATTCATCTTTTTTACTAAGTGGTTGATTCCATTGGACCGAACTAGACCAGTCCTGATCCTAAGACCCTTCCATTCCTCAATTCCAAAAATGGGAACTAATCTCCAAAAATGGGAACTAATCACTGCTAGATATAGAGACGAGATACAATAGTTACGAGAATGTTGCCGCTAGCCGATGTGAAAATACTAGCTTTTAGAACTATTTAAGTCCCCACAAATTACATTAATTTGCTTGTCTTGGACAGAGACCACCACACAGTAAACACCTTGATAGAGGCAATCATTGAAGAGTCTAAACCATTTCTAACTATCTAATTGAAACTAAACCAATTCTAATACGAAGATGTAACAACCTAATCAATGCTTATTTTTCTAACTATTAATCCATTTTTTTTTCAGATTCAATTAACTATTTATGTTCTGAAAATGAGGATTCAGACCGGGCCCTTGGGCCTGGTCCAAAAATGGGCCGCACGCTGATCTATCTGGACTGGGCTAATGGGCGCAATCCGGGCTTTTGTATTCAGGCCCACTCAAGTTTTTATCTCCCTTTCCGCTCCATCGTCTTCCTCACGGTGTCACCCGACATGCCAGAACTTACGCCATGCCTTCATGAACTTCAAGGTTTACAAACAGAGATCAATCTACCCTCAAATCCTAAACCATGAATGTATAAAACTTTGCTATTCACTACTTCCGGCCATCGGCACGATGATGGCCATAGCCTCCACCATCCATCACTAGAACACCACCATCAACTGCCACCGATCATTTGAAGATCTTTGAACTCACAACGTCACAGATAATAATTCAACACATGAACAGCACGATGAGAATACAAACGAAAAAAGGATTGAGAAAAGCTTATCTCCGGTCATGGTTGTCAAGCATTACACGAACTCCGGGCCATTTCTCACGGATCAACCACCATAGAGTCATCACCCGCACCTTGACGAAATGGGGTAAAACTCCGAGACAGCCGTACCAACGAGGATACGCCCTGGGTGGTTGAAGCGTCAGTCGAGACCGGGATCAATCAGACTTCTCGGCTGGGGGAGAAACAGAGCAACAGGTCCTGCGCTCCTCCGGAACCAGAGCCCGGCGGCGATCCATGAATGATGACGGGCAATTTTGGAGATGAGCGACGAACATCGATTTTTCACTCTCTCAAAGCCGCTTGGCTCTCTGCATATCATATCTGTTTCTCTCTCTTAAAAAACGGGCCTCCGAAGAAGAAAATCGCTGCGGTTAAACGTCGTGATGGAAGGCAATATCTACGGTAACCGACGCTCGAGAGGTTTTTGTGGATGAAGAAGACCTCCAGATCCCCGAAAAAGACGGCTTTAAAATCCCCGCGCTTCTCTCCTCAAAACTACCTTTGTTAGATAAAATTGCATAATTGATCCATTAACTTTAAATTTATTTTATATAGTCCCTAAATTCTAATTTATTGTACAACAAAATTCAGTCCATGAATTACGTTAAAATATTTAATTTTGTTCCCAAATTTAAATTTCATATCATTGTCACTTTTGAGATATTAATTTGACAAAAAAAATGCGTAAAAACTACTTTTTATTGTTAGACTATTCTGGCCGTTGCATAATTTATCAAAGGTTGGTTTCAGAAAACAAAAATCAGTGTGTAAATTTGAGGAATCAATTACGACTTTCAACCTATATATTTCTATCTATATAGCCATTAGAGCATCTCGAGCTTCCTCTAGCCAAAATTAGATTCTATTCATTCGTTCGTCATTGATATCTGCATACATTTATAATACTCGTTTTCCACGTATGTCATAACCTACTCCACAAAAAAGCCTCAGTTAATAATTCAATGTCAATAAACACTTGAAATTTTCCAGATTAAAATAGAATTGAACATAGGAAAATACATAATATCGGATTAGTTATAATATAAAATGATATCCTGTACATAATAAAAATTTCGCCAATGGGAGACAAGTGGGCTTTACACGCATGCACGCACGCTCCACTAAAGTCATAGACGAGACATCGCTTTGGAAAAATCAAAGTATTTGGTCGTGCCCAGAAGAAGAAATATTATTTTCCCCTTATCGATTGCAAAAACCTTTATTAAATTGCATCGGTGAATGCTACACGTGGCGTGGAACAACTCGATAGATCACAGGCCCACCGCCGAGCGACAAGCGTCAGAGCTCCATTGGTCGGTAGGGTAAATATTCTTTATGCAGCCACGCACGGTGCTCCCGTGGAATGGAATCTCGAGCCATATCCTTACCCCGAAGAATCAAAATATTAAGGAGAGAGAGAGAGGGAAGAGAAAAACGACAAGAGGGAGCTGACTCTGATAGCGCTTCGCGACTCGTGAGGGAGCGCGAATTTCTGCGAAGCTCTCTCTCTCCTCTCTGCGTCATCGAGATTCTAGAGAGAGAGAGAGAGGGAGGAATGGAGCATCTGCAATGGCGGATTCCTGCGATGATCCTGCTGGCTTCCTTCGCCGCCTATCTCTACGTGAAGGAGCCGTCGAAGGTCAGCTCTCGCGTCGCTCTCGCGCCCTTTTCCTTTCCTTTTATCATCTCTTCGACCGGTCGTCTCCGTCGTCGTCGTCTTCCTCGCGAGTTCATCGTTTCCGAGAGACGACTACGTTCTTCTTCTTTTTTTTTTTCTTAATGAGATCGTGCAACGAAGCAATCGGTTCGGTGCAGTAGACAAACAGAGCGTTCGTTCAGAGCATCCTGATGCTCAATCGCGCGCTCGCCTCGAACATGCAGCCTCACGGATCGAACGGAAAATGGCCTTTCTGGTTGCTATCGAGGTCTCTAGGATTCACGCGTCGGTTAACTTTGCCAGTAACTCAGGGAGACGATATGCGTTGTCCAGCACTCCGATGCTCGTCACGCGCTCGCTTTGAACATGCGGTCTAACGGATTTAGTGAACGGAAATGGTGTTTCCGGTTGCGATTGAGTTTTCTAGGATTTACGCGTCAGCTGCTTTGCTGGGAAATCGGTGAAACGATATGCTCATGGGAGTTCTGGTGATGAGTTTTGGAATGAGATTGTGTGACGAAGCAATCGGTTTGGTGTAGAAGTTTCTACTCGGCCTTTGTTAGAGAAACAGAACGTTGTTTAGCGTTCTGATGCTTGATCGCGTGCTCACTTTTAACGTGCAGTGTCACGGATTTAGTGAATGAAAAATGGACGTTTTTGTGGCGATTGACGTTTCTAGGACTTGTGCGACGCGCTGCTTTGCCAGTAAATCGGTGAAACGATATGCAGATGGAAGTTTTGGTGATGTGCTTCGGAATGGGATGGTGCAAGGAAGCGAGCGGTTTGGTGCAGAAGTTTCTACTCGGCCTTTGCTGGACAAACAGAGCCTTTGTTCAGCGTTCTGATGCTTGCGCTTGCTTTGAACATGCAGTGTCACAGAGTAGCGAACAGAAATGGGCTTTCTTGTCGCCATTGAGGTTTCTAGGACTTTTGCATCAACTCCTTTGCCGGTAAATCCGTCAAATGATATGCTGATGGACGTTTTTAGTGATTTGTTTTGGAATGAGATTGTGCAATGAAGCAATCGGTTTGGTGCAGAAGTTTCTACTCTGTCTTTGCTAGACAAACAGAGCATCGTTCAGCAATCTGATGCTCGATCGCACGCTTGCTTTGAATGTGCAGCATCACAGATTAGCGAACGAAAAATGGACTTTCTTGTTGCGATTGAGGTTTCTAGGACTATGTGTATCGGCTGCTTTGCTGGTAAATTGGCAAAACGATATGCTGATGGAAGTTTATGGTGATGCGTATTGCAGGTTCCTCGCGATGATTGCAGCCTTTTGCCAGACCATCATTATTGGATAAAGAGCAAACGCATAGTGACGCCAGATGGGATCATTTGCGGGGCAGGTTTGTTGCTCCATGTGTGACTGCTTTATAGTCTTTCGTAGCTGTATTATTTGCTCTAAAATGGTGTCGAACTAATCTGCAACTCAAAGTGAGCGACAAAGTTTGCTTTTTGCAAGATAGAAGGAAATGTAACTGCCTCATCAGCTTTGTGCTATTTAGAAAAAAAAAAAAAATTTAATTGGCTGTTATTGTAGATTGATAACAAAGGTTTTGGTTTAACCTTTAACTTATTCGTGTTTCTAATGTATGTTTATGAGCAGTCGAGGTGAAGGGGAAATTCATTAACTCTGTTGTAACGGAGAATGATTGGCAAGGGGCTTCCAAAGGAGAGCAAGTAATTGATTATGGAGAGGCTGTTGTCATGCCTGGCCTGGTTGATGTGTAAGATGCATCTCTGCTCCAAATAATGGTTATATTTCATCACTTTCAACCAGAAAAAAGGTTTTAGGAGATAGTATAACATTGGATGATAAACATAGGGACCAATAAAAGCAACATGACCATGGTACTTCCTTTACCTCCACACTTCTACTCTTGCCATCATCTTCAGAAGGTTGAAGGGTGAATGATAACTGGATGACTGAAATATTGGTCAAATTTAAATTAAATAGAGGGTGCTCATTTTTCGGTAATTTGGTCTTACTTAGATATCTACTGCCAAATTATGCTTTAGATGTCCCTCTATAAACTAATGTAATTATGCTTAAGAGTTGAGCAGTCATATCCTTTTTAGAAAAACTTACACTCATATACATTTTATAAAATGTCTGAGGCAGGCATGCACATCTTGATGACCCTGGAAGAGCTGATTGGGAAGGATTTCCTTCAGGGACTAAAGCAGCAGCTGCTGGTAAATTAGACTCTCTTCAAGTTTCTGCCCTTCAGTGACATCTTAGTTAATGAATTTCCTGAAATGCTAGTGAGGGGCAGCCAACACTCCATTGACTAGATCATCTTTCTTTAGGAGAAAAGTCGCTTAAATTTCACATAGATTGCTTTCTCTTGCTAAATCTGTGGTGGATGAGATTAGCATAACATTCTGAGCCTTATACAAACAGAAAATGAAGCATGAATCTACTTTTCTGTATCATTGTATTTTGTCAGTGATTGCACTGTAAAACATCTAATGTGAAAACTAGAAGTACTGAACTGTGATCATTTTTATATGTTGAGCTTTACTTGAGTGATTACTTTTTTTCTCATGCAGGTGGAATAACAACATTGATTGATATGCCCCTCAATAGTGATCCCTCAACTACTTCCACAGAAAGCCTGGAATTGAAGGTACGAGACGTAGGGAGGTTACTTTGCACTTTTTATCTGGCAAGTAACCATATGTTTCTGAAAACCACGTACTGCATTTTTTAAGTCCCTCTAGTCTGGATATTTCTTCATAGCCCTTATCCTGGCCAAATAAATAGAAATATGAGCCTTGCGTCTCCAATTTCTGTTCTCTTTATAAAATGTAAGTTCATGGTTTCTATTCATGATTTTCCACCTTCCTTGGCAGATTAAAGCTGCAGAGAAGAACATTTATGTCGATGTCGGTATGAACTGAAAATGACACATGAGCAGGCTAGATATCCTTTATGAGGTACATGTAAATTCTCACCTTGGTTTCCACAGGTTTCTGGGGAGGTTTAGTTCCTGGAAATGCATTCAATTCAAGCACGCTGGAAGCTCTCCTAGAGGCTGGTGTTCTTGGTCTGAAGGTAATTACCAGAATCTCGGTGTCATCAATTACTTCTTTATCAAATTTTTGCCACTGTCTCTTTATGGTAAGTTTTTGAAAGTCCCAAGTTACAGAGATTTGATGTGAAAATTCAACTGGACCTGGACTTATTTTGTCTGATGCACTATGTCATTATTTGCATGGTTTTGGATATTTGTGCTGCAAGTACTATTAAACAGAAAGTTTCAAGTTCTCAAGGAAATAGTAAATTGAGACAATGAAGTAAAAGAAGTGAAAACTTTTTCTTTGGGCCAATTTGCTATCTGACAATTTCACTGTCCTTGTTTTGTAGTCCTTTATGTGTCCCTCAGGAATCAACGACTTTCCCATGACAAATGCTGATCATATCAAGGTTCGTCCTGCGACACTCATATTTACTTTTGAGCCCCAATATTATAGCAGAGGACTCAAACTGCTCGTTACAACTTTGATTTTCGTGTCAACTAAGAGTTTGTGGTATGTATTGATAGAGCAATGCTTTATTGTCCTTTAACCTGACCTGATATCAAAACAATCACATGAATTAGTTATGTTGTTCGCTAAAATTTAGCAAAGTTCTCTGTTCTCGTGTAATATTATCTTTTCACTATAGTCATGGGTCAATGATTAGTTATCGATTATTTATGCAGGAAGGATTGTTGGTGTTGGCAAAATATAGAAGACCATTGCTTGTTCATGCAGAACTCCAACTAGACTCTGAAAGCCACTTGGATCTAAATACAGAAGATGCCCGATCTTATTCCACCTATCTGAAGACAAGGCCACCTGCTTGGCAAGATTTCCTTACAAATTGATTAGAAATATCACAACTATCTATTTAAGAAATTTGGTGTTAGCTTTTTAATGTTCTTATGGAGGTGATTGGCATATAGTTTAATGGAGTAGCTGATGTTCCATTAAGAACGTTAAGTTATCTGGATCTATGATCTAGCTAATTACTCTTTAAAATATTCCTCAGATTCATAGCTACCGGCTTCCAATCCTCATAATTCTAGATTTTGTTGCTTTAATCGATGTGTTTACTTATGAGAGATGCAACAGTAGTATGAAAATATTTTTCAAATTCCAAAGAGTAGGTTATCTTCCATAATAGGAATCCAGAATGCTTTTTCACGTTTAGTGTCTGTAATTTTATCGAATCAGCCATTTATGGGCACAAAATTAAGGAGAAAAGCTTTGCTTGAATAAGATAGATGAGTTTCTTTGAAAATTACTGCTTGATATGTTTGCGAAGTTTTGCCAGCCTACTATAAGGGATAATCATGTCAAGGTCTTCACCCAATCAAGTTGAATTATGAGCTCATCTTCCTCTTATCTCTAGCAGATCTCTTGTGGCAATGTTAAATAGACTTGGCTATTCATATCAATTAATTTTTATAAACAGGGAGGAGGCAGCTATTCGTGAGCTTTTAACTGTGACAAAGGACACAAGGATCGGTGGCTCTGCTGAAGGAGCTCATCTTCATATTGTTCATTTGTCTGATGCAAGTTCATCCTTGGATCTGATAAAGGTATATCATCTTTATCACCTCTTGTTAATAAGATCTCCTGGGAAGTTTCTCATCCAGTGGATATACAAAAATACCAGAAGTGTGTAAAATTTCTGGAAAATTTCTTTATGCTTTTCTGGACATTGATGTGTGACTTGCCTAAAAGGAGATCATATACCTCCCCATATTGCATTCCAAGTTCAGTTGGAGGTTCCTAATGCACATTGTTAAATTCAGCTGGTTTTGGGATTGTGACTTCCTATGATGAAAAGTTTGATGATTAGTTACAGGCACCTTTTTGACCAAAACTAACTTTCTTGAACCTTTTTTCTGTCTCTTATTTGTAGAAAAAATGTTCATAAATCAATTTTATAGAATGGATATGCAAGATTTTTTCAGTGAAAGATCAGTAGCAATTATTGCTGAGTCAGTTGTGATAGTCTGCTATAATTGTTATTAGTCGTGGTAATGTTTTATGGATGCAGCACTAGTGTTTCCTATCCTATGCAAAAGAACTAAACCTAATTTTATTTTCTGTTTTGCACAGGAAGCAAAAGTTAATGGTGACAGTTTAAGTGTTGAGACTTGTCCCCATTACCTAGCCTTCACAGCAGAAGAAATTCAGGATGGAGATACACGCTTTAAATGTGCTCCCCCCCATCCGTGATGCACCTAATAGAGAAAAGTTGTGGGAGGCTTTAATGGTACTTCTAATTTTTTGGATTCTCTATGTGCCACATGCCCCATTCTTTTAATTCGTTGGCTCTATATATCAGGATGGCCACATTGACATGCTGAGTTCTGACCATTCCCCAACAGTTCCAGAGCTGAAACTGCTGAGTGAAGGCAACTTTTTGAGAGCTTGGGGTGGAATTTCTGGCTTGCAGGTTGGTCTATCTTTATAGTGTACTTTGACTGATGTAAGCATGTATTCTCATTATGTCCTATACCTGATAAAGCTTGCCTGACTCAGCTGTGATTATTTGATTAATGAGAATCTGTAATACCATTGGCTCAGATGTGCCGAAATCCATAATACCATTGCCACATAAGAAACTACTGACAAATACTAATTTTTTGGTTGATGGAGGAGGTTTGGTATTATAACTGAGAGTTGAATTTGATTACTTCTATCATATTCAGGGTTCTGACATTAACCACTATAGCATTGCAAAAGCGCTTTGTTGCAGAGTCATGTGGCACTTTCACACCAGGACTGCTTTATCACTTATTGTTGTAGGCATTATCAGAGGGTTCTATGTCCGCACATTATGGTTTTATTTCCTACTCAAATTGTTTAAGCAGATGACATTTAGCATTAGATAAATTAAGCATGCACATGCATAATTGGCTGTAGAGACTTATAAGGTTCTGGCATTCTTTTTTACGATGTTCAGTCATGAGGTTCAATCTTCCTCTGGGTAGTTTGTTTGTAGAGCATTTACTTAAGAGGCTATGGCAGTTGATCTACTCTCTAAGTTGTGTTCTGTAGGTGCATAGAATTGCAGATGATATGTCATTAAGTTAGCTCCTTTGGTTGAACCATTAAATGCATTTTTTCAATATTGAGAAATCATGCATCTCCTCTCTGAATGTCATCTAAAAGTAATTTGTGAAAATCTGCAGTTTGTTCTTCCTGTCACCTGGTCATATGGCAAAAAAATGGGGTTACTTTGGAACAGCTAGCTTTATGGTGGAGCGAGAGGCCTGCGAAAATCGCTGGACTTAAGTTAAAGGTGATTGCTTTCAGCATCATCAGTTTCCCTTCTAATTTAAGATTATGAAATTATCATGTCACATTTTAGGAGAACTTTTCACAGAGTAGACTTGTTTCAAAGATCTTACTGTATGACTGACTACCTTTTCTTGGTAAAAACTGATCAAAGTAGTTATTCTCAGAAAAGCAACCCTTATTTAATACTTCTCCTAAAATGACTATTTTTTTTTTTTTTTATTTAAACAAATGGAACTTTGGTTTATTTTAACATGGTGCCAATCAGATCAGGTTTCTCCATCTCCATATGCTCTTAAAGAACAGGCAATGAATAGAATAGGCTCCTGCTTTCAGCTTACAGTCTTCATGATGAAAAGAGTGACAATTCTATTTGCAGGGAGCCATTGCAAGTGGAAACTTTGCGGATATTGTAGTATGGGATCCCAGTGTGGAGTTTGAACTCACCGATGAGTACCCTGTATATATTAAACACCCGGTAAGTAGTCTGGTTTACCATTGAAAATATACCTATTCGATAATGCACAATTAGCACCTTATTTTTCTTCAAAAGCGTCAGTTGAAGATAATATTTCAGAGGTTTAAATAGATCAAGAAACCGGTGGTCAACAATTTTTCAGATGACTTGCTGCAGCTTGGGTCTCCTCATCTCTGCAGAAGTCGCAAAACAAAGCATTTTTTTGGGGCTCTTTGGGAGTAGAGTTACCAGACCTAATGTATTACTTAGAACATCCAGATGACATTTATTTTGAATCTACATATAGGGTGAACCTATTTCCTTCCCTTAACTACAAAGCATGGATGCATTATCGTTTTGTCTAATGATTTACAAGGTTTGTCTGTTTAGTAAATTGACATGTGAACAATCTTGTGAGCAGTCTATCTCAGCCTACATGGGAAAAAGATTAGCTGGGAAAGTTTTTGCTACTTTTGTTGGAGGAAATCTTGTGTATAAAGAGGGAAAGCATGCTCCCACTGCCTGTGGTGTTCAGATCCTTGCCAAAAGATGAACAAATCAACAGGTAATCCCATTGTTCTTCCCCCAAATAATCTTCTTTCGACTTCTTCACTTTCAGATATGTATTTTACTATAACTTTCACTTTTCTTTACGTCATTATACCTATTTAGTCTTCTCTAGCTATATTCATAGCTGTGGGCCAAAGGCTCGATTAGCTGAAAGGCAATAGTTTGTTCAGTAGGGAGGGTTGTGTACTAAGATTGCATCTTTGAAATGAAAAGATTTGCATCCTGATTTCAATCAAGTGGAGCCACAGGGTTTTAAGGACACAGGGGTCTATAACTAGTAATGGTAGGTTGAAAACTTATTGTACTAAGAGGACATGTACTCGATTAATCCTGCTGAAAATTGATGCTTAGTCATACCAATAGAGCAAATTTGCATTTAGAACATCGGTGTAGACATGAGCGGAAATTCCTAATTGGCAATGTCATGTTCTTGTCTTTGGTGAACATGTGAATAGACAACTGTGCGCTAATATTGTTGGAGCCATGGTGCTAAAGTTTTAGAAGAACATTTCATTCTTCAAAAAGGGACCACCTGCCATATAAATGGGGGTAATCATGTTCTTTCACTTGATGAATCGCATATTATGTCGGTGGTATATCTTGAACAGGCCTATCCATCCAACAACCTTTGCACATTTTGTGGAGCATCGATTACCCATCTAAGCAAAGGCAAAGCAAGGAAATTTCGCTCAGCCAGGAGATTTGTGGTTTGGAACTGAACGAGAACTTGCGACGAGGATAGAAGAGAGATTGCTATGCAAATGGAATGAAGAGATAAGATGATACTACTTTAGCATCTCTATTTGGCCCCGGTTTTGTATAGTTCATGCTTTGAAGTCTGCAATGTCCAACGCTTTTATTATCAAGCTTATTTTAAGTTAACTCAAAATATTTCATGTCAATCTGATACTGAAATCAATCTCTCTCTCTCTCTCTTTCTCTCTCGCTCTAAATGGATGGATTTAATTGAACAAATATCGGTAGATCTTTCTAACTTTTGTGAGGAAAAACAAATACGTGACAACTTGAGCTAGCGTAGGAAATGTCCTTATTTTGTGCATGCCGGTGATGTACCATTGAATCAATGCTCAGATTTGGTGATAATTTGCTTGTCATCAAACTAAATCGAGACTGATGAATGGCTGAGTTTTGTGTCGATGACGAAGCAATGGCTGGTTTCTCAAACTCTTCCAGAAGAGAAGAACGAGGCTAAATGCTTCGCATCTTGATGATCAAGTTCTCTTGTATGCTGATGGCCGTGGAGTTGGCGAAAGGAATTCTCCATAAGCTCTATTTATTGGTGGGTATATGCAGAAGATTATGTTGGTTTCACGAGGAATTTAGGAACCTCCAATCATTTAGTTACATTCAAGAGATAAGATCGTATATCCGTTTATTCGCTAATCCTGATAACGTGTATTGAATTTGTTATGGTTGGATGTTAGGGTTTGCAGCATTGGGCATACATGGGTGAGTCACTCGAGTACGCGACATGTCCTCTAGATTATGATCTCGCTCTTCACGAGAGAGCAAGTCTGGAAAATGTTCTGCTTCAATTCCTCTAGTTTTCCTGAGATTGCTCTTCCATTTTATTTTCTTGGACGACTCCTCGGTTTCTCGATGTGATCTGCGAAGAAATCAAGTGGGGAAAAAAGATCGCAGCAATTGGTTTTAAAGTCACGGAGGAATTGCATCTGATCTCGGTGATGGAGTTTTCACCACTGCGCTACAACATGAATGATAGAGCGTGGGCAAGAACATGGCATACAACAAACGCGATATCTGAGGTACTACAAACAGAAATATTCCCATTCTGTGGGTGGTTTCTGTTCTTTCTGTTGGGGCATGAAAGGTTTGTGTCTATTTCGACTGGGACCACTGTCGGGAAAGCGAGAAAACGCCTGTACAAATTTGGTTTAGGACTGATATGGAACTTGTGCTTTTCAGCGGAGCCTAGTATGAGCCCTATGAAATCTTGTAATGTACTTGGTTTGGTTTGGCCTATTATGCTTAATTTATATATAATTTTCATTAAAAAGTGCTCTTAGGATATTGATTAAGCAACCAATTAGGATTTTATTGTACTAGTTATTCATGTCAACTAATGTCTTAAAAGTTGTTGTAAAAATTTTCGCGCCGCGATTTCCATTGTACTGATTATCCTCGTGTCATGGGCGATGAATGTCTTAAATTGAGTTGGTCAAAGTAAAATATGCTTAATCAATGTTATAGTGGCACACTCTTTAACAGTACCCTTAGTAGAATTCTTGCTTGTCAAAAGTGCTCTCTCACGATCTATGTCATCGAAATGCGGCCTCCTTAACATTATCGCAGCCATAATGACCCTAAATCGTCGTGGCCACAAAGAAGCTTAGCCATCATTGCATACCTGGTCGCCACTTTAATTAAGACTGTTCATCTCGCCTAACGATTGCTAATAATTCGTAGCAAGATTGCATTATCTTAATTAAGAAGGCTGTGTTATTTAATCTTGTCAACCAAATGGTCTATGTACAGAAGGCATTTTAAGTGATTTTTTTTAAAAATGCAATCAGATTTATTTATTTATTTATTTTATGTCCGTGCATCTTAATCCGGTGGAAACTCAAGGCCAACACAAGCTGCTTTGCATCTATACTCAAAATTACAAAAGAGAACGTAATTATATCTTAGACATCACAATCAAATTCACTTCTATTGATTGCATTTTGACATCAGATAAGATCCATCATGGATCAAGACAATCACAATCGTTATTATAGATTGATTTCATGTGAACCTCACATGACCCGATAAATTGTGATGATACAAATTCATATATAGTCTGTGTAAATGCTTCTCTTTAATAAAGCATCCGAAGATTGATGACTTCTCAGGAAGCTGAACAACCATCCCTTTCAGCTAACGCGATTTTTGCTTTTGGAAGCTACTGACAGATTTGAGGTTTACCCAGTGAAGAAGTTTCCCTTTCGACCACCCATGAGAAGTTCTTCCAGCTTCAGCTATTGATGGATAAAAAATCGTTTCAAGTGGCCCAAAAGGCAAAGAGAATTTTTAATCAACGACTTTGGAGAGTCGAGCTGCAGGCGAAAGCGACGACCTCCAATGGGAATCTGGCCCTGAAAAAAACCTCCACTCGGAAGTTAATGATGCTTAGAAGCTACCAGGGCATGTTTCTTAAGTTTCAGGGAAAGCAAAAAAGTAGTGCTTTTCCTTGCTAAAATTTGAAATCTTATTCAAATTTCAAAAAAATTAGCAGTGAATTAACGTATAAAAAATTCGGGTATTGTGGGCTAAGAAAGAGTCCAGGACCCCAACGACATCCGTCGCGAGTTTGAAATGAGTGGAAAGGATAAAGTAAAAGGCCATGTGATTTGATGGATTTCATAACAGTTGACAATGTTCTCGTGATATTATCATGACAACACACAAGGCAAATCTCTCAAAATCTCTTATTTGTGACTTTGGAAATTATTTTATGAGCTTAAAAATTTAAATCAAATTCCAGTTTATGAATTAAAAATGAAAATGGAAAGGTGGGGAATTCAAATTCTCATCTTTTTAAAGATTAGAATGGAAACTATTTAGCATCATGTGTAGATTTTGATTCCATACTTTATAAGGAGATATAATAAAAGTTTGAAAGTGAGAGTTAGAGTTAAAGTAAAAATATAATAAGATCGACAAAAAAAAAAATATTAAATTATGTTTCCATCCCATGTCTTAAATTCTTAAAACTATCGAAATTTGTCTCACAAGATATTCTTAATATGATGTTCTTAAAGCAACCCATAATCTTAGATACGACAACATTCCACTCACTTTACTTTTCTTGCGCCGACCTTCCCACTCACCTCCTTAGAAAACTTATTTCCTTTGCTTTTTGTAGTTGAATTGATGAATTAATTAATCTACCCTAGTGTCCCGAATAGAGGATAAGTTTATAAGACGTTACTAAATCGAGCTCGAGCATCAAGTTGTAATTGAGCCCAACCCAAAGCATTGAAGTGTATTGACTCGACTTAGCACAATCATATGTCCTTGGACGGGGGCCTTTGATATGTGATTTTTTTTTTTTTTGGTCGAAGGGGCCTTTGATATGTGATTGAATCATTAAACTAACTAGTTCAGCAAAGAATTGTCGAATTGACTAAAATGAGAGGAAAAAAAATGTCCATTTGTAACGAATTATCTATGAAATTATTTTTTGAAAAATGATAGGATATATTGCAAATATAAATAATAAGATGGGAAGGAGCAATCATCATTCAACAACCTCCTCTGAGCATCACCACAGGAGTTTTACATCCGTGGCAGGATGTTTATTTTAGATCCTAACTAATGCTCATTTTGAACAAGTCTCTCATTTGCACCCTATGGTGGCATTAATAGGAATATAGCCAGTTATTTTACGCCATGATGTGGCCTAAATTTATGCCACAAACAAACCAAAACTTCTTAAGGCTGGGGAGGGATCGGCGAATCTAACTCTGTGACCAATGAACCTTAGATCAATTGAGAGAGAGCCTCGAACCCCTAGGCCGTCCATTGCCATCACTCGATAGTAGTGTATTCCTACCTATATATTTATCGAGGATGATAATCAATATGTCTTTTTTGTTTATTATTTTTGTAGGATTGTTTTCGATTTTCATGAGGCTCAATATCATGAAAAATGCCAAATTGATATACTTGTAATGATTTTGCTCCCTTCTAAGGTTTCCACTTCTCTCTAATGACGATAACATGACTTACTTTGCTACCAAAAACCTTAAATTGGAATATATGCAAAAATTTTATCATTCATTAATTTTCATCAAATTTTACCAATGAAAATTATTAGTTGTACAATAGTTTATGCTTTTTTGTAATATTAATATAAGTTAACAGAATCTAGAGAGATGATTAAATTTGTTATAAATATATTGGTTTGGTTTTTTTAGTGGTAAAAAATTAGTTTGGTGTAAATTTATCATAAATGTCATAGTTTAGCACTTTCGGTGATTAAAATTTTAATTTGAAGATAAGTGTATTGGTTTGAGATTTTTATAATATTAATTTTAGAATGAATAATTTTCAAAAAAAAAAAAAAGAAAAAAGAGGAGGAAAAGCTTGCGAGGGAAGGTACGGCGGAGATGGTTTTGGAGGAATAAAAAAACTGAAAAAAAAAAACAAAAAAACAAAAAAGCGCCCTTCACTAAGAACGCGTCCCACTGCCCCTCTCTCTCTCTCTCTCTCTCTCTCTCTCTCATCGGTCAATCCATCGTTGACCATCGCCGTCTCTTTCTATAAAACGGCCGCAGCCGATCGCAAATCGTCTCTCGCACACCGAGAATCCGCGCGATTGGCCACTTGCTGACTGCTCGTCCTCCTTCGCCACCATTGCCCCCTCTCTCCTCTCTCTCTCTCTCTCTCTCTCTCTCGCCGCCGGCGAGAGGGCGAAGCGCGGAGGCATTTCCGGCCGAGCAGCCGCCGTCCCGAGCCGCCGCGGCTCCGCCCTCCTCCGACCCTTCCGAGGTGCCCCCCCCTCCCTTCCCATCTCTCCCTCTGTGGCTTGATCCGTGTGGTTGTATCGTGGTCAGTTTCGTGCTGTTTTTTCACTGCTTGATTGGACGGGGGGGTTTCTGCCGCCCCGCCGGCGGCGGCTGCTCCCTCGCATTGTGCGTGGCGTGATCGTTCGTGGGCGCGCTTAAATGTCTCGACTTTTTTCGCCGCATTGCCGGTATGTGGTTCGTGTCGTCGAAATGTTGGGTTTTGCGGCGTGTTTCTCCAGTGAAAGTGTCCTTTGTCATTGCCGGGTACCCAGAAAAAAATGGGAGTGATTGTTAGAATTATTTTTCCTTCTTGTTATTCTAGACCGGTTCTTCTCTTTGGTGTCAAGGCTTCTTTTGCCAGGATCATCTTGCTTGTCGTGCGGTGCTAATGATTCTGTTGAGGTGTGGTGTCAACTTTACTCGATTCGGTTAGTACATTTCCTTTGGTGGTGTTCTCTTGCTGGAGAAGTGTTCAGTAGCCTAACACTCTTGACAGCCAGAATTTTGATTATATGACGAATGGATGTGTCTGCACTGCATGTCTTAAGCTTTTCAGATTAAGGGACCATGTTTGTGGGACAATGGCAAAATTTATGCTTTCAGAATAGATCTGCATTGACCTGTTCTGTGCAAGGTATGGTGCGGATGGATGATACTTGCTGGCTACAAAAGATTAAAAAAATAATAAAAATAAGGCAAAAATTCCTTCCCTGATAGTTGTGGTTTACTAAAGTGCTCTTCTAGTGTGGCACTAAAAGTTAGCTTCATGTTGTGGATTCTCACTCGCTTCCTCCTCAGTACTCAGTGGGAACTTGGTCTTGGTTGTGTTAAAGAAGAGCAAAAGGAAAATTCATGATAAATGGCTAGGTGAGCGGGAATTCAGATGTATTATCAAGTTGTTGGATGGCAATTGAGATAATGCTCCATTTAGAATGTGAGAGTAAGATCGATGTTTTGAAGGTCTGATTGGGCCCGTTCAATCCAACTTTCAGACTGCGATGAGGTCTAAGGTTTCCAACTGAGATCATTAAATGTTTTATGGTAAAAAACACCTAACCAAACTGCTGTTTACCCATTTGACCTGGTTCTATTGGATAGAGAATGAAAAAGGAAAGAAAAGGCAACATATCCAGCGTCTTAGACCACGGTTCTGTTCTTGGAAATGCAACTGTCACACTTCCTCATAGTTATAATTATGAATTAAAATATTAAACAGAAACCAAGCTATAAATAATGGAATACACAGATAAAACTGGGGTTATGGAAGCACATTTGATGGCTGCGAGAAAGGAACTGCTCATTTAAGCTTTCTCATGTGTAACAGCTTAGAGATATATCCACTGTATTTGAGTTGGCAATGTTACTTTGGAAAATCTTAAATCTAACATGAAGTCTGATGCAATGGAGATTGATATGGCAATATAATTTCATGAGTAGCATTTTTAATTTAGCTTAAGGAGCATCCCCAAAATGTAGCATACAGTAAAGAGAGCTAAGTAGTAATGATGATTAATAAGGGATACTCATATTGCGGTCACACACAACATGGGCTTTATAGTATGCAGGGCAGAGGATGATCCTGTCCCCTTTCTGTGGTCCGCACTGGGCAACAAGCTAATTCCTGTCCCTACCCCAACTCTGTCATTGGTAGGGCAGTCCCACCCCATGTGGAGAGGGTTTGATGGGTCACTACTAGTGTAGTTTTTTTTCCCTCTTTCTTAAGTTCACTTAAGCAGTCCATCATTGGTCTGGGTAAATAACCATTGGCAGTTTGGGAAAGTTGGGTAAAGCGTGGGGAAGGAAATTTCGGTGAGTTCATTGATGTTGGAAATGTTTTCATTTATTCTTTTAATAGCCAACTGTGATGGATGTTGATCTTTTATGTAACCATAGTAACATCTACCAATGATGTATGCTTTATTTCCCCATTTTTGCTTGTCATAATTGTATGCTTTATTGACTTGAAACTGACTATTGTCTCTTCTTAGTAGATTCAGGATGGACGCATCCAGCTTAATGGTACAGAAATGTGATGATGACCAGAAAGGATTGAAGGTTCTACTGGATGCATTTGGTTCTTTTTTTTCTCTGGAAGAGATTGCTTCTGCTTACTGCAATGCGGGCAGGAATGCAGATGATGCAGGTTATGTGTTGAGTGACATGAAGGGAAGCTCCTTTGCATCTACCACCAGTAGTACTAATTGTGTTGGAGAAAGTGAATCGTCTGAAGAACTTTCCTGTGGTAACTTTTCTGAGAAGTTGATTCCGGCTGATGGAAATCCCAGATCTTCAAAACAGAAGTGGCGTACTATTTCTGTTGGTGCTGTTTCAAGTGTTAGTGGTAAAGATTATGTCAGGTCTACATCCTTGGCAAATGGTTCTTGTATGGCAGCACAACCTTCGAAACTGGACTCCAAGGTGTTGCCAGCATCCGAGCTTTTAGGCAAAGATTCCAAAATGGATGCTTCTAAGGATGATCAAATGCACCAGGACTTGGAAGATTTTCTGTTCAAAATGCTAGGAGATGGCTTTCAGCTCGATAGGGATGTCATTCGAGAAGTTCTTGGTAAGCATTGTCTTGGGTAATGCCATACAAGTGATCTTCAGTTGCCTTCAAACTTTAATAATTTATCATTTCCTTCCTTGATATACCTAATAGCTCATATGTAACTTACATTGAGTTGAGGAAAATGGGAAGAGAACTAGGAAACAAGCACATAGGTTTATTTGATTAGATGTCGATGGAGAGATTGGTAAAATTTCACTTGTGCTGCTATTGTCATGGAATGAATTCCAGCTTGAGCTTTCAGTGGTCTGTTGGAAGAAGCCCTTGCGTGACTTCTACTGGAGCAAAACCTCTGTAACTAGGTGACATGATGCAGCTGCAGCTTAGTCTCTTAAGTGTCAGAAGTTTCCTAATGAAATAGCAAAAATAGAGATGTGTGAGGAATATAGTTTGACCTTTGCCATATAAGTTCAAAATGGAATTATGCTTCATCAATGGTAGCATCAGCCTGCTACCTCCTGGCTTTCTCTCTCTCTCTTTTTTTTTTTTCCTTTCCTTCCCTCAATTGAGCTCCCAGTTGTGTGAACTTTAAAATAATTATTAGCTTGAGCAAGGAAGTTTTAGTTTACAAAGGAATAGTGAGACACTCCTCTATTTAGAAATTAGCGTTTATGGTGACTTAGTTTGATTATGAGTTTGCCTTTGTGAACTCTTAGGTTGTGTACTGACAAACCTTGCCTTGGATGCAGGTAATTGTGGATATAATATGGAAAAGGTATGCATGATTTGATTTTACTTTTAAAAAAATGCATGAATACCATCTTTTAAAGAAAAAAGCTCTCTTGTGCTATATAGCATTCTCTGTCCCTCACATGATATTTATTATGATGGAGAATTATAGGAGATTAATTACTTCTATTTCTTGTTGGGTCATTTAGAGCATGGACAAGCTAATTGATTTGTCAGCTGCAATTTCAAGGAGAGGAAACAACTTTCTCGGCGAGTCTAAGAAGGTTGGTCTGATGGTTTATCTGATAATAATGCTTCTCACACCGAGTGAATTCATAATATGTTTTATCAATAAAATTCAAAGTGATTCCATGTTGATTATTTAGGTATATGCCTTGTTTAAGGATTAATCAGTCTGCGATGAGAACCATTTGTTTGTGATAGTAGAAGTAATGGATTCCACTGAGTATGAGTTCTCCAATCACACTTTGAGTAGTGTCTAAATTGCCATAACATTCTTGCAATTTGATATAGATATGGTAGCTTTGCTTGGATTTTATTTGGGTGGATTTTTTTCTGTCTGATGCAATAGCATGTGTTCTCATAAAT
This sequence comes from Eucalyptus sideroxylon, assembly GCA_014182405.2. NCBI lineage: Eukaryota > Viridiplantae > Streptophyta > Magnoliopsida > Myrtales > Myrtaceae > Eucalyptus > Eucalyptus sideroxylon. The sequence continues at coordinate 1,669,993 of CM024552.2, forward strand.
GGCTTGATATAAAAATTTGCTCTGCACATATTATTCTCTATGGGATGCATATTCAGCTGGGGCCCTTCCCTTTTTGCTTGATGATAAGCATGAGCCTCAAATTCTCTAACTCTTGGGAGCAGCTGATACAAGGTCTGAGTGGAATAGCTGTTACATCCATATTAAAGCTTTTGGAAATATTACTATCTGGCAGTATTTATCATGATGCTTTGCCAGATTTCAATTTCAAATGTTGCATCTTTTTGTATGCCTTCATCTGGCAAAGTAGAGTTGACGATGCTATATGAAACCATGTGTCTGGCATAGTCATTTTTCCCTGCCCTTCTGGCAAAGAAGACAAGGTATGCAGTAACTGCATTTTCTGCAAGCTCGTTTGGACCAAACACTTGGTTATTGGCTTTGTGGAATTTACTTGATTTTCTTTTCCAATTGAGCCATGTGTAAAATGGGCTTGTCTGCATTGCCTTCTGGGAATATAGATCACTTGGGATGATAATGGATATAGTCCTCAAGTCCTATTGATAGCTAGATGATATGCAACCCATAGGTTCTATATTTTTTTGTCAAATATACATTCCTAATTGGTTGGCTTACACATAGTCCTTCTCTGGCTTAATTTTGCAGGAGGAACTTCAAAGCCAAAAAGAGAAGCAAAGTGTAGATAATTCAGAAGGGTGTGTTTATTTTCTCTTCTCCTCCACTCCTTTTTGTTTAATTGAATGAATAGAACAGTTTTATGGCAGAGAAGGGTCAATGCATATCACAAAACTTCTTTTCCATAGTGTTCCAGGTACATCTGGAGGTAAATTAAATAGACAGCAGAGACAGAGAAACAATCTTGAAGAAGAAGTTCTGGCTGCATTATTCAATAATTCCGGAAGACAGACGAAATCGTCTAGGGTAAAAGCTGTCAAGAGGTCTAAAGCATATGGTCAAGTGGTGGCTACACCTCTTCCAGATTCTTTTCTACTTGACAGGAATGAAATAGTAGATTTTCAACAAGATAATAATGAGGATGGTATGCACTTTTCTCCAGATAGCTTGGAAAAGTTCCTTATGCTATCATTATTATATAAATTCCGAAGTCTACCTATTTGTTGAAACTTTGAAGCAAATATGGACAGGCTCTAAGATTCTTTTGACATATTAAATTTTGTTTTGATCTTGCACCCTGCCTTCTTGTGATGGGCTTGTGACTGGACAGTTGTATCTCAGAACAAAGGATTTCATTATGTCATCTTTTTCTTAATTGTTTACCCAAAATATTGATAGGCAGATATTTGTTCAATACATGTAACCTTCATTTTCTCGCCATTTGATTTATGTACACTTTTTTCTCCAGTAGAAAAACTAGATGAAGAGGGTAGCTACGAGGCTCTTCGTAAAGCTGTAGAGGAATATAGGGCTACAATGAAGGAGTATTATAAGGCGGTGAGTTCTTTGTTCAGGATACCTTCACTTCATTATGTAATGGTTGTATCTCCTGATATGGTCATGCTAGTCTGCTTAAAGTTTGGTACCTCCTCTTGTTAGGCCGTTGAAGCATTTGCTAAGGGCGATCGTGCTCGGGCGAGCAAACTTTTAGAACAGGTAAGCAAAGTTGAAATATCCTGCTGAGACTTTTCCCTCTCTCATAATAATTTGGATGTGATGTTTTAACAAGTTCAGTGAAGTCAAATGCTTGCAACGTGTAAACTCAGAACCAATATCCTTTTATTATGGTAATAGAAATGGATGGCATTATTAGTTTCATGAGCAAAGCCTATAACATCTTCTATCGTCTCTAACCATCATCACCAATTATTTTGGTATGATCCTATATTAATTGTTCCTATGAGCAAGAGAAAGATGTGTTCTTCCTAGTTTTTCTGAACTGAGATAATTCATTACTATCCCTTTTAGCTAGAAAGTTGTGTCTCTGATAGATAGTGCCACACAGGATATTCAGCTACTAAAAAGGATTTCTCCAATGACAGGGACGCTTCTTCTGCAAAAAGGCTCGTGAAGTTGATGAAGAGTCCTATCAGAAGATATTTGAAACAAGGTTAGTGCCCCATCAAACATGACGAGTCTCTCTGTCTCTCTCTCTCTCTCTCTATATATATAAGTGGTGGTTTCAGTATCTTTTATAATACTCAGTAGTTTTCTTTTCTTTTAATATGAGAGGTGGAGTTGGCTCCCTCCCTCCCCTATGTCCAGTTTGTGTAACGCCTTGTACTGCTCTTCACAATGATGTGCAGAAACAAGGATACAGCAGACTTTGTGTCACTTGACTTGCATGACCATGATGCCGAAGAGGCAATACGTCTTCTTAAGCGCCACCTCTTGTCTCTGGCTGGTATCCCAAGTATGTATCTGTTCTGCAGGTTAAACCTTTTTTTATTTTCTACATAGTAAATGATCTTTTGTGTTTTGAAATCAGCATTCAACTATCTTAAAGTAATCATTGAAACAAATGAAGAAGATGCCTCGAAAGTGACTCGTAAGCGGCGGCTGGTAAGATATGCTGCTCTGTTTGTGTGACTCCAATTCTACAGAGTGAAAATTCTAACGAGGCTAGTCTTTTCAATAGCTACAAACTCCCTCTATCTACATGGTCAATATTAATAAATCCCAGTGGAACTATGATCTTTCAGATGAAAACATTGCTTTCTCGCCTCCTTTTCCATCTTGTACCCCAGCTTTTTAGATGTGAGACAGTTTTAAATATTACTTAGCCAAGGATTTTCTTTATGTCAAAACAGGTTATGAAATTATTGGAGAGGGGATCGATTCAGTGGACTGAAGAAGGAAATGCTGGAGTAATACTTATTCCCCTGACTAATATAAATCCAAAACTCTTGAGTTTTGCCAAAAAATAGATTTCTGCTTGGACTTCAGTTGGTTGCAGAAACACGCGATGAAGTAATTATATAAGTGAAAGAGGACTATGGTCTCTCTATTTTACCAAGGGCCTCTCATTAAGAGGGATTAAAGTTGAAATTCTTAAGTGTCATTGGCGGCTGGCGCTTAATTTTGGTCCTGTTTTCTAGGACACTGATTGCTGTTTGTATGTGTTGGTAGAAACCGAGTTAAGAGGTCTGCCATTCACTTTTGTTTTCTTTTTCTCTAAGTTAAGGGAATTAGAGGATTAGAGTTCAAAATGAAGATATTGAGGATGGTGTTGAAGCTTATTCATGTCACACAGTTCAATCAAGGAAAAGAAAGGCATTCTTCGTTTGCTATCTTTTATGTAGATGATCTTCAGCTTTTGTGGAGTACTACATGGATAATCTTTTATTTTTTGGTGAAAAATCTTGTGTTGATGACTGGTGCCGTGTTCTCTATATGGAGCTTTATGTAGTTGTCCTTTTTTAAGTGAACGTGTCACGATTAATTACTCATTGCCCAATCATTCCAAATAATGCTTGCATTCTTGGATTATCACTGCTGGTGGTGGCACAGAGTTACACTATCTATTTATAACTACTCTATCAATAGAAAATATTAATAATAATAAAATAAAATCGAAGGTTAATGTAAATAGGATTCCAATTGATCAATGAACTTCTATTCCACATGCTTTGAAACCAAAGCAATATTTTGGGCTTTTTCTGTTTTGGTCTAAATCACTTCCTTATTTCTTTGTGAGTTTCAGGAATATCCCCATTCATAGGTTGGAGATTCACGCCTATGAATTGAGAGGTCTGAATGATCAATTCTGTCTCGGATCAACTTCCGGATCATAATTGCTCTAGTGAATAACTAAATAAAATAAGTGTCTGTAGGTGCCCTTTTTAAGTCCGCTGTCAAATTCCAAGGCTCGATTAAATGATAAATTTTAGATTTTTGGGTTTCAATGCATTGCGCACAAGAAATGAGTTGAGAAAGGGAAAGAAATGTAGTAAAATACTACGTCTGAACCGGAACTCCATGGCTTGCAGTGAGTTAACATGTGCTCATGACATTGTTAAGGAATGGAAAGCATAAACAAAATAAGCTAGGAGCTAATCGTGAATTCGAAACTCTGTTATCTGTTGCTAGTAAACTTGCATTTCATCTTAGTTTGAGTCCGAGATATGTACTGGCAATTTGGGATGTTCAAATGAGACTCCATTATTTAGCTAAGCCTGTGCATCTTCAATGTTGCACCACTGTTGGGCCTGTTCCTATGCATCGTCAATGTAATAAAGGGATAGGTTGGGCTTGCAATTCTACACGTTCAAGGAGGATTGCCCCGTTAGTCATTCTAGTCAGCCAATTATCATTGCCTTAGTCTGCCCCTTGATCTTGTGGTCACTTCTGAACTTGGAGAATGGGGAAGTCATTGAACCTACAATTTGTGTAGGTTCGCTGACGTGCACGGGCGAGTCCACCGGCTCGTAAGCCATTGGGTTCTAGTTGTCTGTTCGAGCTCAAGTCGAGATCGAGATCTTGCCTGACTAATGGGGTATTTCCATTTTAGTTGTATCTTCAGAGCAGCCCTTGTATATTTTAGGGCTCTACTATTGTTCCGATTCCAACCAGACCAGACCGCACATAGAAATAGGTCTGATTCTCAGTTCCAATGGCAACGGGTCCAGTTCCCGATTCCAAAATTTTGAAATTATTATGCAGAAAAGTTCCATGGTCTGGTGTTGAATCTACCCACCCACCCAAACCCGGTTAGAACTCATTTTTTGAAGTTGGAAGAAGATGATTAAGTATTGTTAAATGAGCTTAACTTCACTATTGCTTTATGTTTCTGTATTTTTTTTTTTTTTGTTGCTCATATTATTTTCCTATAAATCGTATCCCAAATGGACCTTGAAACTAGACCAGATAAACCTAATATATTTGGAAATTGTTGCTTAGGTTTATCCTTTTATTCTTGCCAAAACAACTACGGCAACTAACATAACTTCTTTTCAGAAAATTGTATTCTTTTCTTGTGCTTCTAGTTTCATCTCAGATGCTGAACTATGGCCGTCTCTTTGACGACTTCTTTATTCCTTTCCTTTGTTGTTCCGTGCTCTCGTCAATCTCGAATAAACTTTAGTTGTGTCTCTTTCTCTATCTTCTATTCTAAATTGGTCGGAGCCGTCCAAAGATGCGGAATCACCTAATTGCTTTGCTTCGTTGATGTGAATGAGACCGACCGTAAGCGGATATTCGAATATATTGGTCATGTTCATCACCAAATTCAAGTATATCACATCGATTAATATATGAATTTTATAAATTAATCATATTATAGCCAGCATTATTCAATTTTCCGTAGGTACTGCTCCATACATTTGCTCATTCGGATGGATATTCCAACATGCTTGGATGCGGACGTGCTGATCAAGAGCCTAACTCACGGAATCTCACTGATGATTTCCGAATATAATATTTTGAAGTAGGTTTTGAAATGGATTTTGGACTTTACCTAACAAGCGGGAAAAAAAAAATCAATAATAGAGGATCATAAGCATTATTTTACCTTTGCTTTTATTCTGGATTTTATTTTTTTTTTTTAAATAATAATCTTGTGTTAAGGTGATCGGAAAATTTTGGCTTGGTAAAGCAATCAACTTGAGACTCTGTGCGAGGAGTAGTCTCAGTGTTTTCTTGAGCTTCATGTCCGGCTACACACGTCCGGCTTCCGACCTGAGCATGCTATTTTTCTTGACCACGTCTGCAGAGTCTTACAGTTCAATAAAATCTTGAAGGCGTGTGCAAGCCGTCCGGTGTCGACCTCTCTTCCGAGATTAGAAACCCGAACCTCGCCGGTGTTCTACGACACCTTGGCGAGGCGAGCATCCTAGCGCTAATTTGGCTTAGGTTTGACACAAGATCACGCCATCTTCCTTCAGCAATGGAATCCTGGAGCTCCCCATGATTGAAAAGGATAAGATTTGCATTAGGAAAGGCGATCAACGACTAGACCATGCATCAATTAAGACCATCTGAAGAAAGCAACTGAGCACTTTAGGGTAGAGAGACAGGCAGAACAATTCCCAGGACAAGCTGGCTCCAACAAAACCAAAAGCATATATGATGATATGTAATTTGACACCTTGATGTAGACAAAAGGGGCAGAAGGGCATATCAAAAGTGAGATGCTGAATCGAGCACGTCCACCGCTAGTGCATCCCACACTGATTCCTTTGGATAGGAGGCTAGCAAAAGTGGTCAAAAGGCAAGCATTTCGAGGTTGCTTCTTCGTGCAAAAATTGATGCAGAAAACGATAGTTTGAATCGAAATGCTTGTCGAGTTCAGCTCACCTGGCCTAGGCAAGGCCGACCCTCATCACGAGGACTCTCCCTTGCCTGGCCAAGCTTGACTTGTGGTGGGTGAGGCTAGCTAGTGGCCGTCACCAGCAAAAAGGAACAGAGAAAGGGGAAAATTCAGAAAAAATGAAAAATGTTAATAAAAATTTGAGAAATATTGAAATATTATAAAAAATAATATATATCAATATCGGCCACATAAAATGGCCAACGTGTATGTCAACGAATTCTTGCCAAAATTGATCGTATATATTCCATTAACAAAATTTGAAAATGTTTTAACACCGAATTGACAATATTGAAATGTTTAGAAGTTAATTGACAAAAGTGTTATGAATTTAGAATTTTTTGGATAATTTTTCCCAAATTTCTTTGGACTGGAGGCAAGCAAAAGTGGTCAAAAGGCAAGCATTTCGAGGTTGCTTCTTTGTGGAAAAAAAATGATGCAGAAGGACAATTTGGATCGAAATGCTCGTTGAGTTGAGCTTTACCAAACCAAAGAAGAGCCCTCCCTGACCGAGAGAAATCAATTCCAAAGCTCATGTGCTTCGCCGTCGGTGAAAGATCCTAAAAATCTCGTTTAAAGATGTCAAAATCATAGGGTGATCAGTCAATGTCAGCAGCCCTCAGGCGAATCTCTTTTAGATTTTTTTTTGGTCATAATCTCTTTTAGATTGAAACGCAATGTAGTAGTTGACCTATCAGAGCTTATAATATTATACGATGGTAGTTTATTTCGTTCACCACATGACACTGATATATATTTTGTCCAAATATCATATAGTAGTCATCAATTAACTAAAGTATCCAATTCTCTAAACCCGTCATAATAATCTTCGCAATTCCCACCATTACTCAACTAATACATGTCACCATCATCAATTGGCTTGAAACACAACGTTCTATCTACAATTTATCTACTTAACTTGGTTTATTGGCTTACTCATCAGGGCTATAATAGTATATGATGACAGTTTGTTTTGCTCATTATATGACATCGATACATATCTTGTTTGAATATTATATAGTATCCGCCACATTTGACTATAGTATCCAATTTTTTAAAACCCATCTTAATAATCTTCGCATTCCCACCGTTAGTCATCCGTCGATTGGCTCGAAGAGAGAAAGAGTTCTGATTGGGACTTGGCATCTAACTTTAACGGAAGTTCATTTCCATGAAGACAGATCTCCAAATTCTATTGACCACCCGCCAGCACTCCTTATCACCCATTTTTCCATATTCGTTGGACCAACTGGAGCCAATCCACCTTTGCACGGACGAGAGATTAGCGCGCATCTGTACCACAGAGTACCTCGTTCTTTATGGGAGGTCCACTACTATTCAGTCCTAGATCTCTATAGTTCAGTTGGGTGCGATTGATTTGTCCTTATTCGTTTTTGTTTCGGTAATTTCGCTGTATGCCGACCATAATTTTCATAATGATTTCGTTAATAAGTGCCCTAAGGGCATTAGTTGAGTGCACTAAAAATTATAATAATGCCTGCCAACACGGTTTAATGATTGAGCAAGAACTCTTTCCAAAAAAGTCGCTTAAAAATAGATATGTTTATGTTTCCAAAGCTCAATCGATGACCCTTCACTGGTGTCATGGGAGCGCTCTTCACAATTTCCTTTTCTATAATTTGATAGGTGAAACTAGATAAGGTTACTTGTCTTTTGCGATTTCTAGGAAGAACCGATCTGCATCCCGACAATAGGCAAAATGGTACAAACTTTAGCTGATGAAACAAGGATACATTGTCTTACATGATCTAAAACAGTGTGAACTATGAAGCAAACTGGTAAGAAAATCCAATATGATTTCTCATTACTGTTATAATCTCCTTTACAGGCTGAGATATGCGGTCCTCTCAAACATTCAAAAACCAACTAATTTGGACAAGATAAGATAAGCTTCAGGATACTGCATCGGGTTGCTTCACATATGCATGGAGTTTCAGAGGTACAACACTCTTTACAAGCAGGCTAAATAGCTAGGCCAAATCTGCATTGCTTATTCAGAACACAATAAGGCAAAGTAGGAAGCAACAGAAAAGGAAAACCGAAACTCTGTTCAGTGATTTATCTGCCTGCATCTCCTGCCTTCTCAACCTGGGGCTCTGCCCCCCGACAATGTGATAAGAGTGAGGGTAACCGTACAAGCTCAACGAGTTGCCAAACACCCTCGCGTAAACCATCTCGCCAAACATACCCACCATAGTATTCTGAGAGCTCGTGTTTCCAAAGTTGAGCAACGATGATGAAGCTTCATCCTCATAACTGCTCAAAGGACCAGTATAGAAATGTTGGTTTTGATAAGGGTTTCGATATGGAAGCTGCTGAGTGGTTGGACCTGCCCTAGATGCCAGAGCTCGAGTTCCACAGGCAGCTGGTCTCGGTGGTATGACCACAGCACGATTTGAAGACTTCCCTTCCAGCCCGAGTTGACTGGAGCATTGGCCCCGCCCATAGAGGGGGACCATGGCTGTATGTGAGATCTCGGACTTGCAGACAGGGCATTGTGGGTGCTCATCTGAAGCAAGAGATGCACTTTGCACATGGAGCCATTTGTAGATGCAGGGCCAGCAGTATAGGTGACCGCAGAGGGTGACCACGGGTTCGTGAGCAGATTCCAGGCAGATATTGCAGTCAAAGCAGCCGATGCTATTTCCTGGATCAATTGCGTCACTGTTGCCTGAGGTGGATTTCCATTCCTTAGCAAAATACTGCTCCAAGACCATGGATCCTTCTGAACAAAACTTGTTTAGGGACAACGGGAGTCTGGGATTGACAAGGGAGAAAGAGAAGGTAAGAGACAGGAGTCCAATGTTGCAAGGAATGAAGCAAATGATCTACCCCCAAAACGCATAAAATACACCAACGCTTTCAAACTTTATTGGAATTATCTAAAACAATGCCAAGAAAGCAAACAAGATGACCTCACAAATTCATTGAGAGACAAGAAAAAGGGCCAAAATGAGGACGCACCTCAAGAAAGAAAGCGAAATGAAGGGCCCACAACATTGCTTTAAGTTAAAATTTTCAAATAAAGAAACTCAAGATAGGCTATCGAGAATACAATTACTGTATATGCAGCAACTGGACCTGTAGACCCCGTGCAAGAACCTGTTCATATGTTAACATTCTTTTTTAAAATTTGCTTTCATCTTCCACGGAAATTTTCTTTTGACATTCACTTCTCCCGAAAGACATGCTTATAGAGATTTACTGTGGTGCTTTGATTCCATGAAAAATGCTTTTGACTGTATAGTCCACAAGTTAAATTATCCAAAATGTGCATCACACTAGACCCCGTTCATGATAAAGTTACACAGAAGATAAGATCATATCCAAATAAAACGAAAAGTCCAACTAGAGCAACATGCATTGATAGTCTGCTAAAAATTATTGAAGAAAAGGAGGAAAAAGTCAAATTTACATATTTAAAAGCTCTTGGCAAGAAGACAAACAATGCCGTTCACAACTTGTACTCCCATAATCCAAGTCCAGATTTCTCATCTTCCACCAAATTACAGTGATGGCGACAGACAGACTTCCAGGAAAACTCAAAAGGACTTACTTGGAATTAGCTAAGCACTAAACCTAAACATTCAACCGTGGCCCTTCTACATTAATAAAGCACAAATTCAGCAACATACATTTTCCAAGGCAAAATGCAGGCCTGAGAAAAATGTTTCACAAGGTCTTTCCAGATCTCATCTTGTAGGTATCGCCAGAGGGAAGAGGTGAACACATCTAGAAGCTACCCGTCATTTACATGTTGAATTCTTAATCAGAACAAAAATTGATCACACTTGACTTCTGTTCGGTTTTCAAAATATAGTTAAGAATATGTAGCTGGACTCTGCATCGTCTTCATCAGAATGAAACATTTTTATTTGTAAATAGAACTTAGAAGGAACCAATTATTCAGAATAGGATTGGACCTCTCCAAGTGTAGCCTAGAACCACAAATCCATAAGGCAATAAACTTGATACAAAAGCTCCAAGCATTTATTTGAGCAAGCAGAGAACAGCTACACAAGATCCAATTTAGATGTTTAAAAATTTGCTGCTGCACTTAGAATATGAAGTCCCTTCATCTATATTACGTTACGGGAGACTGTATTTGCAGTTTGTTCTAATTTCAATTCTTACATTGGAATAATACTGCAAACAGTGGCAGGACTCGAGTCTCTATCCAAATCATATGTATGAAATGGAAAAACTAAACCTCAAGTACAAAGCATAAGCCTAAAAAAGACCTAAACTTATACAGGCATATACTTCGAGGAAATACTAAAGAAATTTTCAACTGACATTTTAGGACTCTTCCCCATATAAAAACTGTCGAAAACTTCTCAGCCAAAGATATAGGAACGACTAACCGCACAGATACATTATCACAAGACAAAGCTGAATGCTTATAGTCATTTGGAGAAGAAGGAAAAATTACTACTGACTTTAACCCACTAGGAAATCATTTGCTCAAAATGTTAGCAGCCTTAGGAGACCCTAACACCTCCGCCTTCCTATTAGAATGCTCGAATACAGTTTCGAACCCGATATGGGATCGGTGGGCAAGAATTCCAGTGAAGAATACACAGAAGAAGTGGGCATAATTCAAGCTGACCCGGGTCTCAAATTCACTTCAAACCCAACATAGAACTCCCAATTCTACCCAGCCTTACATTCATTTCAAACCCAACACCAAAAAAATTTCCAAGAAATCACCAACACAATCAAACAAAGACACAACCTCGAAATTTTTCAATTTCTCCCCTGGTCAGAGGGGCCTAGATGCACGACAGAGATGGGTACAAAATTCGAATCCATCCGAATCCATCGGACGTTCCATGTCCCCATAAATTCTCTCGAAAGACAACCCACAAAATGGAGGCTTCCTCCGTCGGTCGACCCTTCAAAACACCTCTCGACAGTACGTTAAACCTCCGCACACGGCGGAGGGGATAGAGACAGACTCACCAGAGAACGAGACGCCACGACGCCAAGATCATTCGACGGAGAGAGATGGGGAATGCTGCAGGAAGGTGGGTTGGACGGAGAAGCTTCAAAGCGAGAGAAATACAGAGAGAGGGAGGGAGGGGATGTACGGCATTCCTTTATTCTGAAGCGGAGTGAATCTTCTTCTCTTCTTCCGGGGTTTACGTGCGGCCCCCCCGTGCACCGTCATCACTGTATATGCACGGGGAAAATGGGACGCACATGATCTTCCACTTCGGCCGAGTATGCAGGCCCTGAATTTTTAATTTACCTTTTATGACTTTTGAATTGTAGCTTAATGTGTCACGTGGTAATTAACTTTTTAATTTATTCACTATGATTTTTAAATTTTTGATACATATTTAACTTAATCTCCAAATTATATTCATATAATTCATGAATTAAATTCAATATGCACAAAAAATTTAGGGGTTATATTGAATAAATTAAAAAATTTTTTTTTTACCGACCAAAAAGAAAAATTCTTAACTTTTCTTACCCTAAACTTTGTTTTTTTTTTTACATTAAAAACTCAAAATTTTGCCAACTGTGATACATTTATCCTCAAATTTTTTTAATCTCTAAACTTATACTTATATAACACATTTTCTCAATTTTTTTGTGGCACCAAAAACCTCACATTTTTTTTACACCAAATTTTTGCAGTAAATGTGTCACACAATTACAAGTTTGGTTTAGAATAAACGTATTACATGAAAATAATTTTGAGGAATTTTATATTACAAAAAAAAGTATCGAGTAAATGTGTAACACTTGGCAAAGTACTTTTTTTTTTTTTTTTTTTTTTGACTTTTAAAATGGTTACCAAACCATATTTTTAGCACATATTAATTAAAATGGGCGGTGAATGGGTCAGCTCTTATTCATCATATTAATGGGTTCTCAAAAGAAAAAGTCCAAAATGAATAGGTGTCAATCCGAAAATCACGTTCGCCCCTTATAACCAAAACAGTCCTCTCCGGCCGACCCTGAACAAGAATTGACTCCGCGAGCATAAGGCGATACAGGAGAATGACGAGGCCAGTCCTTCGGCAAGAAGGCTGGTTGGCTGGTCCTTCGGCAAAATGAATAGGTGTCAATGGGTCCGAAAATCACGTTCGCCCCTTATAACCAAAACAGTCCTCGTCGACAGAAATTCCGGAGAACGATACCGGCGGCTTCAGCTTCCGTCTTCTGCTAACCTCCTCCCTTTGCACTGCTCCTCCTCGTTCATGGCGTCCAAGATCATTTCGCTTATTTCGTACCCCGACTTCGCCTCCTTCCCTATCCCGCTCGCTCTCGCTTTTTCCGTTCGAACTCGACCCCATGGCTGTTCTCCTCCTCGGCATGCACAGTCATTCTGGCTTCTGACTTTTCTCTTAACCTTCCACGAGCTCGTCGATTAGGAAAGCTCTTTCATTTGTATATATTTCTGTTTTCGTTCGTCGTCGGCGGCAGTTCACTGGATGCTTTGAGAAATCATATTGTTCTTGTTGTCATCAACACTTGAACTCTCTGAAGATAAGTTCTTAGATAGGTCTTGCTGTATAATGACGTGGTCATGGTCAGTAGTCTGTCGAGCTCGCTTGAGATGCTCACACTTTTCTTTTCCTTACCGTTTTTTTTTTTTAAAATTTTTTTTATATAAGAAACGTAGAAAAGCAATTATCAGTGCGTTTTAATATTATGAGTCGGATTAGTATGCTAAATTTTGATTGCCTATAAATGAGTCAATTTAGGTTGGATATTTTCGACTGAGCTCAATTAAATTCATCATTTGGCTGCCCTATTCATCATTGAACAAGATCAACCATCCCTCACCTTGTATAAATATAAAAAATATTAGGAGTCATCGGTCCTATCGCAAAACTGTGAATTAGACTAAATGGACCAGTTCCTAATTTTCAAAACCAAGGACTAGATCGGAAAGAACTAATTAATCCGGTTTAGTTCTTGAGTGATCTCCTGGAACTAATTGAATCTAGAGGAGAGAATGCCCTGAATTCTATGAGTGGTGAAAGAGACCTAGAGAAAGGGAAAGAGTGAAAGAAAAGAGTAAGTAGTGTCGTGGGACAAAAGGAAAAGACCGAAAGAGGAGAGGGAGCATGCATGAGATATTTAATAGATAAACAAATAAATAAACAACAATTGACCCAGGCACTTATGTTCCCCTTGGAATCAAGAATTGGGAATCGAATTGCCTAGACGCTAATTCCACTTTTAGGAGCCGAGAATTGGACCAACACTCTCAAGAATTGAACCAAATTGGACAATTCTCAGTTTGGTCGGTTTATCTTGGTCATTCTTAGAAAATATCAAAATGCATAGAAAGTTAATAAGAGTAAAGCAAATATTGGGAAAAAGTAAGAAAAAAGTTAAAATATTATTAAAATATTCTACATCAACCTCGACCATGCCATCTACGATGGTTGTCATCCATGTCAATGATTTCAGCCAAAATGGGTTGGGTGGACTCAATTGGTAAAATGTAAAAAGATTCATGATTCAATTTGTACAATTAAAAGGTTTAAGGCTAAATTGATACAATTCATAAGTTCATGATTTTTTTGGTAATTTTCCCAAATTGCAACCTATGTTAGCATTGCCATTTTTCTCTCCAATTTAATGACAAGCACGATTAATTTACTTACAATAACAACGTTAATTAATTTATCTCAAACGCACAAATATATATTTATAGAAACATCATAGCTAATATGTTAGCTAGCTCATAGAAATGTTTGAAGCTCATAATCAACTTGCTAGTATAGTTTATAGAACTTTATCAAGTTAATGAATAAAAAGGATCCTTATTTTCCTTTTCAAAATTCTCCTCCATACCTTCTCTCTTTTTTTCTCCTTGATATTCTCTCTCTCTCTCTCTTTGATCGGTCATACTCTATTTCTATGCTAACTGTCACTCTCAGACTTTTGCCCTGCCTCCTTACAGGACATGGGAGTCAAAACCCACTTTTGAAACTAAATTATCCCCACCCCAACCGCCTCTCAGACTTTTGCCCTGCCTCCTTACAGGGCATGGAAGTCGAAACCCACTTCTAAACTAAATTATCCCCACCCCAACCCCCTTAAGAAAGTAGGGATTCAAACCTCTCACTTCCCCTTCCATGTTGGAAGGGTGGCCATTGGGGCAAACCCCGGTGGTTCTCTCTCTCTCTCTCTCTTTTAACTCGCTCATTTTTTTCTTTCCAGGGTCTTTCATCAAAATTGAATTAAATGGGCTCCATCTTGTAAATTCAATTAAGATTAAAATGAAATTCATGCTCGCCTATTACTATTACATCCTCCTAACATGCAATTAAAATTTAACAAATTTTTTGTTTAGGGGCTAGTGCCTACTCTTAAATTTCTTGATAATGAATAACTAAATAATTTATCAAAATTTAGGTACCACACCTATCCTTACCATTGTCAAGCTCGCCTCTTTCTCCTCCCCTTGTTTTGCAGTGGGATGCCCCCCTCTCTCTCTATGAGCAAAGCTTGGTAGTAATACGTGGGTTTACGATTGATGCGTGACCATACCATGGTCGATGTTCAGTTGTGGTGCTCACATGAATGTGGCTTTTGGAATGGTCGGGCTCCGGTTGAGTGGTCAACATTGAGCTTGTGTTGGATGGGTGCCCCTAATGGGGACTTCGGTGGGCGCCGCAAGGCCGGGCGCTGGAGATCGCACGGACACGATAGTAGGGTGGAGCAGAATGGTGGTGCAGCGGCCATGGTTGAACCAGTAGAGAGAGGAAAAGAGATAGAGGGGGATGGGCCGATTCTGGTTATCTTCTTTTCCTTTCTTTTTTTTTTTTTTTTTTTTTCTGGTCATATTTTTTAGAGTTTTTTTTGAACGAAAGGTCGACTTTCATTACTACGAAAAACCCTTACAACCCGCGGCAAGAGCGTCCGCGCATAAAAGATTGAAAAGAGGAGAGGGCGGACGAATGGCCCAATTATCGACAAAGATGTGCCCGTATGGGCCTTGCAAGCTTGATCGGCAACCGAATTCACCTCTCTATAGCAAAACCCTAACTTGAGATTGGGAAATAGGGTTAGAAGGAAAGCAGCTTCGGCGAAGAGAGATCGATCGCGCCATGGCGGCTGGGAGCGACGATTCAGCGTTTCCACAACAGTGAGGTTATCTGATTCAACGATTAGTGCTGCAGTTTGAAGGCCTTGCTGCAATAGGTGACGAAGCGAGTAAGAGAGGGCTTGAATCTCGACCTGGAGAGTAGAGACAGCCACGACACGTACGGAGAAGCCATCGGTAAGTCTACCTTGATGATCCCTACAAGTACAAGCAATCGTACCATAATTTCTCCCTTGATGGAAAGAACCATCGAGATTGACCTTCAAAACTCCGAGATCTGGAGGACGCCATAGATGGGATCTATTTCTAATGGAACTCCTTTGATGCAGAGAGGGAGATGAAGATAAGCGATCAACTTGGGCGTGAGTCAGTGCCGCCTCTACGACCTGCTTTGGATTAGGATAAGAACCGCGGAAGACAAAGGCATTCCGAGCACGCCGAGATCTGCCACGAGAATGTTAGTAATGAAGGCCAGTGGGTTAAGCGATGGCCGTCGCCAATCGTTGTCACAATCCATGAGTCCAGACGCTGAATGCGAGTTGGAAGGACTGAAATCCCAATCTGTGAGTGATTCCACACCCTTTGAGTCCATGAACAGAGTAAGAACAAATGCTCTAATGTTTCTGGATTCTTACTTTTGCATAAAGTGCAACAAGGATTGTCTAATATATGCGCGATGCAAGTTTTCTCGCGTCGCCAAAGCATTACTACAAAGTGACCGAGAGAAAGACTCGGAGCTTAGGTGCAGCGGGCATCTTCCGAGAGATTACGCCATAACCGGGTAGGAAGTTGATACGAAGTAGACGCGATTCTTGCGGTGATCTGTACTTAATTGTGTCGATGGATTGCGTGATATGCTTTGATTTGTGTAAACTCCTGTTTAGTTGCTGTCCATATAAGTGCATCGAAGTGAAGTTAGGTCGAATTGGAATGTCGTGATCTGTTGAATGATTGGCTTGTCGAAAATGCTGTGTAATAAATCAACCTTCCATGAAGCGGTGGTCGGTCAATAAGATCGGCTACTAGTGTAGGTTCAGCGGGGGCTCTAGGTCCACCGAGAATTCCCATAGGAAGCCAGCGATCTTCTCTAATATTAATACATGTTCCATCTCCCACAGACCAAGTGATGTGTGGTAAAATTGCATTCCTCCCACATAATAAGCTCTGCCAACCCCATGAGGGCCGAATACCTTTGTTTGCTTTTAAAAAGGTGGAAGAATGATAATATAAACCCTTAAAAAACTTACTCCATAATGATAATGGTTGATGCAATAGACGCCAAGCTTGCTTACCAAGCATAGCATGATTAAAACTCACCGGATCACGAAAACCCAATCCACCTAGCTCTTTTCTTTGCTGAAGATTTTTCCAACTCGCAAGGAATTCCAGATCTACTTGTATCATTACTCCACCAGAATTTTGCCATTCTTTTCTCAATAACTTTACATAATGATATGGGAATCTTAAACACGAGACATTGCGTATTGAGGGATAGATTGAATAACTGTCTTTAATAAAACCTCTTTTCCACCCTTTGACACTAGTTTCTCCTTCCATCCTTCTAATTTCAAATGAACTCTAGTCAACAGCCAGGAAAACATATCCTTTTTAGATCTTCCCAGTCGGTAGGAATGCCTAGGTACTTCCCACAGCGCTGTAAAATTGGTACCCGTAATGCACTGCGAGATTTTCTGGAGAGATGTAGGGCAACAAGGACTAAAGAAAACACCAGACTTGTTTCGATTGATCATTTGTCCTGAAGCCAAGCAATATTGATTCAATATATTGGAAAGATTCTGACACTCCAGCAAGGTACCATTAAGAAAAAACATTGCATCGTCAGCGAAAAAGAGGTGCGATAGAGTAGGACACCATTGATTCGGTTGGATTCTGTGAGCGAGCCCATATTCATAGCATTCCTAATTAGGAAAGATAAAAGATTTGCGACAATGATGAACAAGTAAGGGGAAAGAGGATCTCCCTGCCTCAGACCACGGGTTGGGTGGAAAGTCGATAAAAATTCCCCATTCATTTTAATTGAGAAAGATGGCGTGGAAATGCACTGCATAATAAGATTAACCCAATGAGAATGGAAGCCCAAGTGAAGTAAATAATCGCGAAGAAAGTCCCATTCAACACGGTCATAAGCTTTCTGCATATCTAACTTGAGTATTGCTTTAAAATGACGCCTACTTTTCCGTGTCTTGAGCTGATGAATAACTTCCTGTACAATTAGAACATTGTCTTGAATTTGTCTGCCGCAACAACGAACGCACTCTGTTCTTGAATGTCAGCAGAGGCAGCAATGGTTTCAAGCGATTAGCCAGCACCTTAGAAAAGATTTTATAGGCATAGTTACGAGAGACTAATAGGGCGATCTTGATCCAAGCTTTCCGGGTTTGGGGTTTTAGGAATTAGAGTGATAGCAGTTTTGTTTAAAGATGGAGGTAGTATACCGAAGAAAAGAAGCGAAGAACTGCTCTGTGTATATCAACTTTGAGAATTTCCCAATGTGATTGATAAAATAAGCCACTTAAACCATCCGGGCCCGGTGCCTTGGAAGCACCTAATTGAAAGGTAGCAACTTGAACTTCTTCAAGGGTGGGTGGAGCTAGGAGAGTTGCATTCATTGTTGCATCAATCATGTGTGGACATTGGTCTAAAATCTGTGCATAAGGTCTAGGCCCAGAGGTAGTATAAAGCGAGAGAAGTAGTTAGTGGTCATTTCTTTAATGTGTTCAATATCCCTAACCCATTCCTGAGATTCATTCCTCAACATACTAATTTGATTGCGATGCCGTCGTTGAATAGTGGTAGCATGAAAGAACTTAGTGTTACGATCTCCCCATTGTAACCCGTTGATCCTAGATCGCATCGCCCAATATTGCTCTTCCCTCTGCCATGTTTGCTGAAGTTCAAGTTTAATCTTTTGTTCTTTGGGATTGATTCGGTATAGTAGGATGCTGGTTTGATAAAATCTGAATCGATGTTCTAATTCAATGGCCCGGTGCTGTTATGAGAAAAACCTGGCGACTCCAAGTAGACAAAGCTGTGGTGACTGCACGTAGCTTTCTTGGAAGAGAAGAATCCCTTGTCGCGGTGAGTGCCGGGAGGTGTGAACAACCGATTGACATCTAGGGTCTTGGTTCCGAAAGCTTCAAAGGTAAAGTGTTTCTTTCGTCGACTCAAACGGGTGTGGTGTTAATAACTAGAGGGCTGTGATCGGAACCTATTGCAGGGCATAGCAAACACTTGAGCTTTCGAGTATGCGACACGCCATTCAGCGGTGCAAACCGCTCGATCCAATCTCTCCTTCACCAAAGCATCGCCAGCTCTATTATTGGACCACGTATAAGCACAGCCATGAGAAGGTAAATCCAACAACCGGCAATCATTAAGAAGCTCACGGAAAGAATCAATGCGGTAAGAGTCTGGTGGACGGGTTCCTATTTTCTCCCATCTATGTAATATTTCATTAAAGTCACCACAAAGCATAACCAAGGTAAGACAGAGAAAGCTGCGAACCGCGTAAAGTCTGCCAAAGATGCGACGGTGTTGAAAAACTGCAGGAGCATGAAGACAAGTAATCCTCATAGACCGAGCATCGGAGATATCCAGACAAGTGAAGTCCAAAAATGCGAGAGGAGGAGAAATCCGACAGAGAAAGCCCCGCATTCCAAAAAATAGCTAATCCCCCGCCGAACCAACGGGGCTAACCAACCTGTGATGCAAAAAACCAAAGGATTTTTTCAAGCGAAGGATAACATCATCAACATTTTTTGTCTCCATCAAAAAAAGCAGGTCAGGCTTTTCCTTAGCCAAAAGGGCTTTTAGAGATAGGACTGTCAGGGGATTGCCCAAACCCTGACAGTTCCAACTTATGATTTTCATCGTTGATTGGGTGACTGTTTAGGGCCAGCCACCGTCGCCCGCAGAAGTTCTTCAGAAGCCTCCATGATGGGTGTGTCTAACAAGGAAGAGTCGTCATACAGTCCAGTAGGTTCTTCCGGTAAGGTATAAGGAGAGTAACGCCTGGGTTTCTTCGCAGGACTGATCTTACTAATCGGTCGAATACTTTTCCCTTTTTTGGCCTGATGAGTTGATGGTGGCCATTGCACTCCTTTCAGTTTCTCTGTAGCTGGAATGAGAGCAGTGGTTACAGTGTGTTTCTCAGGTGGAGGCATGTTAGAGGAATAATTTCTGGGTTGTGGATCAAGTGGAGTAGATTCTGTGGAGAAGATGTTATAACGAGGAACGGGCGGTAGAAGAAGTGGAAGGGTGTGAACATTTGTGGGAGGAGTTTCGGTATGAATTCTTCATTCTCCTCCTCCATACATGATGAACCATAGTAACATTGCCAGTAAGGGCTACATTTCTGAACTTCTGCTTTTAACCATGGCCCATAGGGAGTTTTATCAGCCTCGGTTATCATGTTTTCCTCAAAAGGAATGAAGGGACAAGAATCCGTGTAATGGCCTAGACATCCGCAGGAATAGCAGTAGTGAGGTAACCTTTCATACCTAAAATCCAACCACAGAGTTTGATTGTTAAGTTTAATTAGCCGCCCTACCTTCAGTGGTGTAGATAAATCCAATTCAACACGAGCACGACAAGCTTTCAAGGCGGAACCCAGGCGAACTCAGATTTAACTTGCAAAACAGGGCCAACCGTACTAACAGCAGTGCGAATCATTTCAGCAGTACTACACTCCAAAGGTAGCCCAATTATCTGAACCCAAAATGCGCATGTTGAAAAGTCATAGCTGTGTAGAGGGGTGTTAGCAATCCAGGGTTTAAAATTGATAAGATGTCCTGAGAATTGCCAAGGTCCAGTGTCAAGAATTCGCTGTTTTTCAGCTTGAGACTTGAATTTTGCTAAATACAGTCTGCTTCTTTACGTATGATTTCTGCATGGTCCAACCTCCAGGCCCTCTTCAAGGCGGCGAAAAGCCGGAAAATTAAAGGAAGGGTTGGAGGGACTTTACCGATTAACGAAGCTTACATTCCTCAACCGCACCAGGTGTGGGTTCAACTCGCAACTCTGCAATCTCTTTTCCGTACTTAATCGACCAAGTTTATGACAAAGTGCAGCAATTCTGGATGCATCCGGGTCATCGTCAAGGGCCATTGATGAAATAGTGGAACTAATCAACAGAGGGAAGTTGGTAGCTTCGATAATATCGACATGCAAGAGTAGATAAGTGAAGAGAAAGAGGAAAAAGTAAGAAATGGGTAGCGATTTAGGTGGATGTAAGGCGAGAGGAAGAGAAGGATGATAGAGAACCATCGACATGGCAGGAAGATCAACAGGAGGCTATAGAAGAGGAGGAACGATGAAGAGCTCTACCCAGGTGATAGAGAGGATCTCGACAAGACGAGAATACAAAAGAGGCATATTACATGTTCCATAATTGGAAAAACAGTTTATTTTTTAGAGTTACACGTGAGAAACTTTATGTAACCCACCAATCAAGGATCAAGAAGCAAAATCTCGCTTGTCTAGTTTGTCTGGCTCATGGAACCTACCCATGACAATCATGAGAAGAGAACAAACATCACATTCAAGTTCACAAAATTTTCTTATTGAAGTCAAATTTAAGGAGAGTTCGGAACCATAAAAGTATTAGGCAAGGATATCGGATGACGAAGCTCGAGTTGTTCGTCACCAAAACCCAAAGGATCGGTCTTAACATTATAGAGATGTGAGGGTTGGTGATTGTCTTAACATTACAATCGGTCTTCTTTTCCATTGGGAATTGCCTTCACAATACTCCATTGACCGTAACACATTGGTTTACAGTCCTTCCAGAGCGTCGTCATCAAATGTAAATAATTCCCCCATACAGCAGTAGGTTCAGGGGAGGGAAGAGCAGCTTTTTCAATAAATAAAAAAAATTGTTAAAGAAATTTCGACAAAATCAAGTGGCGTAGCGGAAGCGTGGTGGGCCCATAACCCACAGGTCCTAGGATCAAAACCTGGCTCTGATATTAAATACTAAAGCAGCTTCCCAAAGCCTATCATATATGACACTCTTACCTACTTCATTTTTTCTTATACTTTATTATTTTTCCCTCTAGTTTTTTTTTTTTTTTTTTTTTTTTTAAATTTCCATCTTCCATCGTTCTTTAATAATATTTTATTCAATAGTAAATTATACTAATATACCTAAATACTAATATATGTAATAGATATAAGTACTAAATATATATTATAAAATACCAAGACACTCAAATACATAAATAAAAAGATGAATAAATTAAAATGAATTTGTTGTTATTTTGGATTATATTAGAATTCTAATATTATTTATATTTAAATATTATTTTAATTTTATTAATTAAAAAAGTTATTATTCGAAAAAAAATAACTTTTTGTTAGGGAAAAAGCCACCAAAAACCCCAAACTTTCCCTCGCGTGACAGATTTACCCCGAACTTTATTTTGTGACGTGAAAAACCCTGAAGTTTGTTAACTGTGACACATTTACCCCAAACTTTTATTTGTGACACAAAAAATCCTAATCTTTCATTTGTGTGACACATTTACCCTAAATCATAAGGGCATTTTGGTCTTTTTATTTTTAAAAACTTTTTTTCCTTTTTTTTTTTTTTTTTCTTCTTCTTCTTCCTTCCCTCCGCCGGCCATGGCGAAGCCGGCGGAGGGAAGCCAGCATCCGACGAGGGCCTCCCTCGCTGCGTCGGGCGGGGATGCCGGCGGCCCTCGCCCGACGCCGACGAGGGCGGCCCTCGCCCGCATCGGGCGGGGATGCCGGCGAGGGCACCCCTCGCCCGACGCAGCGAGGGCGGCCCTCGTCGGCATCGGGCGAGGGCCTCCTCGCCAGATCGGCGAGGGCATCCTCGCCCGACGCAGTGAGGGGCGGCCCTCGTCGGCGTCGGACGAGGGCCTCCCTCGCCGGATCGGCGAGGGCACCCTCGCCCGACGCCGGCGAGAGTACCCCTCGCCGAGATCCGGCGAGGGCACCCCTCGCCCGACGCTAGCGAGTGCACCCCTCGCCGACGCGCGGGCGGGGGCCCTCGTCGGCGTCGGGCGAGGGCCTCCCTCGCCGGATCGGCGAGGGCACCCTCGCCCGACGCCGGCGAGAGCACCCCTCGCCGGCGTCGGGCGGCCCTAGCCGGCCCGGGCGGGCGACCCTCGCCGACGCCGGCGAGGGCAGCCCTCGCCGGGACGCCGGCTTCCCTCCGCCGGCCACCGGCGGAGGGAAGAGAGAGGAAGAAAAGATAAAAAAAGAAAAAGAAAAAGAAAAAATAGAACAAATAAGACGAAAATACCCTTAATGGGGTAAATGTGTCACAATTAGCAAACTTCGGGGTTTTTCACGTCACAAAATAAAGTTCGGGGTAAATCTGTCACTCGGAGCAAAGTTTGGGGTTTTTGGTGGCTTTTTCCCTTTTTGTTATGAATATTAAAAATCTGATCTATTGCGAATTTAGTGTAGCTACTCATTACCTGTTGCTCAAAATAGATAGATTCCATTTTCAGTGATCATATAACTGTAAGGATGTACATACTAGTGGTATATATGATGATTTAAGAAGGCCCACAGTATTATACACATATTGCCTAATGAAAACTATATTTAGAGAAAAAAAATGATATTATGAACGTATCCTTTTATTTACACTCGTTATTTAAAAATTTCAGTACATTTAACTCGATTGGAAATTTGTTTTGATTTAGTTTTGAGCGTGTTTGGAGTTCATTTGGAACTATCAGTTGACGTTTAAATTATACAAAGATGCCTATGAATTGCCACTTGTCAATTATCACAAGACAGAAATTTACCTGTCTTTTGTTGCCATTCTTTTGATGGTCGCCAGCTTCTTAGCATCAAAGTGGAAAGATTTATATACGAGTTATTGCTTATAATGCTGTCATGTTTGATACATCACTTATGTGAACAAAGTCCTTGTAAACACCATTGATTTGAGGAGGCACTCTTGCTTTTAGTATAGTTCTATCATGAGAAGGGACGAGGGACAATGGCTTGCCTCTTGCTATTTTAGCCCATGTGTTCATAAAATCCATTGTTGACCCTCCATCTACCATGCAATGGTCAATTGTGATCCCAACAGTGAAACCTCCACATCTGAATTTAGTCACCTGTAATTTGTCTTCAAAGTTAATAATGTTTCAACAGAGAATGTAGAACATGTCAACATGTGAAAACATTCTTGCGTGGATTGAGTTTATGCACTTTATGTTCATATGAAATCTTACATTCAGTGGGAGCAAATGGAATCGGGATGAATGTACTTATCCATGTCATAATATCTTGACTTTTTGCCTTTGATAAAAAAGAGAAAGATTTGCCTAGACTCGATACACCACAAATTTGATGATTCTCAATTGCTAACCTCGTCATTTAAGTGGAGGCCACAACTTTATCCAACAGTAACAAATCACCTATCACTGGTGGACTGAAGAATCATTCCTCATGAGACCTTACCAGGACGAGTTACAGCCCACCAGGAATATAATAAGGGAAGAGGACACTTTAAATGCAAAAATTATGTACAGTGCTCATGTAAGTGTTAAAAGTTATTATCAACTCACTTAAATACCAAAAAGGAGAAAAAAAAACGACCACTGAAGTGCCTTCAGCAATAAATTCCAGCCAAATTGATTATGTAGCATTTACAATTTAAATTTTAGTATGATTTGGCATATTTTTAAAAAAATTTGTTCTCATGGACATCCAAAACAACATCGCACAATAATCATTTTTTAATTGAGATTGACACTAAAGTGATCAAATTTTAACAACAACTAGCACTAAAGTGGTCATTTTTTAATAACGATAAGTACTTAAGTAATCACTTTTAACAATAATTGGCACTCAAACAATCCATATTTACAAATTTTGGCACTCAAACAATCACTGTTAAATTTTCGATACAATGTCGTTTGGGGGTTATATGCTAATTTGGCACTCTAGCGGGCCACATAGGACTGAGATATTAATAAAATATGGTCATGTATAATTTCCAATAACCCAAATCGGAGTTGACACTTAAGTAATCGTTTTTATTAAAAAGTAGCACTTGAGTGATTTAACAAAAGCTTTTGGCATTAAAGTAAGCATTGCACATAATTTTTAGCATTGCTAGTGTTTCTTCTCCTGGAAAAGGTAGCTATCTCTATTTTCCTTTTTTTATCGGCAAGTTACTATCTAAGTGGATAGTTATAAGTCGGCATTGAATTTAAAAAAATATATTATGTCATTGAGAGAGATACTAATGATGAAGTGCCAATTTTCCATTTTTTTTTTTTTTTTTTTTTGGACCATGAAGAGGCTGCTTCATAATATTGTTTGCCATGGAGATACTAATTTACTGGAGAAATAACTAAATGATTACAAATACACTGACCGTTGCCAAAAATAAAAAACAAATAACGTTCTTAATCAATTATATAGAGAAAAAACCGGTCACCTGCATGTAGATAACTATTATACTAGATGAAAGTTAGAATTACCTCTTGTAAAAATAAGTTGAAACTTCTGCTTTATTGTAAGTAGAAAATATTAATTAACAATATAGGAAGTTGCTAATCACTATCGAGTTTTTTTCATATGAATTACTTGTCATATAAAAAAAAAAGTAAATAACTTCTTACCAAAAGAAAATTATCATCTTCTAAATCTTAAGCAAAGTTAACGAATCAGGAACCCAACTAGTTAAACGCGAATTTTCTCTACCAAAACAAATAGACAATCATGTTTAATCGAGAAAAACAAATAAAAAGGCAAAAAGGAGTATTTATGATCTTTACATAGGAATCTGAAATGAAATGAATAGATTAGAAAAGCACTCTCAAGCATTACCAGGAAAAAAAAAAAAGTCGTTCCTTACCTGTGCAGTTAGAAGGGGGGCAACTTCAGGTATATCTTCCGTAGGATCCTTGTAGATAAGCTTACCTAGAACATCAGAAATCGAAAATTCTCGTATCACCCAGACTTTCGATATCACGATTAGCTATTGCCTCCACAAATGAGACTCCTAACTTCTTTTGGCAATCAACAACCAACTTCCCTCGAGAGGTTTTAGCTAATCTCCCTGCAAGCGGATAGTAACAGACCAGAACTTTGGCCAAAGCATGCTTAATCACGTCTACCACATTTGCGTCACTCCTGTCGTAAGATTAAACAATCAATATTATCGCTTTAGCCGTTTCATCAAGGCTATTTAAGAAAAGGGAACCCCCGGGAGTTTCTTGTTCCGGCAGGACGGCGAGAGGGACGGATCTTTCTAACATGAGGGCACTGTTCTTCGTGGTTTGGAAGGCCTCCATCGGAGAAGTCCGGAATTCTATATCCTGCTCTCTTACTGAGATGGAAAAAAAAAAGTGTTTGAAAGTTCAAACAAAGTTATTAGGTAGAGAGATATCACATCTGAGTTAACAAGAGTTTCCATTAATCCCGTACATAAGCAAAGTGTAGTTTAAGGAAACCGATCTCATGTGCGATTCCGGATGGAATCAATTCATACTGATTTCGGAAAGCAGGCGGTGTCAAGGAATGTGAAATAACATGGATGAGGTTCATAAGAAAGCAACGTGAAGTCTCGAACATGTCGTCAATTCCGTGCATGGTCGAAAATACAATTTGAAATTTTAAACAATTTGCAAGTGGAGCGGAAAACATAAAGTGGAGTGCGTTCTCCTTAGTAACAAAGATTTGGTTGTGTCTTGTCATGGGAAGGCATACCATATAAGGATAGTGAGAGATATTAAAGATGAACGTACCTGAATTTGGAATAGCTTCTCTATGCGGATTTTGGAAAGTGGCCGTTTCTGTGGGCAATTTAAATAGATCTGGAGTTCACGTCTATGGTTTTTAATATGAAAACTTGGCTGGTTAGTCAATCGCTCCAGAGGGACCTAGAAATTCTAATAATGTAGTTTCCCAAATTCTATGATCCAAGCGAGCTCAAGCTCTGTCACCAGATTCAGCGAGCTTGGGTGAGATTGGCTAAGCCTCAAGCTCGCAGATCTGGCCACCGGGTCTTTGTCGGCCGCTGGGTAGTCGGCCATCGTCAGGCAAGAAGGAGGTGGCAGCGACAAAAGGAGGAGGAAGGAGGCGGCGACGGAGGAAGGAGGAAGGAAAAAGAAAAAGAAATAAATAATAAAAAAATTCGATTTAAAAAATATAAATAAATAAAATCAATTTTTTGGTCAATTAAAAATATTAAAATTTAATTTTTGATAATTTTTCCCAAACAATTAAATGAGCTAATGACGGTAGAAAATATTTTCTACTCAAATTTTAGATTTTGGCCGAACACCTGGAAAATAAAATCATTTTCCGGAAAATAACTTCCAGGAAAAATGTTTTCGGAAACGTGATATTTTCCACAAAACGAAAGCAGATCCTTGACTGCATTCGTTTTGAGGTTTTAAAAAACATATTATATGAAGCATTTTTTTGAAAAATAATCATATTTTCCGATGTTCTACTAAAACTTGAAAATCAACTAGAAAATATTTTTGTTGTTCAATAAGGAAAATCTTTCCCTACATTCAATAATTTCAATAATTTCAATAATTTTATTATTATTATATTTTTAAAATTGATTTTTTTAATTTTTTTTAATTATTTTCTTTTTTTTTTTTCAGTCTTACAATCAGCCAATGAAGAAAAAAAAAAAAAAAGAAAGAAAAGGAAAAAGAATCAAAATAATTAAAATAATTAAAAATCAATTTTTAAAAGATTAAAAAGATAAAAGTAAAAGGTATTTGACAGAAGAAAATGAGGTGAAAGAAGATGTGAAAAATGTTTTTGCTCTTTCTCAAAAATATAAAACATTTTCTCTTATTTTAAAAACCATTTTTCCCTTCTTGGAAAATGTTTTTCCCAACCAATTCATCTTCTATGAAATGAACATAAAAAAAAAAAAAATTCGGAAAATATTTTCCTATAAATTATTTTCTGCAAATCCAACATAATCTTAATTTGGAACTTGGCAAACCAACCCAGCTGGCTTGTCAATCACAAAGATCTCATCGGCCAGCAAAACGAAGATGGACGACCGCGGTCCCAGTAAGCTCGCCAAAGACCCAATTACCCAGAGATAGTCATTAACGTAGCCCATTCACGATTCTAACGTTAAGGTGGAAACACGTTACTGCGTATCTGTCCGGAATACTCCTTAAAAGCAGCAGCACTTCCGAAAACACGACCATCGCCATATCGCGGTTTGCTGCCACCGGTTCATAAAATGTTACAGAAGGACTAAAGTCTTCAAGCGATTACTCAGGTGCAGAAA
This sequence comes from Eucalyptus sideroxylon, assembly GCA_014182405.2. NCBI lineage: Eukaryota > Viridiplantae > Streptophyta > Magnoliopsida > Myrtales > Myrtaceae > Eucalyptus > Eucalyptus sideroxylon. The sequence continues at coordinate 1,697,614 of CM024552.2, forward strand.
TTAATCTCAGGGCAAAAGTTTGAGAAGCGGATCATACGGCACATAAATTTTTCAGGCTTCGAGAACTAATACATAGGCATGTACATAAGGTACTTGAACTCGGATACTAATCGCGTTCTAACTAGCAATCCTTGATTGGCTTCTAGAACAGACCCAGGCAGGCAAAAACATCTCACACGCCAGCAGTATTAGGGAAATATTTTGAGTATCATTTTGATGCAGCTGTTAGGTCTTAACTTATCTCTGGCTGAGATCCTCTGTAACTGCAAATCTGGCTGCAAGGACCTTTTTGGGTTTTCATAGTGCAGGCGCCCAAAGAAATGAGTCCAAAAAGCATGAGCGTAGCTTGTGCAGATGCAAAGAATTTGCCTTCATTCCCTGTTGATGTTAACATCTGCACAAGAAGCATACACAGATTTTTAGAGCAGTTCCGTACGAGAATAGAAGCCTTCTAGGATGCAGGGCAGCACATAATAATAAGGCATAACAAAGTTCCAACTGGGGAAGTATAAATTCGGGATTCAGCAAGCATATCTCAATTATGTGGATGATATAACAAACATGCACTTAGACCGGAAAAAGCATTCAGAAAATGATACTACCTGCAGAACTGTAGATTTGCGTGTGCCCATCAAGGAACTGTACCGGGAGGGGGAAGTCTCCCTTGCTGTACCGCCCATGGGGTCCTTTTGTTGTGCTCCTAGTGATACAGATAAATACTCAGTTTAGGCATTACCATAAACAAATCAAGTTAAAGCTTGATGTACATGGAAAGGACTGATGCTTGTAAACAACCATGAATATATCCAATCGGTCACCCAAGTGCCAGCTCTTGTCAATGAGACCGTGCCAATGGAGAGAAAGTAACTTTGTTGCCTCAACATGTTAAATAGTTTCAACTGAAAGGAAAATTAAGAAAATAATACAGACTTAATGATCAATTTAAGACTAGCCAATAGGGACCAGAAACAGGAATAACACCCCACCACTCAAAAAATCTTCAAAATCACAGCTAAATCATACAAGTATCTAATTCAACTTGGGTGTCTGTCAAGCATTTGCCGACAGTTAAAAAAGATACATACAATTGTAATTTGGTTCCTCATGTCCACAAAAAGTAGAAGTCCATCAATGTGAAATATTTCCAGTCACAAAAATGGTTATATATGTCCTAAAGGGACCCTAAGGATCATGGGACCCAAAAATTTCTACTGCCACTGATGTTTGCCATGGGGACCCACTCCACGGATGAAGGAAGTTAAAAGATATATCTACCAAGTATGGTCACGCAAAAGTTATTCAAGCAAACAGTTTGCATACCCCAATTTCTGTCACAGAACGGCAGGCTGAACACTTGACTGCTGGAGCGCCATACGGATACATAAGCAACATTGCACATGTACCACACTTAACTTGTCCAAGCTGATGCTCTGATAGAAACAAGAACAAAGTATTTCATTTTTCAGCAAGTCAAAGACATACATCGCTGAATAACAGAAAGAAGTTTCCAGCCAGACTAGACTAAACTATCCAGTGGTAGGGACACGATAATTTATTTTAGACTGTGAACAACTTCAGCTTCAACACTGAATTGTTTTAGTCTCTTCTTCAATTATGCTCTTCTTGCAACAGAAATATGACATAATTAGTCTGAATGCAAAATAAAAGAGGAATTGCTCATCAATTGTATCCCTCCATAATATTATTATGCGATAAGATTTCATACTACTGTGGCAAAAGCTGCAGCGTTGGAGGCAAAACTTTAATCGACAAAGGATATAACCATTTTCAGCCTGAAACTAATGCAAAAGAGATCTGAGCTAATATGACATTGGGGGGAAAACTATCCTGTAAACTCAAGACATGCCAACGACCAGCTTCTCAAAGCTTATAGTATGGTATATCACCCAGGCACCTACTTACTTCTCCGACAGACTCAAGTCACTTGACCTCCAATGACTACTTACTGTTGAACTCTTCCAGTTTAATTTCCCAAGGCACCATAGGGGCATCCATTTGGAAATTCACGTGAATTCTGACAAATTGCTTAACAAAGTGACATGTTACAGGCAGATATAGGTCTCTTCTTGATAGGCTTACTCTTCTCTCTTTTTTCCAGGATCAGACTCAAGCTGGATCTGACTATAATAATTTCTCTAATGGTTGCTATAGAGAGTATTTCCTATTTTAAAAACTTTTGCATCCAAGCATTGAGGAAGAAGTACAGTTGTAATTGCATCAATTGTTATCACAACAATATGTCCAGCACGAACACATCATGCATACATAAAGCAAGTCAAAGAAATTCGAGCTGGATCAGACTATAATAAATTCTCTAATGGTTGCCATAGAGAGTATTTCCTATTCTAAAAACTTTTGCATCCAAGCATCAAGGAAGGACAGTCGTAATGCATCAATTTTTATCACAACGATATGTCCAGAACAAATACATCATGCATACATAAAGCAAGTCCAAAAAAATTTCACTCCTATAGAACAGTTTTGTTCCTCAACCTACATCTACCATGCTGCATAGCTATCTTTGACTCCCACTTCCTCCCACAACCCCATCTCACCAATCCCATCCCCATTCTATAATAAAAGGCAAAAGGTTAAAATCCAAGATCACAAGATTAAGCACAAAACAATCTTATGTCCCACATGTAAGACAAAAATTCTGCATAAACCAACAAGCCATTTACATATTCCGAGAAGAAACTGCAGTGTCATGAAACATATGGGACTGATGGTATGACATCATATTTTTACTGCAATAAAAAGTCAAACTTAAACTTGAACAAGTCATGGAATCTTCTAGAGGATAATGCCACTGCAGCTCAGAACGTAGTTACATACTAACGAGTTCTTTTAGCTCTGTGAAGCAGAAGTATAGGGAGTAACTAGGTGTGGGTCCACATCTACCATCTTACTATTGCAGATTAGAGTTGCTATTACGCAGCAGCAATCAATGCACTTGCTGATCTATCAATCAATACACAAACCATATGAGTTCAAAGTCCTGTCAATGTGTATAGTTCTTGAAAAGGGAAAAGGAAATATAATGATAAAAGTAACACCAGTAAAGATTCAGTGATAAACCTTCCAACACAAAGTTAATCGTCTTGCAGCATAAGCATTGCACATATTTGGCTCCTGGCTGATATGAAATCAATCTTTGGCAGGAACCACAAACCATTTGAGCCATTTCTGCAGCATCATTGTCTCAATAAGACATCAAGCATCAAGATGTTGCTGTGATTGCATGAAAAACTAGCAGATATGAGCCTCAGAAACATGACTAAACTCCAAAAGAGGCCAATGAGTTTGACTTGTCTAATCCTAAGTCTACCAAAACAATGACCTGATAGCAGAGTACAATGGTATGGGAAAGAAGTACAAGCTAACAATCCATACGCATCCCCTCATGAAGCATGGTCAGCTTAAATTAAATGCACTCTTCTCTTTGCTTAAACAACCAGTTCTTACCAAAGAAATGTTGAAAGAACAATCCAAAAGATGGCTGTTACCCGATCTTCTATTACAAAGATGAGCATCCAGAGCGTGAGGAACCATCATTACACAAATTTTACTCAATAGGGCCAGCACTTCCATATCTACCACAGCAAATTGTGCCCAGATAATATGACGAAAGATTAAAAAATATATAGATGAAACAGCAAAAGAAGAAGCAAACATGAAGCCACTATAAGCTCTTGAATGTGTGAATAAACAAGAAAGCCCTCAAAAACCACCAATCAGTCGTTCATCTTGCAGGTAGCCCGCTAAGACTAGAGCTATGATCTCCGCAAGAAACCTATTCATCAGAACAAAACAGGTACTGCAACTATTGAAGGGACAGTACCAATGAAACGAAGGTTCTCCGGAGTCATCTCCACCGGAAAGCTTACTCATAGTAAAATGACCATTAGATCATGTCAACCGTCCAAGCAAGGACGAAGTGAAAATCACCCCTTGCAACGAACTTTAGAGAATCAAAAGAGAATGACGCTACAGACCACCTAATAAAGCAACTACCACTCATCAAAATGAACTTGGGATATGGTCGGTCGCACTGACCTGAGGTACGCCGACCAGGCTGCGGGGCCGACGGCACTAACGTGGCCGGCGCTGGCTGCGGCACCTTAGAGGCGAGCGGCGGTGGGGCAGGTTCCCAACCAGGAGGTGCGCCGTCGTCCTTCACTCTCTCTTCTTCCACAACTCGTTCGCTCTCGATTCCCTCGCTCCCCGGTTCGATCGAGCGATGAGGAGCGTTTCCCCAACCAGGAGGCGGGCCGTCCTCCTCCATTTCGTCTCCCTCCGCTCTCTCTCCCATCCCATTTTCTTCCGCGGCTCCTTCGCTCTCAATCGTCTCGCTTTGCGGCTCGATCGTAGAATGTGGACCGATTCCCCAACCAGGTGGCGGACCGTCCTCCACTCCTCCTTCTTTCTTCGCTCTCTCTCCCATCGCATTTTCTCGTGCGGATTCCTCGCTCTCGATTCTCTCGCTTTGCGGCTCGACCGAAGGATGAGAATCGATTCCCCAACCAGGAGGTGGCCCGTCCTCCTCCGCTTCCTCCGCTTCCTCCGCCTCCTCCATTTCCTCGCTCTTCACCATTCTCTCACTCCTCGGCTCGATCGGACGATGAGGATCGATTCCCCAACCAGAAGGCAGACCGTCGTCCACTTCCTCCTTCGCTTCCTCTTCCACGACTGCTTCGCTTTCCATCCCCTCGCTCCCCGGTTCGAGCGAGGGACGAGCGCCGGCTTCCCAACCAGGAGGCGGACCGTCCTGTTCCTCCTCCTCCTCCTCCATTCTCTCTCCCGCCGCCCTCTCTTCTCCCACAAGCGCGACTGCTTCGCTTTCCATCCCCTCGCTTTGCTGTCCGATCGAGGGACACGCAGCGGCTTCCCAACCAGGAGGCGGACTTTTTTCTTCTTCTTCTTCCCGTCCTCTCTCTTCGGCTTCGTTCAGTTGTTCCTTCTGCTCTTCTCCTACTACTTCCATGGCGGCGCTGGTCTCGATTCTCGCGAACCGAGGTGACGTCGGCAACGGCGGAGGGGGCCCGGACTCCCATCCAGGAGGCGGCCCTTCTTCTTCTTCCTCCTCCTCCTCCACCTCGCCTTCCGCCATTCGTTCTTCCCTGAGCTCTTCTTGGGCTTCCATTCTCTCTCTCTCTCTCTCTCTCTCTCTCTCTCTCTCACTCCCAGACAGTAGCGAAATTGAAATAACTGCGCAGTAGCGACGGTTCAGCGGGCGCCGGCCGAACCGGACGACCCTTCTCGCTCGCGATTGCATCCGGTTCACTTGGGTGAACCGGAGTCAGGTTTTCCGGCGCCAGAATTAAATTCAATTTCTCCGACGGTCCAAACCGGTCGGGATTCAAGGATTAATCAAGATTCCTCGCCTCCTCGGATTTCCGAAATACAAAAAGTTCCGATCACTATCTATTGGGCCGGCCGATCTATTGTCTTGGTTATTTTTGCTTTTAATATTTTAATTTCCTTATCAGTTCCTACTCAATGTAGAGATCTCCACGCGAGTTGTTTCACCACCTCTTCTCCGACTTTAAACTACGACCCGTCCTGCCAACTTCGGACCATATTGAAATGTGATTTCAATCGGCTGCAATCCTAAAGCTGCAGTACACGAGGCAAGGAAGGTCCTTAGTCACGAAAAAAACGATCGTGCCAATTGGTATGAACGGGACTGAAACTCTGCTGAAGTCAGGTGGTGATGACAGGTCTTGATTTGCAATTAGACCGGGGGATCGAGTAAAAATGTGAGAAAGGTGCATGGAGAAAGGACTCAAGGGCCCAACTTCCTATTGAACCGGTATCATCCTAGTTCCCCGGTTAAACCGGAAGACATTCTCCATACAGCCAGCCATTAAAATTAAGATTGGTTTTTGCACCGAGAATACAAAGGATATCTTGCCTTCACTCGGCAGATTGATTTAACTAAACATACAATTTCTTTTGCTAGATAAAATTTCAGTCCTTTGGACAAACAAACAAGAATTTACTTTAAGCTGAACACTGATGCCTTACATCGCGGGGACATCTCCTTTACCGAGAAGAACCGAGTCCCTCATTACAGATAATAAGGTGGTCGACACTTATAAAGTACAAGGCCATACAAAACAGCAGCGCTCGACCAATCGAACCAAATGGAATCTCGACTACCCGAGTTCAAGCACCCTTTTTCTTCTGGTCCTTTGCTGGTTTGATATCCTTGGTGAGCATTCTAGGTGCTATGGCCATGGACATAAGCTCTTGGAAGAGCAATTTACAAGCATAAGGAATGTGAACCTGCACAAGATCATGAGAGAACATCATTTGCGTTATCATGACAAATAAGATTATCGCCTAGGACAAGTTAGACAGCCTTGGTCTATCCAACTACAGAAGCATGCGGAACCCACAGAGAAAATAACAAACCCAGAGCTTAAATCTAAAGAGTGAACGACACTTTTGACTCTACCCTAACTTAATCAGAGGTGAGAAGTAAGCACCAAATGAAAGCACTGGATGAAAGCAATACACACCTGAACAATGTCGGTTTTGTTTTTGCAACCTCTGCACTCAAAAGAATTCTTCTTCAGGTTTGCAATGGCAATCAATCCACAGCGTTCACACACATGGACTCTATACGCATCACTTTGGTCAAACAACCTCTCCTTGAGAAAATGAGCGGCTCCATGAGCAATCATGCAATCTCTTTCCATCTCTCCAAATCGGAGACCACCATCTCGAGATCGTCCCTCGGCAGGCTGCCTTGTAAGAATTTGCACAGGACCCCGACCACGGGAATGGATCTTATCATCCACCATGTGCTTGAGTCTCTGATAATATGTTGGACCCAGGAAAATCATAGCAGTGAGCCGCCGGCCAGTGTGACCATTATACATTGTCTCGAATCCTCGCATTTGATACCCACATTTATGAAGAGCTTTGCTGATGTTATCCACCTAAGTACCAGAAAATAGGGATTAGACATCAAGTCTTGCTGTCACAACTAAAAACAAAGGAATGTATAACTACGCATTTATGACCAACTTCCAACATGAAAAATGCAGCTTGAAAACAAAAGTAAAAGCTTATCTTCCAACCTGACACCCCATTAAACAACAAATTAATCCCCGCAATCACAGCATTTAAGAAAACAAGTGAAAATGTCTCTCCAGATCAGGTTGAGGAGCCATTGTTCTTATACAAAGCACATTTGTCAATGCAGCTTGAGAAAAGTAGCCCTATCTCTGCCAAATGGAAAATATATATGATATCCCTCCACCTCCTTACTCCATCATATCTAAACTGCATCACCTAACTCCCAAGATTCTAATGAGCATCTAAAAAATCTAGGCCAAAACAAAAGATTAGGAGACATCAGAACTCACAGTCACATCTGTGAATGGAGTAGCATCTCCTTCCTTTCCCATGTGAGCAGCAACCTTGCCCATGATACACTCGATAAGCTGCCCAATTGTCATGCGAGAGGGAATAGCATGTGGGTTCACGACTATATCAGGTGTAATGCCTTCCACAGTCCAAGGCATGTCTTCTTGCGTGTATGTCATGCCCACTGTTCCTTTTTGCCCATGCCTACTGCTAAACTTATCCCCAATTTGAGGTATTCGAACAGATCTCACTCTTACTTTGACAAATCTCAAGCCATCAGCATTTGTTGTCAGCAGAACCTGCATTCGCCAAAGTATAAAGGGGATCGAATCAAAATAGAAGGTTTGATTACTGCAAGAATCTCTATTGAAATAGTAAACCAACAGGTAAGCAATCATTAATTCAGAACCGAAAGAAACAGTACGCTAAGCCTGTATCAGTGAAGTCAACGCAGGCCTAACCTGATCGACTATCCCAGTCTCACTGTGCCGTAAACTTATGCTGTGATCACGCCTTGAATAACGGGAGGCTTGTCCCTGAGCATCATCTTGTGCGATTGGAGTTGTTTTTCCAATAATGACATCTTCACCTGAAACCCTCGTTCCCTATCACAGAAAACTGAATTAAGTGAAACCTATCTTTAAACCAAAAACAGATTATCCAGTGGACATGCAAGTACTCACAGGAGGGGCAAGGCCATCATCGTCCAATTTATCATAGGAACCATGCCTCATGCCCTGTGCAACAAAGATGAAGTTAGATTCCTTTACTTTTGCAATACAAAAGGATGAAGAGCATTCAAATGGTTCTCACCATTGTATTGGCTCTGTCAGGACGACCGAAATCCTCTTTGACCAGAGTCCCCATCTTTTTCTCCTCATCCCTAAGAGAATAGTTTTAACGCAATATTAAAACTAAATTGGAAATAATTTAAAATATCATCAGGTTTATCACCAAGCCACTAGCATCTTTACCTGTATGATCGGAAAAATAGAGATCGGAAAAATCCACGATCTATTGATGACTGGTTCATAATGACGGAATCTTCTTGATTGTACCCAGAATAGCAAGCAATGGCAACAATGGCATTCTAACCAAAACAAGATACAAAAGGTGTGACGAAGCATGATAAGATCATGACATAGGCAAAAGATGCAACCCACTCCCAAAACTAAATGCTTACAATGCCAGCAGGGAGCTGCCTGAAGTGAAGGTGCTCCATAGCTCGTGTAGTAACAAGAGGCTTTTGAGGGTAGTATAGCACATATGCCAATGTATCCTGGAAAGATAACATGTTTTAAGCAAGAATTGATTATATTAAGGAAACAAAAAAATTATAAAAATCTGGAGTGAAAACCCACCATCCGAAATTGGTAGTTGGTGACGTAAATTCCCATGGCTTGCTTTCCCATTGCTGATTGATACGTATTACGTGGAGACTAGCCCACCAAAAGAAAAACTTCACTTTAAGTTGAATTCTTATGATTAACTTTGATAAATGAAGTTCATTGGCATGACTGGCCTACCTGGTTATGGTCAGGGAACGGTATGATTGAAGCACAAACACCTAGGATCAATGATGGATGGATTTCACAGTGGGTGTAAGTTTCTGAATATGCCTCCTCAGGGTTAAGCCGTGCTTGCACAAGGTCCTGAAACAGATGTCGGGCAATTTAAATTGGGTGTGTCACTGAGATGCTCCAAAACATGCTTATTCTGAGAAATCTATCCACTCACATTAATGGTCATGGAAATCATAGTAGTTTCTTCTTCCTCAGTGTCGATATACTCTATGAATCCCTTAGCCACCAACTCATGCCACCCCACATCGTCCGGGCTCCCTTCCTGGAAAGCAGATAAAGACTCAAAATAAGCACCAGCAGTGTTTCAGGCAAATAACAGGTTTACATTCGAAGGCATACTCTCAGTTGCAATGCATGTATATGCTGCTTCTTTATTAGAAGTCTCTGTTTCTCAACTATAAACAGTGGACGACTACACCGTCCATAATCAGTGTATATCCTCAGTTCCTTCAACCTGATATCTCTGACGACCCCAACTTCAGTATTGACATCAACCTGCACAATGTGAGAACCCATCAGCACCAGGAGCTAACTCTCAATCTCTTCAACGACTAGTATCTAGATATCCTTATCATAACAAGAACATTGGAAAACATGCTGCTGATCCTGAAAAAGCCTGACAAGAAGTACTCTTAACTACTAAACATAAAAGATCTTATGCACTCACCCTTCTCCTCAACCGTCGTAACGTTTTCACCAACATATCAGGGTCACGATGGATGCCAACCCAGCAACCATTGACAAAAATTTTTGTCGCTTGAGGAATAACCACAGGAGAAATTTCCTACCATGAATAAACAATAAAATTTGTTAAAAATCCTTAAGAAAACACAGAACTAGATCAATTAGCAAAAACACTTTGACAACCTCAAAATTCTCCGTGCCCCATTCTTCCAAAAATTCCAATATGGGATATGCCGCTGACCCGACCGTAATATAGACCATCAAAGCAAGATTCTTCACCAGTCCACAAGCCTGATGAACATATCAATTGAATTTAAAGACGCCATAAAATATGAGATTATCTTCACAAACCAACATAGATATTTGCTAATAGGCAAAACACTCACTTGTCCCTCAGGAGTCTCAGCTGGACACATCATTCCCCATTGCGAATTGTGCAGCTGTCGTGGCTTTGCCAATTTACCTGTAGAGAAAAGCATTACTCATGGGAAAAAAATATGAGAAAAACAAGCACATGCCTTGATAACTGTTGATAAAACATTCTCCGTGGTAAGAACAATCCACACAACTGGAGCTCCCAGAGTAACTAACTTTACCTTCACGCCCTATTGGTGAATTTAGTCTTCTCAAATGTGACAACGTCGAAGCATATGTTAACCGATTCAGCACCTGAATATCAATAAAAGTTTCCCATCAACAGCACTGAGGAAAAAATCCTCATAATCAAAATTCAAAAGCATTGGGTAGCATAACAAACTTAAAAGGCAGCTTCAGGAAAAAGAAAATGCAAAAAACCTGTGACACTCCAGCTCTTGTTCCAGCAGCATTGGCTTGTCCCCAGTTCCCCGTGGCAAGCGAGTACTTAAGACCACTAGTTATGGTTTTTGCTTTTATTGCGAATTGGAGGTTGACATCCTTTCCATTGTCAACACACTGTCATTCATGAACACCAGTAAGGACACAGAAGTGGTATGGCCAACATGTGGTTCAGTAGAAGGGGATATAGTAATTAACCTTCTGCACATATCCCCTAACATCCCTTGTCAATTTTCTAAAAAGCTGCATACACCAAAAGGAAAATAATCTTAGAACACAGAAAAAATAATGGACCAGCAAAGGAATTCCACGACAGACACTTCCATAGGACAGACCATTCTGAACAAGCCTCCAAGTAAAGGTCCAGCAAGATCTAGCCTCTTGTTGCCATAGTGATCACGGTCATCTTCTGCCCTTCGACCAAGAGCACATAAAAGAAGCCGATGGATGATGTATCTGGTGCAAGCAGCACAGACTTACTAAGCACTTGCTGTGTCTCCATGAAAAATTACGTTCTGAGGGAAATGAACCTACCCAAAGTAATAAGCTTTTTTTGTCTCGCAATACTCTTCAACACCAACATGTGGAAGCATTTCTTTCTGAAGGATTTCTTTGGCATACCTGTGCAAAGAAGGACATAAGTCACCACAATACTATCAAAAGTTGCCTGAAGCAAATGTTACAGTGGTTGCCACATACTTTATACGTTTTTCTCGAGTCACACCAACTGTCGCTCCTCGCTTACCAATGTAGTCTAGAGCAACCTACATTTAAAAGAAAGCTAGATCATGTCAAGAAGGCCAGATAACTTGTGCTGGAACTAGAAGACTCAACTTATTTCTTGGTAGACACAAGAAAAATGAGGTTCATACGCAAGGAAAAAGATGTAAAGATATCACATACTCTGACATCAAGAAATATAGTTGCATCATTCTAATTACAAAACTGTTGACTAAAAATATAAACTGATAAAACATCATAAACTCTTGTATAGATAAAAGTCGCAGACTGTAAACAGAAAAACTCATAAATCTATTATCAAGCAAATTGCTCATGTCTTTCCACTTATAACTTAGAAACAGAAGTCCATTTCCTCATCCTAGTTAAAAATAAAAAGTCATGCTTGAGGCAACAAACTCCCTTAGCAGCCCCAGTCTGAAAAAGAATATTTATGCATTGGCCCAGGAGATTGAATGCGACCTAGAAAATTCAACCTCTCCGTGTGATTGCCTTTTATCCCAGAAGAAGAGATGACAGAAACAAAAATACCTGTTGATTTTGTATTACAAATGCTTCCTCGAGAGAAGGACGAAGCAATTCCATCATTTTAGTATCAGAGAAGTCATAACATATATGCTCTAGTATGTCCTTATCAGCAACAAAACCCAGAGCTCGAAACACGATTATTATAGGGATCTCCGTCCGAATATATGGAAGAGTCGCCCGGATATACTGCCCTGAAGATCCCTGCAGTTTTCCAATTACAACAGCCATGTATTCAAGCAGTTAGAAGTAAAAAAGAACCATCGCACCCTTCCAAACCCACCAACCTTGTCGTTGCAGACCCCAGACCCCAATCAGAACAATCAACACCCAGAAAAACGGAAGTGCACACAGAGAAGGAACAGAGAAATTGCATTACCCCTTTAGCACTTGTGCGAGAAAGCATGCGGACAAACATTGTGCTGGGTGGCCTATTTTGAGATTCAGCCATTGACCGAACTTCCCCAACATAGGCGTACTTATTGGGCTGCCTCTTCTTGAACACATACACATGGTTGGTGCTCATCTTCTCCTGAGCAATTAAAACCTTTTCACTTCCATTTATGATAAAATAACCGCCTTGGTCATAAGGACACTCTCCAAGTTCAGTCAAATCCTTCTCTGAATTCTGAAATAATGTGCAATAGCTTGATCGGAGCATTATAGGGACCTAATATCAATGACATCAAAACAGTTAACATGGGCTGCTTCCCAATATACAATATCACCATTCTAGTACTCAAATAACAGACCTTTCCAATAAAAACTTTTTGCAAGTCCTGAGGTTCAGTGAGTTCTTCACCATCATGTCCCTTCTTGATAACTCTCATAGAAACATCAACATACAAGGGAGCTGAGTACGTCAGATTTCTCAACCTCGCAGCTTTGGGAAATAAAGTTGCCGTTTCTCCATCTGACTCAGTCATCATCGGCTTACTCAAGTATATTTGACCAAAGTTGATTTTATATATGGTCTGCAGGCCAACAAAAAGCATTAAGAGCCAAGCAAGATGCAATTGCAAAAGTAGTTACTTAGCAAACTTGACTAACATGTAATCAAAACAAGCAACTCTATGAAATCGCGCTGTCTAGTCAAGTTTTCCAACCCACTGTCATCAACTAGCCATATATCACCACTCAGAAATTTCTCCTCCCTCAGCAATTCTTTGAAATTCTCTCCACCAAAGTCATTGTCATTTAAACTTTTGCACGAATATGTGTCTCATTAACATTACAAAAGGAAAGGAGAGCATCCTTATCCATCACAAAAGGGATCAATACAAGCAACTCTATGAAATCGCGCTGTCTAGTCAAGTTTTCCAACCCACTGTCATCAACTAGCCATATATCACCACTCAGAAATTTCTCCTCCCTCAGCAATTCTTTGAAATTCTCTCCACCAAAGTCATTGTCATTTAAACTTTTGCACGAATATGTGTCTCATTAACATTACAAAAGGAAAGGAGAGCATCCTTATCCATCACAAAAGGGATCAATATCTTTTTGTATTCTGTGTCTTAGATGGATCCAATCGGACAAACGATATTTGAGGTGGTCTATGACTATACCAATGATAATCAACATGGGTCTGGTATACAGAATTTCATAGCATTGTTTCTATGCTTGGTTCGCACATGATACAGTTGACTTTATCCTTCAAACATTACTTGACAGACTATTCACCCACTTTGTGGGAATAATATAACTTCGTAACTTTGACCAGAGTAATATGCAAGAACTTCACAATTTTAAATGCTACAAGTAGAATTTGCCATCATCTGGTAACATCGGAAGTTACACCACAAAAATGAAAAGAAATGAGAAATACTCATCATATATATATGTAATTTTGAACAAATATCGAACCAACTCCATCCTTTCACAAATCCAACTTGGACTTAAGAGCACAGACTAAGCCTGAAATTAATCTAGCCTCAATTTGGTCTTAATTAACTTAAAGAACAAAAAGGAATTCAAATATTTTTGCCCTTTCATTCCTCTAAAGTTCTCACTTCTCGAATGCTGCTGCCATGTATAACAGGACTTTCAGCAACAAAATGAAACCACTTTTTCCACAAACTGAAAATGACAGAATATTTTCACCATGGGAACGCCTTCCGGCGTACATATCTTTTCAAAATAACCTCAACTAAGGTTTATCAAATTCTCGACAGCTGAAGACCATTGTCGAACTCCTGAGCTAGAAGAGAACCCCATGAACCGATGTTACGAAACTAAGTACGTTCAAGCTCAACAACGTGCCTCACAAACCTCAAATGGACAAGGTCTCTGAACCATCTCTATAAGCAAGACTCATAAGCTGCTCCAACCCAGAACAGCCTATGCTATATGCATAGTTATAACCGTATTCACCTAGCGTTAGACCATCTCCAAAACCACAACTCCAACACTCCCGTCCTCAAACCAGCCGTCACTAACCTAAAACCCCGTCCGAATCGAAATCCAAAACGAGCAAAAACAAGCTCGCGAGCTCGTTTCCAGCAGAACACGAAAAAACCGACCTCGGCGAAATCGGGCTGGTGGCCGGGGTTGTGCTGCGACTCGGGGCGAATCTCGATGTCGGCGGACTCGTCCACGATCTCCTGCATCGTGTTCTGGATAAACTCGTCGAAGGAGTCGAGCTGCTGCCGCACCAGGCCCTTGTCCTCGAAGTAGGCCGAGATGACGGCCCACGCGTCCTCCTGCGTGATCTCGTCGTCGTCCTCCCCCTCCCCCTCCCCCTCGGCGTACGCCGGATCGTACTCCTGCTCGTCCTCCATCATGGCCGCCGCGAGCTTCGAAACCCTAAATCGCCCCCTGGATTCTCCCCTCGGATCGAGCTTTACAGCGTTAGCGGTTCGAGTTCGGAAGCGAGTTCGTTCGGAGTTCGGAGTTCGGAGTTCAATTCGTTTGGGAGGGAATTCGTTCGCGGCGCGGCTGCTCGCGCACGGGGCTGAGAGGAGAGGGAGAGATCGCGAGTCTCTCCGAAAAGTGACGAAAGGATGGGGTGAGGGGGTATTTATAGAGGGGAGACGGACAGGAGGAGGGTCAACTATTCTCGGGAAGGCGGTGGGTTTACGTTTTGCACGGTTTATTACGTGAGAAGTTTGGAAGTTTTTTTGAAAAATTATTTTTCGAGAAAGCATTCTGGGAATTGATGATATATTTTTCGATATTTGACTGAAATCTATAAATAAAACAAAAATTATTTTCCAAATTTTCATTTTTCTACGGAGAAATGTACTGTTCGGGTAATATAAGAATTACAAATGCTATATCCTTGAAATTTGAAAAGTGTTATGTGGAATTAGATTTTCCTTACCTTTTTATCTCTTGTGATATTTTATGGACACTTTTTCCGTTATGGTTGACATAAGCACCTAGAAAAAAAACATAAGGTGGTTTACTTTTTATATGTTGTGTAACGTAAGCTAACTTATTTATTCTTTTATTTTTTCCTCGTATGATAGATGATGACTATGTAAGAAGATTTATTATTATTTTCTTTTTTGTTACAAGATCTGTTGCCGTATATTTACCAATGCGTGACATTGTTTGAACATCAATTCTTAGTGATCCATAAATCAATTATACTTGATAAATATGATCCTAATAAGCTCCCTATATTTGACTGAAAATTAACTTTGTAGGAAAATATTTTCAAAGAAATTTATTTTCAACATAAATGGTCATTTTTACTATGTTTGGTTGCATTTTGCAAATAATATGGAAATTATCACCTAACGCTGGTCACAAAAGAAACTCCTCAAATGTATTTGAGAAAAAAAAGTCTCAAGTTTCACCCAAGGTCTTGCGTTCAAGACTTAAGGACCCAGCTCGAGTGATTAGGTCCCAAGCTCAAGTGTTGCTAGCTTGGGCATGAGAGCAAAGTACTTGAGCATGATCATTAGAGACCTAGGCATGGGAACCCGAGTTCGGGGCCCAACCTTTATGGAGTGAGGCCCGATACCCAAGGAATTGGGCTTAGCCTCGATGGATTTGGGGGCACAAGAGCTAGGTAATGGGGCATGGCCACAAGGGACTTGGGACATTTGTGGACCCAAGCACAAAGACTGAGGTCAAGGCTCAATCTCAAGAGACTTGAGAGTAGCTTTTGTGAACCTAAGTCCAAGCACCAGTAACTTGTGCACATGAGATTGGCACGCATGGCGGCTTTAAGAACCCTAGCTCAATTGAGGTCTTAAGCTTGGTCTCTATGGACTTGGGCACAATAATTGGGGTCCTCATGCCCAAGATCAAAGGTATTTGGACTAATTGTAGAGTAATTTGAAAAATTATATGATTTGTAAAAGAGAAAATCATTTTTATAAATTTAACATGCATTTTTCATTGATTATGAAATGATTTTTTTAACTCATTTTTCTAAGCTATGCAAAAAATGAGAAAGAGGTTCCCGGCAAAAAGTTTCAGCAAAATAATGGGACCCCAAGAGGCCTAACAATTTGGCTTTTGTTCTTTTTGGTAGAAGAACTCGACTTTCTTTGATTTAGGGGTGTGCAACTGGATCGGGTATACCCGATTCCTGGACCGGCCCACCTAGAAAATAAGGTTGAGAATCGGTTCTCGTTGAAACTAGTCTAGGAATTGGTTTCCAAAATTCGGAACCGGTTTAAACCGGTTAGGAATAGGTTCCGAGTTATTACCCACCTTGAAACCGGTTCTTGGACCGGTTTTTGAATCAGTTTTTGAACTAGTTTTGTAAGTAGAGGTTCAAAACCCTTTTCCCCCCCAATTTTTATTCTTACTCCTGCAATCACATGACGTTTTTTCTCTTGACTCTTTTAAACACGTATGGCACTCCTCCTTTGTCATTCATCTTCCTCACTTGCTACCCTCCCTCACTGGCTCCCTCTCACACTATCGATGGACAAACGGTGTGCGTCGCCACCAAATTCTTGTGTATCACATAAATTGATTCACCTAATTTCTCTTTTGTAGGAGAAGTTATGCTTGCATAAATGAGTAGCTTCATGTAATAGTTGTGAAAATAAGACTAATATTAGACCCATGTTTGTTGCTAATTCTTTGCCTTATGATTTTATTTATTATAATTAGTCTTATGGATCCTTAATTTTTTGTTTAGTCAAAAAGTTAATGTATTATTTATTACAAATGCTTAATGTTTCAATACAACTTAGGAGGATTACGTTATTTTCTTGCGTATTAATATAAAATTCAAAGTTATATAAGATATTGAGAGATTGCAAAACTGGTTTCAGTGGAAACATGGTTAACCTTGGAACCGGATCGGAAAAACAGGATAAGTCGAGTACATGATCCAATACAAATAGGGTCGGGTATATAATAGGGTTGAGTATAGGGTCCAGATCTAGACTTTACCCACTCTAGACCCGATCACTCCTACTTTGATTGGCCGTTTCGAATTTCTTGAATAATCTCTTTAGAAAAGACAGACATAATTGAATGAAGTTTCCGTATATTCCCCATATTAACCTGATTCAAGTTCTCTTATACAGCATTTTCTCAAATTGCTTCTTGTACCACACCGACCGTCCCCAAATGCCCCCTCACTCCTCATTGGACGACATTCAATACCCGAGGTCTTGCATTCAAGACTCGAGGACCCATCTTGGGTAACCTCCCAAGCTCAAGTTTTGTTGGCTTGGGCATGAGAGCGAGGTACTCAAGCATGGTCATTGGAAACCTAGGCATGGGGACTTGGGTTTGGGCCCAACCTAGGCCCGATAGCTAAGTAATTGGGCTTAGCCTCGATGGATTTGGGGGTACAAGCAATTTGGACACAAGAGCTAGGTAACGGGGCATGGCCACAAGGGATTTGGGGCATTTGTGGATCCAGGCAAAGACACTGGGGTCCAAGGTTCAATCTCAAGAGACTTGAGCTTGAGATTGAGCCTATCTTTTGTAGACCTAGGTCCAAGCACTAATAACTTGTGCATGAAAGATTAGTACCCACGCATGGCGCTTTGAGAATCTTGGCTCAATTGAGGTCTCAAACTTGAACTCAATGGACTTGTGCACAATCATTGGGGTCCTTGTGCCCAAAATCTGAGCTATTTGGACTAAGTGTAGAATATTTTGAAAAATTATATGATTCTTAAAAAAGAAAATCATTTTTATAATTTTAACATGCATTTTCCATTGATTCTGAAATGATTTTTTTTTAAACTCATTTTTATGAGCTATGCAAAAAATGAGAAAGAGGTTTCCGGCAAAAAGCTTTCAGCAAAATAATGGGACCCAAAGAGGCCTCACGATTTGGCTTTTGTTCTTTTTGGTAGAAGAACTCAGCTTTCTTTGATTGACCGTTTCGAATTTCTTGAATAAACTCTTTAGAAAAGACAAGACATAATTGAATGAAATTTTCGTATATTCCCCATATTGACCAGATTCAAGTTCTCCCTAAACAGCATTTTCTCAAATTGCTTTTTGTGCCACACAAAACCGTCCCAAAATGCATCCTCACTCCTCATCGGACGACGTTCAACACCCTCATCGCCGGACGCACGCTTCTCCGACGACCCTTTCCCCAGCAAACTGAAGAGCATCTGCGAATGAATAAGTTATACTCCCTCTCTCTCTTTCTCTCTGAATCGAAAGGCGGCGGCAGTGCTCCCGCTCCGTGTCGCCAGAGGCCAGCCAGGCCGGCAGTCCTTGGACAGCCATGCCTGACCGGTGGCTCCCCACCCACCTCCCTCTTCTCTCTCTATTCCTACAACAGTTTTAGATCGTTATTTCTTAATATTTTGACCATTGTCATCATCGTAAACGCCACAAACAAATCCATATTATTTTCAATTAGTCCAATCAGCGCGAACTTGATGTCGATATGCCAATTCACGTTACTATTTCTATTTGTATATTTAGCAAAAAAGATTCAATTGCAAAATGAAAAAAACTGATATAGAAACAAGTTTCATTTGTTTCTTAAAAAATAAATAAATTAAAAATATTTTTCAAAAAGCGATTGCTTACACTACTTATCAAAATAACGAATGAAAATATTCAGATAAATATTGTTATGGAAAAAGACCACCAAAAACCCCAAACTTTACTCAAAGTGACAAATTTACCCAAATTTTTTTTTTTTTTTTATGAATGAAAAATTCTGAACTTTGCCAACTGTAATATATTTACCATAAACTATAGGTATTTTGATTTTTTTGATTTTTCTTCTTCTTCTTCTTCTTCTCTCTTCCCTCCGTCGGCCATGGGAGAGTTAGCGGGGGGAAGCCGGTGTTTGGTGAGGGCTTGGCGAGGGGTGCCCTCATCGACATCGAGTGAGGCCCTTGCTCGACTCAGCCAAGGGCCGATGTCAATGAGGGCAGCCCTTACCAAACGCTGGCTTCCCTTCACCATGGCCAATGGAGGGAAGAGAGAAGAAGGAAAAAAAAAAAAACAAAAGAAATAAGACAAAAATACTCTTTGTGGATTAAATGTATTACAGTTTGCAAGGTTTGAGATTTTTCATATCACAAAAAAAGTTTAAGATAAATTTGTTACTTTGATTTTTTTTTTTGGTCAGTCATACTCTATTCCTATGCTACACTCACTCGCAGACTTTCGCTTCTCGCTCTTGCGGGCGTGGGAGCCGCAACCCACTCTCGAAACGTACGCGTCCCTATCCCCATCCTCCCTGAGAAGGTGGGGATTTGAACCCCTCACCTCCCCCTTCCATGTTGGAAGGGTGGCCACTGGGGTGAACCCCCAGTGGTTTGTTACTTTAATTTTCAATTAGCGAAAAACTATCAAATGAGATAAATTACAAAAAATTTAGGAATCACTTACGACGAGGTTCTCATGAGCCACGGACCACGTCATAAAAATCTTGCCAGCACGAGTATCTGAACAGGGCATATCCTCCACACGACGACACAGGCCTCGGACTCGTGAGGACAACATTCGTTGTTGTCCGGAACGTCGCTCAAAGCATCTGGTATTGCTCTCTCTCACCCGCATCGGAAGTCGTCGATCGAGGACGCTCGTCGCCGGAAAAGGATGGTTCCGGGAGTCATCACCGCCCTGACGAGCCCTCCGTTCGCGACCTCCTCCTCGAGGTCGTCGAGGTTCGGGGTCGGCGTCCAGAGGCCACCGGAGATCCACCGCCGCCGCAGCTCGGCCGTTCCAGCGGTGCGGTGCGAGGCAAGCCCCGCGCCGCCTTTAACCGAGGGTAACGACTCTTCTACTTCCTCTTCTTGGTCCATGTGTTCCTGCATGTGCCGAGATGTTGCGTGTAGAGGAGAGCAGAGTAGACATGGAGTGACAGATTGTGAGGTCTCGTGGGTTGTCTGTCGGATGCGACTGTCTGATTCGGAATGCCAGTTGATTTGCGAAACCACGCTCGTCTGATGTGAAGCGAGTGATAGACGAAGCACGAGCGTAGTGAGATGCAAAACTAGTGAGGTGTATATGCAAATTGGTGGGTGAAGTGTGATCTGCTGGGGGAGTTATGTGGGAAGAGCTTATAGAGCGCCGTTGTACTAGAATTGCTGCAATACAGTTGATTTCTGATCTTATGTTTCAAAATTATAAAGAAAGGAAAAAGCGAAACTCTTTATGCTTAGACAAAGTCGATGTTTACCAATCAGAAGTCATGGGCTTTTACCATAAGTTTAATTTGGCAAACGAAACCATGAAGTATAATTTGGCTGGCTTGGCGATGCATCGGCTTTGACCATAACTTTAGCGAGAAAGCAACTTTTGTTGAGGGATGTCTTCAAGCAATTGGCGACTGAGAGAGATCTGCAGAAGCCATCTTGCTGATTATTTCTCGATGGACATTTCAACTCGAGTTGGTTGTAATTTAACCCACACCTCCTCCACAGAGAGACTTGAAAATGGTGCTTCCGTGACTGGCGGTGCATATGATTTTTCCAGAGCAACAACATCACTTACTGGGAAGATGCTGGATTCGTCAAAGAGGGTCACTATTGTTAGGCATGGTCTTAGCTCTTGGAATGAAGAAGGCAGAGTCCAGGTTTGGCTGTTATCTGATTAAGTTAATCGACTTTTTACTGGGGAAAGATAGTTCACTTCCTGTTGCTTGGATTGTTTATGACCTGACAAATCTTGTCATTTTACCATATATTTTCTTCACTTGTGATAATTTTAGAGTAAATCTTCAGCTAATAATCTTCCCATCTATGAAACACAGGGAAGCTCAAATCTTTCTGTGCTAACAGAGACTGGGGTGAAGCAAGCTGAGCGGTGCAGACAAGCCTTGTCAGAGATGCACTTTGATCAGTGTTTCTCAAGTCCAATATCCCGTGCGAAGGTTTGAAAATGATAATCGAGATGGTCAAACTAGTACTTAGTCATCCTTTTATCAGCAATCAATTTTGAGTGTTAATGCAGACTACTGCGGAAGTCCTATGGCAAGGAAGGGAAGAGCCATTGATTTTCCTGGATTCACTGAAGGAGGCCCATCTATTTTACCTTGAAGGAATGAAAAATGGTCAGTTCTTGTCTTCTTCTGATTCAGGCGCCTCAAATCTCAATAATGCTTCCTAAGCTCTCATTGGCATAAATTTGTCGTGCTTTTCACTGCTTTTTCTGTGCTAAGTTCCTGAAGCGTTCAAATTTCAAATTCATCAAGCCATAAACTTCCTTTCCACGTATAAATTTCACCTTTAGCTTTTGTTATATGCCTGTATGCTAAATGAAACTCAGAATTTGGAGGCAGTTGATGCTCGGAAGATATATCCAAAGGAGTATACATCATGGAGGGAGGATCCATCAAACTTTTGCGTGTATGGTTTTTACCCTGTAAGGGAATTGTGGGGGACAGCAAGAGAGGCTTGGAAGGAGATCTTGCTATCACCTGTTAGTTCTCTACTCATCATGAGATATTTTGTTGCTGAGAGTTGCATTGCCACTCATCTTCCTCATTTTTCTGTTTTTCCAGGGGAAAGATTTTCTGGTTGTGACCCACAAATCACTGTTGAGGGCACTGATATGTGTAGCTCTTGGTCTAGGGCCAGAGAGGTAGGTGCAGGATTATGATTATTAAGCAATTCTTGGATTGTTCTTTAAAAAATGTTGTTGGTGTATTCAATCATCATGAAAAGTCCAAAAGGAATGCTCATGAGCGATTTTTTTTTTTTTTTTTTCTGAGATTTGTTACCTTGGCTTGGTGCAATGCCTCTGTCTACAATTCTTGTATATCTACGAAAGATCCAAGGATGGTTTTGCATTTCTTTATGGCAAATGGCAATAGCCTTGACTCGCTCTTCATCAAAGTCTATGAAACTCATGGATGTCATTCTACAACTGCCAGATTTTCTCTGTAATATCTATTTGACTTTCTTTTGCCACTTTTTCAGGTTTCGAGCAACAGATATTAATAATGGCGGGATTTCTGTATTCAGCTTCAACAAAAAAGGAGAAGCGATGCTGCAGTCATTGAACATGACAACCCACATGTACGAAGATCATGTCTACAAGTACTAGAAGCTCTCGATGACCTTTCTTCTGTATGCAAACGTCAGGATAAATGCAATGGCTGGAGCAGCAAGCACTCTCATTAATGCATGAGAAAGGGTTCACGATCTCCTGAATCCTAGCAAGATGAACCAGGGCTTCATCTTCTTTCTTTGAATCTACGCTTAGATTATTTTCGCTCTGATAGTTGCATGAGAGATTAAAGCTTCACCGGTGCTGCAATGAAGAAGCAGGGGCACTGAAATCTTGAACCTCGATTTGTATCATCTTTCCATGGATATGCATTTTAGTGTAAAATGACGCTTTTAAGAATCTCTCTCATGGTCTTACAGAGGAAGTTATATAGAGAAAGTAGTACTATAATGGACCTCATATCATACAGCAACTAGTACAGGTTTGTGGAACTAAAGAGTGTTAGTTCCATCGCTAGTTTAACGAGTGAAAGGAATTTTGGGAGCTTTCCCCCATGGTTTGTATGAACTACCAAATCAAGCCCTCTCCAGTAAGGTATCTCCAATATGGTAATTGCTTCACGCTCGGACTATGAAGGTTCTTTCCTTTCATGCGAATTAGAATGCTACACCAATTCAAAATGACAGTTTTCTGCCAAAATAGCCGACACCCATGTGTTGCGGGCTGAGACTTCTCTAAACTGAAGACAAGCTCGTGGAGCGCCTGATGAGCTAGGATACAAGACCAGCTTTCCTACTGTGCCAACCATATGTGATTTTTAGTTAGTTATAATATTATGATTATTTGGTCCTGGGATGAGAAAAGGACTACATTGATCTGACCTTATGGCTTCAAAATTCAATGAAGATATGAAATGATTCTTTCTCTAAGATGAGGACTTCAAGGTCGTTGTGTTCTGCTAGATCTGTTTCTGAAACGGGAGCCTTGCCTTGTGCGGTTTGTGTTATCATGGCAAATTGCAGAAAGTTCTCTCTTTGCAAGATCTGAAGATCTTTTGGCTTCGAAAGCATGCACATCATGAATATGGTTCGCTGAGTGACATGTTTGAAAGATGTGCATGTAAGTTGTCTGCAGTCTCGATCCAAGAGGGAGTTCTAAATCTCTATGCATGATCAGCTTTAACAGCTTAGCTTTTCATGCTTATTCGTGAATCTTAATGAAAGAAAGACAATTGAATCGTCTTGTACATGTTGGGATGGCTGCTCATTCGCTCAAATTTCAAAGCTAATAGGTGCTGAATAACTTGCTTGATTGGTTGTAAAATGTATAGGCCAATCTGGGGTCAAACACTCGTTAAAATCCCTGAAGTAACATTCCTTGGTTTCTAACGCCTGCGATCTTCCATTCCAATATGTCAAGTGACATTCCTTGGATTGACTTTATCCAATATATTTTCATAGGAGAGTCAAGTGGCGAGAGAGGGCCCGCGTTCAGGTACCCGGAACCACCAAGAAAAGCTGTTCAGCTGGTTTCCACGAGCTCATTGTATCCAATTATAAATGCCTACATCGGCCATTTTGAACCACCTTAACTAATCTTATCTACACCTCAGTCACCTTCAGCATCTCCATCCCAGAAACTCCACGATCCTCTGACTCAAGATGAAGGTAAAAACACAGGTTGCGATGAGATAGGAGGAGCATACTCGTAAAGCCGATGCAGTTTTCAGCAACCTGTCACCATAAGTACTATTTGGGCATGTCTTTGTAATGGATGATTCTTGACTTAGTACTGTGCATCGCAAAAGCTGAGAAAATTAAGAACGAACCATACTCTCATTAGGGTAGAATTGAAGGCCTTTCATCGATCTGTTTCTCTCCACTCGCAAACGCAACATTAGCATGCTACCTTGTGTACACTAGACTTGCTTACGGAAATGCACTGTGAACGGGTACTTTCACGGTTAGTGAACGCGCTTATCATTTCCTTACATGATTGGACAATCTTGATTGTAGTAGCTAGGAATCTACCCAGAGCTTACAACTTTTATACCATTATACAAGGTGCCTACTTTTCCAATCCACTTGATTTATATTTTGGAGGAATTCAGGGGAATCTGTTCTTTATTCCACTTCCAGGACATGGGTTTTATTGTGAGTAGACCACATTGATCTAGATATGTATGAACTTGATGTCGTCCCTTGCATTGGTGGAATTTAATATATTATTAAACCTTAATGGCTCAGATTAGATGAAACTAGAACCTTGAGAAGAGTTCATTGACCGCCACACGGATTACTTTTGGGAAAAGTGATTTCAGGGGAAGCAGGGAAAACCAAGATCTCTAGGAGAATCAATTTCATCTTACAAAGCTACAGAAAGAGTTACCCAAGCTTTTGTCCCTTAAAAAACAAGTAGTGAAACAGAAAACAAATCATGGACCTCCCGCTGGATAGACTCCTCAACTGTCCCTCGAGTTTGGAGGTGGACCGCAGAATGGGCAGTTTGTTTCACAGTGATTGAGATGACTACGATGATGACGAGATTGATATTGAGCGGACCATCAGTGCAATACTTCGTAGATGCAAGGAAATTTGCGCAGATAGGGACAAGAACGATTGGCGAAAGAGTAGTTATCTTTCCTTATCAAGAAGATGTTTGTCTACAGAAGTAGATTCATGCCACCGCACACTTTGAGAGGTGCAATTCATAACTCAAGGATGCGGAAGGTCCGTACATGGTTGAGCTTTTCTTTACTAAATATTTGAAGGTTCCAGCATTAAAATCGTGAATTGAACTTTACTGTCATTAGAAATTCGTGAATTATGGATAGTGTAGAACTCGTTAGTCTGTACCACAACTTTGCACACCAGTTTACTTTCCAAAACATAGCCTCCCCCACTCATGATCCAGTTTCATGTTTGTCTAAGTTGCGGTTTGAGTTGGCTTCCAGATGTAATATTTAGTTAGAGATTCTTGCAAAGCCCTATCTTGTACCATCAGATAAGAATGAGGTCGTTTATCCGTGTACTCATTTTATTACCATAATTTTGTGCTGTTTTATTCTCAGCACAAAGTATCATTGGAAACTAAAAAAATTAGTTAGCTAACCCTTCTTTTTCATGGTGCATCTTTTGAGTACAATAATTCACAAGAAAATCTATCCCAGAAATGCATCTCGAGCATCATTGGTTAAGAAATACTATGGCATAAACCACTGCCATAATTAGTAGAGGAAAAAACAACGGGGAAGATATCAGAAAATTGGTCAAAACAGATTCTGACTGTAAGGAGTTGCATTACAAGGAGTGAATCAACGGATTTCGTAGTCTTAGTAGTACAGCCACCCTTGGCTTACTTGCTCATTGTGGTGCTGCCACTTCCAGTGCGCTGTATAAATGTTTTAGCCAAAAGCTATGTCTTGATTGGCAGCAACTTTCCTAGACGAACATAAGTCCTACATTCAGGGAACCACTTGGGTCAAATATGTTCAGTGAAGATGTAACGACACGTCCACGTTCCTGAATCACACATAGCCAGATATGCATGGCGAATAGCAAAATCCTAAAACAGTCAGCTGACCAATTGATCTGTCAACCCTTGGTTTGAGATATCTTTTTGGAGATGTAGAACTGCCTCATCCAACTGCCGCCTTAAAATCACAGGGTGAGAGGATCCTCATAGTTTCATTCTCCAAAAATGTCATAAGACAAACTCGTTTCTCTTGACTATTTGTAAGTATTTACATATCCATATGTATCTATGCGCGTACATTTTAGTTTCATAAAGATATAAGTCTAGGGAAAATTACCAAAAAAGTCATAAACGTATTGTAATTGTGCTAATTCAGTTATAAACTTATTTTTTTGACCAATTGAGTTCTAAACTTTTTACATTATTCCAAATCAATCCATCTGGTCAAAAATGACCAGCCGGCACTGGCGACATATTTTTAATAATATTTTATTTTTTGAAATTTTTTATTAATTTTTTACTAATTTTTTTAATCTTTTTTTCCTCTCCCTCCTTCCTCCTCCTCTCCTCCTTCTTCCCTTGGGTCCGACGATCGGCTAGAGGGATGGGCTGGCTGGTCGTTGAACTGAGGCGGCCAGCGAGGCGAGCCCTCGCCAGATCCGATGAGGGGGGCCTCGCCATTGCCGGGTCTGGCGAGGGCTTGCCTTGCTCAACGACCATCGAATCTAGCGAGGGCTTGGCTTGCTTAGCGACCACGAGGTGAGCCCTCTTCGGATCCAGTGGAGGCTCCCCCCGCCCTCACTGGGCGCGCGCTGACTGGCGAGGCAAGCCCTTGCCAAACCCGGTGACAGTGAGGCCCCCCTCGCCGGATTCGGCAAGGGCTTGCCTCGCTAGTTGCCTTTCGGTGACCGCTAGCCCTCCGCTCTGGCTCGTCACCAGAGCCAAGGGAAGAAGGAGAAGAGGAGGAGGAAGGAGGGAGAGGGAGAAAAAAAAAGAGGAAGAAAAGATAAAAAAATTAATAAAATATTTCAAAAAATAAAATATTATTAAAAAATGTCGCCGTTGCTGGCCGGATGGACTGATTGGGAATAATTGTAAAAGGTTTATGACTAAATTGGTAAAAAAAAAAAAAGTTTAGAATTGAATTGACACAATTGCAATAGATTTATGACTTTTTTGGTAATTTTCCATATAAGTCTAGGATTATCTTGAAACTATTCGCTTTGTAAGAGGTTCGGCAGAGCACCCAATAACAGCCAGCAACGTCGATAAGGGCTGTATACTACAGCAATTGAAAGCATGAACAATTCATTAATGGTCTAGAAATAAATAATCGGAAAGTTGGGTAGAAGGGAGTCTCGTGGTCGAGTCACGGTATCACGAAACTGCAATCCCTTCCCCTTCCCTTACATTAATTAGAATAAACCAAGCTTAATTATTTATTTAGAATTGATGTTTCTAATAAAATATTTTAAAATTTGATAGCGGAATACATAAAGAGATCATTACTCATCAATTATATATCTTGAATAATTAAGATGTGAAATCTTTTAATCCAAGATAAAGAAGCACGCGTTCCTATTTCTTTGGTATTGGTTATAAGTTTGCAATACGTACATATATATATGTTTGTGTATAAAGTCTCTTCCTTACATATCCGAAAAACATTTGCAATATATATGAATATAAAAATTTTCTTCCTTATCTATGGGATATATACAGAGGCCATTACTAATCAATTATCTTTGTTGAATAATAATTAATTGATGCTTGATTAATTAAGTTAATAGGCAAAAGAACAAAAACTGCAACAAATTAAAAAGAAAAGTGTAATTTCTTATGTATGGCAGTTGCATGTGAATTCGTATGGTTCCGTCAGGTGGCGTGACACACGTGTCTATGTTCATAATGTGGTGCTGCATGGAATATGGTAATTGGTGAAAATTTTATTTGGCTCACTAAATATAATGTAACCTAACATGCTTGTAATATGTTATAGTCATAATTACATATAAGCAAGTATTCTGCATTAATATTGTCAATTACTTTAGTATTCAATTAGGTTTTCATTTTTATGTTTGATCTAACGTGGTTGATGCTATCTAGTAGTTTCTTTTCATAGAAAATTGTAGATTACATATAAACACTTTGGTTTACAATGAAATCAACTCTGAGCTTCTCAATTTTAGGTTTCACCTTGTAAGAAAAGGCTACCACAGTCTTATCTTGACAAAATTGGACATTCTACGAAAACACAAAGGAAGGAAAGAGGGCTAAATAGCTATTACTGGGGGACAGATTGTCAAAATGAAGTTGCTGGAAGTGCATATTACAAAAGCATGCTGGTGAGAGCAGGTGCCCGTGAGAAAAAGCAGCTGGTCTGTATAACGCGAGGCATTCACGTCCACCCGTTAAAGTCCTACAAATGTATTGGGCACCAGAGGCATTTGCCTAATGATTTACCAAGTAATGCAAGATATTATGACCTTTGGTTTCTCTTTCTGTATTCCCAAATCACTATCCCTACCAGCCAATCTGGGGTCAAAGACTGGTTAAAAATCCCTGGAGCGACATTCCTTGGTTTCTGACCCCAGAGGTCTTCCCTTCCCTTGCATGGATGAGAGCTTTGATGCTCCACATCCGATGACTAAAAAGGCCTGTTAAGCAAGCTCTATCAAGCATCCATATCATCTTGGCATCTCAAGTCGGACGCTTTTATTGGTTCTGTTCGTCACGTCTCCTATAATTTGACTTTATCCAATTTATTTTCGTGAGTCATTTGGCAAGAATGGGCCGCAATCAGGTAACTCAGTCACCTTCAGCGCCTCCATCCCAGAAACTCCACAATCCTCTGATTCAAGATGAAAGTATAAACACTGTGGCAGTGATGAATTTTGTTCAAACTCTGCTCTCTCGAACACAAATACAATGATTCATCTGCTCAGCTGGATGCAGAACAAGCTGAACGCGAGACAGGAGTCGTCTACTCCTTAAGCCTAAGCAGTTCCAGTAGCCCGTAACTGGAAGCACTATTTTGGCATGTCTTTCTAAATAATAATACTTAACTCATTATGTACATCACAAAAGATGAGAAAGTTAAGAAGCTTACCATACTCTCATTAGGGTGGAATCAAAGGCCTTTCATTGATCTGTTTCTCTCCACTGGCGAATGCCATGTTGCCATATGTACATTGCACTTGCCAACTGCGCTGTGAATGGCGGCTTCTATGGCCAGTGAACGTGCTTCTCATTTCCTTACATGACTACATGATCTTGATTACAATGACCAGGAGTCTACTTGGAGCCTACAGCTTTCGTGTCATTATAAAAAGTGCCTACTTTTCCAATCAACATACCTTATACTTTGGAGGAATTCAGTGGAATTCGTCCTTATTCCACTTCTGGAGAGCACGAGTTTTGTTGAGAGAATACCAAATTACGTAGATATACATGAACTTCATGTCATCTCTTGCATTGGCGGAATTTAATGTCATGTTAAACCTTACTGGTTCAGATCAGGTTAATATAGAACAATGAAAAGAGTTCACCGACTTGCCGCATGGATTACTTGCAAATGGGACTTTTGAGAAAACTGATTTCAGGGTTAACCGGGAAAACCAAAATCTCAAGCAGAAATCCGTTTTCACAAAAGTTCGAAAGCCACAGAAGAGCTAACCAAGCTTTTGTCCCTTAAAAGAAGCAACGATCTTGGAGGTGGTCCGCAGAATCAGTTCACAGTGATTTACATGGCTATGATGATGACGAGACTGGTGTTGAGCAGACCATCAGTGTGGAACTTTGTAGAAGCAAGGAAATTTTGTGCAGATAGTAACAAGAAGGTGATCAGCAAAAATTCATCATTCTTTCCTAATCAAGAAGCTTGTTTGTGTGCAGAAGTGGATTTATGCCAGCACCCTCTTAGAGAGGTGCACTTCAAGAATCAAGGATGGAGAAGTATTTGAAGGTTTCTGCATCAAAACCGTGAATTGACATTTACCCATCATTAGAAATATACTCAAGTTTTTTCTTTATGAGGAGGAGTAAATTGACAAACTTCATAATCTTAGTAGTACAGCCAATGTTAGCTTACTTGTTCATTGGCCGCACTGTTCTTCCAATACTGCATAGATGCTTAAATTAAAAGCTGCACCTTGATCGGCAGCCACTTTCCCAGATGAAAACGAAAGTTCAAATTATGTTCTTTACAGGACCACTTGGGTCAAACATTGGCACTGAAAAATTAAAGGCCATGACCATATTCCTGAGTCGCCTCACAACTCACTTTTCAAGCCATGGTTTCAGATTGTTTTGGAGATATAGAATCTGCCTTCGTCCGCTGCAACATCAAAGTCACAAGGTGAGAGGACCTTTTAAGTTTCTTTTTCGAAAATGTTAAACGTAAACTCGTTTCTGTGATCTGTTCTGTTTTTACATTTTACCTATGCAACTGATTCTATGTAGGTTCTTTTCAGTTCCTTGGACGTGATGAGTGGATATCATCCTGAAACGATTCAAAGTTTCAGAGGTTTGTCAGAGGACCAAGTATAGCCGGGATCATCGAGAAGGAATGATGTGCTCCAGCAATTGAAAGCATCAACAATTTCATTAACGATGCCATTGCAATTGGAAGAGCCTTGACATCGTTTAATGCATCAATGGACTAGTAGTGATCCCCTTTACTGTATGCTAGCAAGCTAGATGAAGCTCCATTTATCATCTAATTTTTCCACACTTCTTGCAATTATTTTATATATGTGAGGTACTTTGGATCAGTATCTGGGAAAAATTGTCCAAAAAATTATAACATATTACATTTTTGTCAATTCAGTCATAAATCTTTCAATTTTACCAATTGAGTCCATCTAACTAATTTTGGTCGAAAATTGCTAAGATGGATGTTGGTTGTTCTACGTGATATGGTTGGCATTGACGTAAATAATTTTAATAATATTCTAACTTTTTTTTCAAATATTTATGTATCTATTTCATTTTTTTTTCTTTTCATTTTCCCTTTCTCTTACTTTCTCTTATTTTTCTTCTAATTTCTTTTAGAATTTCATCTTGAATGTGTTATTAAACTTTTGTGATAAAAGATAAGAAGAGAGAAATATGAACAATAGAGTATTATGAAGAAGATAAATTTTTTTTTTTAAAGAAAAAAATATGTGATAATAGAAAAACAACACATCTCTCGAAAATACGTACCTTATTGGAACCATCACCACTTTTTATGCTCAATAATTACTTCTCTTCATGTCAATAATCACTTCTTTGCATATAAAACAATTACTTGTTTTCACGTCCAATTCTCTTCTCTTAAACAATTATTGATAACAATGTAGGAGCCACTTCTAATGTTGATGTGGTGTGTATTTTGGGGTGGAAATTTTTATCTTAGACACGGTCCAATCACAAGCAGCATGGAATGGAGCCAACCAAAGTTGTCAGTCACGTGATTTTCAAATTCCACAAATTTCAATGGCTATGATTGCGTATAGTTCATCATGGGCCTTGGTCAACAAATGTACATCCCTTACTTTGGGGTGGAAATTTGAGAGAAACTTAGCTATTGGGATGTTTATTTCTAAGTCAATTAGTTCGGTGACCACACCATTGTTTTACTACATCACAAAATAAATTGGAGTATCAAATGGTCACGACTTTGATACTCTTAAATGATAAGTAAAAATTATGTTTCGAATTCCAATCAAGTCATGTGTAAAAATTAACTCTTGCATGAGATATGTTTTGCCAATGAAACTCCCTAATCCATTGACAGCACACAAAAGAAAAAAAAGAAAAATGGGAGAACAAGAGGCAAAGGCAGAGTAGAATCCTTGTATTGAAAAGTTGTTCCTTTATGATCAATTCATCCTACTCTCTCTAGTACTTGGGGGAAATCATTCAAAAAGTCCTAAAACTATTGTTATTTTCCCAGTCAACTCTAAGTATTTCAATTTTACCAATTGAGTTCTAAAACATTTCCATGTTTTGCCAATTGAGTACATCGAACTAATTTTGGCCGCAAATCGTGAAGAGGACATTGGCTTTCCTATGTGGCACGATGAGCTAATGTGGACAATTTTAATAATATTTTAATTTTTTTCAATTATTTATTTTTTCCTTTTTCTCTTTTCATTCATTTTTTTTTCTTATTTGTTTTTCCCCTTTTTCTCTTCACCAACCACTATCAAGCCTCATCGATGGCTGATAGAGGTTGCCGACTACTAGCCTCAAGCTAGGGCCACCTTTATCGGCCTTGGGCAAGGGTTGCCCAAGCTTAGGCTGGTGAGGGCAGCCTTTGCCTTGGCGAGGGTGGCAATCCCCTGCCCAAGGGAATGCAGCCTACAATCGCCCACTTAAGTGAGGGCCACCCTCGACCGGGCAAGCGAGGTTAGCCCCTCGCTAGTCTAGGCATAGATGTCCCTCGCCCAAGGTTGATGAGGGTGGCGACCGCTGCTGGCCATTAATGAGGCCTAGTGATGATTGGTGAAGGGAAAAAGAGAAAAAAAAAAAAAAAAGAATAAAAGAAAAAAATAAGAGAAAAGAAAAGAAAATTAAAAAATATATATTATAATATTATTAAAAATTCTTCACGTGTCATGCCTCGAACCCCAAGCACGCGCACATCCCTCGATGGTCGATTGAAATGCGACGTTCTCAGGACGCGTCACCGACCCTTTCCTTTTATCTTTCAATTAAATACATGCGGAAGAGAATTAAATAAACACCCAGACAACCATCAAACATAGGGATAGTAAAACATGCTAATGCTTTTTCACAAACCACACTTTATAAACATACACAGTTAACCTAGGAGTTTATATTCACAAGTCGGTCTCAAAAGAAAGTCCTAGGTAACCTACACTCCACTAGTGGTAGGGCCAGCCAAAAGGTGTCGCATCATGTGCCCACCACATCCGCACTTGGCAAATCTTCATGCTACGGCCCTGAAAAAGGGTTAACCACTACAGAGTGAGATAAATCTCGGTGAATCAATACCTTAAACCTCGATTAGGATGCAAATTCACTCAAAGGTAGCCTATACATGCGTCAACTTATCTTGCCTCAGCACGTTTCTATATATTAGTGCGTCACATATATCATATGCATACATCAAACATATTTAATAACAGAAATACCTCAATTTATCTTTCAAATAATCACATGGCTGCCGATTATAAGGTAAAACCGTTATGACACGTCTCATTCCGTGCCAAACAATTTTGCCCCATAATTAGGCGCAGACATCACAACTACTCAAGCGTATTCCAATTATTACGACCCATTGGCCATGGCCAACTCAACAGTTGGCAGTCATCCAGCATAACCGGGCGTTGTTTCGCCCATCAAGCACATCATCGTCCCGCGTAAACGCATTAAGATGGCTATTCATAAAGGAGCATCGGCCCGGTCTCCACTGCGACCGGAATCTGTTAACATGGGGCATCCGAACTTAATCAAGCATCGTCCCGCATAAACGCATCAGGACGGGTTCACTACCCTACGTAAATTTAGGTTAACTAAGGACACCATGCTTCGTGTTCAAATGCCTCGTTTTCACATAATAAACTTGGCTAATTTTCATTCGTATTAAAAATCTCGGTAAAATAATCATGTGTGGTCACGTATTTAAATTGAACCAATAAACGTAGTACGCTCTCATTTCAAAATTCCACAATTTTATATAATACATAAAAATTTGGCGTAAAAAATCGACACTCGGTATTTTTTCTATTTAAATACCATAAAAATCAAATTTTGCAATAATAATCCATAATGATCACCAAGTACTCAATTACACAAATAAGCAATTAATTCCACATATAAAATCAACCACGAGAATCAGTGTAAAATTTCATGAAACGGCTATCCCGTCACTATTTACGCTAATTATGATTAATTAAATAAATTATGATTAATTAAATTAATCAAAATTAATTAAACTAATCATGGTTAATTAACCTAACCATAGTTAATTATCCTAACCATGGTTAAATAACTAACCCAAGTTAACTAATCTAACCTAGGGTAGGCTAACTACCTAAACTAACCACCTAACCAAACTAACCTAACTAAACTAACCAATCCTAACTAACTAGTTACTCTAACTAGATTAACCACTAATCCCTAATTAACACTAACATAACCTACTAGGTGTAATTAACCACCAAATCTGGGATTAGGGAGCTAAATCACTGGAATTCAACGGCAACGAGTTCACGGTGACGGTGGTGAGATCTCGAGACAACCATTTCTCCAATAGAGGCTCGACCGAGGCTGAAATCAGCCCAGCAAGCTCACGGCTAAAGGGGTAGTTCTATGGAAGGGCTAAGCTGGTCGGGTGGTCGAGTGGGCTGGCTGAGGCAGTTGGATGAAGTTGACGGGTGGCTGGTGGACGGACAGGGCTGGCTGAGCTAGTGGTTTGACGATGGGGGTGTGAGGTGGTGCAGATTGTGGAGGGCGTTGATCGTGAAATTGCTAGTATGAATACCTAGAGGGGGGTGAATAAGTGTGAAGAAATTTTTTCACTAAATGTAGTAAAATATTTTGTTTTTGAAACTGAGTCTAAAGAACAACATATTTTGAGCAAGTTCAGACTTTAGCAATTAAATAGAACTACAAACAAAATAATGAGATATAGGAAAGAGAATATGAACGCAAAATTTATAGTGGTTCGGTTTAGATCAAGCCTACGTCCACTCTCCCATACTAACAGCCTTCTTGGCTGGATTCCAGTAGCAATTAACAAGAGATTACTAATTTGAGTGCAAATACTTAGTAGTAAATCACATTATCTCACTAAGTCATTCTTTTTGTATTTCTCTCATGATCACAAATGTTTAAGCTCATCAAAGATAAGTGTATGATCGAAAGTCGCTCAGACTTTGGAATTATAAAATCTACGCTTCATCTCTTACTTGTTCATTGGTCCTTAATCTCCTCAAATACTCATCTACTTTTAAACTAGCCGTTGGATAGTATCTCGAGGATCGTCTTCCAATCTACTCATTGGACAAATCTATATCTAAAAGATTTGGTAGCCGTTGAGTAATAGAAGTAGAATCCCAAATTGATTCTGATCTCCCATACAAACAGATTTTGATTTCCATAAGTAGAGCTTCTCTGTATAGAAAGTTCTTGTCTTCAAAATCCAATTGTCAATCAATTAGATTGAATCAATCAAATCAATCTTGATTTAAAATCTAAATCAGATCACTAACTGTTATACATTTAGGGCTTGTGTTACGTGGTCTCGTTCTGAATGTAAAGTCTGAGAGCAATAAATTTTACAATCTGAGTCTAAGCATAATCTGCTTTTGAATAGATTTAACCTTAAGGTTTGAACACAGTCTGAATAAGTTTAGTTTCAGCATAGAGTCTGTCTTCTGGTTCTTCATTCACGTTCAATCTAGAATTTGTTAGAGTTGGTAGACTTCTAATATAAAACAGACTTTGACACTAAAGTTTATCAATTTTCAAACTTTGACACATAAGTCTAGAAATCTTCATAATAAACTTTGGATAATATCTTTTACATATTCTATCATCTACATAATCTGTTACTCAACAATTAATCACGTTAGTAGCCTTTGATTTATTTTGTCATATTCAAAACATTATAGGGGATTTCCCTAACAGGATAGAGTTGAGTTGAGGTGGGCGGCAACTCAAGACAAGGGTTGCTGGGCGGACACGGGTTGGTAGTGGCAAGCTGAAAGTGGTGCGGTGCTAGACGGAAGACAGCAGCGTGGGCTGGCTAGCTGCTGGAGGCTTGCGGCACCAAGGGAAATGGAAATGAAGAGGAAGAAGAAGAAGAAGAAGAAGAAGAAGAAGAAGCAGTAAGGGTGGGGGTTCGGATGGTTGAAGTTCAC
Source organism: Eucalyptus sideroxylon (assembly GCA_014182405.2). Taxonomy (NCBI): domain Eukaryota; kingdom Viridiplantae; phylum Streptophyta; class Magnoliopsida; order Myrtales; family Myrtaceae; genus Eucalyptus; species Eucalyptus sideroxylon. The sequence continues at coordinate 1,733,060 of CM024552.2, forward strand.
GCACAAGAAGGGAGAGAGGGGGAAAACTAAGTCAAGGTGAGGGCTAGTGGGAGTCCAAGGAAAATATTCATGCACTCAAGTGCATTTGGCCTCAAAGTCTTCAGTCAAGAAGTTAAGGCTCTTTCCAATGGCTAATTTCCTCTCATTTCTTTCCAAACAAAGCAATTTTGGCATCCAATAAACCCCTTAGAGCAACCCATACAAATTTCCATAATTTCTTTTTGTCCAAAATTGATTTTTCGCAAAAATTCCGGACTCGACGAGATTTCTCCAAAAGATGAGACGGTGTCCTTAAAATGAATCATGACACACTCGAATGTTCGATTCCCAAAAATAAATTCAATTTCGTGGTTAAAATCGACTGAACGCGATTTTAGTATAACCTAACCTATTGGTAGCTTTTAAGGATTTTAACGAGTTTAACCCATGGTTGATAATTTTCGATCCATGTTTGTGCATCTCTGACTCGTAGAGGACTCTCGGTTGTCATAAACTTGGATGACCATCGGAGATGAGAAGGAGCAGAGTAAAGATCTTGTGCAAATTCGAGAGACTAATCAAGATTGTAGTTGAGGTCGAGACCAAGGTCACTGTCAAGGTGGAGGTCAAGGGCGAAGCGGAGGAGATATTGATCAAACATCTATTTTTGTAACAATTACAAGGGCCAATGTGCAAACACATCTTTTTTCTCAGCCACATACTTAAAGTCATCTTCCTCTAGTGTCATTCATTGTGATTTTAATTCAGAGAAAGCGATGCTACTGAAGGGCAATACGAAAGCTCTTCCTATAGGGACTTGGCCAATTCATTATTAGTATAACAAAGGAATCCTGCATTTGAGAGAGGCACCTAGATTCTTCCATGGCTACGATGGCCTCAAGACCTATATAGTCCCCATAACTGTAGTTGTCGACACATTTAAATGAAATTTCTAGAGTTTGGCCTCTTGACTGGTATTTAAGGTGTGTTTGATAACATTTTATTATCGAGAACAATTTCTATTCAAAAATAGTTATCTTTGGACAAGTTTCTGAGCAAAAGAATGCGTTTGATAACTGTACAAAATTTAGATTTCTGAAATAGAGAAATAACAAAAATGCATTTGGTACAATCCTAAAAATTTCTAACCCCAATTTTTTATTATTATAAAGAGACATAACATTTCATGTTTAGATAATACTGGAATTTTGTAATGATTTAATTGATCAAGATATTCTAAAATGACCTAAGAAAATCAATATAATAGTTAGTTAAAGATAAATGGTTGAAATGGGGGAAAAGTATGAAAAAAAGTCTTAAACTTATTATATTTGTACCAATTCAGTCATCAATTTTTTAATTGAATTAATTTAGTCCTAAACATTTTCGTATTGGTACCAATTCAGTCCATCTGACAAATTTTAGCCAGTTGGCACTGACGTGGATGCATGCTGATGGCCAGACGCTAACGTGGCAATTTCTTAAATAATTGTTTTATTTTGTGCAAATTGTTTATTAATTTTTTTCTTTTTGTCTATTTTCTTTTCTCCCTTGTTCCTCCTTGGATGTCCTTGTGGTGGCCAACGAGGGCCGAGGCCCTCACCCTGCCTCACCTAGGGCCACTGGTGAGGTGACTTCACCCAGATTTGGGTGAGGCCAACCTCGCCCTGGCCTTGCCTCAAGTGAAGGTGGCATTGCCCGCGACTAGCAAAGGTAGCCTCGCCAGTGGCCATCGCCAAGCCAGAGGCTCATCAACCACTGGCCCTCACCGAGATTGCGGCCCTTGCCCGGGGCTGTAGGCAAGGCGGCTTCGCCTAGATCTGGGCAAATTCAGCCTTGCCCTAGCCTTGCCCGCGATTGGCGAGGCCATTGTGGCCCTCACCAGTGGCCGGCGAGCCTCTGGCTTGGTGATGACCACCATGGCCTCACCTAGATCTGAGCGAAGCCACCTTAGTGATGGCCCTAGGCATTAGCTCCAGCTGGCCAAAATTGGCTAAATGGACTGAATTTGTACAAATGCAAAAATGTTTAGGAGTTAATTGGTACCAATATAATAGGTTTATGATTTTTTTTATACTTTCTCCTTGGAAATGGTAACAGAAAGTCTCGTTGGTTTACAACTCACAATATGAGGAGATTGATAGTAAATCTTTAAGCATTACAATAAATAGGTGCATAGACCTTCTGAGAAGAAAACAAAAGTTGCTTGGAGTCACCAAGCTTTCGCAATCCATCATTATCTCTAAAAAAAAGGTCAGTTAAAAATCCATATAGTAAAGCCCTAAAAGCTTTTCAATTTTGAATCCAATTTTCATCAAAATATTTTTACATTTTTTATGCTAAACTAATTCTAAATTGAAATTAACATTAAAATTTAGTAAAACTACTACTCAAAATCTAATTTCTCAAAATTTTCCTTTTTTTTTTTATTGTATTGTATTTTATTTTATTTTTATTTCGAAAAATGGGAACTCGGATCGGGTTAGGAGATTGAACCTTGTGTTGATTGTATAAAGACGAACATTAGATTATGTTGAGCTTATTTTCTAAAATGACATTTTTTGTGTTTCCGGGAACAAATAAGTAAATTGGTACCAATATAATAGGTTTATGATTTTTTTTATACTTTCTCCTTGGAAATGGTAACGGAAAGTCTCGTTGGTTTACAACTCACAATATGAGGAGATTGATAGTAAATCTTTAAGCATTACAATAAATAGGTGCATAGACCTTCTGAGAAGAAAACAAAAGTTGCTTGGAGTCACCAAGCATTCGCAATCCATCATTATCTCTAAAAAAAAGGACAGTTAAAAATCCATATAGTAAAGCCCTAAAAGCTTTTCAATTTTGAATCCAATTTTCATCAAAATATTTTTACATTTTTTATGCTAAACTAATTCTAAATTGAAATTAACATTAAAATTTAGTAAAACTACTACTCAAAATCTAATTTCTCAAAATTTTCCTTTTTTTTTTATTGTATTGTATTTTATTTTATTTTTTATTTCGAAAAATGGGAACTCGGATCGGGTTAGGAGATTGAACCTTGTGTTGATTGTATAAAGACGAACATTAGATTATGTTGAGCTTATTTTCTAAAATGACATTTTTTGTGTTTCCGGGAACAAATAAGTAAATTGGTACCGATATAATAGGTTTATGATTTTTTTTATACTTTCTCCTTGGAAATGGTAACGGAAAGTCTCGTTGGTTTACAACTCACAATATGAGGAGATTGATAGTAAATCTTTAAGCATTACAATAAATAGGTGCATAGACCTTTGAGAAGAAAACAAAAGTTGCTTGGAGTCACCAAGCTTTCGCAATCCATCATTATCTCTAAAAAAAGGACAGTTAAAAATCCATATAGTAAAGCCCTAAAAGCTTTTCAATTTTGAATCCAATTTTCATCAAAATATTTTTACATTTTTATGCTAAACTAATTCTAAATTGAAATTAACATTAAAATTTAGTAAAACTACTACTCAAAATCTAATTTCTCAAAATTTTCCTTTTTTCTTATTGTATTGTATTTTATTTTATTTTATTTTATTTTATTTTTTATTTCGAAAAGTGGGAACTCGGATCGGGTTAGGAGATTGAACCTTGTGTTGATTGTATAAAGACGTACATTAGATTATGTTGAGCTTATTTTCTAAAATGACATTTTTTGTGTTTCCGGGAACAAATAAGTAGGTTTATTTATTTATTTTTTATACTTCGTGTTTCTATTCCAATTTATTCCCTTGCTACTAATCTGTTTTGAGGAATAGAAAAATTTGCTAACATTGTTAAATAAATTTTTGTTCATTTTCTGTTTTAAGGAATAAAAGAATAGACAAATAAAGAAATAAAAATGTTGTCAAATAGGACAAAACTGTCTAAAAGCAATGTCAAAATCAATCAGAAGATGTGAAATTGCTAATTTAACGGTAGCTTTCTCGAGTGCTTTGAGAGGTGGGATGGTCCAAATGTGATGAGCTAAAAACACGTTGTAGATTAAGAATGACCTGTCCGAGAACACGACAAGGCCAATCCACACCCACATAAAATGATATACTACTGCCTAGGTGGGACACTTGGTAAGGTTGGGCGCGGATGCGGACCACAAGTGCTGCACATGTTCATAGGAACGTCTTCACGTCAAATCAGGGACCACACACCGCGGAAGATACTTCCATTCTTAACGAGGCGGTAGCGCCGCATGGGGCCGTGATGGCGAGAAAATATTGGCACATCACTCGCCCCACTCAGGTCAGTAGTGGGACCATGGTACAATAATAGAGAACATGCAGAGCGGAATCTTCTTGCACGCAGCAAGCGAAGACAAGGAAGACTAAATTCTGATAGGCAAATGAAGGGTGGAGAAGCAAAACACAGTTTGCAAGGTATCTCCAACAGCCGCCACCGTTCGCAGGTTGAAAAGCCTTTCCGAAATTCTATACGGTACACGTGTTAAACGTCGTACATCAACCGGCCCGACAGAACCCCACATACTCACGTGCATAAACTGGGCCCCACTAGTTTGACCCAAAAAAAAGGAAAAAACCTGGGTACTAGCATTTGGCACAAATCGTTATTTTGGGAAACGATGAGTCCGAAAATAACAGTACAATTACTAAAATTATTAAGGGTGTGTTTGATAATATTTTTATTTCATTTTTTTTAAAAATATTTTTTTCTATTTCTGATTCCTAAAATAATTTTTGAGTTAAAAGAACGCGTTTATTATTTATACAAAATTTTTATTCTCGAAATAGAAAAAGAATATGAATACGTTTAGTATAATCTACAATTTCTTTTGTAATGTATAATTTTTTAAAATTTTTTAAAATTTTTTCTTTTTTCTTATCGTTTTCCTTTTCGCCGCTCGCCGCCTAGAGAAGAAAAAAAATTAACTTATTTCTAGAAATTGTTCTAGGAACAAAAAATGGGCGGCGAGCGGCAAGGAAGAAGAAGAAAAAGAAAAAATAAAAATAAAAATAACTCATTTTTACAAATTGTTCTTGAGAATAAAAAACTACTTTTTTTCTACTTTTTGTTTTTGTTCCAAATCTATTTCCCAATCACTTTATTATTACGGAGACTAAAAAAATTAATTGATATTATCAAACGGATTTTAGTTATTTTTCTACTGAGAGAGTAAAAGAGCACAAGCGTTACCACACTGAGCCTAAGCCGTTCCTTGCCTATAAATACCCATCAACAATGTCTTTGGCACTCATAGAAAAGCCCCTCGTGTTCTCTATCTCTCATTAGAGAAAGCCATAAAAGACAGGAAAAGAATGTCTCTTCCGATTTCAGCAACTCCATCTTCTCTTGCAACTCAAGATAAAAGCCATGTGGTTGAACGCCATTCAGCAAATTTTCATCCAAGCATATGGGGGGATTACTTCCTCAAATATGCCTCTTGCTCTTGCTCAATGGTCAGAATTTAATGCATTGCTTCTAACTCAACTATATATATGTATACATATTTCGTGAATAGTAGTGGTGTAGCACGTGAAAATAAATTTCCTTTTATGCATTTCATTTGGAATAATACAAAGCTTTCTCTCGTGCTTAAACTTGGTTCTTCACTTTGTTACTCTATAATGACCAAGGAAATTCTGACATTCTCATTATAAATTTAAAATTTGTGCTAAAAAAGAGTGAAAATATTGAGTAAAGGTGAGAGAGCCCTTTGATGTAAGGTGAAAAGAAACCACATGAAATCTAAACAAATCTCGTAAACAAGGAATGTGAGAATTATCATTATCAATAACATCCTCGTGAATATCCTGGTGCACAATTTCAATAAACACTCTTAGTTATCCCATATTTACCATCTTTCTTTCTCTATTTTTTTCTTTCTTTTTTTACCTTATGCATTCAAGAATTCAATACCCACGTCCTCTCCAGACCATACCTAGATGATAATTAGTTACAGTTTATGATTATTTGGACTATCCCGTACTTGTCCACCTAGCTCTAGTCCTCCTCTTCGTACCAACTTCAAATTCCCCCTCTCCTTTCTCTCTCACACCCTCCTCTCTTATGCACACCGCAACTCGATGTCGCCCCGCAACGCTCCGATTATCCCGGAAAGAACTCTATTTTGGCTCATGAGAAAATATCGACAATTTTACTCTGAACCATTCACAAGTCGACACGTGTCCTCAGGGCCCGCCACGTCAGCCAACTTCAAACCAGCGCTCTCGCGCTCTGCTCTCTCCTCTCTTTCTTTACTCAGCGGGTCATTTCTCTCTCCTCTCTCTTCTCACTCTCTCCCCTCTTTCCTGACCCAACAACGTTGTCTCCCAAATAGCGCTCTCCGATAAGGGCCCCGCTCCCACCGACGACGGCGACGCTCCCTCCCGATGACGGCCTCTCTCTCTACTCCACGGCCTCTTCGCTCTCTGAGGACGGCCGCGCTCTGTCCGACGGCCGTGGAGTAGAGATAGAGGCCGTCATCAGGGGGGAGCATCCTGGTCGTCGGACAGAGCGCGGCCGTCGTTGGAGAGCGAAGAGGCTGTGGAGTAGAGAGAGAGGCCGTCGTCGGGAGCCAGCATCGTCGGAGCCGCCGCCCTCCATGGGCATGGAGGTTGAGGTTATAGATCTGGAGGCATTGGCTCCGGATCTGGAGGAGGAGGCAGCCTCTCACTGGCCGGGAGAGAGACCGCTTGAGCTCCACAATTGACTTTAACATCAAGCAGAGAGAGAGAGAGAGCCCTTGCGCGAGTGAGAGCAAAGTAAAATATCCACGTGCTGCAGCGTGATGCACAAAGATATCGATTTTGGCCCGGTCCACTGTGGTCTATTTGTTAGATTTTTGTGGAAGCGTGTGTGTGCAAGTGCGTAGGTGTGAAATATGGGTGGATATAAGTGAACTACAACGGTAAAGTATGGGTAAAAAAAAACAGGACTTTTATTATGATAGTTGGTATTACAAAGGAAGGAGTATTGCTAATTTTTCTGCTATATAGAGTGTTGAGTCACCGCCTTCCTCTACCGACTTTGAGTACAAAATTAATATAAAATTACAAGCTTCCCGATCTTCTGGTTACTTCTCCCTTATTCTCCATTTTTCTATTCTCTGTAGCTCTCTGCCACTTTTGTTGACTTTATTCAGCCAACTTTCAGCTGACTTTTCTTCCACTTGCTGCCCACATAGTACTAGAAAATTCTCCAACATATGAGAATCTTAAGCATAGTCTGGTGTAGTCTAGAGCTTTCCAAAAACGGATCACTTTCTAACACTTTTGTATCAGAGAGAAATTGACACCAATAGAAAGCCCCTCTCGTCCTTCCTTACGGGCCAGTGAACTTCTCATGCACTCAGTACCAGAGAGAAATTGACATATGTTTTTCTCTGTTATGTGTAGGAAAATGGCCATGATCAGCATGCGGAACAAGAAATCCAGAAGCTGGATGACGAGGTGAAGAGAATGCTATGCGCTGATGCCGACAAGCCGTCCCTGAAACTGGACAGGATTGATCAAATACAACGATTAGGCATTGCACACCGCTTCGCAAGTGACATTGATCACGTGTTGAAACAACTTAGTGAGACACGTTTCGTTTGCAACAATGGAGACAAGGATATCGATGACCTCTACACGGCTGCTCTCCTCTTCCGATTGTTGCGACAACAAGGCTACCGAGTTTCATCTGGTGAGTCGCGTTCTTTTGTTTTTAATACTCAGCCACAAAATTGATGATCTATATACTTTGATCTTTTCCAATTGTCCAAAATCTATCCCCTTTGCCTTTCTCTACCGTGGATTGAGGTCATTCGACAATCAATCACCTGAAGTTACGGACGACCTGCCCAAGTTATTGCACAACAGAACCCCAAAGCCACAATCCGTTAAAAGTATAACGCACCTAAATAGTACTCCTACTAGGCCAAATTCTGACCGTAAAGAACTTCATAAATGTGTTAAACTTGTGGCATACTTCACGTTCTTGACCAAATATGCCGGATATCCCTAGAAAACCCTAGAATACAACTAGTTTGCGACTGTTTCTTTTGGAAAAATGCTAGAGATACAGAGAGTGATTTCTACATATAGTTCACTTAATACACACTAAATGATAGGTCACATGGTTTTCATATCATGAGGAACAATTGTTATAGGGACTGTCATTGGCAAGAGATAAAATAATAACTACAAGTGGCTTCAACCATCGTTTGTAAGTTGGTTGTTATTGTTGCTCGTGAAGAATCTCTGTCTAACAGAGATGTTTACAATAGAAATCCTTATTTCACTGTGATCTATGAGCAGACATCTTCGACAAGTTCAAGGACCCCAGTGGAAAGTTCAGTGAGAAACATGCAAGTGACGTAAGGGGACTACTAAGTTTGTACGAAGCTAGCCATTTGAGTGTGCGTGGAGAAGATGTTCTGGATCAAGCGCTTTCTTTCAGTTTAACCCATCTCGAATCCATTAAGGAGCAACTAAGCCCTCCTCTCGCAACACAAGTCCGTCATGCCTTAAAGCAAACAATTCGTAAAGGGGTGCCGAGGCTCGAGGCCAGACGATACATCTCCATGTACGAAGCAGAACCTTTACATAATGAAGTCCTGCTATCACTAGCCAAGTTAGATTTCAACCGCTTGCAGAAGCAACACCAGAAGGAGTTATTTGATATTACAAGGTTCATCAACTATGAAATCACATGACTAAATAGTTTGAGTTTACACTCTACGGAAGATTTATATGACTAATGCCATTTTACATGTAGGTGGTGGATGGGTTTAGACTTCAAGAGGAAGTTACCATTTGCAAGAGACAGGCTCGTGGAAGGATACTTTTGGATTCTGGGAGTTCATTTTGAGCCCGAATTAGCGGTTGCTAGAAGAATGTTGACCAAAGTGATCGCAGTGACTTCAGTTCTTGATGACATATATGATATCTATGGCACCTATGAAGAGCTAGAGCTCTTTACTCAAGCAATTCAAAGGTTAAATTCGCTTTTCTGCCTTTTGGTTTGCAGCATGTGCGTCTTACTTTCCGTACATTATGTTTCACCACTACTTGTATGATGTGGCAAAACGTATCTGATCAGTAACTCTATCTCAAAAGAAGATGGAGTTTGATTGATCAACCTTTTCATATATGGTAATATGGTGATTCCCAAATCCTTGCGCGATCTGAAGTTTAAAATTATCACGTAGTTTATACCCTATCTTATAATATCTCATAATTTCAGGTGGGACATTGATTGCATACATGAACTTCCAGAGTACATGCAAGTGTTTTACAAAGCACTTATCAATATCTATGTTGAAATTGAAGAAATACTGGCATGCACGGGAAAATCATACTGCATCTGCTATGCGGTAGAAGCAGTAAGATCGTACCACCTCTACTATATTCTACAATCTTAGTGCTGTCATTCTCGATTGATAGAAATATAATCTTTTGCATTCTCAGATGAAGAGGCAGGCGAGATACTATTTTGCTGAAGCAAAATGGCTGCACCAAAAGCACAAGCCCACCATGGATGAGTACATGTCCATTGCGCTAGTATCAAGTGGTTACCCATTGTTAGCTGTCACGTCCTTTGTGGGAATGCCTGATATCGTCACAAAAGACGATCTAGATTGGTTGTTCAACGACCCAAAGATCCTCAAGGCTTCAACAATCATCTGCAGGCTCATGGATGATTTGGCGACACATAAGGTACTTTTTGTTCTTGCATGTGTTCCATGAAGATATAGACCCAACCCAGCTCCTATGGAATATAGACGGTCTTGTTTAAATGTCTTGTTATACATAACTTTGCAGTTTGAACAATCAAGAGGACATGTGGACTCGGCCGTGCAATGTTACATGAAGCAATATGGTGTCACAGAACAAGAAGCGGAAAACAACCTTCGCAAGCAAGTGAATGACTCGTGGAAGGACATCAATGAGGAGTGTCTTCGCCCGACTGCTGTCGCAATGCCTCTTCTCGTGGGAATTCTCAACCTCTCGCGAGTGATGGATGTGTTGTACAAGGATGGTGGAGATCATTATACCAATCCTCATATTGCACTGAAAGATTACATACATTCGGTGCTCATAGACCCACTGCAATAGTTATGATAAGCAATTAGTCAACTAGAAGTTCACCAGCTGGACATTAGAAAACTGGACCCATTGTTCAAAAGATGATGCATCTATGCAAGTGTACTGTGTTAATGATAGTGAAGATATCACCACCTATCTCTTGTGGCTCTTTATGTTTTGGTCGAAAGGCTGTTCAGTTTCCAACGAAAGTCGTTTCGACACACATATTAAAGTGTCTTTATTACTATTTATTTAGACATGTCTCTTCATATATCTAAGGTATGTCAAGAGTCTTGTTTTAAGCCTACATATAAATGAGTCGTGTAATTGTTTCAAATAATGGATAGTGAAAAGACTTTTCTGTGAGTAAAGTAGTGTATTCATCTCATTCCTTAAGAGCTTCTCTTGTGAGAGTGTTATCAAAGCTATGCGACTTTGATATTCAATTATTGGTATCAGAGCTAGGTTATCTGGGTCGACGAATGGCATTGAGAAGCTCAACAACTCATATTACAATCATTGGAGTGTCCGAATGCAGTTTTATTTGCTGGGTCAGGATTTGTGGGAAATTGTTGGCAGCAACAACACCATGGCACCACCACCGCCCGCGGTGGCCGAGTTGGTTGAGGCTTAGTACCCTATTCCGAGAGAGGGGAGGAGTTCGAGACTTGCCGGACGCATAACGCGCGACTTAACCGCGAGTGGGGCCAGCGGTGGGGGCCCCATGAGCCTGGGGGTTTACGTGGACGGCAAAACGGCCCAGTAACGGTTCCTCCAGCACCAAAAAAAAAAAAAAAAAAAAAAAAAAAAAAAAAAAAACAACACCATGGCACCCAGAGACGATGATGAACAGAGGAGATGGAAGATCAAAGCAGGTAAGGTTCTTTACAGTTGAAGATGATTTATTGCCGCACATTAAGTAGGGGTGTGTATGGTCCGGGCGGGCGGTTCCCGACCAAGAATCGGGAACCGCCCGCTAAGGACCGGTTCCGAAAAATTAAAACTGGAATCCACCCGTTTATTGCATGGATCCACCCAAGAACTAGACCACCGGTCCGGTCTGGTTCTCGGGTGGATCCATGGAACCGATCTTGACGCGAAACAATTTTGGTTTTCAACATAGAACGACTACGTGACATCAAAGCAAACCAAAGAAAGAAAAACCAAATTTAAGTACGTGGAGATGTGGATGGCGGGAGAAGTAAACGCAGCAAATTTACAAATACGGTCTGGGCGGTTCCCAGGTATTCTGCACACCCCTAGAAGGGAGTGAGATGAGATCTAGGGTTTCTTTTAGTAATTTTCTTTTAATATTAAAAAGGTTCCGATCCGGTCCGGGAGGGCGGGTGGGCGGATCTGCCCATGGAACCGGGAACCGGACTGGTACCCACCGGTTCCCATAAATTGGAACCAGGAACTAGACCGGTTCCCTTAAGAACCGCCGGTTTCGAGGGGTTCCAGTTCGGTTTCGGGCTGTCCAGGCGGTTCGCGGGTATTTTGCACACCCCTAACATTAAGAGTGCACATACTCCCAAGGAGGGGTGGGATAACTTGGCAGCATTATTTGCAAGGTCGAATGATGCTAAGCTACAAAGGCTAGAGAACGAGCTATTGCCGATGTCACAATAAAATATGACGGTGAGTCAGTATTTCCCCAAAGTTAAGTCTATTTGTGATGAAATTTCAAAGTTGGATCCCGCTAATGCCAACTCAGAAACAAGAATGAGAGGAATTATTATTCATGGGTTAAAGCCGGAGTATAATGTTATTATTATGACTACTCGTGGATGGGCAACTCAATCGACGTTGACTGATCTGGAGAATATTCTGGCTAACCAAGAGACTTTAGATAGTCAAATGTCTAAGGTTTCGATTAAGGAAGAAGAAAATGCCATCTTCAGTGATAAAAGAGGGTTTAAGGGCAAAAGGCAAACCGATGCTGACAATAAAGATGGCAAGTCTAGGAAAAGCCATGTCGAATGGCAAAAGCAACCAGCTCATGAAGGATGTCAAAAGCGTCCAGGTGAATCGAGCCTTCGACCAGGGGGAGCCGGGTGACGCGATGGCAAAAGACGTAGTGGATGATGTTACGTCTGCAGTAAGGAGGGCCACTTTGCTAGAGATTGTTGTCACGACCTCTCTTTTTTTTCGGCGCCCGAGATCGGGTACGAGTGCCTAAGGAGGCTAATGGCTCGGCTGAAATTAGTTATGCCCGGACTCTCCCAAGTCCACCAATTCACGACTTTAATAGTCTAAGTTTTTAACCTATAAGTTAATTTTTAAAATGGAGTCCCCACTAATCAATTTGGGGTGGGTTGATTAGAAACCCAATGAAGTATCGGGAGAAATACTCACTCCTGCGCAACCAGAGAAATTATGATCGGGGACTTTATTACACTAGTTAATCACTAATGCCCTTTCGGTACCTAATCTTGTTTAAACCATGAGGTTTTTGGATGTTCGAGGATTTTCCATGCATTTTTTGGAGGAAAAACATTTTTTTGAGTCTTTTTCTAATTTTTGGACATAAAAGGGATTTTTTTTTGGGGGAAAAATACAAGTCTTTTTGGCTTTTTTTTTTTTTTTAATTTTTGGCATTTTTTTGGAAAATATGGAATATTTTTGATTTTTTTAATTTTTTGGAAAATAAAATATTTTCTTAACATTTTAAAATTTTTGGAAAATAAATTATTTTGATTTTTCTCGATTTTTTTTTGGAAAATAAAACATTTTTTTAATTTTTTTGAAAATAAAACATTTTTTGATTTTTTTGAAAATAAATTATTTATTTATTATTTAATAAATTTAAATATTATTTAAAATAAAAACCAGCCCGGGTCGGATCCACGAGTTGTGTCCGACTGGGCCAGCCCCAAAACGTAGAAGGGCACGCTACGTGGGCCCGGCTTTTTTTTTTCTTTAATAAAACGACGCCGTGGCCGGGCATTTGGAGATGCCTGGCCCAACCCGATGACCCGACTCCACGACCCGCTCCCCCGGCGAAACCCTACTCGGAGCCGACTCGAACCTCGACCCGGCCACGCCGCCCTTTAAATCATGGAATCCCTACCCGGTTTTCCAAACCCGGATTCGCTTCGTGACCCGGAAATTGCAAACCCTAGGGTTTGCAAATCTGCGGCGCAGAAGGCGGGGAAACAGGAGCATTATGGCGGCGACGGCGGCTACGGTTGCTACGGCGATGGTAGGGACGGTAGCAACAAGGACTAGACTACGAGGGGGGAACGCGATGGCGACAGAGATGGTGACGGTGGCGGTGGCGGTACGTTACCTGTTCGTGGCAACAGCGTCGGAACGGTGGTGGATGACAAAGGGTTGCAGGTGCGGGTGGCAGCGACGGATTAGCGACGGCGTCCCTGCAATTTCCAGATTTGGTGCGACTTTGGCGAATTGGTTACGGCAACAGTGTCGGAATGGTGGTGGAGCCGTGGTTGCGCAGGCGACAACAAATCCCAAATCTGGTCAGATCTGGGACTTCGCCGGCCCTCCTCGTCGCTCACGCTCTTCCCTCTCTCCCCCTCCGGCCACGAGCCTTCGGATCTGGGCTTGCTCGTCTTCGGCTCCCTTTCGAAGTCTCAAGGTAGGAAGCACGAAGCTTTGCAGCCCTCAATCGTTCTTGGCGTGCCCTTTGCCGTTGTCGGGGGAGCCTTATTTATAGGCGAGGGGGCGGTCGGTCGATGGAGCTTCGACCGCCGGTCCCTGTGCACCGAACGGCCTCCGCCGGCCGAACTGGTGTCCTATCCGCCACCTGCCCGTCCTTCAGTGCGTCACCAGCTCCCCCATGTGCGTTGCTGTCCTCTCCTCCCTTTCGACATCGCGCCCTCCACGCGTGTGCTGCAGAGGCGGACGGTGGAGGGAGATGACCGAAGAGGGCTAGGATTGGAGGAGGAAAAATGGGCCGTAGGGGCCCATGGCTATTTCTTTTGATTTACTTTTGTTTTGTCTGTTTTTTTTTTAATTTTTTTTTCTAAATAAGACAAGCTATAAAATAAAATAATATAAAATCCTAATTAATTAAAAAGAGGAATAATTTAGGCATCAATAGCTGTCCATATTTGGAGGTGAGCTCGCAGAGGTTGCGTTCAAAGATAAACTAATGCCTAAATTTTATCCATGCATGCGTAGCAAATTATATTTTATTTAGGACCTATTATTCTATGTAGAAAAAATGGCAATATAACTTTACATATACTAAGATAGATAAGAAGATACCTGTGGTTACTTATCGAGAGTGAGTGAGATAGGGTGTGAACCCCGAGTTGGGCAAGTATCAAGGCGTCATCTTACCTGGTGATATGAGGAGGTTGCTTTTCCAATGCTCGAACCATTCTTCAATCGTTTGTTAAAACAATCAATGATTTGTTTAGGACCCGAACCTTTCTTCGGTCGCCTTGACGGGAAATTACTCCTCCAGGACCCAAACAATTCTTCGGTTGCCTGTTAAAATAATCAATGATTTGTCTAGAACCCGAACTTTTCTTCGGTCACCTTGACTAGAGATTGCTCCTCCAGGACCCGAACCATTCTTCAGTCCCCTGTTAGAGCAATCAGTGGTTTGTCTTGGACACAAACTATTCTTCGATCGCCGTGATGAGAAATTGCTTCTCCACAACCCGAACCATTCTTCGGTCGCCTGTTAAAACAATCAATGATTTGTCTAGGACTCGAACCATTCTTCGGTCGCCTGTTAGAGCAATCAGTGGTTTGTCTCGGACCCGAACCATTCTTCAGTCGCCATGACGGGAAGTTGCTTCTCCAGGACCCAAACCATTATTCAGTCGCCTGTTAAAACAATCAATGATTCGTCTAGGACCCAAACCTTTCTTCGATCGTCTAGATGGGAGATGCACCGACCTTTTTCAAGGCATCTCATTTCTAGGTGCTTGATTTATATCGAGGACACCAGTTGGTACCTGACCTTTCTCGGGATATGTGCTGACCTTTCTCAGGGCATCTGTTTTGTGAGGGTGTCTGACCTTTGTGAAAGACAACAACTGGTACTCGACTTTTCTCGGGAGGATGTGTCAACCTTTCTCAGGGCATTGATTCTGGAAGATACCTGGACATTCACAAGCATATCAATGAGTACCTAGATATTCACAAGTACTAACCTGAAGGATATTTGGGCCTTTGCAGGCGTCAAAATGGGTATTTGGCTGACCATAGGCATTGAAGGGGTACTTGGATGATCACAAGTATGAATTCTTGGGGGATACTTGGACATTCACAAGTCTTGAAGGGGTACTTGATATTTGGAAATATTGAGAACATACATTGGATATTTGTGAAGGTATCCTACCTCCTGGCAATTGGGAAATATTGAGGGCGTACTTAGCATATTTGTGAAGGTCTCTCATCTCCTAATAGTTGGAATATCAAGGATGTATCTTGGATATTCATGAAGGTCTCTCACCTCCTGGTAATTGGGAATATTGAGGACATACCTTGCATATTCATGAAGGTCTCTCACCTCCTGGTAAATGGGAATATCGAGGACGTACTTGGGATATTCGTGAAGGTCTATCACCTCTTGGTAATTGGGAATATCGAGGGCATACCTGAGATATTTGTGAATGTCTCTCACCTCCTGATAATTGGGAATATTGAGGGCGTAGCTGGGATATTCATGAAGGTCTCTCACCTCCTGGTAATGGGAATATCGAAGACGTGCCCCGTATATTCGTGAAGGTTTCTCATCTCCTCGTAATGGGAATATCGAGGGTGTGCCCCGCATATTCGTGAAGGTCTCTCACCTTCTAATAATTGGGAATATCGAGGGCGTACCTGAGATATTTGTGAAGGTCTCTCACCTCCTGGTAATGGGAATATCGAGGGCGTGCCCCGCATATTCATGAAGGTCTCTCACCTCCTAGTAATGAGAATATTGAGGGCGTGCCCCGCATATTCGTGAAGGTCTCTCACCTCCTGGTAATTGGAATATCGAGGACGTACCTTGGATATTCATGAAGGTCTCTCACCTCCTAGTAATGGGAATATCGAGGGCGTGCCCCGCATATTCGTGAAGGTCTCTCATCTCTTGGTAATTGGGAATATCGATGGTGTACCTGAGATATTCGTGAAGGTTTCTCACCTCCTGGTAATGGGAATATCGAGGGCGTGCCCTGCATATTCGTTAAGGTCTCTCACCTCTTGGTATTATAAACTTGAATGTGGCATGAGGCTTACTTGGATTGCCGCAGGCACTTAAAGGGGTGGAAGACTTGGATAGCCATAGGTGTACAAAGTATTGAAATACTTGAATGAACACAAGTATTTAATGATATGATCTGAGACCACTTAAGCTGGTCCAAGTGCTAGAAAGCATACCTGGACGGCGGTGCCAAGCAAAGTAATGAAATGCTTGAACAGTTGCTATATTATTTGGGGACAACTCGGGCAAGTTGAGTGTCATGAAAAGGAAGTACTTGGACAACGGTGGGTACTTGACAATATGGGGATATCTAGACAGCAGTAGGTATTCAAAGATAAAAGGATACTTGATCAATCACAAGTATCAATACTCTGTGGACAACTTGAACAAGTCGAGTGTCAGGAAAAGGGAGTATCCGAACGGTGGCCGGTACTAAAAGACAATAGGGATATCTAGATAGTAGTAGGTATTCAACGATAAAGGGATACTTGGTTAGTCACAAGTATCAATACTTTATGGACAACTTGAATAGGTTGAGTGTCATGAAAAGGGAGTATCTGAATGATGGCCAGTACTCAAAGACAATGGGGATACCTAAACAGCAGTAGGTATTCAAAGATAAAGGGATACTTGATCAGTCACAAGTATCAATACTTTGGGGACAACTCGGATAGGTCGAGTGTTAGGAAAAGGGAGTATCCGAACGGTGGC
The DNA here is from genome assembly GCA_014182405.2 of Eucalyptus sideroxylon. NCBI lineage: Eukaryota > Viridiplantae > Streptophyta > Magnoliopsida > Myrtales > Myrtaceae > Eucalyptus > Eucalyptus sideroxylon. The sequence goes on from CM024552.2 coordinate 1,749,956, forward strand.
CAGTACTTAAAGACAATAGGGATACCTAGACAACAATAAGCACCCAAACTCAAAGGACGACTCAAATAGGTTGAGTGTCAATAAGAGAGTACCTGGACAGTGGTAGGTACTTTAAGACAAATGGGGATAGAGATATGCTTTCCTGGCAATATCTCTGATCTCTGAGAGTATGTTTGCTATTTGCACAATATGCATACATGATTGTATATATTGTAAATTTATGAGTTCAAATGAGATTCATGCATGATAATTTTGTCAATTTTGCATCATCTGATTTCCATTGGAAAAGATTTTTAAAGACAACCTTCATTTAGAATGTAGATGTCTTGAGCATGCCAGATGAGGGACTTTCAGTTTGAAAGGACTTTCCACTCACTCTCATGGAAAATGCTATCCTGACCATTGATGTATGATTTATAAGGATCACACTATCTCACTATCATCATGTCAATAGGGGTTCGAGTATTCTCGCAAATGGTACGACTTTACCAAAGTGAGAGGTCTTTGTTGAAATTTGTGATGAAGTCTTGGTTAGCAGGTCATCAAATGGAACCGTCAAGGTCGAAGCCAATGGACGAAAATGTTGCACGATCATCTTCGAGTTTACAAGTCAAGAACCCTGCGAAAAGAGATAGAGTAATCTTGTTCGTACTTCTTTGAGCGATGCTTTTGCACATATGAAGTCCTACGTTAATTGAAGTGCCTCTAGTCTAAAGAGACTTTTACAATAGGAATATGATGTAGACTTGGCTCACATGTAAGAGGATGAGAGTTCGTGACTATCTCGGCATTTGTCATTGGTCTTTCTTCTCACTGTTAGATAGAGGTTCTATGGATCACAATAGCAACTTTTTCTTGGCTGTACTTTTAATTGGCGGGGCATTGGCATTGCTTTTACCAGGCACATTGCTTTTTTTATGCCCTTATTTTTATTCCAATTCTTCATTCATGGTTATTGACCTTGCTTTGACCAGGTACACTGCTTTTTTATGCCCTGCTTTTCCTTGTTGTTGGAGGAACTAGCATAGGCAAGTTCAATCGAAGCACCGTTATTAGACTCTTGAGTCTTCATCTTCAGCCGGTGCTTAGGCTATGGCAATAACTTCTGCTTTGTCTCAATGTGAGGGTAAAATTACAGACTCAATTGGGTTATACAAAGAATACAAGTGTAGAAAGAATTGCTCTTCGTCATTTTATGGCACTTAAATTAACGCGAGTGTTCATATGCAATAAAGACACCCGAAGATTGATGCAAGTGCGAGTAAGAAAATTTCTATCTTTCTTCTCACCTTGTGATGCTGCTTTGCCTCCGCTCTACCCCAATGTGGGGGTGGTTCTTGACGGGGGTATGAGAGAAGCTTAACCAGTGTATGGGGCTCAATGGGGGTGAGCGATAGAATGCCTCTCACTATTTTGGTTATCGTACCATTCGCGAGAGAACTCTTTACCCTACAGCTATGGAATATTCTGCGCTCATCTCATAAGCGTATAGATAAGGGACTGTGTGTAGGATATGGCTTGCCTGTCATCATTTTGACGCGCCTCATCCAGCATGCGCAATTAATCTTGTATTCTTCACTTAGCTGTCTATTCTAATAATCCTTAATAGAATCAAAGATTTAGACAGACAAAATCATCATGCAAAATTCATTTGGAAAAAGGCATGTAGTATTTTAAATGTGATGGAGCTTGTACTCTCAGAACAAATGAATGGTTTTGGCTCAAAAAGATCTTGTTGGTAGCTTTGAGGGTCAACAGAATAGTATTGTTAAGTTTTGAACATCAAAAGGGTTATTTACAAAGGAGTGTCGATGGTTGTCCCTATTGATTAAGGATATGACACATGAATGATCAACCAATGATTGGGAATTTGATCGGGCATCTCTGCTTTTGCCCCTGTAGAAGAGAAGATGTACAAGTAGATCAATTGGTCTGGCCAAAATCAAATGTGAGTTGAGGCTTGAAGATTTTCTGTCATTTTCTTTGATGATGTTTTGTTTGGAAAAGCTGATCAAAGTCTGACATGCCTTTCATTGATTTGTTTTTCGCATTTTTAACGGTTACGTGATCCTATAAAAGACAAGAGAGAGCATGTTGGTCACGGAATTTTTTTTAGAAGTCAAACAACTGGAAGCGATACAACATTACCCTTCATTGGTTTGCAAACGATTAAGTGGACCTGGAGTACAAGGAGGACATGAAGTCTCGTGTCTTCCACTTCATTAGGTCAATTATTCTCCTTAATTGGCTTATGGATGGCACGTCCCTTCACACGAAGTCAAGTGAATTCGATGCAGGTCATTTCCGTATACTAGCTTGGCCAGTATTGATTTGGCAAACCTAACCATTGAGTTTGGTTCTTGAGTTGTGATGCTCCCTGTCAAATAGGGAAAATATGTCAAAAGCAGGTTCAAATAGTGGGAATATTGGAAACGATACCAAATTACCCTTCCCTAGAGTTTGTCTGTGCTAGCTCTTAAAGATATTTGAATGTCGATGATGGCCTCTTTATCTTGGCATAGTTCAATGTTTCCTTCAATTGTCCTTCCTCATTTGTGACCATGTATGCATGATTGCTGGTCGTTGATTCATCTTCAACGCCTTCCTTCTATGGAATTTCTCATTCTGTCTTTAACTATAGCGTCATTAGGCAAAAGTCATGTACCTCAAGCTTCTATGGAATCTGAGATAAAAAATCTCAAGCTTTCTGATGGCAATTACTCCTTGGAAGAATATGCATATGGAGTGAAGCTTCTAGATTCCAAAGTCATTGTCTAGGGTGTGGGGCTATAGATCGCCTTGATTATCTGGATTTTCTCCTTGTTGACAGTAGCCAATTCAAGAGAAGAAATTCTTTTTCTGTGCTTCTTGGCTTGTCAAAGCTGGAAATCCCGTTGATGAAATCACAACATCTAGTTGCTCAGGTACATTGTGGGGAAAAGATATTGTTCGGGCTTGTGAAGGAGTTGGGCATGAGCGAGGTGGAGTGCACAAAGCTCCTGGGAACGGCTTGATTTCAACCGTATGCCTGTACCTATTACGTCCTATCTTTCATTTCCCTCTTGAAATGGGATGCTTCTTTCTATTTGCCCTTGTTTTCTTGGCAATGTGTCTTCGAATTTAGTGAGTTCACCTGATGTGCTTGCTTCAAATGCCCCCTATCACACTAAGTCAAAGGGGATAGGAATGATCTTCTAAGACACAAAGTGAGTGAGTTAGAAAGACAAACATGATTTAATCATCTTGTTTTGACAAAAGATTTTTAAACATTTTTTTGTTTTGTTTTCAAAAGTATATATCTTTGAGGGAAAGAAAGCATGAGGAAGCCTAGCCCTCAATATTCTCCTTAGATGATATTTTCTTTTCATGGTTCGATAGCATCACCGAGCTGGTTTGGAGTACCGCCTCATGCTTTCAAAACAAAATATTAGAACTGTATAATAGAGTACTTGGAATGGAAAATACAACAGTAGCATACTAGGCAAGATAAGAAACATGAAATTATAAAAATAAGTAAAACCCATGAAAACTCTTATGTAAAGGAGTGCTTTGATAGTGCTGGTTTTGAAACTAAGCGTCTTTGAATTCCTCGTCTTCAGTAGACTCGAAGTATTCGCATGCGATGACTACCTCGTTGAAGTTACGGAAGTGTAACCCATGCAGGCAACAGCGATGCTTGCAAGACAAAGCTTCTATGAACTGCTTCATTAACTCCTTTTCAGCCAATTGAGGGTGGGTTTGCATCATGAAAGCCCTCCACCTTCCTGCGTATGCTCGGAAATCCTCAATTAGTCTTCTTTTGAAGTGAGCCAAACTCTCATAAAGTAGTTTAATTCCAATTTGGTTTTGGTACCTGTAAGAGCTTCTTGGAATGCCTGAGTTGTGAATGACATCGGGCCATAGTATCGACTCATTTCCGCATGGAGATACTGATACGTTTTGGTTAGGCCACTGGTTTTCCAACTGCATGTTCATCGTAGTGGTGAATTTTTCTGTTTCAAGGAAGCTGGACTCTATCGAGATTACCCCATTGCTTTCTTCTGGGTCAAAATTACCGAAAGAGGATGAGGTATTTAAGCTATCTTCATGGTTAGGTGACGAGCTTAGTACTTTGTTGGGATCATAGTGGATAAAGACGTATGTTTCCTCTTCTGACGGGCCTTCATCCCCGGGTGAGAGTAGGAAACAGTTATACAATGAATCGTTAGTTTCATTGTCGAAATAACATTGGAAGTCCTTGGGGCTGTATTCTAGGGACGGGAAGTCTTCAGGGTTGTACTCTATGGGGATAGTGGCCTTCAAACCTGTATTCTTGGGAATGCTCGAAACTTTGGTGCGGTGGCTCATCGGCAGATACTGCATTGACCTGCTTAGGCTTTCTTTTTTTGGCTTCTGGTCCAGGCCTTTTGAGTAAAGCCCTTAATTTTGCCAGCTCAACTCTGTCAAGGGAAGTGAGAGACATTAGAGTTTCACTGTCTGATTCACTTTCCAGGTTAATAGGGGTTAGTATTCTTTAGATCCTAGCTCTTAGAGTAAGCTTGGGGAGTTGTCCAGTTGTGCCCCGCTCTTGAACAGGCTCTGAGTCTATGATCTCATACAAAGGCTCATTGCCTTTCCTAGTGGGAAATTTTCCAGTAACAGGATGTTGCTCAACTGCCCATTTATTATGCAAGGCTTCATTGACACGTTTCTCTCTTATCTCAGCAACTAACGGCTCCTTATGCTCCGCGATCATCGGTTCTTCATAGGGTAAGGTGATGTCAGGGGTGATGTCAATATCATACTCTTTGTGAAAAACATGAATTAGTTCCCTTCAGGTTTTAAGGGGACTAATCTTCCTGACAATGTACCATCGCAAGGCAGGGCTAGTCGAGCTCGATTAGTACGACTGAATCATCCTTCGAACCAGGTAGGCCTGCAAGTAGGTCTCTGGGCGGGAGGTATCAGCATACCTTTCGTATTTAGGTGCTTTGAGTATTTCAAGGATCTCAACGCCGGCGTAATTAGACAGGTCCATGGGATTCTGCTCCTGCAACAGGCTTAATGTTTTCATGATCCTTTCAAACTGTCTATGGTATTGGCTATTTTTTGGTAAATTTGCGAGTGTCATGATGGTGTTTAAGGAAACTACAGAGTTGGGCTCAGCTTGAGTAGATTTCATTTGTCTCGAGAGTTGTCGAAGGACAATGGACATCTGTCCTATGCTGTCTTCAATGTTAATGAGGCGATTTTGTACATCATTATGATAGGGCCTTATTGCATGAGGCCATTCGCGGGCGATTGGTGGCCGGCGATTCATAATTACCTGTCATTGTGAAAGCAATGAATGAGCACGAAAGTAAACAAAGATTGACCCATGGCAATTGTTTAATTGCTTTTTTATTTATCAAAGAGGATTTTATAGACCGCAGACTTCTAACATCTAAAACTTGAAATTGAAATGACAGAATGAAGTACTAGATATTAAACAAAAGTCCCTAAACAATGGGATGAAACTTTCACAATATTAACACTAAGGGAGATATGACTGCTAATTTATATGCGATAGGGAGCCTTGTTCCTGCAAAGGTTGCTTGCTTTCTTGGACTGGCTCTGAGATAAGTATCTGGCCTATTCCCATATCCTTTGCATAAGCTTTGCTTGCTCGTGCGGGCTGCTCTCTCTGATTGAGCTAGGGACCGATGGCTTCCATCTTGTCGGGATGTGATGATTGTGGATGTAGGCCACAGAGGCGTGGTGGGCTTTTTCTTCTCCCTCAAGCCTTTCAGGTACCATGATCCTTTTGTGATGGCACTTGTCCCAAGTTTCCTCAACAATAGAAATTTCGACTGCATAGTCACGGCTTGTGTTGAAAAGGACTAGAGGAATTTTCCTCCTGGAAGGCGGTGGAATCTCCTAAAGGGCTCCAAATTGTCGTGCCACCCAATATGGGTAATAGGGAACGGCGCCGGTGCAGCCAAGCAACGGAATTGGGTGGGTGCGTTTGTAAGCAAAGCGAACCCTCTTTTCATGGAACAACAAACCAGCACACCATTGGAATGCCTCAAGAGCTGGGTTTCTTAAGAAGTCAACCCAATTTAAACAGCTTTGATTGGGAATATATGCTCCTAAAACTATAAATTTTTATAACAGATTTTTGAAAGCATTTGTTTCAGACGATCGCATGAAGTCTCGGAATTCGCTTAGGTGAGAAAAGAAACAGACTTGTAAAATTTCAGGAGAGGCTCACATGATTTTCTCCGTGTTGTCTTTAAAACGATTAAAGGACAAGCATATTTTAGTTAAAATCATGTTGACATAATTTCTCCCTCTCAAGATCTGATCAACTATCCATGCCATTTTAGGACTTATGGCATTTCTTTGATGAGGGAAAATGATGAGCTCGAAAAAGGCCAGGAGGAAAATCTCACTTTTTTGGATCATAGGCTGATTTTGAAAATAGGCATTTCATAAATTTAAATGGGCAGGTATTATGGTTGTTTTCAAGAATTTGTATCATAACATGGACTTCAGTTCTTAAAAGTTGCGCCAACCCACGCAACGGGATGATGCCTGTTGATGGCCTAACAAGCTTTTTCTCAAGAGACATTCCAGTGATGATGCGGTATTCCTTCAGGGTTCGGGTTAGCTCAAACCTACCAAACATAAAAATAAGTGTCCTTGGGCACCATAAATGTGCCATGAGTTATATGACTTCAGGATGAACAGTGATTTGGATTAGCAATAGGAGATGACCGACTTTGGCCTTCATGCGTTCTTGGGCAAACTGATCCAATTGACCCCACCATCTGAAGAGCTCCGCCTTGGGAGCAGGAATGAATTGGATATCATCTTTCCCCATCGCATATAAACTGGGACTTGAAAAGCTTATCCTAAATTGCCATGAGCCAATAAAAAGACTGAGTAAAAGTAAAGAAATCACTTTGCTTTTAAATAAAAATGGCAAGCACAAAGACATGCGCATGGGATGTGCGGCTCGATTTCTAACTGAGAAGGCTTGTTGAAATTAAAAGGGTATCCGCCCGTCGTAGTCTCGCGTTAATAGCATACCTTCTTAACCTCGGCTAAGAAATTCGGGGAAAAGAAAGGCAACCTTTACATCGCAGTCTCGCGTTTGAGGTCGTATTTTTCTTAACACCATCCTAGAAATTCTATGGCGGCCTAGGTCCGTCGGCCGGATTGTGTGTGCCATGTGTAGTGTTAAAACAGTAAAGCATGCACAACAGTTTATAATCACAAGATAATCTATTTTAAGCAAAATTAAAATAAATTTCTAAGCTTTTGACCTGCATAAAGAAAAAAACCTAAGTCAGTAAAGAATTTAAACAAGACAAAAAAGGCCTAAGTCTTCAAAGTCCCCAACGGAGTCGCTAAGCTGTTGCGACCTCTTTTTTTTTTTTCGGCGCCGAGATCGGGTACGAGCGCCTAAGGAGGCTAATGGTTCGGCTAAAATTAGTTATACCCAAACTCTCCTAAGTCCACCAATTCACGACTTTAATAGTCTAAGTTTTTAACTTGTAAGTCAATTTTTAAAATGGAGTTGCCACTAATTGATTTGGGGTGGTTGATTAGAAGAAACCCAAGCGAAGTATCGGGAGAAATACTCAATCTTCGCAACCAGAGAAATTAGGATCGGGAAGTTGATTACACTAGTTAATCACTAATGCCTTTTCGATACCTAATCTTGTTTAAACCCTGAGGTTTTTGGATGTTCGAGGGATTTTCCATGCATTTTTTTGGAGGAAAAACATTTTTTTTGAGTCCTTTTCTAATTTTTTGGACATAAAAGGGATTTTTTTTTATTTTTGGGAAAAATACAAGTCTTTTTTGCTTTTTTTTTTTTTTTGGATTTTTGGCATTTTTGGAAAATATGGAATATTTTTTATCATTGATTTTTTTGGAAAATAAAACATTTTTTGATTTTTTTAAAATAAATTATTTATTTATTATTTATTAATTTTAAATATTATTTAAAATAAAAACCGGCCTGGGTCGGATCCACGGGTTGTGTCCGACCGGGCCCGACTTTTTTATTTTTATTTATAAAACGACGCCGCAGTGGGCATTCGGAGATGCTCGGCCCGACCCGATGACCCGGCTCCACGACCCGCTCCCGACAAAACCCTACCGGATCCAACCCGAACCTTGACTCTGGCTTCCGCTGCCCCTTAAATCACGGAATCCCTACCCGGTTTTCAAAACCTGGATCCGCTTCGTGACCGAAATCGCAAACCCTAGGGTTTGTGAATCTGCGGTGATCTTGAAGGGGGAAACGAGAGCATTACGGTGGCGACGGCGGCTACGGTTGCTACGACGACGGCAGGGACAGTAGCGACAAGGACTGGACTATGAGGGGGGAACGTGACGGTGACGGAGACGGCAACAGTGGCGGTTGCAGTACGTTACTTGTTCGTGGCAACGGCGTCGGAACGGTGGTGGATGACAAAGGGTTGCAGGTGCGAGTGGCAACGGCGGATTAGCGACGGCGTCCCTGCAATTTCTAGATCTAGTGCGACTTCGGCGAATTGGTTACGGCAACGACGTCGGAACGGTGGCGGAGCCGCGGTTGCGCTGGCGACAACGAATCCCAGATCTGGGACTTCGCCGGCCCTCCTCGTCACTCGCGCTCTTCCCTCTCTCCCTCTTCAGCCGTGAGCCTTCGGATCTAGGCTTGCTCGTCTTCGACTCCCTTTCTGAAGTCTCTCAGTAGGAAGTACAAAGCTTTGCAGCCCTTGATCGTTCTTGGCGTGACCTTTGCCATTGTTGGGGGAACCCTATTTATAGGCGAGGGGGCGGTCGGTCGACAGAGCTTCGATCGCCGGTCCCTGTGCGCCGAACGGCCTCCACCAGCCGAACCGGTGTCCCATCCGCCACCTGCCCGTCCTTCAGTGCGTCGCCAGCTCCCCCATGTGCGTTGCTGTCCTCTCCTCCCTTCTGACATCGCGCCTTCCATGCATGTGCTGCAGAGGCGGATCGTGAAGGGAGATGACCGAAGAGGGCTGGGCTTGGAGGAGGAAAAATGGGTCGTAGGGGCCCATGGCTATTTCTTTTGTTTTACTTTTGTTTTGTTTGTTTTTTTTATGTTTTCTTTTCTATTTTTTTTTTGTTTTTTTCTGAAAAAGACAAGCTATAAAATAAAATAATATAAAAACCTAATTAATTAAAAAAGAGGAATAATTTAGGCATCAACAATTGTCGAGCGAAGGTTGTTGAAGGAAATGTCGCAACATCATCGAAGAGGAATGATTTCGATGAAGATAAGGAATGGGATTTCTAACCGTCTGTTGCAATAGTGGTGTCAAATGAGTTCGCTGCCTCTTTCACAGTCAAGTTAAATGATGCGATGGCATTAATCTCTATAAGTGAAAAGTCAATTAATTATGATTACGATTGGATTGTTGATTCAGGGTGTTCGAGTCATATGACTAGAGATTAAGGCAAATTGTTGAACTTGCGTAATTATACCAGAGGACATGTTGTTATTACTGTAGACGGCTCGAGGTTGCCGATTACTCATATCGGTGAGACGATGATAACTCCTCGGTTTAATTCACAGCAAGTTGAATTGAAAAGTGTGTATCACGTGCTAGGAATGAAGAAGAATTTATTGTTTGTGTCTCAGCTCACAAACTTGAGTAACTATGTGGTGTTTGGTGCATGAAATGTAAAGGTGTACCAAAGTTTGAACCCCACTGGTCGACCAATCATGGAAGGACGTCGGTTGGACTCCGTTTACATGATGTCTGCTCAAACGGCTTACGTAAACAAAACCTGAAGAAATGATACACCTGATTTATGGCATGCACGGCTTGGGCATGTAAGTTATCACAAGTTAAAGATGATGATGCAAAAGAACATGCTGAGGGGTCTTCCCCAGTTGGAAGTGCAAGAAAATGTGGTTTATGCCGGGTGCTAGTACGGGAAGGTACATCAACTTCCATATGAGGAATTGTCGTTCAAAGCTCGGATGCCTCTCAAGCTCGTTCACTCAGATGTGTTTGGTCCAGTGAAGCAGCAATCTGTTAGCAGATTCAAGTATATGATCACTTTCATCGACAACTTCTCCAGATACGTCTGGGTTGATTTCATGAAGGAAAAATCTGAGGCATTGATCAAATTAAAAGTTTTTAAGGAGAAGGTTGAAAGTGAAGTAGGTAGAAAAATTTGTTGCCTACGCACCGATAACAGGGGAGAGTACACTTCCTACGAGTTTACGAAGTATTTGCAAAAGTACAAGATACGTCGACAATATACTTGTTCGTATACGCCGCAACAAAACGATGTTGCCAAAAGAAAGAATTGACATCTAGTTGAGATATGCAGGAGCATGTTACACGCGAAGAATGTTCCACCGAGTTTTTGGGCTAAATGTATGAAGACGGCGGCTCACGTGACTAACAGGTTGCCACAAGTAAGGCTTGGTTTTATGTCACCATATGAGAAGCTATGGAAACGCAAGCCTGTGGTAAGTCACTTTAGAGTTTTCGAATGTGTATGTTATGCATTTCCGCCTGATCATCTTCGTAGCAAATTCAATAAGAAGGCAATCCGCTGCATATTCGTGGGATATGATGATCAACGAAAGGGGTGGAAGTGCTGCGACCTTACAATAGGGAGGTGCTATACTTCGAGAAATGTGGTGTTCGACGAAATGTCTTCTTGGTGGTCACCTCAAGCTGTCGAATTGTCAAATTCATAGCATTTCGATGAAGAGGTCGAAGAAAGGCTGAAAGAATTTGATGAGAATTAGCCTGTTGAAAAAGATGTTGAAAAAGAAGTCAAAGCACAATCAACAGGATTGACAAGTTCATCTAGTGAGCATCCAAGGTCAACAGAAGAACTTTGACCAAGTCAGGTCGAAGAACTTGAACAAGAGGAGCCTCAACTTCGGAGATCGACAAGGCAAAGGAAGCCGAACCCCAAGTATGCCAATGCAGCATTGATTGAATATGTTGGCATGGTTGAGCCTTCTACATATGAAGAAGCCTCAAAGAGTACATAATGGAGGAAGGCCATGGAAGAAGAAATCCTCGCACTAAAGAAGAATGAGACATGAGACTTGGTACTGAAACCTGAAGAGGTACATCCTATTTCTTGCAAATGGGTTTGTAAACTTAAAACTCGACTAGACGGGTCAATTGAGAGGTATAAAACACTTCTAGTGGCTTGAGGATTTTCACAAAAATATGGGGTTGATTATAAAGAGACCTTTAGCCCGGTGGCAAAGGTTACCACCATTCGAGTTCTATTAGCCCTTGTAGCAAGCAAGTCGTGGAATGTGTGGTAGATGGATGTGAAGAATGCTTTCTTGCAAGGAGAACTTGGGCAAGAGATATACATGGAACAACTGGATGGCTTCAAGAGCAAAATTCATCCAGAATATGTCTGCAAGCTAAAGAAAGCATTGTATGGCTTGAAGTAAGCCCTGAGAGCATGGTATGGAAAAATTGCAGAATTCTTGTTGAAGAACGATTATAATGTAGCTCCAGCAGATTGAGCCTGTTCGTGAAAGCAGAAGATAGAAAGGTTGCAATTGTGTTGGTTTATGAGGATGATCTCATCATTACTGGAGATGATGAAGATGAGATATGCCAAATTAAAGCCAACCTCTCTCTGCGGTTCCATATGAAGGAGCTTGGAGAACTAAAACACTTTATGGGGCTCAAGATTGATAGGACAAATGAAGGATTATTCCTATGTCAATAAAAGTATGCACAAGATCTCTTGAAAACATTCGGAATGCTTGATTGCAAACCTATATCAACTCCGTTGGATGGGAACACAAAGCTATGTGCTAAAGAAGGTCGAGAACTAGAAGATTTGACTATGTATAGGCAACTGGTAGGTAGTCTAATTTGCTTTACCATAACTCGGCCTGATATCTCTTTTGTAGTGGGAGTAGTGAGTCGATTCATGGAGAAGCCAAGGAAGCCTCACTTGGATGCAGCCAAGCATATCCTGAGGTATGTAAAGAAGACTTTTGATTTTGGGCTTTTGTATAAAAATTGATCATCAAGTGAGTTGGTCGGTCATTGTGATACTAACTACACTGGAGATCAACACACACGACGATCAACTACTGGATACTCGTTTAATCTTGGATCGGCAGTAGTGTCCTGGTGCAGTAAAAGACATCCCACTATGTCTTTGTCTACAACAGAAGCTGAATACAGAGCAACATCAATGGCAGCTTAGGAGAGCATGTGGCTAGTGCAGTTATTGGATGATCTTCATCAGTCAATAGGTTATTCGACATGTATTGTGATAATCTATCCACTATAAGCTTGGCAGAGAATCCAATTTTCCATGCTAGGACTAAGCATGTGGAAGTCCACTATCACTTTCTGCAAGAGAAAGTGTTGGAGGGCGAGATCAAGATGAAGTACATCAAGACAGGTGATCACGTTACTAATATCTTCACCAAAGGTCTTGGAGTTGCAAAGTTTGAAGAGGTCCGAGCTCAACTTGGTATGGTCGCGAGGAATATCCTTAGAGAGAGTAGTTGGTGAGGGGGAGTATTGAAGATATTACCGCCTATCTCTTGTGACTCTTCATGTTTTGGTTGAAAGCTGTTCAATTTCCAACAGAAGCCGTTTCGGCACACATATTAAAGTGTTTTTATTACGATTTATTTAGACATGTCTTTTCTTATATCTAAGGTATGTCAAGAGTCTTGTTTTAAGCATACATATAAACGAGTTTTGTAACTGTTTCAAATAATGGAGAGTAAAAGACTTTTCTGCGAGTAAAGTAGTGTATTCATCTCATTCCTTAAGAGCTTCTCTTGTGAGAATGTTATCAAAGCTGAGAATGTTATCAAAGCTATGCGACTCTGATATTTAATCAATGAGTAGCAATATGGTGTGGGATACACATGTCAGTTGGGGTAAAATTAAAGCTTTTAGTAAGAATGGTTTTTTCATTGAAGAATGAAATGAAGTGTATAATTTAAATGTCCAAAAAGGATTAATCAAGCTTTTGATGAGCTATTTTCATTTCGAATATCAAAGGATGCGATTTAGAATGGTATGGTTATAAAACCAATTGATTTGATCGGTATGGAGTATGGAAAGAAGGGAATGAGATCTACTATTAGCACGGAATGAAAGGCCTCCTGCAGGGACTTGGCCATGTAGAATTCATTTTTAGTGCAACAGGAGAATCCCACATTTGAGATAGCGATCCTGCTTCTTCCACGGTTACGATGGCCTCTAGGCCTATATAGTCCCTGTAACTGTAGCTCTCAACACATTCAAATGAGCTTTCCAGAGTTTGGCACTCTCAACTGGTATTTTACTGTCTAAAAGAATTGTGAAAATCAATTGGAAGATGCGAAACTACTAATTTAGAGGTAGGTAGCTTTCTTGAGTGCGTCGAGAGGTGGAATGGTCCAAATGTGATGAGCTAAAAGCACACTGCGAAATAGAAAAAGGGAGGAACTTGCGAGTGACCTGACCAAGAACAACGAGGCCAATCCACACCCACATAAAATGAAGTACCACTGCCTTGGATAAACTACGTGAGGTTGGGTGCGGATGTGGACCACAAGCGCTACACACGTTCACAGGAACGATCTTCACGTTTTAATACAGAATCAAATCAGGAACCACACAGCGCGGTAGATATCTCCATTCTTAACGAGGTTGCGGCACCGCATGGGCCGTGAAAGCGAAAAGGTGTGGGGGACAACGCTCACATCACTCAGTAGTTTTTTTTACCTTGGTCGGAACTCAGTTAGTAGTTGACCGCACTGTAATAACGGAAAATATGTAGAGCCTTCTTGCCCGCCGCAAGCGAAAACGAGGAAGACCAAATTCTGATAGGAAAATGAATGGTGGAGAAGCGAAACACAGCATGCATGATATGTCCGACAGTCTGCACCATTCGCAGGTTAAAGGGCCTTTCCAAAATTCTACTGTCTAAAATCAACCTGAAAATCAATTGGAAGGCTAGAAATTGATAATTTAGAGGCAGCTTTCTTGAATGCTGAGAGGCGGGATGGTCCAAACGCAATGAGCTCAGAACGCGCCACGAAAGAGAAAGAGGGAGGAAGTTGTGAATGACCTGACCAAGAACGGCGAGGCCAATCCACATCTACATGAAATGAAGTGCTGCTGCCCTGGTTAGACCAGGTATGGTAGGGCGTGGATGTAGACCACAAGTGCACAAGTTCACAGAAACATCTTCACATTTTAATTCAGAATCAAATCAGGAACCACATAACGCGAAAGGAATCTCCATTCTTAACGAGATGGCAGCACTTTATGAGGCCGTGAAAGCGAAAAGGCATGGGCACGACACTCTCATCACTCAGAAGGTTACCGCACTGTAATAATAGAAAATATGTAGAACCTTCTCGTCCGCAGCAAGCAACCGCAAAGGAAGACCAAACTCTAATAGGAAAATGAACGGTGAAGAAGCTAAACACAGCATGAACTCGCAGGTTAAAGAGTCTTTTCCAAAATCCTGCACGGTACCCATGTTAAACGCCGTCCATCGACCAGCCCGATAGAACCCGATGATAATGCATTTACTAAAAATCAACCCTACTCAGGTGCATAACTTGGGCCACTGGCATTTGGCACGTATTGTTATTGTGGGAGATGAAAAATCCCAAAATGACCATGCAATTACTAGAATTACTAAGCTATTCCTTGCCCGTAAAAACCCTAGAGAGAGAGAGAGAGAGAGAGAGAGAGAAGAATGTCTCATATTTCAACAATTCCATCTTCATAATAATTAGTCGAAAATGGATGGTTGGAAATAGTAACAAAGAGTTCCGTTGATTTATAACTTATAATATGAGAAAGTCGATAGTAAATCTCTAAGCATTACGATAAATAGGTGTATAGATCTGTATAGATCTTTTGAAAAAAAGAAAAAGAAAAAGTTGTTTGGAGTCATCAAGCTTTCGCAATCTAGTATTGTCTCTAAAAGAAAACGACATTCAAAATCTATATAGTAAAACCCTAAAAACTTATTCAATCTTGAATCCAATTTTCATCAAAATATTTTCACATTTTTATGTTAACCTAATTCTAAACTAAAGTTTGCATAAAAATCCAATAAGACTACTCAACATCTAATTTCTAAATTTTTTTCCCTAAATTTTGAATTTTTATTTATTTTTTATTCTAAAATGTTGAGAACTTATATCGGGCCCAAAGACCGAACATTGTGTTGATTGTGTAAAGATGAACATTAGGTTATGTTGAGTTTATTTTTCTAAAATAACCTCTCTCTCTCTCTCTCTCTCTCTCTCTCTCTCTCTTTGGTATTTCTAGGAACAAAGAAGTAGGTTTTTCTATTTTTTATTTTTATTTCAAATTTATTCTCTGGCTATTGATTGTTTCACGAAATAAAAAATGGCTGACGTTACTAAATATGAATCCCATGCCATGGCCACAAAAGACAAACGAGGGGTCTCTCTCTTGCCTGCCCCTTATACGCCCAAAAGGAAAAGGAGAGGTCGGCTATAATTCCGAGTAGGGCAGAGACAAAAGGGTGGAGTCGAAGGAAAGGGACAGAAGCTAAGCTCTTTTCTCCATGGATTGACGCAAGGGGGTCTGTTCCTCTGTTCCTCTTTGGTCTCCATCCACGTTTACACAAAAAGAAGCAAAAGAAAGGAAGGAAAAGAAGAGAGGTCTGCTCGTTTTCATGAGAAAGCAAACGGAGCAAAGCTTGATGGGGCAGTTCACAGAAGAAGAAAAAGGAAGAAAGGACAAAAAAAGGGCGTCCGCACGTTTTCATGAGAAAGGAAAACAGAGAAGAAAAGAAAAGAAAGCTAATGGAGAAAATCTTGAGTTGTGCCGTACAGGTTTTGTGGGGTTTGCGGCAAAGACCCACAGACGCCAGACGCCAGCCGCAACCGCGGCCCTCTCGCGGTGCTCCAACCGACGCCGCGTTCGCAGCCGTTGATCGCTAGTCCCACGCTGTGCCACTTGCTGCTGTTCTTGCGCCGCCAGACTTGTCCCAGCTACTCCTCCGGCTACCTCTGCAGTCTCCATCTAGCAACCCTAGGCATCTTCAGCAATAGTGCTATTTCCCCGGTTTTGATTTCGCGACGAAATATCTTTCACCGAGTGTTATTCTCAGCTTT
The DNA here is from genome assembly GCA_014182405.2 of Eucalyptus sideroxylon. Classification (NCBI taxonomy): domain Eukaryota; kingdom Viridiplantae; phylum Streptophyta; class Magnoliopsida; order Myrtales; family Myrtaceae; genus Eucalyptus; species Eucalyptus sideroxylon. The sequence continues at coordinate 1,766,055 of CM024552.2, forward strand.
TGTTTAAAAAAGGACGGAGGTTATGTGCTAATTCTGAACAGAGATATCAAATGCAATTTAAAGATTGAATCTCCAATTTCAAACAGCACTATACAATCTCGATAATTAACTAACTCTAAGACCCAATTTGAACTATATGATGGAATCTAATCAATAGTACAGCTTTAAGATAATTTGATACAATGTCGGAACTTAATCGGTGACAATGCACCTAGATAGATGACACAATGTCGAAATATAATCAACGAAGTTGGAGTAGGAATACAATGTCGGAATTTAATCAACAATGCGGCGCTAAGATATAGACACTTACTGAAATTTAATCAATGATGGAAATCTAAACACAATAGCTAGGGAAAACTAAAATACAATAAGGAAATAACATTTGATGTGTTGTTCAGTGGGTTCTTGTTGGATGATTAGCGGTATTTTTACAGGAGCTTGGTAACCATCACTCAGTTATTCATTTCTGATAACGGCTTCCAACCTTAAGCACGTTCCTTCTTGTTCATAATCAATCCGCTCATTCCTTTTACAACTGTCTTGATCGTGTCCTAATTTATCAACAATGACTTCACACCTAAATTCTTGGATGTTAACCGCTCTTCAACCGTGCCCTTCTTTGATGCTTCTTTGTATATTTCGAATGTTTTTGTCCAAAACTTACCACCGGCATCATTTGGGTAGCCACTTAAAATCTGCCATTTTATTTTAACAATTGACCATGTGGAGGCTTCTCGCTTTGCTCTCGATCCTTGAATCCTCATCCTCTGGCTCATCAATAGTTAACCATATATTACAATCCTATTGATGCACATGTGTAATTTCATTTGAATTCCATCATGTTTTTCGCCCTCGTGATCAACAGGTGATAGTACGATTAATAGTGAATGTTAACATATGTCCCATTTTAAAAGAAGTAAATTTGAAATTGATTTCTTTTAAAGAAAATATCTTGTCTTATGTGCGATTTCCTCCTAGTGACAATCATACCTTTCTTTCTTTAAACGCTTCTTTTCCTATGCATGGCCAATACAGATCATTACTTCCTGTATTATTTTGATGCGTCCTTTCGAATTTTTGTAGATAATTGATTACTGCGATTTCGAACCATCGTCTTCAACCCTATTATACACATTAGAGACTCCCTTTTAATACTCCTTTTGTCTTCTTCCTTAAACCCTAAAACCTTTTGCATCTCATTTTCTGAGTCTGCTTCAGCATCTTCCATTGCATCCAATACCTCAAAATTTCACCCAGATAGTTACATTGCTAATTTTGATGATCTAGAACAAAGTGAGGACGCTGATAATTGTCGTTTTGGACTCTCGAGTGTTATGGAAGAACATCACGAAGGCCTACTCCTTGGGCCTTGCCTTTTAGACCATCAACACATCCCGCCATCTCTCAAGCCTTGTTTACCAATGAAAAGCGAAGAGGTACTTCCTATTTAGCACTCTTCTCGATGGACATCTGGACTTCGGCGCCCTTCCAATTTCGTAGTTTTCTGTTGTTTGAAGTGGAATTCCACTCATCGTACTTACGGATGAAGGATTATCTGTGAGTTAAGCTTGCTTGGAAAAAAGCAAGGATAGAGACAACACTTGAGGTTAGTATGTTGTCCCCTGATCTGAACCGAGAACTATTGGGTTTTGCAATATGTTTCTATCCCAATCAACCAATTGCTTCTTTTTCTCTTGGGGACCCAAAACTGTCACTCTTTTAGATATTTTTACCATAGCTGGCTTTGTGCTAAATGGCATTCCAGTAGAAAATTTGGAACTTTTGGAAGTACCTTATATTTCTAAGAGTGTCCTTGCTCATGGGAAATTCCTTGATTGATTCTGCTGCACTTGTGGTCCCATCGACTCCACTAAACGTAGTCTTTTTGCTCTATTGACTATCAAAATATGTATTCTTTAACTCTTAAAGTTTCAAGGGACCATCTACACATTGCCTCGGATCTTGCAGCGGGTAAATGGTTTGCTCTAGGTCCACTTGTTTTGGCTTCGTTATATAGGGGTTTACTCATGCATCTCTTTCAATGAAAGCCAAATATGGTACGTTGTCCGGTCCATTTTAGCTTTTGCAAGTATGGCTGGCTCTTTATTTTCTTTGTTTATTCAGTAAATATTCTCGTGATCTTCCACATTACTCTTTAGCGAACTCTAGACATTCTCATCATTTCCCTTTAGTATATCGATTACTAAGTCGTTCACCTTTGGATACACCTATTCGATTTTCTTCCTTTACATTCTGTCTTCAAACTCTTTTGGAATTCGATCATGATCTCGTCAAATTTTTCCCTTATAAACCTGAAGAGTTCAACTACCTCTGCGATTCTACAGCTTTGAACGACTATCAAGAGTTCTGGATTTGGACGTCGCGAAACAACCGCCTCGACAAGTCCTTCCTTTTCTCTGTTGACTCCAATGAAGCATCAGCATCCGCGACTCTGGCGTCAGCCCAACGAGCTAGGCCCGACGAGCCCGCGACCACCGAGAGCCGTCCACTAGGGTCACGCCATCCCTCCTGCCGCTGCTGCTGACGCCCCGCCCGCATCAGCAACCCTCTAGGCTGGAACCACATGCTGCCAAGCTGCCCCTACGGCCGTGACTCGCCTTCGCCGCCGCTCTTCACCATAGCAATAGTTCGAGCAAATCCCAGTGAAGTGATCAGCATGCTTCAGCCACCGACAAGCAGCAACTCTAGCAGTCCCGACGCTGGAACAGCACCCTCCAGTGATCTCCTAGAAACAGTCCTGCAGTTCAGCTCGGGTTTTGCCGCTGAACTCCTTCGCCCACTCCTCACCTCGCACTTGATCTGCACCAGTAAAGAATCCGGCTGTTTCCCGGCGAGTCGAGGCCTCCTGGTGTCCTTCCAAATATAAATAACGACGCCGTGAAATCTCCTGGCTTTCAAGTGCGCCCAGCAAGTTCTTGTAGCGAAGCTAACACCTCCAGCGTACACGCGGCTGCACCCAACTGCTCCTGCGAGTCGTCCAGCAGGCCTCGTCGTCACGCTGATCCTCCTGCCTCACTACAGCTCAGCCGTGTCCAGCTACTTACCGGCGCCTCGGCAAGTCCCGGCGTTCATAGAGAAATTCGGGAGAGACCAGCGATTTTCTCTCGTTTGGTAGGTTTTCCGGCGAGACCATCGCGTCCAGTGGCCTTGGTGTGAAGTCCGGATCAGTCGATATAAAAGAACACCCGCCGTCTGGTGATTGCCCAGTTGCTTTCGCCAAGCCTGGCCGTCGCGCTCAATGGGCGTGCATGTTGGAATTTTGTTTGTTAAAACAAAATGGATGCTTTTTACTTTGTCCCACATAGAAAAAGTGGGAGCAAGTGGGTCAGTTTAAATATGTGGAATTTCCTTTTATAGTTAAAGGAGTGATTAGGTGGGGGTGGACCCCACCATACCCGCGTGCGGGTGCGCGAATAATTGCGCGATTATTTGGCGCACTTAGCACTTAGCACGCTTCAAACCAGGCGAGTCTTCAAGCACTTCCAGCGAGACCAGAATTCATCGCCACGTCACCCATCATCCCCCCGCGCCAAACCTATCCACGGTTTCACTTCACAGCCTTTGCATGGCATCCCTTGATTTGTTAGATTTTGCATAGTATTAGTTCCTTTGTTTCGTTGAAGCGCTGTTTCAGTAGACGACTAACCTGGAATTTGTGCAGAATATTGTTTTCTTAAGCTTATTTGACTTTAACGTTTATATTCAGTGTGCATAAAGGTTCTTAAGAGCTTAAACTTCACGACCAAATTTTTATTCCTTGAAAAGAGAATACTTGAGCACTTGATGCAGGATTTGTGAACTGAGGATTGATTGGAAACACGGTGTTTGCTTTGTCCTTTTGTTGATCGTGGGAGTCTTGCGATAAGTCATTTGTCTTAGGTCGAGTCACCCTTTTTATTGCATTTTTGTAGGCAGGAATGGCTATGACTCCTTTGCTGCGGTGACATCCCTCATCGATCCCAACACATCCACCGCGACCAAGCCACCGTGGGCTACCTAGCCGTGCCCCCATCGCTGGTCGTTGTCCGAAGCACCTCCGTCCACGTGCCTCTGTTGAATTTGACTTGGGAACATATCTTCGAGTTAGGTGATGATCATTATCCAAAGTTGAATATCTGATTTTATTGCATAATCTGAACGATTGGTATCAAATCGAGATATTTGAATGATTTGTTATCTAATGCATATTGGGAAGATTTTTATGATTACTCAAAATAGGATTATTTGATGATTCATAATGTGTGCATAGATGGCAATTCGATCTCAACCTCAAGATACAATTCTCGTCCACTCAGAATAGCGGCCATCTATAACCCTTTGAAGATGGTCGGTTTATTCTTTTTGAACTTTGAATGGACAGGATATTCAGTGATGCAGATTTGATAAATATTATTTTGTGACGAGTGCTTATCAGTTATTTGATTGTTTCCTTAAAATAAAATACCAAAAAAATCATTTTAGAGTAAATTAGAGACTTTTCTAGGATAGGTTGCATGTTTAATTAGGGCATTTTGGTGCTTCTTCCATCTTCTCTTAAATAGTTATCTTCAATCTTCCTATTGAAGATGCCTCAAAGAAGTACATAGCCATTATAGATCGGTTGGTGCTATTGTCTAGAGATGGTATTGCCCATTTAGTCCCTTTTTTCTGAACATTTTCTACCATGTTCGACTTGAACATGTTTGACTAAAAGACAAATCTACCATGTTAGACTCAAACATCAAAGATAAAGGTCAAATGTGGGGCCTATTCTTGATTTAAGATAATTTGTTACATTTTTTTCTTCTATGTTGGTTTTTTTTTTTTTTTTTTTTGTTCTCCCACTAGGGACGAAATTTGTGTCCCTCTTTTCCAAAAAAAAAAAATTGGTAGAACCCAAAAATGGTTTATTTGGTAGACAGCTAACAGATTATTGTATTAATGAGTTGTATAATTTTTTTTTTAATGGGAAACCTTTATTCTAAAATTATCCAAAGTTCAAGTAAAAGTGAAAAGAATGTTCAAAAGCACTATTTAGTAGGGTAAATTGAAACTAGACGAGTAAACCTTTAGAAAATAGAATAAAAAAATCGAGAGTTCAGGCATTGTTAAGATATATTCTCGAAGCAAATTTTAGATTTTGTGATCATATGATGTTAATGAACTTTGGAATCTTGCAAGTTCCTTCTTGTGTTGCTCTTGTAGTAAGTTGAAATCTAATTCAACCAAGTGGGAGCAAGACTTTGTCACGTGAAGGCACTTCTTGGTAGAGTGGAATATAACACCTTGCCTCAAGCCTTGGGAAATCCTTGCGAAGTGGCTGCTTTAGGGCATGACTCGCTTATTTTGCAAGACTAGTGCTCACTTTGCTTTCATTGATCAATTCAATGTAAGTTATAGCAAAAGGGAGTGCTGCTTCCAACATAAAATTGTCATAACACCTTAAATGACAAGCTTCATATAAGCTTAACAATCCACGCGCATCATTCATGAGTGATATTCTTGAATTTTTCAAAGACCTTTGTGCGACCGACCAGCATGGGAAAAAAGATGTAATTTAAATTCTATTTAATGTTCTAGGTTTTCTTTTACCTGTTTCTCTTGGAATTCGACTGAGCAATAGAAATATTTTAATTTGTTTTGGATATCTTATTAAACTGGTGCACCATATTTAAGACATACCCGATGAAACATTATAGCTTTATTGTCGCAACAATCAAAAGGTAAGAGCCACCATGCGAAGGTCATCTGCCTTAAAATTTCCATGATTAAGTTTGAGAGAAACTCTTGTTGATTTGTTTTATTTGCTCGTCTATTCCATGCTCAAATTGGTAGTCTATTCCCAAGCGTTGGCTTTGATCAATCAAGTGAAGCGTTTGCAAAGGCTTATCCACGACATCAGTCAGCATCTTCCTCACCTCTCCCTTCAGTTCCTCCATCTGTCCCTCCACTCTTCCATGGAATGTGAACTTCTGCAAATATATTATACGCTATTTCAAATATGAAGCAAGCATGGCATACGTATATTTTACAACTGTTAAAAGGGGGGCCACAATACATGCAACTGCCCAGAGCTAAAGAAAGCGGTGAGATCGAAAATGCGATGTGAATGTTGCAGAAGCCAGCAGGGAAGATTCGAACTACATCTGCTGTATGTCTGTCGATTTGATTGCAGCAGGTGGATCGTGGATTTCGGATGCACATCCCCCGTGACATTACATAGGGACTGGTTTTCAGATAATCAGTTTAGCAAGAGTGGTGCAGTGTTTATGGGCAACAACGCTGAGTGCGAGGTGGTTGGCATTACTCAATGCATATCAACCATTGAGGGTCAGTCTTATCCTGGGAAAAGTGTTAAAAGAGTTATAAACCTTTTGCATTTGTGTTAATTTAGTCCTAAACCATTTTACTTGGTGTCAATTCAATCATTTTTAGCTAATTTTGGCCGGATTTTGCTAACTAGTCGTTTACTTGCTAACGCGGTACAATCAACGTTGATTGGGACAACTTTTAATAATAATTAATATTTCTGAATTTTTTTTACTTTCTTTTTTCCTTCTCATCCTTCCTCTAGCCGGTTCTTTGGACCTCTCGTGGATCGGCCAAAGGCGACAGCCGGCGAGGCTCGAGCCCTTGCCAATGGCCATGATGGCGACCTCGGATGACCGGCCAGAGGCGATGGCTGTCAAGGCTTGATCCCTCGCTAGTGGCCACAATGGTGACCTTGCGACGACCTTGCGCTAGGCGGCGAGGCTCACCCTCCCTGGATCTGGTGAGGGTCAACCCTTGCCGGCCATGGGTGAGGCCATCCTTGCAGCCTGGGTAGCCTCGAGCTGGCCTCACCAGCCACGAAGGCAGCCTCACGCTTGAGTGAGGCTCAACTCTGCTAGATCTGGCGAGGCTCGACCTCATTAGATCCGATGAGGACGAGCCTTGCTACCCAGCACGAGGCCACCCTCGCGGCCACTGGCGATGGCCGGCGAGGCTCGCCGGCCGTCACCTCTGGCCGGTCGCCGAGGTCTAGTCACTGGCTAGAGGAAGGAGAAGGAGAACGAACAAAGAAAAAAGAAAAAAAATAAAGAAAAATAAAAATAAAAGGAATAAAAAATTCAAAAAATATTAAAATATTATTAAAATTTAGCCACGCCGATCATGCCACCTCAGTTAGCTGGCGCCCAATTAGCAAAATCTGGCAAAAATTAGCCGGAAATGACTAAATTGTCACCAAGTAAAAAGATTTAGGATTAAATTGACACAAATACAAAATATTTAGGAGTTTTTTTTAACACTTTTCCTGTCTTATTCATCAATCACTCTACAGGGCCTTTATAATTTGATATGAGATTTAACGTGTTACAATACATTAGCAGATCCTTATATATAAGACTGGGAACGGTATGCATGTCTTCATCTGACAAAGAAAAAGGAGTTTTGGTAGTTCCCTGATAAGAGAACGTTTGGTGGCTTCCATTATTTTTGCTAAAGGATGACGGTAGTTCTCTGAAAAAAGATAGGAAAAACAACCAAGCTGCGTTTTCTTATTTTTGTACCCATAACAAAGGAAAATTCGGCAATTTCTTTAAAAAGTTGGTCAATTAAGAAAAAAAGAATTATTGGTATGTAACTCAACGGACAAGTTGCTAAAAAAAAATCGAACATCGGTAAATAATTCAAATGAAAGTTGACACTCTAAACTAGATAGTAGTTCAATTTGACAAAAGTTTGTCACTGTTTTAATTTAGGTTAGTAATTACATGTAAAAGTTAGCTTATTCAAAGCCTTTGTACATTATGCAAATAAAAACAAGTAAAATAGTGCAAAAATTACTAATTTGCAAATTACCATTAAAAAAAATTGGCAATTTTACAAATGATTTAATAAGTTATCGGTAAGTTACCTGCAAAAGAAGTCACACAGGTCATATTCTTTACAAATAGTTTTTTGCCACTTTGGAACTTATTGAAATTGTTGGCCAAAAAAAAGACATCGAAATTTACAGGCACGCAAAAAATCCACATTTTGTACATGAATCAATGAAGTTCTACCAGACAATGTGATTGACCGTGGCCAACAGATCAAGCGATACTCTTGATATTGCCATGCAATAAAAGCTCGGACAACTTAATATTGCCAAATGCGAATACATACAACAAAGAAATGAAGAATCAAGTTTAACCACGAACTATATTCAATTATTTATGTTTCCTTCATGAAGTAAATAAACGGAGCCTTACATAAGCTGGACATCAAAAAGTTAGGGGAAAAATTGCCCAAAAAATTTTAAACCCATGTATGGTGGCCAATTCAATCTTAAATATTTAAATTGTGCTAATTTAGTCATAAATGTTTAGATAATTTGCTAATTTAGGTCTAGACCTTTTGATGATAATGCCAATTTAGTCATTCTTGCTAATTTGGTTGAAAATTGTGGACTTGACGATCTAGCCAACATTAGATGTCTTATGTGTTATGGTTGACATTGACGATTAGCGCTAACATGGATGATTTTTGTAAATATTTTTAAATTTTCTGAATTTTTTTTCTTTCCTTTCTCTTTTTTCCTTCTTTCTTTTCTCTTTTTTCCTTTATTTCCCTCTGCCAATTGTTAGCCGCTAGTGAGGGTTGGGTGAGCAGTGAGCTCACCCATATGGTGAGGGTTCTCACCAAGGTGAGGGCGACCCTCACTTGTGGCTAGCAATTGGCGAAAAGAAATAAGGAAAAAAATGAAAAAAAAAAAAGAAAAGAAAAGAAAAGAAGGAAAAGATCAAAAACATTAAAAAAAATTACAAATATCATCAATGTTAGTGATTTTCGACATTTATTAGCTAGACAAACTTAATTGGAAAATCATTAAAAGATTTAGGACTAAATTGAGAAATTAGTTTTAAAACTAAATTGATATAATTAAAATATTTATGACTAAATTGACAAATTATTACAAATTTTAGTACTAAATTACCATAATTGAAAATTTTAAAACTAAATTGGCCACTGTAAAATAAGTTTAGGACTTTCTGGATAATTTTCCCAAGAGTTAGGAATTATTAAAATATTGCAAGGACACGTTACACTAAACTTTGCAAACTTAGCAACATATGCATAGTTTATTTATGAGTTTTATCACACACATCAATATGAAAGTACATAATGGTAATAATATTGTCCCTCATACATCAAGAAAAATAGGATTTCAAAGGCATAACCTATAGACTATTGATTTGCAATGACCAAATTGGTTTGACAACGTTTGGTCCAAACTTCACATCAGCAAGGGACTAACGAAGAGCAACGTCACATAATCTTTGAGCTTTGTTTTGGAATGGGTGTAATTATCTCCATCACTATTTAACACATCCATCACTCATGAGAAATTGAGCATTCGTGTGAGAATTGGCATTGGGATTGCGATTGGACGAAGAAACTCTTCATTGATGTCCTTCCATGAATCAATGACTCCTTTTTGGAGTTCCTCCCCAGATTCTTGCTCCGAGATGCCGTGGTATTTCATGAGCAACTCCACTGCAGATACTACGTGCCCCCTCTTTTGCTCAAACTGTATGTCAAACAACATTGGCGTTTCTAGATTAAATGGTGGTCAATCAAACTGTATCATATTTCTAGAGGATAATTATGTTTTATTATACCTGGTGAGAGGCAATGTCATCCATGAGCCTAGAGATGGTTTGTGCAGCCTTCACAATCTTGCAATCACCGATCGACCATTCAAGAGCATGTTTAGTGACCACATCGCCCATTCCCACAAGTGATGTAGTCATTAACATTCCATATCTAGTCGTTATTAGTTGAAGGGACATGTACTCCTCTAGTGTTGGTATGTAGTTGGTATGGAACCATTTGGCTTCCTGAAAGTATGCTCTTGCTAGCTTCTTCATCTGACGATGGAAACATAAACAAGAATGTTGGGTTTCTAACTAAAGATTGCCTTTGATGTATGTAAAGTGTACCAATGATGCTTACGACTTCTTTTGCATAGACAAGGCGGTATGATCTTTCTTTTGTGGCCAATTCATTCCCAATGTATTCATTGAGCTGGAGAAGCTCCTTATAATAAGCTTGCATATACACTGGCAATCCATCCATGGCATCAACATCCCACCAGAATTCAAGTCTTGGAAAATGACACACTTGACTCTATACAAAATTGATTAAATTCAGAAGTTTGAGAAAGAGTGTGGATTCCATACTTCTGGATTACTTCGGTGAGGAGCGCAAGTTCTTCCAATGTGCCATAGACGTCATAGATATCATCGAGAATTGAAGTCAAGGAGATCACTCTGGTCAGTATATTTCTGGCCATGGCAAATTTAGGCTCGAAATATATTCCTGAGATCCAGAAGAACAACTCCACAATCCTATCTCTAGCAAATGGGATCTTCCTCAGAACATCAATCTCCTTCCACCACCTATGATTAAACGAACATGAGCATAACTGAAAGTACTTTAGGCCAATAACTTCGCATAGATATACTCCTTTTTTCACTTGTAAAGGACTTTGAAAAACACTATTTAAAAGGGTAAATTGAAACTAATTGAGTTAACCTGTGGAAAACACAATGAGAATAATTGATAGCTTGGGAATTGTTATAACATTATTGATAGTTCGGTATTGTTAAAACATAGTCTAGAAGCTAATTTTAGATTATGCTATCACATGAAGTTAATGAACCTAGTAATCTCGCCAAGTTCCTTCTGGTGTTGCTCTTGCAGTAAGTCGAAATCTAGTTTAGCCAAGGCGAGCAAAACTTCATCATGTGAAGGCTCCTCTTGGTAGAGTGGAATATAACGTCTCGCCTCCAGCCTCGGCAATCCCTTGCGAAGTGGCTGCTCTAGGGCATGACTCACTTGTTTTGCAAGACTAGTGCTCACTTTGCTTTCATTGATTGATTCAAGGTGAGTTGTAGCAAAAGGAAGTGCTTCGTCCAAGATGGAATCGCCATGACACCTTAAATGGCAAGCTTCATATAGGCTTAGCAATCCGCGTGCATCGGTGACAAGCGATTCTTGAAAATTCCCTTCACTATCCTTGAATTTGTTAAAGATCTCTATGCAACCAACCAACATGGAAAAAAGATGCAATCAGTTAGATATTAGGATGGGGATATGCGTGGTTAACGTTGTAGATATTCTTGTACGTGTTTCTCCTGAAATTCGACAAAGCAATAGAAGTATCTTAATACATATCTTATCATATTGGTTCATTACATTTAAGACGTACCTGAAGAAACATTGTAACCTTGTTGTCGCAGTAATCGAAAGATAAGAGCGACCATGTGAAGGTCATCTACCTTGAAATCTTCAAGATGAAGTTGAGAGTAACTTTTGTGGATTTGTTCTAATTGCTCATCTACTTCATGTTCAAAATGGTAGTCAAATCCCAAGCGTTGGATTTGATCAATCAAGTGAAGCATTTGTGAAGGCTTATCCATGACGCTAGCCAGCATCTTCCTCACCTCTCCTTTCAGTTCCTCGATTTGTTCCTCCACTCTTCCAAGAAATTTGAACTTCTACAAATTGTACGCTATTTCAAATTAAAGCAAGCATGAAATACTTATACTTTACAAAAACTTAGTTTTGATGGCCCCGTCTGTGTACCCTATTTAGGTATTTCCATGTTCTACGCTCATTCAGATAAAAAGTGAAATTGGATCCATGAGAACAACGAGCAATCCAAAGGACGGAGCTGATGCCATAATGAGATGTTTCTTGCAGTAGAGGACATACAGTGGTCGATGAAGCTTTAAGAGGGTTCTTTGGACTGAATAATTATTGTTGTTTTCCAAACTTCTTTATGTTTTCAGGATTTTCAACTGCATCTTTTTGTGCGGAGAAGGGAACATGTACATTTCTGAGACCAATAGAAATCATATATGCGATGTGGAGGAACTCAAGGAAATCGAAGTAAGTCTACAAAATGCAATTGTGAGAAAACAAAAGTAGAAGATAACAGAAGAATTACTAACCACTGAGTTGGAGGGGAAAGCATATTTAAGGAAGTAATCCCCCCATATGCTCGGATGATAACCCGCCGATCGACGTTCAATCACATGGTCTGTTCCTATATTTGGAGAAGAACATGGAATTGCTGAAACCTGCAAGTCAGGATAATTTTATAAAGAAATTTTAATATGTTCAATATCATAGACAGGCGTGGACAAGAATTTTTAGGCTCGAATTCACTCATTGATAAGGTCTATTATCAATCGAGAAAGCCTTGGCTGGGCTTTAGACCATAGGTAATTGAGGCAATTTATATATATATATTTTTGGAATTTCATATTTTATCTTTTCTCTGTCAAACTCGGGTAACAATGCTTTCAAATTCCTTACTATTTACCTGGCAAGGAACATGAAAGCAAAATATTAGAATCAAATAATGCTCTTTTAGGTGCAATATTTTCCCTGCTTTTACACGTGAATGTTAAATTTATAATGGGAATGTCAGAATTTCCCTAAAACCAATGTTTAATTACGTGGGGAAGCTTTGTGTTATTCTAGACGAAGTGCATAGAATTTCACTTGCTATGCCACTACTATTCACAAAATATGTATACATATATGTAGTTAAGTCAGAAGCAATGTATTAAATTCCTACCATTGAGTAGGAGCTAGAGGCATATTTGAGGAAGTCATCCCCCAATGTGCTTGGATGAAAATCTGCTGACCAGCAATCGACCACATGGCTTTTTTTTTTTAGCTGGAGGAGCAGATGGAATTGTTGAAATCGGATGAGACATTCTCTTCTTTTTTTTTTTTTGGCTACTCTAATGAGATTTTTGTGTATGACCAATAAATGAAGAGCACGAGAGGTTTTCTGTGAGTGCCAAAGACCCTTATTGATGGGTATTTATAGGCAAGGAACGGCTTAGCAATCCCAGTAATTGCACCGTTTGATCTGTTATTTTGGGATTGTCGTTCCCCAAAATAACAATATGTGCCAAATGCCAGTGGCCCGGTTATGCACCCGAGTACAGATGCATCATCAGTGGGTTCTATTGGGTCAGTTGATGGATGAGGTTCGACATGTGCATTATGGACAATTTTGGAAAGGTACTTAAACCTGTTGGAAAATAACATGCATGCTGTGTTTCACTTCTCCACCATTCATTTTCCTATCAGAATTTAGTCTTCCTCGTTTTCGCTTTCTGCCAACATCTACTAATTGAGTGACATTTTTCTCTTCTTTTTATTTTTTGCTATCTCTAATGAGATTCTGATGTTTGACCAATTGATAAAGAGCACGAGAGGCTTTTTCATGAGTGCAAAAGACCTTACTGATGGATAGCAATTCCAGTAATTGCACTGTTATTTTAGGATTTTTCGTGCCGAATGCCAGTGGCTCAGGTTATGCACCTGAGCACGGTTGATTTTTAGTAAATACTTTGTCGTGGGGTTCTATCAGTCCGGTTGATGTACAGCGTTTAACACGTGTATCGTAGAGAATTTTGGAAAGGCTTTTTAACCTGCGAATGGTGCAGACTGTCGGGAGAAATCTTGGAAGCTGTGTTTTGCTTCTCCACCGTTCATTTTCCCATCAGAAACTAGTCTTCCTTGTCTTCGCTTGCTGTGGATCAGAACGTTCTGTTCTACGTATTCTCTATTATTGCACTATGACCAACTACTACCCTGAGTGATGTGAGTGCTGTACCAATGACTTTTCGCTTTCACGGTCCCATGCGGTGCTGCAACCTCGTTAAGAATGGAGATATTTACCGCGTTACGTAGTTCCTGATTTGTTTCTGAATTAAAATGTGAAGATCGTTCCTGTGACCGTGTGCAGCACTTGTGGTCCACGCGCGCGCCCAACCTTACCTAGTTTATCCAAGGCAGTAGTACTTCATTATATGTGGTTGTGGATTGGGCTCGTCGTTCTTAATCAGGTCATTCACGTGTTTCTCTCTTTTTTCTATTTCGCAGTGTGTTTTTAACTCATCACATTCAGACCATCCCGCCTCTCAAAGCACTCGAGAAAGCTGCCTCTAAATTAGTAGTTTCACATCTTCCGATTAATTTTCACATTGCTTTTAAACAGTTCGGCCCTATTTGATAATATTTTTATTTCTCTATTTTTTTTTTGTTCTTTTATTCCTAGGAACAGAAAAATAATAAAAATCAGTTTAGTAATGCCAATCAATTTTTAACCAATTTTTCTATTCCTTGAAACAAATCAATAGTCAGAGGATAAATTTGAAATAAAAATAAGAAGTAGAAAAAATCTACTTCTTTGCTCTTGGAAACACAAAAAAAAGAGATAGGTTATTTTAGAAAAATAAACTCAACATAACCTAATATTCGTATTTACACAATCGACCCAATGTTCAGTCTCCTAACCTGATATGAGTTCCCATTTTTCGGAATAAAAATAAAAAATTAAAAAATTTAGGAAAAAATTTAGAAATTACATGTTGAGTAGATTTACCAGATTTTAATGTTAACTTCCATTTAGAATTAGTTTAACATAAAAAATGTGAAAATATTTTGATAAAAATTGGATTCAAGATTGAATAAGTTTTTAGGGCTTTACTATTGGATTTTGAATGTTGTTTTCCTTTAGAGACGATGCTCGATCGTGAAAGCTTTGTGACTACAAGCAACTTTTACTTTTCTTTTCAAAAGATCTATACACCTATTTTGTTGTAATGCTCAAAGATTTACTATCAACCTCCTCATATTATAAGTTATAAACCAACGGAACTCTCTATTACTATTTTCGGCTATTCATCATTGACTAATTTTTATGTTGGATTTTCTTAGGTCATTTTATAATATCTTGATCAACTAAATCATTATAAAACAAAGCTTTTGTCCCTTAAAACAAGCAGCGAAACAGAAAACAAGTCATGGATCTCCTGCTGGATAGACTCCTCAACTGTCCCACGAGTTTGGAGGTGGACCGCAGAATGGGCAGTTTGTTTCACGGTGATTGAGATGACTACGATGATGACGAGATTGATATTGAGCGGACCATCAGTGCAATACTTCGTAGATGCAAGGAAATTTGTGCAGATGGGAACAAGAACGATTGGCGAAAGAGTAATTATCTTTCCTTATCAAGAAGATGTTTGTCTACAGAAGTGGATTCATGCCAGCGCACACGTTGAGAGGTGCAATTCATAAATCAAGGATGCGGAAGGTCCGTACATGGTTGAGCTTTTTCTTTAATCAATATTTGAAGGTTCCAGCATTAAAATTGCGAATTGAACTTTACTGTCATTAGAAATTCGTGAATTATGGATATTGTAGAACTCGTTAGTTTGTACCACAACCTTGCACACTAGTTTACTTTCCAAAACATAGCCTCCCCCACTTATGATCCAGTTTCATGTTTGTCTAAGTTGCGGTTTGAGTTGGCTTTTCCAGATGTAATATTTAGTTAGAGATTCTTG
Organism: Eucalyptus sideroxylon; assembly: GCA_014182405.2. Taxonomy (NCBI): domain Eukaryota; kingdom Viridiplantae; phylum Streptophyta; class Magnoliopsida; order Myrtales; family Myrtaceae; genus Eucalyptus; species Eucalyptus sideroxylon. The sequence continues at coordinate 1,781,462 of CM024552.2, forward strand.
CAAAGCCCTATCTTGTACCATCAGATAAGAATGAGGTCGTTTATCCGTGTACTCATTTTATTATCATAATTTTGTGCTGTTTTATTCTCAGCACAAAGTATCATTGGAAACTAAAAAAATTAGTTAGCTCACCCTTCTTTTTCATGGTGCATCTTTTGAGTACAATAATTCACAAGAAAATTTTTCCCTGAAATGCATCTCGAGCATCATTGGTTAAGAAATACTTTGGCATAAACCACTGCCATAATTAGTAGAGGAAAAAACAACGGGGAAGATATCAGAAAATTGGTCAAAACAGATTCTGACTGTAAGGAGTTGCATTACAAGGAGTGAATCAACGGATTTCGTAGTTAGTACAGCCACTCTTGGCTTACTTGCTCGTTGTGGTGCTGCCACTTCCAGTGCGCTGTATAAATGTTTTAGCCAAAAGCTATGTTTGATTGGGAGCAACTTTCCTAGACGAACATAAGTCCTACATTCAGGGAACCACTTGGGTCAAATATGTTCAGTGAAGATGTAACGACACGTCCACGTCCCTGAATCAAACATAGCCAGATATGCATGGCGAATAGCGAAATCCTAAAACAGTTAGCTGACCATTTGATTCGTCAACCCTTGGTTTGAGATATCTTTTTGGAGATGTAGAACTGCCTCATCCAACTGCCGCCTTAAAATCACAGGGTGAGAGGATCCTCATAGTTTCATTCTCAAAAAATGTCATAAGACAAACTCGTTTCTCTAGACTATTTGTAAGTATTTACATATCCATATGTATCTATGCGTGTACATTTTAGTTTCATAAAGATATAAGTCTAGGATCATCCCGAAACTATTCGCTTTATAAGAGGATCGGCAGAGCATCCAATAATAACAGCCAGCAACGTCGATAAGGGCTGTATACTACAGCAATTGAAAGCATGAACAATTCATTAACGGTCTAGACATAAAAAAAAATCGGAAAGTTGCGTAGAAGGGAGTTTCGTGGTCGAGTCACGGTATAACAAAATTGCAATCCCTTCCCCTTCCCTTACATTAATTAGAATAAACCAAGCTTAATTATTTATTTAGCATTGATGTTTCTAATAAAATACATAAAGAGATCATTACTCATCAATTATATATCTTGAATAATTAAGATGTGAAATCTTTAAATCCAAGATAAAGAAGCACGCGTTCCTATTTCTTTGGTATTGGTTAAAAAAGTTTGCAATACATACATATATATGTTTGTGTATAAAGTCTCTTCCTTACACATCTGAAAAATATTTGCAATATATATATAAATTTTCTTCCTTATCTATGGGATATATACAGAGGCCATTACTAATCAATTATCGTTGATGAATAATAATTAATTGATTGATTGATTGATTAAGTTAATAGGCAAAAGAATAAAAACTGCAACAAATAAAAAAGAAAAGTGTAATTTCTTATGTATGGCAGTTGCATGTGAATTTGTATGGTTCCGTCAGGTGGCGTGACACACGTGTCTATGTTCATAATGTGGTGCTGCATGGAATATGGTAATTGGTGAAAATTTTATTTGGCTCACTAAATATAATGTAACCTAACATGCTTGTAATATGTTATAGTCATAATTACATATAAGCAAGTATTCTGCATTAATATTGTCAATTCCTTTAGTATTCAATTAGGTTTTCATTTTTATGTTTGATCTAACGTGGTTGATGCTATCTAGTAGTTTCTTTTCATAGAAAATTGTAGATTACATATAAACACTTTGGTTTACAATGAAATCAACTCTGAGCTTCTCAATTTTAGGTTTCACCTTGTAAGAAAAGGCTACCACAGTCTTATCTTGACAAAATTGGACATTCTACGAAAACACAAAGGAAGGAAAGAGGGCTAAATAGCTATTACTGGGGGACAGATTGTCAAAATGAAGTTGCTGGAAGTGCATATTACAAAAGCATGCTGGTGAGAGCAGGTGCCCGTGAGAAAAAGCAGCTGGTCTGTATAACGCGAGGCATTCACGTCCACCCGTTAAAGTCCTACAAATGTATTGGGCACCAGAGGCATTTGCCTAATGATTTACCAAGTAATGCAAGATATTATGACCTTTGGTTTCTCTTTCTGTATTCCCAAATCACTATCCCTACCAGCCAATCTGGGGTCAAAGACTGGTTAAAATCCCTGGAGCGACATTCCTTGGTTTCTGACCCCAGAGGTCTTCCCTTCCCTTGCATGGATGAGAGCTTTGATGCTCCACATCCGATGACTAAAAAGGCCTGTTAAGCAAGCTCTATCAAGCATCCATATCATCTTGGCATCTCAAGTCGGACGCTTTTATTGGTTCTGTTCGTCACGTCTCCTATAATTTGACTTTATCCAATTTATTTTCGTGAGTCATTTGGCAAGAATGGGCCGCAATCAGGTAACTCAGTCACCTTCAGCTCCTCCATCCCAGAAACTCCACAATCCTCTGATTCAAGATGAAAGTATAAACACAGTGGCAGTGATGAATTTTGTTCTCTCGAACACAAATACAATGATTCATCTGCTCAGCTGGATGCAGAACAAGCTGAACGCGAGACAGGAGTCGTCTACTCCTTAAGCCTAAGCAGTTCCAGTAGCCCGTAACTGGAAGCACTATTTTGGCATGTCTTTCTAAATAATAATACTTAACTCATTATGTACATCACAAAAGATGAGAAAGTTAAGAAGCTTACCATACTCTCATTAGGGTGGAATCAAAGGCCTTTCATTGATCTGTTTCTCTCCACTGGCGAATGCCATGTTGCCATATGTACATTGCACTTGCCAACTGCGCTGTGAATGGCGGCTTCTATGGCCAGTGAACGTGCTTCTCATTTCCTTACATGACTACATGATCTTGATTACAATGACCAGGAGTCTACTTGGAGCCTACAGCTTTCGTGTCATTATAAAAAGTGCCTACTTTTCCAATCAACATACCTTATACTTTGGAGGAATTCAGTGGAATTCGTCCTTATTCCACTTCTGGAGAGCACGAGTTTTGTTGAGAGAATACCAAATTACGTAGATATACATGAACTTCATGTCATCTCTTGCATTGGCGGAATTTAATGTCATGTTAAACCTTACTGGTTCAGATCAGGTTAATATAGAACAATGAAAAGAGTTCACCGACTTGCCGCATGGATTACTTGCAAATGGGACTTTTGAGAAAACTGATTTCAGGGTTAACCGGGAAAACCAAAATCTCAAGCAGAAATCCGTTTTCACAAAAGTTCGAAAGCCACAGAAGAGCTAACCAAGCTTTTGTCCCTTAAAAGAAGCAACAATCTTGGAGGTGGTCCGCAGAATCAGTTCACAGTGATTTACATGGCTATGATGATGACGAGACTGGTATTGAGCAGACCATCAGTGTGGAACTTTGTAGAAGCAAGGAAATTTTGTGCAGATAGTAACAAGAAGGTGATCAGCAAAAATTCATCATTCTTTCCTAATCAAGAAGCTTGTTTGTGTGCAGAAGTGGATTTATGCCAGCACCCTCTTAGAGAGGTGCACTTCAAGAATCAAGGATGGAGAAGTATTTGAAGGTTTCTGCATCAAAACCGTGAATTGACATTTACCCATCATTAGAAATATACTCAAGTTTTTTCTTTATGAGGAGGAGTAAATTGACAAACTTCATAATCTTAGTAGTACAGCCAATGTTAGCTTACTTGTTCATTGGCCCTGCCATTCTTCCAATATTGCATAGATGCTTGAATTAAAAGCTGCACCTTGATTGGCAGCCACTTTCCCAGATGAAAACGAAAGTTCAAATTATGTTCTTTACAGGACCACTTGGGTCAAACATTGGCACTGAAAAATTAAAGGCCATGAACATATTCCTGAGTCGCCTCACAACTCACTTTTCAAGCCATGGTTTCAGATATTGTTTTGGAGATGTAGAATCTGCCTTCGTCCGCTGCAACATCAAAGTCACAAGGTGAGAGGACCTTTTAAGTTTCTTTTTCGAAAATGTTAAACGTAAACTCGTTTCTGTAACCTGTTCTGTTTTTACATTTTACCTATGCAAATGATTCTACGTAGGTTCTTTTCAGTTCCTTGGACGTGATGAGTGGATATCAACCTGAAACGATTCAAAGTTTCAGAGGTTTGTCAGAGGACCAAGTATAGCCGGGATCATCGAGAAGGAATGATGTGCTCCAGCAATTGAAAGCATCAACAATTTCATTAACGATGCCATTGCAATTGGAAGAGCTTTGACATACTGTGGGCTTCCATGATGCTTCATCGTTTAATGCATCAATGGACTAGTAGTGATCCCCTTTACTGTATGCTAGCAAGCTAGATGAAGCTCCATTTATCATCTAATTTAACCACACTTCTTGCAATTATTTTATATATGTGAGGAACTTTGGATCGGTCTCTGGGGAAAATTGTCCAAAAAATCATAACTTATTACATTTTTGCCAATTCAGTCATAAATTTTTCAATTTTACCAATTGAGTCAATCTAGCTAATTTTGGTCGAAATTTGCTAACATGGACGTTGGCTATTCTACGTGGTATGGTTGGCACCGATGTAAATAATTTTATTAATATTCTAATTTTTTTCAAATATTTATGTATCTTTTTCATTTTTTTCTTTTCATTTTCCCTTTTCTCTTACTTTCTCTTATTTTTCTTCTAATTTCTTTTTAGAATTTCATCTTGAACGTGTTATTAAACTTTTGTGATAAAAGATAAGAAGAGAGAAATATGAATACAAGAGAAAGTATTTTTTTTATAAAGAAAACAATATCTTATAATAGAAAAATAACACATCTCTTGAAAATAAGTACCTTATTGGAACCATCATCACTTTTCATGCTCAATAATCACTTCTCTTCATGTCAATAATCACTTCTTTTCATATAAAACAATTACTTCTTTTCATGTCCAATTCTCTTCTCTTAATTAATTATTGATAACAATGTAGGAGCCACTACTATTGTTGATGTGGCGTGTATTTTGGGGTGGGAATTCTTATCTTAGACACGGTCCAATCACAAGCAACATGGACTGGAGCCAACCAAAGCTGTCGGTCACATGATTTTCACTCAAATTCCACAAATTTCAATGGTTATGATTTTGTATAGTTCATCATGGGCCTTGGTCAGCAAATGTACATCCCTTACTTTGGGGTGGAAATTTGAGAGAAACTTAGCTATTGAGATGTTTATTTCTAAGTCAATTAGTTCGGTGGCCACACCACTATTTTAGTACATCATAAAATAAATTGGAGTATCAAATGGTCATGACTTTGATACTCTTAAATGATAAGTAAAAATTATGTTTCGAATTGTAGTTAAGTCATGTGTAAAAATTAACTCTTGCATGAGATATGTTTTGCCAATGAAACTCCCTAATCCATTGACAGCACACAAAAGAAAAAAGAAAAATGGGAGAACAAGAGGTAGAGGCAGCAGTAGAATCCTTGTATTGAAAGTTATTCCTTTGTGATCAATTCATCCTACTATCTCTGGTAACTGAGGGAAAACATTCATAAAGTCTTAAAACTATTGTAATTTTCCCAGTTCAATTATAAATATTTCAATTTTGCAAACTGAGTTCTAAGACATTTCCATGTTTTGCCAATTGAGTACATTAAACTAATTTTGGCCACAAATCGTGAAGAGGACATTGGCTTTCCTATATGGTACAATCGATGCTAACGTGGACAATTTTAACAATATTTTAATTTTTTTCAATTTATTTAGTTTTCCTTTTTCTCTTTTCATTTTCATTTTTTTTCATTTTTTTTCTTCTTTGTTTTTCCCCTTTTCTCTTCGCCAACCACTATCAAGCCTCATCAATGGCTGATAGAGGTTGTGGACTGCTAGCCTCAAGCTAGGGCCACCTTTATCGGCCTCGGGCATGGGATGCCCAAGCCTAGGCTAGTGTGGGCAACCTTTGCCTTGGCGAGTGGCCTACACTCACCCACCTAGGCAAGGGCCACCCTTGACCGGCCAAGCGAGGGTAGCCCCTCACTAGTCTAGGCTTAGATGTCCCTCGCCTAAAGTTGATGAGGGCGGCGATCTCTGCTAGCCATTAATGAGGCCTAGTGATGATTGGTGGGGGGAAAAAGAAAAAGAAAACAAAAAAGAATAAAAGAAAAAATAAGAAAAAAGAAAAGAAAATTAAAAAAAATATTATAATATTATTAAAAATTGTTCACATGTCACGCCCCGAACCCCGCGCATGCGCACATCTCTCGATGGTCAACTGAAATGTGACTTTCCCAGGACGCGTCGCCGACTCTTTCTTTTTATCTTTTCAATTAAACACATGTGAGAGCAAATTAAATAAATACTCTGACAACTATCAAACACAGGGATAGTAAAACATGCTAACGCTTTTTCACAAACCACACTTTATAAAGATACCCGGTTAACCTAGGAGTTTATATTCACAAGTCAGTCTCAAAAGAACGTCCTAGGTAACCTACACTCCACTAGCCAGCCAAAAGGTGTCACATCATGCGCCCACCACATCCACACTTGGCAAATCTCCACGATACAGCCCTGAAAAAGGGTTAACCACAACGAGGTGAGATAAATCTTAGTGACTCAAAACCTTAAACCCCGATTAGGACGCAAATTCACTCAGAGGTAGCCTAAACACATCACATACAAACTTATCTTGCCTCAGCACGTCCCTGCATATTAGTGCATCATAGATATCATATGCATACGGAAAACGTATTTAATAATCGGAACACCTCAATTTATCTTTTAAACAATCACATAGGTCTCGATTATAAGATAAAACCGTTATGACACGCCCCATTCCATGTCAAACAATTTTGCTCCATAATTAGGCGCAGCTATCACAACTACTTAGACATGTTCCAGTTATTACAACCCATTGGCCATGGCCAACTCAATAGTTGGCGGTTATTCGGCATAACCGGGCGTCGTCTTGTCCCATCGAGCACAGCATCATCCCGCGTAAACGCATTAAGACAGCATTCCATAAAGGAGCATCAGCCTAAGCCTCCACCGTGATTGGCATCCGTTGACGTGGGGCATCCGAACTTAATCGGGCATCGTCTCGCGTAAATGCATCAAGACAGATTCACTACCCTGCGTAAACACATAAGGGTATTTAGGTTAGTCAAGGACACCATGCTTCGCATTCAAATGCCTCGTTTTCAAATAATGAACTTAGCCAATTTTCCTTCGTATTAAATATCTCAGTAAAATAATCATGCGTGGTCCCGTATTTAAATCAAACCAATAAACGTAGTGCGCTCTCATTTCAAAATTCCACAATTTTATATAGTACTTAAAAATTTGGTGTCAAAAACCAACACCCGGTATTTTTTTCTATTTAAATACCATAAAAATCAAATTTTGCAATAATAATCCATAACGACCACCAAGCACTCAATTGTACAAATAAGCAATCAATTCCACATATAAATTCAACCACGAGAATTAGTGTAAAATTTCACGAAACGGCTATCCCATCACTATTTACACTAATTACGATTAATTAAATAAATTGTGATTAATTAAATTAATACAACTTAATTAAATTAATCATGTCAATTAACCTAACCATAATTAATTATCATAACCATGATTAACTAACCCAAGTTAACTAATCTAACCTAGGGTAGGCTAACTAACTAAACTAACCACCTAACCAAACAAATCTAACTAAACTAACCAATCCTAACTAACTAGTTACTCTAACTAGATTAACCACTAATTCCTAATTAACACTAACCTAACCTTTTAAGTGTAATTAACCACCAAATCCGGGATTAGAGAGCTAACTCACCGGAATTCAACGGCGATGGGTTTACGGCGATGGCAGCGGGACGGTGGTGAGATCTCGAGACAACCGTTTCTCCAACGGAGGCTCGATCGGGGTTGAAATCAGCCCAGCAAGCTCACGACTGAAGGGGCGATTTAGTGGAAGGGCTGAGCTAGTCAGGTGGTTGAGCGGGCTGGTTGAGGCGATTGGACGAAGCTAGCGAGTGGTTGGTGGATGGACAGGGTTGGCTGAGCTGGTGATTCGGCGATGGGGGCGTGAGGTGGTGTGGATAGTGGAAGGCGTCGGACGGAGCTGAGCTAAGGTGGGCAGCAACTCAGGATGGGGGTTGCTGGGTGGATATGGGTTGGCGGTGGCGAGTTGAAGGTGGTGCGGTGCTGGACTGAAGACGGCAGTGTGGGCTGGCTGGCTGCCGGAGGCTTGCGGCGCCAAGGGAAATGGAAATGAAGAAGAAGAAGAAGCAGCGGGGGTGGGGGTTTGGCTGGTTGAAGTTCACGCACAAAGAGGGAGAGAGGGAAGGAGGGAGAGAGGGATAAAACTAAGTTAAAGTGAGGGCCAATGGGAGTCCAAGGGAAATATGCATGCACTCAAGTGCATTTGGCCTCAAAGTCTTCAGCCAAGAAGTCAAGGCTCCCTTCAATGACTAATTTCCTCTCATTTCTTCCCAAACAAAGTAATTTTGGTAGCCAATAAACCCCTTAGAGCAATCCATACGAATTTCCATAATTTCTTTTTGTTCAAAATTGATTTTCCGCAAAAACTCCAGACTCGACAAAATTTCTCTGAAAGATGAGATGGCGTCCTAAAAATGAATTGTGACACGCTTGAACGTTCGATTCCCAAAAACGAATTCAATTTTGTGGTTAAAAATGACCGAACGCAATTTTAGCATAATTTAACCTATCGGGTAACTTTTAAGGATTTTAGCGCGTTTGACCCGTGGTCGATAATTTTCGATCTACGTTTGTACATCTCCAACTCATAGGTGACTCTTGGTTGTCATAAACTTGGTTGACCATCGGAGATGAGAAGGAGCAGTAGAGATCCTGTGCAAATTCGAGAGACTAATCAAGATTGTAGTTGAGGTCGAGACCAAGGTCATTATCAAGGTGGAGGTCGAGGGCGAAGCAGAGGAGATATTGATCAAACGTCTATTTTTGTAACTCTAGGTACAATTACAAGGGCCAGTGTGCAAACACATTTTTTTCTCGGCCACATATTTAAAGTCATATTCCTCTAGTGTCATTCATTGTGATTTTAATTCAGAGAAAGCGATGCTACTGAAGAGCAATATGAAAGCTCTTCCTATAGGGACTTGGCCATGTCGAATTCAGTATTAGTGTAACAAAGTGTTGGGATTTACTGATTCCCTAAAATGGATTCGACACTAAATCGAACCCCTAAAACGAATGCGAAAGACGAGCCCAAAAACAAACATATATCACCTATTAAAGATACACTACGGAATCGAGCATACCTTATTGTCCACAGATTAAACACCAACATTGATTTGAGGAAGAAAAAATGATCCCGTTTTATCTGATGATGTACTATCGCTTTGAAGGGGAGAAAAATCTGTCTCTTTTGGGATACTGTTCTCTTAGGCTTTTAGGAGGGAGAGAGAGGGAGGAAAAACTCACGTATGTTGAAAAGGTACATTCCTCTCTTTTCTTTTCTCTCTTAAATATGTCTCCTCTAAGAGACGTAACTCTACAACGTAATACATTCCCCCAAAAGTCATAACCCCTTAACGTAACACCTCTTCATATCTCAACCCTTCATACATGGGCCCTTATCTAGCAATCTGGGCTTTTAGGCCCAACATGGGCGGACGAGCCCTCTAAGGCCCATCATCTCCCACTCGCATATGGTGGGTCGAACAGGATCCTCTTTACCTCTCTACAACGTTCATACCGATGAATAATCCGTGCGACCAGCATACTTTGAGAACTCGTTACTATACATCTGTTAGGAATATATAACAGTTCATAATAGACATCACACTCTAAATAGATTTAGTATGCAATACTCTAGATCGATTGATCACATTTATATCTCTCTTGATCTCCTTTTAAATAATGATATATTGTATTCACAATTACGATTATCCCAAAGATAGTCATAATTAATCGATCGGTAAACACAAAACTAATATGTGATTCTCCAAATTCGATCTTTATCTTTTCTTCATACTTTCAATTTCAGTTCAACTTGCTTTTCTAGAAATGTTCCATTAGATCAAACCAATTCATGATTATTGGCAACATCCTAAGATAGTAAACACTAAATAGAAATCTTGAGAATAAGAAAGAGTCATTAGGACACTAAATTGAGGAACTCTTTTCCTTAAGAGTTTCACATGGCATAAAAGTTTAGATCAAACTTTTGACACTCTTATTGATCGTCTCATGCATACGTAGTATGGAATACGTATTACGGTATTAACTCCTTTCATATGGAGCGTATGTCTACACCATTAATACCGTACAGATGATAGTTTAGACATACATAATGTCTAACTTGAGTTCACATATCTACTCGTTCACAAAAATCATCAAAACTCACATCTGGCAGCATAGATAGATAAAGTAAAATATATGGACTATTTTACTTTCGGACATAGTAAATATTATGTCATCATCTTGACACTCAGTTAATGTGACTTATGTATTTTAAGCTTGACTTCTCGATTATCACTTAGATAATAAGCTTAAAAATCGTCTCATCTCTATTTATCACACAGTAAATAGAGGCGATTACCCGTGTGAGTGGGCTAATCTCTTATTTGTTCGACATACTTTTTTAACTTAATATAATGCACTAAGCATTAAGATGCATAAACGTCAAATAAAGATTCATAGGTATTAATGATAAAAAAACACAAATTCATTAAATGTGAACACTTAAGGGAAATTACAATATTCAATACATTATCCTCTACGCAGTCCTAGAGATTTTACATGATCACAAAACACATCTCTAGGTATTGACTTTATCATAGGATCTGCTATCATTTTATGCGTAAATATATACTGTAAGTTCACATCTTTTCGTGCAACCGCATCCTTGACAAAATTATACTTGGCATCTATGTGTTTGGTCTTGCCATGATATTTTGGATCTTTGGTATACGCTATAACTGCTTGACTATTATAGTTAACCAATAATGAATTTGTAGCATACCCAATAACACCTAAATGATCTAAAAATCTCTTAAGCCAAATACCTTCTTGTACTACTGCTGATAATTCCATGAACTCAGCTTCCATCTTGGACAAGGCTGTACACGTTTGCTTCTTATTGCTCCAAGATATGACGCTATTATTTAGTAAGAAAGCAAAACTAGAGGTAGATTTTCTTTCATCTAAATCTCCTCCCCAATCGGCATCTGAATAGCCTTTAAGTCGTAGATCATTTCCTTGGTAATTCAGCTTGTAATCAGCAGTTCCCTTCAGATACCTCAGTATTCTTTTAACGGCCTTCCAATGTGCTTAATCTGGATTGGATTGGTATCTACTTACCATTCTAACTGCAAAATATATGTCAGGTCTTGTACACATCATAGCGTACATCAAGCTCCCAACAGCACTTACATAAGGAATATGTTTCATTTGTTCATTCTCTTGTAAAGTCCTTGGACATAGTTTATGGCTCAATCATTCACCTTTTGCAATAGGAGTATCAATGGGTTTACAATCTTGCATACGAAATCGTTCAAGAACCTTATTTATGTATGTTTCTTGCGAAAGAGATAATGATATCTTTGAACGATCTCTTGAAATCTTAACTCCAAGAATGTATGCAGCTTCACCCATATTTTTCATCTCAAAGTTGTAAGATAACCAACTCTTCACAATATTAACAAACTCCATATTGCTTTTGGCAATTAGTATATCATTAACATATAATGATATGACCACAAATTGATCTTTGGATATTTTGATATATACACAATGATCCTCATTTATCATTGTAAAATCATATGCCATTATGGCATTATAAAAACGTATATACCATTGTCTCGACAACTGCTTAAGGCCGTATATCGATCTCAAAAGTTGACATATCTTTCCTTCTCGGCCTTCTATAATAAAACCAGTAGGTTGTTCTATATATATTTCTTTTTCTAATTTTCCATTGAAGAAAGCAGTCTTTACATCCATTTGATGTAACTCAAGATCCATACTAGCCACTATTGCCAGAATAATGCGAATCGAGATAAATCTCACTATAGGAGAAAATGTTTCTATGACATCCTGATTTTCCAATTCTATTTTCAATAAATTGAGACGGGTATTTCATTGGCACGCATATAGTTCTTTTCCTTGAGTCGGTCACTCATGTGAAAATTAGTCTATCAGGTGAAGTCGTTTAGAAATTCTAATGCATCGGACTTGAGAATTTGACCAGGAAACGACCTTTCAACCGAGGTAATCTACAAGGGTCGTTACGGCACAATTAAAAATCGATTAGAAACCGAAGATAGGTTGAATCAACAGAGGCATGTGATCGAGTGTGGGTGATTCCACCAGATCGCACAATTCTTGTCGATCGGCACTGGACTAGCTTTTCTATCGTTTGGGTACCCTGTGTCCGTATTTGAAACCTTAAGATTACCCCCGACAACCGAGAGTTGTCGATATGTCAAAGATGTACATTGTGGCTTAATCAACCACAAGTCAAATGCACGAAAATTTCTAAAAACTACCCGGTAGATTAGGACGCGCTTGTATCGTGCCAAAGTAAAATTAACCGTGAAATTGAGATCGAATTCAGAAATTGGAAGTTAAGGTGTGTCACAAATCATTTTAGGAACATTGACTCATCTTCGGAAGATTTTTCATGTAAGCCGAGTTTTTCAGCAAAATAATCAGAGAATGGCTAATTTGGCTCAAGAAATTAGTAAGCCCGCCTTTAGTCGCGCTTTTAGGACTTAAGTTGGTTCTATGGACAAGTGAAGATGTGAATTGAAGTGTGGTGACATTGAATTAATTTTATGGACTTCAATTTGATTCAATTGGAATATAATCAAGTGGAATTGAAAAATTTGTTGTACAAGATTTTATGCCCCGGCGGAAAATGAAATTGAACCTATTGGAAGAGGTTGTGGAGGATTGGGTGAGTGGAATGTGATGTCATCTTAGGTTATAGTGGGCCATTTTTGTTGGATTAAAGGAAAAGAAAAAAGAAAAAGAAATGGTCCCATCTCTCCCTCTCTCCTTCCTCTCTCCCGTCGACCCTCTCTTCTCCATCTCCCTTGGCTACTTTGAAAGCCTAGCAGACCAGCAAAGCTAGATTTGCTGTCGCCGCCTCTCGTCGTCGTCATCGCTCACCGAAGCCGAAATCGCCACCACAGCTCCGCCTCTCTCTCCCCCCTTGCTGTTCGACCATCTTTCCTCTTTCTTGGGTGTGCCTTGAAGGCTTTGAGACCCAGCAGCAACCAGAGAAGCCTCGTTCGAAGCTGCATGCCGCTGGAGGAGCCTCCACCACCACCCGTCACCATTTGTCCTCGTGCTCAGCCGTCGCTGCTCGCTGTTGCTTCGCATGGCACCGTCTCCCTCTGGCTTGTCTCTGTGTCGCAGCTACTACCATAGCTCATGCCAGAGCCGTTTAGCCACCTCCGGCCACCGTTCGGGCCCTGCCTAGGTCCGGTTCTACCCCTCAACCTCCCTTGGTCCTTCTCCGTCTCATCCAAGCCCCGGATCTGCTCATTTTCGGCCTCAACCAATAGCGAGCAGAGAGGAGAAAAATGGGTATGGCAGCGGCTATTTGGCCCGTTTTGGTTGGCTTCCCGAGCCCAGATGCTCGGCCCGCCTTAAGAAAAGTTGATCATCGCGTCGTCCTCATTTTGGTCCGCTTGGTTCGCTAATCGGGTGAGTTTAACTCACTAAACCTCGCTTAGTGGGTTAATTATGCTTAGTGAGGTTTAGTTTATGTTAAGTGTTATTAGATGGTTAGTTTAATTTATCTAAATGTAGATTATATTAAGGTGCTTGATTAACTTAAAGTGTGTTTAATTTAAGGCTAAGTGAATGTTTATACTAATATAAGCTTTGATGTGACTTAAAGAAATTTGTTTTTTGATTTATTTAAGTATTCCGAAATTATTAAATAATTTAATAATATATATTTATTCGAAATTATTAAAATATTATTATTTAAATAAATTTCGGAATAAAATTAATTATTTAATAAATTCCGAAAATTATCTCGGGACCTTATTTGCTTAGAATTTCATGCTGATCATTGCTCTGTATTCGGATTTTGAAATTGATGGTTGGTTATTATAAATTGAGTGTGGATTGTGAAAAATATAGATATTATTATTTAATTAATTTTCGGAATAAATATAATTATTAATAAATTCGAAAATTATTTCAGGATCCTAAATTCTTAGAATTTCGTGCTAATTGCTGCTATGCATTCAGATTATGAATTTGATGGTTAGATATTGCAAATTGAGTGATGATTTGTGCAATTGATTATTGAATTGTCGTGTGCTGGTGGAAAGACTCGGGTCGCAATAGTGGCTAGGCCAACTGGACCCTTATTCTGCTAGAAATGCTGTCAAGAGAGTAACGTGACTCAGGTCGCAGTAATAGCTAGGCCAACTGGACCCTTATTCTACTAGAAATGCCGTCAAGAGAGTGATGTGGCTCGGGTCGTGGTAGTGGTTAGGCCAACTGGACCCTTATTCTGCTAGAAATGCCGTCAAGAGAGTGACGTGACTCGAGTCGCAGTAGTGGCTAGGTCAATTGGATCTTTATTCTTCTAGAAATGCCGTTAAGAGAGTGACGTGGCTCGGGTCACAATAGAGGCTAGGCCAATTAAACCCATGCTCCTTTGGAAATGCCGTCGACATAGTGACGAAGCCGCGCTCCAAGGGGGGAGGCGATACCTGGCTATGTGCCAGTAGATAGCCGAATTGCGAGTAGGCTATGCCATTGTGTGGCAGTGAATGTCAATTGGATCGCATGCTGAGTGTTATTGACGAGTCGAATTATGGGACAAAATTGTGTGGCATGGTATGGGACATATCATAACGGTTTGATCTTATAATCCGGACTCTTGTGGTCATTCGAAATGATATTATTGACATTCCAGTGGTTTAAGTTCTTATTACTATCTGTGATTGAGTAATTTGAATTGTGCTAACCTGCAGGAAGGAACTGAGGCAAGGTAAGTTCTCTGTGTGATGTGGCCAGGTTGCCCTTGGACGTATTTTCTTTCTAATAGGGGTTTAGGGGGTTGAACTTGCTAAGACAATGTCTCGTCCCAGTTGTGGGATTAAAATTTCAAGTCCCTGGTGGACGGAGCGGCCATATAACTTTGGTTGGCCTTGAGGAGTTGCAGAGGTGAAGTCATAAGGATTGGAGAATGTGTCCGACTTGTAGGTCATAGGACAATTCCTTTTTAAGAGCCGGTCTTTTGTAGATTTTTGGCCGTAGACCTCTATTTGTAATTCTGTTAAATTATGAAAGTGTTATGTTGTGGTTTTGCTTTATGCTTTTCTATTCCGTATTTCATTGTCAGGGGTTTTATAATACATTCCGCTTGTGCAATAATAAATGAATGGGGTCGGCGACACTATTTGGAAATGTCGCATTTGCATGACCATGGTGGGATATTGGTACGCTCGAGGTTCGGGGCATGACAGTTTCTTCATAATCAATTTATTCCTGTTGATTATATTCCTTCGCCACAATGCGAGCCTTATGTCTTTCTATCGAGTCATCAACTTTACGCTTTCTTTTGAGAACCCACTTGTTCCCAATAGCTTTGCGTCCTTTTGGAAGATCAACTAGTTCCCAAACTTGATTTAACTTCATTGACTTCATCTCATAATCTATTACATGAAACCATTTTTCCTTACTAAGGCAATTTAGAGTATCATTAACATTTCTTGGCTCATCTTCATCTTATGGAGCAACCATGAAAGTTTCTCCTTCAATGTCAAAACGTCGACGGGGAATACTTTTGCGACTTGTTCGCCATATGGGAGATTGTACACTTTGCACATCATTCCCCATCATGCTCCCACTTGGATTAGACAATAACGATATCATTTCATCATGTTATTGTAATTGAGAGTGAGTTGAATTAAATTCATTACTTCTCATGTTACTCCCACTTAAACGAACTTAATTAAGTTCATTATCTTGATCCAAGGCTTCAAATAGAGAGTAATCCTCACATATTTCGCCCTTCTTAGGAAATTCATTCTCTAAGAATGTGACATCCCATGATTTGAATTCAGTTATACTCTCACTTTCCTGCTCACCTATGAACACATATTCTTTCGAGTGTTCAGAATATCTTTTGAAAATACTCTTATTTCATCTAGGACCCAATTTCTCAAACTTGTGAGAGAACTCATGAGTATAGGTAGCATAACCCCATGGCTTAAGAAAACTTAAGTCCGATTTTTTGCCTATCCATAACTCATATGGAGTGGAAGTAACTGATTTGGAAGGCACTTGGTTAAGTATATAGGCAGTAGTTAACAACACATCGCTCCAAAAAGTGATAGGTAAGTTAGCATGTGCCATCATGGACCTAACCATTTTCAATAGGGTTCTGTTTCTTATTTCCACAATATCATTTTGTTGAGGAGTATATGAAATAGACAACTGTCTTTCTATTCCTTTTTCATCATATAATTTTCTGAACTCATCAGATAAATATGCTCGACCTTGATCGGATCGCAATACTTTTATTTTCTTGTTTAATTGATTTTCTACCAAGTTCATAAACCTTTTGAAATAACTCAATGCTTCAGATTTATGATAAACCAAATAGATATATCTGAATCGAATATAATCATATATAAATGTGATGAAATAAACAGCCCTATGCCTTCCTCTCACATTCATCGGACCACAGATGTCAGAATGTATTAATTGCAAAGGAAATTAAGCTATTTTACATTTTCCAAATGGTTTTCTTGTCGTTTTCTCTACTAGGCAATACTCACATATGAGCAAATCGACTTTTTCAATATTGCCTAACAAACCCTCTTTGGTTACAAGGGTGCTTGGAGTTCGAAGCTTTCCTCTTCTTTGAAGGACCTGCTTCCTTGCATTTCCTTTTATCGAACTAGTTAAGATGTTTGTGCTTGAAGCTCGAAGCTCCATGTAAGCTAGAACTAGCATGATAAATTTCAGCTTTCGGCTTAGCCGTCAAGAGGCGGTCCTCTTCCAACTCAAGATGATGCACTGCATCCTCAAAGGTTTTGATATTTTCATTATGGGTCATGTACACCTTCATATGCTCCCAACTCTGAGGCAATGAACGGATCATTGCTTGCACTTACTGCTTATCAGTCAGGACATGGCTAGCATCTTTAAGCTCATTAATCATATTTAACATCTTTCTAAGGTGTTACTTCATGGTCTAATCATGAGGCTTCTTATAAGAGTTAAACCTAATAGTGAGTTGTCTCAGTCTGGTCACCGAAGTATGACCAAACCTTGCTGCCAATGCTTCCCACATTTCCTTGGTATTCTCAAAACGCCTGAACTCTCGCATGACGTCATTTTCCATGCTATTTAGCAACGTAATGCGAACAAGTGAGTTATTTCTTTTCCATGCAACAAATGCATTCTTATCTCTCTTATGCTGTGTAGTGTTTCCTTCTTCAGGTTCTACTACGGCCAGGTTAAGAGCTTCTAATACCTTTTACTCTTCTAGCACATATTGGATTTTCATGTGCCATATTTTATAGTTATCGCTATTGAGCTTCTCACCTTTGTTTAGCTCAGCGACTATGCTTTTTGTGGCTGAAGCCATCGATCTGAATATATCATACATATATGCACGAATTATTAATGCCTATCATTTATGCATCCATTTTGCACAAAACCATTATATTAATGAATAATTTCAAGTGAGGTTTCATAATCAAAATGTCACTATATTTCCAATCATCATCCAGAATCCTAACTTGGATTTATTATTAATATAACATTCTATGCAAAATAAATTCTTTGAAATTACAAAAATTTCTATGAACTACCCACAACAGTTAATAATAATAGAAAGCAAATGATATTTAATATCAAACAATGATATAATAATAATGCTTTCATATAATACAACTAATATATCAGTTGCCACACAACAACAACTAAGTAGAAAACATTACATAAAATGTCCACAAAGCACACTAAATAAAGACCGGCCAAAACATCTAAGACCAAGTCAATATACGAATTGGGAAAGATCAATTTTTGTTCAACTTTTTGATCTTTTCCCTTGTAACAATCCAGTAATAATCATCTATAAAAGCTATCACAATTTTCCTATACGAAGCAGCTCTGTTGACTTCCCATAAGCAATTCAACATATCTTGCCATTCTATATGACATGGGACGACCATTCCATATGACCTTTTGTATTTTCCCGTTGACTTCAACAACATGATCAATTAAGTCGCCCCTCTCCCATCGATAATCAGTCAGCTCGGCTATCAACCTAGAAAGACTTTCCTTTTGTTCATAGGTAATTGTGCAAATAGGTGTGCGCAACCTAAGGGGATGCATTGTTCCTGCAACAAATGCAGAACAAATAAGGGATTACATATAATCCACATAGATTTAATTGGAAAAAGAAACACATTTTTTTTGGGTCAACGGTCAACGGTGAACGTCAACGATCAATGGTCGCAGTCAATGGTCAACGATTGCGGTCAACAATCAGCCGGGTCGGAGTCAACGACGGTTGGGTCGGATCGGACTAGACGGCCCGGTCGAACCGATCGGGCCGGTCGGACAAACCAATCGGCACGTGCCATGCTCGTGCCTGGCTGACATCACGATGACGTCAGTCGGGCGTGCATCGCATGCGCCTGGGGCCGAAATGGCACGTGTGTCGTACGCACCTGTGGGGGACCGAATCGGCGGGTGCAACATTCTGGCTGCGCGTAGCGGCACATCCGACAGCCTCTGGTGGCGATCCACCACTTGTTTTTCTCGTATTGACAAGAACTTCGTCCCTGCACTATCAAAAATGAATTTTGACTTGCAAAAAATCACAAAACAGGGCGAACAGTATGCGGGTGTCGGGTTTTCCTGTCCCCAATTGATCGGTAGCGGCTTTTCTCGAATTTCAACCACAACAATAATTCAATAACATAAAAAGGGGATCGGGAAACATGAACTACGGCTTTGATACCAATATTGGGATTTACTGATTCCCTAAAACGAATTCGACACTAAATCGAACCCCTAAAATAAATGTGGAAGACGAGCCCAAAAACAAACATGTATCATCGATCAAAGATACACCACGAAATCGAGCATACCTTATTATCCATAGATTAAAAACCAACGTTGATTTGGGGAAGAAAAACTGATCTCGTTCTATCCGATGATGTATTATCGCCTTTAAGGGGAGAAAAATCCGTCTCTTTTGGGATACTATTTTCTTAGGCTTTTAGGAGGGAGAGAGAGGGAGGAAAAACTCACGTACGTTGAAAAGGTACATTCCTCTCTTTTCTTTTCTCTCTTAAATGCGTCTCCTCCAAGAAACGTAACTGTACAACGTAATACGTTCCCCCAAAAGTCATAACCTTTCAACGTAACACCTCTTCATATCTCAACCCTTCATACACGGGCCCTTATCTAGGGGTTGGGCTTTTAGGCCCAACATGGGGGGACAAGCCCTCTAACGCCCATCAACATAAATAAATAAAACCATCATAAAGGAATCCCGCATTTGAGATAGGGACCCAGCTTCTTCCATGGCTACGATGGCCTCAAGACCTATATAGTCCCCATAACTGTAGCTCTCGACACATTTAAATGAAATTTCTAGAGTTTGGCCTCTTGACTGGTATTTAAGGTGTGTTTGATAATATTTTTTATTTTCAAGAACAATTTCTGTTCAAAAATAGTTCTCTCTAGACAAGTTTCTCAGCAAAAGAACACGTTTGATAATTGTGCACAATTTTTTTATTTAATTAAAAAGAGACTTAACATTTCATGTTTAGATAATACTGTAATTTTGTAATTATTTAATTAATCAAGATATTCTAAAATGACCTAAGAAAACCAATATAATAGTTAGTTAAAGATAAATGGTTTGAAATGGGAAAAAGTACGAATAAAGTCTTAAACTTATTATATTTGTACAAATTCAGTTCTAAATTTTTTAATTGAAGTAATTTCGTCATAAATATTTTCGTATTGGTACCAATTCGGTCCATCTGGCCTATTTTAGCCAGTCGATGCTGACATGAATGCATGCTGATGGCCAGACACTGACGTGGCAATTTCTTAAATAATTGTTTTATTTTGTTTAGATTGTTTATTCATTTTTTTTCTTTTTGTCCATTTTTTTCCTTTTTCTTTTCTCCCTTGTTCCTCCTTGAATGTCCCCGTGGTGGCCGGCGAGGGTTGGGGCCCTTGCCCAGCCTCACCTAGGGCCGCGAGTGAGGTGGCTTCACCCATATTTGGGTGAGACCAACCTCGCCCTGGCCTTGCCTTAGGTGAAGGTGGCCTCGCCTATGGCTAGTGAAGGCAACCTCACTAGTGGCCATCGCTAGGCCAGAGGCTCGCCAACCACTGGCCCTCATTGGGGTTGCAGCCCTTGCCCGACCTTGCCTAGGGTTGTGAGCGAGGCGGTTTCACCCAGATTTGGGCAAGGTTGGCCTCGCCCTAGCCTTGTCGTGGGCGAAGGTGGCCTTGCCTGTGATTGGTGAAGCCATTGCGGCCCTTGCCAGTGGTCGGTGAGCCTCCGGCTTAGCGATGGCCACCATGGCCTCGCCCAGATTTGAGCAAAGCCACCTCACTAATGGCCTTGGGCATCGGCTCCAGCTGGCCAAAATTGATCAAATGGACTGAATTGGTACCAATGCAAAGGTTTATGAATTAATTAGTACCAATATAATAGGTTTATGACTTTTTTTATACTTTCCACTTGGAAATGGTAATGGAAAGTCTCGTTGGTTTACAACTCACAATATGAGGAGATTGATAGTAAATCTTTAAGCATTACAGTAAATAAATGTATAGACCTTTTAAGAAGAAAAGCAAAAGTTGCTTGGAATCACCAAGCTTTCGCAATCCAGCATTATCTCTAAAAAAATGACAGTTAAAAATCCATATAGTAAAGCCCTAAAAGCTTTTCAATTTTGAATCCAATTTTCATCAAAATATTTTCACATTTTTTATGCTAAACTAATTCTAAATTGAAATTAACATTAAAATTTAGTAAAACTACTCAAAATCTAATTTCTGATTTTTTTTCCTATTTTTATTGTATTTTTTATTTTTATTTCAAAAAATGGGAACTCGGATCAGGGTAGGAGACTGAACCCTGTGTTGATTGTATAAAGACAAACATTAGATTATGTTGAGCTTATTTTTCTAAAATGACATTTTTTTGTGTTTTCGGGAACAAATAAGTAGTTTTTTTTTTTTTTTTTTACTTCGTGTTTATATTCCAATTTATTCCCTTGCTACCAATCTATTTTGAGGAATAGAAGAATTAGCTGACATTATTAAACATATTTTTTCCTTTTTCTGTTTCCAAGAATAAAATAATAGAAAAATAAAAATATAAAAATGTTATCAAACAGGACCAAACTATCTAAAAGCAATTTGAAAATCAATAAGAAGATGTGAAATTGCTAATTTAGAGGTAGCTTTCTGGAGTGCTTTGAGAGGCGGGATGGTCCAAGTGTGATGAGCTAAGAACACACTACAAAATAGAAAGAGGAAGGAACTTGTGAATGACTTGATTGAGAACGACAAAAGGTCTAAAGATAAATGTATAGAGCTTTTGAGAAGAAAAGCAAAAGTTGCTTGGAGTCACCAAGCTTTCGCAATCCAGCATTATCTCTAAAAAAGCAACAATTAAAAATCCATATAGTAAAGCCCTAAAAGCTTTTCAATTTTGAATCCAATTTTCATCAACATATTTTCACATTTTTTATGCTAAACTAATTCTAAATTGAAATTAACATTAAAATTTAGTAAAAGTACTCAAAATCTAATTTCTGATTTTTTTCCTAATTTTTTATTGTATTTTTATTTTTTTTTATTTCAAAAAATGGGAACTCGGATCGGGGTAGGAGACTGAACCCTGTGTTGATTGTATAAAGACAAACATTAGATTATGTTGAGCTTATTTTTCTAAAATGACATTTTTTTGTGTTTTCGGGAACAAATAAGTAGTTTTTTTTTTTTTTTTTACTTCGTGTTTATATTCCAATTTATTCCCTTGCTACTAATCTATTTTGAGGAATAGAAGAATTAGCTAACATTATTAAACATATTTTTTCCTTTTTCTATTTCCAGGAATAAAATAATAGAAAAATAAAAATATAAAAATGTTATCAAACAGGACCAAACTATCCAAAAGCAATTTGAAAATCAATAAGAAGATGTGAAATTGCTAATTTAGAGGTAGCTTTCTCGAGTGCTTTGAGAGGCGGGATGGTCCAAATGTGATGAGCTAAGAACACACTGCAAAATAGAAAGAGGAAGGAACTTGTGAATGACTTGATTGAGAACGACAAAAGGTCTATAAATAAATGTATAGACCTTTTGAGAAGAAAAGCAAAAGTTGCTTGGAGTCACCAAGCTTTCGCAATCCAGCATTATCTCTAAAAAAGCAACAATTAAAAATCCATATAGTAAAGCCCTAAAAGCTTTTCAATTTTGAATCCAATTTTCATCAACATATTTTCACATTTTTTATGCTAAACTAATTCTAAATTGAAATTAACATTAAAATTTAGTAAAAGTACTCAAAATCTAATTTCTGATTTTTTTCCTAATTTTTTATTGTATTTTTATTTTTTTTTATTTCAAAAAATGGGAACTCGGATCGGGGTAGGAGACTCGAACCCTGTGTTGATTGTATAAAGACAAACATTAGATTATGTTGAGCTTATTTTTCTAAAATGACATTTTTTTGTGTTTTCGGGAACAAATAAGTAGTTTTTTTTTTTTTTTTTTTTTTACTTCGTGTTTATATTCCAATTTATTCCCTTGCTACTAATCTATTTTGAGGAATAGAAGAATTAGCTGACATTATTAAACATATTTTTTCCTTTTTCTGTTTCCAGGAATAAAATAATAGAAAAATAAAAAAATAAAAATGTTATCAAACAGACCAAACTATCTAAAAGCAATGTGAAAATCAATAAGAAGATGTGAAATTGCTAATTTAGAGGTAGCTTTCTCGAGTGCTTTGAGAGGCGGGATGGTCCAAATGTGATGAGCTAAGAACACACTGCAAAATAGAAAGAGGAAGGAACTTGTGAATGACTTGATTGAGAACGACAAAAGGTCTATAGATAAATGTATAGACCTTTTGAGAAGAAAAGCAAAAGTTGCTTGGAGTCACCAAGCTTTCGCAATCCAGCATTATCTCTAAAAAAGCAACAATTAAAAATCCATATAGTAAAGCCCTAAAAGCTTTTCAATTTTGATTCCAATTTTCATCAACATATTTTCACATTTTTATGCTAAACTAATTCTAAATTGAAATTAACATTAAAATTTAGTAAAACTACTCAAAATCTAATTTCTGATTTTTTTTCCTATTTTTTATTGTATTTTTTTTTTATTTCAATAAATGGGAACTTGGATCGGGGTAGGAGACTGAACCCTGTGTTGATTGTATAAAGACAAACATTAGATTATGTTGAGCTTATTTTTCTAAAATGACATTTTTTTTGTGTTTTTGGGAACAAATAAGTAGTTTTTTTTTTTTTTTTTTACTTCGTGTTTATATTCCAATTTATTCCCTTGCTACTAATCTATTTTGAGGAATAGAAAAATTAGCTGACATTATTAAACATATTTTTTCCTTTTTCTGTTTCCAGGAATAAAATAATAGAAAAATAAAAATATAAAAATGTTATCAAACAAGACCAAACTGTCTAAAAGCAATGTGAAAATCAATAAGAAGATGTGAAATTGCTAATTTAGAGGTAGCTTTCTGGAGTGCTTTGAGAGGCGGGATGGTCCAAATTTGATGAGCTAAGAACACACTACAAAATAGAAAGAGGAAGGAACTTGTGAATGACCTGATTGAGAATGACAAAAGGTCTAAGATAAATGTATAGAGCTTTTGAGAAGAAAAGCAAAAGTTGCTTGGAGTCACCAAGCTTTCGCAATCCAGCATTATCTCTAAAAAATGACAGTTAAAAATCCATTTAGTAAAGCCCTAAAAGCTTTTCAATTTTGAATCCAATTTTCATCAAAATATTTTCACATTTTTTATGCTAAACTAATTCTAAATTGAAATTAACATTAAAATTTAGTAAAACTACTCAAAATCTAATTTCTAATTCTTTCCTAATTTTTTATTGTATTTTATTTTATTTTTTATTTCAAAAAATGGGATCACGGATCGGGTTAAGAGACTAAACCCTGTGTCGATTGTATAGAGAAAAAAATTAGATTATGTTGAGCTTATTTTTCTAAAATGACATTTTTTTTTTGTTTTCGGAAACAAATAAGTAGTTTTTTTTTTTTTTTTTTTTTTTTTTTTACTTTGTGTTTATATTCCAATTTATTCCCTTGCTACTAATCTGTTTTGAGGAATAGAAAAATTAGCTGACATTATTAAACATATATTTTCCTTTTTCTGTTTCCAGGAATAAAATAACAGAAAAATAAAAATATAAAAATGTTATCAAACATGACCAAACTGCCTAAAAGCAACGTGAAAATCAATAAGAAGATGCGAAATTGCTAATTTAGAGGTAACTTTCTCAAGTGCTTTGAGAGGTGGGATGGTCCAAATGTGATGAGTTAAGAGTTCACCGTGAAATAGAAAGAGGAAGGAACTTGTGAATGACCTGTCCAAGAACGACAAGGCCAATCCACACCCACATACAATGATGTACTACTGCCTAGGTGGGACTAGGTAAGGTTGGGCGCAGATGCGGACCACAAGTGCTGAACGAGGAAGATACTTCCATTCTGAACGAGGCGGTAGCATCGCATGGGGCCGTGATGGCGAGAAGGTATTGGCACACCACTCACACCACTCAGGTTAGTAGTCGACCATGGTACAATAATAGAGAACATGCAGAACAGAGGGTGCGTTTGGGAACCACTTTTGGGGAAAGTCTTTAGGAAAATGCAAAGACCTTTGAGTTAAATGTGTTTTCTAAAATGCAAACTGTGTTTGGTAAATTGTACTTTGAAAGCTCTTGGTGAAGTACTTTGAGCAAAATGGTGTTTAGGGAATTACATTTACAAAGGAGTTTTGTGGTAAAAAAAATTTATCAAAAGAAAAATTAAAAAAAAAAAAATTGACCGGCAAGGGCAGCGGTCGTCGGCGACCTCCAGCGACTGCCGGTGACCTCTGGCGACCCCGGTTCTTGGGCAACAAGGTCGCGCGACGCCGTCGCGACCTCCGGCAACCCCGGATCTGGGGCGGCGAGGTCGCGTGTGTCACGCGACGCCGCTTCGACCTCCAGCGACCCCGGATCTAGGGCGGTGAGGTTGCGCGACGCCGCCTCGACCTCCGGCGACCTAGATCCAGGGCGTCGAGGTTGCGGGAGGACCTCACCGCCTCGGATCTGGGTCCCGGCTGGGCGGTGAGGTCACGCAACCCTGTCGCGACCCAAATCTGGTCGATGCTCAAGCCTCCGGCACCAGATCTGGTCACGACCACCAGACCGGCGACCAGATGGGTCGCGCGGCCCCGGTGAGCTCCGTGTGGAGGTCGCAGTGCAGCAAGTGACGGTCGCTGGCAACACATCAACTCGCAGAGGTCGCCCGACTTTCCGACGAAGATCGCCTAGGTTGCGGCGTCCCTGTAGAGGTCGTTGGCCCGAATAAGATGAACAGTGTTTCATCCAAAGGCATGCACCGGAAAAACAAAAAATTCTTTAGGACAATTTTGGAAAAAAAAAAAAAAAAGTGAACAGTGTCGCGTGGGCATGCCAAGAAAGCTGAAAGCCCAAGACCTCACCTGCCTTGGGCTTTCAACCTTAAAAATACTTGCTTTGCCATTAAGTCCCTTCCAAAGTGTTTTGCCAAACACCATTTTTTTTGCCCAAGGGGCTTTGGACCCCCAAGGGGCTTTGGGAAGTGGTTCCCAAACGCACCCAGAATCTTCTTGCACGCAGCAAGCGAAGACAAGGAAGACTAGATTTTGATTGGCAAATGAATGGTGGAGAAGCAAAACATAGTTTTCAAGGTAGCTCCAACAGCCTCCACCATTCGCAGGTTAAAAAAGCCTTTCCGAAATTCTATACGATACACGTGTTAAATGCCATACATCAACCAGCCCGATAGAACCCCACATACTCATGTGCATAACCTCGGCCACTATTTTGATCCAAAAAAAAAAAAAAAAAACCTGGGCCACCAGCATTTTTTCACAAATCGTTATTTTGGGAAACGATGAATCCGAAAATAACAGTACAATTACTAAAATGATTAAGGGTGTGTTTGATAATATTTTTAGGGAAAATCTCAAATAAGGACCTGAAGTTGAGTCATTTTCTCAAAAAATGACCTAAAGTGGACATTGTCTTAAATAAAGACCTGGAGTGGCTAACTTACTCTCAATTAAGGACCTTGACTTCTAATTTTATTCACAGCCAAAGGTACTTTTGTCCAAGAACATTGTTGTTTATTTTTTGTCTCTCTCTTTCTTCTTTTTTCTTTCTTCATCTTTCTCACTCTCTACATCACCTCCATTATCAGCCCCTCCATTGCTCTTTGTGTCATCTTGTTGTATGACCAAGATTGGGTTTTCTTTAACACGAGTCATTACAACATCGTCTAACTCATTGAAAATTTTAAATTTCGCTTCTCAAAATGGTTTGTAGACAATTCCATGAAGCCGAAATGAGCGTTCAAAAATAAGTTCTTTTTATTCCAACATTTATCGCAAATTCTGATCTCAAAGCCATAATATGAATCTGCTTTTGCTGAGACTCAACTTTTTGTCCAACTCGCAAGCTATGCAACTAATCCCTTTGGTGATGTATTTCTCTGACCTCGAGAGTGCATCAAACTCCACTTATTCCGGGCCTTCCGCTAACCCAAAAACTCCAATTTTTTGTGCTATTTTAAGTCCTGCTTGCCAACAACAAAGTAGCAATATCCAAGCATCGCCAGATTGTCTTGTTTGACTAACTTATGTCTCTATTCAAATTACACTTGGTGATCAACAATTTTACGCCAAAGAACAATTTTGTTGCAGCTGGCGACTATTTCAACCTCAGCAAGAGTTTGCCTCTCTTACCTAAATTCAATTTTTTAAAGATCCCCCTTCCCTTTTGCAATGCTAATGGCTCCTTTCAATAATCCTTAGTCTGGAGACACTCACTCACACTCTTGCCATTCTCATTGACACAGCTCTTCTCCTCAATTGATACCCCATCTTGAGATTAATCATTAGTTGTATCTGACATCATTAATTATAAAAACTATTGTACTTCATTGCCCCATTGCTGCCATCGACAAGTCCTATTCGAGCTCTCGACCTCATCGACCACCGCTCCTAATAGAAAAATCAACATCGTCATCATTAGATGGAGGTCAATTCGAGCTTTAGGCTGAGCACAAGCGAGCCAAGATTTGATGCATCTTGAGGAACTGAGGACTTTAGCATATGAGAAGGTGATCAGTAGCAAATAACTCCAATTCGACTTTTTGTCACTAGGACCAACTACGTGATGACATGAAGCTCATGAGGTCGCTGGTAGGGGCCCTAATTATGGTGTTGAAGAAGGAGGCAATATAGAGCGAAGGAGGAGGTGTGAGGAAGATAAAGAAAGAAAAAAAAATTAAAGGAAAAATGTTTTTGGACAAAACTACCCCAAGCTATAAATAAGATTGAAAATTTGGGTCCTTATTTGAGACAAAATTAGCCACTTTGAGTCCTTATTGATATAGTGTCCACTTTGGTTCATTTTTTTGAGAAAATGAACCAATTTTAGGCTCTTATTTGAGATTTTCTCATATTTTTATTTCATTTCTTTTAAAAATATATATTTTTTTATTTCTAATTCCTAAAACAATTTTTGAGTAAAAGAACATGTTTATTAGCTATGCAAAATTTTTATTCTCGAGATAGAAAAAGAATATGAATACATTTAGTATAATCTATAATTTCTTTTGTAATGTATAATTTTTTATTTTTTACTTTTCCTTATCTTTTTCTTTTTTGCCGCTCGCTGCCTAGAAAAGAAAAAATTAAATTGTTTCTAGAAATTGTTCTAGGAACAAGAAATGGGTGTCGAGTGGCGAGGAAGAAAAAGAAAAGAAAAAATAAAAATAAAAATAACTTATTTTTACAAATTGTTCTCGAGAATAAGAAACTACTTTTTTTCTACTTTTTGTTTTTGTTTCAAATTTATTCCCTAATCACTTTATTATTACAGGGAGTAGAAAAATTAATTGATATTATCAAACGGATTTTAGTTATTTTTCTACTGCGGAGAGTAAAAGAGCACAAGTGTTACCATACGGAACCTGAGCGTTTCCTAACCTATAAATACCCATCAATAATGTCTTTGGCACTCATAGAAAAGCCCCTCGTGCTCTCTATCTCTCATTAGAGAAAGCCATAAAAGAAAGGAAAAGAATGTCTCTTCCGATTTCAGCAATTCCATCTTCTCTTGCAACTCAAGATAAAAGCCATGTGGTTGAACGCCATTCAGCAAATTTTCATCCAAGCATATGGGGGGATTACTTCCTCAAATATGCCTCTTGCTCTTGCTCAATGGTTAGAATTTAATACATTGCTTCTGACTCAACTATATATATGCATACATATTTTGTGAATAGTAGTGGCATAGCACATGAAAATAAATTTCCTTTTATGCACTTCATCTGGAATAATACGAAGCTTCCTCTCGTGCTTAAACTTGGTTCTTCACTTTGTTACTCTATAATGACCAAGGAAATTCTGACATTCTCATTATAAATTTAAAATTTGTGCTAAAAAAGAGTGAAAATATTGAGTAAAGGTGAGAGAGCCCTTTGATGTAAGGTGAAAAGAAACAACATGAAATCCAAACAAATCTTGTAAACAAGGAATGTGAGAATTATCATCATCAATAACATCTTTGTGAATATCCTGGTGCACAATTTCAATAAACACTCTTAGGCTGCGTTCGTTTCACGGAAAATTGACCATCTCCGGAAAATATTTTCCCATAAGTTATTTTCCAGGAAAATAGTTATATTTTCCGGTGTTCGGCTAATTCTTAAATTTTGAGTGGAAAACATTTTCCACTGTTCGTTAACTAATTTCTTTCTTTTTCTTTTATTTTTTCCTTTTCTTTGCCTTCTCCTTTCTCCTTCCTCCTCCTTCTTCCTCCTCCTTCCTCCTTCTTCCGCCGCCGCTCCTCCTTCTTCCTCCTCGTTCCTCGTTCCTCCTTCCTCCCATTGCCGCACGCCCGAAGATGGCGAGCCGACCAAGATCGGTCGCGGATCCGGCCGACCAAGGTCCGGTCGCGATTCGGCGAGTTGGGTGAGGCTCGGGACTCGCCCGAGCTCGCGGAGGTCTAGCGAGCTGCGAGCTTGCCGGATCGGCGGCGGAGCTCGGGCTCCCGATCAAGGCGAGCCCGAGCTCCGCCGCGCCAGATCCGGCGAGCTCGCGACTCGCCAGACCTCTGGCGAGCTCGGGCGAGGCTCAAGCCCCGCCCAGCTCGCCGAATCTGAGTGAGGCCGAGCTCCGCCCCAGGCGGCGAGGCTCCGCCTCGCCCGTCTGGTGAGGCTCGAGCTCGCCGAGCTCGCCACTGGTGGGCTTCCACAGATCGGGCTAGGCGGAGCCTCGCCGGCCTGGGGCGAGCTCGGCGGCTTGCGCCGCGGCCGGTTGCCGGCCGCCGGCGGCATTTGTCGGGGCCGGCCACCGTCCAAGCTAAGGAAGAAAAATAAAAAGAAAAGAAAGAAAGAAAAAAAAAAGGCAGGGGAAGTTGTGGAAAATGTTTTCCACTTTTCAGAAGTGGAAAACATTTTCCTTAGTTTTGCATGTAAATTTTCCGGTCAACGGAAAATGTTTTCCTTGACTGTGATTTTCCGCCCATCCAAACACCGGAAAATATGGAAAATATTTTCTTGGAAGTTATTTTCCGCGAAACGAACGAAGCCTTAGTTATCTCATATTTCCCATCTTTCTTTCTCTATTTCTTTCTTTTTTAACCTTATGCATTGAAGAATTCAATACCCACGTTCTCTCCAGACCATACCTAGATGATAATTAGTTACAGTTTATGATTATTTGGACTATCCCATACTTTTTTACCATAAAAAATTCCGTACTTGTCCACGTAACTCTAGTCCTTTTCGTACCAACTTCAATTTTCCCATCTCCTTTTTTTCAAGAAAAAATTAGGTACATCCGATCCGATG
Source organism: Eucalyptus sideroxylon (assembly GCA_014182405.2). Lineage (NCBI taxonomy): Eukaryota > Viridiplantae > Streptophyta > Magnoliopsida > Myrtales > Myrtaceae > Eucalyptus > Eucalyptus sideroxylon. The sequence goes on from CM024552.2 coordinate 1,811,580, forward strand.
TAGCCATAACAATAAAAAAGAAGGATTTAAAATGATGACACGTGTCTGAAGTGGGCCCATACGTCAGACTTCCCTGCATGCTCTCTTCTCTCTCCTCTCTCGCCCGAGACTCCCCTGCACTCTCTCTCTCTCTCTCATGCACGCTATGGGAGGAAGGGGGAGGGGCGCGGGGGCCGGGAGATCTAAAACAGTGTTGCTTCCCCAGCGACCCTCGCAGGCGCGAACCAGGAGGAGGGGGCAGGGGCGCGGGGGCCGGGATATCTAAGATCGTGACATCGGAGCGGCCCGAAAGGGGGAGGCATCAGGAATCCCTTTGGTTCCGCGCCTCAATTGGGACGAAGTGAGAGGCGATCCAGCGCCTCCATCGAGGCGAAATCCCGCAAAAGCAAATCGAGAAAGGGAAGAGGAAGAGGCGAGGACCGGAACCGACCGAGCTCTCTCTCTCTCTCTCTTCGCCGCCCCCTCTCTATCCCATTGATCGACGACCTCGTCCAACCAACGAACTTCGCACCGGTGGAGGCAACCTTTCGAGGACATCACCGAATCGGCGCTGTGAATTGTTGGTCGGACAAGGGCGCAGTGGCTTGTCCGGCTAACCACCATGCAGCTCCACCTCGAGGTTGCCTCCGTCGTCGCGAAGTTCGTTCGTTGGGCATGGCAACTCGTCAAATGAGCCACCGTGCAGCTTGGAGAGAGAGAGAGAGAGAGCGCAGGGGAGTCTTGACATTTGGGAGAGAGAGAGGAAAGAGGAGAGAGCATACATGGAAGTTTTACGTATGGGCCCACTTCGGACACTTGTCATCATTTTATGTTCTTTTTTGTTGTGCTGGCTACGTTAGAGGCACCTAATATTTTCTTGAGGGAGTGGGAGACTAGGTTGTATAGACACGCGACACGATATGACGTGTCGATGCGTCTTTTTTAAAAATAAAAAATTATGACATCTTGAGACACGTTGTATATTTAATAAATATTTTTATTTTTAATTAATTTGATTCAAATTTATAAATAAATAAATAATTTCAAAAAAAAAGAACCTAAAATGAATTTACACTAATAATTCAACATTCAGTACTTTTTTTCAAAATTACTTTTTAATTTTATCCCCCTCCCCCCAACAAAAAAATCGAAAATAAAAAGTCTTCCATTACCCCCAAAAAAACCCCTCCCTGGTATCTTTCCCCCACCCCCAAATCTTCCCCCACGCCCCCTACAGGCCAGCCGGTCACTTCCCCCTCCCTCCAAATTTTGTTTTTTTTTTGCCGCACAACCCTCCTTCCTCTCCTCTTCTCCTCCTCCTCCGATTGAAGGGAGTTTTGACGTCCGCAAGGAGGCGGATAGAGACCCACACATGACACAAGCACTCAGAGGCTTTCTCTCACTACTTTCTCTCTCTAACTCGGCCGGGCTGTGGGTTCGGGGGTGAGGCAGGAAGAAGGAGCGCCACACCACCGCCACCACAGTGACCGAGAAGGAGAAGCACCGCCGCCTGGAAGATGAGTTGAAGAAGCGGAAGCCGGAAGAAATGGTGGGGATATACTTTTGCCTCAAGGGACTTTTGCTTGAGGAGGACTGGTTTTACTCGCTGTCGCTTGCAGCCTCATCTCTGCTCCCTCGCCCTCACCTCCACCCTCCATCATCTTCCGGAAATGCGAGTCCAAACATGTCAAGCAAAAGTTGACCGTGTGTCGGATTGCGGAAAATCCGACACACGTTGACCGCGTGTCCGACCGTGTCTGAGCGTGTCAACGTATCCGACATGCTCCAACACGTGTCGGACACGACATGGAAGCATAGACAACGTGTCCGTGCTTCTTTGGTGGGAGGTATGGTGGGGTTTGGAATTGGTACGGTGAGGACTAGAGTTAGATGAACACATCTCTTCATCCTATGGTGAGGAAATCGGATGTGACTACAAGAAGTGACAAATGATCTTTAGGCATGGAATTGAATTCTCGTTGCTAAGGGCAAGGGAGGCTTTAACAAATTAGAGTTCTTTCCGGGATAATCGGAGCGTTGCTGTGCGACATCGAGTTGCGGTGTGCATGAGAGAGGAGCGTGTGAGAGAGAAAGGAGGAGAAAGTATTAGGTCCTCCTCCTGACAGCAACTAGATGCCGCCTCTCCCTGTGCTCTCGCCACCAGTGAAGTTGCCGCTGCCGCCTCCAGGCTGAGCCTTGGCCACATGTCTGAGTCGCTCCACCGTCTGCCATCGTCCTCATCATCTCCAGGCTGGTCTCTCTTTCTCTCTCTGCGCTCCGCCACCATGATATCAGCGACTCCTCTATAGCCGTTGAGATATTGACGTCACGGTTGAGTCTCATGGCCATAGAGGAGCCGCCGCCCTCCATGGCCATGGAGGTTGAGGTTATAGATCTGGAGGCATTGGCTCCGGATCTGGAGGAGGAGGCAGCCTCTCACTGGCCGGGAGAGATCATGAGACCGCTTGAGCTCCACAATTGACTTTAACATCAAACAGAGAGAGAGAGAGAGAGACAGCCCTTGCGCGAGTGAGAGCAAAGTAAAATATCCACGTGCTGCGGTGTGATGCACAAAGATATCGATTTTGGCCCGGTCCACTGCAGTCTTTTGTATCAGAGAGAAATTGACACCAATAGAAAGCCCCTCTCGTCCTTCCTTACGGGCCAGTGAACTTCTCATGCACTCAGTACCAGAGAGAAATTGACATATGTTTTTCTCTGTCGTGTGTAGGAAAATGGCCATGATCAGCATGCGGAACAAGAAATCCAGAAGCTGGATGACGAGGTGAAGAGAATGCTATGCGCTGATGCCGACAAGCCGTCCCTGAAACTGGACATGATTGATCAAATACAACGATTAGGCATTGCACAACACTTCGCAAGTGACATTGATCACGTGTTGAAACCACTTAGTGAGACATATTTCGTTTGCAACAATGGAGACAGGGATATCGATGACCTCTACACGGCTGCTCTCCTCTTCCGATTGTTGCGACAACAAGGCTACCGAGTTTCATCTGGTGAGTCGCCTTCTTTTGTTTTTAATACTCAGCCACAAAATTGATGATCTATATACTTTGATCTTTTCCCATTGTCCAAAATCTATCCCCTTTGCCTTTCTCTACCGTGGATCAAGGTCATTCGACAATCAATCACCTGAAGTTACAGACGACCTGCCCAAGTTATTGCACAACAGAACCCCAAAGCCACAATCCGATAAAAGTATAACGCACCTAAATAGTACTCCTACTAGGGCGGATATCCCTAGAAAACCCTAGAATACAACTAGTTTGCGACTGTTTCTTTTAGAAAAATGCTAGAGGTACAGAGAGTGATTTCTACATATAGTTCACTTAATACACACTAAATGATAGGTCACATGGTTTTCATATCATGAGGAACAATTGTTATAGGGACTGTCCTTGGCAAGAGATAAAAATAATAACTACAAGTGGCTTCAACCATCGTTTGTAAGTTGGTTGTCATTGTTGCTCGTGAAGAATCTCTGTCTAACAGAGATGTTTACAATAGAAATCCTTATTTCAATGTGATCTATGAGCAGACATCTTCAACAAGTTCAAGGACCCCAGTGGAAAGTTCAGTGAGAAACATGCAAGTGACGTAAGGGGACTACTAAGTTTGTACGAAGCTAGCCATTTGAGTGTGCATGGAGAAGATGTTCTGGATCAAGCGCTTTCTTTCAGTTTAACCCATCTTGAATCCGTTAAGGAGAAACTAAGCCCTCCTCTTGCAACACAAGTCCGTCATGCCTTAAAGCAAACAATTCGTCAAGGGGTGCCGAGGCTTGAGGCCAGACGATACATCTCCATGTATGAAGCAGAACCTTCACATAATGAAGTCCTGCTATCACAAGCCAAGTTAGATTTCAACCGCTTGCAGAAGCAACACCAGAAGGAGTTATTTGATTTGACAAGGTTCATCAACTATGAAATCACATGATTAAATAGTTTTGAGTTTACACTCTACGGAAGATTTATATGAATAATGCCATTTTACATGTAGGTGGTGGATGGGTTTAGACTTCAAGAGGAAGTTACCATTTGCAAGAGACAGGCTCGTGGAAGGATACTTTTGCATTCTGGGAGCTCATTTTGAGCCCGAATTAGCGGTTGCTAGAAGAATGATGACCAAAGTGATCGCAGTGACTTCAGTTCTTGATGACATATATGATGTCTATGGCACCTATGAAGAGCTAGAGCTCTTTACTCAAGCAATTCAAAGGTTAAATTCGCTTTTCTGCCTTTTGGTTTGCAGCATGTGCGTCTTACTTTACGTACATTATGTTTCACCACTACTTGTATGATGTGGAAAAACGTATCTGATCAGTAACTCTATGTCAAAAGAAGATGGAATTTGATTGATCAACCCTTTCATAGTTCTCATATGGTAATATGGTGATTCCCAAATCCTTGTGCGATCTGAAGTTTAAAATTATCACATAGTTTATACCCTATCTTATAATATCTCATAATTTCAGGTGGGACATTGATTGCATACATGAACTTCCAGAGTACATGCAAGTGTTTTACAAAGCACTTATCAATATCTACGTCGAAATTGAAGAAATACTGGCATGCACAGGAAAATCATACTTCCTCTGCTATGCAGTAGAAGCAGTAAGATCGTACCACCCCTACTATATTCTACAATCTTAGTGCTGTCATTCTCGATTGATAGAAATATAATCTTTTGCATTCTCAGATGAAGAGGCAGGCGAGATCCTATTTTGCTGAAGCAAAATGGCTGCACCAACAGCACAAGCCCACCATGGATGAGTACATGTCCATTGCGCTAGTATCAAGTGGTTACCCATTGTTAGCTGTCACGTCCTTTGTGGGAATGCCTGATATCGTCACAAAAGATGATCTAGATTGGTTGTTCAACGACCCAAAGATCCTCAAGGCTTCAACAATCATCTGCAGGCTCATGGATGATTTGGCGACACATAAGGTACTTTTTGTTCTTGCAAGTGTTCCATGAAGATATAGACCCAACCCAACTCCTATGGAATATAGACGGTCTTGTTTAAATGTCTTGTTATACATATCTTTGCAGTTTGAACAATCAAGAGGACATTTGGACTCGGCCGTGCAATGTTACATGAAGCAATATGGTGTCACAGAACAAGAAGCGGAAAACAACCTTCGCAAGCAAGTGAATGACTCGTGGAAGGACATCAATGAGGAGTGTCTTCGCCCAACTGCTGTCGCAATGCCACTTCTCATGGGAATTCTCAACCTCTCGCGAGTGATAAATGTGTTGTACAAGGATGGTGGAGATCATTATACCAACCCTCATATTGCACTGAAAGATTACATACATTCGGTGCTCATAGACCCAGTGCAGTAGTTATGATATGCAATTAGTGAACTAGAAGTTCATCAGCTGGACATTAGAAAACTGGACCAATTGTTCAAAAGATGATGCATCTATGCAGGTGTACTCTGTCCAAAAAAGATTAATCAAGCTTTTGATGAGCTATTTTCATTTTGAATTTCAAAGGATGAGATTTAGAATGGTATGGTTATAAAACCAATTGATTTGATCGGTATGGAGTATGGAAAGAAGAGAATGAGATTTACTATCAGCACAGAATGAAAGCCCACCTACAGGGACTTGGCCATGTAGAATTCATTTTTAGTGCAACAGGAGAATCCCACATTTGAGAGAGCGATCCGGCTTCTTCCATGGTTACGATGGCCTCTAGGCCTATATAGTCCCTGTAACTGTAGCTCTCAACACATTCAAATGAGCTTTCCAGAGTTTGGCACTCTTAACTGGTATTTTACTGTCTAAAAGAATTGTGAAAATCAATTGGAAGATGCGAAACTACTAATTTAGAGGTAGGTAGCTTTCTTGAGTGCGTTGAGAGGCGGGTGGTCCGAATGTGATGAGCTAAAAGCACACTGCGAAATAGAAAAAGGGAGGAACTTGCGAGTGACCTGACCAACATAAAATGAAGTACCACTGCCTTGGATAAACTACGTGAGGTTGGGTGCGGATGTGGACCACAAGCGCTGCACACGTTCACAGGAACGATCTTCACGTTTTAATTAAGAATCAAATCAGGAACCACACAGCGCGGTAGATATCTCCATTCTTAACGAGGTTGCGGCACCGCATGGGCCGTGAAAGCGAAAAGGTGTGGGGACAACGCTCACATCACTCAGTAGTTTTTTTTACCTTGGTCGGAACTCAGTTAGTAGTTGACCGCACTGTAATAACGGAAAATATGTAGAGCCTTCTTGCCCGCCGCAAGCGAAAACGAGGAAGACCAAATTCTGATAGGAAAATGAATGGTGGAGAAGCGAAACACAGCATGCATGATATGTCCGACAGTCTGCACCATTCGCAGGTTAAAGGGCCTTTCCAAAATTCTACTGTCTAAAATCAACGTGAAAATCAATTGGAAGGCTAGAAATTGATAATTTAGAGGCAGCTTTCTTGAGTGCTTTGAGAGGCAGGATGGTCCGAACGCGATGAGCTAAGAACACGCCACGAAAGAGTTAGAGGGAGGAAGTTGTGAATGACCTGACCAAGAACGGCGAGGCCAATCCACATCCACATGAAATGAAGTGCTGCTGCCCTGGTTAGACCAGGTATGTTGGGCGTGGATGTAGACCACAAGTGCACAGGTTCACAGAAACATCTTCACATTTTAATTCAGAATCAAATCAGGAACCACATAACGCGAAAGGAATCTCCATTCTTAACGAGATGGCAGCACTTTATGAGGCCGCGAAAGCGAAAAGGCATGGGCAAGACACTCTCATCACTCAGAAGGTTACCGCCCACTGTAATAATAGAAAATATGTAGAACCTTCTCGTCCGCAGCAAGCAACCGCAAAGGAAGACCAAATTCTGATAGGAAAATGAACGGTGAAGAAGCTAAACACAGCATGAACTCGCAGGTTAAAGAGTCTTTCCAAAATCCTGCACGGTACCCGTGTTAAACGCCGTCCATCGACCGGCCCGATAGAACCCGATGATAATGCATTTACTAAAAATCAACCGTACTCAGGTGCATAACCTGGGCCACTGGCATTTGGCACGCATTGTTATTGTAAGAGACGAAAAATCCCAAAATGACCATGCAATTACTAGAATTGCTAAGCCATTCCTTGCCTGTAAATACCCGAGAGAGAGAGAGAGAGAGAGAAGAATGTTTCATCACATTTCAACGATTCCATCTTCATAATAATTAGCTGAAGATGGATGGTTGGAAATAGTAACAAAGAGTTCAGTTGATTTATAACTTATAATATGAGGAAGTTGTATAGATCTTTTGAGAAAAAGAAAAAGAAAAAGTTGCTTGGAGTCATCAACCTTTCGCAATCTAGTATTGTCTCTAAAAGAAAACGACATTCAAAATCTATATAGTAAAACCCTAAAAGCGTATTCAATCTTGAATCCAATTTTCATCAAAATATTTTCACATTTTTATGTTAAACTAATTCTAAACTAAAGTTTACATAAAAATCCAATAAGACTACTCAACATCTAATTTCTAAATTTTTTTCCCTAAATTTTTGAATTTTTATTTATTTTTTATTCTAAAAAGTTGAGAACTTATATCAGGCCCGGAGACCGAACATTGTGTTGATTGCGTAAAGACAAACATTAGGTTATGTTGAGTTTATTTTTCTAAAATAACCTCTCTCTCTCTTTTTTATCAAAAAAAAAAAGACGTAGGTTTTTATTATTTTTTATTTTTATTTCAAATTTATTCTTTGGCTACTGATGTGTTTCACGAAATAAAAAATTGGCTGACATTACTAAATATGAATCCCATGCCATGGCCACAAAAGACAAACGAGGGGTCTCTCTCTTGCCTGCCCCTTATACGCCCAAAAGGAAAAGGAGAGGTCTGCTATAATTCCGAGTAGGGCAGAGACAAAAGGGTGGAGTCGAAGGAAATGGACAGAAGCTAAGCTCTTTTCTCCATGGACTGACGCAAGGGGGGTCTGCTCCTCTCTTCCTCTTTGGTCTCCATCCACGTTTACACAAAAAGAAGCAAAAGAAAGGAAGGAAAAGAAAAGAGGTCTGCTCGTTTTCATGTGAAAGCAAATGGAGAAAAGCTTTCTGGGGCAGTTCACAAAAGAAGTAAAAGGAAGAAAGGACAAAAAAAGGGCGTCCGCACGTTTTCATGAGAAAGGAAAACAGAAAAGAAAAGAAAGCTAATGGAGAAAATCTTGAGTTGTGCCGTACAGGTTTTGGGGGGTTTTGCGGCAAAGACCCACAGACGCCAGCGGCAACCGCGGCCCTCTCGCGGCGCTCCAACCGACACCGCGTTCTCATCCTCCTGCCTCACTACAGCTCAGCCGTGTCCAGCTACTTACCGGCGCCTCGGCAAGTCCCGGCGTTCATAGAGAAATTCCGGAGAGACCAGCGATTTTCTCTCGTTTGGTAGGTTTCCGGCGAGACCATCGCGTCCAGTGGCCTTGGTGTGAAGTCCGGATCAGTTGATATAAAAGAACACCCGCCGTCTGGTGATTGCCCAGTCGCTTTCGCCAAGCCTTGTCGTCGCGCTCAATGGCCGTGCACGCTTCAAACCAGGCGAGTCTTCAAGCACTTCCAGCGAGACCAGAATTCATCGCCGCGTCACCCATCATCCCCCCGCGCCCAAACCTATCCACGGTTTCACTTCACAGCCTTTGCATGGCATCCCTTGATTTGTTAGATTTTGCATAGTATTAGTTCCTTTGTTTCGTTGAGGCGCTGTTTCAGTAGACGACTAACCTGGAATTTGTGCAGAATATTGTTTTCTTGAGCTTATTTGACTTTAACGTTTATATTTAGTGTGCATAAAGGTTCTTAAGAGCTTAAACTTCACGACCAAATTTTTATTCCTTGAAAAGAGAATACTTGAGCACTTGATGCAGGATTTGTGAACTGAGGATTGATTAACAACACGGTGTTTGCTTTGTCCTTTTGTTGATCGTGGGAGTCTTGGGATAAGTCATTTGCCTTAGGTCGAGTCACACTTTTTATTGCATTTTTGTAGGCAGGAATGGCTATGACTCCTTTGCTGCGGTGACATCCCTCGTCGATCCCAAAACATCCACCGCGACCAAGCTACCGTGGGCTACCTAGCCGTGCCCCCATCGCTGGTCGTCGTCCGAAGCACCTCCGTCCACGTGCCTCTGTTAAATTTGACTTGGGAACATATCTTCGAGTTAGGTGATGATCATTATCCAAAGTTGAATATCTGATTTTATTGTATAATCTGAACGATTGGTATCAAATCGAGATATTTGAATGATTTGTTATCTAATGCATATTGGGAAGATTTTTCTGATTACTCAAAATAGGATTATTTGATAATTCATAATGTATGCATGGAATGGCAATCCAATCTCAACCTCAAGATACGATTCTCGTCCACGCGGAATTTCAGCCATCTCTAACCCTTTGAAGATGGTCGGTTTATTATTTTTGAAATTTGAATGGATGGGATATTCAGTGATGCAAATTGGATAAATATAATTTGTGATGAGTGTTTATCAGTTATTTGATTGCTTCCTTAAAATAAAATACCAAAAACATCATTTTAGAGTAAATTGGAGACCTTTCTAGGATAGGTTGCATGTTTAATTAGGGCATTTTGGTACTTCTCCCATCTTCTCTTAAATAGTTATTTTCAATCTTCCCATTGAAGATGCCTCAAAGAAGTACATAGCCATTATAGATCGGTTGGTGCTGTTGTCTAGAGATGGTATCGCATTTAGTCCTTTTTTCTGAACATTTTCTACCATGTTCGACTCGAACATGTTTGACTAAAAGACAAATCTACCATGTTAGACTCAAACATCAAAGATAAAGGTCAAATGTGGGGCCTATTCTTGATTTAAGATAATTTGTTACATTTTTTTCTTCTTTGTTGGTTTTCTTTTTTGTTCTCCCACTAGGGACGAAATTTGTGTCCCTCTTTCCCCAAATTTTTTTTTTTTTTGGTAGAACCTAAAAATGGTTTATTTGGCAGATAGCTAACAGATTATCCTATTAATGAGTTGTATAATTTTTATTTAATGGGAAACCTTTATTCTAAAATTATCCAAAGTTCAAGTAAAAGTGAAAAGAATGTTCAAAAGCAAATTGAAACTAGACGAGTAAACCTTTGGTAATAATATTGTCCCTCATACATTGGGAAAAAATAGGATTTCAAAGGCATAACCTATAGACTATTGATTTGCAATGACCAAATTGGTTTGACAACGTTTGGTCCAAACTTCACATCAGCAAGGGACTAACAAAGAGCAACGTCACATAATCTTTGAGCTTTGTTTTAGAATGGGTGTAATTATCTCCATCACTATATAACACATCCATCAGCCGTGAGAAATTGAGCATTCGTGTGAGAATCGGCATTGGGACCGCGGTTGGACGAAGAAACTCTTCATTGATGTCTTTCCATGAATCAATGACTCCTTTTTGGAGTTCCTCCCCAACTTCTTGCTCTAAGACGCCGTGGTATTTCACGAGCAACTCCACTACAGATACTACGTGTCCCCTCTTTTGCTCAAACTGTATTTCAAACAACATTGGTGTTTTTAGATTAAATGGTGGTCGATCAAACTATATCATATTTCCAGAGGATAATTATGTTTTATTATACCTGGTGAGAGGCGATGTCATCCATGAGCCTACAGATGGTTTGTGCAGCCTTCACAATCTTGCAATCACCGATTGACCATTCAAGGGCATGTTTAGTGACCACATCGCCCATTCCCACAAGTGATGTAGTCGCTAACATTCCATATCCAGTCGTTATTAGTTGAAGGGACATGTACTCCTCTAGTGGTGGTACGTAGTTGGTATGGAACCATTTGGCTTCTTGAAAGTATGCTCTTGCTAGCTTCTTCATCTGACGATGAAAACATAAACAAAAATGTTGGGTTTCTAACTAAAGATTACCTTTGACGTATGTAAAGTGGTACCAATGATGCTTACAACTTCTTTTGCATAGACAAGGCGGTATGATCTATCTTTTGTAGCCAATTCATTCCCAATGTATTCATAGAGCTGGAGAAGCTCCTTATAATAAGCTTGCATATACACTGGCAATCCATCCATGGCATCAACATCCCACCTGAATTCAAGTCTTGGAAAATGACACACTTGACTCTATACAAAATTGATCAAATTCAGAAGTTTGGGAAAGAGTATGGATTCCATACTTCTGGATTGCTTCGGTGAGGAGCGCAAGTTCTGCCAATGTGCCATAGACGTCATAGATATCGTCAAGAATTGAAGTCAAGGAGATCACTCTGGTTAGTATATTTCTGGCCATGGCAAATTTAGGCTCGAAATATATTCCTGAGATCCAGAAGAACAACTCCACAATCCTATCTCTAGCAAATGGGAACTTCCTTGGAACATCAATCTCCTTCCACCACCTATGATTAAACGAACATGAGCATAACTGAAATTATTTTAGGCCGATAACTTCGCATAGATATACTCCTTTTTTCACTTGTAAAGGACTTTGAAAAACACTATTTAGAAGTGTAAATTGAAACTAGATGAGTTAACCTTTGGAAAACACAATGAGAATAATTGATAGCTTGGGAATTGTTATAACATTATCGATAGTTCAGTCTTGTTAAAACATAGTCTAGAAGCTAATTTTAGATTGTGCTATCACATGAAGTTAATGAACCTAGTAATCTCGCCAAGTTCCTTCTGCTGTTGCTCTTGCAGTAAGTTGAAATCTAGTTTAGCCAAGGCGAGCAAAACTTCATCATGTGAAGGCTCCTCTTGGTAGAGTGGAATATAACACCTCGCCTCTAGCCTCGGCAATCCCTTGCGAAGCGGTTGCTCTAGGGCATGACTCACTTGTTTCACGATACTAGTGCTCACTTTGCTTTCAACGATCGATTCAAGGTGAGTTGTAGCAAAAGGAAGTGCTTCGTCCAAGATGGAATCGCCATGACACCTTAAATGGCAAGCTTCATATAGGCTTAGCAATCCACGTGCATTGGTGACAACTGATTCTCGAAAATTTCCTTCATTATCCTTGAATTTGTTAAAGATCTATGTGCAACCAACCAACATGGAAAAAAGATGCAATCAATTAGATATTAGGAAGGGGATATGCGTTGTTAATGTTGTAGATATTCTTGTATGCGTTTCTTCTGAAATTTGACAAAGCAATAGAAGTATCTTAATACGTATCTTATCAGATTGGTTCATTACATTTAAGACGTACCTGAAGAAACATTGTAACCTTGTTGTCGCAGTAATCGAAAGATAAGAGCGACTATGTGAAGGTCATCTACCTTGAAATCTTCAAGATGAAGTTGAGAGTAACTTTTGTGGATTTGTTCTAATTGCTCATCTACTTCATGTTCAAAATGGTAGTCAATTCCCAAGCGTTGGATTTGATCAATCAAGTGAAGCATTTGTGAAGGCTTATCCACGACGCTAACCAGCATCTTCCTCACCTCTCCTTTCAGTTGCTCGATTTGTTCCTCCACTCTTCCAAGGAATTTGAACTCCTACAAATTGTACGCTATTTCAAATTAAAGCAAGCATGAAATACTTATACTTTACAAACTAAACTTAGTTTTGATGGCCCCGTCTATGTACCCTATTTAGGTATTTCCATGGTCTATGCTCATTCAGATGACAAGTGAAATTGGATCCATGAGAATAATGAGCATACCAAAGGAGGGAGTCGATGCCATAATGAGATGTTTCTTGCAGTAGAGGACATATAGTGGTCGATGAAGCTTTAAGAGTGTTCTTTGGACTGAATAATTATTGTTGTTTTCCAAACTTCTTTATGTTTTCAGGATTTTCAACTGCATCTTTTTGTGCGGAGAAGGGAACATGTACATTTATGAGACCAATAGAAATCATATATGCGATGTGGAGGAACTCAAGGAAATCGAAGTAAGTCTACAAAATGCAATTGCGAGAAAACAAAAGTAGAAGATAACAGAAGAATTACTAACCACTGAGTTGGAGGGGAAAGCATATTTAAGGAAGTAATCCCCCCATATGCTCGGATGATAACCCGCCGATCGACGTTCAATCACATGGTCTGTTCCTATATTTGGAGAAGAACGTGCAATTGCTGAAACCTGCAAGTCAGGTTAATTTTATAAAGAAATTTTAATATGTTCAATATCATAGATAGGCGTGGACAAGGATTTTTAGGTTCAAATTCACTCATTGATAAGGTCTATTATAAATCGAGAAAGCCTTGGCTGGGCTTTAGACCATAGGTAATTGAAGCAATTTGTATATACTTTTTTTGGAATTTCATATTTTGTCTTTTCTCTGTCAAACTCAGGTAACAATGCTTTCATATTCCTTACTATTTACCTGGCAAGGAACACGAAAGCAAAATATTGAAATCAAATAATGCTTTTTTTGGTGCAATATTTTCCCTACGTAAATGGATGTTAAATTTATAATGGGAATGTCAGAATTTCCCTAAAACCAATGTTTAATTACGTGGGGAAGCTTTGTGTTATTCTAATTGAAGTGCATAATATGTATTTCACTTGCTATGCTACTACTCTTCGCAAAATATGTATACATATATATAGTTAAGTCAAAAGCAATGTATTAAATTCCTACCATTGAGTAGCAATCGACCACATGGCTTTTTGCTTGAGCTGGAGGAGCAGATGGAATTGTTGAAATCGGACGAGACATTCTCTTCTTCTCCTTTTTTGGCTATCTCTAATGAGATTATGGTGTTTGACCACAAGAGGCTGTCCCTGAGTGCCAAAGACCCTTATTGATGGGTATTTATAGACAAGGAATGGCTTACCCTTCCTAGTAATTACACCATTTGGTCTGTTATTTTGGGATTGTCGTTCCCCAAAATAATCATATGTGCCAAATGCCAGTGGTCCGGTTATGCACTTGAGTACAGATGCATCATTGTCGGGCTCTATTGGGCCGGTTGATGGACAAGGTTTGACATGTGTACATTGGACAATTTTGGAAAGGTTCTTAAACCTGTCAGAACATAACATGATTGCTGTGTTTCACTTCACCGTTCATTTTCCTATCAGAATTTAGTCTTCCTCATTTTCACTTTCTGCCGACATCTATTAACTGAGTGACATTTTTCTCTTTTTTTTTTTTTTTTTTTGGCTGTCTCTAATGAGATTCTGATGTTTGATCAATTGATAAAGAGCACGAGAGGCTTTTTCGTCAGTGCCAAGGACCTTACTGATGGATAGCAATTCCAGTAATTGCACTGTTATTTTGGGATATTTCGTGCCGAATGCCAGTGGCCCAGGTTATGCACCTGAGCACGGTTGATTTTTAGTAAATGCTCTGTCGTGGGGTTCTATCAGGCCGGTTGATGTACGGCGTTTAACACATGTACCATACAGAATTTTGGAAAGGCTTTTTAACCTGCGAATGGTGCAGACTGTCGGGAGAAATCTTGGAAGCTGTGTTTTGCTTCTCCACCGTTCATTTTCCCATCAGAATCTAGTCTTCCTTGACTTCGCTTGCTGTAGACCAGAACGTATTATTGCACTATGATCAATTATTAGCCTGAGTGATGTGAGTGCTGTACCAATGCCTTTTCGCTTTCACGGTCCCATGAGGTGCTGCCACCTCGTTAAGAATGGAGATATATACCGCGTTGTGTGGTTCCTGATTTGTTTCTAAATTAAAATGTGAAGAACGTGTGCAGAACTAGTGGTCCGCGCGCGCCCAACCTTACCTAGTTTATCCAAGGCAGTAGTACTTCATTTTATGTGGTTGTGGATTGGGCTCGTCGCTCTTAATCAGGTCATTCATGTGTTCCTCCCTTTTTTCTATTTCACAGTTTGTTTTTAACTCATTACATTCAAACCATCTTGCCTCTCAAAGCACACGAGAAAGTTGCCTCTAAATTAGTAGTTTCACGTCTTCCGATTGATTTTCACGTTGCTTTTAAACAGTTTAGCCCTATTTGATAATATTTTTATTTCTCTTTTTTTTTTGTTCCTTTATTCCTCTGAACAGAAAAATAATAAAAATTAGTTTAGTAATGTCAACCAATTTTTAACCAATTTGTCTATTGCTTGAAACAAATCAATAGTCCTTGTCAAAAAAAAAAAAAAAGAAACAAATCAATAGTTAAAGGATAAATTTAAAATAAAAATAAGAAGTAGAAAAATCTACTTCTTTGTTCTTGGAAACACAAAAAAAAAAGAGATAGGTTATTTTAGAAAAATAAACTCAACATAACCTAATATTCGTATTTACACAATCGACCCAATGTTCAGTCTCTTGACCTGATATGAGTTCCCATTTTTCGGAATAATAATAAAATAAAAAATAAATAAAAATTCAAAAATTTAGGAAAAAATTTAGAAATTAGATGTTGAGTAGGTTTACTAGATTTAGTGTTAACTTCCGTTTAGAATTAGTTTAGCATAAAAAATGTGAAAATATTTTGATAAAAATTGGATTCAAGGTTGAATAAGTTTTTAGGACTTTACTATTGGATTTTGAATGTTGTTTTCCTTTAGAGACAATGCTTGATCGTGAAAGCTTGGTGACTCCAAGCAACTTTTACTTTTCTTTTCAAAATATCTATACACCTATTTTGTTGTAATGCTCAAAGATTTACTATCAACCTTCTCATATTATAAGTTATAAACCAACGGAACTCTCTATTACTATTTTCGGCTATTCATCATTGACTAATTTTTATGTTTGATTTTCTTAGGTCATTTTATAATATCTTGATCAACTAAATCATTATAAAAGCCTAGAATTATCCAAACAAGAAATGTTAAGTCTCTTTATAATTCAATAAAAAAATTGGGATTAGAAATTTTTAGGTCCATGCCAAATGCATTTTTGTTCTTTCTCTATTTTGGGAATAGAAATTCCATGTAGTTAACAAACACTTTTTTTTTTTTTGCTTAGAAACTCGTCTAGCGAATAAAAATAAAAGAAATTTTTTTTGAATAGAAATTATTCTCGAGAAGAGAGATATTATTAAACACACCCTAAATGCCAATCAAGAGGCCAAACTCTGGAAAAGTTCATTTGAATGTGTGGAGAGCTATAGTTATGGGGACTACATAGACCTCGAGGCCATCATAGCCATGGAAGAAGCTGGGTCCCTATCTTAAATGAGGGATTCTCTTGTTACGCTAATAATGAATTCTACATGGTCAAGTCTAATAATGAATTCTACGTGGTCAAATCCCTATGGTAAGAGCTTTCTTAGGGCCCTCCCAACCTAGTAGCATCGCTCTCTCTGAATTAAAATCACAATGAATGGCGATAGAGAAAGATGACTTTAAGTATGTGGCTAAGAAAAAAATGTGTTAGCACATTGGCCCTTGTTGTTGTACTTAAAGTTATTAAAAAAGATGTTCGAGAAATCTCTACTTCATCTTTGACCTTTACCTTGATGGTGACCTCGGCCTCAATCTCAACCACAATCTTGATTAGTCTTTCGAATTTGCACGGGATCTCTACTTTGCTCCTTCTCATCTAGTATGGTCAACTAAGTTTGGAGTACTTCCTTCACCGGCTCATGCTTGTTTGTTTTGAATTTTACTTTATGGGTTGGCAATGAATTCTAGAAAATCATTGTTCATCATTGCATCCAAGTTTTTAGACTCTTTGATTATAACACCAATATGATCATACTTCTTGTCTAATGACCATAAAATCTTCTCAACAACTCAAACGTCTAGAACATTTTCATTATTTCTTTCAATCTGGTTAACCATCGCAAGAATTTTTGTGCAATAATCAAGAATCAATTCAAATTTTTTCATATGAATTACTTCAAATTCGCCTCTCAAAGTTTGAAGGCATATGTTCTTGAATTTTTGTACTCCTTGGTGTGTGTTGTTAAGGGTCTACTATGCCTCCTTAGAAGTAGTACCGTTCGACATATTCTCGAACATCAAATCATCTAAAGTTTGATAGATGATTAATAGGGCATATTAATCTTTTGCTTGAAACCTTCTCCAAGGCATTCTTCTGATTTTGACTAAAAGTAACCTTGTCCTTTGGTTCATCATAGCTTGTATTGACAAGTTCCCATACACCATGGGTGTCCGGTAGCACTTTCATTCTAACAACCTAATTACCATAATTTTTTTTAGTAAGATGAGGGTATTGATATGACATCCAGATTTTTCACTCTACAAAATAGTGACCCCTGGATGCCTAATGGCCCATGCCACGTTAACAGGCTCGTCGTCAGACTATGCTATTCACATTACATCAAGTCGTCATCGAGCAACACCATATCTATCTCATTCGGGAACGTATCTACGTCACCGAACCGTCGCGACTCCTCATCATTGACAACTCCGACGTCCGTTTTCATCGAGTGCGGTCACACTGCTCTCCAGTCAACATTATCTTCGGCAATTGCGAGGTTCGCTCGACAGCTTGCTCGGACGGTTAGCAAATTCATTAAACTTTTCTTTGTGGCACAAGACCACGATCGGCGTGGGAACAAATTGCCTATAAAACGTTGAAGCCGTCGCCACGTTTCTCCTCCGTCACACGAAGATTCCTGAACTTCTCCCCTCGCTGCCGCATTTGCTACGGAAAAGTGACACGTTTTCAAAGCTTGCAAGAAATTATGAAGACCGTTGACCACCCCACTTCCACGGGCGACGACAGCAAGGCGGTGAAGGGAGAGAAGCCTAAAAATTGGGGTGGGTGGGTTTCGACAGCAGCACCAGCACCAGCACCGTTCCTCCTCTTAATCTTGCAAATTCAGCCACCGCCCCTTATTTTCAGCCGATCTCAGCTCCATATTTTCCACAGTCGCAGCTCTATCTCCGTCGCTCCCTTTTTCTTCGTGCGCAACCCCGAAGCTAGCCAACAACGCGTCTTCATCCACCGCATCCTCCGCTTGGCGTGACTCGCCAGAGGACAACAACAAGTCGGGACGTCTGGGAACTCATCAAGCCATGCGACGGCATCTCTGGGATCCGAGACAATTAGACACCCTCTTCTATCCTATGTCAATTGTTTACCGTGCAACGGGAATAGTTTCCTAGAAAATTCATAAACGTCGTTTAGATTTTCGTTTGCACATAAGTTTCAATTATGTCACCTAGATACCTTGTCGAGTTTGAAGTAGTCATATTTGTGGTTGAATCATAGGAGCATGATCGGTCGATATTTAGCACGTGTGGAGGCTGAGTTAGTTGAAATTCTGAATTAAATCCGTGCTAGGACTAAGGGTAGGTTCGGTTCTAGCCTAACCCCAAAGTTTGCTAATTTTGCACTAACTTAGGTGGTGCAAATTTCATGGGGCGTTTTTCACAAAAGTCGTCATTTATTGACTGTTCTATGACATACTTTAATTTCAATATTTTTGGATTTCATAGGACAAAAATATATTTAAAAAACTTTGGGATTTGAAATCTGTTTTTGGACTTACTACACCGACCTCTCCTTGTTTTCCATTTTCCGTATATTTTTCAGTCTAGAATTATAACATGAGTCCTCATGAAAGTTGTAGAGTACATCCTAGGCTACCATATATTAAATTTCCATAATTTTTCGGTCTCATTTGGTCAATGAAATATTTGTTTTCCTACTCAATTTTGTCCTGGAAATTTTGACTGCTTTGGGCCCAGCTTACAAAAATTATTTAGAATTGTATGAGCTGAATCAGACTTTGATCCCCTGCGAAAAATGTCCTGCTAGGTCTTTTCTACCTCATATTAAAATTTCATAATTTTTGAAAGCCGTTTACCTAGACAACAACTATCGTTTCTGAAGGTGCGCGGGACACCCTATAAGGCTATTTTAGCCATAGGATTCAGTTCACTTAATATTTGTACGGATAATTTACATTAGTCTAAGGGATGAAAACGAATGATGATTCATTAGATGCACGCTTGAGTTCCTAAATGGTAGTGACGTTAACGTACTTTAATTGAATTATGAAATTATTACATCATGGTGTGAATGTGGTACTGAGAATGCCATCAGACCTTGAGATGACAATGCCTCGAGTTGTAGTAGGGATGCCTAGAAGGGTAATGGGTTCCTCCAGATGCCTAGGGGGTGTAACGCGGTTTTTCTTAAATGCCCTCGTGATGCTAGATGGGTATAAGATGCCCGAAACGGTAATGGAGTTCTCCGGATGATGATGACAGCATGAAATTATATCGATTATGACCTAAGTATTTTTAAATTGAACTATTGGTTATACGTTGGGAAACATTATTACCTATATTGGTCTGTCATGTATTTTGAAAATGTTTTCGGGTAAGTTGATGTGCGCGTGATTTATTGAACTTTCTATTGAGGCTTTCTTTATTAATACGGTGCTTGATTTGTGTAGTATAGACCAGTGGACTTTTTGCTTGTTGGGTTGTAACTTATTGGTTGTTGACTTCATCTTTATAGATCAATAAAATGTTGATCCCACCCATCCCCTCAATAGTCCATTATGGGGTGCCAGTACACTTCATGTGGGAAGAGAACAGGTTCATAGACCTCGATTTTTCTGAATACCATTATTATCCGGATCAAATCTCGCATGGTTGTTGATGTGGGGCCCTCGATGGGGCAAGTCACCATTGATTCGTTGAGATGTATGCTTGTGTCAATAGGCGTGCGATGGGTGCACTCCCATTGTTCTCCAATTGACTAAGAGATGGAGGTAGCCCCATAGCATAGAAGGGAGGTAGGATGGAAGTTGGATTTTTGGAGCTAAGGAGATTTTGACGATGTTAGGGGTCAGGGGGCGACACGTCTACAACTAGGTGGGGATGGGGATGGGTGACTGACATATAATCCAGTGTAGTTAGTAGTCCTGACATTTTGAATTTCCTAGTGTAATCCACTTGTCGTTTGATGTATATATAAATAAATAAGAAATGAAGTTGCTCTGGTTACAGAAAATTGTGTGTACCCCAAGATTACTTTAGTTTCTTATGCTTCTGCATGTTTAAGAAAAAGCGAAATGGAAAGGATAATGGTGAAAATAGTTCCACATTAGCCATGACGCACTAGGGACGTCACAATTGAAAAGGAGGTTGGGTGTTTGTTGAGGCCATGATCATAAACCATATGGTCGGATACAATCTTCAAGGAAAATTTGAAAGTGAAATTTTACTCACAACTCACACAATTTAAGGAAGAAAATGAGACGAATAGGCTTTTTGTTTTCTTTCTTTTTTTCTTTTTTTTCACCTTGTCAACTTATCGAAATGATCACAAGACTTGCCTTTATATAGGCTTGTGGTATGAATCTTACTCTTAAATGACTCATAAATATATTTAGCATTCCAAGGAGATATATTCCTAGGAATTTACAAAACATCAAACTAGGCATAGAGATAGAAACATACTTTTGAAAAATAATACTACAATAGGACTCTTAAATTTGTGCCCTAATCTTAAGACCCAACTAGACACTGGCATCAATCAATCAAGTGACCAATCAACAAACAGTAATATAGACAACTTGTCCACTGCATTGATAACCTCTCTACATCATCGATAACTTCAACTTATTAAATTATAGCCAAGATTTGGTTGAATTAATAACAATAGCACCAAGTAAAATAGACCCTTCTTCACCTTCCAACAGCTACTACTCTGATAATGTTATTTTGAATTTACGATTCAAAGTCATTCTAAGAGAGATCACTGAAAACTCAGAGAACATCTCATTTCACCAACATAAGAATACAACCTACTCCAATTGACAAAAAGTAAAACCTCCTACAAGGAGCCAACATACCAAGTGTCTATATACACATTTTACCCTTATAAATCGCAAGTTGGATTCAGCCAATGCATGAACTTACCCTAGTTCATGATACGCAACAAACAGCAAGATTGTGATATATGATGATCTTGTATGGTGCAAGTTCAATCAATTATGAGGTTATCAGTCAACTCCATTTCTTGCAACCTACCTTTTCTATTTGAAGGGGCAAAGACATAGGTTTAGGGATATTTATTAAAAAAAAAAGGCTATGGCTCTCGTTTTAGACACGGGTTATCCTAGGCCTATACCTTGCATGATGTTGGGGTATTCAATGACGTCATACAAATTTTCTAATGAGGAGTTGCCATAGGCTTACTGGGATCAGCCCAAAATCAAGTAAAGCACAGGAGAATACCTTACTTCCTACACAACCAAAGAATTTTTGGTTGGGAACTTGGTTACATTAATCAATTAACTAGTGCATTTTTGGTACATAATCTTGTTTATTAAAGGAAATGTTTGTTAAGCAATTTGGATTGGTTTTAAACCCATCCACTAACATATGAGATGATAATGCGGGTACACAATATTTAAACTAACAATCAACAATTGATGAAGCGTTAAAAGAGTTGCAAGGAAAAACAAGAATCTAACCCTAATAAATAAAACAAATGCTATCTAACCCTAAGAAATAAGACAAATGTCATTCCTGTTCCTAACTAGACCAAAATGAAACCATAGTTAACATATTAAAAGAGTGGAATCACATAATAGTTGAAATGGAAATGTGCAAACAACGCCCTAACATGTCTCTAAGAGCACTCAAATTCTATGGTGAAACCCTAACAGCTTATCTAATTTTAAGCACATTTTTATCAAAGATTAACACATTTTAAGAGAAACTACAAATATATATAAGCTTTTCCTGATTTTTAGAAAAAAAAAATAAGTTTTTTTTTCGGAATTTTTTTTAATTTAATTTTTTAAAATCCAAAAATGGGACCCGGGCCGGGCTGTCAAGCCCAGTCCCAATATGGGCTGGCTTTGATCTCGCGGGTCTGAGCCATGGACACAAATAGGCTTATCCAAAACAAGCCCACTCGAATAGGAAAATCACCAAGCCCATTTTCTTGAAATTAAAAGCACTAAGCCCATCTTGCTAAAAGAAATCATCCAAGCACCCTTAAGACTAAAGCCAGTCTGATTCCTCTAAAGCCCAAGAGAAGCCCAAACTCATAAAGCCTTCTTAAGCCCAAGACCCAAATCATATTTCCCTCTTTCATCAGAACGAACCCATCCTCATTGTTGCTCTCTCTCATGCTCAAGTCCACATAGCCTATTTTTTTCAGCTTTCTTTTATTCTCTTTTGTTTCCTTTCTTCTTCTTTTTTTTTTTCTTAATTTTCTTTTCTCTCCCCCTTTGCCAAGTCGTCTTCTTCCTTGGGCGTCTTCCTTGACGAGACTCACGCCCTCCCCGAAGCTCCTATGTTTTTAGACAAACCTCAGCCAAATCTCAAGTTGCTGCCGAGCTACTACCCTTCATTGGCCATCCACTCCGACCAACACTCGCCGGCTGACCTCCCCACCATTGGCCGAGAACCGCACCACAGCTAAACACCGAACAGACTACGGTGACGATGGGAACGTGGTGAACGACTACACGGCTGATGCCCAAGGTCACCCAACACCATTGGAACATCCCAATAGAACGCGACGCGCTCGGATAACTAGATTTTGGCCACTAATGGGAGGACGAAAACTAGATCTTACTTAGGCATTTCGTTGAACAGGTGAAGGGCGCTTGCGAATCATGCAGTTTCCGGCTCAACTAGGACTCGAACCCAAAATGAGACTCTCGCCAAACAAGCAACAAAACGCATAACAACGAACGGGGGAATGGATGGGGCCGGAGTTCGCACGAGCAGGTTGGCCACGAGCGCGCGGACTTTGGTTGTCATGCCCAAAGCAGGGCACGGACAAAGGGCTTAACGGTTCGACTCGATGGCGTCGACAAAAAAGAGTCGTCGGCGGAGCTCGCGCGCGGCCGAGATGTCAGCTGAAGCCTTCCCGTTCTCGCTGGCCGCTCTCACTCGCGGCTCTCTCTCCCTCTCTCGGATCTCCCACCCCCTGCCCCCTCTCTCTCTCTCCCCAAACCGAGCCCCCAAAAAAATCCCCCTCAAACGAGCCAGACCCCCTCACTTTTAAGCACCGACGCGCATGGCTTCCTGCTGTGCCAACTGGCACTGCCGGCCTAACCCCGACTGAACGTCTCCTGCGCGAGATGCCCTGCCCTCCGTCACCTCTATGAGTCGTCCTTCTCTCTTCCCCCTTTCGTCTCTAGTGCAAAAGAGGAAGAGAGGAAGAGAGAAAAAGAAGAGGACTGGGCTAGGAGAAACTAAAGAAACCAGGCCCAATGAAAGAGAACGAAAATGAGGGAAGGAGGCAGGGCTGGCCCATCCCCAGTACAGATCGGCTCTTTTTTTTTTTTTTTTTTTTAATAATAATTTTTAAAAATAAAAATATGATAAAAATATTTTAATTACTTATTCTTTTAAATTTTAACACTAGTAATGCAAATGTTCATAATTTCTATATGCCATGCAATTTGATGATAATTAATTTTAATTAACCCCTAAAATTTTAGGATGTAACTCTTCTAACGTGAAGACTATTTGAAATGGGCTTTGCCCAGGATCGGCTCATCAGCCCAATTATCAGTTTTAGTGTCCTGGACTGTCGAGAGCCACTCCATTTGCCCCCATGCACCACCGCCTTAACACCTATCGCACGATCGAGCCATAGCCTCTCTCCTCTCACACTTCACCCTCTCCTACTTGACGGCATTGTCCTCTGCCTGACCCTTGCTGATGCGGCTATCCTCCTATTTGATATGCCCCATTGATCCGAGTTTTCAACCTTCGGTGTGTGCTCTCTCGCAAAGGTGGTTTGAATTCGGAGTCGGATTTGTCGAGCTGGCTGAGAGGAGAGGAGCTTGTGGTCGCGCATGGTCTCATGGAGGAATAACTAGGAATCTACCCAGAGCCTACAACTTTTGTACCATTATACAAGATTGCTACTTTTGCAATCCACTTACTTTAATATTTTGGAGGAATTAAGAGGAATTTGTTCTTTATTCCACTTTTAAGACATGGGTTTTTATTGTGAGTAGACCACATGATATAGAGGCCACCAACTTAGCTGAAGCAGGCACTTTGCCTACAATAACTACACCGAGGATGGCTTCGCCACAAACATCAGATGTGTCAAAATGGTCGTATATGGATGTACATGAAAAGCTCTTGCCCGGTCCTGGTTGCATTTCTAATGGCCTATTTCCCATGGTTGTTATATTGCTTGGAAATTGACAAAATATAACCTTCTAGAATATCCTAGGTTCTTCTTGAAGAAGGATGACTCACCATTTTAGATAAATATTTCTAGATTTGGTAATGATTACTAAAGATTCACCATTGGGAATTAAGTAATGGACTCTTGGACAAGTGGACTAATCAAGAGAAGACATAATAGAAGATTTTATAATACCTCTTTAAATTCAAGGATGAGTCACCTCGCTTAGGTGTTCCTTGAAGATTTGGTAATGATTACCCAAGATTTTTCCATGGAGAAGAAGCTAAGGACTCAAGATATTAAGTGGACCAATTAAAAGGGAACTTGGTGAAATATTCTAGAGGGGCAAAACATAAAAAGCAAGTTATATAATTAAGGCGTGTGCTAAATATTCAAATCTCACGATTAACCAAATCTAGGCATTTAATGAGAATGATGAGTCATTAGCTTATGTGTCCACCTGAAGATTTTATAATGATGGAAAATTTTTTTTACCTTAGAGAAGAAGTTGGTGACTCATTGGCTTAGGTCTCCATGGAATATATGGTCATCATTACCATAAAATTTTCCTTGGAAAACAAGTAGACTAAGTCATGACGACATGGAATAGGTGGTCCAATAAGAAGATGACAAGTGTTCTCCTAGGACCCTAAGTGTGCCACCTTGCAAATTAGGCTTGCCACCTCGATGTTATAGTCACGTGACTTCAAGAAAAATGATTGGGTTACTTGGAAAGGTAATGATAAGGTTTGAGCCTATAAATAGGGAAACCGCCCCATTCATTCTCACATGAACTGTACTATCATCTATTGCTTTTTACACGCCATTTTCCCCCTTTCTCTTGGCCTTGCACCATTGCCCCTCATCAAGTCACTCAAGCTAGTTCTAAAGGTTCATCTAGGTAAGTAAGATCCCTGTTTTTCCTCTAGGGCGGTAGACTTCATTGTTGAATCTAGTTAGGTGCTCACCCGTCAAGCCGTGGGTAGAATGTTTGATTTTTTGTATGGTTTTGCTCATATTTGTGCTTGAACATGTGCTTAGGTTGTTCATGCCTAGAATGAGGTCGAAGTTAGCTTGGGTTGAGTTTTATTCAAGGCGAGGTCGCTTAAGGGCTTAAGGCCACAAGGCCTTAGATCGGCATTCAAGCATGCCGGTTTTAAGTCTTGTTCAGTGCAGGGATCGCCCAAGGATGTAAGCTTTTAAATCGACATTGAGGCATGCTGGTTCTAAGTCTTGATCGGTACGGGGATCACCCAAGCCCACAAGGTTGTGATAAGGCACTAAAGCATGCCGATTTTATGCTTTGGTTGGTGCAGGGACTTTGTGCTTGGCATTTGAATCAAGCCATGACCTAAGGGTCATTCACGGCAT
The DNA here is from genome assembly GCA_014182405.2 of Eucalyptus sideroxylon. Classification (NCBI taxonomy): domain Eukaryota; kingdom Viridiplantae; phylum Streptophyta; class Magnoliopsida; order Myrtales; family Myrtaceae; genus Eucalyptus; species Eucalyptus sideroxylon. The sequence goes on from CM024552.2 coordinate 1,836,975, forward strand.
GAAGTGTGTTCACATCAGGTTGAAGTAGAGGTCTGTCGAGCTTAGGATCTGCACGAAGGCGAGGTATACCTAAGTCTCAAGGTCTTGGATCAACATTGAGTCGTGCCATTTCTGAGCCTTGTTTAGTGCGAGGATCGCCGCTATGTGTTCGGCTCAAGTTACGGACTAAGGGTCATTCCTGACATGTTGTATAGTGCAATATTAGGATTCATGGCATACACATATGAATGAGCATGCCTTTGAGTGAGGTATGAGTCGGCTAAGAAGAAACAATAAGAATTGGTTTGTGTGATGCACTCGTGTGTGCACATAAAGAGGAAAAAATGCTCGTCACCACACAACGTTGGCGATAATGCCTCGTTCATTGAACGGGATACCTCGGTTGAGTCGGGATGCCTTGGTTAAGTCATGATGCCTGGGTTTTGAACCCGAAAGTCTTGAGAAGCTAGCCTTGAGAAGCCTTGGTCGAGCCGAGATGCCCTGATTGAGCTAGGAAGCCCAGCAAGAAGCTGGAAGCCCTGGTCAAGCTAGGAGGGCCTAGTTGAGCCAGGACAACGCTAAATGAATTTACATGAGTGCTAATTATGCACAAGCATGATATGTTGATATATTCATTGTTATGCTGAAGGTAAACATGCATTGAAGTATGTTGTTATGAATATTTACACTTATTCGAGATGTAACAATGAGTTTGCTATTGATCTACCATTGACACCGTTTGCTAGTATTGTACTCGCTAGGCTTCAACGATGAGATGTTTTCCTAGTAGAGAATTCGAAATTTTACTTACTGAGTTTCCCCAAAACTCACTCTTTTAGCTTTCCCTTACTAGATTGTCTTAGAAGTAGTACGACGAAGTGTACCCTAGTGACTCGGGTGTGTCTTGTTTAGCTTGGACATCCTTTTGTTTGAGCAAGTCATACACATTACTCCAATCAACTATTGACTTTCAACCACTTGTGAGCATCACCAGGGTAGTATCAACATTCGAACATGCCCGACATCAATGCTTTCGGAACCATTTTGGAATCAAGTTGGATTAGTAATTGCTATCGATTTGATGATTCAACTTGTGATACTTTTGTTTTTGGCTAAAAACGCATTTGTCAACTAGCCGGATTGTAGAAAACATTGCCTATCAGACAAGTTTTCGTCATATCTGATTTGCTTTTGGAAATATTGTGAGCATTGATCCTTATTTATTACCTTTCCTCTTCACATTCCGAGTGAATAATCTTGAACATTCTACTCTCATCGCCAAGACGACATGTCGTTTTAGGCTGTTCTAAACACCTCCTGGCCTTCCAACTTTCCCTCCTCACCCGCTTTCAATGGAAGCCAGAGAAGAAGTTCACCTCCTTCAATCGCCGCCGGCGCCACCGCCGGCGCCGACCTCTCCAGCTCACGAAGCCCTTCTCAGAGCAGGCCCTCGCCTCCGCCTCCTCCGACAAGCTCACGCCCACGTTGTCGTCTCCGGATCACACCGCTCTCTGTCCCTCCTCACCAAGCTCATCAACCTCGCTTGCGCCGCCGGCGCAATTGGCTACGCGCGCCGGGTTTTCGTCACCGTGCCTGGGCCTGACTCGTTCCTCTTCAATTCCCTCATCAAGTCCTGCTCCAAGTTTGGCTTCCCCAATGATGCGGTCGCGTTCTATCGCTGCTCGCTGCTCGAAGGCATTCCCCCCAGTAATTACACTTTCACGTCCGTTATTAAGGCTTGCGCGGACTTGTCGGCTTCGATGCTAGGTAGAGGCGTTCATGCCCATGCTTTGGCTTGTGGGTTTGGGTCGGATCCTTATGTTCAATCGGCTTTAGTCACTTTTTATGCGAAGTCGGGTCATCTCAATGTTGCCCGTCAGGTGTTCGATAAAGTGGGAGAGAGAACAGTTGTTACATGGAATTCGATGATTTCTGGGTACGAGCAGAATGGGTCTGCTAAGGAGGCAATTGGATTGTTTGATCATATGAGGGAATCTGGTATTGAGCCAGATTCAACTACATTTGTGGGCGTTTTGGCTGCTTGTGCACAATCAGGAGCATTGAGTTTGGGGAGTTGGGTGCATGAGTATGTTATGGACAATGGGTTTGATTTGAATGTCGTGTTAGGCACTTCTCTGATCAATATGTATGCTAGGTGCGGAAATGTTAGCAAGTCGAGAGAAGTTTTTGATTCAATGAGGGAAAGAAATGTTATTGCTTGGACTGCTATGATATCTGCATATGCGACAAATGGATATGGAAACCAAGCAGTTGAGCTATTTGAGCAAATGCGACTCCGAGGCCCATTGCCTAACAAAATCACTTTTGTGGCGGTTCTCTCTGCTTGTGCTCATGCCGGGCTAGTTGACGTGGGGCGTCATGCATTTACAAGCATGAAGAAAGAATATGATGTAGAGCCAGGACTAGAACACTATGTATGCATGGTTGATATGCTTGGGCGAGCGGGATTTCTCAACGAAGCTTATGAGTTCATCGAAAAAGAAATTCCTATGGAGCCTCCACCGGCTGTGTGGACTGCTATGCTTGGGGCTTGCAAGATGCATAAGAATTTTGACTTGGGAGTAAGTGTTGCTGAACATCTCTTAGATAGTGAACCAGATAATCCAGGTCACTATGTCATGCTTTCTAACATATATGCCTTGGCTGGTCGAAGTGACAGAGTGCAAAGAGTTAGAAACATGATGATACAGAGGGGGCTGAAGAAGCAAGTTGGTTATAGCATTATAGAAGTTGATGGAAAGACATATATGTTTAGCATGGGCGACAAGTCTCATCCTGAAACAAATATTATATATGAGTATTTGGATGAGTTGATGTTGAGATGTACCCAGGCTGGTTATGTACCATTGACTGATTCATTGATGCATGAGTTAGAAGGGGAGGAAAGGGAATATGCACTTAGATTTCATAGTGAGAAGCTTGCTGTAGCATTTGGACTACTCAAAACTAGCCATGGCATGACCGTCACGGTTGTGAAAAATCTACGTATGTGTGAAGACTGTCACTTAGCATTTAAGTACATTTCAGTTGTTGCCAACAGGGAAATTGTTGTTAGAGACAAGCTCCGGTTTCACCATTTTAAGGATGGGTCATGTTCATGTTTAGAATTCTGGTGATGTGGTCTACACTGAAGCTGGGTGTCATTTGATTCCTGTGACTTGTTGTGGTATGGTGAAAATCCACCTTTGAGGGTGTACAGATGCTGAATGAAGGAATAATCTTCACATAATTGGCAATTGAGAGAGAGGTTTGCCCTTGCTATCTTGCTGAATACACCTAAATGGTTGTTACACTCAACTTGGTTATAATTTAATTTTAGACTTCTTCCAAAGAGAGATGTGAAGATGGGGCTGTTATACTGGTGAAATGTATAACTATTCCGAAGCAAGAACATCCCACACTGAAAAATGATGGATACATCGAAGAAGGTCCCTCTCGTTAGGCATGGCCTCAGCTTTTGGACTGAAGAAAGCTGAGTCCAGGTTTCTGTGTTATCTGCATGAGTTTTCAAATAGTTAATCAGGTGCCCTCATTGGGACTAAGATTGCCTAAAGAATCAGCTCCATGGCGGACCTCTCTGAAATCTGCTGTCACAGTTTCTTCTTTTAGTCGAGGCATGCTCAACTGTATAGGATTGCCAAGCAGAATTCAAGATCACATATGAATGAAATGAATGAGAATTACATGCAATGAGACTCAAGTAAAAAGAGATCACTTTATAAGTGATTGAGTGCTGCGAATGTTTTTTGCTTCGTGGCTTTGTTTTTCGAGTTGACATGGCTGGCTGCATCTTCTCATGCACATTACTTGCTTGAAACCTCTGGGGAAGCATGCGACAGCTGCTGCAGATAAATGGGGAGGACGAACAGAAAACCATCCAAACCGCTGCTGCAGATAAATGGGGAGGACGAACAGAAAACCAACACAAGGGGCAATGGTATCCCAAATAGTGCAGGAGATATTCACCGTGGTGCAGTAGCATGTACACTAAGTCAAGGTGTCCAGTGTAATATGGGCTTCATAAAGATGGCAAGCACAGGGCAGCGAACACACTGTAATGACGCCGATGTGAAAGGAAGGAGACAGAACCTTCTCCGCTGAGTTAACGTCAAGCAGTATCTGGCATAGCAGAAAACCGTCCAGGATCAGACTGGACATGGAGATTCAGGAAACAAGATAATTGTGACTTCTCAAAAGACGCTCCTCATGAGCAAGTCGAACCTGTACTTAAGATAAGTTGCCATACTTTCATACCCTTCACAAGCTTTGGTGCGGTACATTGAAGACCAAGACAATCTTTAAAAAAAAAAAGAATGGCTGCTTTTTAGAGTGCTATAGCTGGGCCCGTCAAATGGACAGGTCGGGTATGGCTGAAAATGATCCGACTCAATTTGACTTCTTTGTTTTGACCCATTTTCATATGAAATGTAAATTTAGCAATGCATATTTGATCTGGCCCGCGCCAGACTAGGGATGCTTTTTGTTTAGGCGATTTTTCTTATTAATTTGTCACCTTTAAATAATGAATGGTTCTATAGATCAGCTTGTCAAGTTTGTCAGGGAGCTTGGCGGTCAAGTTATATGGACAAGAGTGTGAAGGTAGTGGTGAAAGTTTGGCTCAGGCCATTCATTAATCATGAAGTGGGTTCCACCTTTCGTGAAATGTTACCATGAAGGGAGAACTTCCAGCGGTTATGGGTTGGAGTTGAGGTTGAGGTCAAGCCCATAATGGCGCGGATTGAGTCCAAAACCCAACGGACTTTGTCTCGTCCACAAGTAGGTTGAGCAACCATGTCATCTCAACTAGGTTGGAGCCCAAGGCCCTCTCATGTGAATTTGGATAAGGGGTGATTGGTTCCTGGTTGTTCCTATTACTGGGGACCGGAACGGACCATTGTCATACCTCACCCAAATACCTCTGAACAAATCCTGAAGGCAGCAGTTGTATGATTAGCAACAGCCTTGGCTAGCATAGTTTTGCCTGTCCGTGGTGGACCATAGAGCAGCACAACCGATTTGTCTGTATAGTTCATGATGAGTAAGGGGCAATTCCACTGCTTCACGAGTCTCTTGCTTCTAAATGTCGGATCCTCCAGTGTCCTGACAAAAAAATTTATCGTAAGGGGGGAAAAGCGCTCGTTGGTGTATGTATCAACCTACTAGAGATTTGGCAAAATGCATCTATAGCACTGCTAAACTCGTAGCTTAACCAAAAGTCATATAGCTACTATAATAAGGTGATTTGAAACAATTTGGCAAGTAACGTGCTGGTTTGTCGGAGTTTCGGCTGCTTGTGCGCAGTTTGGAGCATTGAGTTTGGGGAGTTGGGTGCATGGGTATATTATGGACAATGGGTTTGATATGAATATTGTGTTAGGCACTTCGTTAATCAATATGTATGCTAGGTGTAGAAATGTTACCAAGTCGAGGGAAGTTTTTGATTCGATGAGGGAAAGAAATGTTATTGCTTGGACAGCTATGATATTGCCATATGCGCCAAATGGATATGGAAACTGAGCAGTTGAACTATTTGACCAAATGCAACTCCGAGGCCCATGGCCTTACAAAATCACTTTCATCGCGGTTCTCTCTACATGTAATAAATATATGTTTGGAGCATTGTGAAACATCAATTATTTATTTTCTTTTTGGGATTGTAGCCATTATGTTATCCCTAACAAGTGTATAATTAGAGCTCCCAAGTGTAAGTATATTCACTGGTCGATGTCTCCATGCCAGTATGAATTGTTTCTAACGTAGATGAATGTTGAATATCTTATATTGTTGATAGAGCATTATTAAGCCCATCATGTCCGAGTGAGACATGATATATTGTGGTGGTTCATCTATGATGGGAGGTGTTCAAGAGGCACCAATTCTCCCATGATGGGATGTGTTTAAGAGGCAACCTTTAGAGAGGTGCGAATGATTGTCTCTTAAGGGAAGTTAAAATAACTTCCTCAAAATGCAATCAAGAGACAAGAACGATGTATGTTAAAAAAAAAAAAAAAACATGCTTTTTCTCTCCACCAAAAAACACGCAAATGATTCCATCATCACTTTAAGAAGACAATCAACATTAACACTACGGAATAAAAATATTTTCCTTGTGATTATATTTGGACTGCTGTGAAGTTATAAATTTGTTTCGCTGGTGATTCAACGTAGAATCCTGAGTAATTCCTTTTATTATGTATTGAAAGGTTAGTCATTCCACTTTTAAAAGAAAAAGAAGGCTCAGATTACCATGGCTGTTCATAGACCATGCATTTATTTATTGGCAAACACAATTGCTCCCTAAAAAAATAGCCATAATATCAAGTACTATGGCGGACAATTGATAAACGTTAGCGTTACTCTTTGTCAAATGTGGAACCATGCCTCCCTTCTCCGATCCTTGAGTGTCACATGCTGCTTTGCTATTAATCATTTTAGACACATAAATATTCACCTCGGCATAACGCTTCACCTTGTAAAGTGGGATTAGGTCTTTGTGTTCACCTAAGGTGTAAAAGGCCAATGAAAGCGAGAGTGCTTTGACTAGGTGAGTTCCAATTTTTGCTTTTGTAGTTACTTAATGTACTCGATCGTGCCTGTAAAGTTGGCTTGTAATAGCTTGATCCCGATCAACCCTAGTCCCTCGAGATCCACCTCATGGCTCTCCGGGTTTGACCCAAGAGACCTCACGCAGAAGTCGACGTTCAACTCTAGGTCTTTGACTACAATCTTCTTGCAAGTGTCTTGAACGATATCATTTGCAGATCAAACGCAATAAAAAATCATGAGGAACTGGATCGGGAATAGGGAAGAGATTAAGAATGCACAATTCATTTTACTTATCCTGGAAATGGAGATTTTCACGTAATTTTCGTATGGAGACAATGTATTTGTACAAAAAGGACTGGCCATGTTACACATTGACACAATTTCATATATAGTATTGTATAAAAATGAATTTATTATTAGATAGTGTATAAGAATAAATATCATTGAATTTGATAAGATTGCTCAACTTGACTTGCCTATAGCCATATAATAATTAGAATTTCAAATCATATCCAATTTAATACCATATTCTCCAATAAGATTGCCAAATCGACTTGCGTCGGCCATAAATGCCATAATTACCCAATATTTAATGTCCTAGTAAAGCTGGATTCTTCGACAAAATTGCCAAATCGACCTGCCTCTTCGAGAATATTTATTCTTATACAGTGTTTAAAAATAAGGTAAATATAAGTATTCTTCTGGATTACTGTCAAATTTTGAGGGTTTTATTATTTTCTTTGCGGTTTTTCAATGTCTACTGGCTACTACTCGTCAATTTGGGCTTAATTCGGAGAGACGTGCGTGGATTCGCGATCGACGGATCCTCATCTTGACAAAGTGATCCGACCTTAGAGCTCGGATAAGCTACTAAGGGTCAGGGAAATTGTATTAGATTTTTCAAACATAATGTACGAAATGTAATAAAGTACTAAATTTTCCATAAATTTTCCACACATTCAAGTTCCGAGTTTTTTTTTTTTTTTTTTTTTTTTTTTAACTAGAAAGTGCAAATAAGCCCTTTTTGATGAGCAGAATTGAAGAATACCTGTTGGCATTTGATTTGCCCAAGTGACAACTTCAAATTTTGCTCTTATTAGAAAAGGGTTATGAATTAAGCAAGCAAATTACAAGGTTTCTTACTCGATTGCATATTTTGATGAAGTTTGAGGTCTGACGACACGAAATAAGAGGTTCAAGATTGGATTGCTTCTCATAAATCCCAAAATCCAGAGCTTTGGACGAAATTTTTTCGTCCATTTTAGAGCGCACATTAAATATCAATTAGGATTTTCTTATCTTATTTGGGCCTTGATAAAAAATGCTTTCATAATAATTATAGAATTTAGACGTTAATTTTTCTTAATTTTGTATTTTATATTTAACCCCCCAAAAAAAAAGCTCCCATAAGGAATTTATTAGTGGACTAAAATACAATAAAAGTCCTCATGCATGAAGCTAAATGCTTTGGCATGTCGGACTTATTTTTTATTTTTTTATTTAGTTAAAATCTTACGCTGGCCAGCGTTGATTTTTTTTCTTTGAATTATTTGAAACTTTCGCAATATATAATTATCAGCATGTATATTCACATATAATTTTTTAAACGAGGACAATAATCACATTGTTCTGAGACAAATCTTCTTTCTCGAAGAAGTCGGATGATGTTATTGGATCATATTCTTGAGTGAGTTTATGGTTCCTCATGGGGAACATGCCTTCAGAGATTTTCACAATTGAATTGAAAATACATAGATAACTTCAAAAATATCACCAAATTAACATAGGATCAACATATATGGTTTTTGGCAATAATATGGCTACTATAGTTTCTGACCTGTTCATTTTACTTGAAAAAATTAACAAATGAATGCACCTTAGACATTAGTTAATAAAATGCAGATATACACTTTGCACAAACACGATCCACATAAAAAGCATCATAATTGTCTTCTCGAGTTGATGATTATTAAATGTGTAAAATATAATTATTAAACAAATGCATATATAAACACATAAAAGATAATAACGGATAATTACAGAACTGGTCTTGAATATTGGTCAAAAGTGCAATAACTTTTAATTGTTCAATTTTATTTATGAACTTTTGATACATATTCAATGTCGTCATTGAATTTGAATTAATGGAACAATTGAATTGAATATTTTCATTTTGTTTAAGATGTGATCGTATTAAAATTCAGAGATGATACTACACATCTGACTAAAGTTTAGTGATTGTATTAAAGATATTAATAATTTAGAGATGATATTGTACGTTGGGATAAAGTCTAGGATCATTTACGATATTTTTACCAACATAAAAGGGGGAAATTCGAAGCAGAGAGCTGGAGCGGATGAACGTTGAGTTCAGTGTTCAGTGAACGCTGGCTTGTTTTTCTCTCTCTCATGGCGTCTTCGTCGCCACTTTCCCTCTCTGCAACATTTTATCGCCTTCACTTTGTTCTGAAGCTCTCGCTTCCATCGGCACTGCCACAATCGTTGGCAACGAGTGCGACTCTCTTCGTTGTGGCGGCCTTCCAGTCATCTGTTGGCTTCTCCTTCCTTTAGCTTCTCGATCTCGAAGAACTCCACTTCCTCCGTTCCACGGGGAGGAACCGCAAGCGCGGATGGCGATGATCTGGTCGTCCTTGGCATTGAAACGAGCCGTAACGACACTGTGGCTGCCATTGCGAGCTCTCTCTTGGCATCTGATGGCTCGAAGGGTTAGTTTCGTGGCGATCATTGGCTTTCTGATCGGTGTTTTTTTTGCGTTCAGGTAAGAGGCGATGGACAAATTCTTAGTCAAGTCGTGTGGTCTCAAGCAAGTGCCTTCTTTTTGGTAATTCTGGTGTCCGTGGCTTCCTTTAGGTATTGAGGAGCTGATGATACGTGAGGAAGATCCTTACTTTGGTGCTGTTTTGTTTGTTTGATATTGACTCCTTAACTCGTGTTTGGGCGCAGTTAGATTATCTCCTCTTTTCTCTTCGGCTTTGAATTTCAGCAGAAAATTATGGTGAACTAGGAATGTAGCAATAGGGAAAGCGTCATTTGCCCAATGTGCCTTCTGGATGATAGTTTAAGCTGAGTGTTTGGTCCATGGATTATACAGAATTTCAATCATCAATGAAGAATCGCGAATTGCTCTAGATACCCAAGGGCTGCGCAAAATGGGATTGTACAGTAGGTTATCTGCTGCGTTGACTCGACCATCCGGCAATGACATAATATTTGAACTTCCACACTTTTTCGTGCCTTTTTTAGTTTATTTAGTTGGCGTGAGGATGGGGAGACAGGGACAAACATTTGGAGCTTGGTTTGGATTTATTACAGTTAATGACACTTTGTAAGGGAAATCCAAATAAATTATATCCCTCAACTGAATAACTAAGGGAAGAGTTTACTGGTTTGCATCTTAATCATTGAAAAAGCAGGTTTTTCGTTTTCTTTTTCTGTCTTGTGTGCTTTTGTGGGTTGGAAATTAGCTCATTCCCAATCCGAATGTAGTTTTTCTTTTGTATATGGCAACTAGAGCAGTGATCCGATATGGAGGTGTTGCTCCCAAAATGGCAGAAGCTGCTCATGCCGAAGCTATTGATCAGGTAACTTTTTATCGTTTTGGTCTTTCTTTAATGTTATTATCATTAAAGCAACTGTCTGTTATATGCATCAGGTATTGCTCCCTTCTATTATTGCTGTATTGGGAGATCCTGCCAGTTCTCCGGCCATTCCTTTCTCCTATTGATGAGTCGACATTGTCTTACGTGCATCATATGCAACTTCTTTTCATGCCAAAGTTCTGTTACTTTAATGCGGGTTGTAGAGAAAGCACTGACCAAGGCTAATCTGACAGCCAGAGATTTTTGTTGCTATTACTATCGGTCCTGGTTTAAGCCACTGCCTTCGCGGTAATTTGATGTTTTAACCGTTATTCTTTTACTTCTACTCCATGAAGCAGAGTATCTGGTTCACTTTTGGGTTATGTTGTCCGTATTTGTTAACAAGAACAAAGGAAAATTCTGTCTGGTCCGGGCACTCCTTTCTTTGTCTCTTTCTGTGAATCTGGGGCCGGTTTGAACTTGAAAATGTCTGCTGGTTACCTTCCTTAGAAACCTAAAGTGGGTCCCTGACGAAAAGGCTGAAGTAGAGCGTGTTATATGTCTAACTAGGTGCCTAAGTTTCGACAGCAGAGTTGACAGTCTATTGGTTGAATATAATGTCATTTTAAGAACATGTGGTAGGCTGATGTCGACTAGTTTGAGCCTGTGCTTTCGATGATTGAATTTACACATCTATGTTTTTCTTTTGTCGCATGCACGGGTATGCAAACTTAAGTAGCAGCAGCCATGTGAACTGAGCTGGGGAGCTTTTGTTGTTACATTTTGACGGATTGCCGGGATCAAGGATATTTTTTTTACTCACTGAAATCTGCATCACCAGTTCAATGCATCATATTTTGAGGTATATGGCTACTTGCTCTTTTAAAAAAAAAAAAAAAATGCTTTTTGTGGTACGGTTGGCGTGCGGAAAGCTCGAAAAATTGCTGGGCCCTTCAGCAAGCCTATTGTTGGCGTCCACCCCATGGAGGCCCATGCTTTTAGTTGCAAGGTTAAAAGAGAAGAGGTAAATGTTCATACTGAGGAATTCAACGTAGTTGGCGGAAATTTGTATATTAGACATGTCAAAGGAAAACACCATCTTTTTTTTTTTTTTAATTTTATTTTATCGAGTCTAGTATTTTACTGAATTAGTGACAGCATGCAATGTAGCACTACTTGAATTTTTTTCTCTTCTCTGCTTTGTGGTTTCAAGTGCACTCAAAACAAATTAAGGAGGATATGCTTAGCGATAATAAGTATACTTCCCTCCTGCTGCAGATTAGTCCAACAAGATCTGCAGTTTCCTTTCTTGGCCCTTCTCATTTCTGGTAAATATTTGTAATCTTTATACATTAGTAGTATTATGGGCATTTCTGGTAAATACTTCAATTGGGATTTGAGAAAAAGCATTCTTGAATTGTTTCATAGAGATTAGAAGCAAGCATATCCCTCAAACTATGATCCAGGCATCTTGAATGGATGATTTACTTGTACCAAATATGAATTTGTATATTTTGAATGCGTATTTGATTAATATTTTATCTTAAACCCGGTTTCTCTTTCATCATTAACTGATTGGAGTTGGTGACTAAATAGTGACAACATAGTGGTATTATCGGTATATGTAAATTCGTTGAGATTGCTTTACATGCATAATGCAACCATCTAAGAAAAGAGAGAGATGCCTGAGTTATACGAAAATCAGCAGGGTACCACTGCCATGCCACCCCAACAAAATTCCCTCAACTCAAAACTCATCATCGTCTCTCTATGTGATCACAACCTCTCTCTTCTATCATTTTTTTTTTTTTTGCAGGTAAAATGAAACGTTATTACGAAGAGAGTATGCTGGAACTGGGCGCTTCGTTTGCCATCGGCTGTAACTGCAGTCCATCCACTAGGCCACATTCTATCACGCTAACCGCCGACTAGGAAATTGTCAGACGGGTGAATTTCGAGAAAGGGTCATTTAGTGAAAGCAAATATAATTCGAGAGAAGGCCACAAACAAATTATCGAAAAGAAAACCTACATTAATCATCGGTTCGATAGTCCATGTCTGTCCAGCCTTCCATCACCCCCAACAGCTTTATTTCCTGCAAATTTCAAGGAACATAGAGGAATATGACCATTGATTGCAATTACCGGCAAACTAATTATATCCCATATCCATTTATTGTCGAGATAGCTAAATACTAAGGACATATGTTGAGTCAAAGAGCAGCCATAAGAAGGATACTTCCACACTGAGGAATATTTGGCGCACAATGAAATAGCTTTCCAATACCATGACCATTTTTTTTTATGAAGAATGTACATTATACTATCAGAAATTGGAACGATAGTGTATTTGACTTTTCTTATACGTGGAGAATTGACTAATGGTTTGATTACGAAACAGCAAAGAAGTAGAGGAAGTTAGTAACGCGTTGTCGACGCGTTCGTATGTGTTCTTGCAGTCTAACGGATGTGGACTAGTATCGGGCAACGGTTCAGAGCCACCGTTAAGGGAATGAACCAGCAATCCAGCTATGAATGTACTGACTAGCCCCATTGGAATTGCAAATCAAATCGATTGGCTCACGGTCTGCTCATGAGCTTTTAATAAGAGCTAGTATTGGCAATTGGCATGTCTTTATGCAACGATTTGTGCAAAGGGATCAATTGGGATCGACTATCAGCCCCTCAAGTGCTAGCGGATGAGGAGGGCTAACAGTGGTCGTAGATCTTGAGTTTTGCAAATCAAGCATCGCCGGTTAGTGGCACCTCGATTCCTAGGATCTTCATAAATCCTAAGCAAGGATTGTCTATGAGATGCAAAAATGATCATGAACAAGAGTTACCGAACAAGAGTTACCACCTATCATTTTGGAAAATTCTAGATCAATTGGACACCTAATGCTCAGATAATAATGGAAAAGTTAGCTACCTAAGTGCACGTATGAAGGAACTAGTTATAGGAAACCTAGAGATCTTAGGTTCAAGGATTTGTTTCCGTGTAGAATGCATTAGCGTCCTGTGGCACTCTTTCCACCGCCCTATTTAGTTTAAGTTCTAGTCATACATTATTTAATTCATGCTTGATGCATTATTTCAAATGTTACAAAAACACTTATTCGATGTTGTTATAACAAGGCCATTTTTCTCGTAAGTAGTGGTGCAACTCTCTTTTTGTGTGAAAGTGTGCATGTAAATTTCAATTTAGATGCAACATTCAATCATTATTTGAGAAAATGACATGACTTGACAATAACATGGCAACTTCGAAATTCATACATAATGAGAAAAAATACATGACATGGCAAATATATGTTTCAAAACATGTTGAGAAAATGATATGACATGATAATGAGGACATGAATATTTTGAAAACCAAAATGTGGTGAGAAAATGCAATGACATGATAATAATTACATGTATGGAAATTCATAATATAAACATGATGAGAATATAACTTGACGATGGCATAACATAGCAATAGCTACATGATGCATGGCATATAAAATTCATGATTCAAAATTTATCACTAGGTTTGATGTTGTCGTTCCATCAAGTAGAATAACAGAAATTGCAAATGCAGTGTCCACTATCGTTAATCGATCGTTAAATGTTCAAGGTGCAATTTGACTCGTCTAATCATTAAAGGGGCCCATTGGGTGAGGTGGCTCATAAGATGTTCGTGTTGGCAGTCCATATAAGCAAAAAAGCTCGTGATTTGGCATTGCATCTCACTGAATGATTTCACTATTAAGAATTTGAATAGTTTAGGGATTGGGTTGATCAAATAAAGTAAAAAGAGACAATGAATATTGAGCTACTCACGACATTGTCCAGTTAAGATGAAAACGTGAACTATAAGTCTATTAATTGTGTAATGCCATAAAAAGAAAGTTCAGGAGCTACTTATACCATGATCACATTGACCATATCATCCAAGAGCACACAATGGTGCGGACTTCTCATAAAATGTGGACCAATATAATCTCAACCATTGATAATGTTAACTTCACCTTGAGGACCACATGATGTCAGGATAGGCTTCATCTACATAATTCATAGATAGTGTATGTTTAAGGAGCAACAATGACGTGGGGCATGCAAAACCGTGACATCAAATCATGTGAAATTTGATGCCTTGCACAACTTTTCAATTTTCTAATCTTAGCTATTTAAGTTGCACCTCATTTCTCAATTATGCCCTGGGCGTGCACAGAATGAGTACAAGGTCTTAATCTTGAAGTGTTCGTCCATTTTGATATAGAAGAGTTGGAAAACGAAATAGATTAAGATAACTTACTGGGATTCCTAGACAAGAATGTGAAGTGTTGAGAATGAATAATGTCACATCCCAACCCTCCGAGCACGTGCCTATTCCTGCTTGGTCGATATAATAGCGATGTCCCATGACGCATCGCCGACCCATTCATTTTAGTACTCATGCCGAAGCGAATATAAATCCTTAGACAATAAAACAATGGGATAGGAAAGTAGGGCCATAAAATTTTCAAACCAAAACCAACCTTTTTATAAACACACATGTCTATACATAAAGGTTTACAAAAGGGATCGGCTCCCTACAAAAGAGAATTGTCTTACGACTAGCTAGCCGGACAAGATCGCCGATTCTTTAGGCTTCACCTTTTAAACTCCGGGGCTTCTAGTCCTTTGCCAACACCATCTAAGGACCTGAAAATGGTTATATAATAACCAATAAAACAACGCCTTGGCGAGTTCTACCCCCTAAGACTCGATTATGAAGAAAATAAGTCCTAAGGGCTACCTAAGTACAAACAGGCTTCAGAGGACTTATCTTGGCTTCAATTCCTCCTTGCAATTCAACACAATCCATAATCTTATCGAGTCACAATTTCATCAAATCATTCACTCAGATCGACTTATCGATCAATCGACCTAGTCGATTATATGTCAATCAAACAATTCCTTGGTCAAAACCATACTATCTATGAGTCTGATCAAAATCCAAGACTACTTACCCTAAGTGATATATAGATAGTAGCTTGCCCCAAAAGCAAATAAATAGCATATTGTTTATTCTCTAAGATGACATATCTAATCATCGAGTCCACGTACATTCTCCAAGATGACATACCCAGTCACCGAGCCCATGTGCATTTTCCGAAATGATATACCAAATCATTGAGCCCACGTGCATTCTTTAAGATGATATACCTAGTCACCGAGCCCACGTGCATTCTCCAAGATGACATATCAAATCACTGAGCCCACGTGCATTCTCCAAGATGACATATCGAGTCACCGAGCCCACGTTCATTCTCCAAGATGACATATTGAATCACTAAGCCAACATGCATTCTTCAAGATGACATATCGAGTCATCGAGCCCACGTTCATTCCCCAAGATGACGCACCAAGTCACTGAGCCAATAAAATATAATGTCTTTCTCCGAGATAACATACTTAGTCATCGAGCCAACGTAATATAACGTTCTTTCACACCTTTTATCATACCCGATAAAATAGCCGTGTGTGGGTATACTGTTGGCTTTAGCCAAAGTATAATAATTTCCTTTCCATAAATCCCACCATTTTAAATGGTCTACCAAAATATTTGTGGCGTTATAAACCAACGCTTGGTCATTTTCCAATCAATTACAAAAAATTACCTAATTTAGGAATAAATTCCTAAAATCCTAATTAAATCAATCCGGCACAAATTAAAGCTCAAATAAATAAATGAACCACACCATAAAATTCCAGTCACCAGCTATCCCATTCTAATTTTCGAAAAATAAATAAATAAATAAATAAATACATAAAATATTAAATAAATGCCAATAAATCCAATTTAGGCCCATAATACCTAATTGGACGCTGAAATGGACCCGAAAAAATTCTGAAGTTTGTTAAATAAATACTAGAACGTGTTTACTCGCTAATTGCACTAGCTAAACACCTAACATGCATCAACAAGTAATTAAATTCACTAATCTAATATAATCTAACCACCTAATCCATCTTAGCCTAAACTAATCAACCCCTAAGCGTGATTACCCTACTAAGTAAGGATTAGTGAGTTAAACTTACTTGTTCGGCAATCCGAGAGGCTCAAATTGTCAAGGACGCAACGAAGCTCAACTAACTCTAAAGCGGGCCTAGCTTTCGAGATCGGAAATACCTCCAAAACGGGCTAAATGTGCTACTGGAATCCCACTGGTTTTGCTTCTGTTCGGTGGCTGAATTATAAGGAGAGAGCTAGCAGCTAAACGGCGAAGAAACGGGCTGATCGGAGCTCCAGTGAGCGGGTGGTCAACAATCGGTGGCTTTTAGGAGTCAAAGGGGACTTGCTGGTGGTTGGTATGGGTGGAGGTAGGGTTGAAATGGGGAGGAAACAACTGAAAGTCACGAAACAAGCGAAACAGTATAGGCAGGTGGCTTCTAGACGGTTCGGCGACTGGTTTCTTATTGCCGGCGTATAGGACGGCCGACGGCTCTGTTCGATGCGAGGTCGGGTTCCTTTGAACGGTTTGGATGTGTTGATCACAATAGTGGATGGCATGAAGGCTAATTCGTCTGGGGAGACCACTTTTAACTTAGATCTTTGGCAAAAGGTCAGCTGAAGCATAAACTGGAATGAGGAGAAAATAGATGGAAAGAGAGGTTGACGGGCAAAGGGGATGGGCTGGCTGCTCCGGCAATCTCTCTCTGGTTTGCTGAGCTTAAAAAAAGGCACAATGAAGGGGATTAGGGTGATGCTCGGCAAGCTGAGGGAGAGAAGGAGGAGATAAGGGAACCAAGGGGGCCATTAAGCCTTCAAGGCTATCTTCTTATCCCCTTGACCATTCCCTTCCACCAGCTGCTTCCCTTGACTAAAAATTAGCCACCAAAGTCCCTTCTAGATGGCTTGAATTGGTCCATAAGTCATGGGTGGTGGGGGGCTACGAATTTCATGTGTTTTCCCCTAAATTGGACATTAATTGCCTCTCAAATCAAATCAATTCGGCCTCTAAAAATTCAATCAACATACCATCAAATTGATATTTTTCCTTGCCAATATATACCTCTCACATCCTAATTTCACGATAAAAAATGGTCATCGGCATTTTCTGAACAAAAATGACCTTATGACGACTATTTTTCCATAAAGTCTCGGTTTGCAGAAAAATTTTCGAAGACTGAGTCAACGTTCCTAAAATGATTTGTGACACGACAGAATTTTCAATTTCTGAAATCGGATTCTAATTTGCGATTAATTTCACTCTAGCGCGTTTTTAGCGTAACCTAGGCTATCAGGTTGCTTTTAGAAATTTTTAGTATAAATAACCCGTGGTCGTTTTTCTTCAAGCTGCAATAAACCTATTTGACACATTGACAATTCTCGGTTGTCGTGAAAATCTCGAGAATTCAATTACGAATACAGGGTACCAAAACAATAGAAGAAATCAATCTAGTGCCGAACAACGAGAATTTCTCAATTTGGTGGAATCACTCACGTTTAACCACACATCTCAATCAAACCAACTTATTTTTGATTTCCAATCGACTTATATCTATATCACAATGATCTTTGCAGATGAGCACGGTCGAGTAGTTGATTCCTGGTCAAATCATCAAGTTTTTTGCATTAAAATTCCTTAATAAATTCCTCAGTTAGTTTAGTTATCTTAAGAGTGATTAGCTCTGAGAACAACACTATAGGCGTGTTGATGAAAAGCTTGATTAATTGAATTGAAAGCAGAAGTGAAAAATCTAGGATGTCACAAATAAACATGACGAACTACTCGGGTTTGACTAAAATTCTGTGACATATATTCAATTGACCCTCAATTTTCTTCTTCTTATGGAGCCTATAATACCAATCTCGAAATTTCGCCCGAAGGAGAAATTCCAGTATCCTTTTGAGGATACTTGAGATATCGAGGAGAAATTTTAATATCCTTTCGAGGATATTTGCAACTTAAAGATCCTTCATTATCATTGGTCCAAATTGTTTTTCGAGTTTTAGTGTATTTAAATGCGTATAAATATATATTTATTCATGTTATTCATGTTTAGGGTCTAGGATTTTTTGGTGTAAATTAGCAATAATATTAAACAGTGATAGCTGTTGTAATCTCCATTCAAGATATAATCGAGAGACTTTTTCACCGATATCGGGATGGGGTAAGTACACTATCAGTGCCAAAAGTTGTGTACGGCGCTTCCTTTAATGCCAAAAGTTTGTTTTAGATCGCTTAAGTGCCAACAAATTTGAAAAATGATCATTTCAGTGTCAACGTCGATCAAATTAGCTAGAAATCCGATATGGCACTTTTTTATTAATTTTTGAATCTAACGTGGCTCATCAGAGAGTATAGTCAACATCCAAACCACAAAACAACGTTGTTTGGCGTCTTTCCCCTAACTTGAAACCCTAATCCCCAAATTGAGAGAGAGAGAGAGAGAGAGAGAGAGAGAGAGAGAGAGAGAGAGAGAGGCATGTTATCTTATTCTTCCCTGAAGAACAATACCAGCAGTGGCACCAGCAATGGCACCAGCAATGGCGGTGGCAACGGCACACCAACAGCAGCACCTTCGAGCCCTTTTCTTCCTCATCCTCCTCCACCTTTGCCTCCTATTCTTCCTACCACTTCTTGCTTGAGCAACAATCTTAGTCTCTCATCGCTCACCTAGTCGAACAACTACGATGGTGGTCGAGCGACAGTCGCTAAGCGATGGCCGGCGAACGATAGTGACCGAGTGGCAAATGACAAAGAAACCCTAATTTCAATCCCCAAATGAGCTATAAGGCATTGTTTCTGTGAGAATGTCCACGTATAATGGAAAAAACGACGTTGTTTCTTGAGAAGGGTGGAAAATGACATTGTTTTAAAGCCACCGCAACTTCTTTGTTTTTTTTTTAATATAAAAGCCATGTAATTAATCTAGTTGGAATCTCTCACTAGTGACACCAAAGTGATCGTTTTTTCTCTAATTTGGCACTTAAGTGATCCGACGGAAACTTTTGGCACCAAAGTGAGTGTCGTACACAACTTTTGGCACTAATAGTGTACTTACCCCATATCGAGATATATTGTATGCTTATCCCCAAAGCTTAAACCATTTTTATCACATTGCTCAAATGAGAAATGAATACCGTACTTTATGCACACAATACAATTGTTGTGCTTTGAAGATCAAAAGCCCATAGTTCAACAATGGCTTCAAAAAGGTTATTCAATAGGACTTCCAGTAGACAGCGAGGATCCCTGAGCTCAGGTGGACATCCCCTTAAGGGAAGGAGAGAGAGAGAGGGTGGGAGGGGGGACGAGATCGAATGGGAATGCTCAGAGAGAAAAACCCAGAAAGAAAGGGATGCAAAGGAAGAGGATGAGGTGTTGTTTTGTGAGCGAAACTAAAAGCTGGAAGAGGAAACGCAAAGTGGGGGTTCGCTACTTCGACTGAATTGAACACAAAATTGCGATTTGATTTTTTGGTTCAGTTCTAACACTCCTATTTTCTATATTTGTACTTTCCTTTGAAAGACAACGAGAAATGCAAACGAGAGAATGAGAACGATTGAGTAGGACATTCTCGACATGTAGAGAAGAGGGAAACATGGGACTTTGCCTTGCTCATTGTGGTTCCAATCTATTTATATCAAGGGTTATAATTGGCCTTTCTACCTAAACCAAAGAAAAAAGAAAGGGGTAAGAGGGGGCGGTCACTAAGAGTGCGCATGGCAATGTTTCTATTCTGGGGAAATATTTCTTTTCAAACATAGTTTTTTTTTTTTTCTATTTGTACTCTGGGAATAATTTTTGAGTAAAATAAAGTTTTTGGTAATTATACAAAATTTTTACTCTTGAAATAGAAAAAGAATAGAAATGCGCTTAGTAAAAATTTATGATTTTTTGTATTTATATATTTTTTTCTTCTTACTCACGGACTGCCGACCACCGCTGCACAACCGCCGCTTGCCGCTGCATGATCGTTGCACGACCGTCGCACGACCACCAACCATCGCCATAGGATTGCTGCCCACAGGCCACCGATCGCGGGAGAGGGTGGTAGCTGGTGAGCTATTTGGCAGTGACAGTCGGCGGTCATGAGGCGGCAAGTGACAATCGTGCGGCGATTGGCGACAGCAAGCTGCTAGCAGACGGTGGCAATTGTCGGCCGGTGAGCCGTGGGCCGCAGCTAGTGGGCTACGGGTGGCGGCAACCATCACTGGCAGTTGCCGGCGGTCGGCTGTCGACAGTGACCGCAAGCGGCAGGAGGTGGCTAACAATTGGCAGGCGTCCGGCGGTGGCCACAACAAGGAAGAAGAACAAAAGAAAAATAGAAAAGAAAAAGAAACTTATTTCTCGAAATTGTTCTTAGAAATAATAAGCTACTTTTTTTTTTTTGTTTCTTATTTCTATTCCAAATCTATTCCCTAGCCATTTTTTTATTCCGAGGAATAGAAAAATAAGTTGACATTACCAAACATATTTCCATTCTTTTTTTTGTTATGGGGAACAAAAGAACAAAAATTTGGAGAAATAAAAATGTTACCATGCATGCCCTAAAGGCCAGAGGCTAGCTCGAGAGGGTTTTTCTTCATTGAAAAATACTCAAATTGTAGTAGGTTTTCTTTTGGTTTCAAACTTGCAAAAAAATTTCAAGTATCTAAAATTAAAACACTAGTTGCTAACAACCCTCCGTTTTGCCTTTGTTGGCAATGCTCCAATGAAACTCCAATGGCTCTCATGGCATGAGCAAATACTTCACATCGCAGAAGGTTGATACTTGATTTAGATGCATCGTTTGAAAATTACGAGTCGTTGAATCCCGAAAGCTAGCTAGTTAGGCTAGTCAACATATAATCATCTCCTAGAAATAAGATCATTTTATATTAGTACTAAGGCCCATCCTCATTACGAATCGTAGTATTACAATATATCTTTCCAATGACACCATAATCAAAATAATTTGGTGTTTTATAGATAGAGAAAACGATTTAAATAGGAATGAAGAATTTGGAAATCGACATGGTCCTAAACTATTCTGATTTAACTCAAGATCCAGCTTGAACGGGTTTGCGAGTTTGATTCAATGTTGATTCCTGAAAAAGGTTCATGGATTGAAAGTCTGGAACCAATTAGGTTTGGTTCGGTTTCCAAGGTCGAGCATTGAACTCACCTATTCTACGTGAGATCCAAATCGACTTGGCTGAAACCAAAGTAAAATTGGTCCGAAGCTGTTATTGATCTTTTTTTTTTTAAGGAAGTATTATAACACATCAACAACTTCAAAAGTAAAGGGTCCACAAAGACATGCAATTGCATAAGGTCACACACCCAGCCTTGAGACCAAATCCAATCTCTTTCTAATCAAATCAAAACTTTCAATCACAAAATAAAAATCCTAGCGGTCTTGCCCTCTCTCTCTATTTGGTCTCGATCTCACGGTAAAGGTTCTCGCTGTTGTCTTAAGCACGATCCAAGATAGGTTGGTTCTTAAGATTACTAGTGATGACATAAATTGTGAGTTAGAGTAATTACACAGAAAAATTGTGTCAAACAAATTGAAAAAAAGGGGCGGGGGGTCAATTCTTGGTTCTATAAACATGCCGATACTACATAAGTGCCAGTTCAAGTTTATTACATTGAATTTAATGAGTTACAGTATTTTTTATATATCGAGTGAAACCGATATGCCAGTCCTAGGTATCCATAAATCTCCCTATATGAATCTTCTCACTGAAGATGGCTCGGCCTCTTGTGGACTATTAAGGATGTGGAAACCCGTCCAATTCACCCTCCTCCCCATTGCTGCGTTGGCGCCCGAGTTTAGGTACTCTCCATA
This sequence comes from Eucalyptus sideroxylon, assembly GCA_014182405.2. Lineage (NCBI taxonomy): Eukaryota > Viridiplantae > Streptophyta > Magnoliopsida > Myrtales > Myrtaceae > Eucalyptus > Eucalyptus sideroxylon. Next base: position 1,858,927 of record CM024552.2, read on the forward strand.
AAATAGGGTCTTGAGGAAATCACCGGTCCACTCGTTCCATCCTTGTGGATCTATGAACTCGTCGATGTCTGACGTCTTTATCACCGTCCTCGAATAATTCTCCCATGGCCGTCTTAGGTAGGTTTTGAATGAGCTCTTAACCAGCGCCAAGTCGGGGGTGGGGATGATCTGTGACATGTGGATCCCATGGTACCCTCCTCCTCTTCTCGACCTTGAGCCGTCACCATGTTGCCTTGTTGGTCCATCGGCCTCCTGACGAATATGCTGCAATTCTGGAAGACGACGGTCGAGTGGCCAAAAATGAAGTCAATGGTCCCATAAACATGGCAGTCACGATAGAACTACCGGTTGGAGTATGTATAAAGTGTATCTTGGTAAGCCTTGAAGTTGCATTGGTAGAAGACGGATTGGTTTGAGCTGACCAAAAGTGCAATGGCTTGTTGCTTCTGGGGATCGACTGTGTTCTTGAACGTCATGTCTCTTGCCCAAAAGCCTTCTTCGAAGACAGTTGCATGAATTTTGAGAGATTAGTTCAAGAGTCAATACATTAATGAGCTACTAATTGACTAGTTTTAGCTTAATTACTTACTGAATGTAGCTGAAGTCATAGTGGTGGATCCATCCACAACATTTTTGCTGACGGTGATGATGGTTTGATCCATGCCATCACTGACGAACATGATATTCTTCATATCATCTCCAATATGTACTTGCTCGTTGTAGACTCTCACTTTCACATATATTACCACTCTCTCGGGCCATTTTGTATCCATTGTACTGAGTGTGACTGTAGCCTCATTGATGGTCTTGTGGGAGCCAAAATTGTCTTGGGCCATGATGAAGTCGGCATTTGAAGTTTTTGCATTCCATGATGCTAAAGGCCCGTTGTACGGGTTTGGCGCAAGCATCGGTAGTACTCCTGTAAGCAAACGGGAGTAACAACCTCACAATTTTAGTACAGAAATGAATTTATTAGACAAAATAAAAAGCTAACAAAAAATAATAAGACAAAGAAAGCAATAGACTACCTCTCCTGCCACCATCGTGGTCATGGTCAAGGGCTTTGTGCTTAGGGGTGGTGGCAGCATAGATGAAGGTGGTGGTGATGATGGCGGTAGTGAGAGTACAGTTGGACATTTTGGTTGGTCTTTGGTGATGGATGTTGAGTGGAGACAATATAGGATTTTCAATGTAGTAAGTAGCGAAGGGGACGAGGTTCATCTACTTATATATAGAATGGAAATCACAGCTACCGAAGTTTCAATCTTTTGAAACGACAAAGCTTGTGATTCTGATGCGGGAGTGCATGTCGTTGAGCTTTAGAGTTAGCTTTTTGGCTGGCTTACTGATTAAGCGTCATCATACTTCAAACAAATGTATCAACATCCATTAAAGATACATGCTTAGAATGGATGAAAGAAGCGGTGTTATCTGGACAACATGTGTGCGTGTTTGGATTAAAGTAAGTGGTGACTACAGGCCATCTCATGAGCACGTAAATTTGAACAAGGAGGAATTGCCCAAATATGTTTCTCTGCGTTGTGTATGTTGGGCAAACTTCCAAGCAAGTTCTAATAGAAGATTCTTGAGAAGTTTCTCATCACTTGACTTTGTTCAGAAAAGGAAAGCAAAATCAGGCTTTTGTTGGGATATCCTTCATTATGTGGTCAATGTGGGATGTTAGAAGTAAATTGAGAGAATATTTGGATGTTGGAAGAGAATTTGTGATAAAGACAAGGTCTTAAGGTTAGTGATAATTCGGAGGAGATGCTAGAATTGACGAAGACTAGCCTGATTGGTTATGTTTGAGGCTGGTTCAGACAAGAATCGGCTAGGTTCCTGACTTCGAAAATATGTGAGTGGATGCCGACACATATGTGACTCCTCATGGGCAATCAACACATGGTTTTGTTTAAACACTTACGGTATTTTTATGTTTGTTTCTTTTGCCTTAAACGGATCACATCAACATATTGTTTGAAATTTATCTTCCACATCAAAGTCTCCCCTTTGGAGGATGATCAAAGAATTAAAGAGAGTCCAAAGCATGGGATTGTAATCCAAAAGGACTCCCAAAATTTGGTATTTACTTGCAAGAGGTTGACGACAATTTGGTTATCTCTGAAAATGCTTGGTATATAGTCAATTTCTCACGATGTATGATCCAATCCCACTTCCTAAAGCTTGACAGGCATTACCACATTAGATTCGTGTACTTTGTTGTTTGAAAAAAAATGGAAACTTTAGTAGTTGTGATTTCCATTCATGGTAACTTGGTCTTCTCTACACATTTTGAACTTGCCCTAGAATTGGCAAAGTTCATAAAAGCCCCACTTGGGAAATGAACGGAGTATGAGGCGACATCGATTCACAAATTATCTCAAGGAAAATAAACCACTCTCCACCTTTCAACTATGAGGTGATATTGCCTCATGCTGTGACTAATAACCACTCTCTCCTTTTATAAATTCCGGTTGTTGCACAATAGAATCAATTATAGGAACAATATTTTGGATGAGCTTAAAAGAAGCTCATTTTGATCCAAGTTATCTCGACATAATTACTTCCAATGAGAGATTGATAATTTTATCTAAATGAAACGAGTCAATCACTTCATAGTTTAAGGAGATACCCATGAAGAAGCATATCATTAAAAAAAGCCCCTAGCACATATGTGAGTGGATTATGCGTATACGAGAGTGGATGCCTACACATGTGAGTCCTCATGGACAAACAACCCACAGTTTTGAAAGTGAAATACAAGAAAAATTTGTGATCAATCCCTTGAAAAGGGAAACAAAAACACCTAGGGTATTTATATGTTTGTTTCTTTTACCTTAAATGGATAGCATTGGCATATTATTTGAAATTCATCTTCCACATCAAAGTCCCTCCTTTGGAGGATGAACATAGAATTCAAGAGTGTCCTCCAAAGCATGGGATTGTAATAAATAAAAAAAAAGACTCTCAAAATTTGATATTTCTTTGTAAGAGGTTGACGATAAATTATATTTCCATGTAAGAGGTTGACGATAAATTATTTATCTCTGAAAATGCTTGGTTGTTGACACCTCAATTTTAATTAGTTTTATTAATTAAGTTTTTAGTTTTGTCTTTTCGGATAAATAGATAATAAAAAGATAAAACAACAAAAAACAAATAACAACAGGAAATAAAACCAAAAGAAAAACAAAAGCCAGCCCAGCCCCCTCTTTTTCTTTTCCACGCAGGCCCAAGGCCCAGCCATTTTCCCCCAAAGCCCGACCCCCTTCTTTTCTTCTTCTTCCTTCTTCCTTCTTCCCTCTTCTTCCCCCTATGCTTCTACAACTCATGCGCACAGAAGACGATGACGCGCGTGAAGGACGGCCTACGGCCGAGGGGAGTAGGCCGACGTCGGCCGGAGAAGATAAGATCTCGAGCGCCATTAATGCCGAGCACACTTCGCTGGATGAGCTTGGATGGGACGCCGGTTCAGCCGAGGAGAACTGCTCGGCGCGCGAAGGGGACCGGCGGTCGAAGCTCCTTTGACCGGATTCCCTCGCCTATAAAAGGGCACAACTTTTGTCGAAGAACGGCACGAGCGAGCTCTGAGATCTTCCCACTGAGAGACTTCAGGGGAGGAATTAAAGAGCGAGCGAGAGAGAACTCGAGTCGCGAGCTCAGCCCACCCTCCACTGAGAGACTTCAGGGAAGGCCGGAGGCGAGCGACTTCGAGAAGGTCAGACCCGGCTGGTGGAGGCTCAAATCTGGCCTGAGTGAGAGAAGATCAAGCCTGAGGAGGGTCCGACCGAGAGCTGCGTCGTAGATCCGGGGCGACCGAGCCTTCCGCGGCACCGACACCACGAGATCCTTATGCCAGTTGCTGCTGCTATCCCCCCCACGAGCCTCTTCTCCTCCGAAGCTCGAAGGGCGAGCCCGAGCCCGAGAGAGAGAGCCCCGGCCAGATCTGACCTAACCCAGGCCTCGCCGTCACCGTCGTTGTTCGCCGCGACCTCCACCATTGCGAACCGCCCTCCTGCCGTCATCGTCCCCGTTCGAGAGAAGGTTAATAAAAAAAAAGGGTGTCGTAGCCGTTTTCCATTGACCTAGCCGCCGTCACCGTCGCCGTTGTCGCCTTTGCCGCCGTAGTCGCTGTCGCCGCCAAGCACCTCGATTTCCCCCCCTTCAGTGCCGCGGATTCGCAAACCCTAGGGTTTGCGATTTTCTGGGTCATCGAATCGGATCCGGGTCTTGAAACCAGGTAGGGTTTCGCGAGATTCCGGGGCGGCGGGAAGCCGGGTCGCGAGGTCGGGTCGGACCCAGGTAGGGTTTCGCGGGGAGTCGGTCTCGGAGCTGGGTTGTTGGGCCAGGCCGAGCGTCCCTAAACGCCCGGCCATGACGCCATTCCAGCAAATAATAAAAAAAAAAAAAGGAAAAAAAATCTGAGTCGGGCCTGCAACGCGAGCCCGTCCTCGTTCGGATCGCCGACCCGGGTCGGACCCAACTCGCGAATCCGACCTTGGTCAATTTTTATAATATTTTAAAAATAAATAATAAATAATAAACAATTTATTTCAAAAAAATCAAAAATAATTAAATTCAGAAAAATATTAATTTTTTTTTAATTTCTAGAAAATCCATAAAATATTTAAAAATGTTAAAAAATGTTTTATTTTCTAAAAAAATCGAGAAAAATAAAAAATAATTTATTCTCCACAAAATAAAAAAAAAATAAAAAATATTTCATATTTTCCAAAAAATGCCAAAAATCCAAAAAAAAATCCAAAAATTCATGAAAAAGCCAAAAAGACTTGTATTTTTCAAAAATACCAAAAAAGGTCCAAAAAATCCCTTCCATGTCAAAAAATAGAAAAAGACCCAAAAAATGTTTTCCTCCAAAAATGCATGGAAAACCCCTCGAACATCCAAAATGCGTGGAAAATCTCTTGAACATCCAAAAAGCCTCAAGGTTTAAATAAGATTAGGTACCGAAAGGGCATTAGTGATTAACTAGTGTAATCAAGTCCCCGATCCTAATTTCTCTGGTTGCGCAGGAGCGAGTATTTCTCCCGATACTTCGCTTGGGTTTCTAATCAACCTACCCCAAATTGATTAGTGGCGACTCCATTTTAAAAATCAACTTGCAGGTTAAAAACTTAGACTATTAAAGTCGTGAATTGGTGGACTTGGGAGAGTCCGGGCATAATTAAATTCAGCCGAGCCATTAACCTCCTTAGGCGCTCGTACCCGATCGCGGGCAGCCAAAAAAAAAAAGAGGTCGCGACATTGGTATATATACTTGGTTGAATATTTTGTAGGGAGGAAACTTCCTTTTTAGCTCATCGAGCAAGCTTTGAAGAACACTTGGGGCTCTAAGCTTGTGGAAGTGCTGGCCAATGACCAAGGTTTCTTTTTTTTTTTTCATGTCTCGAATCCCTTGTTTTGTAGGAAGATCTTGGGGGAGGGGCCCCTAATGGTGGCAATGGTTCTTCTCATTTTATAGCAATGGAAGCCTCTTTTGGAGCTAAAAAAAGACAAGAAATCCTCCATTCTGATGTGGATTAGGCTCAAGAATCTTCATTTTGACCTTTGATCGGTGCCGGCAATAAGTGCCATAGCAAGTTACACTAGTAAACCCTTTTATGTGGACTAACGCACGGAGTCAATGAAGATGATTTATTTTGCTAGAGTGTGCATAGAGATCCAGGCAAAAAAGCCGAAATGTTCGTTGGTTGAAGTGGTTGTGAATGGAGCGTCGTGATCAATAGACATTTGATTACGAATGGCGGCCTGTTGAGTGCCTTAAGTGTGGCATTTTCGGCCACAAGTGTGAGGCTTCCCCCACCTCCACCAACCCAAAGACAACGTCAAGACAAGCTCAGGCTCCACCTGCTTTTTCGGTCCCTGTCCAGCTTCCCGCCCTTGCTTTGAAAGACCCTGCAAAACTGGAGCAAGCTTGGAAGTAAGTCTGGGAAAGAAGAAGAAGCCTCCTCCTCCGGTGCAAGGGAGTTCGACCATCCAAGTTAGTTCGAGTGACAAGGGACGGACTCTGAGGTTGAAGATTGCTACTTTGAAGAAGGGACTGCCCTTTACCTCAACTCGCAAAGCGTAGAGAGATCTCAAAACTATTTTGAAGTAGGGTGAAGCTGTTCCCATCTATGTGGATGATGTGCCCAACTTTACGAAGCCCCTCGGTCCTGTGTTGCCTAGCCTTGGTAAGGAGCTACAAGGATCGGATAACCTGATTTCCAGTTCAGATGATGACCAGCTATCCCCATGTTCCTCACCGAAGGCTTCGGCTACTAGCGGGAAGGTCGAGACTATGCAGGACAAGTTGCTCACCTTGGCTCCTGACCCGCCCCCTTCTTCGGCCCGTGCCGCCCTGCCCCCCACTCGATGCAGCTCCTCCAAGAGGAGGTAACCCTCCTTTTATTCTTTTTGGTATATATGTACATAGGGTGCTAGAACATTAGAGGCCTTATTGGTCCCTTGAGACAAGCTGAGGTTCGAAATTTGGTTTTGTCGAATCATTTGGTTTTGGTTGGTTTAGTGGAAACGAAAATCCCGCACAATCTCTTCAGATATATTTCTGGGAATCTATTGTTGAACCGATGCTAGTTGGCTAATTATAAGTACTCCCATTGGGGAAGGATTTGGGTTGGTTGGGATCCTTCCAGTGTTTCCTTCGAAGCTTTCTCTATAACGGACCAGGCGGTTCATGGGGATCTCAGGTGTTTGGTTTTGGGGGCTATTTGTTGTGTTTCATTAATCTAGGCTGAGCACACCTTCACTTCTCGGAGACCTCTTTGGGAGGACCTTTTGTTTAGGAGTTCTACTCTACAGAATACGCATTGGCTAGTTATGGGGGATTTCAATGCTATAAAAGACCTCTCAGACATATTAGGTGGTTTGGACAATTGGCTTCCGTGCTTTGACAAGTTCGGCTAGTGCTTAGATCATGCTAAGCTGGAGGTCCTCAAGTATGTGGGCTTTTGATACACTTGGTCTATGTTTTCTGGATCTTTTCGCAAGGTTAGGAAGATAGATAGAATCCTGGTGAACTCCTATTGGAGCCATGTCTTTTCCTTCTTGGAAGCATATTTCCTTGCACTTAGGATCTTTGATTACTCGCCTATGGTGGTTAAGGTGGTGAACTCGGTGCTCTGGAGGAAACCATTCAAGTTTTTTGAGTTTTGGATGAAGCATTCGGACTTTGAGGCAATTGTGAAGAAAATTTGGGAGTTCCCAGGAGAATGTTCCCATTTATAGGCTTGTTAGCAAGCTTAAGGCTCTTAAAAGTCGGCTCAAGCAGTTAAATAGAGAGTCATTCTTCAATATCTTTGCCAGGATTTCAGAAGTGAGGGTTGCTTTAGAATTGACACAGGTTGGCCTCTTTCAAGACCCTACTAGTGTGGAGCTTGTTGAGTTGGAGAAGAATCAACACCGCACCTTCTTGGACCTTCGCTTTAAGGAGGAGTCCCTTTTTAGAAAAAAAGCTAGAATCGTATGGCTTAAAGAGGGGATTGTAATACAAAATTCTTCCACCACTATATCAATAAAAGACAGATGAGAAACATAATCATCTCTGTTATGGATTCCCTAGGGAACCAAATCACTAATCCACCAACAGTATTTTGTGGAGTATTTCCAAGACCTCCTCATGCCTTGGGTGGAGCAGGGAACACCCTCGATACGGGAGATCTAGGAGGTCATCCAATCTTCACTAAATGACAACTAGATTATCTCTCTTGCATGGCATGTCTTTGATATAGAGATTCGGGACACTCTCTTTTCTTTAGCTCACAGTAAGGCCCCAAGACTGGATGGTTTCACGATTGAGTTCTTTAAGGAGAATTGGGGGACGGTTGGGCAATTAGTCACGGCAATCATGAGAGACTTCTTCACCACGGGGAGGCTCTTAAGGGAGATCAACAACACCATTCTGGTTTTGGTGCCGAAGGTGCCCAACGCGACCACCGTCGATGATTACAAGCCTATTGCCTGTTGTAATACTATTTACAAACTAATTACCAAAGTTTTGGCGAATTAGGTGGCTACAATGCTGAAGGATCTTGTGAGCCCTTCTAAAAATGCTTTTGTAAAGGGGCGGCAAAACAGGGACAATATCCTTTTGGCTCATGAACTCTTTTCTAGCTTCATTTGAAGCCATATTAACCTAAGTGTGCATCTAAGGTGGACTTAGGAAGGCCTATGACACCGTGGATTGGCTCTTTCTAAAGAGTGTTCTCCTTACTTTTCGATTCCTTGATCGCCTGGTGCAACTCATTATGACCTGTGTGTGGACGCCTAGGTTTTCCATTGTTTTGACTGGGGAGTTACATGGTTTCTTTCCTAGTGGCCGAGGCCTTCAATAGGGCAATCCCATGTCTCCCTATTTATTTATGTTGGTTATAGAGGTGCTCTCTAGAATCCTCATGAAATGACGTCTTCTTGTTCTGTGAGGCCGACTTGCCTTCTGTGACGCTCCTCAAAGAAGGCCTCAAAATGTTCTCTTCCTGGAGTGGGTTGCACCCGAATTAGAGGAAAAGTGAGGTGTTCTTGTTAGGGGGCTCGCCGTCCTTAAGAAATCAAATCCTACTAGACCTAGGCTTCCTAGAAGGGAACTTGCTAGTTCGATACCTAGGGATTCCAATCATTATGTTGAGGCTGCGGAAGATGGATTGTGCTGCTCTTGTTAGTCGCATTACATCAAGGGTACAATTTTGGACTCATCAGTTTCTATCTTTTGTCGGCCGTCTCCAATTGATCATGTCAGTTCTTCATGCTATCCAGGTCTACTGGACGAGTGTTTTTATTCTTCCTGCAGCTATGCTGGACCAAATTGAGCATATTCTCAGACAATTCCTTTGGAGAGGCCCGGAGTTGGGCAGAGGGGGTGCCAAGGTTTCCTAGGACGATGTATGCCTCCCAAAAGAGGAGGGAGGTCTTGGTATCTGGAGATTTCGAGATTGCAATAAAACCGCCATGTCGAAAGCATATATGGATCTTGATTTCAGATAAGGAATCATTGTGATACAAGTGGATCCACTTGACCTTCTTATAAATGAGTAACTTTTGGGTCGTCAAGAAGCCAACTTGTTGTTCTTGGGCTTGGAAGAAGATCTTACAGCTTAGGATGGAATTCCAACGTAGCTTCTTTTAGAGGATAAGGGATGGCCTATCAGTGTCATTCTAGTTTGACAATTGGCATCCTAGGGGCCTGTTGAACTTATTTTTCTCGGATTCGCTCATCTATTGTTTTGATCTCCCTAGGCATACTACAGTGGCAGACCTCTTTTCTGATGATGGCCAGGCTACCAGGTCGGTGTTAGAGTCATGGGAGTCCCCTCTCCCCTCCCTGTCTTGGAACCAGGATTGTTTTTGTTGGAAAGAGAACTCATCAGGCCTTTTCATGGTTGTGACGGCTTGGGAAGCCATTAGGCAGAAGAAGACCCGGGTCTTTTGGCATCCTTTCATTTGGAACATTGCCATCTTGCCTTGGTTCCAATTTAACCTTTGGCTAATCACCAAGCGCAGGCTTCCTACCCAAGCTCTACTTATGTCGTATGGTAGAATTGATTATGCCTCTTGCCATTTCTGCAATGATGTGTTTGACTCTATTGATCATCTGTTTTTTGGGTGTTGCATTATGGGTAGTATTGCTTTCTTTTGGGCAGCCAAAGCAATCTTCCATGGCGCAACAGGTCTTGGGGTGAGAATCTCCGTTGGGCCATAACCTTGCTATTGGGCAAGGACTTTTATAAATGCATTGGCCACTTTTCTTTTGGTGCACTTTGCTATATCATTTGGATGAATGGGAACAACATACTCTTCAGAGGGGAGCTGCTTTCCATGCCAGCCATGAAGAAGCATCTTCTCAAAGTCGTTAAAGACAAGCCTGTCACCTTCAAAAATGTGGATGACTCAACTATAAATAGGAGGCTGTAGCGCAGTTGGGACATTAACCCGATCATTATCTCTTCTAGAGATCTCCAACTGTCCGTCTAAGCTGTTTGGTGGCCGTTGGTTTTGCTGGTCTACCTCTGTGTGAGCTTGTTGCTGCCTGTGGTGGGCGGCAGTTGATTTTCACCTCCCTTGCCCTGGGTGTTGTGGTCGTTTGTTTTCTGGTTGGCGGTTGTTTTTGCCGTTCTAGTACTTTCTTGCTTTTGGTTTCTTGATTAGCCGCTTGGTTTTTTTTCTCCCTGCTTCCTTCCACTCATATTGATTCTTATCATCTTGAGTGCAAGTTTTTAAAGCTGTGTTCGCTTGTACAATTTCACCTTTCCCAAATATATTACTTACTTATACCAAAAAAAAAAAAAAAAAAATCCCACTTCTGGAAGTTGAGGTGTCATCATTGTGACAGTTCGTTGTGACGATGCAAACAATACTTGCCACCTTTTGTAAGTGTGACTTAAGGATGTTAAATTTCATTCTATGTAGATATGTTTTCTATGAACGTTTATATTAGTTCCTACTGTCAAGTGATATAGTAAAAAGAGCACAAAAGCTCATCACACCATCTATAGCTTGCCGGTGAGTAAACCCTTGCTAGAGCTTGTTGTATCTGCCTTCTATGAAGTTCTGATCAAGTATTAATCCTAGGAAATGAATTACGAATCATTACAAGCAACCCTTTGTCGGCCTAGAACTAAAAGCTCTAGATTTGTTGGAATATTCTACATATCCTCGGACTTTCTCGTAAATTCAGCTGCATTATAACCTCGTTTAATGACAAATCTAATGTACTTGACGTGTGTAGGTGCGCGCAAGCAAAAATTGTTAACCAAGTTATGTAGTTTCTTGACGTGGACCTATACCAGCAAATTCAAGGTTTATGGGGGTATGATCTTAGAGATGAAGTTGTTACCTCATTTGGAAGTAAAGTGGTGCCCATTGGTTTTAAGGTAAAGAAACACTCTTTTTCCCATTTCACACCAAGGATGTGCATGCGTATACAATGCAACCAGAACCACAAAAAGAAGTCAATCACAGTTTATAAGACATAAAAGCTTTTCCATTACCAACTCCACAAGATAATATGATATGGAATATTGTTGAGCTGGAAAGCAAACCCTGGTTAGGGAACACTTGTTAGGAACATCTATATTTGGAAGTACAAAGATTGATGATCTAAACTAGTTCCCCCCGCCCCTTCTCCCCGGCGGGGGTCTCCTTTGGTCATCATTACTCTCGCCCAGCTAGGTTCTACCCTTGGCCAGTCCATGGCAAAGTTTCAAATAAGAGCTTTCTCAAGCCTGTCTGAACATGAAGCTGCATGAAGTTGAAGAGAATGCCAACATCATGACAGAATCGAAACGTCTAGTGAAAGAAAGAATCAAGAAAATTTGTGCTTTTGTCTTAAAAAATGGAAGGCAGTTTCACGTCGATTTCAAGATCATACTCTTTCCATGACCTTTGCAGCTACGCATGGCACTGGTCAAGAATTTTGGGAGGTGTGACATTGAATTTGTTTTGACCCAGTGTTGACTAGGCTATTATATTTGATTTAATGGAGAATAACACCATCATTCTTCTGCCGCAAATCGATAGTCTTCTTTTGCACTTATCGACCAGATCAAAAATTTTGTTAATACCTACAAAAATACATAGGTGGTCCTATGTATTGTTAATCCCTACAAAAAATCAATTGCTGGAACAAATAAGAATTTCAATTTCAGTAGATGAGCAGCCGATTTATTCAAGAGCAAACCATCACGAGCATATAACCTATTAGAGTTAATAAGCAACTCTCTCATAGCTCTTGATTCAATTCTCATGTGCTTAAAGTTTATGTAGTCTTTCAACTCAGGAAACTACAAAACAAGGCACCTCCTCGAGAGTCTTCGATCCATCAACTTGGCATATCCAATGCGCAATGTCTTCAGCGAAGACCAATTCACAGCATCTATCAACCAAAAATCGCCTTGAGACAAGAGCAAACTTACCAACGTAGTGAGGTGGAAGAAGGAAACCAACAACACATGAAACTGAAATGCCAGGATCAGGTTTAACGACAACTCTTTGACGCCATGCCCGATCACAAACTCAACACTCAACACAGCTATTAATACTTGAATCCAACAAGGGCTTGCAAACTCAACATAGCTATTAATAATTGAATCCAACAAGGGGTGACGAGAACATTTTTTAAGTTTTGGAACATTTTTTAGAAAGTAGCTCTATAAGATAATGCATTCTACTACTCAAGTATTAGATTAATACAAATGAGGGGCTGACATTCCTATTTAGACAAGAGTCCCTCATGTAACATTCATTGATTGGCTCTCAATATAATGATGGAGATTTATATAAGAATCTATTAACTACCGACATTTATGACAAGAATTCTCTAGAACATGTTACATTTGCTGTGTCGCCCGTCCTTGGGAATATTCTAGAAGTCTTTGGAAACTCTAGGAGACTTGGCTAGTCTTTTTCAATCGTATTCAGTCCTTTATTCATTTGTGTATATTTTGAATATACACAAAATATGTGCAACTTTTGCTAGTAACAATAGCTAAATAGAAGGAATTCTTTAATGCACAATCTCATCTAAAAGTGTGCATATATGAAATAAGAAAACGCAAATCACACCAGATGGAAATAAAATTTGTTCACTCTTTTTGTGCCACTTTGGATGGTGCGTGAAAACCAAGTATGTTGACACTGTAAGTTGGGTCTAACACATGCTTTGAGTCTTTTTAAGTTTGATTTTTTTAAAATTACTTATTTCTCGCGTAATAAATGAACACTATTATGATCGGGTCTGGATAGGCTCAAAAGGAGCGGGCTTACACATAACTGAGCTTGAGCTCCAGAAAAAAAAAATGAATTGCCTAAGTGAGCCTGATATATGATACCACATCCAAACACTCTATTTACTAAGCAGTAGACATTAATAAGTGGTGAAACTTGCAAAATTTTGCCCTGAAAGTTCAACATAAATGACTTCTCAGACATAATTCAATTCCTTAGCAAAAACCACATTCGTGATAAAGTTTGGCATCTCACGAGCTTAGGAATAGCATAATCACATCTTAAATTACATACACGTGCTTTTTTTTTTTCAAACTGGCTCAGAGGAGGAGGAGGTCGGTTTCGTCTGGTGCGATCCGGCCGGTCGCCGGAGAATTCACGGCGAATGGTGCCGCGCACAGATGTCTCCTCTCCGCCATGGATTCGAAGTTTTTCGAAGGATTTATACTTTCTGTGTCGACGGCGCACGAGACTGAAGTCATGTTGCCATTTTAATTGATATTGTTTTTCCTTTTTCCCTTTTTTTAAATTTTCACAGAATTGATCTCTTTTCTTTAATTGAAAGGAGGTCAAATTAAACTCATCGATCTCGATTTTACAGTCTACCTACTTAGGAATTCACTTTGATTTCCTAATCTTTTTTTAACTACCGGAGTTCATCCTCCAATTCTTTTCAGCCTTTTTCCTATTTTTGTGACAGAAAATTTTCTCAGTCAATTCTTTATGCAATCATATGAATTGTCTGCTTCATAATGCATTGCGAAACAAATTAAATGATCTTGATGTGAAAAGAAATTGGAATGATCCAAATAAACACTAAAGCTCGGAGGAAAAAGAAAGACAAAATTTACGTGATATAGTAGTTCACTCAATATTTCTTTTCTCATCATCAAATTTCAGGACCTTTTCCTAGGGGCAAAAAACTAAGTGAACATGTATGTTTAAACACATGCGATAAACATGCTGTCATAGGTGGAACCTTTCGACACTTTTATCACATGCTTAGATACGTTTAATAAAACATGTTAGTATTTACGTGTGTGGACCCCACATGATTAGATAAGTTTGGACATGTTTTAACATTTAGGCACATTTTTGCATATGTATGTGGGAATTAATATCTTAAATGTGCTAAGCATGTCATGATATGTAAGGCGTTTAATAAATTTGTCGTATTTGGGCTTTAAAAATAGGTCACTGATGATAATTATATCCTAATGAGGTCACGACGTAGTTATATTAAGACATGATGTAGGTGGCCTATCTCATAGCAAAGGTTGGGGCCTTCAATTTGTTAGAGAGAGAGAGCGAGAGAGAGAGAGAGAGTAACGGCTGCAAAAGAACAGGCAGTGCAGATTGTTATAAGGAAGAAGTATAAAAAAGGTGGGAAAAGAGAAAAGGCAAAGAGAAAATAATAGGCGGTATAGATTGTTGTGAAGAAGAAGTAGAAAAAAGGCGAGAAACAAAAAAAGGCAAAGGGAAAATAATGGACTCTCTTTACTATTATTGAAAAGTCGTGGTAGAATTGTCCCATCAAAGGAACCAAATGAGCAAAACATCTGCTCAAATTTTGTGATAACTAAGCTAGTAGTGGTTAAACGGAGGCTAAAATAACAGACTCATGAGGAATATCTATTAAGCAATAAAGTTAGTGTACTAATGGTTGTGGTTATATATTTTACAGTTACTTAAGAAAAGCCGTTGGGAGCACTTGCTGACAAAATCACAAGATGATGCCGCCTTTAGGAGCACTTGCTCACAAAATCACAAGGCGATCCCTTTCTACAAGAAGTGCTTCTCAAGTTCCAACCAAACAAAGCTCTTTGAAAAGTATGACCTCTCCACATTGAAAGTTCAATGAGGGAAGAGTAGTGCATGAACAACCGAAGCACACCTAGTTGCGAAATTTCTTAGGACCGAGAACTACATATGCCTTCAAAAGAGCATCCCTGAAGGATAATCAAAGGTAACTCGTGCATGATTGGAAGCTCTTTCATGGCCTTGTAGACATTGGATCAAATCAGGCAGCTTTCATAGATTACCTGCCTCCAAAGATTCTTCTCTGAAAGGGTATGTGCATCCTAAATTTGATGATCATCTTCTCCAGCACAAGTGCACATGCATTGTGGCATGAGAAGAACATCCTAATCCATCCTCAGACAAGTCCTAAAACCTTGAGTTACAAAATTAACATTTAGTGCATTTGTGCTCAAACATGCAACTTCAATGGAATTAAACCTTTTCATCAATTCTGTCAATTTTAGGTCCACTGAAAATGTCACGGGACTTGATATCTTGTGACTATTAATAATAAATATATGTCACATCAACATCCAATAAAGCTTATCACAGATAACGGAAAGAACAGTGATTTTATGGTTTGTTTTGGTTTTGGAAAAGCTGAACCACATCAAACTGCACAATGCAGTTTACTTCCGATTGCAACTTTTTTGTCGCAAAAAAATCCCCTTGAACTGAAACACTAATATTAACCTCTTTCCTTGAGAGGTCCATAATTACAACTAGTATAAAACTTAAGCTCCTAATACTATCACACTTCACCGAACTTTAAGAACTTTAAGTCAAAAGAGTGAATAAAAATAAGCAGTGAAGTGCCAAGGCAACATACGCTTGCCTATGAGATCAATGACAAACCCAAACTTTTATGAGGACGCCTATTCAAGAGGATAATAAAAAATAACCTTAGCATTTTCCGAAGCTCTTCGAAAGCTGAGCACATCGGTGCTCAAATCAAGTAGTTGCGACAGAACAGTGGCTGGAAGTTCATGTACACGTGTGGGCAATTTAACCTTGATAATCAACTTCTCCAGCACAAGTGCATACCCAAGAAGAAACTTAATCAGAGCAAGCAGATGTTTTGACCCAGAACCACAAGCTCCAAAGCGGATGATCTCAAGAGAGCAGATGATCTCAACTCTCTTGAGATGTTTTGACAAACATCCAAAGTTCCCCTCTCGTGAGCACGAGAAAACTTCTTCGTCCAAGTTAAAATCTTCATTAGATTCTTCACCAAGTTGAAACTGCACATAGGTACCCCCATTTAATAAACTTATTTCACACTAGATATGGATCCATGGGGAAAATAAATTCATTGGCTCACTAAAATTTCAGACAAACGACTTTCAATTGTCCACTGCAGATGCTAGTCAGTTTTACTTTATAACGAGTCTTAATCAATTTCAGCTCTTAAACTCGCCTACACAAATTAAACATGTCCTCTGTGACATCCCGATTTTTCCAATCCTATTTTCAATAAATTGAGACGGGCATTTCGTTGGCATGCATATAGTTCTTTTCCTTGAGTCGGCCACTCATGTGAAAACTAGTCTATCGGGTAAAGCTGTTAAGAGTTTCTAATGCGTCAGACTCGAGAATTTGACCAGGAAGCGACATTTCGACCGAGCTAATCTGCAAGGGTCATTACGGCACAAATAAAAATCGATTAGAGACCGGAGATAGGTTGACTCAATAAGGGCATGTGATCGAGTGTGGGTGATTCCACCGGATCACACAATTCTTGTCGATCGGCACTGGACCGACTTTTCTATCGATTGGGTACCCTGTGTTCGTATTTGAAACCTTGAGATTACCCCGACAACCGAAAGTCGCCAATGTTTCAAAGATGTACATTGTGGCTTGAGATGATCAACCACAGGTCAAATGCACGAAAATTTCTAAAGGCTACCCGGTAGGTTGGGCCGGCTAGTATCATGCCAAAGTGAAATTAACCGTGGAATTGAGATCGAATTCAGAAATTGGAAGTCTGGGGGTGTCACAAATCATTTCAAGATCATTGAATCATCTTTGGGAAAATTTTCCATGCAAGCCGAGCTTTTCAGCAAAATAATCAAGAAATGGCTAATTTGGCTCGAGAAATTAATATGCCGTTTTTGGTCACGCTTTTGGGACTTAAGTTGGTTCTACGGACAAGTGAAGATGTGAATTGAAGTGTGGTGACATTGAATTAATTTTATGGGCTTTAATTTAATTCAATTAGAAGAGAATCGAGTGAAATTGAAGATGTTATTGTGCAAAGAATTGGACCCGGCGGAAATTGCAAGTGAACCTATTGGATATTGTTGTGGGAGAAGTTAGTGGAGTATGACATGGGGTGATGTCATGGTGGGCCATTTTGTAGGATTAAAGAAAAAGGAAAAGAAAAGAAAAATGGTCCCATCTCTCTCTCTCTCCTTCTTCTCTCTCCTCCCTCTCTTCTTCCTCCTCCCGTGCGATTCCTCCATGGGCGTTTTCTTCATCTTCTTCTTCGAACGCCAGCAGCAAGGGAGATCGTCGAGCAGCCGCCCGGAGCCAACCGTCGTTGCCTCACGCCGCCGCACGCCGTCCTCGCCGTCGCCGCTCGCCCGCGCGGTCGACCCGCTCGCCGCTCCGCCCAGCCGCCTCCGCCTGCCTCTGTCCGCGAGTTCTAAGAGCTGCCGGAGCTCCCTCCGGCCGCCGTGAGATCCGCCCGACCGCCGTGTGCCACCGTCCGAGCTGCCACCTCCTTCCTCCGCCGTTCCTCCGCCCGAATCGCCGCCGGACAGCCCTCCATCGACCCTAAACAGCAGCTGTAGAAAATAGGTATGCAGCGGGTGTTTGGCCCGTTTTGGCCGCCTTCCCGAGCCCGGATGCTCGGCCCGCTTTGAGGAAAGTCGATCCTCGCATTGTCCCCGTCGTTTTGGTTCGCTCGGCTCGTTAATCCGGTGAGTTTAACTCACTAAATCTTGATTAGATGGTTAATGATGCCCTAAGTGTGCTTAGTCTAAGTTAAGTGAGATTAGGTTGGTAGATTAGTTTATTTAAATATGGATTATATTAAGTTGTTTAATTAAAGTTAAACATGTTTAGTTTAAGAGTTAAGTAGGTTTATTTTTAAAATAAACCTTGATGTGACATAAAGGAATTTACTTTTGATTTATTTAAACATTTCGAAATTATTTAATAATTTAATAAAATATCATTATTCGAAATTATTAAAATATGATTATTTAATTATTTTCGGAATAAATTTAATTATTTATTAAATTCCGAAAATTTTGTCGGGACCCTAAATTCTCGAGAATTTCGTGCCGGTCGCTGCTGTGTATTCAGTTTTTGAAATTGATGGTCGGATTTTATAAATTGAATGTGGATGTGAAAAATATGAATATTATTATTTAATTAATTTTCGGAATAAATTTAATTATTTAATAATCCGAAAAATTATTTTGGGACTCTAAATTCTCAGAATTTCGTGCTGATCATTTGCTATGCATTTAGAATTTGAATTTGATGAATGGATGTGGCAAATTGAGTGTTGATTGCGATAAATATGGATTTTATTCATAAAAACCCAAGTGTCGGGTTTTGATGCCAAACTTGGATTTTAATTATTATATTAAATAGTGGGATTTGAAAAAGTGAGATATTGGCTTTTGATTCGAAATTAGCGTGTCCCCACACACGCGAGTAATTTCTGGAATGTTTTTAATATTGAGAAAAATGGCCGGGATCACTATTTTAAGTGGAAGCGTTGAGTGAAATGCAAAGTGTCCTGGGGCCGAGTATGATTTGACTGTGTGATAATTAAGAGGAATCGTCCTGGGCTGTTGAGCCGGACTTGCCCCTATATGGGATGCCCACGCGGTGGATGCGGGTCGCAGTAGATTATGGGCCCATGCTCCTTCGGGAATGCCGTCGACGTACTGACGAAGCCGCGCTCCATGGGGGGAGGCGATGCCTGGCATGAGTGTCAGTAGATAGCCGAACAGCGAGTAGGCTATGCCCTTGTGCGGCAGTGAATAACAATTGGAATGCATGTTGGGTGTTATTGATGTGTCGGATTATGGGACGGAATTGTGTGGCATGGAATGGGACGTGTCATAACGATTTAGTCTTATAATCAGGACCCCCGCGGTTGTTGGTTATATGAAAAAGAATACGTTCCGGTTGTTAAGTTCATATTACTATCTGTGATTGAGTGATTTGATATTGTGCTAACCTACAGGAAGGAACTGAGGCGAGGTAAGTCTTCTGTGTGATGTGGCTAGGCCACCCGGGGCATATTTTCTTTCTAATAGGGGTTTAGGGGTTGAACTTGCTGAGACATCGTCTCATCCCGGTTGTGGGATTAAAAATTTCAGGTCCCTAGATGGCAGTCGTGGAGGACCCGAAGCCCTAAGTCTGGAAAGGTGGAGACTGAAGTATCGGTGAACGTGTCCTGCTAGTTGGCTTTAGGATAGTTCCCCATTCGTTGAGCTGGTCTATTATGTAGATAGTTCAGAGTTGTATTTAAACCTATGTGTTGTAAATGAGTGTTTGGTATTGTGATTGATTGCCTGCTTTTCTATCCCAAGTTAAATGTTGTCAGGGGATTTGTTTTGCTTCCGCATGCGTAATAAAATGAATGGGTCGGAGATGTATCCTGGGATGTCGCATATTTGATCGACCGCAGTGGGATGTGCGCGACCTCGGGGTTCGGGGCGTGACATCCTCTTTCTAAGTGCTCATCACTAAACTCTTGGCTCAAGATCCTAACACAACCCAACAGCAAAAGAACCTCCAGTACGACACTGCTGTTACTTTAATACATGAACTAAAACTTGCCCTGCACAAATGTTGAGTAGACCGACAGAGCCATGAGCAAATTTCAAATTCTGAAAGAAATAAGAATTCGAGATTGATCATCTTTATGTGCTTCTAAAGTTTCCACTCACTGTTCAAACATTAGTGCAAAGAGGAAGTAAGCACAAGAAGCGATCTGAAAATATCATAGCAAATGAACAAACCTTCGATAGGGGCAGCTGTATGACTAATTTTTCCAGGCACAGTGATCTTCGTAGCATATATCCTATACCGAGAAGGTCCCGCTGACTATTTAGTCCTTGCAGTATCAGATTTTGACATTCTAAAATCAGTGTCCGATTCTGACATTCTAACCGAGGTGGCACTCCTTCCATCTCCAAAAGGGAAATTATCTAATCACATTGAGCAAGCAACATAGAAAATCTGATTAATACTAGTTTTCCGGTTTAACATGAATAAATAATGACAAAACTACAGTCCATCCATATACAATATCCTTTGACCCTATCTCCCAGCCATGAAAGGCCGACTGATAAGGATACTACAAACAAAAATTAACAAGTGAATCTCTTTAATAATCGAGACTATTTACATATGCTTCTAATGTCGAACTCATGATATATGAAGGATCCGAAAATTCCAATTGTTGGTCACATGAGACAACAAACCTCATTATTGACTGAACTTTCCAAGTTAATCTATCCACTGCCATCCTAAAATATTGTAAGAACACTATGTAAGATGATTATGAAACAACAGCCTGATGTGACAAGAGAGCATGATGCGGTTCTGTCGATCTAAGATGACTAGGTCCACTAAACTTTGTTATATTTGCAAATAATTGTACTTTCTCGATAAACTGAAAGATTGAAAATTCAAGAAACCTTTCTGGAATAATCTCTTTTCGTTTGAAAATTGAGGTGTCTAAGAATGCTGCCCTGTGTGGCATCCACAATAAAAAGCAATAGCTAGCGGCATTCATTGTCCCAAAAATTGTGCGATCCATCTATCAGAGATTAAATATAGGGAAGAAACTCCACGGCTCACGATATTGTCTTATGCCGTAACTCAGACGGCAGAGTTACCAATCATCCTATCTGCCAATAACTAATTGCACATGAGTCCACAATGATTACCCTTGATGAGGTCACTCAAGTGGGGAAACATACAGCACTAAATGGTGCTAAACACGGAAACCATTCAACAGGAGCACGTCTTATAAAAATATTGAGCATGTACCTGCAAACACCAATCACCAATGGTAATTGTAGAAACTCTGGGCAGCCTCTCAAGAAATTTCTTCAACAGGTCGCAGGCCATCCTATTGTCACCATGCACACGAGGTAGAATTTCAAAATTTAAGTCGGCTTCAACCAAAGACGATATATCCTCAAGTGACATATGCTCTGCTCCCATAGAACAAGAGCACGTCCCTGCTATACGTAACCTCAGCAAATGCGGGGCCCTAATCCTCCGCAGGTCAAAGAAATTGGTGACGCTGAGGAACAAGTGTTTGACACTCGTTGAATCTATAATAACGTTGTTCAAGTCCACGCACCGACCCAACTCAAGGGACTCTAAAACAGGACTTCCCCTTAAAATACTCACTAGGATATTATCGCTCAAGTTCACATTTGATATCGACTAGGATATTATCGCTCAAGTTCACATTTGATATCGACAATACCTTAAGACGAGGCCAATTAATACTAGTCGCACCCAACAAAAAACGGCACCGACTGACTTGACTCAAGCAAAACAAAAACTGCGGCAGTATAAACATGCACTCCAAACTATTCAGTTCCAGGCGGAGATCCTCCACATGGCGCTGCTCTGCGAAGCGGAGCCACTCCTTGAGCTTGGAGCTATCGGCCTCGTCGTAACAACAATAGCCATTGACGTGGAATTTCTTCAACGCCGAGGTCGAGGTGTGCTACCTCAGGACGCTGTCGACGATGCACCGGAAGTCCAAGGAGCGGGCTCTGCGATGGTGAGGCCGGACTCTATTGAATACGAGGTTGGTGGTGGCGGTCCTCCATCTGTATTGCCACCGCTTGGAGAGGACGCTGGTCCTCACGACGTCCTCGATGGGCAGATGCGAGAAGATGTCGCGGATCGCGTGGTCTGGCAATGCGCTGATGAGATCCCGAGGGCTCGAAGGAGGAGGAGGTCGGTCGCGGGAGGATTCTAGGCTGAGCAAAATCCTCCGGCGCTTGGAGGACTCCTCCATGGAATTGATGAGATTTAGGTTTTCTCTCGGTAGGCAACTCCAGGGCGAAGGACAAAGACAATCAGAAGGCCCTTTTAGCTTAACTCCAGGGCGCCGTGGACGGTGGGCACCGCCGTGGATTTGAAATTCTAGGGTTTCTGCTGATGTTCACCCGAGTTTTCCAAGGATTTTTCTTTTTCTTTTTATTTCGATCCGATTTCCTATCCTTTTTTAAACACACTGCGTTATCCTTCAAATTTTTTTAAATATTTTTCCTAGTTTGAATTATTAACAGTTGTGCAATGAATTATTACTTATCAAGTATAATAAAAATCACATTAATTTACTATGGTAATTAGCATCTGATTATTTAAGTTTAATAATCGAGTTATCTTATAATATAATTTTCATTTCATTGGGTAATTAATAATTAATAACTTAATCCAAGTATGGTTGCTTATGGACCGTGCATGCACTTCATTAAATTATGGAAAAACTAATCATAATATTGAAATAAAACTAAATTAACGGTTTCAAGGGTTACCCTATAACCAGTCGGGTATGTTGGGTTCTTACCCTTGAATCTACCTATTGGAATCATGAATGTTTTGCTTTTAGGTCTCTAAAGATTTCCTTGTTTCCACAAATTAGATATTGAGCTCGATAATAATAAGCTTGAAAAAAATTAGCAAAGCTTAAAATCTTATATAACATTTTTTTCCTTTTTTGGATAATTACGGGAGAAATCCTAAAAATTAGTTAAAATAAAATGCGCTTGAATCATTTGCTTAACTCCGTCAATTTTAGGTGGATAGAAAGTGTCAAATAATTTTTTTTTATTCTTTTAATATCCCATGACTATTTATAAAAAAATGTTGCGAGAACATCCAACAAAACCTAGCAAAGGTAAACAGAAAGACTGATGATTTTATGGTTTGCTTCGGTTTTCGAACATGAAATACAATTTAGTTCTTATTGCAAACTTTTTTGTCTGGAAAAAATCGCCTTGAACCAAATTAAACCACAAAAAAAGGTTGTTAAAATTCGATTTTATCTCCTTTTGGGCAGCAAAGACATACTTCAAGTTTGTGTCTTTAAAATCTGATGGATTTATGAGATGGGCTTAAGGCCCATCCGCTCAAGTTGGGCCCAAAAGGCCTGGCCCATGGGAATAGGGCCTGTGGAAGGGGAAGGTATAAAAGGGAGGAGAGAGAGGGAGATTACACCTGTTGGAAAAACAGATGTACGTACGTTTTTTTCTCCCTCGCACTTTCTCTCTCTCTCCAAAAAGACAAAACGGAACTCTAAGGCAAACGGCACTGTCTTCCCTTCAATTGACATCATCGGGCCAGAATTTCTTCCTCTTCTTCGGCATAGGTGTTTAATCTGTGGCTAACAAGGTACGCTCGAATCCGTGGTGTGCTTTACGATCGGTGATGCGTGTTTTTCCCGGGCTTTGTCTTCCGCTTGATTTAGGGGTTCCATTCGGTGTCGAATCCAGTTTTCGGGGATCCGTTATTCCCAACATTGGTATCAGAGCCCTAGTTCACATTTTTCCCGATCAATTCTGATTTTTGATTGATTTTTCGCGAAATCGCTTCGGCCGTACGGAACCGGGCGAAAATCCCGACACCCGAGCGTTGTTCGGCCATTTTTCTAAGTTTTCGTAAGTCGAAATCAAATTCTGAAGGCACTAGGAGAAAGGCGACGTCGAGACGAGTCCGGCGAGTGGTCGCATGCCACCGTACGACGCCGCACGCGCCCACACGCGTGGCCAGAAGCCGCTGCGCGTGAGCGCGACGCGCCTGGAAGCGCTGGCTTCGCCAGCGCGTGCGCCACACGCGCCGGTGGCGAACCGACGTGCGCACGCGGCGGCGGCAGCCGGCACGCGCCGGTCCGCGGACCGACGCGTGCTGATGTTACGAGATGACGTCATCGTGACGTCATCCAATGGTCGGTAACCGTTCGGATGACGTCATCACCAACGACGGTTGGCCGGCCGGTCACCGGCCGGCGACCTGACCCGACTCACGGACGAGGCACGCGCCTGGCACGTGCCAGATGACGTCTGCGTGACATCATCCCCCGCACGCACGAGGCACGTGCGGTCAGTCCGACCGGCCCTTCCGGTCCGACCGACCCGACCGGTCCGTCCGGTCCGACCCGCGCGCCCGTTGACCCGACCAGTGGACCAGTTGGCCGTTGACCGACCGTTGACCGTTGACTTAAAAAAAAGAAAAAAAAAAGGGAATTTGTTTTCTTTTTCAGTCATGCCTATGTGGGTTATAAGTAATCCATTTTTGATTCTGCATTTGTTGCATGAATTTTAGAAAATTATGTATTTTCTCTTATATTAATTATGGATTATAAGTGATCCATTTTTAATTCTGCATTTGTTGCAGGAACTATGATGCGTTATGCAAGGATACCTGCAATCCCGAGAACGGACGAGGGAAATGCAAGACTTAAGAGGTTGATGATAGAGTTAGCTGATTATCGGTGGCATGACGGTGATTTAGTATCACATGTGGTCAAGGTCAATCAGATGATACAGAAAATCATCTGGAATGGTTATCTTATGCCGGATTTTGAGAAATTGCCGGCTTTGATGAACACTCTTCCACCTGAATGGCAAGTAGTGTTGGATCGGCTATGGGAGGTCAACGTGGTCCCGGGTTATAGGAGGCTGGTGGAAGCTTTTGTAAGA
This sequence comes from Eucalyptus sideroxylon, assembly GCA_014182405.2. NCBI lineage: Eukaryota > Viridiplantae > Streptophyta > Magnoliopsida > Myrtales > Myrtaceae > Eucalyptus > Eucalyptus sideroxylon. The sequence continues at coordinate 1,883,163 of CM024552.2, forward strand.
GAGCACTATAGGATTGAGTTGGCCAAAACTTCAACCCTTAGATTGAGCGCCACATGGCGCCGAGTGAATGCGCCTTGGAGGTGACATGAAAGCTCTCCAAAATTTTTTCCATGGTTGGCAAATGTGCCTTCGAATTTCTCAGATATTATGGTTGATAGATTAGAAGGGACATTCCCTATTTATTTCTTTGATTAATTGTGTAATGATTACTACCTAATTGTGTTAATTGAAAGCATTATTGTTTTTTTAATTGTATGTCAATTATCTGTTGCTTTCTGTTATTGCTGGTTGCTGTGGGTAATTAGCTGTGGGTAGTAATAGAAGTTTTTGTAACTTCATAGAATTTATTTGCATAAGATAATTATATTAATAATAATTTTGAGTTAGGATTTTTGGAGGATGATTGGAAACATAGTGACCTTTTGATTCTGAAGCCTTACTTAAAATTATTTATTAATATGATGGGTTTATGCAAATAGGGATGCATAAATGATAGGCATTAATTATTCGTGCATGTATGTCTCGATGTGTTTGAACGATGATTCAGCAACTAAGAATGTAATTGCTGATATGAACGGTAACAATTGTGAAATATTGAATATGAAGATTCAATATGTGATTGGAAAAGCAAGAAGCACTAGAAGCTCTTGACCACATTATGGTAGATCTTGAGGGTGTCGTGCACCACCTTGAGCTAATAGAGGACCGCCTAACGGTATTTGAGCCGAAAATAGACATTTGCTATGCTGGTTCTAGCTCAGAAAGGGCTTTGTGCTCTAAGCGCAAATGTATTGATTCGTTCAATATGTGGGAATGCAAATGATCAAGTCCTTATTGTAAGAAATCAAGAATTAACCAACAAGAGAGAGGAAAGCGTCCTCAAGTGAAGAAAATGTCAAGAGTGATGTGTTACAATTGTGACAAGAGAAGTCACTATGCTCGCGACTGTCGTGAGCCAAAGAAGGAATGCACCTCTTGTACATTTGAGAACTTTGCTTATGTGTCAAGTTCTGCATTATAGGCTGAATCCAATCCTTTGTGGAATGTAGATTCAAGAGCGACAGACCATGTAGCAAAGGATAGAGGATCCTTTGTGGAATTCCGACGAGTCCCAACTGGAACTGAGTGGATCCATATCGGAAACAACTCTAGAGCTTATGTAAAGGAATTGGCACCGACCAATAGAACATGAGTGGTTGACGCACCTTGGTGTTCTATATGCTCTAGAGATTCGTCGAAATTTAAGTGTCTGTCTTAGTGTTGGTTAAGTTTGGTTTTGGTATAAACTTCCATAATAAATGTGTAGATTTGTGTTTAGATACGAACTACTATGGTTGTGGTCACTTTCTAGATGGTTTTATTGTACTAAATGTTGACTGTGATGATGTCAATATGTTATCCCTTTATTTCACGTCTTCTATCTTATATGATAATGATGTGAATATGATGGCATGCTAGACTTGGTCATATGGGCCAACAACATATGAAAAGACTAGCCAAAAAGGGCTTGTTGGGCAATATTGAAAAAGTTGATTTGTCCATATGTGAGCATTGCCTAGTAGGGAAAATGACAATGAGACCATTTGGAAAAGGTAAAAGAGCTGAATTTCATCGGCATTTAATCCATTTGGACATCTGTGGTTCAATGAATGTGAGAGGAAGGCAATGGGCTGTTTGTTTCATCACTTTTATAGATGATTCTACTTGATTCGGATATGTCTATTTGATTTCTCATAAATTTGAAGCATAAGTTGTTTTAGAAGGTTTATGAACCTGGTAGAAAATCAATTAGACAGGAAAATAAAGGTATTTAGATCCGATCGAGGTTAAGAATATTTATCTGATAAGTTCAGAAAATTATGTGATGAAAAAGGAATAGAAAGATAGTTGTCTATTCCATATACTCCTCAACAAAATGGTGTTGCGGAGAGAAGAAACAGAACCCTACTGGAATGGTTAGGTCTAAGATGGCGCATGCTAACTTACCTATCATTTTTTGGAGTGATGTGTTGTTAACTGCTGCCTATATACTTAACCGGGTGCCTTCCAAATCGGTTATTTCCACTTCATATGAGTTATGGACAGTTAGAACACCGGACTTAAGTTTTTCTTAAGCCATGGGATTGTGCTGACTATGCTCATGAGTCCTCTCACAAGTTTTGGGAAATTGGGTCCAAAAGAAAATAAGAGTATTTTCATGAGATACTGCGAACACTAAAAATAAAAATAAAAAATGTATGTGTTCATAGGTGAGCAGGAAAGTGGGAGTATAACTGAATTTGAATCATGGGATGTCACACCCTTAGTGGATGAATTTTCTAAGAGGGGCGAAATAAGGGAAAATAACTCCCTATTTGAAACCTTGGATCAAGATAATGATGTCAGTGGAGTTCGTTCAAGTGGGAGTAATATGAGATGTAATGAATTAAATTCAACTCATTCTCAATTGCAACCACCTGATGTGACGACATCATCATTACCTAATCCAAGTGGGAGCATGATGGGGAATGATGTGTTAAGTGTACAATCTCCCTATACGGTGAACAAGTCGCCAAAGTATTCCCCGTCGATGTTTTGACATTGAAAGGGAAACTTTTATGGTTGCTCCACAAGATGAGGATGAGCCACGAAATATTAATGAGGCTCTGAATTGCCCTAATAAGGAAAAATGGATTCATGCAATGAAATAGGAAATTGAGTCAATTAAATCAAACCAAGTTTGGGAACTGGTTGATCTTTCAAAAGGACACAAAGCTATTGGGAACAAGTGGGTTCTTAAAATAAAGCGAAAGGCTGATGGCTCAATAGAAAGGCATAAGGTTCGCCTTGTGGCGAAGGGGTATAATCAACAGGAAGAAATTGATTATGAAGATACATTTTCTCCTGTAATGAGATTTACCTTGATTCACATTATTCTGACAATAGTGACTAGTATGGATCTTGAGTTACATCAAATGGATGTAAAAACTGCTTTCCTCAATGGAGAATTAGAGGAAGGAACATATATGGAACTACATGCTGGTTTCATAGTGAAAGGCCAAAAAGAAAAGAAATGTTGACTTTGGGGGTCGATATATGGCCTTAAGCAGTCATCGAGACAAAGGTATATACATTTTCATAATGCCATAGTGGCATATGATTTTACAATGATTGACGAGGATCATTGTGTATATATCAATAGATCCAATGATCAATTTGTGATCATATCATTATATGTTGATGATATACTAATTGCCGGAAGCAATATGGGGTTGGTTAATACTATCAAGAGATAGTTGTATTCTAACTTTGAGATAAAGGATATGGGTGAGGCTGCATACATTCTTGGAGTTAAGACTTCAAGAGATCGTTTTGAAGAGATCGTTGTCTCTTTCACAAGAAACCTATATAAATAAGGTTCTTGAACGATTTAGTATGCAAGACTTATAAACCCATAAATACTCATATTGCAAAAGGTGAAGGATTGAGCCATAGACTGTGTCCAGGGACTCCACAAGAGAAGGAACAAATGAAACATGTTCCTTATGCTAGTGCTGTTAGAAGCTTTTTTGTACACTATGATGTGTACAAGACCTGACATATGTTTTGTAGTTGGAATGGTGAGTAGTTACCAATCCGATCCAAGTCAAGCACATTGGAAAGCCGTTAAGAGAATACTGAGGTATCTAAAGGGGACTGCTGATCATACGTTGAGTTATTAAGGAAAGGATCTGCAACTCAAAGGCTATTATAATACTGATTGGAGAGGAGATTTAAATGAAAGGAAATCTACCTCTGGGTTTGTTTTCTTACCGAATAATAGTACCATATGTTGGAGCAGTAAGAAAGAAAAGTGTATAGCCTTGTCCACGATGTAAGTTGAGTTCGTGGCATTATCAGCAGCAGTGTAAGAAGGTGTTTGGCTTAAGAGATTTTTTGGATCATTTATGTATCATTAGAAGTGCTGCAGATTTATTGTTGGTTAACTGTGGTAGCCAAGCAGTAAAAAACGTATACCAAAGATCCAAAATATCATGGCAAGACCAAACCTATAGATATCAAGCATAATCTTGTCAAGGATATGGTTGCACGAAAAGATGTGAACTTAGAGTACATACTACGCATGGAATGGTAGTAGATCCTATGACAAAGCCAATACCTAGAGATGTGTTTTGTGGCCATATGAAATCTCTAGGATTGCGTAGAGACTGATGTACTAAATATTGTATTTTCCCTAAGTGTTCACAATTTGATGAATTTGTGTTTTTTATCATTAATGCTTATGAATCTTTGTTTAACCCTTATGCATCTTAATGCTTAGTGCATTACTTTAAGTTGAGAAGTATGTCGGACAGATATAAGATTAGCCCACTCACACGGGTAATCACCTCTGTTTACTGTGTGATAAATAGAGATGAGACTGTTTTTAAGCTTATTATCTAGGTGATAATCGAGAGCTCAAGCTTAAAATACGTATGTCGCCTTAACTGAGTGTTAAGATGAGGATATAATACTTACTATGTCCGAAAGTAAAATATCCCACATGTTTTACTTTATCTGTCTAAGATGCTAGATGTGAGTTCTGATGAATTTTGTGAATAAGTAGATATGTGAACTCAAGTTAGACATTGGGTATGTCTGAACTATCATATGTACGGTATTGAAAGGTATAGACATACGCTCCATGGGAAAGGAGTTAATACCGTAATACGTATTTCATACTACGTATGCATGAGACGACCAATAAAAGTGGCAAAAGTTTGATCTCAAGTTTTATGTCGTGTGAGACTCTTGAGGAAGAGAGTTCCTCAATTTCTAAGTCCCCTCATGACTCTTACTTATTCTCAAGATTTCTATTTAGTGTTTGCTATCTTAGGATGTTGCCAATGGTCATGAGTTTGATTCAATCTAATGGGGCATTTCTAGAAAAGCAAGCAGGACTGAAATTGAGAGTTTGAAGGAAAGAGAAAGATCGTTTTTGGAGAATCACATTGTAGTTTTGTATTCACCGGTTAACCAATTATGACTATCTTTGTGATAATCATAATTGTGAATACAATATATATATATATATATATATATATATATATATATATATATCATTATTTAAAAGAGATCAATAGAGATATAAATGTGATCAATCAATCTAGGGTACTGCATACTAAATCTACTCAGGATATGATGCCCATTATGAGCTGCTATATATTCCTAACAGATGTATGGCAACGAGCTCTCAAAGTATGCTGGTCGCACGGATTATTCACCGGTATGAATGTTGAAGAGAGGAAAAGAGGATTATGTTCGGCCCACCATGTTAAGTGAGAGTCTATGATGGATTTTTTCTCGATGGGGCTGAGTAGGGCCTGTCCGCCCATGTTGGTTTTGCACCACCATGTGCGAGTGAGAGATGATGGATTTATGAGATGGGCTTAAGGCCCATCCGCTCAAGTTGGGCCCAAAAGGCCCGGCCCACGGGAATAGGGCCTGTGGAAGGGGAAGGTATAAAAGGGAGGAGAGAGAGGGAGATTACACCTGTTGGAAAAACAGATGTACGTACGTTTTTTTCTCTCGCGCACTTTCTCTCTCTCTCCAAAAAGACAAAAAGGAACTCTAAGGCAAACGGCACTGTCTTCCCTTCAATTGACATCATCGGGCCAGAATTTCTTCATCTTCTTCGGCATAGGTGTTTAATCTGTGGCTAACAAGGTACGCTCGAATCCGTGGTGTGCTTTACGATCGGTGATGCGTGTTTTTCCCGGGCTTCGTCTTCCGCTTGATTTAGGGGTTCGATTCGGTGTCGAATCCAGTTTTCGGGGATCTGTTATTCCCAACAAAATCAAACGCAATCCCAGGAGATTTGATTATTCATATATTTTTGGACAGAGAAAGCCGAGGAATACCTCAACCAAAACATCCCTTTATCTGTCGATAATCCAAAGCACTACCATTAACATCTTTCCTTAGGAGGTTCATATTTACAGATGAACTAAATTCAAGAAAAGTTTAAATTAGGTACACGTAAAAAACTAATAGCATCATAAAATGTAACTTTACTGTCAAAAGATAGTCAATACGAATGAGTAGTGTAGTGCCTAGGGTAACATACCTTGCCACGAGATCAATCCGAAACCCAAATTCAATATCCTCTGAGCTTGTCTTCCAGTTGGGAAAAGATCGTAAGAGTATTGCAAGTAGAAATGAACAAGAGAGTCTCTTCAAGAATCAAGAATATTTACATATGCTTCTCATGTAAAACTTGTGATCTTTAAAGGATCTATATCACATCAATCAATAATCCTCATTATTGACTGAAGTCTCTTAGTGAAACTGCCCTTTGCCATTCTATAACATTCTGAGAATACTCCCCTGAGATGTTCTAGAACAATAGCCTATAGTGATGAGAGATCACGACCTGAATCTATCAACCTAAGATGGTTCATTACTCTTCGTCATATTTTAGATAATCGACTTTTCTCTATAAATTGAAAGAATGAACTGAAAAAGTAGCCTTTTAAAATAATCTTTTCATGCATTTTTCTTGTGAAAATTAAGGGCACGTTTAGAAACGATTATGTTTACAAGAGTAATTCTGATCAGAAATAATTTTTTTTTTTTATTCTGTTCCCGGAAACATATTCTAAGCATTTTAAGCCGTTTGGTAACTGTCCAAAATGTCTGATTTTAGAATAAAATTGCATTTGGTACGGTGCTAATTGATTTTGTTCCAAATTAATTTCTTTTTAATTTTTAAATAATTTTATACTTTTTCCTTTTTTTTTTTTTTTTTTTTTTTTTTTTTTCTCCTATTCTTCTTCTTCTTCTTTAGGCCGGTTACTGGATCGGCGATCGGCCAGATGAGGGCCAGCGACCTCACCGAAGCATCGTTGGCCCTCGTCGACCGAGCCTTGCCGGCAGTTGGGCGAGGCTCACCCAACCCTACCAAGGCTCAACCTCGCCGATGGCCAAGCCGGTCTCACCGTGGCTAGGCGAGGCTTGCCTGGCCACTGGTGGGGCTGGGCGAGCCTCACCGGGGCTGGGTGAGGCCCGCCTGGCCACCGGTGGGGCTAGGTGTCACGAGGCTTGCCTAGCCTTGTCGGTGGCTGGGGTTGCCTCCGGCGAGTTCGTTGGACCTCGCCCTGGCCTGGCAAGCTTGTCGGACCGGTTTCCGGTGATCGGCGATGGCAAATGGTGGCGGCGATGGCGGACGGTGGCGGCAATGGGGGACGGCGGCAAACGATGGCCGATTGCAACCACGCGATTGAAGAAGAAGAAAAGAGAAGAAAGTAATTGGTTTTGATTTTTTTTTTCTAATTCTGGAACAAGAATCACATTTTTTTTTATTCTTAATTCTACTTCCAATCTGTTCCCAGGAACAAATTTGTTCTCGGGAATACAAATTTTACCAAACGCGATTCTTGGTCCAAACTGATTATGAGAACAAAATATCAAAATTTAGCCATGTTTGGATGGTTACCAAATAGGGAATAAGTATCTAAGAATATTGCATTGATCCCAGATCTAGTGGGCATTCATTGTCCCAAAAATTGAGTCGTCCTAAATTCATTTATCGGAAATTAAAGCTCCAAGGTTCACAATGCTTTCTTATGTCGTAACCTGCCAAATTAATCATACATGCGCTCTCAATGATTCCCCTTGATAAAACTTGTGATCTTTAAATGAAGGACAGGAACATGAAGAGCATCCAGTGGGACTTTGGGAAGAAAATGAAGGACAGGAACATGAAAATAGCCAACGGAGGATCTTCTAGATCCCAGTATTTTAATTGAATTAGCACAATCACCAAGTAATTCAATGAGGCAAAGTAAAATATGCTGTCAAGCTTTAACCGCAAAAGGTGGACACCTATGATACCCCTCAAACGAAATCCTGCAACATTATCCTCAGGACCTTCAAATCTTCGGTGCCCTGAAGAAGAAGCAGCCATTGGTAGAAATGGATGTAAAGAGAAACCACTTCCCGCATCCACATAATTGCAGAAGACAAGGGAATGCTCATTATCAGACAGATCAGATACAAATAATATTACGAGGAAGTGGACAAGAAACCCTTGAATTACAAAGCAACGGACCTGATCAAGCCTGAAAACCTGAAATCCACTGGCCAGTTTGAAGATCATATAGCGCGAGACAGTGCTAATCACAAACACCATTCAACACGAGTGAGTCCTATAAATGATGAAAATACCGTGCTCATATCTGCATACATCAACCACCGATGGTGATTGTAGGAACTCTACGCAGCTTCTCAGGAACTTCCTTCAACAAGTTGCAGCAAATCCTCTTGTCACCAGACATATCAGTCATAGTGTGAAAATCTAACTTGGCTTCCATTAAAGAAGATATATTGTCAGAGTCTGAAGACAGCACGATGACACCAGTGTCCTGAAACCCGTAGTGACAGCACATTCGGGGCCCAACTTTTGATTGCACAAGATGAACTAAGGCCGACGAGTGCCAACTCTTTTACACTTGCTGAATCTCTCATAATGTTATTCACGCCACCGCACTCGCGCAACTGAAGAGGCTCTAGAGAAGGACTTCCCCTGAAAATCCCCACAAGGATATCATCACTCAAATCCGAATACACAATCGACAACACCTCAAGACAAGGCCACCTAATAGTCCTACCCAACGAGAAACTGCAGCAACTGACTTCCAGGCGCACCAACCAACTCGAGCAATACGAGAATCGCGGCAGCATATAGAAGGTTGGCGGCAGGAAAACCAACCTCAGCAGAGATCCTCCTCGTGGCATTCCGCCACGAAGCGGAGCCAGAGGTCGACCTTGGGGCGGTGGGCCTTCTCATACTAGAAGCCATTGACGTGGAAACTCTTCACCGTGGGGGAGATGCACTAGCTCAGGACGCTGCCAACGAGGAGCATGAAGTCCAAGGGCTTCCGAGGCGGGTCTCCACTCTCTCCATCGAAGACGAGGTCGGCGGTGGTCGTCCAAGCGAAACGCCACAGCTGGGAGAGGAGGCCGGTCTTGACGACGTCTCAGATGGGCAGAAACGAAATGATGTGGTGGATCACGGAGTCCGGCAAGGCGCTGAGGAGATCCCTAGGGCTCCTGCTTCGCTGAGGAGGAGGAGGAGGAGGTCTGTTTCGTTTGGTGCGATCTGGCCGGTCGCCGGAGGATTTGCGGTGGATGGTGCCGTGCGCGGAGGTCTCCGCCATGGATTCGAAGGGTTTCTGCGTCGACGGCAACTGAGACTGAAGTCATGTCGTCCCTTTAACTGATATTGTTTTTTCTTTTCTTTTTTTCCTTTATAATTTTTCACGAGATGATCTCTTTTCTTAAATCGAAAGGAGGTCAAATCAAGCTGATCGATTTCCATTTTACGGTCTACTTGCCTAGGATTACGCTTTGATTTCCTAATCCTTTTTAAGTACTCTCCCCTCTAAACTTTTTTTCAGCCTTTTTCCTATTTTTTGGCTGAATATATTCTCGATCAGAATTTTGTTTCTTTTGAGTTCTTTATACAAGCATATGAGCTGTCTACTTCATAATGCATTGCAAAACAAGTTAGATGGTGTCAATGTGAAAAAGAATTGGGAGGACCTAAATAAAAACTTAAGCTTGGAGGAAAAGGAACATAAAATTTATGTGATGCAGAACCCACCCAATATTTCTTTTCTCCTTATAAAATGGATGCTCATCAAACTCTCGGACTTTATCCTCTATCATGTGTTAAATGCACATGATAAACGTGATGTCACATTTCGAACCTTTCAACGCTTTTATCACGTTCATATACATGTTAGCATTTACGTGGGTGGACCCCAAATGATTAGATACATTTAGACATGGAAACTAATATCTTAAACATGCTAAGTATGTCTTGGTTGGTAAGGCGTTTAATAAATTTCTCTGATCCTTTCAATGCTTTTATCACATTCGTAAACATGTTTAATTGACACTTGATCAAAAGGTTTATGACTAATTAGCACTAATACAATATGTTTAGGACTTTTCTAATGCTTTTCCTGAGTACCTATCACACAACACATGCATACTTTACTAATTTTGTAAGAATTTCAATCTTTGGGTGTATTTTATGTTCTTATTTTATTTATTGAAATTTTTTTATTTTGTGGATTTACCTTTTTAACTTGTTATAAAATTGGGTTAATATCACAAAAACTTACCTTTGACAAATTTATGTCAAACTAAATTTTTGACTACCAAAAATCCTAAACATGTATATCTATAACAAATTTACCCCAAATGATATCAAAAAACTCCAAACCGATACACTTATGATAAATTTACTTTAAAATTAATTTTTTGATCACCAAAAATCTCAAATTGGTACATTTGTCAAATGTACCATTTATTAAATTGGATTAATATCACAACAAATCACAAAATTAATATAATTATGACAAACGAAGAGTAGCTTCTCAAGCTAATATACTAATCAATTGTCACGTGTCATCCAATTCGGTAATTTGACAGCAAAATTTTAATGGAAACTAATAGAGGCTTAATTTTTCATAAGTGTACCCGTTTTGAGTAAATTTATCAAAGGTGTATTGGTTTGGATTTTTTGGTGATAAAAAAAATTAGTTTATGGTGAATTTGTCAAAGGTGTACTAGTTTGGAATATTTCGTGGTATTAATCCTATAAAATTTTATCTAAGTAACATATTAAATGAAGAGTTTATAGTGAATTAAATGGTTAAGTAAGGATTTTCTTCTTGGATCACACCGTGGGCAGAGCTCTCGGGCATGGATATCATTCCTAGGGTTTCTATGAATTTTGCCACCAAAAGGGCTTTCGAATTAGGAGGTTTTGTATTTGGATGTTAAGCAAGCAACTAAGGACTATATCTATTTAGAATCTATTGTCTGTGAATTTTGGACCACTTGACGATAAGTTTGTTTCATTTGATGAAGACCTTTGAAATAACAAACAACAAAAAAAATGTACTATACCGTGTTAAAAAGTACTAATTGTAAAAAGTGAAAGCAAAAAAAAAAAAAAAATGTGGTTTGATTCGGCTTATTGAATGTGGAATGGAACAAATCTTTGACCCACTTTGTAACAAAGTGAAAGCAAATTATGTTTCGAATTGAAACGAAACTCATTGGCAAAATCTTTGGTTCTTCTTAAGAGCTCATTCATTGCTAATCTCATGAACTTACAAGTTCAGCCAAACATCACATACCCGTAAAGAAAAATGAACCTTATAGACACATATTTATTGATAATTAATAATTAAAATTCCGGTAACTTTAGATTTAAAAATATAAGCTGTTTCAAATCTTAATGACATATAGTAAAAACTGGAGGAAAAAAAAAGATGTACCATGGTTTGATTTCCTCGTTTGTTTTCGTTTTCAAAAAGTCAAACTAAATCGAATTGTGAAATATGGTCTAGTTCCATTCGCAAACCTTTCCGTTGGGAAAAAGAAATCCCCTCGAACCCAATTAAACCACAAAAAGGATTATATTAACGTTCTGAGTTTCATCTTCATTTGGGCAGAAAAGAAGTATTTCAAGTTTGTGTTATTGAAATCAATCGCAAGCTTAGCAGTTTTATAAATTTTCGGGCAGTGCAAGGAGTTGCTTCACTTGGAAACTAGGAGTTATGCTGAAACTACAATCGAACTCTAATGACGTCTACTCAGTTACACACGAATACAACAAGATTTCCAGAATGCAAATCATTATAATCAGGGCTTTGCTTAATCTTCCAATATTGCAGATAAACATTATACCTCTATATTTTCTATTTTGCTTGACAAAGAAGAGAATGGTGAGCAATATCTCAACCAAAACACGCTTTCGTATGTCGACCATCCAGAACACTACTGCTAACCTCTTTCCTTAAGAGGTTTGTATTTACAACTAAACTAATCTAAACTAAAAAGAAGTGTAAGTTAGATATACTGCCATAGTTCATGTAACTTCTCCATTAAAAAAAAGCGTGAATAAGAATGAGCAGCGTAGTGCCTCAAGCAACATAACCTTGCCATGAGATTAAGAATCTCAAATTTTCATCTGCTTCTAGAAGGACGCCAATTGAAGAGGATAATCGAAAATAATTTCAGCGTTTTTGGAAGCTCTTTGATAGCTGAGCACATTTTGGCGAACAGCAAGCAGATCCAAAAGTACAGTGGCTTGAAGACGTTTTTGTCTATTCCTTGCACGCAAATCAGCCTTGATAATCATCTTCTCCAGTGTAAATGTATTTCCAAGAAGAAACTTAATCAAGGTGAGCACATGTTTTGACCCCAAGCTATTAGCTTTGAAACCGATGATCTCGACTTGGTTAAGATGTGTCGCCAAACATTGAAAGCTTTCTTTCCGTGAACACAAAAAATCTTCTTCATCATAGTTACAACTTCCTTTTGATTCTTCCTGCACATGAATACCCCATTTAAGAAACTTCACATCAAATGCGGATCAACAGAAAAAAGAATCCGTTGCCTAACTAAAATAAACTTTCATTTGTCCACTGCAGATGCTAGTTAGTTTTACTTTTTTTTTTCTTTTCTTTTTTTATGAGTATCAATGAATTTGAACTCTTAAACTCATCTTCACAATGAAAACTCTTCTCTTTCTAAGTGCTCATCAGTAACCTATTAGTTCAAGATCCTAACGCTGCCTGGCAGCAAAAGAACCTCCACTATGACAGAGCAGTTACTTTAGGACATGACCTAGAACAGCTTAAGGTGGTCCGGCACAGATATTGAGTATACTAACTGAGTTATGAGTAAATTTCAATCGATGGAACAAATAAGAGTTGAGATTGATCATCTTTTTGTGCTTCTAAAGTTTCAACTAATTGTTTAAACATTCATGCAAAGAGGAAGCCAGAACAAGAAGTGAACTGAAAATATTATAGCGAAGGACAAACCTTGAATCGGAGGACACCAGTTAGGTGTATGACTAATCTTTCCAAGCACTGTGAACTTCATAGCATGTATGCTATCCCAGGATGGTGATATTGACTAATTGGTGTGCGAGACTCTGACATTTTGATAACAAAGAGGGCACTCCTTTCATCTCCAAAGAGGAGAGAATCTAAGCACATTGACCAAGCAACAAAAAATATTTCAATTAATATAACTTGAATAAAGAATAACAAAATTACGTTCCATCCAGATATGATATATTTTCCTATCTCCTAGCCAGTACTAAAAGTAGAAATGAACATGTGAATCTCTTTAAAAATCAAGACTATTTACATATGCTTCTCATGTAAAAACTTATTATCTTTGAACAATCTGAAATTTCAAGTAGTCAGTTATATGAGATAGTGAACCTTGTTATTGACTGAAGTTTCCAAGTGGATATGTCCATTGACATTGTAAAAGACATCATCCTATATCTGCTGAATTAATTATACATGCACTGTCAATGATTGCCGTGATGAAAGACTAGAGGTCAATCAGCCTGGGCTAGAGACACCACCAAACAGTGCTAATTGCAGACACTATTCAACATTAATATGTAAACTATTGAGCTTGTACCTTCAAACACCAACTGCCAATGGTGATTTTAGGAACTCCACACAGCCTGTCAAGAAGTTCCTTCAACAAGTTGCAGTACATCCACTCAAATAAGGAAGTTGGACCGGAAAAAACTAACTCGGCTTCAACTAAAGAAGATATATCGTCAAGTCTGAATATATGGGTGCACAGCCACGGCCCCGACCACGTCCCTGATACACGCAACGAGAGCAAATGTGGAGCCCAAATTTTGTCCATGTAAGAGTGAGAGTAGTTTTTGCTGCCAATCAATACCAAATCTTTCACACTTGTTGAATCTATTATAATGTTCTTCACGGAGCGGCACTGCCGCAACTTGAGGAACTCTAAAACGGGACTTCCCGTGAAGATTCGCCCGAGCATATCATCATCCAAATCCGCATCTTCAATCGACAAGAACTTAAGACAAGGTCACCAAATAGTCTCATCCGACCAGAAACTGCACCAACTGACTTCGAGACGCACCAACCAACTCGAGCAATACAAGAACGGTGGCAGTGTATATCTAATCCACTGCTCGGAGATCAGCCACAGCCGAAGATCCTCCACGCGGCGCCCCAGTGCGAAGTGAAGCCAGAGGTCGAGCTTGGGGCGGTAACGGCGGCGGTACTTGAAGTTGGTGACGTGCAACTTCTTCACCGTGGGCGAGGTGCACTGGCTCAGGACGCGGCCGACGAGGGACGGGAAGTCGAGGGAGCGGGCGTCGCGATTGCGAGGTCGGAATCCATCGAATACAAGGTGGGTGGTGGAGGTCCAATTGGACCGCCAGCGCCTGGAGAGGACGCTGGTCCTGACGGCGTCTTCGATGGGCAGAAAGGAGAAGATGTTGTGGATCGCGTCATCCGGCAACAAAGGAAGAGGAGGCCGGTTTCCCCTGGCGCGATTCGGACGGTCGCCGGAGGAGGATTTGCGGTGGGCGGCGGCGTGGACGTAGGGCGCCGCCATGGATTGAAATTCTAGGGTTTCTGCTGACGTTCCCCCGGGTTTCCAAGGATTTTTCCAATTTCTTTTTCTTTTACTTTCTATGCAAGCAATCAATTAGGTATCAACTCGATTTGGAATCTATCTTTTTTCCTATTTGATCCGATCTCCTTTTTTTTCATCAAAAGAAATATTTTTATTTCACATAAAAGAGATACATAACTCCAAAACAAAACTATCCTAAAAAGTCATAGTTTATTGCAAATCTAAAAAACGAATCAACTTAGTGCAGTTTGCAAAGATTCACTCATTTCACAAGAGTAGATCTACGTAACTTTATTTCTTCTTCTTCACTCATTTCACAAGAATGGATCTACCATAACTTTACTTCTTCTTCTTCGGTTGGAAATTTTCTTTATAGAATTTTTTTCTCTTCGGATTCTTTATCAAGCATGACTAAATAAAGAATCTGATTGTAAAAACAAATTAGAAGATTGACTTGCTTGATAATTTCTTACTTGTTTCCTTACAAAGTGCACATTCATCAAACATTTAGGATCCGTTTGTAAAAAAAAAATTAGAAGATTGACTTGCTTGATATTTTCTTACTTTTTTCCTTACAAAGTGCACGTTAATCAAACATTTAGGATCCGTCCCCAAAAAAATTAAACATTTAGGACAATAAAATTATAATTTTGGCACCATTGGCTCTTCCTACTTTTGAGTTAGGGAGAGAGTGGATCTTGATAGTTTGATTTGCGAAATGAAATAGCAGGGGAATAAATAATAATCTCATGAAAATAAACTAAACTAGAATAAGCACGGAAAAGATTCTTTTTATTCAATTAATAGGATAATCTAAAAATAACATCCGCAAGCTTAAAACTCTTTTTAATCGGCCTTCATTACATAATAATTAAATCTTAATATCATAATATCATTTCTTTTCATTATAAATTTGATATGTAACTTACAGTTTACTCACACCTAATGATAATCATAAACAGCAATACAAAACTATATCATTATTTCTAGTGATTATAAGTTAGCCGAGCTATTAAAAAAAAAATTAATGTGCAACCATACAAATCATGAATTATTAATAGTCTGTGCTATAAATTTATTATTGATCAAGTATAATTAAAATCACATTAATTAATTATGGTAATTAACATCTAGATTATTTAAGTTTAATAATTGATTTATCTTATAATATAACTTTCATTTAATTGGGTAATTTAATACTTGATAACTTAATCCAAGTATGGTTGCTTATGTACCTAGCATGCACTTCATTAAATTATGGAGAAACTAATCATAATATTGGCATGACAGTAAATCAAAGGCTTCAAGGGTTACATAAAGACTAGAAGGGTATGTTAGGTTCTTTTCCTTTATTGATTCTCTCTTTGTACGGCGGCAGTATGTAGAAGGTCGGCGGCGGGAAATCCAACCTCAGGCAGAGATCCTCTATGCAGCACTCCACTGCGAAGCGGAGCTAGAGGTCGACCTTGAGGTGGAGGAGCTACTCGAAGCCGGTGAAGAGGAACCTCTTCATTGTGGGGGAGGTGCACTGCCTCAGGACGCTGCCTCCGATCCTTCCATGGAAGACGAGGTCGGTGGTGGTGGTCTAAGCGGAATGCCACCGCCGGGAGAGGACGCTGGTCTTGACGACGTCTCAGATGAGTAGAAACGAGAAGATGTGGTGGATCACGGCATCCCGTGCTGAGGAGATCCCCGGGGCTCTTGCTTCGCCTCAGAGGAGGAGGAGGTCGGTTTCATCTGGTGCGATCCAGCCGGTCGCTGGAGAATTCACGGTGAATGGTGCCGCGCACAGATGTCTCCCCTCCGCCATGGATTTGAAGTTTTTCCAAGGATTTATACTTTCTGTGTTGACGGCGAACGAGACTGAAGTTATGTTGCCCTTTTAATTGATATTGTTTTTCCTTTTTTCCTTTTTTTAATTTTTCACAGAATTTATCTCTTTTCTTTAATTGAAAGGAGGTCAAATTAAACTGATCGATCTCGATTTTACAGTCTACCTACTTAGGAATTCACTTTGATTTCCTAATCTTTTTTTAACTACCGGAGTTCATCCTCCAATTCTTTTCAGCCTTTTTCCTATTTTTGTGACAGAAAATTTTCTCAGTCGATTCTTTATGCAATCATATAAATTGTCTGCTTCATAATGCATTGCAAAACAAATTAAATGATCTTGATGTGAAAAGAAATTGGAATGACCCAAATAAACACTTAAGCTCGGAGGAAAAAGAAACACAAAATTTACATGATATAGTATTTCACTCAGTATTTCTTTTCTCATCATCAAATTTCAGGACCTTTTCCTAGGTCAATTCCATCTTGGCTCATGCCACACCTTGCCCTTTTACCCCTAAACATACTTTGGAGCCGTATCACCTCCAACTAAGGCCGACGATTTTCAACATGATGTGTTTACACGGCACCAAGGTAAGTCCTCACGTTTCTCCAGCCTATCAACAGCAAAAAAATAAGTGAACATGTATGTTTAAACACATGCGATAAACATGCTGTCATAGGTGGAACCTTTCGACGCTTTTATCACATGCTTAGATACGTTTAATTAAACACGTTAGTATTTACATGTGTGGACCCCACATGATTAGATAAGTTTGGACATGTTTTAACATTTAGGCACATTTTTGCATATGTATGTGGGAATTAATAGCTTAAATGTGCTAAGCATGTCGTGATATGTAAGGCGTTTAATAAACTTATCGTATTTGGGCTTTAAAAATAGGTCATTGAGACATGATGTAGGTGGCCTATCTCATAGCAAAGGTTGGGGCCTTCAATTTGTTAGAGAGAGAGAGAGAGAGAGTAACGCCTGCAAAAGAACAAGCAGTGCAGATTGTTATAAGGAAGAAGTATAAAAAAGGTAGGAAAAGAGAAAAGGCAAAGAGAAAATAATAGGCGGTATAGATTGTTGCGAAGAAGAAGTAGAAAAAAGGCGAGAAACAAAAAAAAGCAAAGGGAAAATAATGGACTCTCCTTACTATAATTGAAAAGTCGTGGTAGAATTGTCCCATCAAAGGAACCAAATGAGCAAAACATCTGCTCAAATTTTGTGATAACTAAGCCAGTAGTGGTTAAACGGAGGCAAAAATAACAGACTCATGAGGAATATCTATTAAGCAATAAAGTTAGTGTACTAATGATTGTGGTTATAAATTTTACAGTTACTTAAGAAAAGCCGTCGGGAGCACTTGCTGACAAAATCACAAGATGATGCCTTTAGGAGTGCTTCTCAAGTTCCAACCAAACAAAGCTCTTTGAAAAGCATGACCTCTCCACGTTGAAAGTTCAATGAGGGAAGAGTAGTGCATGAACAACCGAAGCACACCTAGTTGCGAAATTTCTTAGGACCGAGAATTGCATATGCCTTCAAAAGAGCATCCCTGAAGGATAATCAAAGGTAACTCGCGCATGATTAGAAGCTCTTTGGTGGCCTTGTAGACATTGGATCAAATCAGGCAGCTTTCATAGATTACCTGCCTCCAAAGATTCTTCTCTGAAAGGGTATGTGCATCCTAAATTTGATGATCATCTTCTCCAGCACAAGTGCACATGCATTGTGGCATGAGAAGAACATCCTAATTCATCCTCAGACAAGTCGTAAAACCTTGAGTTACAAAACTTACCTTTAGTGCATTTGTGCTCAAACATGCAACTTCAATGGAATTAAACCTTTTCATCAATTCTGTCAATTTTAGGTCCACTGAAAATGTCACGGGACTTGATATCTTGTGACTATTAATAATAAATATATGTCACATCAACATCCAATAAAACTTATCACAGCTAACGGAAAGAACAATGATTTTATGGTTTGTTTTGGTTTTGGAAAAGCTGAACCACATCAAACTGCACAATGCAGTTTACTTCCGATTGCAACTTTTTGTCGCGGAAAAATCCCCTTGAACTGAAACACTAATATTAACCTCTTTCCTTGAGAGGTCCATATTTACAACTAGTATAAAACTTAAAATCCCAATACTATCACACTTCACCGAACTTTATGTCAAAAGAGTGAATAAAAATAAGCAGTGAAGTGCCAAGGCAACATACGCTTGCCTATGAGATCAATGACAAACCCAAACTTTTATGAGGACGCCTATGAGGATAATAAAAAATAACCTTAGCATTTTCGGAAGCTCTTCGAAAGCTGAGCACATCGGTGCTCAAATCAAGTAGTTGCGACAGAACAGTGGCTGGAAGTTCATGTACACGTGTGGGCAATTTAACCTTGATAATCAACTTCTCCAGCACAAGTGCATATCCAAGAAGAAACTTAATCAGAGCGAGCAGATGTTTTGACCCAGAACCACAAGCTCCAAAGCAGATGATCTCAACTCTCTTGAGATGTTTTGACAAACATCCAAAGTTCCCCTTCCGTGAGCACGAGAAAGCTTCTTCGTCCAAGTTAAAATCTTCATTAGATTCTTCACCAAGTTGAAACTGCACATAGGTACCCCCATTTAATAAACTTACTTCACACTAGATATGGATCCATGGGGAAAATAAATTCATTGGCTCACTAGAATTTCAGAAAAACGACTTTCAATTGTCCATTGCAGATGCTAGTCAGTTTTACTTTATAACGAGTCTTAATCAATTTAAGCTCTCAAACTTGTCTACACACATTAAACATGTTCTCTTTCTAGGTGCTCATCACTAAACTCTTGGCTCAAGATCCTAACACAACCCAACAGCAAAAGAACCTCCAGTACGACACTGCTGTTACTTTAAAATTCCGGAAGAAATAAGAGTTTGATATTGATCATCTTTATGTGCTTCTAAAGTTTCTACTCACTGTTCAAACATTAGTGCAAAGAGGAAGTAAGCACAAGAAGCGATCTGAAAATATCATAGCAAATGAACAAACCTTCGATAGGGGGACGTTAGTCAGCTGTATGACTAATTTTTCCAGGCACCGTGATCTTCGTAGCATATATCCTATACCGAGAAGGTCCCGCTGACTACTTAGTCCTTGCAGTATCAGATTTTGACATTCTAACACCAGTGTCAGATGTGGCACTCCTTCCATCTCCAAAAGGGACAGTATCTAATTACATTGAACAAGCAACATAGAAAATCTGATCAATACTAATTTTCCAGTTTAACATGAATAAATAATGACAAAA
The DNA here is from genome assembly GCA_014182405.2 of Eucalyptus sideroxylon. Classification (NCBI taxonomy): domain Eukaryota; kingdom Viridiplantae; phylum Streptophyta; class Magnoliopsida; order Myrtales; family Myrtaceae; genus Eucalyptus; species Eucalyptus sideroxylon. The sequence continues at coordinate 1,902,767 of CM024552.2, forward strand.
CTACAGTCCATCCAAATACAATATCCTTTGACCCTATCTCCCAGCCATGAAAAGGCCGACTGATAAGGATACCACAAATAAAAATTAACAAGTGAATCTCTTTAATAATTGAGACTATTTACATATGCTTCTCATGTCGAACTCATGATATATGAAGGATCTGAAAATTCCAATCGTTGGTCACATGAGACAACAAACCTCATTATTGACTGAACTTTCCAAATTAATCTATCCACTGCCATCATAAAATATTGTAAGAACACTATGTAAGATGATTATGAAACAACAGCCTGATGTGACAAGAGAGCATGATGCGGTTATGTCAATCTAAGATGACTAGGTCCACTAAACTTTGTTATATTTGCAAATAATTGTACTTTCTCTATAAACTGAAAGATTGAAAATTCAAGAAACCTTTCTGGAATAATCTCTTTTCGTTTGAAAATTGAGGTGTCTAAGAACGCTGTCCTGAGTGGCATCCACAATAAAAAGCAATATCTAGCGGCATTCATTGTCCCAAAAATTTTGCTATCCATCTATCGGAGATTAAACATAGGGAAGGATATCGTCTTATGCCGTAACTCAGACCACAGAGTTACCAATCATCCTATCTGCCAATAACTAATTGCACATGAGTCCACAACGATTACCCTTGATGAGGTCACTCAAGAGGGGAAACATACAGCACTAAATGGTGCTAAACACGGAAACGATTCAACAGGAGCACGTCTTATAAATGGTAAAAATATTGAGCATGTACCTGCAAACACCAATCACCAAAGGTAATTGTAGGAACTCTGGGCAGCTTCTCAAGAAATTCCTTCAACAGGTCGCAGGCCATCCTATTGTCACCGTGCACACGAGGTAGAATTTCAAAATTTAAGTCGGCCTCAACCAAAGACGATATATCCTCAAGTGACATATGCTCTGCTCCCTCAGAACAAGAGCACGTCCCTGCTATACGCAACCTCAGCAAATGCGGGGCCCTAATCCTCCGTAGGTCAAAGAAATTGGTGATGCTGAGGAACAAGTGTTTGACACTTTTTGAATCTATAATAACGTTGTTCAAGCCCACGCACCAACCCAAGTCAAGGGACTCTAAAACAGGACTTTCCCTTAAAATACTCACCAGGATATCATCACTCAAGTTGATATTTGACATCGACAAGACCTTGAGATGAGGCCAATTAATACTAGTCGCACCCAACGACAAACGGCACCGACTGACTTGCAGGCGCACCAAGCTACTCAAGCAAAACAAGAACTGCGGCAGTATATACGTGGACTGCAAACTGGTATCCAGTTCCAGGCGGAGATCCTGCACGTGGCGCTGCTCTGCAAAGCGGAGCCACTCCTCGAGCTTGGGTCTATCGGCCTCATCGTAACAAAAGCCATTGACGTGGAATTTCTTCAACGCCGAGGTCGAGGTGTGCTGGCTCAGGACGCTGTCGACGATGCACCGGAAGTCCAAGGAGCAGGCTCTGTGATGGCGAGGCCGGACTCTATTGAATACGAGGTTGGTGTTGGCGGTCCTCCATCTGTATCGCCACCGCTTGGAGAGGACGCTGGTCCTCACGACGTCCTCGGTGGGCAGATGCGAGAAGATGTCGCGGATCGCGTGGTCTGGCAATGCGCTGATGAGATCCCGAGGGCTCGAAGGAGGAGGTCGGTCGCGGGAGGATTCTGGGCTGAGCAAAATCCTCCATCGCTTGGAGGACTCCTCCATGGAATTTGATGAGATTCTAGGTTTTCTCTCGGTAGGCAACTCCAGGGCGAAGGACAACGACAATCATAAGGCCCTTTTAGCTTATATAATCTTCTTTTTTTTTTTTAAATATTATCTTTTTTCTTTTTTATTTTTGATTTTCATCGTGACGTTGTTCCATGAAGAGGAGGTCGGTTTCAGCCGGCGCAAGTCGGACTGTCGCCAGAGGAGGATTTGCGGTGGGCGGCGCCGTGGGCGGTGGGCACTGCCGTGGATTTGAAATTCTAGGGTTTCTGCGGATGTTCCCCCGAGTTCTCCGAGGATTTTTCTTTTTCTTTTTATTTCGATCCGATTTCCTATCCTTTTTTAAGCACACTGCGTTATCCTTCAAATTTTTTAAAATATCTTTCCTAGTTTGAATTATTAACAGTTTGTGCAATAAATTATTACTTATCAAGTATAATAAAAATCATATTAATTTAATAACCGAGTTATCTTATAATATTTTCAGTGGGTAATTTAATATTTAATAACTTAATCTAAGTATGGTTGCTTATGGACCGTGCATGCACTTCGTTAAATTATGGAAAAACTAATCATAATATTGAAATAAAACTAAATTAACGGTTTCAAGGGTTACCCTATAACCAGTCGGGTATGTTGGGTTCTTATCCTTGAATCTACCCATTGGAATCATGCATGCTTTGCTTTTAGGTCTCTAAAGACTTCCTTGTTTCCACAAATTAGATATTGAGCTCGATAATAATAAGCTTGAAAAAAAATTAGAAAAGCTTAAAATCTTATATAAGATTTTCTTTTTTTGGATAATTACAGGACAAATCCTAAAAATTAGTTAGGATAAAATGCGCTTGAGTTCCAAAACTCACTTCTCGTGTGTCCAAATCCTCAAACATGCGACTTCGATGCACCTGAATCTTTTGCTTAACTCCGTCAATTTTAGGAGGATAGAAAGTGTCAAATAATTTTTTTTTATTCTTTTAATATCCCATGACTATTTATAAAAAAATGTTGCGAGAACATCCAACAAAATCTAGCAAAGGTAACAGAAAGACTGATGATTTTATGGTTTGCTTCGGTTTTCGAACATGAAATACAATTTAGTTCTGATTGCAAACTTTTTTGCCTGGAAAAAATCGCCTTGAACCAAATTAAACCACAAAAAAAGAGGGTGTTAAAATTCGACTTTATCTCCTTTTGGGCAGCAAAGACATACTTCAAGTTTGTGTCTTTAAAATCAAACGCAATCCAAGGAGTTATTTGCTTATTCATATATTTTTGGACAGAGAAAGCCGAGGAATACCTCAACCAAAACATCCCTTTATCTGTCGATAATCCAAAGCACTACCATTAACATCTTTCCTTAAGAGGTTCATATTTACAGATGAACTAAATTCAAAAAAAGTTTAAATTAGGTACACTTAAAAAACCTAATAGCATCATGGTTCATGTAACTTTACTGTCAAAAGAGAGTCAATACGAATGAGTAGTGTAGTGCCTAGGGCAACATACCTCGCCACGAGATCAATCCGAAACCCAAATTCAATATCCTCTGAGCTTGTCTTCCAGTTGGGAAAAGATCGTAAGGGTATTGCAAGTATAAATGAACAAGAGCGTCTCTTCAAGAATCAAGATTATTTACATATGCTTCTCATGTAAAACTTGTGATCTTTAAAGGATCTAGATCACATAAGTCAATGATCCTCATTATTGACTGAAGTCTATTAGTGACTCTGTCCTTTGCCATTCTATAATATTCTGAGAATACTCCCGTGAGATGTTCTAGAACAATAGCCTATAGTGATGAGAGATCACGACCCGAATCTATCAACCTAAGATGGTTCATTACTCTTCGTCATATTTTAGATGATTGACTTTTCTCTATAAATTGAAAGAATAAAGTAGCTTTTTAAAATAATCTTTTCATGCATTTTTCTTGTGAAAATTAAGTATCTAAGAATATTGCATTGATCCCAGATCTAGCGGGCATTCATTGTCCCAAAAATTGAGTCGTCCTAAATTCATTTACTGGAAATTAAAGCTCCAAGGTTCACAATACTTTCTTATGTTGTAACCTGCCAAATTAATCATACATGCGCTCTCAATGATTCCCCTTAATAAAACTTGTGATCTTTAAATGCAGGACAAGAACATGAAGAGCCTCCGGTGGGACTTTGGGAAGAAAATGAAGGACAGGAACATGAAAAAACCCAACGGAGGATCTTCTAGAGCCCAGTATTTTGATTGAATTAGCACAATCACCAAGTAATTCAATGAGGCAAAGTAAAATATGCTGTCAAGCTTTAACCGCAAAAGGTGGACACCTATGATACCCCTCAAAAGAAATCCTGCAACATTATCCTCAGGACCTTCAATCTTCGGTGCCCTGAAGAAAAAGCAGCCATTGGCAGAAATGGGTGTAAAGAGAAACCACTTCCTGCATCCACATAATCGCAGAAGACAAGGGAGTGCACATTATCAGACAGATCAGATACAAATAATAATACGAGGAAGTGGACAAGAAACCCTTGAATTACAAAGCAACGGACCTGATCAAGCCTGAAAACCTGAAATCCACTGGCCAGTTTGAAGATCATATAGCGCGAGACAGTGCTAATCACAAACACCATTCAACACGAGTGAGTCCTATAAATGATGAAAATACCGAGCTCATATCTGCATACATCAACCACCGATGGTGATTGTAGGAACTCTGCGCAGCTTCTCAGGAACTTCCTTCAACAAGTTGCAGCAAATCCTCTTGTCACCAGACATATCAGTCATAGTGTGAAAATCTAACTTGGCTTCCATTAAAGAAGATATATCGTCAGAGTCTGAAGACAGCACGATGACACCAGTGTCCTGAAACCTGTAATGACAGCACATTCGGGGCCCAACTTTTGATTGCACAAGATGAACTAAGGCCGACGAGTGCCAACTCTTTTACACTTGCTGAATCTCTCATAATGTTATTCACGCCACAGCACTCGCGCAACTGAAGAGGCTCTAGAGGAGGACTTCCCCTGAAAATCCCCACAAGGATATCATCACTCAAATCCGAATACACAATCGACAACACCTCAAGACAAGGCCACCTAATAGTCCTACCCTATGTAGCACGGACACTCTCCGGAAGCCTTCGTGTCGTGTCCGACACTCCGACACGTGTCCGACACGCTCCGACACGTCCCGACACGCGGTCAACGAGTGTCGAAAAATCTGACACGTGGTCAACTCTTTCCGACACGTTCCGACACGCGAGTCCAAAATTCCGACACGTGATTCCGACACGCACGGGGTCAATTTTAAAAATTTCTAATACTTGAGGGGTCAAAATATAAATATACACAAAATAAGTAATAAAAGAAGTAATAAAATTGCTATAAATATACACGCACGGGGTCATTTTTTTCAGTTTTTTTTTTTTTTTTTTACAATTGTTTTTTTTTTAAGTCTTTTACTATGAAAGAAGTAATAAAAAATGCTATATATGATAAATAAATAAATTTAAAAATATCATTTCAGCATTTTTCTTTAAACAATGTTTTTTCCTCTAAGTTTTGTGTATTATTGTAACAAATTAAAATAAGGAATGATATTATTTAATATTTTTCGTGTAAATTAATTCTAAGCTATTTTTATTATTTATTTATTTATTTATATATAAAAATATATTTAATATATAACGTGTCGGAACGTGTCGAAATTCTCTATTTATAAGAAATGACGTGTCGGCGTGTCGTGTCGTATCGTGTCGCGTGTCGCGTGTCCGTGTCGGTGCTACATAGGTCCTACCCAACGAGAAACTGCAGCAACTGACTTCCAGAAGCACCAACCAACTCGAGCAATACAAGAACCGCGGCAGCATATAGAAGGTTGGCGGCAGGAAAACCAACCTCAGCAGAGATCCTCCTCGTGGCATTCCGCCACGAAGCGGAGCCAGAGGTCGACCTTGGGGCGGTGGGCCTTCTCATACTCGAAGCCATTGACGTGGAAACTCTTCACCGTGGGGGAGATGCACTAGCTCAGGACGCTGCCAACGAGGAACATGAAGTCCAAGGACTTCCGAGGCGGGTCTCCACTCTCTCCATCGAAGACGAGGTCGGCGGTGGTCGTCCAAGTGAAACGCCACAGCTGGGAGAGGATGCCGGTCTTGACGACGTCTCGGATGGGCAGAAAAGAGAAGATGTGGTGGATCACGGCGTCCGGCAAGGCGCTGAGGAGATCCCTAGGGCTCCTGCTTCGCTGGGGAGGAGGAGGAGGAGGAGGAGGTCCGTTTCGTTTGGTACGATCTGGCCGGTCACCGGAGGATTTGCGGTGGATGGCGCCGTGCGCGGAGGTCTCCGCCATGGATTCGAAGGGTTTCTGCGTCGACGGCAACTGAGACTGAAGTCATGTCGCCCCTTTAACTGATATTGTTTTTTATTTTATTTTTTTCCTTTTTAATTTTTCAGGAGTCTCTTTTCTTTAATCGAAAGGAGGTCAAATCAAGCTGATCGATTTCCATTTTAGGGTCTACTTGCCTAGGAATACGCTTTGATTTCCTAATCCTTTTTAACTACTCTCTCCTCTAAACTTTTTTTCAGCCTTTTTCCTATTTTTTGGCTGAATATATTCTCGATCAGAATTTTTTTTTTGTTTTTTGAGTTCTTTATACAAGCATATGAGCTGTCTACTTCATAATGCATTGCGAAACAAATTAGATGGTGTCAATGTGAAAAGAATTGGGAGGACCTAAATAAAAACTTAAGCTTGGAGAAAAAGGAACATAAAATTTATGTGATGCAGTACCAACCCAATATTTCTTTTCTCCTTATAAAATGGATGCTCATCAAACTCTCGGACTTTATCCTTTATCATGTGTTAAATGCACATGATAAACGTGATGTCACATTTCGAACCTTTCAACGCTTTTATCACATTCATAGACATGTTAACATTTACGTGGGTGGACCCCACATGATTAGATACATTTAGACATGGGAACTAATATCTTAAACATGCTAAGTATGTCTTGGTTGGTAAGGAGCTTAATAAATTTCTCTGATTCTTTCAATGCTTTTATCACATTCGTAAACACGTTTAATTGACACTCGATCAAAAGGTTTATGACTAATTAGCACTAATATAATATGTTTAGGACTTTTCTAATGCTTTTCCCGAGTACATGTCACACAACACATGCATACTTTTCTAATTTTGTAAGAATTTCAATCTTTGGGTGTTTTTGATGTTCTTATTTTATTTACTGATTTTTTTTATTTTGTGAATTTACCTTTTTAACTTGTTATGAAATTGGGTTAATATCACAAAAACCCTACCTTTGACAAATTTATGTCAAACTAAATTTTTTACCACCAAAAATCCTAAATTGGTAAATCTATAACAAATTTACCCCAAATGATATTAAAAAACTCCAAACTTATACACTTATGATAAATTTACCTTAAAATTAATTTTTTGACCACCAAAAATCTCAAATTAGTACATTTGTGACAAATGTACCATTTATTAAATTGGATTAATATCACAGAAAATCACAAAATTGATATAACTGTGACAAACAAAGAGTAACTTCCCAAGCTAATAAACTAGTCAACTGTCATATGTCATCTAATTTAGTAATTTGATAGCAAAAATTAATGGAAACTAATAGAGGCTAAAATGATCATAAGTGTACCCATTTTGGGTAAATTGATCAAAGGTGTATCGGTTTGAATTTTTTTGGTGATAAAAAAGTTAGTTTATGGTAAATTTGTCAAATGTGTACTAGTTTGGAGTTTTTCGTGGTATTAATCCTAGAAAATTTTATCTAAGTAACATAATAAATGAAGAGTTTAAAGTGAGTTAAATGGTTAAGTAAGGATTTTCTTCTTGGATCACACCGTGGGCAGAGCTCTCGGCCATGGATATCATTCCTAGGGTTTCTATGAATTTTGCCAGCAAAACGGCTTTCGAATTAGGAGGTTTTGTATTTGGATGTTGAGCAAGCAACTAAGGACTACATCTATTTAGAATCTATTGTTTGTGAATTTTGGACCATTTGACGATAAGATTGTTTCATTTGATGAAGACCTTTGAAATAAGAAACAACAAAAAAATGTACTATACCGTGTAGAAAAGTATTAATTGTAAAAAGTGAAAGCAAAAAAAAAAAAAAAAATGTGGCTTGATTCGGCTTATTGAATGTGGAATGGAACAAATCTTTGACCCAAATTGTAACAAAGTGAAAGCAAATTATGTTTTGAATTAAAACGAAACTCATTGGTAAAATCTTTGGTTCTTCTTAAGAGCTCTTTCATTGCTAATCTCATGAACTTACAAGTTCACCCAAACATCACATACCCGTAAAGAAACATGAACCTTATAGACACATATTTATTGATAATTAATAATTAAAATTCCAGTAACTTTAGATTTAAAAATATAAGCTGTTTCAAATCTTAACGACATATAGTAAAAACTGGAGGAAAAAAAAAAGATGTACTACGGTTTGATTTCCTTGTTTGTTTTTTTTTTTTTTTTTTTTTTTGGTTAAGATTTCCTTGTTTGTTTTCGTTTTCAAAAAGTCAAACTAAATCGAATTGTGAAATATGGTCTAGTTCCATTCGCAAACCTTTTCGTTGGGGAAAAAAAATCCCCTCGAACCCAATTAAACCACAAAAAGGATTATATTAACGTTCTGAGTTTCATCTTCATTTGGGCAGAAAAGAAGTATTTCAAGTTTGTGTTATTGAAATCAATCGCAAGCTTAGCAGTTTTATAAATTTTCGGGCAGTGCAAGGAGTTGCTTCACTTGGAAACTAGGAGTTATGCTGAAACTACAATCGAACTCTAATGACGTCTACTCAGTTACACACGAATACAACAAGATTTCCAGAATGCAAATCATTATAATCAGGGCTTTGCTTAATCTTCCAATATTGCAGATAAACATTATACCTCTATATTTTCTATTTTGCTTGACAAAGAAAAGAATGGTGAGCAATATCTCAACCAAAACACCCTTTCGTATGTCGACCATCCAAAACACTACTGCTAACTTCTTTCCTTAAGAGGTTTGTATTTACAACTAAACTAATCTAAACTAAAAAGAAGTGTAAGTTAGATATACTGTCATAGTTCATGTAACTTCTCCATTAAAAAAAAGCGTGAATAAGAATGAGCAGCGTAGTGCCTCAAGCAACATAACCTTGCCATGAGATTAAGAATCTCGAATTTGCATCTGCTTCTAGAAGGACGCCAATTGAAGAGGATAATCGAAAATAATTTCAGCGTTTTTGGAAGCTCTTTGATAGCTGAGCACATTTTGGCGAACAGCAAGCAGTTCTGAAAGTACAGTGGCTTGAAGACGTTTTTGTCTATTCCTTGCACGCAAATCAGCCTTGATAATCATCTTCTCCAGTGTAAATGTATTGCCAAGAAGAAACTTAATCAAGGTGAGCACATGTTTTGACCCCAAGCTATTAGCTTTGAAACCGATGATCTCGACTTGGTTAAGATGTGTCGCCAAACATTGAAAGCTTTCCTTCCGTGAACACAAAAAATCTTCTTCATCATAGTTACAACTTCCTTTTGATTCTTCCTGCACACGAATACCCCATTTAAGAAACTTCACATTAGATGCGGATCAACAGAAAAAAGAATTCGTTGCCTAACTAAAATAAACTTTCATTTGCCCACTGCAGATGCTAGTTAGTTTAACTTTTTTTTTTTTGTTGAGTATTAATGAATTTGAACTCTTAAACTCATCTTCACAACGAAAACTCTTCTCTTTCTAAGTGCTCATCGCTAACTTATTAGTTCAAGATCCTAACGCTGCCTGGCAGCAAAAGAACCTCCACTATCCACTATGATGGAGCAGTTACTTTAGGACATGACCTAAAACAGCTTAAAGTGGTCCTGCACAGATATTGAGTATACTAACTGAGTTATGAGTAAATTTCAATGGCTGGAACAAATAAGAGTTGAGATTGATCATCTTTTTGTGCTTCTAAAGTTTCAACTAATTGTTTAAACATTCATGCAAAGAGGAAGCCAGTACAAGAAGCAAACTGAAAGTATTATAGCAAAGGACAAACCTTCAATCGGGGGACACCAGTTAGGTGTATGACTAATCTTTGCAAGCACTGTGAACTTCGTAGCATGTGTGCTATCCCAGGAAGGTGCCATTGACTAATTGGTGTGTGTAGTATCAGACTCTGACATTTTGATAACAGAGAGGGCACTCCTTTCATCTCCAAAAAGGAGAGAATCTAAGCACATTGAGCAAGCAACAAAAAATATTTTAATTAATATTTCTTTTCCTATCTAACTTGAATAAAGAATAACAAAATTATGTTCCATCCAGATATGATATATTTTCCTATCTCCCAGCTAGTACTAAAAGTAGAAATGAACATGAATCTCTTTAAAAATCGAGACTATCTACATATGCTTCTCATGTAAAACTTCCCTATCTCCCAGCCAGTACTAAAAGTAGAAATGAACATGTGAATCTCTTTAAAAATCAAGAGTATTTACATATGCTTCTCATGTAAACTTATTATCTTTGAACGATCTGAAATTTCAAGTAGTCAGTTATAAGAGACAGTGAACCTTGTTATTGACTGACGTTTCCAAGTGAATATGTCCATTGACATTGTAAAAGACATCATTCTATATCTGCTGAATTAATTATACATGCACTGTCAACGATTGCCGTGATGAAAGACTAGAGGTCAATCAGCCTGGGCTAGAGACACCACCAAACAGCGCTAATCGCAGACACTATTCAACATTAACATGTAAATTATTGAGCTTGTACCTTCAAACACCAACTGCCAATGGTGATTTTAGGAACTCCACACAGCCTGTCAAGAAGTTCCTTCAACAAGTACATCCTCTCAGATAAGGAAGTTCGAACCGAAAAAACTAACTCGGCTTCAACTAAAGAAGATATATCGTCAAGTCTGAATATATGGGTGCACAGCCACGGCCTCGACCACGTCCCTGATACACGCAACGAGAGCAAATGTGGAGCCCAAATTTTGTTCGCGTAAGAGTAAGATTTTTTGCTGCCAATCAATACCAAATCTTTCACACTTGTTGAATCTATTATAATGTTCTTCACGTAGCAGCACCGCCGCAACTTGAGGAACTCTAAAACGGGACTTCCCGTGAAGATTCGCATGAGCATATCATCATCCAAATCCGCATCTTCGATGGACAAGAACTTAAGACAAGGCCACCAAATAGTCTCATCCGACCGGAAACTGCACCAACTGACTTCGAGACGCACCAACCAACTCGAGCAATACAAGAAAGGTGGCAGTGTATATTTAATCCGCGGCTCGGTGATCAGCCACAGCCGAAGATCCTCCACGCGGCGCCCCAGTGCGAAGTGGAGCCAGAGGTCGAGCTTGGGGCGGTAGCGGTGGCGGTACTTGAAGTTGGTGACGTGCAACTTCTTCACCGTGGGCGAGGTGCACTGGCTCAGGACGCTGCCGACGAGGGAGGGGAAGTCGAGGGAGCGGGCGTCGCGATTGCGAGGTCGGAATCCATCGAATACAAGGTGGGTGGTGGAGGTCCAGGTGGACCGCCAGCGCCTGGAGAGGACGCTGGTCCTGACGGCGTCTTCGATGGGCAGAAAGGAGAAGATGTTGTGGATCGCGTCATCCGGCAACAAAGGAAGAGGAGGCCGGTTTCCCCTGGCGCGATTCGGACGGTCGCCGGAGGAGGATTTGCGGTGGGCGGCGGCGTGGACGTAGGGCGCCGCCATGGATTGAAATTCTAGGGTTTCTGCTGATGTTCCCCCAGGTTTCCAAGGATTTTTCCAATTTCTTTTTCTTTTACTTTCTATGCAAGCAATTAATTAGGCATCAACTCGATTTGGAATCTATCTTTTTTCCTATTTGATCCAATCTCCTATTTTTTTATCAAAAGAAATATTTTTATTTCACATAAAAGAGATACATAACTCCAAAACAAAACTAATCCTATAAAGTCACATTTTATTGCAAATCGAAAAAATGAATCAACTTAGTGCAGTTTGCAAAGATTCGCCTCATTTCACAAGAACGGATCTACCATAACTTTACTTCTTCTTCTTCGGTTGAAAATTTTCTTTATAGAAATCTTTTCTCTTCGGATTCTTTATCAAGCATGACTAAGCATGACTAAATAAAGAATCTGATTGTAAAAACAAATTAGAAGATTGATTTGCTTGATATTTTCTTACTTTTTTCCTTACAAAGTGCACATTCATTAAACATTTAGGATCCGTTTGTAAAAAGAAATTAGAAGATTGACTTGCTTGATATTTTCTTACTTTTTTCCTTACAAAGTGCACGTTCATCAAACATTTAGAATCCGTCCCCAAAAAAGTTAAACATTTAGGACAAATTCTAATTTTGGCACCATTGGCTCTTCCTACTTTTGAGTTAGGGAGAGAGTGGATCTTGATAGTTTGATTTGCGAAATGTAATAGCAGGGGAATAAATAATAATCTCATGAAAATAAACTAAACTAGAATAAGCACAGAAAATATTCTTTTTATTCAATTAATAGGATAATCTAAAAATAACATCCGCAAGCTTAAAACTCTTTTTAATCGGCTTTAATTACATAATAATTAAATCTTAATATCATAATATCATTTCTTTTCATTATAAATTTGATATGTAACTCATAGTTTACTCACACCTAATGATAATCATAAACAGTAATACATAACTATATCATTATTTCTAGTGATTATAAGTTAGTCAAGCTATAAAAAAAATCAATGTGCAACCATACAAATCATGAATTATTAATAGTCTGTGCTATAAACTTATTATTGATCAAGTATAATTAAAATCACATTAATTAATTATGGTAATTAACATCTAGATTATTTAAGTTTAATAATTGATTTATCTTATAATATAACTTTCGTTTAATTGGGTAATTTAATATTTGATAACTTAATCCAAGTATGGTTGCTTATGTACCTAGCATGCACTTTATTAAATTATGGAAAAACTAATCATAATATTGGCATGACACTAAATTAAAGGATTCAAGGGTTACATAAGGACTAGAAGGGTATGTTAGGTTCTTACCCTTGAATCTACCCATAGAAATGCATGCTTGCTTTGACCCAAATTTTACTAAAGGGAAAGCAAGTTATGTTTCGAATTGAGTCGAAACTAATTGGTAAAATCTTCATTTCTTTTTATGCACTCTTCGTTGCTGATTTCACGAACCTACAAGTTCACCAAAAATGGCATTGCTCGAACAAAAAGTCAGTATTCTCATTAAAAAAAGAAAAGTTCCTCATAGACACATAATTATTGATAATTAATAATTAAAATCCAGCTACTTTAGATTTAAAAATCTAAGCTATTTCAAATCTCAATGACATATAAAAAAAAAAAAAAAAAAAAGGAAAAAGTAGTATGTCCCGTAGTTGGATTTCCCAGTTTGTTTTGGTTTTCAAAATGTTAAACTAAATCAAATCGTGAAATGTGGTCTAGTTCTATCCACAAACCTTTTCTTTGGGAAAAAAAATCCCCTCAAACCCAATTAGACCACAAAAAAAGGTTATGTTAAAATTTGAATTTAAATTTCATTTGGACAGAAAAGAAGTACTTCAAGTTTGTGTTATGTGAATCAAACGCGAGTGGAGGAGTTCAATAAATTTTTGGACAGTGCAAGTAGTTGCTTCACTTGGAAACAAGGGGCTGTGCTGAAACTAAAATCAAACTCTAATACTGTCTATGCAGTTACAAGCAAATAAGCGAAGATTTCAAAATGCGGATCATTATAATCAAGGTTTCCTTAATCTTTCAAGAGTTCACATAAATATGATACCTCTAAATTTTCTATTTTGCCTGAAGAAGAAGAGAAGGCTGAGCAATATCGTAACCAAAACAACCTTTCGTATGTCAATAATCCAAGACCCTACCATTAACCTCTTTCCTGAAGAGATTCGTATTTACAACTAAACTAAACTGAACTTTTGAAAGGAGTGTATATTAGGTACATGTCAAAGACCTGATATTGTCATAACTCATGTAACTTTACCGTCAAGAGTGTGAATAAGAATGAGCAATGTAGTGCCTAGAGCAACGTAACCTTGCCATATGATTAACAAAAATCCAGATTTTCATATGCTTCTACAAGGATAGCAATTTGAAAGCAATGTAGTGCCTAGAGCAACGTAACCTTGCCATATGATTAACAAAAATCCAGATTTTCATATGCTTCTACAAGGATAGCAATTTGAAAGGATAATCGAAGATAACTTTAGCATTTTTGGAAGCTCTTCGATAGGTGAGCACATTTCGGCTGACACCAAGTAGTTTCGAAAGAACAGCGGCTTGATGATTTTTCTGTCCATTTTGTGAGTGCAAATCAGCCTTGATAATCATCTTCTCCAGCACAAGTGTATCACCAAGAAGAAACTTAATAAGGAGAAGCAGATGTTTCGATCCAAAACTATTAGTTTTGAAACCGATGATCTCAACTCTCTTGAGATGTTTCACCAAACATTGAAAATTCCCCTTTCGCGTGCACAAAAAATCTTCTTCATCATAGTTAAAATGGTCTTTCCATTCTTTGTCAAGCATGTACTGCACAAAGACACCCCATTTAAGAAACTTACTTCACATTAGATGCAAATCCACAAAAAGAATTAGTTGCCTCACTGAAGTTTCAAAAACTAAAAAAGTTTTCATTTGTCCACTGCAAATGCTAGTTAGTTTTACTTTATTTTGAGTGTTAATGAATTTGAACTCTTAAACTCGTCTACACAATAAAATATCTCTCTTTCTAGATGCTCATCATTCAACTATAAGTTCAAGATCCCAACACTGCATGGCAGCAAAATAACCTCTAGTATAATGCTACATTTATTTTAGGACATGAACTAAAACAGCTTAAAGTGGCCATGCACAAATGTTGAGTAGAATGACCAAATTACAAGCAAATTTCAATTACAGGAACAAATAAGAGTTTGAGACTGATAATCTTTATGTACTTCTAAAGTTTTAATTCACTATTCAAACATTCATTGAAAATGGAAGTCAACACAATAAGCAAACTGAAGATAGTATAGCAAAGGAACAAACCTTGAATACATGTACGTGTAAGCCATTCAGGTGTATGATTAATTTTTCCAGGAACTCTGAACTTCCCAGCATGTATGCTATCCCAGGAAGGTCCCTTTGAGTGACTGGTGTGTGTAGTGTTAGATTCTGACATTTTGACAATGGAGATGGCACTCCTTTCATCTCGAAAAGGGATAGAACCTAAACACTTTGAGAAAATTTCATCAATATTTTTTTCCTTTCTAAAATTAATAAAGAATAACAAAACTACATACCATCCAAATATGATATCGATTGACCTTGTCTCCCAATCATGAAAAAACCAATAATGATACTACAGACAGAAATGAACAAGATAATTTGTTTAAGACTATTTACATCGTATAAAACTTGTGATCTTTGAACGATTTGAAACTTCTAATAGTTGGTCACATGAGATAACGAACCTCGTTATTTCCAAGTGACCCTATCCATCTATCCATTGAAGATGATTATGGAACAACACATGAGATAGCATGACCGTTCTATGACCCTAGGGTGACTAGGTCCATTATTTATATAATATCTTGATGTATTTTTCCTGTGAAAATCAAGCATCTAAGATTGTTGCACTGATATCCTATCTAGTGGACATTCACTGTCCCAAAATTTGAGTCATCCTGGATCCATTTATTGGAAATTAAACAGAGGGAATGAGCTCCCAGGTTCACAATATTTCTTATGTTGGAAAACAAAGTTAGACATCATCCTATATTTGTCTATGATTCCCATGATGAAAGACTAGAATGCCACAAAAAGCTGAGATCACTTGGCCCGGGCAACAAACATTGCCAAACACTACAGACACCATTCAACATGAGCATGAGCATGTGGTAAAATTATTGAGTTTGTACCTTCAAACACCAACCACCGATAGTGATAATAAGAACTCCCTGCACCTTCTCAAAAAATTCTTTCACCAAGTCATAGCACATCCCCTTGTCTCTCAATGAAAAAGTTCGAATGGAAAAAACTAAGTCGGCTTTAACCAAAGAAGATATATCATCAAGTCTGAATATACGGTGATGCCACATCCCTGATACATGCAATGATAGTAAATGCGGGGCCCAAATTTTCTCCAGGTGACAGTTATTGGCACCAATGAGTAGCAAGTCTTTCACACTTGTTGAATCTATTATAATGTTTCTCATGCGCCAACACTGCCGTGCCGCAATTCAAGGGACTCTAAAACAGGACTTCCCCTCAAGATTCGCCCCAGGAAATCATCACTCAACTCCGCATATTCCATCGACAAGACCTTAAGACAAGGCCAGCTGATAGTCAGGTCCCACGAGAAACAGCACAAACTGACTTCGAGGCGCACCAACCAGCTCCAGCAATACAAGGACGGTGGCAGTATATACATAGACCACATCTTGGTGATGAGAGACAGGCAGAGATCCTCGACCCGGCGCCCCGCCGCAAAGTGGAGCCAGCGGTCAACCTTGGGGCTGTCGGCCTCATGGTACTGTAAGTCGGTGACGTGGAATTTCTTGACCGTGGGCGAGGTGCACTGCCTCAGGACGCTGTCGACGAGGGACGGGAAGTCAAAGGAGGAGGCGTCGTGATTGCAAGGCCGGACTCCATTGAATGCGAGGTGGGTGGTGGACGTCCAAGTGCACCGCCAGCGCTTGGAGAGGACGCTGGTCTTGACGACGTCTTTGAGGGGCAGAAACGAGAGGATGTGGTGGATCACGGCGTCCGGCAAGGCGCTGATGAGATCCCCAGGGCTCAAAGGAGGAGGATGTCGGTTTCCTTGGGCGCGATTCGGACGGTCGCCGGAGGATTCCTGGTGGACGGAGTGCGTCGCCATGGATTTTAAATTCTTAGGGTTTCTGCCAATGTTCCCTTGAGGTTTCCAAGGATATTTCGTTTTCAATTTGTTCTACACGAGCAATCAATTAGTTATCGATACAATTTGGAATCTATCTTTTTTTTTATTCGATCCGATTTCCTATCCTTTTTTAAATACACTGCCTTATCCTTCAATTTTATTTTATTTTTATATATTTTTCCTATTTTGTTGCTGAAATTTTTTTCTATCGAAACTTTTCTCTTTCCAGTTCTTTTTTTTTTTATCAGAAAAACCAACTGTATTATTTACGTAGGAACAGGAGTACTACCCATTGCCAGGGCATCGATACATAGTAGGTCCAGAACTATAGAAGGAGGAGAAGAGGCCCAATTAGAGTGCAAAAAACCTCGGCCACAGGCCTTAGCGGCCCAGTCAGCCAGGGAATTCGCTTCCCGTCTACAATAGGACAGACGCAAAAGTGGAAAACGGGATAGCAAGGTTTCAACGTCAACAATTAGGGTTCGGCAGTCCCATGGAGGAGAGCATCGATTGTTCAGCATATCGACCATAGCCAAGCAGTCAGAATCAATCTGAAGGTGATCTTCATTCATTCCTTTCTCGAGTAGATAAAGCAGGGCATGATGGAGAGCTCGAATCTCAGTTTGCAGAGGCGATGAAGCAGGAACAATTTGGGAGGAACCCCCAATCAGATTGCCTTTGTGGTTTCTGCAAATACAAGCCACCGAACTGTCGATCCGCCACGGGGAAAGCCCCGTCAACATTTACTTTGATTGTCCCAACCGGTGGAGGATTCCAAGTCCGAGAGGTAGGCAAAAGTCTCGCCCGTAGATAATATGTTCTGCGGCTTACTGCGATTGCTCTCTGAGTTATAAATGCTAGATCTACAACTGTTCATGGGTTGAGCGTTTGCTGCGGAAGATGGAATGATTTCGCGCTTGCCGATTTGCCAAAGAAGAGCTACTACAATCTCCGAATCAGGTATGTGTTTATCCTGCAACAATATATTTGCTAGCCAAGAAGACGGTGGTTGTGTGTGGTTTGTTGAAAAGTTAAGCTGCACTTTCGGATGAGACCAAATACCCTGAATTTGTGGGCAATATAGAAATAAGTGTTCGGGAGTTTCGAGAGATGAGTCGACATAACCGACAACTGGGGTGGGGAGGATATGTCGTTTGTATAGGTTTTCCCTTGTAGCTAGTGCATTGTGGCAAAGGGACCACAAAAAGACTCTGATTTTTGGGGCGGTTTGTAGATGCCAAAGTTTACGCCAAACAGGGGTTGTAAGGTGAGGGGATATGGTTGCGGAGGTAGGGAGAGATTTAGGACCATGATCTTTGATAAACCTATAGCCACTTTTAACCGAATACTCTCCCCGTAAGTGTCCCCTGGCCAAATAAGTTTGTCGAAACCATAGTGGAACCGAGAGGAATGGTGAGGATCTCCTTAATAACTTGCTCATCAAAACTCGTTGAAGAAGATGAACATTCAGGTGGATAGATTCTGGTTAATATAACTTTCAACAAGTTCAGGCTCCCCTCTTTTAGCTGGCCCACCTAGAGTTCCTCTAGCTAACCATTTATCGTTTCGAATGTGTATGCTGTGGCCATTCCCAACGGACCATTGCATCTGGTCCGAGATGGAGTCCCTACCGAATAACGAGACTTTGCCAGCCCGGGACGGATTTGAACCTCTAGGAGCATGCCATAAATCAGTAGATTGAAAATATAAACCTCTAAACAGGCGACTCCACAAAGAGGAAGAACAGTGATATAGTCGCCAAGCTTGTTTACCAAGAAGTGCCTTGTTAAGACTAAGTAAATCACGAAAACCCAGCCCTCCCTTTTCCTTCCTTTCTTGAAGTAGTTCCCAACTTTTCCAGTGTATGCCCGATTTGGTACTACTGTCTTGCCACCAAAACTATGCGATTTTCTTCTCAATAGATTTGCATATTGACACTGGAATTTTAAATATGGACATAGCATAGTTTGGTAAGGCTGCACTACGATTTGAGTAGTATTTCCTTCCCCCTTTAGATAGTAGCTGTTCTTTCCACCCCGCCAACTTTGCACTAACCCTTCCTAGTATCCAGGCGAACATATCCTTTTTAGAGACTCCCCAATCAGAAGGTATCCCTAAATATTTGCCAGTTTTTTCAATCAATGGTACCCGCAGTGTACTAGCCAGATTTTGCTTTAAGAGAGTAGGACAAGCTCGCTCAAAAAAGGCCGATTTGTTCCTATTCACCACTTGTCCGGTAGCAAGACAGTATTGTTGCAGGATATTGGCTAAATTTTGACATTCAATTAGACTTCCATCTAAGAAGAATATGGCATCGTCGGCGAAAAATAGATGAGAAAGGATAGGACAGCACTGTTAAACCGAATACCTTTAAGATTTCCCATATCGACAGCTTGTTTAATGAGAGTTGATAAAACATTAGCCACCAGGATGAAAATATATGGCGAGAGAGGATCGCCTTGGCGTAGGTCTCTTGTAGGTTGAAAGTAGGGTAACGGTTGGCCATTGAATTTAACACTCAGTGAAGTCATCGTTATGCACTGCATTACCCAATTCACCCAATTGGTATGGAGCCCGAGTTTACATAAATAAGCCTCCAAGAAATCCCACTCTACTTAATCATATGCTTTTTTCATGTCCAGCTTTAAAATAGCTTGAAACTTTCTCTTTCTGACCCTGGTTTTCAATTGGTGCAGGACTTCTTGAACAACCAAGATGTTATCCTGTATTTGCTTACCAGATACAAAGGCGCTCTGTTCCATGGAGATCAACTCAGGTAACCAAGGTTTTAATCTATTGGCTAATATCTTGGATATAATTTTATAGATAAAATTACAGAGGCTGATGGGACGGTAATGATCTAACCTTTCGGGATGTGGGATCTTCGGAATCGAGTGATAAGCGTTCTGTTTAAAGCGGGGCAGCACTCCCTGTGCTGAAAAAATTCTGCACCGAGGTAAAGATATCCTCTTGGAGTATGTCCCAATAATTTTGGTAGAATAGACCATTAAATCCATCCGGTCCCGGGGCCTTTGTTGCCCCAGGTTGAAAGGTAGCAGGTTTTCACTTCTTCCCGAGAAACCTCAGCTATTAAAACCTGGTTCATTTCCAATGTAACTACTGACGAAATCTGAGTCAGGATGGGGAGATAATCACGGTGGCCTGCTGACTTATAGAGATTTCGGAAATAGGCCATTGTCAAGTTCTGCAGTTGAGTAGGATCTCGAATCCATCTCTGAGTATCATCCTGTAGCATAGTAATTCGGTTAAATTGCCTTCTCTATACTGTCGTCGAATGGAAAAATTTGGTATTCTGTCCCCCACCTCAACCGGTTAATGCGCGATCTCATCGCCCAATATTGCTCTTCTTGCTGCCATAGAGATTGTATTTCTTCCTTCAATTTTTTGATTGTTGCTTGACCATAATTAATATTTGAGCGATTCATAATGCACTGGAGTTCCTGTTGTAACAGATTAATCCTGTCACGACCATGCGAAAAGGTCGATTTACTCCATCTGGCAAGGACTGTAGAGAGAGACTAAAGTTTTGATCCAGGGATGCAAATTGGAGATGTGAAGAATCCCAAGCTTCTGCAATGACCTGTCTACTCTGCTGATGCTGGATCCAAAAAGCTTCAAAAATGAAGGATTTATAACGCTTTTGTTTGGGACTATCAATGAGTAATAGAAGGGGACTGTGGTCAAACGCGATTGCAGGAAGAGCAAAAACTTCTGCTGCAGGGTAAGAAATCCTCCACTCCATAGTACATAACAATCTGTCGAGACGTTCTTTGACTTCATTATCCCCCGCCCTGTTATTTACCCAAGTGAAAGCGCAGCCCTTACTATGAACATCCATTAACGAACAGCTATCTATAAATGATCGAAAGGATTGCATCCTATAGGAATCAGCAAACTTTTTTCCAACCTTTTCCCAGTGATACATGATCTCATTGAAATCACCTAAACATATCCATGGCAAGTTATTATAGGAACTGATTTGCCTTAACTCTTGCCACAGCTGCTGTCGTTGAAGATAAACCGAAGGCGCATGGATACAGGTAATCCTCATCGGACTACTTCTTGGATGAGCTGTGCATAACAAGTCAATAAAATGGGCATTATGTCTCTCTATAGATAAGCGCATCCGAGCATTCCAGAAAACAACCAATCCTCCTGCCAAACCCACCGGACTTACCACAAAAGAGTTAGGGAATTTCAGCCTCCTTTGAATTTTCTGGATTACTATGTTCTGATTTTTCGTCTCCATCAAAAACACTATGTCAGGCCTTTCACAAGTCACCAGGGCCCTAAGTGCTTGAACCGTCAGGGTATTGCCCTGAGACCACAGCGGTTCCAGTGAGTAGTTTCATTTGTCCTCTAGTGGCTTTTTAGGGCAAGCCACCATAGCCCAGTTGTCAGCCTTGTCTGTCTCATAAACAGGATTTTCCATAAAATGTGAATCATCAAAATCTGTTGTGACACAGGGACGCGCTTCATAAGGAGCATATCTTTTGGCCTTCTTAAGTGGAGTAGTCTTAGGAGGAATTCTATGTGTCTTTGCTGTCTTACCTTTTGAAGAGCTGGCCTCTATATGTTTGCCACTAAGATGCTGTACCTGTACAGGGGATTGTTACGGTGGCACAAGTTCTGAGCTGGGACAATCAGCTTGAGGGACCTGCTGGTTGAATGAAACAGAAGAAACCAGAGGGGTGCTAGGTAAGAGAAGGCATGAGTGTTGCGGAGTTTCAGGTATGACCTCCTCAACTCCTTCACCGGTAGTGTCTTCATCGTAGAAAGCACGCCAATATGGGCTATGTTCCTTAACATCAGCTCGTAACCAGTGACCAAAGGAGAAATTATCTTTCCCATCTTGTTGTGACTCAGCATAAGGTATTGTGGGACAATACGTGGCATAATGTCCGATAACCCCACATGAATAACAAAAGTAGGATAATCGTTCATATTTGAAATCCAGCCATGTATTCCTACCTTCTAATCTTAAAAGCTTGCCTGGTTGTAGAGGCTGTTGTAAATTAAGGTCGACACGAGCCCTACCTACCCGTAATTTCGTATTTTCCCTGCCTTCACATGCTGCACCGTACCAAGATGCCTCATAATTCTACTGATAATCTCCTCTGTACAACGCTCAATAGGAAGGCTGAAGATGTGCACCCGGAAGGCACAAGTATTGAAATCATAATGATGCAAAGGAGTGTTGGGCAACCAGGGCTTCAAGATAACAAGGTGATGTGAGAACAGCCATGGACTATTATCTAATACTCGCTGTTTTTCTGCTACCGAATTAAACTTAAACATATAGACTCCCTCTTCGCGTTGAGTAATTTCAACTTTATCATTACGCCAGATTCTTTGCATAGTATTCTAGAATGCTGGTAGATTGATAGACAGATTAGAGAGTATTTTACCGACCAGAATTAATTGACATTCCGCCAATGTTTCGGCAGGAACAGCTTCATCCCATACTTCAACCTCTTGCGGTGACCAAAGGCGACCTAATCTGGTGCAAAGAGCAGCAAGGCGTGCATCTCCGTCCTGACTTGAGGATGCCATCTGCATGCATGTCTTGGAACCGGATGGAAGAAGCTTCGCAAAGGACTATGGAGACGAAACAGTCAACTACCTCAAGAAATGAACAAATCCCAGTAAAGTATAGTGAAAGATATAGGAAAGATACTCAGATAGAAAGCGTCCATTGATGCCGGGCATGGATGTGAATTATGTATGGAACGAAGAAACAAGACAGCGGAGAATTGCGAGAACGATATAGAAATTGACGTGAATTATGGATGGAACGAAGAAACAAGACAGCAGAGAATTGCGAGAACGAAGGCCATAGCTGGATATTGTTAATCTGGAAGAAAAATCGAATGATGAAACATACTGACGGATGAACCGAGGAGATTAGATTTGGGTGTGAGGGTTTGGTACTGAAGTGCTACCACTAGGTAGTGAAAACTCTACAAGGCGAGAGAGAAACCTGACATTCGCAGGAAAGAGAAGTCAGTCCAGTTCTTTACCATGCATGACTAAATAGAGAATTTGATTGCAAAAACAAGTTAGAAGATTTTGATGTGAGAAAAGAGGTGGAGGACTAAAATTAAAATTATGCTTAGAGAAAAAAAAAAAGGTAAATTAAGTAATTGACTTACGTGCTATGCTAACTTGCTCGGTATTTTCTTTTATTTTTTTCCTTAACAAATGCATGTTCATCAAACATTTAGGATAATAAAATTCTAATTTTGGTTGTGTCAGCTCTTCCCTATTTTTCAATTAGGGAGAGAGCGAACCCTGAGCCTTTGATTTGCAAAATGAAATAGCAGGAATAGACTGAAATAAACTAAAATAATAAATACAAAAAAGATTATCGATTCACTGAACAATTTAAGAATAATATCCGCAAGTTTGAAACTCTTTTTAATCAATTTTAATTTTATGATGATTAAATCCTAATATCATAATATCGATTCTTCATATTATAAATTTGATAGGTCACTTACTATTTACTTGCAATTATAAACAATAATTAGTAGAATCATATCATAACTTCTAATGATTATAAATTAGTCAAGAATTATTATGACCTTTTATTTTAAAATCTAAAGATATTTTCAAATAAGGGCATGAAGTATCATTCTTTTCTGAGATGAATTTTATTTTAAATAAGACATGAAGTGCTCTCATTTTTTCAAATAATGAGATGAAATTGACATTATTTCAAATAAGGGCGTGGAGTGACCATGTCAGTCTAAAAAAATGATCCAAACTCATCGGCTGATCAAGAGCACTTCCATCATTTAAATTGTTTTATTTTCTTTCCCTTTTTTTTTTTTGGTAAAAGGTAAGAAATATATTAAGAAATGGCCAAATGTACAAAAGATCTCGTCACCAGGAACTTGCACTCCAAATGTAGGAACAAAAGAAGTGGAAAGGTGACGAAATGTAAAAGCCGCAAAACACGGCACAACCACTACAACATCAAGACCAAACGAAGCACGGCTAGGTCAACCGGCTACCAAACACGACAAATGCGAGGAGGAGGCCACCGTCAGATCGAACTACGGGTCCCCAGTGAAAATAATCGGGTCTAGGCCCCAACTTCTCTGCAACCTTCTATTTCTGAAATTATCTTCGACGTTCCTAAAGGTGATAGCCCTGTCTCGGACCACTTTGAAGAGGTGGTTCTTCATGGCCGGAACCGAGAGAGGCTGGTCTCTAAAGATGATGTTATTCCTGTTTTTCCAAATGATATGACAAAGCGCGCCAAAGGAAAAACGGGCTATGCACTTGTAGAAATCTTTACCCATCAAATAAGTAGCTGCCCATCGGAAGTTCTCCCTCCAAGTTCTATTACACCAAGGTAAATTGCATCTGGAAGCCCAAAAGAAAGCAACGCTAGCCGTAACACAACAATAAAAAATAAGGTGTTCAACAGAATCGGGCATATTCTTGCAAAACGCACAGGCAGCACTTCCAATTATACCATAGGACAGAAGAAGATCTTGGGTTGGAAGCCTACGCTTGGCCATGAGCCAAAGATTGAGCCGATAGCGAGGCACTATGGCGTTGTCCCACACAAAAGAGTACCAATGGACCCGCGTTATCTTCTTCCTGATGAAGTTCCACGCCGATGCCATAGTGAACTGGCCCGAAGAGCTTTCACCCCAGCAGCAACGATCCAGGACACCCGCCAGGATCGGGAGAGGATGACCCCATGATTCAAGCACCGTCCTGAGAGCTTGGCCAGCATTTGAGAAGAGTTCAGCAACACAGGCTTGCCTAGAGAGCCCTGAGCTGTAGATAAGAGAATCTGAGAAGATCAGGTTCAGGGGACCTCTAGGGTGCCAATTGTCAAACCAAAAAGAGGTTGTTTGGCCATCGCCAATTTTCCAATAGAAGGCCATCCGGAAATCCCTTCTTAGGTTTAACAAGCTCTTCCAGGCCCAAGATCTAAATGTTGGCTTCCTAGCAACCCAAAAGTTCTTGTTTTTTAAGAAAGTGGAATGGACCCATCTCACCACAGCACTTCCTTGTCGGAGGACAAGAGCCATATATGCTTTAGCATGGTGGCTTTATTGCAATCTTGGAGCCTCCTGATACCTAGTCCTTCTTCATCCTTTGGAAGGCAAACTTCATCCCAGACTACCTTAGCACCACCCTTGCCACACTTTTTCTTTCTTTTTTCCTTATTCTATTTTTTTTTAATAAAAAATTATGACATTCGGATTTTTGCTCGACAAAATAGTGAGCCCCGAATGTTTGACAGTCAATTACATTAGCGAGCTCGTCATCGAACTACGCCGTTCAGGTCCTCACGGTGTCGTCATCGAGTGACGCCATTTCCGGATGCACCTACATAACCAAGCCGCCGCATCCTTTACATCAACATAAGAGTCTTGAATTTTTCCTCACTATTGCTCATAAAGATTTTTAAATTATCTCCATCGTTTGAGGATTCTTGAACCATCCCCTCACCGCCACATTTGCTATAAAAGGGATAAGGATCCAGCTGGCCAAGGGATGGGATAAATAGTCAATAATTGTTGCTACACAAGAGTGGGACTATGGCGGTGGAAGGGGCAGCGAATGACTAAGAGAGAAAGAGAGAGGGGGGCTGCTTTTTACTGGGAAACACACGCCACTCCCCTTCATTTTTAGTCCACCACCAAAGTCCCCACGCCCCCCTCCTCACTTTATTCTCTCAGCCTAGTTGCTGCCAACAAACCAGCAGCAGAAGAGACAAATAGCTTCAACGTCTTCATTTCTCGCTCCTAGAAGAATATCGGGCCAGCAACCAGCCATCTCCATCGACTCGAGACTGCTGTACACGAGAACCCGAGGCAAGTGGATATCCTCCGTTTTATCCTATATTGATTGTTTGTCATTCCATTCTATCCTATATTGATCGTTTGTCATGTGACGAGAATAGTTTCATAGAAATCCAAGAACGTTATTGAGATTTTCGCTTAATTGAAGTTTCGACTATATTATTCATTTAATCGGAAGTTCTAACTATGTCACTTAGCTACTTTGTCGAGTTCGAAATAGTCAAACTTGTAGTTAGGTCATAGAGGCATGGATAGTCAATATTTGGCATGTGCGAAGGCCGGAATGGCAGAAACTTTGAAGGAAATTCGTGACTGGGCTGAGGGCGGGTTTGGCTCTAGCCCGACCCAGAAGTTTACTAATTTTGTACCGAATTATGTGGTACAAATTTCGTGAGTTGTTCTTCACAAGAGTTTTTCCTTATTGACTTTTCTACGACATAATTTAATTTCAGAATTTTTTGATTTCATATGAAAAAAATATATTTGAAAAGCTTCAAGATTCAAAATCTGTTTTTGGGTTGCTGGACCGACCTCTTTCTGCTTTTCATTTTTTACAGATTTCTCGATCCAGAATTCTAAGATATGTTCTTCACAAAAGTTGTAGAAAAGATCCCAATTTATCACATACTATATTTTCATAATTTTTCGGTCTCAATTGATTACTGAAATATTTATTTTTCAAGTCAATTTCGTCCTGGAGATTTTGACTGTTTTGAGCCCAGCTTGCAAAAGTTATTTAGAACTGTATGAACTGAACCGGATTTTGAGTTCTTCACAAAAGATGTTCCTTTAGGTCTTTTCCATATCATACTAAAGTTTCATAATTTTTGGAGATCGATTACCTAGATGATAGTCATCGACTCTAGAGGCGTGCAAGACGCCTCATGAGGCTAGTTTGGGCCTAAAATGTGGGTCCTTCCCCACAGTTCACTTAATATCTATACGGATAAGTTTGTTTTAGTCTAAGGAATGCAAATGATTGATGACTTATTAGATGCATGCTTGAATCCTTGAATGGTAGTAGTGTTAATGGACTTGAATGAATAATGCTATTGCTTATAATGCAATTGACAAAGAAATGAAAAGTATCAAAAAGTCATAAACTTATTGTATTTGTATCAATTTAGTTCTGTCACCACTTTTGCCTTGCATGGTTGTAGCCTTTTGCCCTTAATTATTAAGGGCTTAACCCATCGTTAATGTCCTTACATGAGATGCTACATTAAGTAGTGATTAGGCCATATAAGTAGTGCTTGGTCAAGTCACTTTGTCAAAAGTACCACTAGAGTTACTAAAAATAATGGAGAGTAAATTTCTCACTTGTAGACCAATTTCTGGTAAATTTATCACAAATTTACTAGTTTGGAAATTTTTTTGGTATTACCTTGTGGATTTGCAGATGGACTTGCCACGTCCATCGTGATATCTTATCCATGTCAACAATTTAACGGTAAAATTTGACAGAAGCTAACAGAGGGTAAGTTTATCATGTGTATACCAATTTGAGTTTTATAATGATTCAAAAATTAATTTGGAGTAAATAAGCCACATATATACTAGTTTAGAGTTTTTTCGTGGTATTAACTCCACATATTATAAAAAATAAATCAACAACTCCTATATATATGTTAGTTGTACTAACTATGGAACTACTCTTCATCATTGAATATACTATATCCCGAATATAAGTGCAAAAATAGATTATTCCAAAGAAATCATTGTGTGAAGCGAAGACCTGGTGGTAATATATATTACACCATGAAGCAAACTATTAGAAAAAATGACCATAATACACTTTAATAAAGTAAATTGTAGAGAAATCATTATTGGTTTAGTAGTAAAAACAAATATAATAAAGTAAGCGTTCCTTCCAATTTGGCAATTCGTCTTTTGCAGTCAATACGAAACCCTCCGCCGCCACCGCTGCACAAGCGGTTACATAACAAACTATATATAATATATGCATTTCATGTATTTTCAATACCTTCTCAAGAAAGTGCAACAGAGAAACGGAAATTTTCGTAAAATGTGTCCAGTTTTCTTGATTTAGAGGAAACAAATAGGGGACCGAATTTTAAAAAGGAAAATGCTTTTGAAAATTTCGACCCTCAGTTGACTCTTTATAGAAGACTTCCCCTATTTGCAAAGCTACACAAAGCCATATAACACATCTGATAGCAAGATTTTCTGAGAAAAATTTGCCCATTCCTCCAATTTTTCATACGCTTCATCACTAAATGGAGAGATCAAGGTATAATACTCACCATGGAACCGGCGGTTCGTCCCTGAGAAGATCGAGGGAATCCCTACTTGCCAGTCTAATGGAACGAGCGAGAGATGATTCGGAATCTCCAGATTCAATCCTCATACAAAAAGACCTGTCCATTGAAGACCCATTCACTCAATCGTTAGCCGAGTTCTGTGGGTTGGAGTTGTATGAGGCTGTCAATGTCGCGTTTGAAGCAAGAAAAGGAAGCGAGTTGGAAAATGATCAAAGTACGAATTTCCAAGTTCAACAAGAAGAAGCAAGTGTTCCTGGAAGCTGTGGGGATGATCAAATGGCATTTATCGATGATCAATCTAAGAGGGTTGAAGTCGAACGAGAGGAGGAGAACGCTTGTGACTGTGATGGTGATAGAATGGCGACGATTCATGATCATGAATCAGTGGAGATGTCACACTTGGTAGCTTTAACTTGAGTTCAACGGAGTGGCCAGGACTAGGGGGAGATCGTGGAATGGAGGATCAAAGGGCAACACTTGCAATCAAGAATCGACGGAGAGATCACGTGGATAGACGAGAGACGTCGATCATGCAGCCGGGCACAGAAGCATTGTTGAATGGGCTAGATTTCAATTATTTATTGGAACAAGATAAGAAGAAGAGGGAAGCCAAGAAGAAGAAGAGGGAAGCCAAGAAGAAAGGGAGGGATAGAAGAGGTCATCACGGAAGCTAGAGTGAGACAGGCCATGAACCTCTTAGAAAATATGCATTTTCTTGGAACTCTCTCCCCGAGCATGAGGATTAGTTTCTTCTTTGGGCTTTTCTTGGTTCAGGGTTATGTCAGATGCTTTCCTTCATAATTGTTCTCTCTTAGAGTCTGTGTGTACGGTTTTTGGTAGAAACTATCGTTGCAGATTTTCATGGAATTTTCACTTTTGCGTTCATGTTGTCAAGAACCAAAACGAATTAGGATGAGTTTTCTTGTGAAAATAGCATCGGCTGTGAGGAAAAATGCATCAGTAGACGTATACACATAACAGTAGTCGTCGATTTTCCTGGAAAGATTATGGACGTGGAGATAATTCTTCCGCTCTCTTATCCTTTCCATTATCATTTGTTTGGAAATCTTGGATACTACGTATATGGGAGGAAGAGCAACTCATGTTATATCTTCTTCTTTTTTTGGTTAATTCTTTAGTTTTTTTCCTTAGTCTGATAGGATTCTATTGACTCATAAGTACGGGAAGATTTAATCATTCGAACCTTAAGCAATAACGAGTATTTCCTTATATATAATTTGTTTCGAGTTTTTCCTATATAGTTCTTTTATGGCATAAGTTTTTAACTCAATCCTCGACTAATATAGTGTAACTAAATTATGTTACATTAGTGTGCAATCAATAATCTTTTCCAGTCATAGTAGACCTAATATAAATACGACAAGTTCCTATATATCAATTGGTTGTATATATTATGGAACTAATTAACACGCAGTTCATTGTGAAATATACTGTATCTCGAATAAATTATGTCAAGTTGTATGAAGCGGAGTCGAATGCTATCTATACTTGGGAAAATGACCCTAATACAGTGATATTTGGTTTTGTGGTAAAACTAAATATAATAATGTAAGTGTTCCCTTCAAATTTGGCAATTCCTCTTTCGCCGTCAATATAAAGCCTACTACCGCCATTATACAGGCGGTTTCCCACCAAGGATGATCCACCATATAACAACCTCTCGCAGATCCTCCTTCCTCGACCTTCATCCTTGACCAACTATACCATTTTTGCTTCAACTCCATTACAGATGCTCCAAGATTTGAAGATAATTTTACTTTATACTTGACTTTTTCATATTTCAATTCATGATTAGGCACAATCAACAGGGAGAACCGCTAACGCTCAAGTAGTTATATGTTATACATCCTTTATTGTTTGTATTTCCTTTGATTCTTGCAACTCTTCTTTTTCCAACTCTTTTTCCTTTTCTTTTTTGTGATCTGTTTTGGTTGACTTTTAATTAAGAATCCTTTGCAACCCGATCAAAATTGTCAACTTCACCGTTTTAGCAATCTCTTGTGGACAACGAGGTTGTCATTGACATTCAAATTCAATACAGGTAGGTGAAAAAAGGGAGGATGAAAAATTAGATGAAAGTTAGGGTGCATTTTTTTTTTTTTTTTTTTTTTTTTTGAGAAAAAAACAAATGGTTTAGAAAACATTTCCTTAAAAATGATCACTTGTATTGCTTACAAAAATGAATGAATTAAAAATATTTTCATTGTCCAAGAAAATGTTTAGGCATAAATTGTTGTCGGTTATAAAAACATTTTTATCGACTAATTATTACAAGCTATACAAGATATCATTTTTAGGAAAATATTTTTTGAATTATTCATTTTTTGTGAAACAATCAGAACCTTATATATATTTTTCTTCAACAAATATTTGTTATTTTTCCATTTGCGCAAAGAAAATGTTTGTTTATTTATCGTGAATCTCTCTTGCTTATTTTTTCTTCTCATAAGTTCATAACCCTCTTTCTAATGTGACCAAGCTCCGCCATGCGTTTTATCAAGCGCCCTGAACCCTAACACACCTATTTTATAAGACAAACCTAGGGCTTCTACTTCGTAATCCATCTTAGGCAATTTTCTGAATTGTTTTCCAAGTACTGTCATTTAATAAATCAACTATTCCGACTTGGGTCTTATAATGCAAATTTCGATCTCCTTAGTGTCCTATGGGCTTGGCCAAAAATTAATACTCTTATGAGCTCGGTTCAATTAATTGATTTCAAGTCCATCCACTTAAGTCTAATAGCCGCCGATCCAATAAACATGCAAATGTATGGGCTTATCTATTAATAGTATGTTTGTTTAGGGTTGGGATCGATCCCTAATTTTTCATGTAATTAATGACTAACTGGGTAGCCAAAAATTAGGTATCAACGATGAGATATTTTAAGAAATCATTAACATAAAAATTGTCTATTTTATGATACATTCAATTGGTATGACAATTGTATAATAAGAATTGATATGTATAACATAATTAAATTGACTATGCGCATATTAACAATCATGATAGATTTACATAATCTAAAACGTTTCTATATTTAGTAACTATTACCCGTGGTCCCTTTACTAATAAAAAAATTATAGCACAACCAAATATTTGTCAGAAAAATCCTTAAAAGTTTTATTAGAAATAGAAAATAATCAAGCCTTTCCTGGGACAACATTAGATGCCATGTTTCCACTATCTAGCCGGGGTATGTACTTTATTTAAGTTAATGTTAAACATTAGATTACTATTTAGTTAGCAATTCATTTAGCACAATCTATATATTTGATAAGCCAATTAAGGCTTTGAAACCAATCTAGATGCGAAACACTTAAAGACCCACATGTACTCGGAGTCATAATTGGATTAGTAAATGTTTGCCTAGGGTTTGGGAATCAGATAGTTTTGGGTGTAGAATCCTCCAGACCAAACCAATGGGAATTCTCATAAACTCCATAGCTAATTATTTTAGTTA
The DNA here is from genome assembly GCA_014182405.2 of Eucalyptus sideroxylon. Lineage (NCBI taxonomy): Eukaryota > Viridiplantae > Streptophyta > Magnoliopsida > Myrtales > Myrtaceae > Eucalyptus > Eucalyptus sideroxylon. The sequence goes on from CM024552.2 coordinate 1,934,051, forward strand.
ATCATGTCTTGTAATTTCGTCCATTCTGGAGGCATCATCCAATGAAATACGACTCCTCCATGATGGCATGACAAGGCTTCCTTTGATTTGTTCGCCTCTTACTAGGTTCACCTAAGCTCAGCCATTATCTCGATTTATCGCTCACTTGCTTAGTATTTTAGAAGAGAATGCTCTAGTATTCTTCTTGTGTTGGACATATGAGATGATACTAATATGGGAGATAGGACCCTATTTATAAATTAGTCCATTTAGTTACAATCGTTGACCTCTCCTTGATAAAAACATGAAAATCCAGTCTTCCTTACTTACTAAGTACCCTTATTTATTACAAAAATTCCCCAGAATATAAGTGTACAATAACCATAATCACCCTAAATCTATATTAAGCGAGCATGTTGATGTCATAATGTAGACGCATTTAGTGTATGGGGTTTGAGTATTACTTTCCCGCTTGTTTTGCTGATAACTATTTCTAGGAAATTGTTTTATGACTTTCCAATATTTGAATAATGAAAAGCTACTAAATTTACCGAAAACATTTTTCCATGAACCCCCCCAAAAAAAAAAAAACCTTAGATCAGAGGAGATGACTTCCTCTTCTAACAAGAAGGAAATTACTTTTCTTAAATAACCAAATGAATGAAAACTAAGTATTTTCTTTTAAAATGATTTTGATGAAAAATATTTTCCTTTATAGTGAAGTTTTTAGTGAAACAAATGCAACTTTAAGATTTTAAGAGTGTGGATATTATTTTCGTCCTACATCACTGCCGTTTGTTTAAATAACGTCAAGTTATTTAATTTAACATAAAGTATTTATGAGTTGGTTTAGTTTTTCAACTCATATATTAAAGCAAGTGTCAAATAAAAAACATATGTACAAAGCACAATGTGATCCAATCTTCCCACATAAAATATGTCCATATTTTTCATGCTCCAGCTCCGGCTAACTCCATGATTTATATAACATACTCAATAAACTTTTTTAATGACTTTGTATAGTCATCCATATTTTCTCCATATAGTTACTATCTCTTAAAATCTAAATTCATAAATTATTTGGCAAAATTCTAGTTTATCAACATAAGTCTGTTCTAGAACACAATGGAGAGTGAATAACAAAAGGAGCTTCATGATAACTTCACATGAAATTGAGTCACGTGACATGATTCGCTTTAATTAATTAACAGATGGATATATATATCTCCCTATCGTTGGTTTAAAGGATAGCTAGAAAGAAGTGACAAAAAGAAATAAACCTTAGCCTTGGGATCGAAAATTAATCTATTAAAATTCCTTTATATGAGACTTCTAATAGAAAAATTAAGCTTGAACTAGGCCTCCACCCCTTTGGAACTTATCTATATCCTTTCTTGCAAACAATAACAATCAATATATTTAGTGAGATAGAGACTAATTTTGATATATCAAAATATGTGATAAGCATGGCCAAAGAAATCAGTTATTCAATTAAGAGCAACTTGTACTAGTAGTTATAATCAGATTAGAAAACCTTTGCCTATTAGATTTAGGAATCACGTAGTTTGGGTATATAATCCCTGACCAAAGAAAGAGAACTTTTCATAAACTCCGTAGCTACATTGTTTCAATTAATCATGTCTTCGAACAACTTACACTCTAGAGACGATTTCTCAACGAAACCCATCTCCTCCGCTGCAGCCCGACAACAGCAAAATCATTCCACACAGTTGGCGACCGCACCTAAGAATGGACCAAGAGACGACAACAGTGGAGAGAATACTTATGAGCTTTTCAATGGAAAAACTGCTCTCCAGATAGCCAAGGAGGTTCTCAATCGGGATGATGGCCATAACTTTTCCTTCTTCACAACAACACCAGAGGAATATTTTGGCTTACCCGTGAAGCCAAAATCGACCAATGGAGCAGCACCATCAAAAAGGAAAGGACCATAAAGTTGAGGAGAAGGGAGGAAAGTTTGTCTCCCATCCACATTGATTTGCAAATTGTTTAGGAATAATTAGGTTGATAATTTTGCTTGTTTTTATGTTTTCTTCGTGGGCTTTCTTAGTTTAGGGTTTTGTTAAGCACTTTTTTGGTTGGTTCTCTCTATGTATAAGTTTTTTTTTTTCCCGTGAAATTGACTTTCATGGAATTATCTCTTTTAGTTCGTGAGTCACGTCTTGGCAAGAACAAGTACACATGGATTTTCTTGTGACAATAAGATAGGCGACGGGCACGTATGGAGGTGGTGTTAGTTTTTTGTGTTCTCTTATGATTGCTGTTCTTTTTTATTTGGAAATTTGGATGGTCACATTTATTTCGGGTGTTTCTAGTACTACTATAAATATTACTAGTTTTACTACCCCTGCACAGGATCTTCTTCTTTTTCTCCTTTTTTTTTAATCAGAAAAAGAGAGGAGCAAATATTTCTTCTAGTATTATAACTACACAGGTTTGTATTATAACTAAAGGTTCTCTTTATTAGTAATAATGTAATTCTAACCACTAAACTTTTGTACTATAAAAAATAATGGACTATTGTAGATTCGAAAGTGAAAAAAAAAAAAAGTATTATTTGTGATCCGTTTCTGGTCAAAATAAAGTCCCTGCAATAACATCCAAGACGATTCTTGCCTACCAATTAGAATCCTCGAAAATAGGGGCAATAGTTGAACAGGCTCTTCAAAATTGAAAAGACTACAAACTCTCAACAATTACATAGATAGTTTAGATACCAGAGTAATTTTTTTTTTTAAAATAATTCCTTTATACAAATTAAACCTCCACAAGCCAATCTAAATCTTATATTCAAGTATCTCAGAGAGAAATCTCTACATAGAATTTCAATTTTCCATAGAAGCTACACATTTTGTTTCCTTGATAACCGAGGGACTTCTCCACTCCTCTTATCTAATGGAATGAGCTAGGGCTAAGAAGATAAGGAACGTCGCAATCACCTTAGTTAGTCACATATGCTACATTTGAACGAGTCCAGGCCAGCCATTAGTGGGCCTGGCGGCACAGGCATAGTCGGGCCTAGGCTGTCCTCTTTCCGGGTATGGCCCGATTCCGGGGAAGTTGGCTGGGAAATTAGCTTTGTGTTTAGTGGAAGTAATGTAATTCTGGAAGTATGTCTCTTTCGTTTTCTTTTTTTTGTTGGAAAAGTTAAGTAATCTAGGGGAGAAAATAGTTTTACAAACTATGTTGCTTCCCAAATTAATGTCAGATTGCATAATCACCAAAAGTGGCTTATCATGATAAAATATGACAAAAGAAAGCACCAAAAGGGTAGTACGAAAAAAATAATGTGGGAAGGTGCAAGTTCGAATAATGCTGACAATGATAAGCTTGGTTCAAAATATTAGTAAAACTAACGATATGTCTAACTGCAAAAATGAGTATTTAAATAGTAAGTGATCCCTACTTAATGCCACAAAATGGCTAAGTGATGTCAGTTTGCAATAACCATTGAATAATTCGGTCTTTCTGATAAATGACTAATACTCTACATCCATCCCTAGTTGTTCTCATTCCAGCGAATATATTTCATCTCGTCATATGGTTATTTTTCAGCATGTTATGCGAAAGCACTTAGTGCATCAAGATATATAGCTTTGTTGACTAATTTGTGTATTATGTGTTTGGTTTTCATGATTAAAGGAAACAATAAATGTTAATCTGTACATTGAACTTGTTCAGCTGTCATGAAAGTCTAGGGATCAAAAGTGAGAAAAACGAATAATCGCTTTTCAAGAACCCGGCGCTCCGTTCACGCTTCGTATAAGAGATCGGTATTTGCAAATTAAACCTCCACGAGCTATTCTGTATTTTATATCCAGGTGTCTCGAAAGAAATCACAACTCAAAGATTTGACTTCTCCATTGAAGCTCCACCAGTCTTTTGTTCCCAAGAGAACCGAGAGAATTCTCTTCTCTCTCTGATGAGATGGAACGAAAAGAAGATTTTCAAGATACGAGCGGTAATGCCGACGGGTTTAAAGATAGATCAAGACCGTCGCAATCACGTCCGCGACTTGATTTTTCAGTACCGGGATTTTCCTTATTTACGCAAACTCCACACGAGTACTTCTTTTTTTCTGGCAAAGAAGTAATGCTGCTGCTCAAGGACGAGATGATCAAGCCGCAACGGTCAACCCCGAACGAGAGGGAGAGGATGCTGTTCCTAATGGTCGGATAGCGACAGCTGAAGATGAAGAATCGACAGAGGGGTCATGTCGAGGGGAAAGAGACGGTAATGTTGGTGATGATCGTAGGGCGAGGGTCAACTCCAAACGAGAGGGAGAGAATGTGGTTCCTAATGGTCAAATAGTGATGGTTGAAGATCCAGAATTGGCAGATGGATTGCATCGAAGGGAAAGCGATGATGTTTATGTAGGCGAAATTATCATAACCAGCCATCCGTCAAAAGCAAGAAGATTATCAGAATTGCCAGAAGAAGTCGGGCAAGAGGAAGAGAACACCCCAGGTCATGATGGTGATCGAAGGAGGACGATGAAGATTCATGATGAAGAATCGATGGCAAGATCTCACGGACAAAGAAGAGACGGCCACAATTACACAGTAGATAGCACTGATTCGAGTTTAACGGAGTGGCCATTACTTGGTTCCACTCGTGGAGTGAGAGATCAAAAGGAGAAGGTCATCATGGAAGCCATCAACTTCTTAGGAACGTTGCAGTTTTTTTCTTGGAATAAAAGCGCACGGATTAGTTCCTTTTTGAGCTTTTCTTGGTTTTAGGGTTTCGTTAGGCATGACCAGTGCTCTCTGTGTATAAGGATTTCTGTTGAAATTGGTTTTCATAGAACTAATCACTTTGTGAGTGACGTCTTGGCAAGAACCAAACGAATGAGTATGATTTTTCTTCAATAGACCCTCGTTATTCTCTTCATTGATATAAAGGAAATTGATTTTCCAAAAATCAATCTTAGTTTTTCTCACCATTGCCATTGTTAATCAACATCTTGTGATTCTGCAGCTCGTTTGTTTCCAAGATATAATGAGACCAGCCGCAAGATCAAAAGATACGACTGTTAACGACAATGACTCTAAAAAAAAGATCAAGAATGTTAAACTCGCCTCAAGTAGTCACTAAGGCTACACAATTATGAGGAACTGATTTTTCCAACTTTTGTTTTTGTTAGTGGAAGTCAAGATGGCATTGACATGAGAGTGGGAGATCATTAGACGCTTGAAAAGTAATTGATCGAATACTCTATTGTCGATAGACTGATATGAATAAGACCAAAGTGAGATTATGTTTTTGCTTTTGGAAATTTCTATAAATAAAGAAAAGTAAGCAATAATGCTTTTGACATATTGATGACTTTGTCATCTATGTTTTCTAGTTTGATTAGCGAATTTCTCTTAAGTCGTATTGAAAAAAGCAAGATTAAGTAGGTAATGTGCAGCAAATTAATCGGAAATATTTTTCTGACTTAAAGTGGTTTGCAATTCAATAAATACTATATTATACCGGAGTTTTATCATGAAAGAAAGTATGTGATGATATCAAACAATCTTAAATATACTCCTTTGAGTTACATAAAGCAGTAGGCAAAGAAGACAACCTTTTGAAAGATGCAGATGCTTGGGCAAGGTAGAGATAATGCAGAAAAGAACAAACTTCTCAAGCTGTATTTGCATGTGAATAGAAATGACGCTCTCTTGCCATTTAAAAAGATAGGAGAGGCAAAGAATCTGATTTGAGATTTTTCTTACGGGAGCTGCAATGGTGATTGTGACATAAATCTAAAAGTGTGGAATATACAAAAAGTTATGGAATTCCAATGACTGCATTGGCTTTTGATAAGGGGGACATGATTAGGTCAGAGAAATAATATCAACTCTTCAATACATATTTAACGAATCAATTAACAGAACTCACTAACATTGAAGTAATGTTTTTTTAAAAGTTTATTTATGATATATTCGGGTGGTATGAAGATAGTATAATAATTATTATTGTGTATAGCAGAATTAAATTCACTATGCATGTGTTGATAATTATGATAGATTTAGATACTTTAAAATATTTCTGTCTCATAACTATTAGACATTATCGATATGCTACCTATTAAAAAATTATAGTAGAACTATATATTTCTTTACAGGCTGAGGGTCTATTTGTTTCATGAAAAAAATAAATATTTAAAAAAAATCCAATGAATGATTGATGATATTGCTTACGAAAATGATGAATGAAAAATATTTTAATACCATCAACATAGTTAAGGATAAATTGTTGTCAATGATGAAAACATTTTTTACCGATTAAATTTTTTAAACGATATTATCAATCACTTTTCAGAAAATGTTTTTCAAATTTTAATTTTTCTGTTAAACAAACTCACCTTGAAATTTCAAAAGTTGCTCTCTAGGCTTTTACTTTTATTAGAAAGATCTTTGAAGTTCTCTTTAACAAGGGAAACAATCACGTGTTTTCTTGGTCTTTATCTTTAAAAGACAATGAAAAAAACGTAAAATTAGGAAAAAAATTTCCCCTTATGTTTGTGTGTTACATTTGTGTGACTATATATATATATAGATTCGGATGCTTAATTTCAATCAAGGTTTCAAAGATTTTCTTATTAAACTTCTCGAGGGTTAGTGTTAAGTAAAATTGGAAAATTATCGAGATTCTTTCAAGAAAAAGAAGTAGCAGGAGGAGGAGGGAGGAGGGAGGGGTGGGGCGGGGCGGGGCGGGGAGCGCGGCGATTGAACAAGCCATGAACACCCCCAACACACGCCAAATCAACACCGTCCCGAAATGCTCAAAATGAATTTTAACTCTTAATTCCTTTAATGGGAGAAAATTTCTTAGTAAAAATGTAATTTCAAACTATGTTGAATTCCAAATTATTGAGTTAATGTAGAGCTGTGAAATCATGCTATAAGGTAATTTCGCAGTGTTGTCGTTGTGTAAAACTTTAGAAAAGTCAATTTAGATTTACGGTTTAGTCAGGGTGTGTTGCGACCTTCCCCTCAATAGGAAGGAAAGCAAGTTTAAGGCAAATCTTTTTATACCAAAAACCTCAAACTTATACTCATGTAACACATTTACTCCAAATTTGAACACCTGTCTCCATCCCAAACACTTGCTGGATTTACGTCTAAGTTCTATGATGGTCCCTTTCCTTTGCAACTGCCTTGCAAGTAGCTCCTAAAACATCAGTTGTTACATCATCTTCCTTGGGCTCCTCATGCGCCTGGCCGAGGATGCGGCTGTCTTGTTTGATCTTGGCATCCTGCAAGGCGACTGATTTGGGTCCAATGATGTAGTTGTGCGTTTCTTATGGGACCTGAGCGAAGAGTTATTGTTTGACTGGAGAATGTGCTACCTGGCCAATATGTTTGAGAACATGAACAAGTACGCCAATGACCCGTGGAACCTATGGCTAACGAAAATGAAATGGAAGATTTTCTTGTCAATCATGGGATTGATGCTGCTGGTGCTTATGCTCCTCCAAACCGTCTTTGCAATGGCAGCCTATTTCATCCCCCAAAGTGATGATGGAGGTGCCAAACCGTGTGTTTCTATCCATTTAATGGCATGAAGAAATAACAAATGCTGAAGTAGTTAGTTGTTGTTCTGATTGCTTCTTTCCTAAAAGGAAGATGCCATATAGAATGGCATATAGATACTGCTTTCTGCTATTAATACAATACCATTTTGCACTGACTCTCTTCATAAATAAATTTAGCTTTAACAACTGCTCCGAAAGCCTTATGACTTAAGTGCCCCTTAACTGCTTATTCCTTGAGTCTTTTTTTTTTTTTTTTTTTTTTTTTTTTTTTTTTTTTTTTTTTTACGATGGACTCATTGCTTTGCTTCATTTCATTCATTCATAAAACACTAGGAAACCAATTTTCTACCTTAATGATTGTCTTTTCCCATGTATGGTGGAGAATGAGGAATTTGGTGGTAGTAGCAAGGGATGATTATGACGCATACATCTGTGTAGGGCAATCAGCTTTCCTAAAACCAATGGCTATTAGTCTTGGAGAAGTCTGGAGAGGAGGGCAACATGTACACAATTCAAACTCTGAAGTCCTGAAGTGAGGATTGTTGTAGAAGGCGTAATTAGAGCAGCTTTAGGGAACTTGAGAGCATTAATTACTATGCTGCTATAGAATTTATACTGCAATTGGTGCAAGATATTTGAGCTTTCTGAAATCTATTCACAAACCCCTCGCAGAATAGAATTTCAAAAGAAAGGGATGGCCTCAAAGAATTAGTAGAAGGCACCTAGAAGAGCGTGCTATCACCTTCACTATTCACCATCAGATCAGGTTTTGCCAAAATGACAAATTGGTTATGCATGCACCATCCCAATTTGACAGCATTTGACTGCCTTTCACTATGCTGCAATGCTAGCTATTGAATGTTCCGTCACTACAAAAAATTGGTACACAAACATTTAGCCGGATCCTTTGCTTGTATCTCATATTCAGGTTTGTGAACAGAAGTTCATTAATCGCAAGGTAAAATTGATTCACATGCTATCTTGATAAGATTGGCTTACTGCTCATCATAAAAAAAAAATTAAGAAAAAAATACAAGATGTTGAACATCTGTAAAGTGTTCTGACAATCTAGAAAGTTACTGAAAAACATCTACGTCGGTACAAGGTGGCCAATCTCAAAGTTGACATCATTCCAAACCATTGAAGGGCCAAATGTAGGCAAAATGAAAATCAAGGCAAACATCACTGCTAAGAAGGTTCTTTTTAGAGTCTTCCTGATGTCATACATCTGACGTGCTCTTGCATTGTTAGATATCACATCATGAGACCCTAAAGAATGGACAGTTGATGATACTGACTCTGATCCTCCTTGAAATCGTTCAACACCCACATTTTCATTTGCTTTGTCCTTGTTTGCATCACAGGGAAAACCATGATTGTAGGGCGGAATCCGAAGCAACAAAAAGGAAAACAATAATTCAGCACTATACTAGACTGCTGACCATGACTAAACAAGATTGTGCGCTCTGGGGAAGGCAAAGAAATAATGTACCATGACATGCTCTCATTTCTATGGCAATTCATAGTTGAAGTCACTGAGCATATCAACTCGTTCATACCAAGAAACCAATATAAACATCGTTTTCGACAGCACAGATAATACAAAGGAAGTCGCTAGTTAAGTCTTTTCACCTGGGGAGTTGAAGTTGGACTTAGTCCTGCTGCTCCATCAAAGAGACTTCCCTGCACGAAACTTCAAGTTCATCCCTGTAATTTCCTCCTCTATGATCTGAATCATGGTCACTCACGCATTCGGAATTTGTGTAGGAGACGCTACTCCTGTGAGCCAATTGAGAGAAAAAACCATCCTTTAGAAACACATCTACCCCCTCCACTCTCAAACCTCCACAACTTTCTGTGCACACTTCTACAATTATTAATTGTGGGTTTGCGTCAGATCCTTATGTTCAATCGGCTCTAGTCACTTTTTATGCGAAGTCAGGTCATTTGAATGTGGCTCGTGAGGTGTTCAATAAAATGGGGGAGAGAACAGTTATTACATGGAATTCGATGATTTCTGGGTACGAGCAGAATGGGTCTGCTAAGGAGGCAATTGAATTGTTTGATCATATGAGGGAATTTGGTATTGAGCCGGATTCCAGTACGTTTGTGGGAGTCTTGGCTACTTGTGCGCAGTTGGGAGCGTTGAGTTAGGGAGTTGGGTGCATGAGTATGTTATGGACGATGGGTTTGATATGAATGTTGTGTTAGCATTTCACTAATCAATATGTATGCTAGGTGTGGAAATGTTACCAAGTCGAGGGAAGTTTTTGATTCGACGAGGGAACAAAATTTATTGCTTGGACAGCTATGATCTCAGCATATGCGACAAATGGATGTGGAAACCAAGCAGTCTAACTATTTGACCAAATGCAACTCCGAGGCCGATGGACACACAAAATCACTTTTGTGGTGGTGCTCATGCCGAGCTAGTTGACGTGGGCGTCATGCATCTGCAAGCATGAAGGAAGAATATGATGTGGAGCCGGGAGTAGAATGCCATGTATTCATGGTTGATATGTGTTGGGGAGAACTCGAGTACAACAATTCACCACTTCCAAATACAATTCAGGATTAATTTCTCCCCCAAAGCAAAATCAACTAAGAATTTTTTAACCCCCAGCAACAACCAGCAATGTACAACCTCACAAAATGCAAATATAACGCCGAAATAATAAGTAGACAAAGCAAATAACGACACCAAGGATTTAACGTGGAAAATCCGATGCGGAAAAAACCACGAACTGCCCAAAAACATCCACTAATCACCAAGAATAGCAGGATACACAAAGTATTATTCTCTAGTCACACACTAGAGTCTCAACATCAACATTACAATCATCTTCTTCTCACCACATAGGTAGACAAACAAGTTTGGAGCAAGAAAACCTTAACCGCAACTGGAGAATTTGGAGACGGTTCTCGACGAACAAAAACCATCAACTCGTAGCCCTCGGTCTCACGAACAACATACTGAAATTTGAGCCGATTCCGACAATACTTGGCCTTCGAATCAAAGCCGCAAAGTTGCAGCGCTCTTCTTCTCTTCTCTTTCTCCTTTGTGCAGTTTTTGTTTTCTCTCTCTCTCTTCGTCACTTTTCGGGCGCACACCCCACGTACGACAACTTCCACTTCTTTTGTTCCTTTCTTTTTTTTTTTTTTTTTTTTAATTTAATGCCAACTGGGCCCCACATGAAGGTGGACCCAGCCAACAAATCTCCCCCTCCACCTCACGTGGGAAGATTCGTCATGCCCGCTTTTCTTCTACAAGCATCAAGCTTCATCACGGGCAAGGCTTTGGTCATCATGTCGGACTTATTGTTGTCGGTATGAACTTTCTCAAGTAGGAAGAGCTTCTCTTCTAGCTTTTCTCGGATCCAATGATACTTCACATCAACATGCTTCGATCTTGAATGAAAAACCGGATTCTTGCTAAGATGGATGGCACTCATGCTATCGCAATATAGAACAAACTTCTCTTGCTTCAAGCCCAACTCTTGTAGGAATTTTTGCATCCACAAAAGTTCTTTACAGCAATATACTCCGCTTCAGTTGTAGATAAAGCGGTACATTTTTGCAATCTTGATTGCCATGAAACATCTCCCCCTGCAAAGATTATTATAAAACTCGATGTGGATTTTCGGGAATCAACATCACCGGCATAGTCCGCATCCGAGAAGCCACTCAACTCAGGCTTTGCATTTCCATAGCATAAGCAAAGTGTAGAAGTGCCTCTAAGATATCTCAAAATCCATTTAACAGCAGTCCAATGCTCCTTACCTGGATTACAGAGAAATCTACTCACAACACCAACTGCATGAGCAATATTCGGTCTTGTACAAACCATGGCGTACATCAAACTACCCACGGCCGATGCATAAGAAATTTTCATCATCTCAACCTTCTCTTTCTCACTTGAAGGACACTCATTACTACTCAAATTGAAATGGCCTGCAAGTGGAGTACTCACCGGTTTACATGTGCTCATGTTGAATCTTTCAAGCACCTTCTCAATATACTTCTCTTGAGATAACCACAGTTTCTTATTCTTCCTATCACGAGTAATTCTCATGCCTAAGATTTGCTTAGCCGGGCCTAGGTCTTTCATTGCAAAAGCTTTACTCAACTCATTTTTCAAGCTCTTGATTTTCTTGGCATCATACCCAACAATCAACATATCATCCACATAAAGTAGGAGAATAAGAAAATCATTAGTTGAGAATCTTTTCATAAAGACACAAGAATCGGAGTTTGTCTTACCATATCCTTGTTCTTCCATGAATGACTCAAACTTCATATACCATTGCCTAGGCGCTTGCTTGAGACCATATAAGCTTTTCCTCAATCTACAAACAAGATGCTCATTGCTTTCAACTTCAAAACCCTCTGGTTGCTCCATATATATCTCCTCTTCTAGATCTCCATGAAGAAAAGCCGTCTTTACATCAAGTTGTTCAATTTCTAAATTTAAACTGGCGGCCAATCCAAGAACAACTCGAATAGAAGACATCTTTACAACCGGTGAAAAAATCTCTTCAAAGTCTATACCCTTCTTTTGACGAAAGCCCTTCACAACAAGTCTGGCCTTATATCGTGGTTGCAAACTATTTTCTTCCGTCTTCAACTTATACACCCACTTATTTGTGAGTGCTCTCTTACCCTGAGGCAACTTCATCAATTCAAATGTGTGGTTCTCATGCAAGGATTTAAGCTCCTCTTGCATGGATTCATGCCACTCATTCTTTTGTTCACATGATATAGCCTCTTCATAAGTTTCTGGCTCCCCTGCATTAGTGAGTAACACATACTCATGCGGTAAATATTTTTGAGAAGGCCTACGCTCTCTTTCAGATCTTCTAACTTGAGGTAGGATAGATTGCTCTTGCTCAGCTATTTCACTTGTATCAGCTGAAGAATCAACATTATGTGAGGACTCACTATCTTCATGACTTCCATGCACTTCTCCCCCATAATTTCTATCAACATTAGAAGGATTTGGGCTGAAACTAATTGAACGTTGAGTTGTATTCTTTGGTCTCTCCACCTTGTCAATGTCTTCAATAGTTTGATACTCACAAAACACCACATCTCGGCTTCTAATGACTTTCTTTGCAACTGGATCCCATAACCTGTAGCCAAACTCTTCATGTCCATAACCTAAGAAAATACACTGTTTAGATTTATCATCAAGCTTAGATCTTTCATCTCTTAGAACATGCACAAAAACCCAACAACCGAACCCTTTTAGATGGCTGTAGGAAACATCTTTGCCACTCCAAACTCTTTGTGGAACATCCCCCTTAAGGGGAACAGATGGAGATAGATTTATCAAGTCCTTTGCTGTTCTCATCACTTCACCCCAAAATGACTTAGGCAACTTCGCATGAGAAAGCATACACCGAATCCGATCATTAATTGTCCGGTTCATTCTCTCTGCCACTCCATTATGCTATGGTGTTTTTGGAACAGTCTTCTCAAGCTTGATACCATAATCCCTGCAATAGTGTTCAAATGGGCCTCTATATTCACCACCATTGTCAGCTCGAACACATTTCAGCTTCTTCCCAGTTTCTCTTTCCACATTGACATGAAATTGCTTGAAAGCCGCAAGTACCTGATCTTTAGATTTCAAAGCAATAGCCCACACTTTTCTAGAACAGTCATCAATAAATGTCACAAAGTATAATGCACCTCCAAGAGTTCTAGCATCCATGCAACAAACATCAGTGTGAACTAAGTCAAGTACATCCGATTTCCGTGTGGAGAGGAACTATGAAATGAGAATCTATGTTGCTTATCGTCGGACAATGAGTGCATTCCTTTAGATTTTTCTCCTTCAAAGGTAAAATGTTCTTTCTAGCAAGAGTTTCAAGTCCTTTCTTGCTAAGATGACCCAGCCTCATATGCCATAAATCAACCAAGGAATCCTCCACTGCATTTACCTCTTCTTTAATCAAGTCAGCTTGCATGGTGTAGAGAGAGCCTGTCTTCTTACCTTTTGCCACTACCATGGAACATTTAGTCAACTTCCATTTGCCATCAAAGAATGAATTACGATAACCATCATCATCCAAGGCACCTGTAGAGATCAAGTGAAGTCGAATATCCGAAACATGTCTCACATTTTTCAAAATCAAATTACATCCGACGTCAGTTTCCAAATAAACATCTCCTATGCCAATAACCTTGGAAACATCACTATTTCCCATCCTTATGCAACCAAAGTCACCGCTGCGATAAGAAGCAAAGTAATCACGCCGTGAGGTGACATGAGAAGAAGCCGCGGAATCAACAACCCACATAGAGTCTTGGCATGTAAAATTCACATATCCGTCATCACATACAAACAAAATATCGCCATCAGATGCAACCGCCGTTGTAGCTTGTTTCTCTTCTTTCTTTTGATCTCCATTTCTATCATGGAATCTATCTCTCTTTGGCAACCAACACTCTTTTGCATAATGTCCCATTTTGCCGCAATTATAACACTTGACACTCCTTCTCGGTCTTGATTTCGACCTTCCTCTTGACTTGCCTCGGGTATCATTTCTTTGAAACCTTCTTGATTGACTTCTCCCCCTGTTTTCTATAACAAGAGCATCCGATGTAGAAGCATAATCCAAGCATTTTCTTCTTGTTTCTTCATTGAACAAGCTTTCTTTAACCATACTCATAGAAAGCACACCAAAAGGAGCCGAGTTATTTAATGCCACAACCAAGGTGTCCCAACTATCAGGAAGAGTACCAAGTAATAAACATGACTTCAATTCATCACCAAGATCAATCTCAAGATTTGTCAATTGATTTACAACATTTTGAAATTCACTCAAGTGTTCCGCCATGTTACTCCCCTCCTTGTATCTCAAATTCACAAGTCACTTAACTAAAAGAGCTTTATTTTGTGGAGTTTTTCTCTCATAAAGATCTTGTAATTTCTTCCACAAAGTGTCCGCCCTCGTTTCTTGAGCAACATGATGAAACACACTATCATCAATCCATTGTCAGATAAACCCAACTGTTTTCCGATTCATTCTATCACATTCTTTATCTTCCTTATCTCCTTTGGCTTCATCACCCTCAATAGGATCAAATCAGTCTTTGCAATATAACACATCTTCCATCCGAGGCTTCCAAATAGAATAATTCGAGGCATTTAACTTAAACATGGTGCTGCTGGTTTCTTCCATTTAACACTAAAATTCAACCGTGCTCTGATACCACTTTTTGGGGAGAACTCGAGTACAACAATTCACCACTTCCAAATACAATCCAGGATTAATTTCTCCCCCAAAGCAAAATCAACTAAGAATTTCTTAACCCCAGCAACAACCAGCAATGTACAACCTCACAAAATGCAAATATAACGCCGAAATAATAAGTAGACAAAGCAAATAACGACACCAAGGATTTAACGTGGAAAACCCGATACGGGAAAAACCACGGACCGCCCAAAAACATCCACTAATCACCAAGAATAGCAGGATACACAAAGTATTATTCTCTAGTCACACACTAGAGTCTCAACATCAACATTACAATCATCTTCTTCTCACCACATAGGTAGACAAACAAGTTTGGAGCAAGAAAACCTTAACCGCAACTGGAGAATTTGGAGACGGTTCTCGACGAACAAAAACCATCAACTCGTAGCCCTCGGTCTCACGAACAACATACTGAAATTTGAGCCGATTCCGACAATACTTGGCCTTCCAATCAAAGCCGCAAAGTTGCAGCGCTCTTCTTCTCTTCTCTTTCTCCTTTGTGCAGTTTTTGTTTTCTCTCTCTCTCTTCGTCACTTTTCGGGCGCACACCCCACGTACGACAACTTCCACTTCTTTTGTTCCTAAAAAAATTCCTACAGTCTCCTCTGGCCGTGTGGACTGCTATGTGTGGGGCTTGCAAGATGCATAAGAATTTTGATTTGGGAGTAAGAGTTGCTGAACATCCCTTAGATATTGAACCGGATAATCCAGGCCACTATGTCAGGCTTTCTAACATATATGCCTTGGCTGGTCGGAGTGACAGTGCAAAGAGTTAGAAACATGATGATACAGAGAGGGCTGAGAAA
The DNA here is from genome assembly GCA_014182405.2 of Eucalyptus sideroxylon. Lineage (NCBI taxonomy): Eukaryota > Viridiplantae > Streptophyta > Magnoliopsida > Myrtales > Myrtaceae > Eucalyptus > Eucalyptus sideroxylon. Next base: position 1,949,644 of record CM024552.2, read on the forward strand.
GCAAGTTGGTTATAGCATTATAGAAGTTGATGGAAAGACATATATGTTTAGCATGGGCGACAAGTCTCGTCCTGAAACAAATATCGTATATGAGTATTTGGATGAGTTGATGTTGAGATGTACCCAGGCTGGTTATGTACCATTGGCCGATTCATTGATGCATGACTTATAAGGAGAGGAAAGGGTATATGCACTTAGATTTCATAGTGAGAATCTTGCTGTTGCATTTGGGCTAATGAAAACTAGCCATGGCATGACCATTACGGTTGTAAAAAATCTACGTATGTGTGAAGACTATCACTTAGCATTTAAGTTCGTTGCACATGTCGCCAACAGGGAAATTGTTGTTAGAGATAAGCTCCAGTTTCACCATTTTAAGGATGGGTCATATTCATGTTTAGATTTCTGGTGATGTGGTCCACACTGAAGCTGGATGTCATTTGATTCTTGTGACTTGTCGCAGTAGGGTGAAAATTCTCCTTTGGGGTCTGTACAGATACTGAGTGAAGGAATAATCTTCACATAATTGGTACTTGAGAGAGACGTTTGCCCTTTGAATATTCCTAGATGGTTGTTACACTTAACCCGGTTATAATTTAGTATTAGACCTCTTCCAAAGAGAGATGCGAAGATGGCGATGTTATACTGGTGATATCTATGACTATTCCAGATCAACACCATCCCACACTGAAAAATGATGGATGCATCAAAGAAGGTCCCTCTTGTTAGGCAAGGCCTCAGATTTTGGACTGAAGAAAGCAGACTACAGGTTTGTTATTTGCTTGAGTTTCCGAATAGTTAACCTGGTGCCCTTATTGGGACTAAGGTCGCCTAAAGAACCAGCTCCACTGCGGACCTCTCTGAAATCCGCTGTCACGGTTTCTTTTTCTAACCGAGGCATGCCCAACTGTATAGGATAGCCAAGTAGAATTCATGATCGCATGTGAATGAAACCAATGAGAATTACACGTGATGAGACTCGAGCAAAAAGAGATCACTTTAGAAGAGATCGAGTGTTGCTAATGCTCTCTCTTTCACGGCTTCATTTTTTGAGTTGACATGGCTCACTGCATCTTCTCAAACACATGCTTGAAACCTCTGGGAAAGCATGCGACAGCCCCTAAACCGCTGCTGCAGATAAATGAGGACGAAGGGAAAACCAACACAAGGGGCAATGATATCCCAAATAGTGCAGGAGATATTCACCCTGTTGTGCAGTTGCATGTATACTAAGTCAAGTTGTCCTGTGTAAAACCAACACCATGCGATTCTTTTTGTTCACTTTGGTGTAAAGATGAATACTTTGCTAAATATTCAAGTAATTTGGTGAAAAGTCTGCATATATAGATGAACGAGATGCTAATTCTTCAAGATGATTAGACAGAAAATTCATAAAACCAAATTACCTATAAGATGAGTTGATATCATGCTGAGGAAAGGACAAGAGTGAGATGGCACATTCATAACATTATTTTCGCAAACAGAGACCTAAGAGATGAAGCAGGATGAAAAACTCAACAGACGAAAATTAAAATAAATAAAAAAATGGAAGATCTGATGGTAAGACGTTGGCCTCGTGCTCATTGCAACCTTCTTTAGCTAAGTTTCACTTGATTTTGGTGGCGGACTAGATGTCGCCATCTTCCGGTAACCAAACTAGTTTGGAATCTGAAATTTCCCTCAGCTGAGGGTAGAGTTTCTGTCACTTATCCTTCAAGCAAACCATGTAAGGAAATATGTGATCAAAGACGAGACCTTCGCAGGATAAAGGGACGTCCTTCAAGGACTCCACATTCCCTGGAGACAATGCTTCAGGAAGACAAGGCGGAACGTCAGGACATATGCAACTAACGTGATCTTCATATTCGCAAGGAGCACAATAGTAGATCCACAAGTCAGGATGTCTCTCTGTCTCGCAGACTTCACGGTAGTACTCGTCTGTACCTTCTTTGGGAGGAGGGCTTAGAGTGAGCGGATGATAGTTACAGTATTTAAGTGGGACGCTGGAGGGCAAATGAAGAGTGCTTCTCGCATATAAAATGAAACTATTCCACGTCGGCAACCATTTGAAATTTTTCAGGTCAGGCTGCTCATAGGCTAATAAAATTCCATCGGTAAATTACTTGAATCTGGCTATATTACGATGCATTCAATTAGTTAGAGCAGTTAATTAAGTCAAGGTGCTGTAGTTGAGTATCTTGCGATTCTATAGTTGAATTTTTTATGTATCTAGTTACATGCATTAAAATGGAATATTATAAAGAGAATATGACGCTGAAAGTCTTGTGCTCTAAATGTTTCAAACATGGACAGTGATCCTTAGCACCAGGGCAGCCCAAATGGCTGCGTGTCTCTAGCAGACTAACACAAGGATCTGGACCAGGAACAGAGGCCAAAGCCTTTGCAGTACAATGTGGCCAACCTACGTATAAGAAGTGGTTTTCCACATAGGTGAGTTTTGAGTCCCACAACGGTTGAAGCGAGAAATGGAGATAATTTTATGGACTTGGTTATTTAATAGTTGTTTGATAGCGCAGCTACTTGGTGTGCACAGAGTGAACTATTTTTTGCCTTCTATTAAAGAATACCGCTTTTTGGATGACTCTTGCCTCTACGGCCGGAGCCTCTACCAACTTTCAAGTGTCAACCGTTTCTGATGGGAGGGATTGCTCATATAAATAATGTTTAAACAAGTGGGCAAAGATTTTGCATTGTTTTGTTTAAACAGTTCATCTAATTTCATTTGGAGCATACACATAAGCTGAATAGACGACCAACTCCTTCACTGGATCTTCTGCTGCAAGAGGATGGAGAAATATGGGTATTATATGGTTTGGAGCTGCAATTCTGGAAAGCATGATGCAGATCTAGACCAGTGAGTCCATCGGCGACATTAAACTGTTTTGTCTTTATATTTCAAGTGGCCACAAAGGTTACCGTAATTTATTGGCCAAGGGGGTACAAAGCTTGTAATTGTAGAAACTCAAAGGAGGATGGATTTGGGCTACACCATGTCCATGAATTATCAAAGAAAGGACATAGTGCTTCGTTTTATGCCTCAATCTCATCACTTCCTACCAGTCGCAAGAAAATTCTTGGGATTGGAGGCTTTTCTACTGCCATAGCCCGCTCGAAAATCTGAACTACCTGAGACATAGTTGGTCTATCTTTCTCGCTGTCTTGAATGCACCAACAAGCCACTTTGCATGCTCTGCACAATTCTTCCATCTCCACGAGTCCTTTCAATCTGCGGTCCACAAGTGGCAAGACCTCTTCTCCTTTGGCTATTGAATTAGCTACCTGAAGTGGTAGATAATCACGCATATCACTATTCAGCTCCTCAATGTTTCTCTTTCCCGATATGATCTCAAAGAGCATCTTTCCATAGCTGAAAACGTCCACTTTCGAAGTAATGGCTCCTCCGGAAATCCATTCTGGTGCGAGGTACCCTCTGGTTCCCCTCATGGTGGTAATTACCTGGCTGGCATCCCGTCCCACGAGCTTCGCCAGGCCGAAATCACCAATCTGTGGTGCGAGTTCTGAATCCAAAAGTATGTTCTCCGGCTTGATATCACAGTGTATGATGCGATCTCGACACCTCTCATGGAGGTACTCCAATCCTTTAGCAATCCCAATGGCAATGTTGTATCTGGTTTTCCAATCGAGGGTGTTGGAACCTTTCTGAAACAAATGAGCTGCGAGCGAACCATTTGTAAGGTAGTCATAAACTAGGAACCTCTTCGACTCTCCTGCAGAAAAGCCACGCAGTCGAACCACATTGACGTGCTGTATCGTCCCGATAGTTCTAACTTCCGCAAGGAACTGTTTGTTACTTTGGCTTTGGTTTGCAAGTTTCTTCACTGCTACAGGAGTTGAGTCTGGCAGTGCTCCCCGGAAAACAGAACTAAACCCTCCTTCCCCAATTTTCTCAGAGAAGTTCTTTGTTGCCTTCTTCAGAACTCGATATTCAAAATGCAGCAAATGATCGTCCACTGCACGAGCAAACCGTCTTGTCCTAATAGTGGCCAGCAACACACCAAGGAGCACGAGAAAAGCTAAGGACACAACAACTGCTGCTATGAAATTCAAACTGGGTTTCCCCTTTTTCTTACTCTCCTCCTTCCAGTCCAACCCCACAATCCGGACATAGAAATCTTTAAAAACTGCATCACTGGCAGAATGTTGAACCAAAAAATTTTCATCCGTCCATATCTGACAGTTAGCAATGTAAGCGTATGCACTGCACGAACAGTTGCTCAAGCACAATAACCTGCATGCATCAATGTTTTCTACCATGAACGAATCATAATTTTTCGGCAATTGTATATGAGGCATGAGGAAAAAATTATCTTTTCTGTCACCACTACATTTCAACGCATTTCTCCTCTTGCATCCGCCCGTATGATCTTCCAGCTTCAGATGATCTAAGTGTCCAAGAGCGCAATCACAAACCGGTGCATCACTCTGATTGCAGTTAGAAGAAGCACCACAAAAGGGATAAATCTCACACGTTTGTATTGGTAGTGTCCAAAGCACTTTCCATTCCTGGATATGCTTTGCCCATACTAATTGCTTGAGCAGCCCTGTTGGTCCGAGCACCATCCTAGAAAGATTATAAGGAGCAACTGAGGAATATTTGGAATAGGTCTCATTCTCATTCGAAACGTAGGTGAAGTTTATCGTGTTTAACACTATCAGTGAAGGCTGAACCCCATAATTATCCCCATTCCAGTCACTACCATTCCAGTAGGCTTCTGACCTGTTAAATAGCGATAACTGAAATTTTCCTTCTGCTGCCCCCATTGCAGAGAATATCCCGGGAGCTGGGTCATCTAAATCTGTCCAAGCCACCAAAACTGTCCGTTCAGAGGTATGTGAATGATATACAAACTTGGCACCTGGCAACCACGTATCAGTGGGATGATCAAAACTCTGCCAAGCAACACTAGACACATCCGATGTCTTCCTTAAAATGAAGTTTCCATTGTCAAGGAGCACTCCTGAAGTTGAATTAGGCATGAGTGATGTCGAACCAGTCGACCAGATTCGACGCTTGGATGAAGCGAGTATGACTAAATTACCGTCCCGGAGGAGCTTCAACTCCGAGGAGAACGGGTCAAACACCGGACGGTTCCTATTTGCGACCCAAACCAGAGTCTTTTGAGGTAAGCCTTTGTACCAAATGCCAATGTAGTGGTTACCAGTGTTACCTGGTGAAAAGAAGCCCATCTCAAATGTTCCTCCTTGAGAGATTAACGTCCGGTGTCCGGAGAGAGACTCGCCGGGTGAGATGGTGTCGGTGCTTGTGGACAAAGAGGGGCTGAACGAGACAGAGAGAAGAAGCAAAACATAGTGAAACATTTCTAAGAGTTTCCGCTTATGCAACTCAAATGTGGTTTCTCTTTCTTTCGCAGCAATGGCTTTGACATGGTGTGAATTAGCAACTCTTAAGTCTTTCCTTGAACCGACAAATCTTGATTTCTCATTAGCCAGCGGTCTTCGGGGAATCGCCAGTCCAACAATGCTGAGTCGAAAGTGACAAGACGATTGGGTGGTAAATGCGTGGTCTTTCATTGGAGGTTCCTTTGTCTGACGGGCGTTGGTGGCGGGTCAATAAAGGGGGCGAGTTACCTGGTCGATCTGTCATTGAAACGTGCAAGTCAACCAATTAACAAAAAGTCAAGATCTTGAATTCTGGGGACCAACCGAAGGAAGGTTCCGTCAGCGGAAATTATGCAGAGATTGCTGTACATAGCTTTCGCGTTAATGAGGAAGGAAGGTTTCTAAATTTAACAAATTGGCTCTTTCCAGGAATCAGCTTTAGTATTTGTGAAAATGAACTGTTGTGCCCTAAAATCATTCAGAATTTGTGTAGGAGACGTTACTCCTGTGAGCCAATTGAGAGAAAAAACCATCCTTTAGAAACACATCTAGCCCCTCCACTCTCAAACCTCCACAGCTTTCTGTGCACACTTCTACAATTATTAATTGTGGGTTTGGGTCGGATCATTATGTTTAAGCGGCTCTAGTCACTTTTATGCGCAGTCAGGTCATTTGAATGTGGCTCATGAGGTGTTCGATAAAATGTGGGAGAGAACAGTTATTGCATGGAATTTGATGATTTCTGGGTACGAGCAGAATGGGTCTGCTAAGGAGGCGATTGAATTGTTTGATCGTATGAGGGAATCTGGTATTGAGCCGGATTCCACTACGTTTGTGGGAGTTTTTATATGAATGTTGTGTTAGGCACTTCGCTAATCAATATGTATGCTAGGTGTGGAAATGTTACCAAGTCGAGGGAAGTTTTTGATTCGATGAGGGAAACAAATGTTATTGCTTGGACAGCTATGATATCGGCATATGCAACAAATGGATGTGGAAACCAAGCAGTTGAACTATTTGACCAAATGCAACTCGGAGGACCATGGCCTAACAAAATCACTTTCGTGGTGGTGCTCATGCTGGGCTAGTTGACGTGGGGCGTCATGCATTTGCAAGCATGAAGGAAGAATATGATGTAGGGCCAGGACTAGAACGCCATGTATGCGTGGTTGATATGCTTGGGCGATTACGAGTTTATTGAAAAAAAATTCCTACGGAGCCTCCACCGGCAGTGTGGACTGCTATGCGTGGGGCTTGCAAGATGCATAAGAATTTTGATTTGGGAGTAAGAGTTGCTGAACATCTCTTAGATAGTGAACCGGATAATCCAGGCCGCTATGTCAGGCTTTCTAACATATATGCCTTGGCTGGTCGGAGTGACAGAGTGCAAAGAGTTAGAAACATGATGATACAGAGAGGGCTGAGAAAGCAAGTCGGTTATAGCATTATAGAAGTTGATGGAAAGACATACATGTTTAGCATGGGCGACAAGTCTCATCCTGAAACAAATATCGTATATGAGTATTTGGATGAGTTCATGTTGAGATGTGCCCAGGCTGGTTACGTACCTATGGCCGATTCATTGATGCATGAATTATAAGGGGAGGAAAGGGAATATGCACTTAGATTTCAAAGTGAGAAGCTTGCTGTTGCATTTGAGCTAATGAAAACTAACCACGGCATGACCATCACGGTTGTAAAAAATCTACGTATGTGTGAAGACTATCACTTAGCATTTAAGTTCGTTTCACTTGTCACCAACAGGGAAATTGTTGTGAGGGACTAGCTCCAGTTTCACCACTTTAAGGATGGGTGATATTCATGTTTAGATTTCTGGTGATGTGGTCCAAACTGAAGCTGGGTGTCATTTGATTCTTGCGACTTGTTGCTGTAGGGTGAAAATTCACCTTTGGGGGACTGTACAGATGCTGAGTGAAGGAATAATCTTCACATAATTGGTACTTGAGAGAGACGTTTGCCCTTTGAATATTCCTAGATGACACTTAAGTATTAGACCTCTTCCAAAGAGAGATGCGAAGATGGCGATGTTATACTGGTGATATCTATGACTATTCCAAATCAACAACATCCCACACTGAAAAATGGATACATCAAAGAAGGCCTCAGTTTTTGGACTGAAGAAAGCAGAGTGCAGGTTTGTTATCTGCTTGAGTTTCCGAATAGTTAACCTGGTGCCCTTATTGGGACTAAGATCGCCTAAAGAACCAGCTCCACGGAGGACCTCTCTGAAATCTGTTGTCACGGTTTCTTTTTCTAATCGAGGCATGCCCAACTGTATAGGATGGCCTAGCAGAATTCAAGATCGCATGTGAATGAAACCAGTGAGAATTACACGTGATGAGACTCGAGCAAAAAGAGATCACTTTATAAGTGATCAAGTGCTGCGAATGCTTTCTCTTTAGCGGCTTCATTTTTTGAGTTGACATGGCTCGCTGCATCTTCTCATACACATTACTTGCTTGAAACCTCTGGGAAAGCATGCGACAGCCCCCAAACCGCCGCTGCAGATAAATGAGGACGAACGGAAAACCAACACAAGGGGCAATGATATCCCAAATAGTGCAGGAGATAATTCGCCCTTGTGGTGCAGTTGTATGTACACTAAGTCAAGTTGTCCAGTGTAAATATGGGCTTCATAAAGACGGTAAGCGTGGGGCAGCGAACGCACTGTAACGACCCCGGTGGAAAAGGAAGGAGACTCAACCTTCTCCGCTGAGTTAACAATCAAGTTGAGCAGTATCTGGCATGGCAGAAAACCATCCAGGATCAGACTGGACATGGAGTTTGAGGAAACAAGATAATTTTTACCTCTCAAATGACGCTTCTCATGATATATTACCGTACTTTCATACCCTCCACAAGCTTGGGTGCGCTGCATTGAAGACCAAGCTGATCTCAGCAAATAATGTAAATTAAAAAAAAAAAAAAGAGTCAAAGCAACTATATCTCCTTCGGATCCCAAAGTAAATGGCTGATTTTTAGAGTGTTATGACTAGGTCTGTCAAACGGACGAATCTAATGGGGTCAAAAAAAGTCCGACTCAAATTGATCTATTTAATCCATTTTAATTCATTTTTATATGTAATATAAATTTAGCGACCCAAATCTTATCTAGCCTGCACCAGACTATGGATACTTGTGTATTTAGGCAATTTTCTTATTAAATTGTTGCCTTTGAATAATGGGTAACTCTATGGATTGACTTGTCGAGTCCATGAGGGAGCTTGGTGAGGTGATGAAGATGGTGGTGGAAGTTTGGCTCAAGCCTTCCATTAATCATGAAGTGGGTTTTTTGACTTTAGATTTAGATTAAATGTAGATGGTTCGAAGTCATCCATAAATCATGAAACACGTCTCTATCTTTTGCAAAATGTTACCGTGAAAGGAACTTCAAGCAATTATAAATTGGGCTTGAGGCCAAGCCCATAATGGGCAGGCCGAGTCCAAAGCCCGCCGGACCTTTTCTAGTTCACAAGTAGGTTGAGGAACCATCTCATCTCAACGGGTTGAAGCGTAAGGCCATCTCATGTGAATTGGGATATATTAGCCTTTTGAGAATCGAAGAGGCAGCGGGAGAAGAGGGTCTGGTCTAGAAGTTCTTATGAAGAATGAAGAGTCTTTATTTATTAAGTGAATTAGAAATGGATTTATACATACCCATTTAAATTGGGAAAATTGTCCAAAAAGTCCTAAATTTATTGTATTTTTACCAATTCAATTCTAAATATTTTAATTTTGTTAATTGAAACCTAAATTTGTTCACTTCTTGTTAATTGAGTCAATCCAACTAATTTTGATAGAAAATCTCTGACATGAACGTCGGCTCGCTAGATATGGGCTAAGCCAACCCTCGCTCAACCACAATGAGGTGCGGGGGCAAGGCTTGGGGGAAGGGGGACACACTAATGGTCGGCGAGCTCAAGGCAACCTCACCAAGGGTCGGCAAGGCTCTAGCAAAGTCACCGAGCCTCATTTGGCCGGTCGTCGGCCATCACCAAGGCTAACGATTAGCTAGGCGAATAAAAAAGGAAGAGAAAAGAAACTTGTTTCTTGAGTTGTTTGTGGGAACAAAAAATAATTTTGTTTTTGCTTCTTGTTTTGTTCAAAATATAGTCTCATAAGTAAATTGTTCATAGAAACTAAACTCATTTATATTTTATTTCTATTTCAGAGAATAATGGCACGTTTGGTAATGTTTTTATTCCGGGGAATAATTTTTGAACATAAATAAATTTTTTTGTTTATGTTCCAGAAACAATTTCTAAGTATAAGAACGCGTTTGATAATTGTAAAAATTTCTACTCCGAGAATAGAAATGTGTTTGGTAAACTTGATAATTTTTTTTTTTTTGTTTCTTTCAATTTTTTAATATTTTTATTATATTTTTCCTTTTTCTTTTTCTCTTCGGTTGATCACCGACCACTGCTGTGGTGGCGACCCGCTGGGCGACATTCGGCAAGCTTGCCAGAGCCTCACCCAAGTGGCCCAACGTCAGCCTTACCCTAGCCTAGTGAGGCCTGGCCTCACGCTAATTGGGGAGATCGAGCCTCACCATGGCAGTACAAGGCTTGGCCTCGCCCAACCACCGCCAAGCGATGCCATCCTAAAGGTGGCCCAACGAGGCCGAGTCTCATGCGGCCACGACGAGGCTTGGGCTAACGAGCCTCGCCGTGGCTCGGCCTCTTCGAGGGCCGGCGACGCTCCGGCAAGGTTGCCAGCCCTCGTTTGGTCAGTCGTCGGTGCCAGTCATAGCTAAGGCTGATGATCGGCAAAAGGAAGAAGAATAAGAAGAAGAAGAAAATTGAGAAGAAAAAAAAAAAGTGTTTCTTAGAAGTGTTCTCAAGAATAATAAACAAGTTTTTTTTTACTTCTTGTTTATGTTCCAAATTTATTCCCCAAAATAAATAAAAAAATAAACTTTTTGTTCCTGGGAATAAAAGTGTAAACAAACACGTTTTTGTTCTTTTTTTGTTCTTCAGAACAAAAGAACAAAAATTTGTGTTTCAAAAAACCAAAACAAAAACAAACAAACACACCTTAAAAGAACAAAAACAAGTCTTCATGGAACGTTATCAAACACCACTTAAGAGTGTAAAAGTGCAAAGCAAATATTTGAGAGGTTGAAAAAGTGTGAGAGCCTTCTTAGGAAGTGTTTCTTTGAGCGAATTTTTTCCGTGAGTTAATTTTCTAGATTTTTGCACCATCGATTTACTGAAAATGATAAGTGAATATATTTGCATAGAGTTAGGAAAATGAATATTCTAATTGGAAAATGGAAAAATATTTTTCTACAAATTGATTTTTAAAAAAGCATTATTCTTGGGAAAATCTCAAATAAGAACATGAAGTGAAGTTATTTTCTTAAAAAATGACCTAAAGTGGATACCGTCTCAAATAAAAACCTAGAGTGGCTAACTTACTCTCAATTAAGACCTGAACTTCTAACTTTATTCACAGCTAGGGGTACTTTTGTCAAAGAACATTGTTGTTTATTTTTAGTCTCTCTCTCTCTTTTTTTTTTCTTTCTTCATCTTTCTCACTCTTTACATCACCTCCATTATTAGCCCCTCCATTGCTCTTTGTGTCATCTCGTTGTATGACTAAGATTGGGTTTTATTTAACACGAGCCATTACAACATAGTCTAATTCGTTGAAAATTTTAAATTTCGCTTCTCAAAATGGTTTGTAGACAATTCCACGAAGCTGAAATGAGCTTTCAAAAATAAGTTCTTTTTCTTTCAATGTTCATTGCAAATTTTGATCTGCTTTTGCTGAGACTCAACTTCTTGTCCAACTTCCAAGCTATGCAACTAATCCCTTTGGCGATGTATTTCTCTCGCCTCGAGAGTACATCAAACTCCACTTATTCCGAGCCTTCCACTAACCCAGCAACTGCAATTTTTTTTGCTGCTTTCAGTCTTGCTTGCTAACAACAGAGTAGCAATATCCAAGCATCGCTAGATCGTCTTGTTTGACTAACTTATGCCTCTATTCAATTAACACTTGGTGATCAACAATTTCACACCAAAGAACAATTTTGTTGCAGCTGGCGACTATTTCAACCTCAGCAAGAGTTTGCCTCATCAATTTCAAATTTGGGCTTGCCTCTCTTGTGTAAATTCAATATTTCAAGGATCCGCCTTCCCCTTTGCAATGCCAATGGCTCCTTTTAATAATACCTAGTCTGGAGACACCCACTCACACTCTTGCCATTCTCATCGACGTAGCTCTTTTCCTCAATGGATGCCTCATCTTGAGATTGATCATTAGTCGTATTTAACATCATTAACTATAGAAACTATTGTACTTCGTTGCCTCATTGCCGCCATTGACAAGTCCTATTCGAGTTCTCAACCTCATTAACTGCTGCCCTTGATAGAAAATCCAACATTGTCATCATCAGATGGAGGTCAATCCTTGCTTTAGGCTGAGCACAAGCGAGCCGAGATTTGATGTATCTTGAGGCACTGAGAATTTTAGCATCCAAAAAGGTGGCCAGTAGCAAATAACCCCAAGCTGTAAATAAGATTAAAATTTTGGATCCTTACTTGAGATAAAATTAGCCATTTTAAGTTCTTATTTGATACAGTATCTACTTTAAGTTTTTTGTGAAAAAATAAACTCACTCCAAGCCCTTATTTGAGATTTTTCCATTATTCTTTGTTAAATTCTTTTTCCCAAATAAACAAACTTTTAAATTGAGATGATTTTCAAAATGTTAATTACACATATTTTTCATAAGTAAAAAAACAAGGAAAGAGTTTCCGCCGTCGCCGAACAAAGTGAGAATCGAGGAGCGACCTTCCTCCGACGAGCTCACCTCCGATGGAGTTTTCCCTCGCCGAATCTCGCAACTGAAACCCCATCTCTCTCTCTCTCTCTCCCCTTCCGGCGGCTCGAAAATGGCGTTCCTCTCGATACTCGTCTCCGCCCTCCTCCTCCTCCTCCCTTCGCGCGGCTCCTCCTCCTCCTCCGCCGCGGCGGCGGCGGCGTTCGCTTCCGGATCGACGGCGGTCGAAGAGGGAGGAGCGGGAGAGGAGGATTTCTCGGAGGCGCTGCTGCTGAAGCCGCTGCCCGACCGCAAGGTGCTGGCCCACTTCCACTTCGAGACCGGCGCTCCCGAGACGTCCTCCTACGGCCGCCACCACCGCCTCTTCCCCAAATCCATCGCTCAGCTCGTACGCTGCCCCCCTCTCTCGATTCCCCTCGCGCCTGTCTTCTGGTGTTTTTTTCTTCTTCTTCTTTTTCGATTTGCGGATCTGCCATTGCCCAACTTTGTGAATGTTGTTGTCTGCGCGTGGTGGTTCGGGCCGCTAGGAGCTTGTTCTTGAGCATTCTTGATAAGGAATGCTTTTAATTTTGCAAAGAACTGATCTTGCTTGCATTCGTTATGCCGAGAGTCGGTTGTCATGGAAAACTATAGTGTTTCCGTTATTTAGTTTCTTTTTAAGACTCGTTAACGAGATCGAATTTTCTGGAAGAGCATTTGGAGATCTGTTGTTCTTTACAGTATCATGGAAATTTGCTTTGGTTTTTTTCTTTTAGGGGGGTGGGGGGCATTGAATTGATTGTGTCGTTGTGTCAATGTGTACGAGGGGCATTGAATTGATTGTATTACGGATGGGTGGTTCCAGGTGGGTAGGTTATCTGCACTGTAGGATTTTGGATTGGTTTTATAAATTTCGAAACCTGTAGCGGGTATTTATGTGCCCTGTACACAAAAGAGGATTGGTACGAAGAGAGATTTGGAATTTTTACTCTCCATGTGATATTGGTTCGAGTGGGTACCCTAGATGTCTTCATTCCTGATGGTGTTGATGTAGATCATATTCTAGAACCTGAGCTTGTTTGTGCAAGTTCAGAAAATAATGAATTGGACCCCATCTTATTCTATTGGATCCGTGGGAACTACTCGTGCAAGTCTTTCCAAGAGTATTGGCTCCAAGGGCTTCGGTGCTCACCCTTAGTTGTCATGCCAAAGGGACGTGTTCTTCCAAGAGTATCACTGCTCGCCCATGGTTCAAATGCCAGAGTGACATCATCTATCGGTGCTGACTTGACAGGCTAGCTCATGGCAGTGGGAAGGAATTAAATTTAATTGGGATCTTCTTTTTACTTGCTTTGACCAATCTGATTTTTATTCTATTGCATTTCTGATCTCAAATAGCGAGTGAAATCTCATTTCATGTCCTCAATAGATGTACTCTAGTAAACTATCATTGTGGTGAATGGGTTTGAGCATTTTACAGTGTTAACCTGATTACATTCAACCTACTTATTCCGAAACACACTCCAAAGAAACTGCTCTTTGGTAGGATATTTAGGATGCAAAATAACTTACAGATTGGTACGTTTTGGCAGGTCAAGAAATTTCACATTCAAGAAATGGAGTTGTCTTTTACACAAGGTCGGTGGAATTATGAAAGTTGGGGTGGATTTGAACCAATAGCAAGCAGCAATGCGAAGCCACCTGGGGTTGAATTATGGGCTGTCTTTGATGTCCCTCCAGATGATGTTGATGCTTCCTGGAAGAATTTAACCCATAGTCTTTCAGGACTTTTCTGTGCTTCCATCAACTTCCTTGAATCGTCAACGGCTTATGCTGCACCTGAATGGAGCTTCAGGCCTGCTTCAGGAAGCCTGAGGTATGGCACACTTCCTCGTGAGGCTGTTTGCACCGAAAACTTAACTCCATGGTTAAAGCTCCTTCCTTGCCGTGATAAAGCTGGGATATCTTTGTTGATGGACAGACCATCTATCTATAGAGGTTTTTATCATTCTCAGAGGTTGAGATTGAGGTCAGTTAAGACTGGCTCTGATGGAACTCACTCAAGCATCATACTCGAACAGACTCTTACAGTTGTTCTTCATCCTAACATTCAGAAGACGATTTCAATGAATTACGGGGAAAATAAATTACAACCGAGCTGGTCTATGAGTTCACTTTTTGGGAGGAAAATCAGTGGGACATGTCTTCTTGCCAAGTCTTCTAATGTTTATCTCCAACTTGATGGGGAACTGGCGAGAGAACTAACACATCTGCAAAATGGAGATCAGGAACTTGGGGTTGAAAGTATAATGGAAGAAAGTCTTCTCAGTAATCCTGCCTTTGTGTTATCTGATGAGCCAGATAAGGTGATTAATGAAGTTAATTCTTGTAGTGAGGGCTCCTCAGCAATTTTGTATGAATTTTCAGTCAAGAAGCACAGTGATTTGGGACCTTTTGATCTTGGCTTTACTTGGAAGACTCCTTTAGTCTGGTCGTGCCCACAACTTCCTTTACGTGTCAGTCGATTCTTAATGGGAAGTGGGAATGAAAGAGGTGCTATTGCTATCTCCTTGAGATCAACAAGAGCAAGGGAGGGACTAACAAATGCCAAAGCCATGGGAGAGAGTTGTAAAGTGGATGTAAATGTTTTCCAAGTTGTGCCTTGGTATATCAAGGTTTACTTTCATACAATGAAAGTGTTTGTGGATGGAAAGCCTATAGCAGTTTCAGATATCATTGAGAAGATACGCGTTTCACCCTCAGAAGACAAAGTATCTCCGGGGGTGTTGGAGATGATTCTGAAATTACCCTGTAGTGTAGACTCTGCTGGTTTCACTTTGGAGTTTGACAAGGTTTGCTTTGACATCTTACTCTTGTCAGTTTTAATTATCTTGTCATAGACAAAAGTTTCTGTTAGATTATTTAGTGCTCAATCGAGCAGAACACTAGTCATATGCATTGCATTAACAAATGATGGCAATGATTTATAAATATTCACGTAGTATTAGCACAGTAGGTTCCTTCTTCATTGGTATAGTATAGTAGAAAATCTTTCCAATTTTTGGTGAAAAAATATTGATTAAGACTCTTTTGGTTATTGTTCTATTTGCAAGTGAAAATAAATGCAGAATCTCAGAAGTTATATCAAACAATCAAGAACATGAAATTTGTGTTGGATTATAGTCTCCCTTACACCTTTTTACATCATTTTTGTAAGATATAACAGCTAAAGCATCTTAGTAACAACCTGCGGTGGTGATGATGATGTGAGTGACCATACTTGATATAACGTTGACACTGTATTTTCAAAAGAAACATAATAGCATGATTTTTTTCCCCTTCAAAGGCCTTTTAGGATGATAAGGAATGGAGCAACAGAATGATAAGTTTCCAAGTTAAAGACATGGTAGAAAGATATCCACTACTATTTGCATTGTTGAACTGGAATATCTCTTATATCAGCAGGTGCAAGAGTTAAACCTGCACTTGGATTTTATATTGTATTTTCCTACAATGATAGGCCACTGGCTTTTGCTTAGTTATGGCCTTCTTCTCTGTTTTTATCTTTGGTTGTGGCATGAATGGACTGTGCATTTGCAAAACTCTAGCATCCATAAGAGATGCTCCATTAAGCAACGGCATCATGTCACCTTCAAAAGAGGAGGTGATGATGATGATGTGAGTGACCATACTTGATATAACATTGAGACTATATTTTCAAAAGAAACATAATAGCATGATTTTTTTTCCCCATCAAAGGCCTTTTAGGATGATAAGGAATGGAGCAACAGAATGATAAGTTTCCAAGTTAAAGACATGGTAGAAAGAGATTCACTACTATTTGCATTGTTGAACTGAAATATCTCTTATATCAGCAGGTGCAAGAGTTAAACCTGCACTGGGATTTTATATTGTATTTTCCTACAATGATAGGCCACTGGCTTTTGCTTAGTTAGGGGCTTCTTCTCTGTTTTTATCTTGGTTGTGGCATGAATGGACTGTGCATTTGCAAAACTGGCTTTTTTTTATCATATCAGGATTTTCAGTGGTTCCCAAAAAGATACAGCATTCCAAGTTGGGCCATCCACATGCTGCTGCTGCTGATTTTCGCCTGCTTTAATCATATTTCTCCAATGTCAGATTCTTATTGTTATGCTTTCTTTTATTGATGTAGGGGTTTCTGCACATTGATGAATATCCTCCGGATGCTAATCAGGGATTTGACATCCCCCCAGCTGTAATAACATTTCCTAACTTTCACGTGAAAATGCATTTTGGTGAAGATAACTCGTCAAAACAGTCGGCGGTGTTGTCTAGGTTTGAGGTACTAAAAGGCTGTATATTGTTTTTTAATTACTACTGAGTGAAGAAGAGAACATACTCATTGCTTCTTGTGAATTATTTTTTTACATTTACAGGACAACATTCCTGTTCGATCTTACACAGAAGTGTTGCTAGTTCCTCTGACAACTCCTGATTTCAGCATGCCTTACAATGTGATCACTATTACATGCACCGTATTTGCATTATATTTTGGGTCTCTGCTTAACGTGCTTCGTAGACGTGTCAATGAGGAGGAAAGATTTCTCAAAAGCAAAGGTACTTTTTCTTGACACCAGGGTCGTTGGTTTGATGACTTGATGGATGATATAGTCAATTTTTGAAAAGAAACTTTTCTGGATTTGAGGTGTTCTTGCTTTCATCACCACTCTTAAGTTCAACCTTTTTTCAGTACCATGATAGTATGAGGATAGACCATGTAATCACTATGAAAATTTGTTGCAGTTCCCATCTCAGGATTCATGTATCTGTCTGTTCATCTTGTAAAGAATTTTTAATATATACCTAGAGCAATGCCTGCTATTGAAGTTTTTGGTAGCAGTCCAAAACGTAGTCTTACCCTTTCCCTTTTCAATGAGTGATGCACTGTTAGAAAACTTTTCGTCTCTATTTTTGCAGCTTGTGTGTGTGTGTGTGTGTGTGTGTGTGTGTGTGTGTGTGTAGTACCTTATTTGCCTCATTAGTCCATCATGGAGATCAAGGAACTGAGATGACCCTTGAAAGTGTATCGACAGCGAGAAACCTGAGATTATATTCACTGCGATAAACCTACTTTTTCTTTCTTTCTTTTTTTCTTTTGTGTGTTTTAGACAACTTCCACAAACCTACTGCCATATCTGGTTAGCTTTATAAGTTTTACCAGCAAAAGCAGCAGATATAATATACCTTTGCCTACAATGATCTTTCATCCATTTTATTCAGCATGCCATTTAATGGAAATGATCATGACCTGCAACTTTTTCTATTTATCCTATTCAGATTCTGATATCTTTCGCACCTTTTCTTATGAATGTTCAACTTGCAGACAAGAGGTCCAGTCCATTGTCTCGTCTGCTTAGTAAGCTGTCCGCCAAGCTTGGAAGAAAACCAGTGGTAACGTCACAGTCATCAGCGAGGTCATCATCTTTTATTAGTTTAAAACTCATACTAAAAATCATATTGGTAGCTGGGATTGCGATTGCTTGGCAATACTTCTCCGAATGACATCGGATGGAGTAATTTAGATAGGGTTTTTGTACATTATGTGCCAAAAGATACGATACCTGAGGTCAAAAGATTTTCTGAATTTTTGCTTTTGTTAACATGTACTGTATAGATGAGATTTTGCACATTTTTGTCCTAATGAGAAATTGACATGGATTGACGGTTCAGGTACATTCTGGTTCTGTTGCTACTTTGTAATTCACAATTTTTGCGGTACTTTAAAAAGTTGCCATGAGTTAAATATATTTCACAAGAGAAAGGGGGATTATATGCCTTTGCTTCTGATGGCATGTAATGAAATGTGATGGGACTTTTTGGACACTGCCACAAGCCAATTCTGGTCATTTGCGACATTGGCATTAGTATACTGGCGCCAGTCTTTTGTGGGACTTTCTCCTTCGTTTCTGCAGGCGAAGTTTGCCTTTATGCTTGAATGCTCAACGTCGTTTCGTCCCTAACCCAGAAGACGATGTATACATGCGGTCCATGTTTTGTTGCAATTTTTGTGGAAAAAGAAATCCCACGCGATCATTTCGAAATAGAGAACTTTACAAAATGCTAAATACGAAAGTCACATCATGCGAAAGTAATTTCTCTAGGTGTGAGGATAAGTACAGAAAATGGTTGTCGAAGTGTCTTTGCAAATACAGACTGATGAGGAGATGTAGGCGAGTCTGATAAAAGCTCCCATGAAAGCAAATGGCCATCCAGATTAGATGTTTCAACCCGGTCGCTACTTCATTCGTGCATATCGTGCTTTGTGCTATGACTTCAAAATGGTACTAATGAGTTCTTGTCATTGTTACTTCGTCTTTCATGGAATAATTTGGTCATATGCTACATTATCATCCGTGAAATTCGAATTTCTTGCCATCTTGGTTGTTGGTATGTGTTATTAACGTTGTCTAAGGGACAATCACCCCTGTATTTTGATTATGAAACTG
This sequence comes from Eucalyptus sideroxylon, assembly GCA_014182405.2. Classification (NCBI taxonomy): domain Eukaryota; kingdom Viridiplantae; phylum Streptophyta; class Magnoliopsida; order Myrtales; family Myrtaceae; genus Eucalyptus; species Eucalyptus sideroxylon. The sequence continues at coordinate 1,968,304 of CM024552.2, forward strand.
TCTTTACGAAAGAATGAGGGAGTAATAACGAGCATTTTGCTATCTAGTATGACCTCATTGTGTTTCAAAGTACACTGAAGAACAGCAAAAGATCAATGGAACATTTGCGGCGTTTGGGGCTCTGAGCATCCGATTCCCATTACCCCTATATAGTGAGATGCTTACCGATCCTCTTGCCTAAGCCTTCACCAAGTTCAAAGGGCGCGGAAGCAATTGGCGAGACTGACCTATTATCTATCTGAAGATGCTGTATCAAAAAAGTCCTACTCTATAAGCTAAATTCGTTAGGAACAGAGAAATTAGACAACAAATGTGGCTAAAAACATCGAGTGGCCGTCATAATAAAATATTCTCTCTTAGTCATTCTTCGTATCTTCTATGATTATTTTGGCAACCGATTAATCCCCACTAAGTGTAGCAATCCGCCCGGATCAAAAGAGGTTGAAACGAGCTCTTAAGGAACAAACGATTTGTCGGGAGCAAGAGATCAGCTTAAACAAATTTGTCCTCTTCTAAGAGAAGCATCATCATCATTCTACCGATGGTTTTGTCTCTGCTACGCAAGCGTGAGAATCTGCATCGAAGTTACTCACGAAGGCTGACTGTACATACTTCCTTTGCGGATCAGTTGTTTAGCCCGACATAAGGCTTCACCATATGAGATGATACGACAAATATTAGCCCCAAGGCAATGGATATGGCAATGCTACCAAGGAGAAAGCAGATCAAATGAAACAAGACAGGTTCAGATTTATCTCATTAGACTGGCAGGGACGAAGGAAGAAAACAAGGAAAACTTCTCGTATAAGTGAAAAACTGTTCTATCAATGTAATGCTTTGTCATAATTCAATAGTGCCTACTGTCGGCACTTTCTCATACACAGGAGTCCCTCTAAACCTCTTGGGAAGAATACACCGGCCTCCAAATCGCTGCTGTAGGTAGATGAAAACAGCAAACAGCAAACCCCCTAAAGGAATGATAATGTCCCAGGCAGGGGAGTAAAAATCCATCCTATGGTTTGCGTATATATAAGACAGAACGAGGTTCTCCCCAGAATTGTGAGCCCTGTAAAGATCATAAGCATGGGGTACTAAACGGACTATTGTGGTCCCGACATAATAAGAACGAGATAATGCTTCTACAGAAGAGTCGAAGAATAAGTTGAACAGGAGCTGAGGGAGTAGAAAACCGTCCAGGACCAATCCTGCGTAAGATTTAAGGTCCCCCAAAAATGAAACTTGCTGGTAACTGATATGGCCTCGGCGTAGAAAAGTACTTCTGTGAGAATTCCTCCATTGGTGAGAATTCCTCCATTGGTGAATGAACCAAGCTATCAACCCACCGCCGATATACATTGGTAGAGATACAAAGATGACCTTTTTCTCAGACACCCACAAGCCCTTGGGCTTGTCATCACCATGTCTTGCGGACCAAGTCATGCGGAGAAGATAAAGCTCCAAAAGGAAAGCTACCATAGTAACCACCCTTACAATTACTTCATTGACCTCGAGCCACCCACCACTCCCGAGAAAAATGCTCTGCCTATTATGGTTTGTCACGAGTGCTTCAAAGTTTAACAGGAGAGGAATCATATGTCCCAGAGTAAGAACAATCAGCATAGTGATGGAAATGAAAGGAAGCACCTCTGGTTGCTTTTTCACGTGGAAAAGCTGTAAGCCCACAAAAACACATGCAAGAGTATTAGAAACAAGAACCATCACGATCTCCAAGTCCATCCTCCAGATGGACTCATCGGCTTGTTCTTCATACATTGAACTTGAAGCTATGTCCAGTAAATCAAAGTAAAGAGGATCCGATTTCACTCGAGTGCTTTTAATAGTCCCCTTGATTTTCTCATTTGCTTTCCCAGTCAATGGGTGCAACTGGATGTTGATCTGAATCTTACAGTCCATAGAGCCAGTTTTATACACTTCCACCCCACTTTGTGTGACATAGCGACAGCCCATCATGCACAAACGACCAGTTTCTTCATTATATGTTCCTTCTGCAAAAATATCAACTGCTTTGGATGAAAAATATCCACCACCTTGCTCATAAGTAGCTGGAGGGCTGAAGCTTATAGTGTAACTGATGTTCTGCAAGGGACTGTGGCTACTGTTTAGCTGAACTGTGTTCTCCGTTCGATTTGCTTTAAGCATGTAAATGTCATCATAAAGATGAAATGGTGAAAAACGTTTATCACCCACGAATAGTGGAGAAGAATAACCAAAAACTATCTCCCCCTTCTTAAACTTAATTGACATGTCAAATCTCATATCCGATGAGTACGAATTCGGATATCTCTTTCCCTTATGCTTCCCAGCCTTTGACTCACAAGGTTTCTTAGCACTCCCCATCACTCCGTACTCATACTTGACACCTGGTGATACATCATTGTGACCCCAAAATTTGATCTTATCAAAATAACCAGAATCCTTTACAGTTTCATTGCTCCACATCCATCCTACAACTGGATACCTGTTTATAACAGAAAAAGTGGCAGGGAATCTCCAGCACAACTTTATCGAGCAATTTCCCGCAAAAGCATCAGTCAACGACGTTGAAAAGTTTAAGATTCGGCAAGCAACAGCACACCACCTATTGGCCTTCGAATCCCATTCTCCTTCACTGATTAGGGTAGTGCTAGGATCAAAAGTACGGTCGCCATAAGAAAAATTGAATTCATTTTGAAAGTTCAATAACAATTGCATCTTACCCTCCTCCAAACATCGAATTGTAGTGAAGCTCATGGCCTTGGGTAAAAACCCGACATCTGTGCCAAGAGGGTTGCACTTACCACCATCACAAACACTCCTGTATGCCAAGTCAAAGGCTGAATTCCGCTTCAAGGCCGAGCACAAACCTTGCCCCAGTTTCTCACTAGACAAATTATCTCCTCCACCATCATCGAATTCACCAAAAGACCCACTCCCTCCCTCCCTCTCTATCAAACTATACCCATAATCCACACTTCCACTACTCAAAGCCATTACAGATACAGTCCCAAAATGATCTGCACCACCAGCACCTTCACCACCGTCCAAGCTCTCCAAAACCCCACTTACAAAACTACTGTTAATACTCGACTGCAGCGGATAATTCAGCTTGAAAACGGCATTGAAACTACGGTTGAAAAACAACATGCCAGATCCAACCATGCAAAGCTTACCTGAAGATTGAGACCAGTACCCATTAAGCCTGAACTTCACCATATCCCGCCTGATGGGGATTCTCGGCCCGCGGACGTGAAATTGGCGCAATCTCCGGTTCTTCGGCTTCCCAAAGATCGCACTCACATTGGGGTCCACGAACACCAGCGCCCCTCGCAGACTGATCACGTCGTCGGACTCGGTCGTGTGCATCGCCATGGGAGCGAAGGACACCGCCCTGTTCAGATCATGGCCGGACTCCGCCCCACTCCGCCGGCCACCATCGACCGAGAAGTACCCGCCGTAGAATTGGAGGAGCATGGCGTAAGAGCTGGCCGATTCGGAGGCGATTCTGGGCTGCGGGGGGACCACGCCGCCGCAGTGCTTGTCGTAATAGGAGTCGAAGTCGCCGGAGTGGATTCTCGCCGTGGACGCGGCGATGCCCAGGAAGCAGGCGGCCGCGAAGAGGAGGAGGGCGGCGGGAGAGGACGTGGGTTCCATTGGGTCTTCGCCGGAGGACGGAAAGACGGCAATGGGCAGTGGCTAGAGGGACGGCGGGATCGAGGGAGGGCGCGCCGCGGGGTGTCAAGACGCCATTGATGGGGATGCAGTGATGCTATTTGTAGAAATGCGTAAAAGAAAAACCCAGGAGATGACGACAGATCTCTGTCTTTTTGCGGAGACTTTTTGGCCATTGGGTTTTACGTTTTTTAGAGCTAAAAAAGGCAGGAATCTTTGGGCCGGCGAGGTCAGAAAGGGGAAAGGGAGAATAGGGAATATTACAAATTCCAACAAAAAAAGAAAAAAGACCTACTCTAGTTTAATTTTTTCATTTTATATATTTCATTATTTATAATTTTTTCTCATCATTTATTTATTGTTCGAAGTTTCTACCGAGCTTTTCTTCCCAAATGAGTGAGAATATGAGATGACGTTGCGAGATGACGCGTTTATTTCTTCCCCTTAAGGATTTGCTTAGGTCCAATTTCTTTATCTTTTTTCCATCCCTAAAATGGGTAATTTATCTTTTAGTTATTTATTGCTCCATACGTGTTTATACGTAAGTAAATATTGGCTAATGACAAAGGTAATCGAATGAGAGAATTGTATTTGTTATAAATTTTGATAATGGATGTCCTGAAAAAGGCATTTATCAAATACCCATTTAAGAAAAGATCATGATTGTTAATATGTTAAATTCTTTTTGTGTTGTGTGATTAGTGCATTTTGGAATCGAGACATTTTCTTAATAAAATAAAGTTTACTTGTGTTTCGAGAATACTAAAGAAAACTTCTTGATGATATCTCTTCATTTAACTGATAATCGACGTGTAATTTGACCATATCTCTTGATCTTTTCGAAATTAAGGATGTCTACTTTACAAGAAAAAGTAACGGGGAAGGGAAAAGTTTCTATTTTTCGCACGAGCTTTTGCGTCCGAAGCCGTAGAAAAAATTCCAAAAGAGGTACAAAGCTCACTCAGAAAAGTGAGCAAATCGAAATGGAGGACAAGGTCAAGATGGGCGTTGTGATCACCGAAACGATGACGCGACCATGATTCCAAATCAGAATAAAATAACTTTCGGATGAAGGACGGCACTTTCGAGAGTGCCATCATGCGAATTGACTACCCGGGCAGCAACGGGGAAATTGCTGATGCTTTGTTCCACGCCTAAAAATTATTAAAAAAATCATAAAATTTATTATTAATTTTCTAATTCAATTTTAAATCTTTTGTGATGGTCCAAATTCAGTGAATTCAGTCAATTTTAACAAATCAACACTAATGTGATTGACATTGACATAGACAATATTTGAATAATGTTTTATTTTTTCTCTCTTTTTCTTTTTCTTTTTTTTCATTTCCTCCTCCTTCCTTTAGCTGGTCGGGCAAAAACAAAGTCAACGAGGGATCTCACTAGCCTTGAGGAAGCTTGGCTGTGGCTGGGTGTCCTTGCCAAGTCAAAGGTTGCGACATTGCGTGGCCTCTAACGAGGATTGCTAGTGGCTAGGCGAAACTTGCCCATATTGGATCTAGTGAGATTTGAGCCTCATTAGCCATAGACAATGCTTGAGCTTGCTAGATCCGGTGAGGTTGTGCGTTCCTAGAGGCTGTGACCTCGCCAGATTTGGTGAGGCCTCACTTAGCCATGGTGAGGGCGGCCTTGTCGTTGCTGGGCAAGGCTCACCTTGAGGAGGAAGGAGGTAGGAGGAGAAAAAATTAAAAAATTAATAAAAATTAGAATAACACAAAATTATTTATGTCAATATTGGCCAGTCAAAATTGGTCGGAATGACTAAATTAACACAATAACAAAAGATTTAAAATTAAATTAACAAAAAAAGAGTTTAAGACTGAATTGAAAAAATTAAAATAGATTTAGGATAGTTTTGGTAATTTTCTCGTTTTTTCTCACATGACAGGGTTTCACATTTGTATTCATGGGCCTCTGCCAAACTAACAGTTCCTATATTACGATCTCCCGTGTTCGAATCGTATTGAAGGCTCTACCATATTGAGATCCATCTATAATTTCCAATGCGCAACACAACTTCAATCTATAATTTGTATAATTTACAATGCATGACACAACTTCGATTTCCCACCAAGTCATGTAACTAAGCATATGGATCGCCCGCCTATTCTTCGACACAGCATGATCCATAATGTAATAGATTATTCGTCGATCTGACGTTCAATTATGATACATCCACTGTATCCTCTTCGGATATGATGCGTTAGTCTTTCTCTAAACCAGCAACAATTTGCACACATCTATGTCAACAAATCTCATCCAAGTTGGTGCAAGTTAAGGCCGGGATTACAACTGGCATAAGGATTAATAGAAAATTAGCAACTCGACAATGTAAATCATGGCAACAATCTCTTGCATAATTTTCACTCACTAAACTGTTTTGCAAGCTTTTCAAACTAAAAGAACTAAAACTGTTTTGCATCCTGGAACCCCAGCACCGCACATCTCTCTAAGGAGTTACTGATAAGGCAATGCCTCCTTTGTGAACCCTATATATCAGGCAGATTGAATCGAAACTATCCCCACTATGTCGCAGTCGCAATACAGAAAAATCAAAATTATAAGAAGCATTCGATCCATTAAATGAAGTACAGAAAAGCTCTACCCTGATGCCTTGCAGTGATCTATACTCAAGATCTCTTGCCACAGTGATTCATCAGTCATATCCGGATATAAGAAGCAAGATTAATGCTCCCATGATCCTAGAAATATTACATCAATCTGGAGGAATTCAGGAATGGATCACCAGAAAAATCCTGAGACTCAAAGCATGTGCTATGATGGTATTACCCTCTTAAAAGGTGCTTGGCACTCGGCAGACAATACATTGAGCAAGCAGCATGTCCAACTGGTGCCCATGATGCAGAAGTAGCATTGGCACCATTATTGGCAAATGACCATGGAAAAAAATCATTTCTACGCTGCAACAGCGACCTTCTCCGACTTCTTAACTGCTGACTTGACAGGTTTCTCATTCTCTGTCTTCTCAGGTTTCTCAATTCCTTGAATGTCAGTTATCCTCAACTTGGTGAGTTCCTAAGAAGAGGGGGAAAAAAGGTAGGTCAGTAGAAATTACCAGAAGGTGAATGAACAGCAAAAAGGTAATTTCCTCATCAGCTGATCTATGATGTACCTGTCGGTGTCCTTTGGTTCGCCGGTAGTTCTTCCTCCTCTTTTTCTTAAAAATAATTACTTTTGCATCTAATGCCTGAAGTATTAAATGAAAGGGAGTTAGGTGTCATATGATGGGAAAAAAGATGATATCCTAACTTTCAGAAGAGACTAAATTCTTACTAGGCAGGGCAGTAAGTAGAAAGAGCAAATAAAATGCTGTCAGTGTACCAATGCCTTCGTATATGACTAAGTAGTAAAAAATTCTGTATAAAAGGAAGTTGCTTTCATCCCACGATTAGATGGTCATGTGGTATGGGTCTGATAATTTCTTATACCAATCAAGACTTCTAGACAAAATGCAAATCAGATAAGTACTCACCTGTTACGGATCTGACAAAGGATCACAACCAAACAAGATTTTACACACGATTCAGCTTGACAGATCATTTACAGAAGACATGCCAACTCTCAGAACTTAAGTTCACACTTCACAAAATCATTTGAGTATCCAACACCATTTCTTAGGAAGGCCAAATAAGCACAGGATGACCTCTCTCTCTCTCTCTCTCTTTTGGTGTAGTGTGAAAGTGGGTGATGATGATGCAAAACTCACATGCTCCTCGACGACTGCATGTACAGCTGCATCTGGAACTGTCGGTCTGCCAACAATTGTCTGAGTCTGTGAGCCGACCAGCAGAACTTTGTTCAAAATTAACTGCACCACATAAATAGTTCTAAGCATTGACTATGCAATTCTATTGGACAAAGGACAACAAAAAGAGAAAATTAGGCAACCCAGATGTAGAATATTTTGCTTGTAGATTAATTTATGGGCAGGCAAATAGTAAACCACAAGAAAAGACAGCACAAGTCATGTTAAAGCCAATTGCTCTAGGATGATTTCCGGGGGTTGTTGACAAGTTTAACACACACTCAGAAGGAAAGAAAAGATAAAAAAGGACAAATCCAAACCATCATCCAAAAGGGACAGATAATAATTCGGCACATCCAAAATTTTGAGGAAGAACAATGCAATCATGAATAGAAGCTTCCATTAATGCACAAAAGAAAGTGCAGACAGTTTGCCTCATTTACTTAGGTGAATAATGCACTTCTAGGAGAATGGGTATGGAACTAGAAGGAATGGAAATATATACACACCCTGTCATTGGAAGATCAAAAAGGCTACTAGATTTAACAGAAGGTGAACTCCAATGAGATGATTGATGGTTTTATGGATCAATCCAAAGCATAACAATTTGCATTTTGTTGTATTATAAGTAAAATAATGAGCTATCGCCATTTATTATGAGGCCAAATGAGAAGAAGAAAATGCCCCAAAACCAAAAGAAACAACTACTCTACTACATCAAGAAAATTGAAGGCTAGGTACAAGCTGAGTACTAAATGATACAGAACGAAAAAAACTGTCTTTTCCGTATTCTCTCGGTGGTGGTTACTGCATTCTGAAAAAGTCAAACTTTGTCTATCAATTCAAGAAAATTCTTCTTTCAATACAATTTCATTCCCACCTCAAACATCAGTACTGCTCAAAAAACGACTTTAGACTTGATTCATGATCAATTGGAACTCCAACAGAGATTGGTAAACACAAATTCAAAAGGGTCTAGTGCTTCAAGCAAAATGACAGTAGTCACAAGTTACTTAAATAAGTAACCAAGATGAGACCGCAACCAAGCAGATTACTAGCAGAATGACTTATCAAAAGTACCCACGTCAAGATTCGCGAGCAACATTCATCAGCTTGCGATGTACCTTCTCATTGATGTCGCAGAACTTGAGCCGCTCCGTGAAAATGCAGTCCCCATTGCTCACCTTGAACTGGTGCGATCCAATCTACACACCACACGCCTAGCAGCTAAACACATGAATACAACCAAACCCGAAAAAACACAAACGAACAGAACACCACCCCGGGTCACCGAACCTGAACGACGGCGAAAACCGGCTCGTAAGGCGTGAAGACCCGCTCCGACCTCTGCAGGGGGCCGAGCACCGTGTACCCAATCGCGGCGGCCTCGGCCTCCCTCTCCTCGGGCGTGTAGTCCCACTTGGACCGCGACGAGGCCTTCCCGGTCTCGCAGTCGCTTTCCTCCATGACCTCCCCTCCCTCGCCGTCCGACTCCTCCTCCTCATCCTCGTCCCCCTCGTCGTCGTCGTCCTCGCTCCTCCTGTTGGAGCAGAAGAGACGCGCCCGCGTCGGCCACGGAGGGCACCGGCTCGGGTCGAGGCCGGCCGACGCCCGCCGGGCTTGGAAGAGCGATTCGGGAGGGGGCGGAGCGGAGAGGGGCGGCGGCGGCGGAGTCTTGAGGCGGCGGAGCGACGAGGAGAGAGGCGCGGCGCGGCGGGTCAGGGCTTGGAGGCAGCGCCGGCTCGCCATTGCCGCCTTCTGGTTTGCTTCTTCTTCTTCTTCTTCTTCTTCCTCTTTCAATTCATTTTCGCAGAGGCGCGGTGGCGACTAGGGTTTTAGCTCGGTCCGGCCGGGGTTCTCCTTCTCGCTATTTTCTTCTTCTTCCTCATTTTTATTTTTTATTTTTTCCTTTTTATTTTCTTTTCCGGTTAAATAGAGGATTTCATTAGAGAAAAGTTTTTAGTTCATAATAAAAACAGTTACGAAAAACTCTAAATTAATAAATATGTGATAAATTTATTCCAAATTAATTTTTTATCACAAAAACCTCAAACTGTTATGCTTTTTATAAATTTATTTAAAAACCTACACTTATGACAAATTTACTTTGTATTAGTTTTTTAAAATTTAATTATGAAATTATTGAGTTAGATAACATGTAACAGTTAAGTAATGCATTATTTTGGGAATTTACTTTCTATTTGTCACGGTTGTATTAGTTTTATGATTTTTGTGGAATTATTCCAATTTAATGAATGATATATTTGTCACAAATATATCGGTTTGGGTTTTTAACTATCAAAATAATTAATTTGGAATAAATTTATTATAAGTGTACAGATTTATGGTTTTTTTATGATTATTTGAGATATTGATCATAAGTATGCCGATTTGAGTTTTTTGATAATAAAAAAATCAGTTTGAAATAAATTTATCACATGTATATTAGTTTTGGATTTTTCATGATATTGACTCAAATGGAAATGGCATCGTTGGCTCTTATTTTGTGCAATCAAGTCATAAAAATTTATAAGAAAAAACAGTATATTCGAGATACATTTATCCTAAATGTTTATAAGTCCTCAACTTTTATTGGAAAATGCCATTGGGTATAATAATACAATGAGAAATACAATTTAAGAATATCATGTAAGGAATTTTTTAGCGATGTTCATGCAATTTTAAGTATTGTTCATTGAAGGATTTGATTGCACTTTTTTAAAGAAAACTCAAGACTTAATTGAATCAATGAAAGATTTGGAACTTGATTTCATTTCATATACAAAATTTAGGACATCCCATGCAATATTTCTAACACATGATAAGAACAACAATTTCATGATGACCTGCAATCCTCCATTGGCTTTATCAACTCCTTGCATTAATGCAATAGTGAATGTAATCTTTTGATGCTCCTCATTATGCAAGGTAGTAACTAGGGCACGGATGATAATCCATTATATTCCCAAACTCTATCTTTTGTTTTATTTCTATTCCTTAGACAAGTTTCTAAGCAAAAATAAGCATTTGATAAGGACATAAAATTTCTATTCCTAAAACAGAAATTCATTTGCTAGACTTTCTTAAATATCTTTATCTTGAGCAGCCGACGGTGGATGACGAGCGATCGGCAGTTGTGGACGGTGGATGGGCGACAACGGGTTGGCGGCTAGTCGGCAACAAGGGCAAGAGATGAGAAATGATTTTATTTCTGATTTCTATTCCAAAGATAAAAAAGTAGAAAATTTTTATTTTTCATTTTTATTCCAAGCATATTTTTGAGTTAAAAATTTGTCTCGAAAATAGAAAAACAAAATTGCCTTACCAAATAAATTTGTATTTTAAACCTATTCTCAGAAAGAAATAAAAAAAAAAAGAGAAATAAAATAGTTATTATACACATCATAATATAATAATGATACCATTTTAAAGAAGTTTCATGATACATGAGAGCAATCATTCACCACTATTAATCGAGAAGTTCGAATCTCTCACTTCTAGCTGAAGTCTCGACAATAACCAGTAATGTCCTTTTGTCATGGGTTGACAGTTCTTTAACTGCTGAACAACTTATGCAACACCTAGCGAGCATAAGTCGCTAGACCAGCCATTGTTCAATAGCTGTCCGAGAGAACAATAAGGTGAATACCTTCCTTATATGAGGTCGTACCATGCCTAGTTTAGCAGAAGTGTTCTAGTCTATCAAACAAGACAACATATTACTTTAGGCTTGATGATTAGTTTTGGCTTGCTATATAGCCTGATTAGGAGTACGGCATAAACTCCTGACCAGCTTGTGTATGAGAGGTTAACCCCACTTTGAGAGCTCCTAAATAATATTATCTTTCTATTTTAGAACTTTTAATACCAATCGTCTTGACTTCACTCCTACAGACCATTTTTTTTTATCTTCTCTGCATTCCTTATCTTTCACTTGATAACCCCAAGTTCTACTCACAAGCATGACGAGTATGAGAGAATCAATGACCGTGACACATCACACTAATTCGGAGAATTCAACCACCCCGTTTCAACTATCATCCCGTAATGTTCCTTTGGCACTAGCTGCACGAACTTCAAAAACTCATGATTGCTCCATCTATGTCAAGTTCGTGCCGCCTCTCTTGTGGCAACTTATAAGTAAAAAGAATGTTTAAAATACGAAGAACATATAAAACAAAAACAATTAACAACATATAGAAATCATCATAGTTCAAGAATTTTTCTTTTTTTTGCATAAAATTTAAAAAGAAATATTCCAATTTATAGAAACCATCAAGAATTTTTATGATTGTAACAGACGTAAAGAGTTCATACTTACATAATAAACCCCATTGAAAAGCTAAAGCAAACTAACAAGAAATCAGGAAGAGATATTATAATCTCCGATGATGCAAGACACACAGAGAGTACATCATTATTCTGTAACTCACATATAAAGGGCAAGTAAAGAGATTGTGATGTTTCACTTAAAAAAAAACCTGGACATAAACAACGAAATGCATCTTCATCTTGACAGATCATAAAAGAGCGATTGATCGTCCTCCAGCAAAGTCAGCTCCACATCTGCTTCCGATCGCGTCAATGTGGAGACCGCGCTTAAAGGATAGATAGATCCAGCTCTTATGTGGTCGATCTCTTCATCATTTTGCCAGACGACCACAGGATTTCAGAGGGATCGTACTCGCTCCAATTCCATCGCCACTTCCTTCATTGTGGGCCTATACCTTCCCTTAAGGTTTAAACATCTTTTCGCTAGGTTAGACACAACATTAATTTCTTCTTTCTCCCCATAATCTGATACTTCCTTATCAAGAATATCGAACAAACGGTTCTCCTCCATCGAAATGATGAAGTATGTGGCTAGACATCTTCCTTCTTCCGTCCTTAGTTCACAAATTGGTTTTTCTCTGGTTAGTAGCTCAACAAGAACAACCCCAAAGCTATAGACATCACTCTTATCTGTAAATTGACTTGTTCGGAAGAATTTTGGGTCCAAGTATCCAACAGTTCCAAGCACCTTTGTGGTCACGTGAGTTTGGTCGATGGTAATTGATCTAGAAGTTCCAAAATCTACCAATTTGGCTCTATAGCTTTCGTCTAAGAGTATATTCGATGACTTGATATCTCAATGATAAATCAGGATGGCCGCAGCAAAGTGCAAATACGAAAGAGCCCCAGCAATTTCATTAGCAATTCTTAATCGTGTCTCCCATGATATAGGAAATCCTCTACATGGATCATGAAGATATTGGTAGAGGGTTCCATTGGAAACAAACTCATATACTAGAAGAGGAACTTCACAGTCTAGGCAGAATCCCAACAGCCTGACCACATTTCTATGATTGATTTCAGAGAGAATAACGACCTCATTGATGAACCGTTCGACTTGTCTTACATTGACAACTTTAGATATCTTGATTACGATGATCGTTCCATCTATTAACATTCCTTGTAAACTGTTCCTTGACCAACTTGACCCAGTATTCGACTCTCGTTAAAATGGTCCGTAGCTATGTGTAGTTCCGTTGAGGCGAATAACTTACCTTTTGCCTTGTGATGGTCTTCAATAGAAGATAGGCGTTGTTGCAATGCAAGTCCACCATTACGTTGGAAGAACTTTTGCTTGAGCTTTGCCGCACGCCTTCTTTTAATGAACTTGTACAACCACCAAGAAAGCAAAAGTAATACTATGGCTCCAACACCCGTGGCCGTACCTGTGTAAAGAAAAAGTCAATTGCAAATGGTTTAGGAACCTAACAGATAATATTCAGGGAGTTTTTCTTCACTGTAGGATTTACATGACCAATTTCACCTTCATCATCAACGAATTTGCTTCCACCAATTTGAAAAAGTGGCTTTTTGCTTTTGAAGGGAGAAAATAGAAATGATGATTCACTCAACAAAATAATTCGAAAGCCCCTCAAGTGCCATGCATCTTGAAAAAATTTATTCAAAAAATTCTAAACTACTATATGATGGCCAATTTAATCCTAAATCTTTTAATTATACCAATTAAGTTTCAAACCTCTTGACATTTTTCCAATTCAATCTTAAACTTTCGAAAATGTTCAATAGAAATCCCTAAAACTTCTCATAAGAGTGTAATTGAGACTTAGTCCCAAAACTTATCAGATTGATGCAATGGAGTGCTTTCATTAATTTCACCCAATTTGACTAACTTAAAATGCCAACATGGCTTTTTTATTACTTTCTCTCTCCTACGTGGCACCGACATAACCAAAACAAGAAACATTAGCTCAAAATGACGTTGTTTTCATCCAAATTTGATTTTAAATATAAATACTAATTTAATTAAATTAGAAAATGGTAGCATACCCCGCCCCAACCAACAATGGTCGTCAGCCTGATCTAGGGGAGAGTTGCGACCCTCGCCTATGGTTGGCCAGGGTTGCCTAGGCCTGGCAATCTTGGCCAATCCCTGCCCCACCATCACTAGCTCTTTCGAGTGATGGTAGGGTAGCGGTGGCCTTGCTATTTTTTAATAAATTTTTTTATTTTTAAATTTAATTAAAATTAAAATTTATATTAAAAATCACATTTGTATCAACACGTCGTTTTGGGGTTGTCTTTGTTGTTTTGGCCACGTCAGCATTGTGTAGGAGAGAGACAATAATAATAATAATAATAATAAGTCATATAAGTATTTTCCATTAGTCAAATTAGACGGAGTTAATAAACGGACTCAATTACACAAATTTAACAAGTTTTAGGACTCGATTGCACTTTTCGAAAGTTATAGGACTTAATTGCACTTGCATGATAAGTTTTAGGACTTCTAGAAAACATATCCACTAAAATTTTTATTTGTGGAAATTTAGTGATCAATTTTTTGAGAATTTGCCAATTTAGTCCTAAACATTTTATCACATTACTAATGTAGTCCTTTTGTTTAATTTTGGTCGAAATCATTGACATGGCAATCCAATTAGCACCTATTATCTACGTGGCACAGTCAATACTTACGTGGACAATTTTTAAAATTTTTAAAAAAGTTTTCGAATTTTTTAATTTTCTTTTTTCTTTTTGTTTTTTGGTCATTGAACCTTTGACTAAATCTAGTGACCGCTTGCTAGCCCTCGCTATCACTAACAAGCGTGCTGCGGCCCTCACCTAGACCCTTGTTGGGGGGCAAGGGCCGTGAACCCATACCCATGGCCCGCAAGGGCTCACCCAAGTGCCGGCGATTGAACTAAAAAAGAAAAAGTAAAGAAAAGAAGAAATAAAAAAAAATCCAAATTTTTTTTTAAAATGCCAATGTTAGTAGCAATCATGCCATGTAGGATAACTAGTATTGACTAGATTGTCACGTTAATGATTTTCGGCCAAAATTACTCGGAAGTACTATATTGATAATTTGTTAAAAGGTTTATGATTAAATTGTCAAATTCTCAAAATTTTTAAGATTAAATTGACAAAATTAAAATGTTTAAAACCAAATTGGCAAATTGTCAAAGGGTTTAAGACTATCTTGGCATAATTGAAAGTTATAGGATTGAATTGGCTACCGTACATTAGGTTTAGGATTTTTTGGACAATTTTTCCATGCATCTTAAACAAAGATTTCAATCAAATTGTCAAAAGCATAGAATTGGAAAATAAAATTGAGTTAAAAGCATTGTTGAATGTGCAGATTATGAAAGAACAGTTTATCTGAGCAGAGATGGCAATATCTTTCGCCTTCATGCGGATGAAATTGGTGTGTACCGCGAGAAGGAGAAAAAAAGAGCGGGCAGTGACGTACTTGTGATGATGATGGCCTTTGTGTCTACGCAGTAGTGTGATCCCGGTAGATTCACACACTTCCCTCGGCAGATGTTTGGATCCTCTTTGCACTCATCGATATCTGATGGATATTAAATGATAAATTAATGAAGGAAAAAGAACAGATTGTTTCTAGATAGATGACTATACATTCAGCAGTCAAATTCTCTCTTGGATTCTCTTCCATTATCGATTTGTGAGCATCCATGGTGTGATTTGAACAATTTATTCATCCCAACTATATTCGTAGAATTTTCACTGGTTTCGAGCTTGCATATCATCCTACTTGATTTTGGATAAACAATATGCTAAGATGCAAAGTAGAAGCAGACATTCTAAGCTCACCTTGGCACCCATGGGGAAGAAAATAATTCCCTCTGTAGCCTGGATTGCAAGAACAATATAGTATAGTTTCCAATCCGCGCTTGATGTTTTGCTGGCAGGAGCCGGAGTTGTTATTGACGAGCCTATTGCTTTGTTGGCTCAGTAGTTGTTCCTCATGCTGGGTAATCGCCCATTCGAGCATCACAGGAACATGTGGCGGTAAACTGCTCAGATCAGCTTGGTTCAACCATGCAGGCTCGACCAGGAAGGCGAACCTGCATTTTGTATCATTTGACGATACGGTTTCGCCCTTCAAAGTCTGGAATTCCACACTGTATATGCCGATATCATCGATGATTGAAGTCACACAGCAACCGGTACCATTAATGCACTGGTTTAATCCGAGAGTCCCGTCTCCACCGCAGGAAGACTTGCATCCTATGACCTTCCATGGGGTATCACTGATGGCTATCAAGGCCGGGTTGTCACGACCTCCGGCAACAAAATGGTTTTGATCACCGATGGCCATCAAGGCCTGGTTGTCACAACCTCCGGCAACAAAATAGTTTCTACGCCGGGAGTACGTGAAAATTCTGTTACTGCTCCTTAAGTCCTCTGGGGCATCGTTTTGCTGGTTGGTCGGACAATTCGGATGTGAGTACGATATTGGCTGGCGGACCTTAATGTAGCCTGGGAAAGATGAACTTTTGGGTAGCTGGACATCTGACACCAGCAAGCCGAATTTCTTAAGTACCGGAGTAGAGATGCTCTGGGTCTGCTGGCAATCGATCTCGTACCAGGGATCCAAGAAGCAGCCATGTCCAATCCCAAAAGGGTATGGAATGTTTGTCAGATGGCCGCACGAGTCCAGACAGCCTGGCCAGGCCAGACTCTGAGGAGGCGGTTGTGCAGCATCAGCTGAGCGGTTCGCCGCCGCGAAAACAAGCACAAGAGCAAGGAAGGCCGTCGCCAGGATCACCTTCTCCCTGTTCATCCTCCACAGCCTGCTCCCACAGCTAGCTATTGAATTGTCAAGCAGCATGCCATGAAACATATAACGCTCCCTGTTACTTCTCTCTCGTTGATTGATGACGCCTCTCTCAGTCTCGGGTGTTCTGCCTCTCTCGCCCTCTCTATTTATTTACTCGTAGCAGTTGGCACTCGACGGAACGACTTAACTTGACTCTGCTATTCGACTTTTGTCCGTCGATGGAATCATTGGTGGAGTCTGCATGCATATCCGTTTATTGTTCCTATTCTAGCTAAATATGGCGGTGAATTTTATGTCCTATTGTCCATCAAATATGACGTCAGGCATGACCATAGCCTGTTTAACGGGTAATTTGAGCTGGGGCTTAAACCAATACGTGGATTTAGAGATAATAATATGGATGAAATCTAGGAAACTTGCCCATAACCTAACAAGCCCCACAATGATTGTCGCCCAGATGCTTCTCATAAGTGTCATCCTAAGAATGCCAAAACTCTGTTGTTATTGTACTTGTATCCATGAAATCATATTAACAGAATAATTGTCAAAAAGATCTAATCCTATTATAAAGCAGTCAATTCAGTCATATTTGTTGAAATTTTGACGAATTTAGTTTTAAATCTTTTGATAATTTGGTTCTCTTGGCCAATTTTGATTGGAAATAGATGACTTGGATATCTTTTATAATTCTTCGAAAAAAATTCTTGAGTTCTTTTTATAAAATTTTAGAATTTTCTTTTCTTTTCACCATTCTACGTAGGCCAAACTTGTGGCCAGCAAGGGTCACCAGCCATCGCCGAGGCCCAAGCGACCCCTGCCGGCATTTCGGGGAAGAAGAATAGAGAAAAAAAAAAAGAAAATGAAAAATCACAAAAATTATCTATATCGGCGTTGATCGTGCTATGTAAAACACTTAAAACACGTCATTAATTTCCATCCAAAATTGTACGGGATGCCTAATTAGTAAATTCAAAAGATTTTTAAATAGACAAAAATGAAAAATCACTACTGGGCTGTCTTTCCCCCTTTTTATCTGATCGATCTTGTATGTGCTGATGCACTAGCTGCAGGTTGTACTAAGTTTATCTCTTGAACATAGTTTCTGTTATTTTGATCAAAAAAAATTTAAAAATTTTTAGATAATTTTCCCCACTATTAATTATTTCACTATAAATGGGGACTTTCTCAAGTAGTGAAAAAATCCTTCCCTAAAAGGTTCATTTTGGTTTTTTGTGGAAGGGGGTTCTCACGTTGATCTTAAACAGGCCAAACGCTTGATTTTATAGTGAAGATGAATGGTAAATTATTGTGTATTGGAAATGATAAAACAACTGTTGACGATGAAAAGACACCATGCTAATTCATTGGTCGGAAACATTGGGGACTTCGCGCGACGGTAACAATGATTACCAACTGTGGGTAAATCCAAAGCCCACTAAATTATAACTGCTAACAAGCCGGTTTGTATCCGGTCACAACTGCACATTTCGAGATTCCATTTGGCCCTATTTGTAAGCGGTTACGACTTTCGAGGTCATCGAAATACGAAATCGTCCCTTCGCACCGACGCTCCCATTCGACATCCTTGGTCCATGCGTTTTCCTTTCTATGTTCACGCAATTGGCCATCCAACTGTCTTTATCACTGGATCATAATACACGTCCTCTGCCTTACGGAGATTAACCATGTCATGTAATCCACGGTGACCGTGCCATATAGTTCTCGATGTCGACTTCTCCGCATGTCCTTTGAGTCATCTTTCTTAATCAAACTCAATAAACCAATCAAATTTTACTATTTATCAGTTCCGAAGAGTTGGCTATTTTTACCCAATCACGGGCAGCGCAATAGGTATGAGTTCTTTTCCTCATCACGGAGGTCGAGGATTCGAACTCTCTTGTTGCTAAAATGTCTGAAATGGGGGTCATGGTGTTAGGGTCCTAAGTTAGCTTCCCTCGAGATTTACGTCTAAATAGTGACTTGCGACAAGACCCGATGGTGCCACCGGGTACTGGAGGTACTGGAGGGTCGTGTGATTCCCGAATAGTGATCTCCGGCGGTTCCTCGGTCAAAAAAAAAAAAAGAATTGGCTATTTTTTTGTCAATGAAAACCAGGTAACTTTATGCTGGCCAACTGACCTGGGTACATGAAAGGAAACGACCTAAAGTACCGAAATTTAAGACCCTAAGAAGTGCTT
Source organism: Eucalyptus sideroxylon (assembly GCA_014182405.2). NCBI lineage: Eukaryota > Viridiplantae > Streptophyta > Magnoliopsida > Myrtales > Myrtaceae > Eucalyptus > Eucalyptus sideroxylon. Next base: position 1,987,055 of record CM024552.2, read on the forward strand.
AGAGATCCTAGCGACTTTCTTTGAGTGATTTTTCCAAGTCTGATCGCCCTCCTGTCCTTCTCCTTCATTTGGCATAACAAGCGCTAGATAGGTTCATGTTGTAAAAATTATTGTAGCCCATATGATATTATTAATTAATGGTTTAATAATTATTTAAATGCTATAAAAGAAATATTAGCTATGAAAAGTTACAACTCTCATGAAAATGTACAATTTTTATGAGGAAGTTACAATTCTTATAAAAATTTACTTTGATAAAAGGCCCTTATTGATAATTAGTATAAACAAAGTTTAGTCCTATTTGTACTTAAGACAACGAAGGTTGTATTCTATCATCTATCAAATAAAATACGTTAAGAAAAGTGAATCAAGGGAGAGAAATCAAATTTTTTCATCTCTTCAATTTCTACAACAATTATTTTCAATGATATTGCTATGGATAATGACATGCATTTGTCATGGTCGATCGATTGAGATCATGATCATGTGGCAACTCAGGCACTTGTGGATTGCCTAAGTCAAGCCTTGTTCAATCGATCGCACACTCACTCGCTCACCTGGATCGTAGAAAGAGAAAGTGTCTAGAGAGAGGAGCTCTAGAAAGAAATGATCTTTTGATAGACTGAAATGGTTGGATGGTTAAGAGCACCCCTTCTTAAACTAGAGACCCTCTGATTACATTCATTGATCGGCTTTTCATTCGGCAAATAAGATCGCACTGCCATATCTACCAACTACCGACCCTTATGACAGGAGACTTCTAGAATTTGGCGTAATGACCATATCGCCCACACTTGAAAGGTTCCGAAAGAAGTCTTGTTGGGAATCCAAGTGAGCACAGGAGGTCCTCCGCGGCAACGTATGGCCCATTAGCTACCGAAACCTCTTGGTCATGACATTCTCCCCCACTCATGTGAGCGACGCCTTCATCACTCATAGCTCGAAGGGCAGCCTTCTTGGCATGAGCACCGGCTTTCCTCTTTCAGTTTTGCTTGGTTCGGACGCTTATGAACGATGGACCAGACCCTTCCATCTTCAGCTCCAACTTTGGCTCAGGCATGGCACGCGGTGAGTACTTAACCTTGGGGAAGAGCACTTGGATCGGTATGGCGTGTGTTGGAGTAGGATCCAACTCTTCCTTAAGCTTCTCCTTGGTTGGCTTGTTCATGCGCTTTTCAGCCTTCAAGCTCTTGTCGAGACGTCGGATCGTCGCAATGGTCTTGGTGTCAATCACCCCTTTGGTCATGGGGATCATCCTCGGGCATTTTGGATTGAGGATCATGATGCAATTGGTCCTCATGTCGATCATGGATCTCACGCTATGGAAAAACTACATTCCCAGAATGAGATCATAATCATCGAGAGGAATTACCTCGAATGCCAGCTTGCCCTTCCATCCGCCGATTTGGACATCCACATCGGGAGTTGATCCTATGCCATTGAGCCCATTCGAGTTGATGGCCTTAAATGAATTCCCGGTTGGCTCTATGCGAAGGGTGAATGTATTATATAAGTAATGAATGTTTAAGACTAATTTGGCAAATTGTCAAAGGATTAAGGACTAAATTAGCATAATTAAAAAAGTTTATGATTGAATTAACTATCGTACATTAGGTTTTGGACTTTTTAGACAATTTTTTCATGCATCTTGTATGGGTGAGAAACAAAGATTTCAATCGAATTGTCAAATGCAGAGAGTTGGAAGATAAAATTGTACTAAAAGCATTATTGAATGCGTAGATTATGAAACCGAAGTTCATCCGAGCAGAGATGGCAATATCTTTCGCCTTCGTACAGATGAAATTGGTGTGTACACAGTCACGTTCCGCGAGCAGGAGCAAAAAAGAGCGGGCAGTGACGTACTCGTAACGATGATGGCCCTGTGGTCTACGCAGTCATATGATCCCAGTCGATTCACGCACTTCCCTCGGCGGCAGGGGTTCGGATCCTCGTGGCACTCATTGACATCTGATGGATATTAAATGATGGCTTAATGAAGGAAAAAAGGAAAATAAACAGATTGTTTCCAGATACATGAATAAACATTCAACAGTCAAATTCTCTGTTGGATTCTCTTAATATTACCGATTTGTGAGCATCCATTGTCTGATTTGTACAATTTATTTATCCCAACTATATTCGCAGGCTTTACATTGGTTTCGAGCTTGCATAGCATCCTACTTGATTTTGGGCTAAGATGCAAAGTAAAAGCGGACGTTCTAAGCTCACCTTGGCATCCATGGGGAACAAAATAATTCCGTGTGTAACCTTGATGGCAAGAACAATATAGTAGAATAGCCAAACCAGGCCTAACGTCCTCATGGCAGGAGCCGAAATTGCCATTGGCGAGACTATTGTTTTGTTTGCTCAGTAGTTGTTCCTCATATTGGGTAATCGCCCATTCGAGCATCACCGGAACATCCTGGGGTAAACGTCTCAGATGAGCTTTACGAAACCATACTTGCTCGACCAGGAAGGCATACCTGCAGTTTAAATCCCCCTGCGCTAAGTCGTTGCCCTCAGAAGTCTTGAACTCCACTTTGTATTTGACGATATTAGTGACGATCGAAGTCACGCAGCAACCAGTACCATTAGCGCACTGGTTGAATCCGAATATCCTGTCTTCGCTGCAGGAAGACTTGCATCCGACGATGTTCCCTGCGGCATCATCGGTGGCCATCAAGGCCTGGTTGTCACAACCTCCAGCAACGAAATAGTTTCTATTCCGGGAGAACCTAAAAACTCCATTACTGCTCCTTAAGTCCACTGGGGCATCTTTTCGCCCGTTGGTCGTACAATTAAGATTCGAATGCAATATTGGCTGGCTGACCCTGATGTGGCCTGGGGTGGTTGAACTTTCAGGTAGCCCCACCACGCCCAAATTCTTAAGTATCGGAGTAGAGATGCCACCGGTCTGCTGGCAATCGATCTCGTACCAAGGATCCAAGGAGCAGCGGGGTCCAATTCCCAAAGGGTACGGAATGTTTGTCAGATTGCCGCACGTGTCTGGACAGCCTGGCCAGGCCAGACTCCGTGGAGGTGGTTCTGCAGCATGAGCTGACCAGCTCGCCACGAAAACAAGCGCAAGAGCAAAGAAGGACGTCACCAGGATCATCTTCTCCCTGTTCATCCTCCACAGCCTGCTCCTACAGCTAGACACCACGCCATGAAACATATGACGCTGCCGCTGTTTGTCCAACCGCATCCAACGTCTTCCTCTTTCTCATTGATTGATGATGCCTCTCAATCTCGGCTTGTTCTGTCTGCCTCTCTATCTCTCTCTCTCTATTTATTTACTCTAGTAGTTAGCACTCGATGGAACTACTTGACTCTGCTATTTGCCGTTTATGCATCGATGCTATCGTTGGTGGAGTTTGGATGCATGTCCGTTTATTACCCGCATGACTATTTCCTGCTAAATGTGTTTGTTGCAAATGTATGTCATATTCCCATCAAACATAACGCCAGGCATGAAATCTCGTAACTATCATCCTAACAATGCCAAAGCTTTTGTACTATTGTACTTGTATCCATAGAACATCATTAACACATTAAAAGCGTTTGACATGCGGGATAAATCCCAATATACCGGTCACTAAGGGCCTATTAGGTAATACTCCTGAGAGCAACTGATTCTATCCTTTTTTTTTCCTAGGAACAAAAAAAAGAACAAAAATCAGTTTGGTAAATTTTTTGTTTCGGGGAACAAAAATCCGTTTTTTTTTTCTGAGAATAGATTTGAAATAAAATTAAGAAGCAAAAAAAAAGTCACTTCTTCTTTCCAAAATTAAGTCGGGCATACACCGTTTATTGATGTAATATTTAGCAAAAGCAAGTTTTTTCATTGAATATATTTATTTTCTTCTGAGTCGTATATGGTTCAAATATGAAGCTTTCATAAGTTATAGAGCAAGAGTCACACATAGACGACCATGCAACAATAAGTTTTATTGTACATAATTAAGCACATGATACATTGATTGTCAGGAATTCTTTTGTTTTTACTTTCCTAAATTTTCAATTTGCTTTATCTTTTTTTGTGATTGTTCATTTAGATGTATATTTCGTCAATTCAAAATGTAATTGAATCATGGATTTTTATTTTTTTTGATTAATCATTTAGATATGTGTTTCATCATTTCCAAGTAGACTAAAAGTGGAAGTAACTGCCCAAGCAGTCCAATAGAACTAGTGAATTACGGTGAAAACCGGTTTCCCTTCCCCTTTGAAATCAAGCATTTGCTCTTTACCCACGAAAAGATCAAGATGCTTCAAAAACTATGTGAGCATTACACACTTAACAAATACTACATTTAATCTTAACCAAAAGACCAAGAAAGGTATACTTTGATTTGAATATAGCTTGGCTTTTATTCACAACCCCTTTTAGGGGGGAAAAGTGCCAAAAAAATCCTAAACATTTTGGCTTTATGCCGATTTAGTCCTAAACCTTTTTACGTTGTGCTGATTCAGTTCTTTCCGGCCAATTTTGGCCGGATTTTGCTGACTGGACGCCGGCCGGCTGACATGGCCTAATCGGCACGATGTGTATAATTTTTAATAATATTTTAATATTTTTGAATATTTTATTATTATTATTATTATTATTATTATTATTATTATTATTATTATTATTATTATTATTTTATTCTTATTTTTATTCTTTTATTTTTTTTTTTTTTCTTTTTCTTTTTCTTCTCATCTTATTCCTCCGGCCGGTCACCGGAGCTCGGCGATCGGCCGAGGCGATGGCCGGCGAGGTCGCGGCGGTGAGGGTGAGCCTTGCCCGCCGGCGCGAGGCCGCCCTCGTGGCCTGGGTGGCGAGGGCGAGCCCCGCTAGCTCGGCGCGAGGCCAGCCTGCCTCGAGAGAACCCAGAATCACAAAACCCCCACCCCGACGAATCACCTCCCACGGGAGAAACGGGGAGAAAATCCGGGGCCGGAGCCGCGCGACCAAAGACACCCCGAGCTCCGTAAACCCTAGAGACGACAATGACGACGAGCATAGGAGGGAGGAAATTTCTAGGGCGAGATTGGGATCGGAGAACAGAGCCGGGAGGAGTCCACTGGCCTTGCGTCGAGCGGGCGGGGCTCGCCCTCGCCGGCCATGGGCGAGGCTCGACCCTTGCCGGATCCGGCGAGGGCGAGCCTCGCCACCCAGGTCGCAAGGGCGAGCCTCACCCACCCGGCGCAAGGCCGCCCTCGCGGCCACTAGTGAGGTGGCCAGTAAGGGCGAGGTCGACCTCGCCGGCCGTCGCCTCTAGCCGATCGCCGAGCTTCGGGGACCAGCTAGAGGAAGAAGATGAGAAGAATAAAGAAAAAGAATAAAGAAAAGAGTAAAAATAAAAATAAAAATAAAAATAAAATATATTCAAAAATATTAAAATATTATTAAAAATTGTACACGTCGGCGCCGATCAGGCCATGTCAGCCGGCTGGTGTCTAGTCAGCAAAATCTGGCCAAAATTGGCCAGAAAGGACTGAATTGGCACAACGTAAAAAGGTTTAGGACTAAATCGGCACCAAGAAAAGGTTTAGGACTAAATCGGTACAAAACTAAAAGGTTTAGGACTTTTTGGCACTTTTCCCCTTTTAGGGTTTCTACTTGCTCGTTCAATATGGGACTCTCGACATTCACATGGATGGACACAACAACAGAGACAAGCCAAGAGTCCTATATTGAAGGCATTTGCATGGAAGGCTGCACACCACCCGGAGAGACAAGCCAGACACATTGAGAATCCCATATCAAACAAGCACGCAAAGTCCATAAGAGGGGTTTTGAGTAAAAGCCAAGCCAACTCAAGCATGCCTTTCTTGCGATTGGTCCAAATATTTGCAACTCAATAACATTGAGAAAATCCCTAATAATTAAGTTATTTCTTTAATACTTTTACAGAAAAAAAAATTACAATTTTAAAAATAATCAATTTAGTCCAAACGACTCATCCCTGTAATTGGACTGAAATCACCGGCTCCAAATTGGAACTGGGGAATCGGAACAACACCCCTAGTACCAAACCAAAGCGATCATTGGAACTGGGGAATCAGAACAACACCCCTAGTACCAAACCAAAGCGGTCTAGTTGGAGAAAATATTGGCTGGGTTTAACCCTCCACGTAGGCGGTGGGTTAAACCACTCAGCAATCGACACGTGGTGCCACGTAGGCGAAGGCGTCAGTCGTTCAAAATTCGCGCGGGCCACGTGTGGGGCCCACCACTCTGACGCTCCCTGCTCTGCTCTCCTTTGCAACGCCTAAGCCCCCTGTCGAATCGTCCTCTCTCTCCTCTCTCTCTCTCTCTCTCCCTTCTCCGTTCCGTTCCGTTGCGGAGGAGAACCAAAAAGTCGCACAGCTGCTTCTCTTCCCCCTCCTCTGCTCTCTCTCTCCATTCTCGCGCATAGCTGCTTCTCTTCCCCTCCTCTGCTTTCTCTCTCCATTCTCGACTCCGACGCCCCTCAAGCCGGTTGCCTCCGTCGCCCCGACTCCGACGCCGACGACGCTGCCTCCGCCTCGCCTCCGCCCCCGACGCCCTCTCGCGACTCCGACGCTCCTCAAGGCGGTTGCCTCCAACGCCTCCGACGCCACCTCCGCCTCCGCCTCCGCCCCCGACGCCCTCGCGCGACTCCGTCGCCCCCGACTCCGACGCCCCCGACTCCGACGCTCCTCAAGGCGGTTGCCTCCGACGCCGACGCCGTCGCCTCCGCCCCGACGCCCTCTCGCAACTCCGACTCCAACGCCGATGCCCACCTCCGCCTCCGCCTCCGCCTCGGCCGACGCCCTTTCCACCTCCACGGGTTGCCTCCGTCGCCCCCGACTCCGACGCCGACACCCCTCCGCTTCCGCTTTGGCGAGGGACATCGACGACCTGTCGAAGAACGCGGCCAACTATCCTGTCAGTCCTTTCGGCACAAAGGTTAGCCTCATAGAGTGGATTGCGAATCCGAGATCTGCATTTTATCTCTTCGACATGTATTCTTACCATGAGATGTGATAGTTTGTGTCTATAGACTGATCTGTTTACACTTGGCGTGCATTATTGGTCTCATGCTGCTTTTGATAGTTGTATTTTACTTATTATCTAATCATTGTTCGTTTGATGCGCTACAGTAACGTCTCGTGTTTGATGTTTATATATGGATCTTTGCGCTGATGAGTTCCTTTCCATTTTGTCAAGACATTCAAGTTAGAAGACTGCGGTTATAAGCACTTCTAAATATTTGAATGGGAGAGTTTTTTGGTTTTTCTGAGAATGTTGGATTAGTTAATCGCTATATGTTCAAATGGTGCGGATGTTTTGTCTTTTCTGTTTCTGAACGAGCGCTTGCTGTGAACTCATGCTGTCACTTTGCATTCAATTTTGTCGATCCAATGAAACAAAGTGATAAATACAATTGACTATTGTTTTTCCCTATTTGCTAAGTGCTTATCACAAAATGAAATCATTGGCTCAACAAGACCAGTAAAGCTACATTGACCAATAATTTTGATCAGAACAGTATAGAATTTTTGGTCAATTATGCATTGTGAAAGTGCGATTTGGAGGCTTTACGTGCATTGTTATGATATTGGTCAGTAAACAGAAAATCATGTGAACAAAAGTGCATGAGCAAATGAGTCTAGAAAACCAGCTTGACAGCAAGGATATGATCTCTGCTTCAGACATCAGATATTAATTACAGTTAAAAGTGTTGTCGTCATGAGAAATAGATCACTATTTCATCTCCAAACAAAGTCATCTGCATTTAGAGCTATGGTTTATAATAAAATCTGGTAACTGAAAGTGCATGAGCACATGACCTCAAAAAACAAACTTGAAAGAAGGTACCGAGCACCCAACATAGAAGTGCTAACCTTCTAGGGCTGTATTCAAGTATGAGGTTGTATAGCTAAACAAAAAAATCTTGCAAATCAACGTTCAAAGCATCGAGATTGTTCCTCATTACTTTAAGAGCAATGATGCAACAGCAAGTCTTTCCGAGACGGTACGCATTTTCCTGAACTGTCCGATTTTCCACAAGAACATGCAAGCTTTTTAAGGTAATTCATGAGATCTCCAATATAATCCAAGTCAATCTGGTGAGAAAATTTTCCTAGACCATCCAAACATGGTCCAAGGAGTGGGTGAGCCTCAGTCTCATGAGTTGTACCAGAATCTCCATTAGGTCTGTAAAACAAACAGAAAGAATGAAGTGATCACAGTATCCCGTTAGATACCATTCACAAAGACAATTTCTAACTCAACTTTATGCACATATTTTAGGTTGATTATAGAGAAAGATTAAATCAACACAGCAAATGGACAGCATCACTTATAATTAAGAACCACACCTTAAATTGGTCCCATGAATTTTTCATGTCAATCAAGACTCGACCAATATTGAAACCCCAGGTTTCGGTGTCGATAAAACATTTGCTTTGACACGGTACTACGCACCAAGACCAATATGCCCTACCATGTTCGAATATTTTACTATAGAGTCAAAACCATACAAAATGACACATGAAATCACCTGGGCACAATTGACTGCATAGTATGCTTCAGAATACGAAAATATATCTCAAATACAGCAGAAAGTGTCTCTGACTGCATCCTTCGGCGCTCCATAATATCTAGATCAAAGCTAGCTGCTTTATAATCAGCAGCAACCTGTTTACACCACCAAGCACCTCGATTTTATGATATGAAATTAAAAAATCAGAGAAAGTAGGCAGTTGTTGCATAAGAATCCCTACCTCTTCCCTCACTATCACAATATTAGTAGTCAACTATGAGAAGAATGTGAAATCGACTTAACAAGAGAATGTTGCAGGAAGAAATGCTGATTTTCCAATTTAGTACACCTATGCCTTTTTTTATAAGAGCCCTCGGAAGTGGAGATCCTCAAGTAACAGGACCGTAGTAATATTGCAACAGCAAGCACAGCTGCAGTTTTCGATTTTACCAGTGTGAACTAGTTGTTAAGGAAGACGAGGGCAATCTAGAAATGGAAAACCTTAATTGCAATCAAGTTAAATCAAGGAGTCCAAAACCCTATGGTACCAATAGAGGAATGACCACGACCAGCTTTCAGCTGAATTTAGGAATGGGCTGCCCAACTCTAAAGGATTGGAATAGGTTCGGTCTAGTCCTCTGTACCCAAAAAATTACCTAGGCAGAATTTCCTTTTCCCTTCCCACCTTGAAAGCTTTCCTTTTCTACCACACATGAAGATATCTAAGAGAGGTCTCAACCAGAACCGTCATAGTTTTCTTTTCAGCCAATGCTTGACAGCCAACTGCCATAAACTTTGAGAAAGCTCTTTAAACCATCATATCTTCATTGAGATTTCAGTTCCTCCAAGCTATGGCCAAGAAGAGCTTGGACATTGGATGAAGATATTTAGTGTTTTTTGGGTCATTGTCATCTCTAGGTGTCAATAAGCAATTGGAAATTTGTAACAAGTGGAACCAAATTATGCTTTGGTTCAACTTAGGTGTATTCATATAAGTACTAATCAATTTCTCTTGCCGATGCCCGTGATTTGAGAAAAAATTTCATGATTTAAAGATTTCAATGCTCCTTGTGCAAGGAAAATTTAGCTGGTTTAGTGCTTTAAATATGTTACATCGTTCGTTCAATTAGCCTTCCATTAAGTAGGCATTGATGCCTTTTCTCGCAAGCTTGAAGAAGGGGAGAACATGAGAAATCAGAAAAAGCCAAGCGAGTCAAGGTCTGCTTTCTACAGTCACTCAGGAAACAATAGCAGTACCATGACAAAGCATCTGTAGAGCCGCTTCCTAACTCCAGAAAGCATTGGCACATATCTCTCATCAGTTTCGAGACAGAAAAACTGGGGTCAATGATTTTTTGAGATTGGAGATATTTATCATCCATTGACTTTAGAACCGCATCTATACTAGGCATATGAAAGTCTGCTCTTCCACAGGTAGAGTTGCAGCTCAAAGTAATTTTTACCTCTCCCAAGGGCAAGGAGGCAACAGCGTTTTCTTGTATAAACCATTGATAAAATGAACCAAAAGGTCAAACCAAGAAACAAGGTGTCGGGCCCAAATCAGCAAGTCACACATGCCAAAGACAAAATACAAAACACTACTCTGTAAGCTCATGTTTTGACATAACGTGCCATAAGCAAAAGAGCTATGGCTGATACACCAAAATAAATATATCACGGAGAAGGAATTGAGAAGGCTAATTATCCACAAGAATGGTATGAGGTCAAGTACATTTGAGAGGCAAGTACAACAGAACCTCATAAGATCCATGTCAACAAACGAACAAATTTACACCATCGTCTACTCTGTACCTTCCATATAGAACCCGCGGCATGAAGATCTTGATTCAAGCGTAGAGATATGGCAGGTGCAACTCAGCTTGCAAAAGTGAATGCCACAAAATGCTGACGTAAAATTTACCATTTCAACCTCAATAAACTATCGGAGTTCTTCGGTTTCAAACTTTTTCCATGCTTCCTGCGAAAACATAATTTGCAGATTTTGAGAAGGTGGAGAAGCCATGTCAACAAGCTAACATAAGAATTTGTAATTGTAGAACATCCCTCGACACCCCCACTCCTTTCGAAGAAAAGGGCACTTGAAGATACAGGCCTATCTCTTGGTATATTAATTCTAATAGAAAGTTCAGATTCTCATCAAAATGAAGAATACACTTACTATTCAAATTGGGCTTCTATTTTTGGCCAAAAAAAAAATTAGCCTTGATAAGTCTGTGATTTCAAATTTTGCAGTCAACCTACGAGTTTAACCACATCTAAACTCGAACAAAACACTTTGCTAATACATATGAGCCTTTATGATCATGCAGACTTCTTTGTCGACCGATTGGATGCATGCAAAATAAGGTTGACCGATCAAGTCTGAACCTAAAGCTGCCACCACTCTTTCAAATATTGCACACCAAGCAGCACAAACCTCTGCCGACACCTCGAGGTAGGTGTCGATCGCTCACCTGGAATGTAGGTGTTCTTAGTGAGAATGGGCAGCAAAAGCGAGCGGAACCCCAAAGAACGCAAAAGATGACACTGCGAAGAAGTCCACAAGGTCGAAAGAAGTGCGTCGGCTCACGCTCGAGTCGCCGAAGCAGATTCGCCCGAATAACAACGAGCGAGATAATCAAAGACCGAGAAGCTACTGTGGTACTCCGACGAGGACTCGTCGATATGAGCAGAGTCCGCAGCCGAACGATTGGTCGAGGCTTCGGCGGAGGTGGAAAGGGTGTCGGCCAAGGCGGAGGCGGAGGTGGGCGTCGGCGTCGGAGTCGGGGGCAACGGAGTCGCGAGAGGGCGTCGGGGGCGGAGGCGGCGTCGGAGGCGTCGGAGGCAACCGCATTGAGGAGCGTCGGAGTCGCGAGAGGGCGTCGGGGGCGGAGGCAGAGGCGGAGGCGTCGGAGTCGGGGGCGACGGAGGCAACCGGCTTGAGGGGCGTCGGAGTCGAGAATGGAGAGAGAGAGCAGAGGAGGGGAAGAGAAGCAGCTATGCGCGAGAATGGAGAGAGAGAGTAGAGGAGGGGGAAGAGAAGCAGCTGTGCGAGTTTTTGGTTCTCCTCCGCAACGGAACGGAACGGAGAAGGGAGAGAGAGAGAGAGAGGAGAGAGGACGATTTGATAGGGGGCTCAGGCGTTGCAGAGGAGAGCAGAGCAGGGAGCGTCAGAGTGGTGGGCCCCACACGCGGCCCGCGCGAATTTTGAACGCCTGACGCCCTCGCCTACGTGGCGCCACGTGTCGATCGCTGAGTGGTTTAACCCACCGCCTATGTGGAGGGTTAAACCCAGCCAATATTTTCTCGTCTAGTTGGGTCCAATCAGTTCCTTTTGCTGACCCCTAGAATAAACAATTCAACCTATGTCTTAAAGGGTCATAATAGATTTTCAGTATGAACGAAAGTTTAGGCCAAGATAATTAGGAAAGACCAAACCTTTTGAAACTATCTATACCTTTGAGAAGTCACACACACACTGGATATTAGATGATGATCTTGAAGAAATCACCTCTGGTTCTCTAAGAGGAAACCGCATAAGTATCTCATTCTGAAGAGTTATGGGTTCTTGTATTAATCTTTGCTTGGTTGAAGATGATTTTTGAAGATATTTTTCGAAACAAATAAAATTCACTTGTTTTAACCAATACGTCAACTTTAGTACGAGAGTTCAAGGTTGTAACCAATGCATCAACTTTAGTGCGAGAGTTCAAGGTTGTTATTGCTTCCAGAGTCCTTAATTCTCGTCCAAATGGCTAGGGCAAAAATGTAAAACTCTTCTGCTCTCATAAATACACACCAAACCAAAACAAACAAACAAACAAACACCGACTTACGCCTGATCTTATAAATTAAATAAAATTATATTATTCTGCATTTTGATTTCTTCTTCATTTATATGCTAGATCATTTCGATCACTGCTAAAGTCAGGACTGTAAATCACTATCCTTGTATTAATCCGATTTTATAAATTATGTGTTCACATCTGAAGTAACTCAGTGAATCGGAGGTTTCTAGACTAGTTTCTAGTTAGTAGAGTCACAATTTTTGTGAAGAGTTCTCGAACATTTACTTATCTCCCTAACTAGGAGGGAAAATATGCCAAACCGAAAGACCTTCGTCACACAAGTGGACTTCCTTCCAAGCTAGCAGACGCATTGGTATTTCCCTGGCCGCTGCCGTTCGCATATCTGATCGGAGATCAGACATGAAAATTGCCTTGTCCTTTGCGATAAGTTGCCAGGGTGATCTCCAGCACGTCTAAGCCCGCCCTTGCCTGGAACAGGCGCTTAAAGATGCAATTGATCTCGAATCATTTGTTGAGATAACAGTTTTCTCCAATTTCAAACGTGTTATATTTGTATGATACGTCCCTGATGAGGCGCAATTAAGGCACCGATTTGTCTTAATGTGATGTGATTGAGAAGGCACTCTTTGAAGGGATATGAGCAATTATCTTTTAAAGGAAGTATAAATAGGATGACTTCAATAGATAATCGACGGATGACAATAGAACGTTTCAGAAAAGAACGCTCTTCATTTTGTCTCTCACATTCCATCTAAGAAGAACAAACAAAAGGCAATTCGATTACTACTTTGAAAAGACAATCAGCATTAACGCTGTAGAACGTGAATACTTTCCTTGTGATTGTATTCAGACCATCGTGAAGTAGTATCGTCTGTTGTTCGCTTGTGATTTGTTGTTTGTTCTTGGGTAATTTGTTCATCGTGCATATCAAATGGAAGTCATTTCTTTCGCCGACTTTCTTCCTACAGAATGGGAAAGGAATCGTGACATCTCCGCAGCATTGGCAGCAGCCGAGCTTTGCTAGAGACCTTGTGGCTTGTGTGGTGCATTGTGCATCAGGAGAGTCAACAAGAGAATGGAAAGGAAAAGTATATGGACAACCATTGCCAAAGGCATATACATGAGTCATGGATATTAAACCCCATTGAAAAACTAGAGCAGACTAACAAGAAATCAAGAAGAGATAATATAATCTCCAATGATTCAAGATACACAGAGAGTATATCATTATTCTGTAACTCACATACAAAGGGCAAATGATTGACCATGATGTTTCGCATCATAGAAAACTAGACACAAACAGAGAAATGCATCTTCATCTCGGCAAATCGTACAAGAGGGACTGATCCTCGTCCAACAAAGTCAGCTCCAAATCTGCTTCCAATCGCGTCAATGTGGAGACCGCACCCAAAGGACGAATAGATCCGACTCTAATGCAGTCAATCTATTCATCATTTTGCCAAGCAACCACAGGATTTTCGAGGGATCGTAGTTGCTCCAATTCCATTGCCACTTCCTTCATTGTAGGTCGGTATCTTCTGTTAAGGTTTAAGCATCTTTTCGCCAAATTAGACACAACAACAATTTCTTCTTTCTTGCCTTGATCTAATACTTCCTTGTCAAGAACATCAAACAAGCGATTCTCCTCCATTGAAATGATGAAGTACATGGCTAAACTTCTGCCCTCTTCTGCCCTCAATTGAGAAATTGGCTTTTCTCCTGTCAGTAGCTCGACAAGGACAACCCCAAAGCTATAGACATCGCTCTTGTCTGTAAATTGACTTGTTTGGAAGTATTCGGGGTCCAAGTATCCGAAGGTTCCTTGCACCTTTGTGGTCAAGTGAGTTTGGTCGATGGTAATTGATCTCGAAGCTCCAAAATCCGCCACTTTGGCTCGATATTTTTCATCCAAAAGTATATTCGACGACTTGATATCACGATGATAAATGGGAATGGCCGCAATAGAGTGCAAATACAAGAGAGCTCCAGCAACTTCATTGGCAATTCTTAACCGTGCCTCCCACGGCACAGGAAATCCTCCACATGGATTATGAAGATATTGGTAGAGAGTTCCATTGGGAACAAATTCATATACCAAAAGAGGGACTTCACTCTCCAAACAGAATCCCAACAGCTTGACCACATTTCTATGATTGATTTCAGAGAGAATAACGATCTCATTGACAAATTGTTCGACTTGCTTTGCATCAACAACTTTGGATTTCTTGACCGCGATGATTGCTCCATCTATCAACATTCCCTTATAAACTGTTCCTTGACCACCGTGACCTAGTATCCGGTTCTCATTAAAATGGTCCGTAGCCCTGTCTAACTCCAATGAGGCGAATAACTTGCCTTTCGCCGTGTGATTGTCTTCAACAGAAGATAGGCGTTGTTGCAAGATAAGTCCGCCGTTACGTTTGAAGAACTCTTGCTTGAGCTTTGCCGCGCGCCTTCTTTTGATGAAGTCGTACGACCACCAAGGAAGCAAAGATAATACTACGGCTGCGACACTGGTGCCCACACCTGTGTAAAAAAGAAGTCAACTGCAGTTACTTTAGGAACCTAATAGATAACATTCTGAGAGATTCTCTTGGCCCTGGGATTTACATAACCAATTTCACCTTCATCGTCAACGAATTTGCTTCCACCAATTTGAACAAGTGCCTTCTCACTTTGAAGAGAGAAAACAGAAAGGAGGATTCACTTAACAATATAATTCGAAAGATCCTCGAGTACGATGCATCATGTATGGGTGAGAAACGAAGATTTCAATCAAATTATTAAATTCATAGAATCGGAAAATATAATTGAGTTAAAAGAATAATTGAAAGTACAGATTATGAAAGCACGGTTAAATTGAGGAGAGATGGTGATATCTTTCCCCGTCTCATGCAGAAGAAGTTGGTGTATGTACAGACAGTCGCGTTCCGCGAGCAAGAAGAGAGAGGGCAGGCAGTGAAATACCTATCATGATGATGGTCTTATGGGACAGACAGTGGTGTGTCCCTGGTCGATTCACACACTTCCCATGGCATTTGATGTTCGGTTCTTTGCACTCATTGATATCTGATTGATATTGAATGATATATGGGTTAAGGAAAGAAGCAAAAAGAAGAGGCGGTTTCAAGATATATGACGGAATATTCAGCGGTCAAATTCTCTCATGGATTATCCTATGTCACCAATTTGTGAGCTGTTATTATCTGATCTGAACAATTTAATTATTCCAACTGTACCCGTAGGCTTTTCGTAGATTTCGAGCTTGCATATCGTCCTACCCGGCTTTGGATAAAGAATAAGGTTAAGATACAAAGTAAAAGCGGGCGTTCTAAGCGCACCTTGGCATCCCTGGGGAAGAAAATAATTCCCTTCGTAGCCTGGATTGCAAGCACAAAATATACGATTAGAATCCTCGAGCGTTTGGCAGGAGCCGGAGTTTTTATTACTGTGCCCATTGCTTTGTTTGCTCAGCAGCTTTTTCTCATCTGGGGTGATCGCCCATTCGAGCACCACTGGAACATCCAGTGGTAAACTATTCAGATGAGCTCGAGACCACCATGCAGCCTCCACCAAGAAGGCGAACCTGCATTTCGCATCCCCTGGCGCTATGGCTTTGCCCTCGTAAGACTTGAATTCCACACTGTATTTGCCGACATTATTGGTGATCGGAGTCATACAACAACCTCTGGTACCAGAATGGCAGTAGTAATGCCCGAGAGTCCTGTGTCTGCCACCGTTACAGGAAGACTTGCATCCTAGGACCTCCCCTGGGTTACCATCGAGGACCATCAAGGCCTGGTTGTCACAACCTCCGGCAACAAAATAGTTCTTAGCCCGGGAATACCTGAAAGTGCTGTTACTGCCCACTGAGTAGTTCACTGGGGCATCATTTTGCTGGTTGGTCGTACAGTTAAGATGTGAATACGATATCGGCTGGCTGATATTAATGAGGCCTGGGGAGCCTAAACGTTGCGGTAGCTGGATATCTAACACCACTAGGCTGAAATTCTTAAGTACCGGAGTGGAGATGTTGTGGGTTTCCCGGCATTCGATCTCGTAGAGGGGACTCAAGAAGCAACCGCGTCCCATTCCAAAAGGGTACGGAATGTTTGTCAGGTTGCCACACGTGTCCCGGCAGCCTGGCAAGGCCTGACCCTGACGAGGTGGTTCTGCAGCATCAGCTGGCCAGTTCGCCGCGAAAACAAGCACAAAGATAAAGAAGGCCATCGCCAGAATCATCTTCTCCCGGTTCATCCTCCACAGTTCGCTTCTATATCTGGCTATTGAATTGTCAAAACACCTCTCTCTGTCTCTATTTAGTTGTTCTACGAGTTAGCACCCGACAAAACTACTTGTCCGTCGATGCAATCATGAGTGGAGTTTGGACGCATGTCCTTCGACTTAGCCCATGACTATTTCTTGCTGAACATATTCCCAAATGGATGTCATATTCTCCATGAAACATAACGTCAGGCGTGAAATCTTGGAAACTTCCCAATAACTTCGCCAACCCCGCGAGAATCGCCGCCCAGATGTTTCTCGTAAGTACCATCCTAGGAATGCCAAAACTATTGTATTATCAAATTTGTATCCGTAAGATAACATTAACTTACTAAAAGTTAATTGACATGGTTCCCAAATATTATTTGTTCTAAATATTGGTGGATGTAATTAAACAGAAAAATCAAATTTGACGGGGATTTTTTATCATTGTCTTACGTGTTTATTTGTTGTATATAATAATGCTTAACATTTTCTTTTTGAAAAAAAAAAAAAAAAAGCAAGTAGACAACATGTCATGCAATTCATTCAATCTTCTCAAAACTTACTTCAAGAAGAAAGCTCCACTCGAGCACAAAGATGACCGGTAGTGATTTTCCAAACCGCTTTCGAGCAATCAAACAATGTTAGTCCAAAAATAATTAAAACAACTAGAATGAATTCTTCAACTTAAGACCTGAAGACCCAAGTTAGATTTTTTAGTACCAACGAAAGTTTTGGGAATGATCAAACCGATTTGAAAACTATATATATTAGAATGTATGTGTTGACATGTAAAATAGGAAAAATTGTCCAAAAATCCTAAATTTATTGCACTTTTAACAATTTAGTCCTAAAACTTTCAATTTCATTAAATAAGTCCTAAATCTTTTCATATTTCGCCATTTGAGTCCATCTGGCCAATTTTGGTTGGAAATTGTTAACGTGGATGGTAACCATCCTTCGTAGCATGGCTGGCACTTACGGGACAATTTTAATAATATTTCCATATCTTTTTGATTGTCTTTATTTTCCTTATTTTCTTTGCTTTTTTTTTTCTTTGTCGGCGATCCTCGCCGGCCATGAAGACCTCATCCAAATTTGGCAAAGCCTTTGCACCCTCACTAATGGGCAACGGGGCTGTAAAGCCCTGTCTATGGCCATCATGGCCTTGCTGGTGGCGGGTGATGGTAGAAGACCCTCATTAGATCTAGCAAGGCCTTCATGGCTAGCAAGGGTTGTTGGCACAAAAAAATAAACTCAAAGAAAAAAGGAAAATATAAAATAAATATTCAACAGAATAATATAAAAATTTTAAAAAATATTATTAATAATTGTTCAGTGTTAATTATGCTATGTAGGATAACATTAGTGTCATGCGTTACGATTTCTAGATAAAATCAGCCGAATTGACTCAATTGACAAAAAGTGAAAATATTTACAACTTAATTTATAAATTTGAAGAGTTTAAGACTGAATTAACAAAAATACAATAGATTAGGACTTTTTGAATAATTTAACCCATAAAAAGTGAAGATTGCGCTTTTTCCACTCCCACCATGGCCAAAACACTCCCTATCACATTGTTTTGACAACCTTTGTGGGTCCCACTTTTTTAAGCATCCTTTTTTGTTTGGTTTTGGTTTCCGTTTATTTCTTCTCTCTCTTTTCTTGTGAGTCCCATTTTCTTCCGTCTTAATTGTGATCATGGTTGAACCCCTGGTAGTACCCGTAAAAAAAAAAAAGAATGCTCCATGATCTATCTCTATCACTTGTCATCCAGGCCACGTTGTACTTATCAATTTTTGAATCTATAGCCAGAGTTTGATGCCTAAGAACACAGTAGACCTAAAGGCTCTCACATTGAACTTCTTCACGGCAATCAAGAAAATGGGAATCTGAACAATTGATGGGCAACAAGCCCACCTCATTGCATAAGGGCTTTGACTTAAGGGTCGAGTTTGTAATCACCACTTCAACCCTCTCAATTGCTTGCGACAGTAACTTGGCAACCAAGGTCAGGACAGAAGTAGAAGAGAGCGCTAAGGCAAAGAGGGGCAAATCTTCGCCAGTCTTGAGGATGGAATTGTTGTTCTTGAAGGTGGCCTTTTCAGTTTGCATAAGCAACTTAGCGAGAGCAAGGGCGGATATGGGCCATAGATAATGGTGGAGAAGCGGACATTGCTAATGAGCTTCATGAGGTTTTGGGTGAGGGCTTCAGCTCCTGGATCTGAATCTTTGATGGGAGTTTTTCTTGTCTCTATAATCAATCAATTAGAGAGTCTAATGCGAAATGAGACAACGAATAACACAGAGCGAAAGGGATGGAATGGGGGTGAACAGCGAAGAGTGAAGAGATATGAGATGGTTTTTTACTTACAACTGAGCTTTGACTTGAAGAAATGGAGATGGAAGAGGACTAGTTGGGTGAGGAGGAGGTTTCTAGAAATAAAGGCTTCGACTTAGTGGGTAGCTTGTGTCGGTGATGGGCGTTTTTTAATCTTTTGGTGCTGTTGATAGACGTTGGGGTGTAAATAATTTGTTTATTATTGACATGAGATGGTTGTTTTAGAGAGAGACGGAGAGAACATTGAGAAATAAATTATGATAAGTGACGGAGCGAAAAAGAAAAAGAAGAAAAGCAAATGAAGAATGCATTAAAAAGATGGGACCTACAAGAGTTGATACTGTCAAAACGTTGTCACAAGGAGTCTATTAGCTATGGTGGGAGTGGAAAATATGCGATCCGAAAATGACAGATTTTATTTTGTTTTTATCGATAAGTATTAGGCTTACTCTCTGACAGCAAAGTTTGGTCAACATTAAATAAACCAATCGACAACTCGAAGAGAATTGACAACTTTTCACGGAAGTCATCGATGATAAACATCACAGTTGTTGACAAGAGCCTTCATTAGTCGACAAGGTCATCAACATTTATTGCAAATTCTACCAAGTGTTGGTACTCGAAGGCAACAATGATAAATCAACCCAACAACATAATTACTAGGTAGTTTTTTCTATCGAATGTTTGTAACTTCTCATGGGTAAGTGTTGCTAGATAATATGAGATGGTGTAACTTCTTGCAACCACCGATATTACTAGGAAATCACTTCTTTATTCAAATTTAGTGACCGTTGTATCTAAACGTCATGGAGGGTTATATATATCCCAAGTGTACTCTTTGTAAACCATCAATTAAATATCTCAACATTCTTCTGCAAATTTATTATATTTGTACTTTCTTGCAATCTACAAGGTTGGATACGATTGTATTCAGTTTCCATATCATTAAATTTCTTGTCATTTACTTTCCTAGCCAAAATCAATAAAGGATCATGCTCAACCTTTTTCATCACTCATCGATCCATCAATACTTTTGAAAGATGTTTAATCATCTTTGGTAAACAGAATGTACAGACACGCACGCAGACGGGCATTAAAAGAAGATCTTGAAGACATCACCTCCAGCTCTCTATAAATGGAGAGAAAACCATGTAATTATCCCATTCTCGACAAGCCGTGGATTTCTCATATCGATCTTTGACTCGGTTCAGCAGGGCGTCATCCTCGATAACAAAATGTTGAGTGGCGTCCGATTGCCCTCAGTTGAGTTTTATCTTTCATGACAACGACGGATACGGAGTTTCAATTTGAGGGGCAAGTTAAGAAATATGGAAAAATCTTACAAGTTCTAACCGATCCATCAAGTTTAGCGCAAAGTTCAGGGTTGCTATCGCTTCCCAAATTTCTTGATTCTCGTCAAAATGGCTGACGGAAAAAAAAAATGCAAAACTCTGTCCTTCTGAAATGTTCAACAATCACTTGTTATCACCAAGGAGCGAGGTAACCTAGTGGTAAAAAGATCACAATTAATGAGGTCATAAGTTTCGAGACAAGTCGTAAGCAAACTTCTAATCAACATGTGTCTGGGCATTTGGTATCTCATGTGAGAGATTTCTTCATTTTTAGCACTTTGATAGGGTTGCACTGACAAGTGTCATGGCCAAGAAGTTTCTGTAGCTAAAGAATCGTGCATCTTCGAGGAGGACCTCCCGAATTTGTCATGGTTTCCCGCAAGAGAACTTCCGAAACGTTCCAAGGGTGGGTGATATGGTAATTGAGCCGAAGTCTAGAACTCTCCTATCATTAGTGTCGGTAGTTGGTAGGTTGGGCAGTACGATCTCATCCGCCGGATGAATTCTCAATCAATGGTTGTAATCTGAGAGCTTTTAGTATAAGAAAGGGTGACATCTCCCTTATTTGTATCCATTCAACCATTCAGTAATTCAAAGGCTCATTTATCTCTTCCAAAGCTTCTTTCTCTAGAAACTTTCTCTCTACGATGCGGTGTTGACACCTAAATTTTGGCGACCCGTTTAGTCATTTATAAAAAAAAAAAAATTAAAATTCAATTGCATAGCATATAATTTTTAGGTGCATTTATTTTTATTATTATTTTATTTTAATTGGCATTTTATTTATTGGACCGGTGTGAATGGGTTCAAATTAGTTGGACTAAGCCCACGAAGCGAGTTGGTTGGCTCAAGCCCATGTTTTTTTAATTATCTCGTGAAAAATAAAAAATTTGAAATTTTTCCGGGATATGAATCTTTTGGATAGGGCACATGTATGAAAAAATATTGCAATATTGCGATTTATCTTTGCAAGATTTGGATTTCGAGAAAATATTTATCGTAATCTTGAATTCTTATCAATAGTGATTAGTTGGTGAAAAGGTATCGCGGATGTAGATTTGAAGGGGAAATCGAAAACTTATCTCCTACCCCTATAAAAGCAACGCTGCAACAGTGTACGAGGAAAGAGGGGGGCTTTTTTTTTTGGATAACACCAAAGTAAAAAGAAAAAAGTAAAGAGAAACAGAGACGTGTGGAAGGAGGAAAAGCACTTCACTGTTTATCTTCTCCTTCCCCCCTACGTTCGCTGTTTGCATCTACCTTCCGGAGCTTGCTTGCACCGCCGCCCATCCGACCGTCGTGCTCTCCGATCAGCGACCCAGGTCGCAAGCCAGGCGGACCCGCACCACTCACCACCCCAAAGCCACCCGAGCTGCAGCAGATCCAGAACCGGAGCCACCCCTGCTTTGCTCCGCCCGCTCGAAGCCCCCTGCCGCCATTGCTCTTGCACTGTCTGCAATCTCCAGATCCCGTGATTATGGCGGCCCATCGCCGCACGAAGCCCGCCTGTCGACCGGAACCCTAGACTGCGAGCTCGCACCCTTGCTTTAGCACCACACCGCCACACAACCCAGCGCCCCTGCTCACAGACAGCACCGCTCCCTCCGCGTTTCCAAGCGACCCGCAGGGGCCCGCGCCACGATCCGCTTTTGCTCAGCCCCAGCGACGACCCACAGCCTCCGACCCGTTTTTGCCTGCAGGTCACCGGAGTTCCCTGACACCGCTCGGATCCGAACCCCCGCAAAGACTGCTGTTCGCAATTGGTAGTGACCCGCGAGTCCCTTACGCCGGCCTCCGCCGTTCCGCTTGTCGCCGAAGCTTTTCCACTGTCGGTTTGCCCTCACCGAACCTCCGACCGGCAGTGACCAGCCTCCCTTGTGACCTACCACAAGCACAAGGCTCGGAAGGAAAAAGAAAAGAAGAAAAAAAAAAAAGGGAAAAGGGAATTAGGTAGATTTTTTATTTTATTATTATTGCTTATCCAGTTATAGTTTTTTTTTTCCTTTATATATGTTTTTTAAGTAGGATTATTCCTGAATAAATGGCTGTGATTCCGACATGAATAGTCCCTCAAGCTAGGGATTGACAGTCCGATTTTCGCGCCCGAAATCCGACTCGCAATCCCTTACAAAAATCGACAATCTAATCTCAAGCCCGAGATTCGATTCGCGATTTGATTTAAAATTGGCCAACCCGATCTCATGCGTGAGATATGGTTCGTCGATTTTTAGATATCAATCTCATCTTGTTTGATTTGCTTGTCGTCAAGTTGGTTGAGTTAATCGAATTTTTAAAAGAAAAATCCAAAAAAAAAAATATTTGAGTTAGGATTAGATTTGCTTTAGAATATTTCCTATTTAGGGTTAACATTACAATCTTATTTCGAATTTTAAATAAGAAAATAAAAAATCTGAATAAGGATTAGGTTTGTTTTTATTATCTTGCATATTTAGGATTGCAATTTTATTTCGAATTTTTAAATAAAAAATCCAAAAAAGAAAGTGCATTCATTTAGGTTGTTAGTTTTTTATTTGAATTGCATGTTAATTATGTATTAGTTTTAATTTCGAAATTAATATAAAAAACACAAACAAACAAAAAATCATCATGCATACGTCAAGTAGAATTAGGGCATCCTTGGCACGTCATGACATATTAGGATAAAATTGCATATTAAGTTTAGATTGATTTTTGCATCTTAGGTTAGAGCTTGCTAAGTTAAGACAATATCTTAGTTTAAATTAGGATTTAGTCTGACCCAATCCCTAATATAAGCTAGATAGAATTTTAATCTAGATAGTTATGTTTGCATTTCATAAAAAATAAAATTTGTCTTAGGATAAATTAGTTGCAATTTCTAGGATAGATCGCATTTTTTTAGAATAGAAATCATGCGCACGTCATATAAGATTAGGTCCATGAAATGCAAGTCATTTTAGTGATTATTGTTAAGTTCATTTTTAATTAGAAATTGCCATCATTAGATTAGGTCATTTAATAAATGTCGCGTGACATATAGCTTGCATATTAAATTGTATGTCGCATGTCATTTTAGTTAAAATAATTTTGTACGTCATTGTATTACATTGCACGTCATTAGAATTAAGTAATTTTGGTTAATTTAGATTGCATATTTAATAATTGTATGTTCTTAAGAGATCACAAAATTTTATTCATATAGTTTAGGACATGTTGCCATGCCATATCATTTCATATTAGATTAAAAGCAATGCATTGCATATGGATTATAGTCTCGTTAAAAAGTGAAAACAAAAATTGAGTAATTGCTTGTTAATTAGAAACCATATCTAGGGTTGTTGATGTGGGTTTTAATTTAACACTGCAGATGCTTTTGTTGCTTTAAGGTATGTTTTTTTTTGCAATTTATATATTGTTTCTCTTGGGTGTTAAATTGATGGTTTGCGCACCTGCATGAGCACCTCACATGTTAGGGAACTAGTTTAAAATCAATTCAAGGTGCCTGTAAAAACATTTTTTTTAAATAAAAGAAATGGTACCGAAAGGGCGTTAAAGAAATCTAGCGTAACCAAGTCCCCATACCCAAATCTCTGGTTCGTAGGAGTAAAGTAAATCTTCCGTTACTTTACTTGGGTTTCTAATCGACCCACCAAAAATAGATTAGTGGCGACTCCTAATTTAAAATCAATTGCATGTTAAGAATTCAAACCTAAGTTGCGAATTGGTATAGGCTTGGGAGAGCCCGCGTTAATTATAGGCTTAACAGTCTATTAGTCAAACCCTAGGTGGTCCAAACCCCGAAAATTTGGTCGCGACAACAGGTGAGCAAGCGAGTGAGCGATCGATCCAAAAGAGCCTGAGTCACCAGACGATCACGATCCCAATCGATTGGCCCATGACACAAGCTTGTATACCTACATAGACTGAGTAATTATGCTCAAATAGTGTTTTGTAACTAGTGAACTAATGCCAAAAGGAATAACTGGGTCGGTGGTCCATCTCTACTATTTTGTCCCCAAAGGAAACACTCACGTATCTCATTGAAGTAAGCTGATCCAATCAAGATTCTTGAAAAAATGACACTTTCACTTATGAAGAGATCTCGAATTTGAAATTTTGGAAGTCGATGAAATGAATTGCTAGAGTATATAATGATGCCTTTTGCTATAATGTGAGTGTTTTCTTCTTTAATTCTCTTCTATATATATATATATATATATATATATATATATATATATATATTTTAGTAAAGGTAAATTCTCTTCTATTTTGATATTCATTGAATTCAATAAATGGTCGATGGATCGACATGCGAGACGGCTTGGACTCTAAATTTCAAGGGATTGATCATTTTGCTTGCAAAGAGTACCATTCTTGCACTGTTGTCTTATTTTGCTTACAACTAGTATTTCTACTAATGAGGTTTGTCGAACAATAGCAAAACATTAGTTTTGACAAGCTTTAATGTTGCAAATTAGCAATTATAATTTAAAAAAAAAAAAAAACCTGTTATACAATAGACAATTTAGTCCTAAATATTTTGACAATTTTTCAATTTCAACATGGAAGGGGAGATGGAAGATTTGAATCCCCACCTTCTTGGGGGGGGGGTGAAGACGATGTAGTTTCAAAGTGGATTTCGACTCCCCCCCACCCCGCAATGAGGCAGGGCAAAAGTCTGAGAAAGAGTGTTAAAGTAAGACTGACAAAATATATATATAGACTTAATCCTAAACCCTATAACGAATAATCAATGTAGTCCTTCTAGCTAACTTTGACTAAAAATGGTGATGGTGGTTGTCCAATTAATGTCGACTATCCTATTTGGTACCACCAGTGGTCGCTAGTCCTTAGCTAGTGGACCGTCAGCACATTGAAGAAAAAAAGAAATGAAATGAAAAATGAAATCATTAAAAGTAATTTGAATTAAAAAAAAAAACTAAATGATCGACTACGTCAATACCAACGGCACCATATAGGATGCTTGTTGGTAATTGGACCATTACGTTAACAATTTCCTTTCAAAATTAGCCAAAATGACTGTATTGGTAAATTTAAAAACTAAATTGGTAATTCTTTAGAGTTCTATTTGTCACTCTTAAAGATAATCCCTTGTGGCTAGCGAGGGCCTACGCGAGAGCCAGGGTGCCCTCACCTAGCCAAATATGATGAGAATGCACGACCTTTGCCCCCTTCTTTGTGCCTGGCGAGGGCCACAACACTCTCGTCAAATTTGAGACTAGGTGAGGGGGTGGCAGCCCTTGTGTAGGCTCGCCAGCCACAACGAGAGTTCACAAGCCCTTGCCAATGGCTAATGATTGCTTCACAACCCTTGCCCATTAGCCGGTGAGCGTTGTCTACCCTTGCCCAACATCCAACGATAGTTGTCAACTCTACGTAGAAAAAGGGGGGAAAAAAGAAAATTTTTCATATCAACACCAACCATACCACATAAGATTATCAACGTCAATTAGACCACCATGCACCATGTTAGCAATTTTTTATCAAAATTAGCCAAAATGACTACATTGGTAATTTGTTAAAATTTTTAAAACTAAATTAGCACAATAAAAAAGTTTAGGATTGAATTGACAAATTGACAAAAGTTCTAGGACTAAATTAGTATGATTGAAAAGTTTAAAACTAAACTAAACTGATTGTCATGCAGTAGATTTAAGACTTTTTGGACAATTTTCTCAAAAGAGAGAGAGAGATCTATCTAACATCTTCTATAGATCTCCCTATTAGGTAACTCCTTGGAAGGCATTTATTTTTTTTCTCAATATTATAATGATTAAATATAAAATATCCCTATTTCATATAGCAATGACAAATGGTTAAATGCAATTTAACAATTTTTAAGAAAAATGCTACAATTTTACACAAATGGTTAAAAGCACAAGCGTGCTTACTAGTTCGTATATATAAAGAAAGGTAACTGGTGACTGGAGAGGTCAATTAAAATTGTGCCAACTAAGCAAAAGAAAGAGCGCCTAATAACTCTAAAATAAGTGGATCTTTTGAATGCTATTTAATCACATCTTTACATTTTATCTAACTAGTGCTCAGCCCATGTTTTGTATGGATTTATCCTTAGGGCGCGTTTAGTAACAATTTTGTTCTTGGGAACAATTTCTGAGCAAAAGAACACGTTTAGTAATTGTGCAAAATTTCTAATTCTAGAATAAAAAAGAACAGAAATGCATTTGGTAACTACATAAAATTTATATTCCAATTCTAAAATTTGATCAAATTGTAGAAATTCTATTGATTAATTATATTTATACTAAGTAATAAACATATTAACTAATTATTTTTTTATTAAATAGTAAATAATAAACTATAGTATAAACTATAAATATAAATACTAAATAATAAATTAAAATACAAAATTAAATATGTATTCTATAAAAAATAATTTCAATTCATACTTCCAATCATTTTTTTAAAATAATTTTATTAATTTTTTCCTTTTTTCTTTTTCTTTTGTCTTTTATTCCTTTCTTCCTCCCCTCCTTTTTCTTCTTCAAGCTAGCCGGTCGCCGGCCTTGGGATGATCGGCGACCGGCCAGATGAGGACCAACAACCTCACCGAAGCGTCACCGACCCTCGTCGGCCCGAGCCTTGCCGATAGCCGGGCGAGGCCTACCTAACCACCGACGGGGCTGGGTGAGCCTCGCCAGGGCTAGTCGAGGCCTACCTAGCCATCAGCGAGGCTTGCCCAGCCTTGCTGGTGGCTAGGCTTGCCTTCGGCGAGCTCGTTGGACTGATTGCCAGCGATTGGTAGCGATGGGCGGCGGATGGCGGACGATGGCAGATGGCAACCGCGATAGTGGCGGTAGATGAAGAATAAGAAAAGGGAAGAAGAAAAGAAAAAATGGGCTTGATTCTTAGATTTGTTTCCGGGAACAATAATCAACTTTTTTTTTAATTCTTGATTCTGTTCAAAATCTATTTCCAAGAATAAAAAAATAGAGATTTGTTTCCAGAAACAAAAATTTTACTAAACACAATTATGTTCTAAAACTACTCTCGATAACAAAGAATCACAATCATGGCCTATTTGGATGGTTACCAAACAGGCCCTTAGAATTTTCACGTAGTTGTTAATTACAAAAGAGACATATTAGGCTTTGACACATTCTAATTCAACGGTGATAATGTTAACTTAATTACACGAATAGTTAGACACTTTGAAATACGTTTCTCTTAATACATATAAATAAATCATGATATATTTAGACATTTAACAATATTTCGCTTCACTTCACAACTATTATATATAGTCAATTTTTGTTGCATTTAAATGATAATATAATTAAGGGCGAGTTTGTATGAGCGAAGGAGTTTTCTGCTAGTTAGTTTTCCATACTTTCACATATTTGGGGTGCTGAAAATAATTGGTCAGTGAAAAATTATTTACATTTAAAGAAAATATGCATGCTTAAAGTTAGAAAAATGAAATTCCTAATTTGAAAATGAAAAATATTTTCCTGAAAATTGATTTTCCAACCCAAAAACTATTTTTCTTTATCAAATAATTTTCCCCAGAACTATCACTCTCTAAATATTTGCACGTTCATTGAGATTTCAAAAGATTATCCTTTTAACTTCACATTTTTGGCAAAACTATAGAATTTTTATTTGGAAAAGAAAAGACTTATGTCATTAACTTTAGTGCATCCAACGTCCAAAGGTCTTGTAGAGACCTACCCTTTGAGGGACTACCCCCAGCCGATTAGGTTTAGAGGTAATGCCAAAGATAGGCCCACAATCCTCTATCAGCATGAGTTCTCCCAAATTCTCACCTTGCAAGAAGTTGGAATATTCAATTTTCAATTCAATTAGCACTATGATAATTCCAAATGAAAAGTTGCTACTAACCCATTGAGGTTAACTAGAGACAAAGTGAGGTATGACAACATAATTCACTTCTTGGCAACTAGAGATCTAGGGTCAAAAAGTCATTTTGGTACCTAAACTCGATCATTTAATCACTAAAGTGTTTAGGTAGTCTTCTTACCTAAACTTGATCATTTTGGTACCTAGACTTGATTGCGATGTTTCTTTATTAAATTCTTAGGATTTATCCTTACTGCACTAAGAAGGAAAATAACAATCAAAGTATTGAAAGTGCACGCTCGAGTATATAATTGAAATTGAAATACGCAATCAATAACCTAACGTTTTTCTCTAACACTTTTCTCCAAGGACATACAATACCCGATTGTAGAGCCTTATGAGCTTCTTCGAATCGTTTTAATCTTTGTCCAAATATTTAAACATTTGTTTAGACTATGCTAACCCTAAAACATTTATCAAAATCCTAAACTATGTGAATTCCAATTTAGGAAAATTTAACACTAATTCTAAACTAGAATTAGCACTAAAATATAGGAAAACTAATCAAAATCTAATTTATAGACTTTTCCTATTTTTAAATTTTTTAATAAATATTGTTAATAGTTTTGAAATAAATAATTTCTACTAAAATGGGACTCGGGTCGGGCCCTGATGCCCAGAAAGGGTAAGCACTGACTCGGGTCCTGCCCAACCTGGGCCTTCGCTAGTACTAGGCTTAACACATGAGCTCGATCCATTCAAGGACCAGTCTTGTCAACCCTAAACAAACATCTCACCCCAACTTCCATTTCCTATGCCAAGCCCACACCAAGCCTAGACCCATTAAACCAAATGAACCCAAACCCACTAAACCTATTCAATCCCATCGAGCCCAACTTCCTATTCGATCCTTTATCCCCACGCCAGACCGGCCCTTTTGCCTCCAAATAGCAGCCCATCTCGAGTAACCCTAGCTTGGCTCAGGCCGAGCCAAGCACGACTCTAGCAAAGCTGGTCCTCTAGACAACGGCTCACCTCATGCTGGCTATAAGCCCTAACGTCGGTCGGGACAAAGAAAAACCCCTGCCGGTCGAGACGGTGAAGTTCAGTGAAAAGCCCCTGCCTGGCCTCGACCGAAAACTCTGCTCGAGGCCCCTGCCCTGCGTCCTGCGCCCTCTATTGCACGAGCGTCGCTGTCCTTCGTTGCAGAGAGAGCGCTGAGGGAAAGAGAAAGGGAGGGAGAGAGACGGGAGGAAGAGAGGCAGAGAGAAGGAGGGCCCGGCCCATTTCGTTTTTTTCTTTTTTCTTTTGATTTTTTAGATAATAATTAAAAAAAAAAATCTATTGCTATTTGCTAGCCTACCCAAGTGTCTATTTTTGCTGTTTCTATTTTTTGACGGCTAACCAGGTGTCAACAAGTCTAATTTCCTTTAATTTTCATCTTCTTGAAAAACTCGATATTTATTTAAAAGGGAAGAGAGTCATTCCATTAAAAAAGTTAATTTCATGTCCAAAAATCTACTTTTACTATAAAATGTATAGGTTAGATGTCGAGAGAAGATTAGTTGTTCAAGGAATTTATTACTCTTAAAAGTAAGGACACTGTTTAGTTTAGTTTTAATTATTGCGAGAAATTACAAAATTATTACCTTCTTTCCAAAGTTAAAATATCCGTGTACCAAAAAAATATATATATATCCGTGTACCATGATTCCTATGATTTTCTCATTGTGGATTTTTCCTAGATAAAAGCTCAAGCAATCTTAATTCATAATTATCTTTTCCATGGAACAAGGGAGATTAGGATTGTCTTTAAACTTAACAAAAAAAAAAAAAGTTATGACAAAAAAAATACACTTCATACGAAAATTCTTCTATTTTTAAATATAGATCTTTTGATGTGCTTCACTAATTGCTTTTAAAAAAAATGAGATGTCTAACAATATTTATATGGGAAAAAGCCACAAAGAAACCCTAAAATTTTGCCAACTATTACAAGTTTATCCCAATTTCTTTTTGTAACACCAAACATCCTAAATTTATACTTGCGTGTCACATTTATCTCCAAAAATTTTAAACCCCAATCTTATACTTATATCCCAAATTTTTTGTCACATTAAAAATTCTAAAATTTTTTTGTGAAACTAAATTTTTGAAGTAAATGTGTCATATAAATTTATATTTGAGATTTTTGTTATTATAAAAAAAAGTTCAGTATAAACATATCACATCATCCAAATTTGGGTCGAATTTGTCATATAGCTATAAGTTTACGACTTTTGGTGTTATAAATAATGTTTAGAATATCCTTACCAAAAAAATTTAATGTTTAGAATAAATATAGTATAATTAAATATTTTTGGTAGCTTTCTATTCTATTTAAAAATTCAATTTTTATGCTCAGAAGAACGAGGGGGGAAAGGAACACCAAAGAAAACCCTAACCCA
This sequence comes from Eucalyptus sideroxylon, assembly GCA_014182405.2. Lineage (NCBI taxonomy): Eukaryota > Viridiplantae > Streptophyta > Magnoliopsida > Myrtales > Myrtaceae > Eucalyptus > Eucalyptus sideroxylon. The sequence continues at coordinate 2,017,589 of CM024552.2, forward strand.
TCGAAGTCTCCTATAAATACCACACTCAAAACCCTAGCTCCAGTCCTTCAGCCGTCTCTCTCTTCAAGCAAGACTCGCTCCTCTCTGCCTCGCTCGCCTGCTAGCGCAACGACGATGGTAAGCTGCTGCTGCTCTTCCTCCTCGACCCGACCCGATCCGCTCCGATCCGAGCTTCCGGGTCTCGTTCTGTTGCTTCGATCGATCGACTGACTGACCGGGGGCGTGTGTTGTGTTGAATTTTTGTGTTGGGCAGTCGCTCGTGGCGAACGAGGAGTTCCAGCACATCCTGCGTGTGCTGAACACCAACGTCGATGGGAAGCAGAAGATCATGTTCGCCCTCACCTCCATCAAGGGTATCGGCCGCCGCTTCGCCAACATCGTCTGCAAGAAGGCCGACGTCGACATGAACAAGAGGTTCGTCTCTCCCGCTCTCCGCGAGCGAGCGGTCGTTGTGCTGCTGCGTGCGTTGTGTTTCTGGTTTAGCGAAATGGGTGCGGTGCGGTGCGCATGCGATTGCGGTGGTTGCGAAAAAGTTTGTGAATTTTGGCTGTTTGCGGCAATGGGTCGAGCTACCTAGGTACTTGGGTGCTGTCGGATGCGAATTAGCTGTAATTTTTTGTGGCGTCTGCAATCTGCGGATTGTGCGGACGATCTAGGGAACGTGTGGATTTTGGGTGTTTCGTCTTGTGATCTGAGTAGGAATTGGGAATAGTGGTCTTCATTTGGAAGTATCAAATTGCAAGAGAGCACGAATGATTAGTTTAATCCTTTGTTGGGCCTGTGATTTGCTTCGAATCTGATTTGTAGAATCGGAGAAGACGACTGTTGTTTAGTCTGATAACTGTTGAGTCCGGGGCATTTAGAAGATCTGCCCAGTTGTGGGTTTGATTCAGCAATTCCCACGGTTTTACGAGGAGGTCCATTGTCTGAGAAAACAATTGCCTCTGACATTTCATGGGTTTAATCAGAAACGATGATGGGCACTTGGATTGGTGGAGACCTTAATTTCTAATTCTGTGCTTTTACTTGGCTCAAATCTATCAGTGACTTGGGGACTTCAATTCATTACTCTAGGGTTGTGTAGGTGTTATGTTAGGGTATGCTATATTTATGCTGACTGTCCTTGATCTTGTTGAGAATAATATGAAGGAGGTCACGGGACGGCTTAGGAAAATTTCAACCTGTTATCTAGCTGCAGGCGCCCCGTTTGCTTTCTGTCAGAGTTCCTTTTCCACTTTTTCGTATTTTATTTACAGTGCATTTAATTGGTGCTAAGAGGATGCAAAGTCTAGCATGTTTTAATCCCTTGTATGATTTGGTTTAAAATTTCTCGCAAGATAATTGGTATTTCTGATGTGTTAATGCTAGAATGTTTTTCTTTTCCACCAGGGCTGGTGAATTGACTGCTGCTGAGCTAGACAACCTCATGGTCATTGTTGCCAACCCACGCCAATTTAAGATTCCAGACTGGTTTTTGAATAGAAAGAAGGATTACAAGGATGGAAAGTACTCTCAGGTTGTCTCGAACGCATTGGACATGAAGCTGAGAGATGATTTGGAGAGGTTGAAGAAGATCAGGTGACCAGAATTTGCTTATTTTGCTACTGTAGGATTGATTTACATTGCTGTCCCATGGTCTTTTTCCTTCTGTGTGAATATGTGGGGTAGGAGATTGGCATTTGCATCACAATTCTTTCTAGTAGTATGTTCTTGTGAATAGTCTCCCATCAATTTCAACCGTCAAAGCTAGTAATTAGCATGTCGCATCAGTTATTTCTGCTAGTAACCAATTTGGCAGAACTTCCTTTATGTCAGTATCTGACTTTAGCACTGCAATAATGCAGGAACCACCGTGGTTTGAGGCACTACTGGGGCCTGCGTGTTCGTGGCCAGCACACAAAGACTACTGGACGTAGAGGAAAAACTGTTGGTGTCTCCAAGAAGCGTTGAGTTCTTATTACTTTTAATTATGGGCGTTACATTCAATGTCTTTGGGGTAGTGTTTTTTGTTTGAAGTTCCTTGCGTGAACTCTGATACAATTATAGCTCAAGGTTATTTCCTTGCCCTAGTTGTACGATGTGCTTTGCCTGGCCTGATTGCTGAAATGTTAGTGAAGTAAAGTGGATCAAAGTTTTAAGAGATAATCAGTTTCATTAAGCAAGCAATGAGAGGTTGGGACAATTTTGTTGTTGAATGGTAAATGTTATTCATGCGATTTAATAACCCATTGTGAGTTTGGTGGGGATGTGAGTACCGCCTTGGCCGCTAATGATGGCAGTGAGCCTTGGTCGACTTTGCAGACTAGGTAGATAGATCGTGCTTCTATTTTTCCGCTGGTTATATATCTTGGAACAGACGCAGTTGCATTGAACTTGACGGGGGCTTGGTTGTGAACTGGACAAGTTGTCTGTCATCTGCATTTGAAATGTGGAAGTCCTTTGGAATTTCTCTGTTAAAGTCCGTAACTTCCTTCAGGAGTGCGAGAATTCTGAGATTATGGAATGAGTGTATGATTGATGGGCGTTGGCACGTTTCCATCTAAAGGAGACTCGGATATTGTTCATTGGCTTTGGTGTACTAGTTGCTTGGTAGTGGAAGGGAAGACACGATGGCTGGAAGTCGAAACTTATCCGCTGTTTGTCTGCTCTTACCGGTTGCTCATGACTTTCCTTTCAAAATTCGAAAATAATGTTCTTGTTTGGAAATATTATGTATGGCATTTGACAAGTCAATACGGTAGTGGTAAATTCGGGAAACTTTCGATCGTTTCGGGGCAAATAAAACAGGTGGTGATCGGGCTGGGACCTAGAGAATGGCGGTAGAAGCTGGTTGAGGGCGTTCGTCACAAGACATCCTGGGCCAAATTGTCTCTTCTCTGTTGGGCACAACGTCAGCTAGTCTCTAAGTTGCGTTCAGTGTGGTGGTTAATTCACACGGTATTGACCCTACACTCGCGTTTGACGGCTTGAACACCGATAGCCATGCTCGGCTCTGCATCTGTGCTGTCAGTAGTTTCGCATTGGCTCAGACGCTAGCTCCTAAAAGGGGGAAAACATTTTTAACTTAGAGGCCTCGCTCGGCTCTGCGAATTCGGATTGTGACTCGATATTGAGGGCGAATGTATGATCAACCGTTAGTTGCTGGATGACGTTGATTGATAAATGAAGTCGATAAATCTTGACTTGTGGATGAGAATGGCATATGATAATTTGTTGTACTTCCAAAAATTCTCAATGTGCGATATATTCATTACATAAGATCATGCAACAGATAAAGAGTATCAAAATGAGTATATGACCCGTTTTTTTACTGAATTTTTTATAAACGGGTTGTATATGGGTTATAAATATTTAAAGGGCTAGGTGAATATGAGTCTGATAAGACGGAGTGGAATCAAATGTATCCCATTTAAAAAAATGAGTCATCAAATAGAAAATGGGTGGTCCATTTGCAACTTCACTCATTTGTGACTCACAACTTGCAAATTCACCAGATTACTTGCCGTTCTGCCTCCGTCATGCGCATCATTGCCCGCCTCTATCATGCGCCCCGTCCCCCACCCTCGTCGCATCTCTCTTTCCCTCACTTAGGTTTGATCTAAATAAGCCATCTCCATCTCTTTGTCTTTGATTTTTCCTCGTCTCGGTCCATCTTAGTATATGAGTCATCGTTGCCGGTACACTCTGGCTTTTCGTTGAATCTTATGATTCTCAATTCGATCCTTCAAGACCTCTGAACTGTTTGTACAATTAACCCACGTAACTTGCTTGAGTGGGTGTGGGTTTTGGAAAATGGGTCAAATTATGGGTCCTTAATGATCTATTTTTTTCAGCTTTATTTTTTCTCAACTTATTTATAACACGTTTAAAAATAAAAGAGTCACCGATGTGAAATTGAGCTAATTAAATCCGAGTTGCAAAATGGGTTTGCCAGCCCTAAGTTCTTTATAAAAATATATATATTTTCTGAATCTTTAAAAACATTTTAATTTATAGATCCTTATATTTATTTTATTTATATATTTTTTTAAATTTTTAAATTTGATTTGAAGTTTTTATTTAATTAACATATAAATGTAAGGAGACTAAAGTGGGCATGACTTTTCCTACAATATTAATATGTTTTAACTTACGAGTTGGGTATGAGTCTTGATAATTAGATTTGCACTATATATTAATATGGGTCAAGGCAGATTAAACAAGTCAATATGGGTTGAGCCATTTTTGATGCGACCCAAACCTAATTCGACCCGCCCAAATGACACCCCTAGCAATAAACAGAATCCATCACGATGCCTTAATATCATGAAGGCACGATATTTTCCAGACAGCCAATTGGGCCAAACCGAACCCAAAGGTCCGCTCATCCCACTGGAAACTTGGGCCCCGACCAAATTCAAATCTGAACGTCGCCTCTGAAGTTTTCCCAAAATCGTTATGTCAACGGGCGCTCGTCGAAATAGGAAAAAGATTTCGAGATCTTGATTATATATGGCAAGAGAACAACCCCATGCATCAGAAAAGCATAACACGTATAGCTTAATTATTAAGTTGCTATATGTGTTACCTGTCATTAACTGACGAAGCCGCTGGGAAGAATCGTTCTCCCGCGCAAACCATCTCTCCCTTCTCCTCTACTCTCTCGTTTCCTTACGGCCGAAGAAAACACCCAAGAACTGAACACCATAAATGTCACCGCATCTCGTCCCTTCTTCTCCTTCATCGTCATCTTCATCTTCATCTTCATTGCCTTCGCTTGACGTTGATCTCCAGTGGAAGCCATGGCAGGTGTGTCCTCCCAGTCCCCGTCGCCATCCGCCCTGATCGTCACCAACACTCCCGCCGCCGACCTCGCCCTCACCAACCTCGCCTACTGCTGCCCCTCCGATGTCCACCGCTTCACCGTCCCCGGCGCCACCACGGGGCTCCCCTTCGCCTACGTCGGGGACTCCTTCGTCCTCTCGCTCTCATATCCTTTTCCCTCGCGAGTCACGTTCTTATGATGTCGTCAACCTGCATGTCATTTGATCGTTTTACGTGCATGATCGTCTCGTTCGAGGTGTTGGTTTCGTCGGCATGGTTGAGTTAACGATAGATATCGATGGTTTTGATTTTCTTGCTTGCGAGGACTGTCTATCTAAGCGTGTGATTGTTTGCTGGTGGTGTTGTGCGATCTTTGCTCGAACTGTCCAGTGATTGTGTGTTGGCCTTAACTGAGAGAAACTCCTCACGAGAATATCCGTTCTGGTCACATCGCGCTGAATGCCATTCAACGGCGCTATTTGAGGGTTTCGACCGGTGACTCGATCTCTGTTAGCAGGTTAGTTCACGGTGAACCGTGGTACTTGCATTGGTAGCAAATGGAGATTGTCTCAAGGGGTTGTTGCGAATGTAGGTTCGTGCCACCGGATGATTTCGATCTGGCATTGCTCACGCTCGAGTTGGATTTTGTCAAGAGGGGAGCCAGAAGTGAAGAGGTTTGCATGTTGTGAGCCTACTGTCCTGCTTTTCTCTGTGGGAATAGCAGTCTCAAGAAACTTCCTCTTGTGTTCTTGTGAATTTTGTAGATTGATGCTGTTCTGCTGGCTAATCAGCTACGGAATAAGTTCATCAACCAGGTACTACATACTTTTTATCAGAATAATTCCAGTTTGCATAATGCCAGAATCAGTCTTGGAGTGTAGAGATTATGTTCATTCAGTCAACTTAATGATTTACAAGGTTTTATTCTTCCCCCTTTTGTGGAGAGATTCACGATCCACTTGCTAGTTTATGAGGCACGGAACAGTGTATCTCTTGAGGTAGCCTGAACCACAATCCACAAATGAGTGAATGAGCTCTTTCTTTTGGGATAAGTAGAAGAGCTTAACTTCTGCATAAAAATTTCAAATGGATAAGAACCACATTTTCAAGCTAATTATAATTATCTGATTCAAGTCTGAAAAAAGAGTGAGGAAATGTGTCAACATTCACCGTAGCTAAGTAAATTAGTACTTTTTCCAATGAATAGATTTGAGTGTGCACGTGCAGCAGACAAAGATGAACACGCTCTAGACAAAAAAAAAATGGTTTCGTGAGATGTTCTGCCCTTTAAACATGGGAACATTTTCTACAGGAGTGAGTGTATTTGATAAGTAGTATGAGTTTATGAAGGATATTGTGGTATTTCCACTTAAACTGTACACATATCACTGACCAACACTCTAGAATCCGTAATTTCTAGGACCATCTAAGTTTCTCTAACTTTTCATCCCAGACAATATTGAATCACTTGAATGAGAGATTTTGTTTTTCGATGAGTAAGTATTTCATTAATAAAACTTGAGCTGCTGAACAACTCCTGCTACATGTTCAAGTACTGAGGACAATCAACGGACTTGTTAACATCTAGTACAATGGAGAGAATTTTTGGGAACTCACTCCTGTATCTAAGTGTATTTGAAATCCATCTCTTAATTTGGTAAGGAAATTATCCAAGCATAGGAGCACTTCTAGATAAAGGTGCCAATTCAGCATAAGATTGCTGAGGTGCGGTTGTGTCTTGGATCTCTAATGTGTCCCTGTGAAGGACTTAGTATATTATGTCATCTCTTTGAAATGCACTGTTTTAATTCGTGGGGAAATGTCTGACTATAGGTGCACTTGGAGGTAAAGGTGCATATTTAGCATAGGATTGTATCTTGTACCTTTATGTCTCCTTGTCGGGTGTCGGGGACTTAGTGAAGTATGACATTCTTAAGTCTGATTTTATGTCAGCTAAAATTATTGAAATGGGACTCTGAAGTTCATGTATTTATTTGCCTCCATGACTATTATGAAGTTTTCTTAGATGTGCATTTTGGCCTTTCTGTCACTGATATGTAAATTTTTTGATGTACATGCAAATGTATTTTCAGGTTATGACAGTAGGGCAAAGGGTAACATTTGAGTATCATGGGAACAACTATGTCTTCACGGTCAATCAAGCTGCTGTGGAGGGACAAGAAAGGTCAAATGCTCCTGAAAGAGGAATGATCTCAAACGACACATACATTGTGTTTGAAGCATCAAATGCTAGTGGAATAAAGGTTTTCCTTTTAACTTCTTTTCTTTTTCATCTCATACAGTTTTCATTTTTTGTGGTCCAGATTTGAAGTCATATAGTGAAATTTTTTTCAGTATATCCTTTAAATCTGATTTTAGACTGCAGGAACAATAGCATTTTGAATTAGAATTTGGGTGCAGTGAGGGTGTCTGTTGTGCTCATGGAGCACAGCTGAAACTTCTGTGATCTTAATCTTGCTCTGCACTTTTTGCTTGGAGTCTATTTCTTTTCCTGTGTGAATTTTCGATAGTGAACATCTTCCTAATGCTGTTTTATTGGCCATTATACCATAATGTGGTAATTTTGTTGATTCTGTCTTGACTGTTTTGTCTTGTTATTCAGGTCTCAATCAACGTGAAGCTGCCAGTAGCAACATATTTAGGCAGAAGGAATTTAACCTTCAGTCCCTAGGCATTGGTGGCTTGAGTGCAGAGTTTGCGGATATATTTCGAAGGGCTTTTGCTTCTCGTGTTTTCCCTCCTCATGTGACTAGCAAGTAAAGAAACCAGAATTCTGGGCTTTGCAATTTATATGATGTCTTATATTCTGGTGCAGTTTTCTTACTCTAATACAAGGTCAATTCCAGGCTTGGTATTAAACACGTAAAAGGCATGCTGCTTTATGGCCCTCCTGGTACTGGCAAAACCCTAATGGCTCGTCAAATAGGGAAGATGTTGAATGGCAAAGAACCAAAGGTATGGTATGCTATCTCTTGTGGTTGTTCAATCACTACGAATGCTATTTTGTGAAAGGCTTTCAATCCAAGATGGGTATCGGTGAAATTAATCAATAATACTTAGTTTCCATGAAGGTCAAGGACTTAGAAGTTTATTGCTGCCCGGCCTTTACTTTCTCCCATTTGCTTAGGATGTGTCTCCTGTATTTCTCAAAACCTCGAATCCTATTGGACATAGCTTCATTACTGTTTGTATGGTATTTTACTTATTTTGCTGAGCATGTTTGAATCAGCTTTAAGATGTAAGCATGCGAACGGACCTTTGTACTCACATATGTAGACCTACCTACTTACATTGTAAATTATTTGTATGTATGTCTGTTTTTTCAATTTGACTTCATTTTCTGTGCCAGATAGTCAATGGTCCTGAAGTGATGAGCAAATTTGTTGGTGAAACTGAGAAGAATGTTCGAGATTTATTTGCTGATGCTGAACAGGATCAGAGGGCTCACGGTATTTCAGATAAATGAATTGGATTTATGATTCCTTTTTAGCAAGTATCTGTAACTTCTGCTTCTCCTTAATTTTCAGGTGACGAGAGTGATTTGCATGTCATCATTTTTGATGAAATTGATGCTATATGCAAGGTATGAATTATCTGGTCGATTTATGCATTTCTGTCCTCTATAATGTCGAATAGCTTAGTCTCTTTAGGAGCAAATGTCATCTTTCCTTTCATTTCTTAGTTTTGAGGAACTTTTTAACTGGTTGTCTTGGCTTAAGTTGTGGAAGCAGTGTATATAGAGTAGCAGACATTGTGTTGACAGGGTTTTTTTCTTGTATAAGGTCAACTTTAGCGAATTGTAAGGGTAGACTTTCATATTTTGTTGTCTTGGTAGCTGCTCTATAATGACCTTTATAGTTTTCAAGGTTCTGCTTCAGGATTTTTCCCTGATGGTTTACTTTCACTTCTCACTGATCTGATATACATTTTTTTAACCAAAAATATGTTATGTTGAGGTGCCTAAATCGTTCCTAGAATTCTTATCAAGTATGACAGAAAACATGTGCGACGCAGAACTTTTCTCAACAACCACCAACACCACCCCCCCCCCTCCCAACCCTCCAAAAAAGTTAAAGAAAAGGAACAATGGATGTAAAATTGAAGCGTCAATTGCATCAACTGCGCTTTTTGCTAATAGTCACATCTCAATCATGAAAATAATCATGGTGATTTGTTGCTTCTTTTTCCTTTAATTTTTTTTTTTTTTTTTTGGGGTGCCTCTTAAATGGCTGTGTTCTGTCCTATTGTTTCATAGACTGTTGCTGGTTGTCAACTTTCTATAATAAAGATATGAAATGACCTGATTTTGCAGTCAAGAGGATCAACAAGAGATGGTACTGGAGTTCATGACAGTATTGTAAACCAGCTACTTACAAAGGTTCGTATTAGTATCTTAGTGTTCTAAATGTGCGAAGTTATTTGACTAGGTCCATTTTTTCGCGAATATTTTCTGTTATGCTCATTAATACCAATCATTGCTGCTGATATAGTACCTGATTTTCAGATTGATGGTGTAGAGTCACTGAACAATGTTTTGCTTATTGGAATGACCAACAGAAAAGATCTTCTTGATGAGGCTCTTCTGAGGTGGTCCCTCTTTTTCTCTTCTGGTTCTTCATATCCAAGTCTTTAGCTACTATTTTAATATCCTCAGATGGTAAAAAGCACTCACTAGTCATCATGCAACTTCTTGAGAGATTCTTTTATTGTTGCTCGTAAGCATTATTGTGCCAAGCACTATGAGGACAAAAAAGAATGTTATCTTTTTGTTGACATGTGGTGGCGTCATACTTTTGGCAGGATCATTTGTATTTTTACAATATTGGTTTTAGAGGTAAAAATAGATTTTTAAGGATGTTCTTTACATTTTGGACTATTGGATTTGCAGACCAGGACGCTTGGAGGTACAAGTTGAGATAAGCCTTCCTGATAAAGATGGTCGCACCGAAATCTTTGAGATCCACATGAAGAAGATGAATGAGAATTCCTTTCTTGCTGATGATGTCATACTTGAGGATCTTGGTAAGTCAGCTGGTCGCTTTTACTAGAATGGAACTTCATGGTGCACATTTTCAATTTTTATTTTAGAAGTGGCTTATTCTAGGGATCATTGTCATGCGGAAGCAGAAAAAATTGGCATATGATACGGTAGTAGTGTAGTTCAAATGATTTTTCGTGTTTCTTTGACCAAATTGGCTAACTCTCGTATTTCTGTACGCATTATGTCTATACTATAGAACTACTGGGTCCCCAGCCTGGTGGCCACTGTCCTCTCTGAGAATTGGGAGGTTCTTAATTACCAAAGAAAAAGAAGGCACATATGCTACAAAGGGTGACACTTAATTCATCTCTGGAGATGACCCTACATTATTTGCGATTTGCGATTGTGCAGCTGCTTGGACAAAGAACTACAGTGGTGCAGAAATTGAAGGTGTTGTGAAAAGTGCCGTATCATATGCTTTGAATAGACAATTAAGTCTAGATGATCTTACGAAGCCTGTGGATGAAGAGAGTATCAAAGTCACTAGGAATGATTTTTTGAATGCACTCCAAGAAATCGTTGCTGCATTTGGAGCTTCCACAGATGACTTGGAAAGATGCAGGTAGGAATCATTGAATGTTGATATTCTCCAAACATCTATCTTTTGTAGCAATGTTCTTATAATCCTCAGTTCCAGTGAAGCAAGAATTTTATGACTGGATATTGCATGTAAAATTACACGTTTTCAAAATTGCTTGCCCAAAAATCTAGTGGTACACTAACCATAAACTAAGCATTATCCCACTAAGTGGAGTCAGTAACTGTTTTTCCCCCAGTTGATACTTTTATTGGGTTTCAAATGATACTTTCCCTGTCCATCATGTATAGCGAGGGAAGGAAAGTACATTTGTTCTCAACGGTAAAGTATAATGTGATGTCCTTTTAGTACTAGCCTCCTGAGGACTGAGATTTAGGTCATTAAGAAGGGGGAAGCAAAAAAAGGTTGATTCGCAATAGGTTCCTTAAAGCTTTCTCTGAATCTCTGTATGCAGTATAAATGATCACATGTAGAACAACACAATGAATGCCTTAGAGATGGTTTAGCTGCTGTAGCTGCAGGCTTTAGTATTATACAAGTGATTCTTATTAAAATGTAGGAGGATCTCTGATTTTTACTTATGGATAGGTAATTACAAGAACGAATATCTGGTTAAACATGAATGAAGCTGAGATGACAGTTGATTTCTTTGAAACTGCTTTCTTGTTTGGAGTTAGGTTCTCAACTTGGTGTTTGTTATTATTGAATCATAATAGATTAATCTGATGTGTTTTTAATGTGTGGTCCTACCTAATTATGTGTGGTCCATGGTGAATTATATGTTAGATTTGTTTTAGATTTAGTTCTGGAAAAGATAACGAAGAGGAGGGGAGTAATTCAGAAAATTCTCTCTGAGCTGAGGTGTGGGAGTTAAATTTGCTACAAGTTTTATCCATAAAGATGTCCGGTCCATTGTTGGCTCAGAGGAAGGCATTTCAAGTTTCATTATGCAAATAGATTGGACTGTGTGAAAATAAATGGGTTTCCCACATGCTTCTTTTACACATGCTTACCATAATCTTAGAGCTCAGGGTTCTCCTAATTGACAAATTGACGTGAAAGCATTCTTTTTGTTCTGCCAAAAATGATCATGAAACTGTGGCAATCTCACTAAGCATTTGCAGATGTGAATTTTTAATTCTGCTTGGAGAGTCCATAGTGTTGTTGCTTTAGCACCTTTTGCGCCATCTCATAAAGACGCTAAAATGGCGTCAGGTTTTGACTTCTTATTTAGTAAGATAAACCTGACAGCATTTTTTAATATACACATCCTTTGTGTGCTTCGATTCAAGTTTCATTAATTATTAGCTTTTGTTCCTATGTTCCAGTTAAGGACAGAGCAAACACTATTTAAGCATGTGCCACTGCCTCATTTGTTTATGCAAATATTTTTGTAGGCTTAATGGCATGGTGAGTTGTGGTGATCGACATAAGCACATACTTGAGACAGCAATGCTGTTGGTTGAGCAAGTTAAAGTGAGCAAGGGAAGTCCGCTTGTCACTTGCCTCTTGGAGGGTTCAAGTGGCAGGTATTTGGGTTTTCTAAAGCATTGCTTTTCGTTTTTGCTAAGCATTTTTTCCTATGTCTTAAAAAATTGGGAATAGTCTAAAAATTTTGTCTGTTGTACAGTGGCAAAACTGCTTTGGCAGCTACAGTTGGCATCAACAGTGATTTTCCATTTGTTAAGATTGTAATCTTCTGCTCCATGCTATGCTTTCTTTGAGTAATCAGACTTCTTTGTGCATCATGTTTAATTTCTGATTTTCTTATTGATGGTTAGGTCTCGGCCGAAACTATGATTGGATTGCATGAGAGCACCAAATGTGCACAAATTGCAAAGGTTTTTGACCTTTATATCTTGTCAATTAGCGCTTTGACAAATAGGAAATTAGTTGTTGCCCCTTTACTTTTAACTAACTTGAGGCGTGGTTATCTTACATTTTTCAAAATGACTGGGGAAGGTTTGTAATGGATTCTAATCTTTGATAGGTTTTTGAGGATGCATACAAATCTCCATTGAGCATTATCATCCTTGATGACCTTGAAAGGTAAGTTCTGTTGATTTATATTAGTCAACCTCTATAGTCATCCTTGGCATTAAAAGATCAGTATGACTTGAGTGAATTGTTTTGCAGGCTACTGGATTATGTCGCTGTTGGTCCTCGATTTTCTAATTTGATATTACAGACATTGTTAGTCCTTTTGAAGCGTCTTCCTCCAAAGGTAGTTCCTTCTCCCCTTGCCATTATTTACAAATTGATGTTGGTGTGAAGAGTAACTACCCTTTTCTACAATTTCATCTGGAAGTTAATGCCAGGAAAGTTACTACTATTGTTGAATTAAGAATGCTTCAAGGTGGATGAGTGGGAATTAGTTCCCCTACTTCCCAGGAAATGTAAATTATGAGTGAGAATGTAGAAATCAATAATCCCTGGTCATGTTGCTGAGGGAAAACAATAATAATGTCATGAGGCAGGTGCTAATCAGAAATTTGAGTTTGAGAAACTAAGATTCAGTTCATTGGTATTATTTTCGTGCATGTTAACCTTAGAATGATTGGCTTGTTTGGTCTTCCTGTTTGAGATGGAGAAGTAGTGAAGTTTGTTCTACTGTAGAAAGCAACAGACTGAGTGCAACCTTGGTTCATGTGTGTTTTCTCAAGGCTGTCCAGGGGGAGAAGCTTTTTTTATATGTAAGTCCTCAAGATTGAGTGCATTATCATATACAGATGCATTTTAGTATAGACATATGACAAATAGAATGTTATTAGTAAATATGCTTTCACTAGTTAAGTATTAGGTTATGCACGTGTTCCTCTGTGCATTGTGATTCTAATGGTATCGTATTAGCTGTTTTTATCTCTACTGATTTAGTTGGTGGTTTCTGACTTACAAGGTTCGATTCAGTGTCCTTTTCACACTGAATTTTTTAGCTTGTTATATACATACATTTGGCTTTATCTTTTCCAGGGAAAGAAGCTTCTCGTGATAGGGACAACAAGTCAAGTGAGTTTCTTGGATTCAGTTGATGTCTGTGGTGCCTTTTCTGTCACTTACCATGTCCCCACATTGAAGACAAAGGACGCAAAGAAGGTAAACTGCTGTAGATGCTAGTTTGGTGTTTTTCTGCTGTTCTTTCTTCATTTCTCTTCTGCTGGAAAACGTGAGATAGAGGGGTAGAAATGTGCAGCAGTCTTGTTTTAAAGACAATTATATCTGCTTTAAAAAACCAGTTATTTATTGACTTCCCTTGTTTCTGATTCTCTTGCAAATATTGGGGGTCTGGAGGTGCTTGTATCGAAAGCATCCCTTCATCAGATTTCAATTCAAGAAGAGGGATATGGGATTAACCATTTGGATTAGCCTAGACATTGTGAATTTTGAGGAATCTAATATTCCTGAACAGCGAAACATGATAGTAAATCTGGAGTCCCTTTTCCTCAGAAAGCAGGGGAGTTTGGGAGGATAAAGGGATTGGGATGGGATGGGCTGGTTTATAAAAAAGTCATGTGTCCGTTGTATGAGAACAGTTCAGACCTCATTCAAAGCGCTGGATTAGTAATATCTCAGATTTGACTTTATCCAATTGACTGTGAATCTGGTTTTTCTTGCAAGTTTCCTGAAGCAAATTCTGCAGGCTAGAGTATCTTGTTAATTAAGTTGCATCAATCCAAAATGTGGATGTGAAGCTTTTGACATCACCATGGAGCTCTATATGTATGTATACATGACTTTCTTTTTTCCTCCTCCAGGTGTTGGAACAGCTGAAGGTCTTCTCTGAAGATGATGTTGATGCAGCTGCCGAGGCTCTGAACAATGTAAGATTTAGATCTATCTACTTGTGCTTTCTTATGTTTTGCCTTGTTAGAGTGATGATATGCAACAGAAATTCATTAAATTGCATAATTCAGGACTTGAGAGTTAAGATATCTTCGTTCTCCATTCTGTTTTCCCATCCATTTGGAGAGAGAGAGTCTAACTTGTGCTGTCATGATTCCTACTTTTCTTAGATGCCCATCAAGAAGCTTTACATGCTGATAGAGATGGCGGCCCAGGGTGAGCATGGTGGAGCTGCGGAGGCCATTTACTCTGGTAGAGAGAAGATCAAGTTTTCTCATTTCTATGATTGTCTTGAGGCCATTATTTACTCTGGTAGAGAGAAGATCAAGATTTCTTATTTCTAAAACGTCATTCGTTACTAAGATGCAGCTGACCACTGTAGCGTCCCATATGTTTATTCTTTTCATTGACGATCTATATGTCTTTTCCAAACTTCTCTTTGCTAAAATGCTTTGCAGTTGGCATGACTTGTTCGTTTGTTGAGTAGCAAACGCTCACGATTTATTCAAGAAGTTAACCAACGGTTACTTGAAAAGCGCACTGGTCCCTATGAATTATAGACCTTTGTTTCATGGTATTCTCATGATCAGAAACTTCGATATCATGGCCTTTTGCTCCATGCTTTCGAGGATTGTGCAGAATTCCTTTTCGCAGACGACTTCACGGAATTAAGCTCCCAACTTCTACCGGGCTTTGGAGGAAAATAACCATTGACATCAGTAGACATTCTACTGTTTCCTGTATATTTCCTGGGTACTTAATGGAGAATATGCCAGTCGCATCTTCCGGGCGTCGATCCACATCAGCGTCGTTGCACGAAAGCATCACCAGCAGACATCTACAAAGAGCTGGACGTTATGTGAAAGTTTCCTAGGACATTTACCTTAAAACCTAGAAATGCTTTACAGTACGAAGTCGCAGTCGAGCGGGAGTTTACACCTGCTAGGGAAAACGTTGGAGATGCGTGTCTTCCCATACGTCTTTGTGCTTGCAAAGGAATGGAACATGTGTTATTGCGCGACGCTTCCTACGAAAGTCATCTTCCTCTTTTGCTTCGACCCCTCGCTTGATCTCTTTTCGTTCTTTGTTGATCTTTTTTG
Source organism: Eucalyptus sideroxylon (assembly GCA_014182405.2). Classification (NCBI taxonomy): domain Eukaryota; kingdom Viridiplantae; phylum Streptophyta; class Magnoliopsida; order Myrtales; family Myrtaceae; genus Eucalyptus; species Eucalyptus sideroxylon. Next base: position 2,032,932 of record CM024552.2, read on the forward strand.
CAAAATAATCGACCCATTAACCTAAATGTTTTAGTGTCTTTATCTTATCCAAAGTGAACGTGACCGATCGACCATGGACAACCCCTAATTCAGCTGCGCCAGAACAGCTAAGCTTCACTCCCTCCATTTGTCACCGCCTGCCAGAGGCAGTCCTCCGCCAGGTCCTCCACTCGAACCACATAAGTCAGGATCACTTGTATGATAATTTAGGCGTATCATATAAGTTCATGAGGTGTCATCACAACTAAATATATGGAGTCATAACACATTGTAAAATTGTCTTACTAGTTTTAAGACTAATCGTCTTAATGCAAAAAGACGGTGCTTAAAAAGTGGGATACGGTTCATCTTCTAGAGATTCCCGTAAGTTGGTCAATCAATGTTGAGGAAGCCGCAATTACTTTGCTGTAACATTAGAGTAAGCAACATCGTCAATTAATCTTGAGAGTGATTACTCATTTAAACTTTAAGCTGCATATGCAAAAGGAGGCGAGTGAAAAAGAATTGTACTTGGCCATTACTCATTTAAATTCTTATTAAAGGCGAATGTACATCCAAGAACCAACTTAAACTTATGGTTTGGGAGACACGTGTTCATCATACAAATATGCAAGGATATATTTCATGCTTATTTGAGTAAGAGCAATAAGATTCCTCAATATCATGCTGAAAATGGCTAGGAATTCCAAAAGAAGATGCGATTTGTTTGATGAGAAACAAAGGGGAATATCGAAAATTTGAGTGATTGAAGCTGAAGCTTTTATTGGAAGACAGAAATCCACCTTAGAATGAATACAAAATCAAGAAGATGGACAATTGAGCAATCACATGGAACTTTGGAACTCTGGAAGCTCTCTCCCCAAAGAGAGGACAGAGAGAGATGGCAGATATGTCACTCTCAAAACCAACCCACATGAGCATTTTTTTGAAGAAGAAACATAAATAAGCTAAGAGAAACGTGGGAAGTAATTGCTACATTGTTTATGATGCAAGCTGAATTGGAGGATGATGAGATCCGGTAGGATGAGGAAGAAGCTGAGGATTGACGAGCAAGGGGGATGAGTAGTCTTGGCAATCGCAAACCCATCACATCTGACCCTCTCCTTCATGTACTAATGCATTCTAAACTGAACTAATTCCAAGCTGAACTGCTCGTTCTTGTATACAATTTACTCGAGTTCGATATTTAAATAATGCATTGTTCCTCAAAGTTTACATCAGCTGCGGCAGCAATAGATTATGGATCAGAATCAACAGCAGAGTACATTGAACTCACAGATGCCTGATCAATCAAGCCTGCAGTTACCAATGTCGCACAACCAGATTCAGCTTCAACTGCTACAGAAGCTTCAGAGGCAGCAACAGTCACTTTTGTGTGCAACAGTTGGCATTGCAGCAACCAAGTCATTCCCAACAACTCCAGGAGCAGAGACAACGTCTGGATGTCTCTCAAAGCTTTTCTAAGGCCATGATACCGGGCCAAATGCTGGAAATGCCCCAAGGCACGCCAGGCTCACCAAGTCAGCCAAAGATTATCCCAGCAAATTCAAAAGAATAGTGGGCAAGAGAATGTGCAGTTCTCTAATCCGCCCCAGCACCCAAAATTCCAGCTAGAACAGTCAGGGTCGCTACCTGAAACGGTGGGGGCATACGGTACTTCCACAAATTTCAGCAAGAAGCCATGCTTGTGCTTCTGCCAGTTTGCTAACTGGAGCTGCCGCAGGTGGGCCATATGTAATATTTTCTCCGTTCTCTCAATTTTTGGACGAAAATTATGCAAACGTTGTCCAGTCAACGATGAATGGTAGACCTCACTGGGGTGTTCAATTCACGAGGACAAAGGCACAGTCAGCCGCCACTTTCTAAAATGCCAGCGCATTGGAAACCATCGGGTCTAGTGGTAATAACATGATGAAAGACTTCAACGGACTAGCATTGATCGTGGGCATCGGAAACAGTACATAACGACCTCCACTCTAGAACAAAACACCAGAAAGTCAACTTATCCACTATCTCACAACCATTCGGCCACAACGAATCGACTACAAAGAAACAACCGGTTGTCAAAATTTTAACAAATCAAAACACTTTCTTCGATTTTCAGACATATATGGAAACGCCTCAGTCGTAGGTTAGCTGCAGTGGGTATAAAATTAGATCCCACACCGCCTAGCTTGACGTTAGCGACTCTGCATATAGCCTTCGGGGCTGCCCTCGCGCTGCCACCGCATTTTCTGGGCTTAGAACGTTACTTGGTATCAAGGCCCAGTTAATGGCCCTGCCCCAATGGGGGGAATGGGTATAAAATCCTAACCCGCATCCCGCCCCGCCCAGCTTGACGTAAGCAACTCTGTATAAAGCTTACGGGGGCATTCTGCACTCACGCCACAACGAAAGCCTGACGCAGATTCCAGCTTACGTTAGCAACTCTACCTAATCAACCTAACACGGGGTCCCACTCCCAGCTTGACGTTAGCGACCGTACATATAGCCCTCCTTCCCACACCGACGCTGTCGATTCTCCATGTCTAATCTAGAATGGTCGATGGTCGTTTTCAATAGCTTATCGTATAAGGTCAAATTTAGCATCATGTGGGAGAAGTCAATATTTTGTCGTTTTGACGTGGCATCAACTGAATTGTCGGCCGACAGTCGTATCTTCGTCATTAAGTTTTCTTTTTCTTTTTTCTTCTTTTATTGGAGTTTTGTCATTAAGTTACTTATGGTAATTTGTTGCTTTTTCTTTAAACTTTTGCTTCTTTTTTTCCCTTCTTTTAAACCAATCTTTAAACGTTTTGGTATTTCTTGTTGTCAATTTTATTTTTTTCTTTTCTAAACAAGGAATATAAAATGACCTGATTTTGCATAACCAGTCGAAGAGGAGCTAATTTTGTGAAGTTTTTTAAACCAGGGTTTGTTAATATCTTGGTATTCTTCTAATTGTGCGAAGCTTGCTTATCGGCAACTACTCTTTCTTTTGTGAATATTTTCAAATATACTCATAAGTACAGTCAATGTTGCTGAGGTTGTCCTTAATTTTCTGATTGGTGGTGTAGAGTCACCGAATAGCTTGCTTGTTGGAATAAAAAAACACAGAACATCACTTTTGACGTGGCTCTTTTGGGGTGGTCCCGAACAACAGAGAGCATCATTTTGATGAGATAAGCCTTCCCGATGAGAATGGTCGCCTGTAAATCTCTCCAATTCATACGAACAATGAGAACACTTCAATCCCTTTAGTTGTGGAGGTGGTAGGGGAAAGAATGAAAATGTGGATGAACATCAAATTCCTTTAATTGTCAAAGCTAAACCCTCTCTTCATATGACCATAATCCTTATCAATCCAAGATGGGTACGTGCGAATCTAATCAATCGTTCTTAGTGTCCAGAAAGGTTGCTGTCAAGTCTTTATTATCTCACCTTTGCTCATGATCTCTTCGTCATCTTTATGGAAACCTCGAATCCTATCATATGAGGACCAGTGGATGGGATTCCCTAGTCAAAGACGGTTAGGTCCTTCTTCTGAAGCCTTTTACAGAGCAAGCAAGTAGTTCGGATGGAGTTTTGATTAGTAGGTGCCTCCGTCCTCCAATTCTTGTCATTTTAGACATTAATCCACCGTTACACGTCTCGAATGAGTGGTTCCTTATTAGCACATGATCATTCTTTCATCTACCGGTCAATATTCACGTGTGAACACGGAATCTTCTTAATATTCATACAAAAACCGACCTTAGTTTTGATCTTGGGGTTGCAAATCTTTTTGGCATAATCATCAATAACAGCATGGCCGCTACTGAGATGATGCCTGAGATCGCAATTGTCGGAGAGTCATCGAACAATGGTTCCCTAATCAGAACAGCAAACAGGGAAGATCTTCTTGGCGAGACTCTTTCGAGGTGCCTCCCACTCTCATCCGCGTTCATCGCAAGGAAATCTACTTAATTAAATTGGAATCCAACAATCATCGGGCAAACTTAATCGGAGATTGATCTACTATATGCCTTTAAATTCGATTGAGTTATGGGATGCGGTTGAGGTCAAGCACTGTCTCGTTCAATGTGCTTTCTGATTCCTTATATATTTTATGCCTTCAGTATTCAAACAGTGGGATATGGATGTGGAGGCGTCATATCTTTTTTGGTTTTTGAGGTAAAAATGGATATTTATAGAAGCGCCTTTAATTTTTTAGACCAAGTTCCGAGGAAACTGTTCGCGTTCCGTGCTTCGAGATCCACACGGCGCATCTGAAGCAGAGTTCGGTTCTTGCTACTGATGTTAATTTTCAGGAACTCGGTAAGTCTTTCATTCGGTACCTTGGAAGTTCATCGGGCATTTTTTTTTTCCGGTCGAAAAGTTCATCGGGGCTTTGTTTTTCCGGTCGAAAAGTTCATCGGGCATTTAGATGTAGCTTCGAGCGCATGCTCACCGGGGAGCGCTTCTAAAAGGCTATAGTTTCTATATTCAACTTCAAAGGTACGAAAGGAAACTTCCTATTTATTGAAAAAACCAAAAGGGAAATCAATTTCTGCGATACCTTGGTCTCCCCACCACCGAGGCATGACCTTTCTCTCTGACCCCTCCGTCTTGTTCCTCTCGATGTCCACCACCGTGGCCCGCGGGTACAAGCCCATCTCGAGTCTCCTCGTCCTCGCCGGAAATCTCAAAATTTTGTCGTGAAAAAACAGGGAGTCTTGAATGATCTTTCTCGTTCCTCTGGTCAAAATATATACACTCTTGTATTTCTGGACAGTTTTTGCGTTTTTACTGAAAAGAGCCGACCGGGTGTACGGCCTGGGGCAAATGTTCTCCCTCTGTGAATTTTGCAGCTGCTCGTGCGCAGAATCATACTTGGGCAGAAATCGGAATGGTTGTGAACAGTGCCATATCATTTGCTATGCTTAGATCATGCCACAATTATGAAAAGAGTATCGAAGTCACCATGGATGATTTCATGAACGCCATCAAAAGCATCGTTCCTGTGTTGGAAAGACACAGGTAGGTAGGAATAATTGAATGCTGATATTCTCTGTATTTCCGATTTTTTTTTCTTTTTTTTTTTTACTTATGGATTGGTAATCACAAGAGCGAATATCTGGATAAAGAATTAATGAAGCTCAGATGAGAGTCGCTTCCTTGAAATTGCTTTCTAGTATTGAGTTTGGTTTTTCCAGCTTGGTGTTTGCTATTATGGGACAATAACATAAATAGACATGTCTGATGCGTTTTCAAGAACTGTCTTCTTGCGGGGTCTTACCCAGTTATATTTGGTCCACGGTGAATTAAATGATGGATGTGGAAAAAATGAACAAGAGGAGGGGCGTAATCCATAGAATTCTCTCTCGGCTGATCTGGAGTTGTTAAATTTGCAGCCCAATTTATTTTTCTTAAGATGTCTGGTCCATTGTTGGCTCAGGAGAAAACATTACAAGTTTCATTCTGCAAATAGATCGGATGAGGCAATATTAATGGGTTTCCCACATGCTTCATTCACAATGCTATCGTATTATTCATTACTTACCATAATCTTAGAGCTCAGTGTTATCCTTATTGGCAAACTGACATAAAAACATTCCGTTTGTTCTGCCAAAAAAGGTTCATAAATCCTTGTCTATCTCTCTAAGCACTTTGCAGATGTGAGATTTTTCATCCTGCTTGGGGAGTCCATAGTATTGTTACTCTAGCACCTTCTTCACCATCTCATGAAGACGCTATAATGGCTTCAGTTTGAGTTTTTATTCACTATCAAACATGTGTCACTGCCTCAATTGTTTGTGCAAATATTTCTGTAGGTTCAATGGCATGGTTAGTTGTGGTGATCGACATAAGCACATATCTGAGAAAGTAATGCATCTGGTTAAGCAAATTAAAGTGAGCACAGGCAGTTCGCTTGTCACTTGCCTTCTGGAGGGTCCGAGTGGCAGGTATTTGTAGTTTTCTGATGCATTACTTTTCATTTTGCCTGTGTCTTAAACCAATCAGGATTATTCTAAAATCTTGTTGGTTGTGCAGTGGTAAAACTGCTCTGGCAGCTACAGTCGGCATCGACAGTGGATTTCCATTTGTTAAATTTGTAATCTTTGGCTCCACCCTTTGCTATCTTTGAGTAATCAGACTTCTTTGTGCATCAGATATCAATTTCTGATTTTCTTATGGATGCTTAGGTCTCGGCAGAAACTATGATCGGACTAGACGAGCAGACCAAATGTGCACGAATTATGAAGGTTTGTGACCTGTATTTCTGCTCGGTCAGCGCTTTGAGGAATATGAGATTAGCTGTTTTCCTCTCACTTTTAATTAACTCGAAGAGTGGTTATCCTTCATTTTCCATGATGATTGGGGAAACTTTTGTAATGGATTCTATCTTTGATAGGTTTTTGAGGATGCGTCCAAATATTCATTCAGCATTGTCATACTTGATGACCTTGAAAGGTAAATTCTGTTGATTTCCATTAGTTGACGTCTGTTGTCATCCTTGGCATTAAAGGATCATGTTGACTCGGGTGAATTGCTTTGCAGCCTACTGGAGTATGCTGCCATTGGGCCTCGGTTTTCAGAATTGATATCTCAGACATTGTTAGATCGTTTGGAGCAACGTCCTCCGGAGGTTGTTTCTTCTCCCCTGCCTTGTTTTTACAGATCGACATTGGTGTGAGGAGTAATTGTCCATTTCTATGACCTCTTCTGGAAGTGAATGCTAGAATGCTTTTTGAAGGTGGATGAGTGGGAATTGGTTCCCTTTATGATAAATAAGATCCATTTCATTGGCATTATCTTCCACCATGTTGACCTTTTAGAACAATTGGCTAGTTTGCTTTTGCTGTTTGAGATGGAGTAGTAGCGAAGTTTGTTTTAATTTATAAGGTGAACTGAGTGCAACCTTGGTTCCAGGGGGAAGAAACTTTTGTAATATGTGGATGCATTTAACTTGGCAGTATCACATACAGATGCATTCAAGTATAACTAGATGAAACATTGAGTGTCGTTAATAATCTTGCTTTCAATAGTCAAGCATCAGGTAATGTACGTGCTCTCCTGTGCATTGTGATGCTAGGACTATTATAGCAGCTGCTTTATTTCTGCCAATTTAGTCGGTGGTATCTGACTTAAAAGGTTTGAACACATCACTGGATTTTTTAGCTTATTATACACTTGTATTTGGCTTTGATCTTTCCCAGGGAATGAAGCTTCTCGTGATAGGGACAACAAGTAAAGTGAGTTTCATGCGTTCAGTTGGTGTCTGCTCTGCCTTTTCTTTCACTTACCATGTTCCCGCGCTGAAGACGGATGAAGTGAAGGAGGTAAGCTGCTGTAGATGCTATTTTGGTGTTTGCATGAAGTATTCTCCTTTCTGCTGTTCTTTCTTCATTTCTCTTCTGCTGGAAAACGTGAATTGGAGGGGGAGAAAAATGCAGCAGTGCCTTGCTTTAAAAAAAATTAATCTGCTTTAAGGGTTTGTTTGTCTCAAGAAAAATATGATGAAAGGGCAATGTTTTCCTATGTTTGCTGAAAATACAAATGTGAATTGGAATAATCAGCAATGTCTTGGTTTAAGGAAAATTAACCCGCTTTAAGGGTTCATTTGTCTCAAGGAAAATATGATGAAATACCAATGTTTTCCTATGTTTGCCGAAAATACAGAAGTGAGTTTTCGCTGTTTAGAATAAAAACCTGATTTGTGTTTTTCGTCAGGGAACGAATTATCTTATCTGGAGCACTTTGTTGCATTGCTTGATAAACCAGTCATTACTTGACTTAAATTGGTTATTATTCTATTGCAAATATCAGGGGTCTTGAGGTGCTTTAAACCAAAAGGTCCCTTATAAGATTTCAATTCAAGAGGAGGGATATGGGATTGCTTTTTCTTCTTTTTTGTGTTTGAGGAAGGAAGTGGGTAATGAGGTCTTGTGAGGGGATGGGCTGGCTTATAAAAAGTCAGGTGGTTGATGTTTGTGAATACTTCAGATCTATTCAAAGTGCTAAATTACTGATATTTCACATCGACTTCTTAGATCAAATGCAAATCTGGTTTTCTTACAAGTTTCCCAAAGCAAATTCTGCAGGCTGGAGAATTTTGCTAATAAAGTTGCGTCAATCCAAAATGTGGACGTGAACTGTTTGACTTCACCAAAGAGCTACATATACATGTATACGTGTCTTACTTTTTGTTTCCCTTCAGGTATTGGAACAGCTAAACGTTTTCTCTGAAGATGACATTCATGCAGCTGCCGAGGCTCTAAATGATGTATGCTTCAGATCTCTCAATTTGTGCCTTCTTATGTTTTGCTGTGTAAGAGTGACAATGTGCGACAGAAATTCATTAGGTCACGTAGGTTCAGGACTTAAAAAGAGTTAAGATGACTTCATTCTTCACGCTATTTTGCTATCCATCGTAGTTTACCCCCAAATGGAGTAGAGTTCTAATTCATGCTTTTGTGCTCTTACTTCTCTTAGATGCCCATCAAGAAGCTTTAGGGGAGAGAGAGAGAGAGTTCTAATTTATGCTTTTCTGCTCTTACATTTCTTAGATGCCCATCAAGAAGCTTTAGGGAGAGAGAGAGAGAGAGAGAGAGAGTTCTAATTCATGCTTTTGTGCTCTTACTTTTCTTAGATGCCCATCAAGAAGCTTTACATGCTGCTAGAGATGGCAGCCCAGGGTGAGCGTGGTGGAGCTGCAGAGTCTATCCCTGGTGGTAGAGAGAAGATCAAGATTGCTCATTTCTACGACTGCCTTCAGGACATTGTTCATTAAGATGCGGCTAATCTGTAGTTCCAGTGAAGTGAGAATTGTATGACTATATACTGCGTGTAAATTTGAACGCCTTCAAAATTGCTGGATTGGAGATCTTGTGGTACAGGTCGAGCATGGTGGAGCTGCAGAGGCCATTTACTCTGGTAGAGAGAAGATCATGATTTCTCATTTCTACGATTGCCTTCAGGACGTCATTCGTTACTAAGATACAGCTGACCGCCGTAGTGTCCCATGTGTTTCTTCTTTTCACTTGAACGATCTGTATATATCTTTTCCAAACTTTCCTTCACTAAAATGCTTTGTAGTCGGCATGGGTTGTTCATTTGTTGAGTAGCAAACGCTTGTGATTTTGTGAAGAAGTAAACCGATGGTTACATGAAAAAGCACACCGGTCCCTATGAATTATAGACCCCTGTTTCGTGGTATTCTCATGATCGGAAACTTCAGTATCATGGCCTTTTGCTCCATGCTTTCGAGGATTGTGCAGAATTCCTCTTTGCAGACGATTTCGAGGAATTAAGCTCCTGACTTCGGCTGGCCTTTTGTAGGAAAATAACCATTGCCATCAGTAGACATTCTACTGTTTCCTGTATATATCCAGGGTACTTAATGGATAATACGCCAGTCGCGTCTTCCGGGTGTCAGTCTACATCAGCATCGTCGCCCAGAAGCATCACCAACAGACGTCTACCTAGAGCTGGACGCAAGTGAAAGTTTCCTAGGACATTTACCTTAAAACCTAGAAATGCTTTAGACAGTACGAAGTCGCGGTGGAGCGGGAGTTTACACCTGCTAGGGAAAACGTTGGAGATGCGTGTCTTCCCATACGTCTTTGTGCTTGCAAAGGAATGGAACATGTGTTATTGCGCGACGCTTCCTACGAAAGTCATCTTCCTCTTTTGCTTCGACTCCTCGCCTGATCTATTTTCGTTCTCTGTTGATCTTTTTGCAAAATAATCGACCCATTAACCTAAATGTTTTAGTGTCTTTATCTTATCCAAAGTGACGTGACCGATCGACCATGGACAACCCCTAATTCAGCTGCGCCAGAACAGCTTAGCTTCACTCCCTCCATTTGTTACCACCTGCCAGAGGCAGTCCTCGACCAGGTCCTCCACTTGAACCACATAAGTTAGGATCACTTGTATGATAATTTAGGTGTATCATATGAGTTTATGAGGTGTCATCACAACTAAATATATGGAGTCATAACACATTGTAAAATTGTCTTACTAGTTTTAAGACTAATCGTCTTAATGCAAAAAGACAGTGCTTAAAAAGTGGGATACGGTTCATCTTCTAGATATTCCCGTAAGTTGGTCAATCAATGTTGAGGAAGCCGCAATTACTTTGCTATAAGGTTAGGGTAAGCAACCTCGTCAATTAATCTTGAGAGTGATTACTCATTTAAACTGTAAGCTGCATATGCAAAAGGCGGTGGGTGAAAAAGAATTGTACCGTGGCCATTACTCATTTAAATTCTTATTAAAGGCGAATGTATGGGCAAGAACCAACTTAAACTTATGATTTGGGAGACACGTGTTCACCATACAAATATGCAAGGATACATTTCATGCTTATTTGAGTAAGAGCAATAAGATTCCTCAATATCATGCTAAAAATGGCTAGGATTTCCAAAAGAAGATGCGTTTTGTTTGATGAGAAACAAAGGGGAATATCGAAAATATGAGTGATTGAAGCTGAAGCTTTTATTGGGAGACAGACATCCACCTTAGAATGAATACAAAATCAAGAAGATGGACAATTGAGCAATCACATGGAACTCTGGAAGCTCTCTCCCCAAAGAGAGGACAGAGAGAGATGGCAGATATGTCACTCTCAAAACCAACCCACATGAGCATTTTTCTTGAAGAAGAAACATAAATAAGCTAAGAGAAACGTGGGAAGTAATTGCTACATTGTTTGTGATGCAAGCTGAATTGAAGGATGATGAGACCCGGTAGGATGAGGAAGAAGCTGAGGATTGACGAGCAAGGGGGATGAGTAGTCTTGGCAATCGCAAACCCATCACATCTGACCCTCTCCTTCATGAGCTAATGCATTCTAACCTGAACTAATCCAAGCTGAACTGCTCATTCTTGTATACAATTTACTCGAGTTTGATATATAACTAATGCATTGTTCCTCGAAGTTTACATCAGCTGTGGTAGCAATAGATTATGGATCAGAATCAACAGCAGAGTACATTGAACTCACAGATGCCTGATCAATAAAGCCCGCAGTTACCAATGTCACACAACCAGATTCAGCTTCAACTGCTACAGAAGCTTCAGAGGCAGCAACAGTCACTTTTGTGTGCAACAGTGGGCGTTGCAGCAACCAAGTCATCCCCAACAACTCCAGGAGGAGAGACAACGTCTGGATGTCTCTCAAAGCTTTTCTAAGGCCACGATACCGGGCCAAATGCTGGAAATGCCTCAAGGCACGCCAGACTCACCAAGTCAGCCAAAGATTATCCCAGCAAATTCAAAAGAATAGTGGGCAAGAGAACGTGCAGTTCTCTAATCCGTCCCAGCACCCAAAATTCCAGCTACAACAATCAGGGCCGCTACCTGAAATAGTGGGGGCATAAGGGACTTCCACATTTCGGCAACAAGCCATGCTTCTGCTTCTGCCAGTTTGCTAGCTGGAGCTGCCGCAGGTGGGCCATATGTAATATTTTCTCCGTTCTCTCGGTTTCGGACGAAAATGGTGCAAACGTTGTCCAGTCAACGATGGATGGTAGACCTCTCCGAGAGGTTTCGATTCGCAAGGAGAAGGCACAGTCAGCCGCCACTTTCTAAAATCCCAGTGCATTGGAAACCGTCGGTTCTAGTGGTAATAGCATGATGAAAGACTTCAACACACAAGCATTGACCGTGGGCATAGGAAACAGTACACTAACGACCTCCACTCTAGAACAAAACACCAGAAAGTCAACTCATCCACCATCCCACGATCATTCGGCCACAATGAATCGACTACAAAGAAACAACTGGTTGTCAAAATTTTAACGAATCAAAACACTTGCTTCGATTTTCGGACATATACGAAAACGCATCAGTCGCAGGTTAGCTTCAGTGGGTATGAAATCCTAAAGCAGATCTCACATCGCCCAGCTTGACGTTAGCCTTTGGGACTGCCCTCACCCCCTCACCCCACAAGTGCAGTTTTGGGGCTGAGAACCTTACTCGGCATAAGATAAAAGTAACGGCCATGGGCCAATAGGGGGGAGTGGGTATGGAAATCCCAACACAAATCCCACATCTCCGAGCTTGACGTTAGCAACTCTGCATATAGCCTCGGGGTCTGGCCTCACCCTGGGACAAAATGCGTGACGTTAGCAACTCTATATAGCCTCTCGGGGGCTGTCGTCACCCCGCAACGGAATGCGTGACGTTAGCAATTTGATATAGCGTCTCGGGGCAACTCTACATATGGCCTCGGGGGACCTACCCTCACCCCTCAACTGCAGTTTTGGGGCTGAGAAGTGAGAACCATTGCGCCCTGCTTCCACACCTTCATTGTCGATTCTCCATGTCTAATTGAGCGAATCGAACAGAACAGAAGAATTCGGTTGAAGGCGCTGGAATCTAATATATAATCATATGGAATGGGACGATTCTCCAGGTGAGGATAGAGCTCGCGTTCTCAGTTGAAGACCCACGTTCTCAGAGGTCGAAGAAAATCGAAGTAGATGAACAGCGATAAGAGAGAGGAAAAAAAGGAGGAGGAAAAAGAACAACAATAATAATAAAATCTAGAATGGTCGATGGTCTCGTACAAGGTCAAATTTAGCATCATGTGGGAGAAGTCAATTATTTGGCGTTTTGACGTGGCATCAACTGATTTGTCTGCCGACAGTGGTATCTTTGTCATTAAGTTTTCTTTTTCTTTTTTCTTATTTTATTGGAATTCTGTCGTCGAGTTACTTATGGTAATTTGTTGCTTTTAATACCTTGAAAAATCATAAATTGGTACATCAGTGATAAATTTATTGAAAAATAATTTTTTAATCATAAAAAACTCTAAACCCAGATATCGTGATAATTTATCCCGATTGATGATAAAAAAAAACCATAAATTGATATATTTACGACAAATTTATCCAAAACTAATTTACTCAATTGTTAAAAGCTCTAAACTGGTACGACAAATTAAAATAATACCACAGAAAATCACAAAAATTGTATAACTGTAACAAACAAATAATAAAATCCCAAATTAGTATATTAATTAATTGTCACGTGTTATTCAACTTAGTAATTTGATAGTAAAACTGCACTAATATACGTGTCATTCAACTTAGTAATTTGATAGTAAAACAACGACACTCGAGTGTCGTTGGCAGAGCCTCGCCGATCTGGCAAGGCCCCTTTGGCAATGCTCAAGCATCACCAATCTGCGAGGCTCGAGCCTTGTCGTCATCTAGTGGCCCTCGAGCGTCGCCATTGGCCGTTGCCGGCCTTCACCAAAGTTGGGGATTGGCCAAAGAAGGAGGAAAAGAAAAAAAGAAAGACAAGGAAAAGAAGAAAAATAATAATTAAAACTCAATTTAAAAAAAAAAATAGAAAGAGAAAATAAAAGGAAATGCACTTGGTGAAGGAAAAGTGAAGTGGAAGAAGTTATGGAAAATGTTTTTCACTTTTCAAAAGTGAAAATACCTTTCCCTCTTTTGAAAGGTTTTTTTTTTTTTAATTGTGGAAAACATTTTCCCTAATTATTTAATTTTCCATAAAACGAACGTTGAAAATTCTAAAAATCTTTTTTTCGAAAATTATTTTTCGTGAAACGAATGGAGTCTAGAGCAAGTAAGTGGTTTGGATGGAGTTTTGATTAGTAGGTGCTCCTATTCTCCAATCATTTTATTACACGTCTCGAATGAGTGGTTCTGAAATAGCACACGGGCACCTTTTCATCCACTTGCCAATTTTCATGTGTGAACACGGAATCTTCTTAATATTGCTCCTACAGAACCAAGGTCGAAAAGATTGGAAAAAAAAAAATAAAAAATCAATCATTCACAACCACCGTTGGTCAAAGTCAAAAGAAAAAAGAAAAATGAATGAATGAGTACATATTTTTATTTTTATTTTTATTTTAAAAAAAATTTGAATTAAACTAGTAGTTAAACAAAGAATACATGATTGTCTAATATTCGTACAAGAACCAACCTTAGTAAGATCTTGGGGTTGCCACAATAATCATCAACAACAGCACGCCCGCTACTGAGATGATGCCCCAGATCGCAATCGTTGGAGAGTCATCGAACAATGCTTCCATAACCAGAACAGCGAACAGGGAAGACATTCTTGGCGAGGCTCTTCCGAGGTGCCTCCCACTCTCATCCGTGTTCATCGCAACGGAATCTACTTAATTAAAGTGGAATCCAACAATCATTGGGAAAATTTAATGGGAGATTGATCTACTATATGCCTTTAAATTCGATTGAGTTATGTGATGCGATTGAGGTCAAGCACTGCCTCGTTCAATGTGCTTTCTGATTCCTTATATATTTTGTGACTTCAGTATTCAAACGGTGGGATATGAATGTGGAGGCGTTATATCTTTTTTGGTTTTTGAGGTAAAAATGGATATTTATAGCAGCGCCTTTAATTTTTTAGACCAAGTTCCGAGGAAAATGTTCGCGTTCGGTGCTTCGAGATCCACACCGCGCATCTGAAGCAGAGTTCGGTTCTTGCTCCTGATGTTAATTCTGAGGAACTCGGTAAGTCTTGCATTCGGTACCTTGGAAGTTCTTTTTTGAACATATGCCTTGCGAGTTCATCGGGCTTTTTTTTTTTTTTTTTTTTTTTTTTTTTGGGTCGAAAGGTTCATCGGACATTTGTCTTTTTGGTCGGAAAGTTCATCGGGCATTCAGATGTAGTTCTTTTTGTGGCGGGGGCTCGGAGGTGTTCAATCGGGCTACATACTTTTTTGCCGCGGGGGAACGGGGGGGCGTATTGTTGTGTGGGTGTTTGCCACTTGCTTTTGCCGTGGGGTATTTTTTTATGGGGGTGGGGTTTGTGTTTTGTAGTGTGTAGGTCTTCTGTATGCGTAGGTTTTCTCTACTCAACTTCGCGGGGTATTTTTTATTTTTTATTTTGGGGTGCGTAGGTTATTCTGTATGCCTAGGTTTTCTATACTTAACTTTGCGGGGTATTTTTTTTTTTTTTTTTTTTTTTTGGAGGGGGTTTTGTAGTGTCTTCGGGTGCGTAGGTCTTCTGTATGCGTAGGTTTTCTATACTCAACTTCAAAGGTACAAAACATGACCTTTCTCTCTGACCCCTCCCATCTTCTTCCTCTCGATGTCCTCCACCGGGGCCCGAGGCTACAGCCCATCTCGAGTCTCCTAGTCCTCGCCGGAAATCTCAAAATTTTGTTGCGAAAAAACAGGGAGTCTTGAATTATCTTGCTCGTTCCTCTGGTCAAAATATTTAAACTCTCGTATTTCTGGACAGTTTTTGCGTTTATACTGAAAGGGGCCAACTGACCCTACGGCCTGGCGGCAAATGTTCTTACTCTGTGAATTTTGCAGCTGCTCGTGCGCAGAATCATACTTGGGCAGAAATCGGAACGGTTGTGCAAAATGCCATATCATTTGCTATGGTTAGATCATACCAAAATAATGAAGAGAGTATCGAAGTCACCATGGATGATTTCATGAACGCCATCAAAAGCATCGTTCCTGTATTGGAAAGACACAGGTAGGTAGGGATAGTTGAATGCTGATATTCTCTGTATTTCTGATTATTATTATTTTTTATTTGCTTATGGATTGGTCATCACAAGAGCGACTATCTGGATAAAGAATTAATGAAGCTCAGATGAGAGTCCATTCCTTGAAATTGCTTTCTAGTATTGAGTTTGGCTTTTCCAGCTTGATGTTTGCTATTATAGGACGATAACATAAATAGACATGTCTGATGCGTTTTCAAGAACTGTCTTCTTGCGTGGTCTTACCCAATTATATTTGGTCCACGGTGAATTAAATGATGGATTTGGTTCTCTGAGATTTAGTTCTGGAAAGGATGAACAAGAGGATGGGCGTAATCCAGAGAATTCTCTCTCGGCTGATCTGGAGGTGTTAAATTTGCAACCCTTTTTTTTTTAAGACGTCTGGTCCATTGTTGGCTCGGGAGAAAACGTTGTAAGTTTCATTCTGCAAATAGATTGGATGATGTAATATTAATGGTTTTCCCAAATGCTTCTTTCACAATGCTATCGCCTTATTCATTACCTACCGTAATCTTAGAGCTCAGTGTTCTCCTTATTGGCCCACTGACATAAAAACATTCCTTTTGTTCTGCCAAAAAATGGTCGCAAATCCTTGTGTATCTCTCTAAGCATTTTGCAGATGTGGATTTTTTATTCTGCTCGGGGAGTCCATAGTATTGTTACTCTAGCACCTTCTTTGCCATCTCATGAAGATGCTAAAATGGCTTCAGTTTGAGTTTTTATTCACTGTCAAGCATGTGTCACTGCCTCAATTGTCTGTGCAAATATTTCTGTAGGTTTAATGGCATGGTTAGTTGTGGTGATCGACATAAGCACATATTTGAGAAAGTAATGCATCTGGTTAAGCAAATTAAAGTGAGCACAGGCAGTTCGCTTGTCACTTGCCTTCTGGAGGGTCCGAGTGGCAGGTATTTGTAGTTTTCTGATGCATTACTTTTCATTTTTCCTGTGTCCTAAACCGATTAGGATTATTCTAAAATCTTGTCTGTTGTGCAGTGGTAAAACTGCTCTGGCAGCTACAGCTGGCATCGACAGTGGATTTCCATTTGTTGAATTTGTAATCTTTGGCTCCACCCTTTGCCATCTTTGAGTAATCAGACTTCTTTGTGCATCAAATATCAATTTCTGATTTTCTTATGGATGCTTAGGTCTCAGCAGAAACCATGATCGGACTAGATGAGCATACCAAATGTGCACAAATTGTGAAGGTTTGTGACCTGTATTTCTGCTCGATCAGTGCTTTGAGGAATATGAGATAGCTGTTTTCTTTCACTTTTAATTAACTTGAAGAGTGGTTATCTTTCATTTTCCATAATGACTGGGGAAACTTTTGTAATTGATTCTATCTTTGATAGGTTTTTGAGGATGCTTACAAATCTTCATTGAGCATTGTCATACTTGATGACCTTGAAAGGCAAATTCTGTTGATTTCCATTAGTTGACGTCTGTTGTCATCCTTGGCATTAAAGGATCATTTTGACTTGAATGAATTGCTTTGCAGGCTACTGGAGTATGCTGCCATTGGGCCTCAGTTTTCGGAGTTGATATCTCAGACATTGTTAGACCTTTTGAAGCAACGTCCTCCGGAGGTTGTTTCTTCTCCCCCGCCTTATTTCTACAAACCGACATTGGTGTGAGGAGTAATTATCCTTTTCTATGACCTCTTCTGGAAGTGAATGCTAGAATGCTTGAAGGTGGATGAGTGGGAATTGGTTCCCTTTCCCCATGAAATGATTTATAAGATCCATTTCATTGGCATTATCTGCTGCCGTGTTGACCTTAGAATGATTGGCTAGTTTGCTTGTCCTGTTTGAGATGGAGAAGTAGCGTGGTTTGTTTTGCTGTATAAAGCAACAAACGGAGTGCAACCTTGGTTCACGTGTTTGCTCAAGGCCATCTCAGGGGAAGATACTTTTGTAATATTTGGATGCATCGAACTTGGCATTATCATATACCGATGCACTTTAGTATGAATAGATGATCTGTGAAATTTTATAGGTAATTTTGCTTTCGCTAATTAAGAACTAGAGTATGTACGTGTTTCCTTGTGTATTGTGATTCTAATAATATTATACTGACTGTTTTTATTTCTACTGATTTAGTTGGTGGTTGCTGACTTACAAGGTTTGATTTCGGTATTCTTTGAATTTATAAACGAACCTGCAGTGTTCTACTGTATAAAGCAACAGACTGAGTGCAACCTTGGTTCATGTGTTTCCTCAAGGCTGTCCAGGGGGAAGAAACTTTTTTTATATGTATATCCTCAAGATTGAGTGCATTATTGTAGACGGATGCATTTTAGCATAAATAGATGATATATAGAATGTTATAAGTAAATATGCTTTGACTAGTTAAGTATTAGGTCATGTACATGTTCCTCTGTGCGTTGTGATTCAATGGTATTGTACTAGCTGTTTTTATCTCTGCTGATTTAGTTGGTGGTTTCCGACTTACAAGGTTTGATTCTGGTGTCCTTTTCACATTACTGAATTTTTTGGCTTATTATATACATACATTGGCTTTCCTTTTTCCAGGGAAAGAAGCTTCTCGTGATAGGGACAACAAGTCAAGTGAGTTTCTTGGATTCAGTTGATCTCCACGATGCCTTTTCTGTCACTTACCATGTCCCCACATTGAAGACAGAGGACGCAAAGAAGGTAAACTGCTGTAGATGCTATTTTGGTGTCTTTCTGCTGTTCTTCATATCTCTTCTGCTGGAAAACGTGAAATTGAGGGGAAGAAATGTGCAGCAGTCTTGATTTAAAGACAATTATATCTGCTTTAGAAAACCAGTTATTTGTTGACTTCACTTGTTTCTGATTCTCTTGCAAATGTTGGGTGTCTAGAGGTGCTTGTATCAAAAGCACCCTTTATCAGATTTCAATTCAAGATGAGGGACATGGGATTAACCATTTGGATTAGCCTAGATATTGTGAATTTTGAGGAATCTGATATTCCCGAGCAGAGAAAAATGATGGTAACTTTGGGTCCCTAGCTTTTCTGATTGCTTCTCGTTTTTTATTTTTCCTCAGAAAGCAGGGAAGTTTGGGTGGGTAAAGGGGTTGGGAGGGGATGGGCTGGTTTATAAATAAGTCATGTGTTCAATGTATGAGAATAGTTCAGATCTCATTCAAAGTGCTGGATTAATAATATCTCAGATTGACTTCATCTGATCGACTGGGAATCTGGTTTCTCTTGCAAGTTTCCCAAAGCAACTTCTGAAGGCAGGAGTATCTTGTTAATTAAGTCACGTCAATCCAAGATGTGGATGTGAAGCTTTTGACATCACCATAGAGCTCCATATGTATGTATACAGGACTTGCTTTCTGACTTGCTTTCTTTTTTCCCCTTCAGGTGTTGGAACAGCTGAAGGTTTTGTCTGAAGATGACATTGATGCAGCTGCCGAGGCTCTAAATGATGTAAGATTTTGATCTCTCAACTTGTGCCTTCCTGTGTTTTGCCGTGTTAAGAGTGACGGTGTGCAACAGAAATTCGTTAAGTTGCATAATTCAGGACTTGAGAGTTAAGATATCTTCGTTCTTCATGCCGTTTTCCGATCCATTTTAGTTTGCCTGCAAATGGAGCTATGCGGAGTTTGGAGAGAGTGAAAATTTTCTAACTCTGTTTCGTGATGCTACTTTTCTTAGATACCCATCAAGAAGCTTTACATGCTGATAGAGATGGCGGCCCAGGGTGAGCATGGTGGGGCTGCGGAGGCCATCTACTCTGGTCGAGAGAAGATCAAGATTTCTCATTTCTACGATTGCCTTCAGGACGTCGTTCATTACTAAGATACAGCTGACCACTGTAGCGTCCCATATGACTATTCTTTTCACTTGACGATCTGTATATATCTTTTCCAAACTTTTCTTTGCTAAAATGCTTTGCTCTTGGCATGAGTTGTTCATTTGTTGAGTAACAAACGCTTGTGATTTTGTGAAGAAGTTAACCGACGGTTACATGAAAAACACACTAGTCCCTATGAATTACAGACTCTTGTTTTGTGGTATTCTCGTTATTGGAAACTTCAATATCGTGGCCTTTTGCTCCATGCTTTTGAGGATTGTGCAGAATTCCTCTTCGCAGACAAGGCTTTTGTAGGAAAATAACCATCGCCATTATTAGACATTCTACTGTTTCCCGTATATTTCCAGGGTGCTTCATGGAGAATACGCCAGTCGCGTCTTCCGAGCGTCGGTCTACATCAGCATCGTTGCGCAGAAGCATCACCAGCTGACATCTTCATAGAGCTGGACGTATAAGTGAAAGTTTTCTAGGACATTTACCTTAAAACCTAGAAATGCTTTGGAAAGTACGAAGTGGCGGTCGAGCGGAGTTATTACATGCTAGATGTGTCTTCGCATGTCTTTGTGCTTGCAAAGGAGTGGAACATGTGTTGTTGAATGAGATTTCCTACGAAAGTCATCTTTCTGTTTTCGTAATCTTTCTGTTTTCCTAATCAACGGAAAATGTATTCCTACTAAAAGTTAAATTTAGAAAAATGATTTTCCCTTGAAAATACCAGAATATATTTTCCAAAATGTTTTTTAAGTCTTAGGGTTCTTGTTTAGTGAAATTTTTATTCTTATGAAATAATTTTTTTTAAAATTCAATTTTTTATATTTTAATCTTCTTCTATCTTCTTCTTTTTTTTTTTTTTTTCCTTTCCTTGTCCTTTCTCCTTCTTCCTCCATTGGCCACATTCCTGGTGATGTCTAGTAGCCTAGTGATTGGCCATGACGTAGGTTGATCCAGGTGAGCCCGAGCTAATTGAGGCCATCGAGCTCAATGCTTGCCAGATCCTAGCAAGCTCACGGCTCAAGTTGATTCTAGTAAGTTTGGACTTGCTGAAGCCTTTGAGCTTGAGGTTCACTAGATTCAAGCAAGCTTGGCCTCTACTTAGGCCAACAAGCTCGCGGCTCACCCCATCCTAGTGAGGTTGACCTTTCTAAGGGCAATTTGCTCAAGCTTGCCTATGGATGTCACCGATCGAGGCCACTAAGCTCAAGGCTTGCTAGATCATGGTGAGCTCGCAGCTCGACCAACTCTAGCAAGTTTGGGCTCATCGATGTAGGTGATCTTGGGTTTCGATGAGGCCAGTGAGCTTGCGGCTTGTCTGATCCTAACAAGGCTAAGCTCATCAAAGGTGGGCAAGCTTGAGCTTGTTTATGGCCATTGTCGATAGATTGCAGGAGGAAGGGGGAAAAAAAAAAAAGGAAAAGAAAAGAAAAAAAAGAGAAAATTTTAAAAAAAGAAAAATTAAAAACTTTTTGATTTTTAAAAAAAAATATTTTAAAATATTATTTCTTTTTATCTGAGATAAAGTCATCACATTAAAATCATTTCCCAATAACATCCAAACATCAAGAAACATTTTCGATCATAATGAATGGAAAATTATCTGTATTTATGAAAAATACGATGATATTATTGTGCATAGTACAATAACAGTCAATGCACGAAAAAGCATAAAATATCCTTAATGGATATGGATATTACCAAATTCCAAACCCGCACCCAAACCCATAAATAAGAAGACCGGATCTCATTTCTTTTCTCAACTTCGTCTCCCTCGCTCGACGTCGACCACCACCGCCGATCGCAGCCATGGCTGGCCGGTTCTTCCAGTCGTCCCCGTCGCCGTCCGCCATGATCGTCACCAACACCCCCGCCGCCGACCTCGCCCTCACCAACCTCGCCTACTGCTGCCCCTCCGATCTCCACCACCTCGCCGTCCCCGGCACCAGGCTCTCCCTCGCCTCCGTCGGCGATTCCTTCGTCCTCTCCATCTCATATCCTTTTCTCCGACGCTCTCCCTCTCCTCTCGTCGTTTCGGTTCCTCGCCGTTTGATCGTTTGCATGCTTGATCTTCTCGTTTTGAGGTGTTGATTAGGATCGATCGTTGATTTTGTTGCTTCATGCTTTGTGTAAATTTTGAGCGAGTTCTGTCTACTCGCGTGATCTTTTGCTGGTGCTGTTGTGTGATCTTTGGTCGAACTGTCCGATGATTGTGCGTGGCCCTTGACTGAGAGAAACTCCTCACGAGAATATCCGCCCTCGTCACATCGCGCTGAATGCCATCCAACGGTGCTACGTGAGGGTTTCGACCGGCGACTCGATCTCTGTTACCAGGTTAGTTCATGGCGAACAGCGGTACTTGCGATTCGTAGCAAATGGAAATTGTCTCAAGGTGTTGTTGCGAATGTAGGTTTGTGCCGCCAGAAAATTTGGATATGGCGTTTCTCACGCTTGAGCTGGAGTTTGTCAAGAGAGGAGCCAAAAATGAACAGGTGTGCATGCCGACTATCCGGCGATTCTCCGTGGGAGTGGCAGTCTCATGGAACTGTTCTTTTTGAATTTTGTAGGTTGATGCTGCTCTACTGGCTAATCAACTACGGAAGATGTTTATCAAACAGGTACTCCATACTTTTGTCAGGACAATTCCAGTTCGCTTAATGCCAGCATCATTCTTGGAGTGTATAGATTATGTTCATTTAGTCAAATTTATTCTCCTCATTGCATTTATTAAGTATCCCCCACTGTCCTTGTTATTGGTTGACAAGTCATCATTCCGCCCCCTTTGTGGGGAAATTCATGAGCCAGTTGCTAGTCCATGAGGCATGTAACAATGCATTTCTTGGGATCACCTGTACTGCAATCGACGATCGAGGACCGCTTGGATGCCTTGAGAACCGAATCTGACCGGCAAAAACACCCAACTAGTTGCTATTTTACAAGGATGGAACCGCTGCGCAACCCGCCCCAGGGTCTAGGACCTGCGCCCAATGGATGCCTCGAGACAGCTTTCCACAGCGCACCCACCCACGATGTAAGCTTCTCCCCGACCATGCCTGCAGTAGCAAACAGCTACCCCTCATGCATGGTGGGCCCGGACTTCCACCGGTGGAACTGGCAATCCAGGAGCCAGATGCAGTCCGTGGCCATGTCGTTGATGGACGTGCCGAGGACGAAGATCAGGGGCCGAGGGTGGCAAAGGTTGAGCCGATGGCAGGGTAAGCGGAAGGGTTTGAGGCTATGGACAAAGAATCGGTCAAGTTTGGTGTTTTTCTCAAAGCATTGCGAGTTGTCAAACTGAAACAAATAAAAAATTGGTCGAGTTTGACGCGTTAGTTATCATCAAATTCTAAAAATGAAGATTGAGGGTTGCTTCTAATTACCGACTTTGTTCATTTGATTGATTTGTTGTTGTTAAGTTTGGCTCGGACCCAAGAAAGTTCAAGCTCCTCCATCAAACATCATTGGCAATGCGGTTTGTGCCACATTAGATCAACGCCATTGATATCTCTATCCTAATATTTCGAGCATATAACTTGGAATGTTATTCACGCCCTTCCATTCAAATTCAATATCAATTGATTAGTATCATTTGCCGAAAAAGATTCCTGTTTGTGGTAGACGAAGAATTGGCAGAGTTTGATATTTTTTTTTTTTTTTACAAAGGCGGAAACAAACCAAAAAACATTACATGTTATTTTTCATCGAACTATTGAATTTTAAGAAAGAGAATTAAGGGTTGTTTTAATTGCTGACTTTATTCAAAATATCAAACTTGTTATATTTGGCACAGACCTAGGAAGGTTTAAACTCGTTTATCAAACGTCATTCGCAAGACGATGCTTGATTTGTAGGAGCAAGCACCGTCTTCTCCGTTGGCCGGTTCGTCATCAAATAAATAAATGTTCACATTTTACTGTTTAATATTAATTTTCTGCAATTTAATATATATATTTATATATATATATATATATATTATTAATTCTCTCTTTTAAGGGTTCTGGGTAGGCATGTTTTCTTCGGTGGTTTTATAATTCAGTCTCGAAAGTAGAATATCTAATGCTGCGTCATGGATCTATTATGGCACCTTAATGTTATATAAATTTAATCAGTTTAATCTGCGGAATTGTGTTAGAAATTCCTATTCTTAATATTGGTCGCTCATCTTGATTACAGGCGCATTTTCGAAGTCTCGACTTCCAGAAGTACATTAGAAGGGCTTTGGAAAAAGATTTTGGTGTTGTCGTGGCGATTTATATGCTTATCTATATATTAATAAAATATTAATTTCATTTAATTTTCACATGTTTTCGAATTTTCGAATATACGTCAAATCTTAATCAATTGTGGCATATAGAGGAGTACTCATGGCGATCTTAAATTTGAAATTCCGTTTGGTGCGTGGTATAGTTTGTATATAGGTTGGCGTGTTGACGCTTCCCAAACATCATGTGTACGCCAAACTTTACATGGACAACGTGCACAACGTGCCACATTTGGAGAATGCATGACAAACCTAAATTTTGCGAATACCTAATAAGTAAATAATAAACAAAAACATATACTAGTGAATAATTTCTTCTATGTATTGGCATTGTTTATGAAAATAGAATTCGTTTTGATCATAGTCCACCGTCCCGGCTCGTGGAACCACTGTCTTATTTTATTTATTATTCTTCTTTTTCAATTCGTTTTGATCATACAATTCATTTTAGTTCACACAAAAACACTTTTGATCTTTTGGAACCCCACCCGAGTGGCATTCTTCACATGGACTCGAGTATATAATATATTGCGGACACCAAATGTGTCTCCCCCAAAAGTAACTCATCCACAAGATGATCTTTTGGCTAGATAAGTATTGCATAAATGGTCATCGTATTACATGATAAAAGGAGCTGCCTGTACATGTGATGACTCCACAAATTTAAATGCAGAAATCAGCTATACCACATTATTACGTTGCTCCCATAATGTATTCGCCTAGGCTAGTGCAATGGCCAAAATGTTTTTGTAGTTAAAGGGCCGTGCCTTTTCAAGGAAGACCTTGTGCGATCGCTAGGATTCCCAACAAGAGAGCTTCTGGAACGTTCCAAGGGTGGGCAACACAGTCATTACGCCAAGATCTACAAGTCTCTTGCCATTAGTGTTGGTAGTTGGTAGGTTGGGCAGTATCATCTCGTCCACTAGATGAAAACTCGATCAATTGTTGTAATCCGATGGCTTCTAGTATAAAAATGGGTGCCATTCCCCTTTTTTTTATTCATCCAACCATTTCAGTAATCAAAGGCTCATTTCTCTCCAAAGCTTCTCTCTTTTTTCTCTACAATCTAGGTGAGCGAGCAAGTGAGTGATCGATCCGGGCAAGACTTAACTTAAGCATCCCAACGATCCAAGTCGATCCAAAAGAGCCTAAGTCATTGTACAATTTAACTAATTGGATTATTAATAAGCATAGAAACCACACGGTAATGAGGCAGATCTAAGAGAAACAATTGTTTGAGCATAGCATCCCGATGATTCAAGTCGATCCAAAAGAGCCTGAGTCCCCGTATGATCACAATCCCAATTGATCGCCCATGACACTAGCAAAGTAAATTTAACTAATTGCATTATTAATAAGCATAGAAACCACACAGTAAGGAGGCAGATCTAAGAGAAATAATTATTCGAGCATACCATAGACCCAACTAGGATCACAGTTCCACCAAGCAATCAATAATTGAGGAGCACTTAAATACCTTGAGAACCGAGTCTGACTAGAAAAAACGCCAACTAGTTCCCCATGCCCATCCTCCCTCTCAGCAATCACAGCACACCAGACCTCCTTCTCCTCCCCATGCTCCCTTCCCTCCCAAACCACCGCCAAATTCTCGCCCAAATTTGCCATCCTCACGCCGTACACGAATTCCGATGGCTCTAGTGGCTAGCTTTCCACGCCTTTCAATTCCTTCCAAACTCCTTCTTTCACATCAAACCCTCTAATCTTCTGCGATCCAAAGCCATACAAAACCCCGCCAATCAAAATACCCTTCCTCTTCACCTCTTGTCGATCTCACTCTCTACACTCTCCCAAACCTCATTGTCCACATCGTACACGATGCTGCCCTAGTTTGCCATCACGTAGATCCTCCCATCCACAACTGCGCTACCTTGCGCGCTAAGGGCAAAAGCACTGCCCATAATGGTCATCGTGATGACTTCGCCAATTTAAGTGCAGAAATAAGCTATACTGCATTATTATGTGGCTCCCATTATGTATCTTCATTCGCATAGGCTAGCAAAGTAAATTTAACTAACTAGATTATTAATAAGCATAGAAACCACACGGTAATGAGGCAGATATAAGAGAAACAATTATTTGAGCATACCATAGACCCAACCGGGATCACAACTCCACTACCAAGCAAGCAATCAATGATCAGAGACCCCTTGAATACCTTGAGAATCGAATTTGACCAGCAAAAACACTCGACTTGTTCCCATGCTCGTCCTTCTTCAAAGGCACACTAGACCTCCTCTCCTCCCCACACTCCCTTCCCTCCCAAACCACCGCCAAATTCCCACCCAAATTTGCCATCCTCATGCCGTACACAAACTTCGATGGCCAGCTTTCCACACCCTTCAACTCCTTCCAAACCCCTTCCTTCACATCAAACCCTCTAATCTTCTGTGATCCAAAGCAATACAAAACCTCATCAATTAGAGTACCCCTTCCTCTCCACCACTTGTCGATCTCACTCTCCACACTCTCCCAAACCTCCTTGTCTACATCATACACAACGCTGCCCCAATCTGCCATCGTGTAGATCCTACCATCCACAACCGTGCTAGCATGCATAAACTTCTCCCCGACCTTGCGCACTGAGTGCGGAAGCGCCGCCCATGATGGGTCCTCCCTCACCTTGTGTGATGAGGACAGAACCATTGCCCATGACTTGGCTCCCGTGT
Organism: Eucalyptus sideroxylon; assembly: GCA_014182405.2. Lineage (NCBI taxonomy): Eukaryota > Viridiplantae > Streptophyta > Magnoliopsida > Myrtales > Myrtaceae > Eucalyptus > Eucalyptus sideroxylon. The sequence goes on from CM024552.2 coordinate 2,059,169, forward strand.
CCAGGACCTTCGCCCAATGGATGCCTTAGGACTAGCTTTTCACAATGCACCCGCCCATGACGTACGGCTTCTCCACAACCATGCTTGCAGCAGCAAACAGCCACCCCTCATGCATGGGGGCCTAGACTTCCACTGATGGGATCGGCAATCCAAGACTCTGACGCAGTTTGAGGCCATGTCATTGATGGACCCGCTGAGGAAGTAGATCAGTGGGCCAAGGGCGATGAAGGTGGAGTCGATGTTAGGGTAAAGGGAAGGGTTTGAGGCTATGGGGACGAGACGGTGTTATTTCGGAGAGGTGGGGTTTGAGTTGAGGGTGTACTAATAATGGTAACAAGAGGAGGGGAGGTGGAGGACGAGGTAGAGGAAGGGCTCCATGCAACATAGGAGGCGGCGCATGGAGAAGAGGCGAGGGGAAGAGAGAAGGGAGAGAAAGTTCTTGGAGACAATAGAGAGGGGAGGGTGGTGGAAACAGGGGACACGGGCTATGATGTTCATGGTGACATCGGGGAGGGATGGGGGGTCGCCGTGGTGCGAGGGGTGGAGGAGGAGGCTGCCATGATCCGGAAAATGGTGGTCAAGTTTGGAATGGGAGTCAAAGCTACATACTTCGAAACTGGAACTAATTTATAGAGATTTCATTAATTCACATTGCAAGTCAACTTCAACTCATTAGTGCCATCCACCCAAACAAATTTCCATTTATGGTGGACAAAGATTTGGTGGGGTTTGGGGTTTTTCCTTAAGTAGAAACAAAATAAAAAAGCATTACGCGTTATTAGCGAATTCTAAAAAAGAAAATTGACTTCTCGTTACTTCTAATTATGGGCTTTACATTCAATGTCTTTGGGGTAGTGATTTTTATTTGATCTCCGAGTTTAAAGTTCATTGTGTGGACTCTGATACAATTATAGCTCATGTTATTTCTTTGCTCTAGTTATATGATGTGTTTTGCCAACCGCTGCATGACCGTCCACCGCCAACCGCCGCACGACCACCGCACAGTCGTCGCACAATCGTTGCACGATCATTGCACGACCATCGCACGACCGTTGCACGACCACAGACTATCGCCGCCGACCGCCACCCACAGCCCATCGGCCGCGATCGTGCGGCGATTGTCGGCAATGTGACATCCCATAATTTCAACTCCATTTTCTACTGAATAAATTAGGCATTTTATTGACACGCCTATATGGCTGTTTTCAGAGCTGATCACTCTCGAAATAACTAGACTACCTGAAGAAGCCATTAAGGATTTTAAGGCAAATAGATTCGAGAATTCGACCATGAATCGGCTTCTCGACCATGCTTATCTTTAGAGGTCAATACAGCACAATATAAAATCGATTTGAAATCAGAGATAGATTAGTTCGACTAAGATGTGTGGCTAATCGTGGGTGACACCACTAAATTAGAAAATTCTCGTTGACCAACACTAGACTGATTTTCCTATTGTTTTGGAACCCTATATCCGTATTTGGATCCTCGGAATTTTCATGATAATCGAGAGTCGCCAATGAGTCGAGTGGGTTCATAGTAGCTTGAAGAAAATCGATCATGAGTTAGTTGCACTAAAAATGCCTGAAAGTTACCTAGTAGCCTAGGTCACGCGAAAAGTGAAATTAACTATGAATTCAAGTCCGATTTCAGAAGTTATAATTTTTGTCATGTCACAATAAATTCTATGAGTGTCGACTTAGTCTCAGAAGATTTTTCTGACACCCAACACTTTTTGGGAAAAAGTTATCGTGTGGCCATTTCGTTCAATTGAAACTGGGAATTATTTTGTTGGTGAAATTGAGGAGCATGAAGATTCTTGGATAAAGAAAATAATCAATTTGATAAAAGAAATATTAATTGATTTTTTGGGAGAGTTATTTAAGAGAAATTTAAGAGGGAATTTGGATGCAAAATGCAAGTGGAGATCAAGAATTCTAAGTTGAAATTCCTTTGAGAATTTATGAATTTATTTAAAAGAAATTGGAATTAAAATTTCCTATTTGAGGAAATTCTTTTATTTTTATGATCTTCCCATTTCTTTTTCATTTTTAGCCGAACACCTTTTCCTCCTATCTCTCTCCCTCTTTCTTTCTTTTTCTTTCTCTCTCTCTCCTTTCTATTTCCCTCGTGCGAGAATCCCCCCACCGAATGCTTGCTGTCTTCAACTTTGCTTCCCCTCACTTTTTACTTTTGACTTTTCAAACCTCACCCTTACCCTCTCTCTCTTATCTTCTTTTCTCTCTGTCGGTACTCCCTCTCTCTCCCTCACCGTTCGAAGGAAGACAGAAACAGAGAAAGAACGAAGTCACCGAGAGAAGAGGAAGATCGGATCAGCTCATCCCCGCCGCCCGTGCTCCGTCACCCGCATGCCGCCCTGCGCTCCGCCGTCCACCGCTCGCCTTGCCGTCTCCTCTCTCTTCTCCCCCACTCCCACGGACCAACTTCTTCTTCTCCTTTTTGGTTTGTGCGAAGACAGCAAAACAGAAGTAGCTCGCTTGAAGACTGGAGCTGTTGTCGCCGTCGAAGCCACGCCGGACCGCCGTCCGTTCCACCCGCACGACGCCGCCCACCGTCGTTCGTCTTCAGCTCGCCCGCTCGTGCGCCGTCCGCCCCGTCCAGCTGAGCTGTCGCCTCTACCCAGCTCATCTCGGCCATCACAGGCCGCGGCCCGACCCCCTCCGGCCGTCGTTCGAACCTGCTGGAGCCCCTTTCGCCCTCCGCCGGCCTCGCCCAACCAGCTCAGCCACCGGACGAGCTTCGTCCAGCCAAGAATAGTGGCTGGAAAAATGGGTTTCCAGCACTGTTCAAGGCCCACTTTGGGCCGTTTCCGGGCCCCGAACCCGAGCCGTGCTTTGGAGTTTATCGTTCCTCGCACCGTCCCCGTCGGATCGATCCGATTTGCACGCGATTCCGGTGAGTAATCTCACTAATCATTGCTTAGTGGACTAATTATATTTAAGGGTTGTTTAGTTTTAATTAATTAGGTTTAGGTGGTTAGATTAGTATGAATTAATGTTTATTAGTCAATTGTGATGCGAATTAGACAAATTGAGTGTGCATTTAGCAAGTAGATGTGGTCTACTATTTATTGAGGGTAGCTCGGGATTTTTCCCGACTCTAATCGGGCTTCAATTTGGCAATTCGGGCCTAAGTGGAATTTTTGGTATTTAAATATTATTTTTGGAATTAAATTAATTATTTATTTATTTTCTGAAAATTCAACCTGGAATGCCAATGACCTGAATATTATGCTGATGACCGTGGTGAAGTCCGTTTATTTAATCGGGCTTTATTTTGAGCTAAATTGAATTTTTAATATTAATTATTTAATTTTCAAATTTATTTATTTATTTATTTATTTTTCGGAAATTAAGGTTGAGATGGCCGATGACCGAAATCTTGTGTTGATTGTCGTGGCGCAATCCGTTTATTTAATTGAGCTCTACGTTACGTGGAATTAAATAAATTGTGATATTTTAGGGATTTACCCTAAATTATTTGAAATTGAGTGGGATTGATTGATTTACTAGTAGTTGGCCGAGTATGTTTATTTAGCATTTATAATGCTTGGTTGAGTTATAAAGTGAGTAGAATCGTGAGAGAGAATCAGAAATACTCTAGGCTTGAACCGATCAGATACGGTGTATGGGCCCACATGATTCGGTGATTTGGGATATCACTGGCGAAAACGGAGCCTTAAAGAATGCACGTATCGGTCTAGTACATATATTATTGTGGACCTACATGGTTCGGTGATTGGGATATCACTGGCGAAAACGGCGCTTTAAAGAACGCACGTATCGGTCTAGGTATCACATTGTTATAGGCATGTATGGTTTGGTGATTAAGGACATCACTGGTGACAACGACGCCTTAAAGAACGCATGAACTTGTCTATTAAACACACTATCATAGACATGTGTGGTTCGGTGATTAAGGACATCACTGGCGAAAACGACACCTTAAAGAACGCATGCAATTATCTATTGAACACATTGTCATAGGCATGTGTGGTTCGGTGATTAAGGACATTACCGGCGAAAATGGCGCCTTAAAGAACGCATGCAATTGTCTATTGAACACATCGTTGTAGGCATGTGTTGTTCGGTGATTAAGGACATCACCAGCGAAAACGGCGCCTTAAAGAACGCACGCAATTGTCTATTGAACACATCGTTGTAGGCATGTGTGGTTCAATGATTTGGGATATCACTGGCGAAAACGGTGCCTTAAAGAACGCACGTAATTGTCTAGTGGAAACGTCACCTTGGCGAACTTGACGCCCGAGAGCATTGATGTGGCTCTGTGACCGAGTGCCCGATGGGAGATTGTATGGTGTGGAATCAATGATCTATAATGGTCCGTCTGACATGTAATCGACTAGTTCGATTGATCAATAATTTGATCAGATTGTCGTGATTTGATTGATTGTTCGTTATGATTTATGAAGCGTTCGTATATAACATTGAATTGCAGGTTGAGATTGAGGCCAAAGTAAGTCTTCTCACTCGTGCTGTGTTTAGAAAACCGAGTAGTGTATTGGTTCCCTAATTGAGTTTTAGTGGGGTAGAACTCGCTGAGACGTAGTCTCATCCCGGTTGTGGGACAACATTTCAGGATCTCGATGAGGAGCTGAGGGACAACATTTCAGGATCTCGATGAGGAGCTGAGGAGGAGGAATCTGAGAAGAAGAACTCTGAGGTGAAACCTAAAGAGAATGATTTTTAGAAGAAAAAGATAATACCGAGAGGGATCTTGAGTACGACTTGAATAGTTGTGAAGTACTCTGGTTTGTGTTTTGTGTAAAAGTTTGGTTATAAGTTTCAATATAAAAAATATGGCATTACTTTTCTATCCTATCGATTTACTATCTGGGGATTTATAACTGTTTCCGCATATGCTTATTAAAAGAAAGGGTCGACGATACATAGTCCTGGGATATCGCATTATAAAATCGACCAAGTGAGGAGGATGTGTGCGTGCCCGAGAATCGGGGCTTGACAAGTAGTCCATGAGTAAGACGAAAAAACAAATAAATACAAAAGTTTTTAAATTTTTACCAAAAGCACTTTTATTCTTTTTCTATTCCAAGAATGAAGAAAGTAATATCAAAGGTAAGAAAGGTATTGCGTTTAAAGCTAATCATGATGATACAAGTGGAGAAATATCCTCTAATGATGAGGAGAGTGATGATGACATGACGTTACTAACAAAGAAATTTAAGAGTTTCGTGAGGAAAGGAGGAAACTACAAAGGGAAAATGTCATCTAAACATCCTGACGACAAAAAGCCTCACAAGAACAAGGAAAAATCCAAAGGTAAGGATATTGTGTGTTGTGAATGCAGGAAACTAGGACACAAAGCGAAAACGTCTATCGATCAAGAAAGAGAAAGGGAAATTCAAGAAGAAGGAAAAGGCATTGAAAGCTTAAACATGGAGTCGAATGTGAGTCAAGTGATGAAGAAGAAGTAAATCTTTGTCTCATGGCTGACTCAGAATTAGAAGAAAATAAGATTAAAGAGACTAAACTATCTTATGATGAATTACAAGAATTTTTTAGAGAAATGTTTGAGGAACACCAAAAGGCTTCAAAAAGAATTTTTATTTTGAAAAATGAGGTTCATGATCTTACTACTGAAAACCTTACTAGCACAACTCTCATTGACAATCTTAAGAAAGAGCTCGACCTTCAAATAAATTAGGTAAAGCTCCTACGGGTGAAAATGAGAATGTCAAGGATGAAATTTCAAAAATCAGGACCAAATTTTCTTTTGATTCAACAGCCTTACGACACATTCTCTCTATTCAAATCCCTCACTACAACAAGAGTGGTCTAGGACGTGAAGAAAATGGGGGAAAAAAGATGAAATGAATCATTTTCCAAAAACAAAAGATAGATCAAAACATAGACTTCTTGTACAGTATTACAAGTCTCACTTTATTAAATAGTTTACTTAAGCTACTAGTAAAAAAATTGCCCTAGTGTTCAAACTGTGAATGATATCGTCATTTTGAAATGGATTGTTCAAGACAATAGAAGAGATTTAGGAAAACCAGTTGATCTCTTAACCTTGAAACAAGACTTAACCACAAGAGACCCAAGTTTATGCGTGTGCCAAAGAAAAGAAAAGATAATCTTTAATTTCAGGTAATATTGAAGAAAAACAAGTGGTACCGAGATGGTGAGTGTTCTAGACATATGCCTAGAGATAATAACAAGTTTGTAGCACTCACAACCATAGATGGTGGCATAGTCATATTTGAAGGAAAAGATGAAAGAAAAATTATCAGGAAATGAAACATTAAGTTGTGAAACCTAGTTATTGAAGATGCCTCACTTGTACAATGACTAAAACATAATTTCCTAAGCATTAGCCAACTTTGTGACAAAGGATACAAGATAAAACTTAAAAGAGGTAAATGTATTGGCATAAGTAAGAACAAATCACACACATTCACTAGTAATAAGTATGGCGACATCTATTTACTTGATATCAACTTTGAGGGATCATACTATTTAATGTCTATCAAGGAAGAACGTGATCTATAACACAAGAAATTAGGTTAATGCAAAGCAAATGCAGAAGATATTATCTAAAGATCTAGTTTGTTGTTTACGAAAAATTAACTACAGCAAGTGTGACTCATGTAATGCATGCACATTGGGCAAATAGGTAAGAAATTCTTTCAAATCTACCAAAGCTATTACCACTAATAGATCTCTGCAGCTATTACACATGGACCTATTCAGACCAACTTGAAGAACCAATCTAGGAGGAAAAAAATATTGTCTAGTCATGGTTGATGATTACTCAAAATTCACAGGGGTAATATTCTTATCACATAAGAATGAGACATTTCATCCTTTTGAGAAATTTGCTCAACAAGTTCCAAATGAGAAGATATACAGTATCGCCACCATCAAAACTAATCATGAAAGAGAATTTGACAACCAAAGTTTTGCTGAGTATTGTGATGGAAATGGAATGGAACACAACTTTTCCACTGCAATAGAATGGGGTGGCAGAAAGAAGAAATTGATTACTACAAAAAATAGCTAGAACATCGATGATCGACAGTGGTGTATCTACTTAATTATGGGCACTACATATTACACACTCAATAGAGTACTATTGAGACCTATGATTGAAAAATTTCATATGAAATATTAAAAGGAAGAAAGCCTACTCTTCATTACTTCCTTATATTCGAGTGCAAATATTTCATTCCCAAGAATACAAATGACAATATTGGGAAGTTTGATACATGAGCAAATGAAGGTATTTTTCTTAGTTATTCAATTACAAATAAAGTCTATCGAATTTTTAACAAAGATTCAAAGATAGTAGAAAAATCTATAAATGTGAAGTTCATGGATGATAAAAAAAAGGAGTGCAAACTCATGACTACAAAGACATCATATATATATTTGCACCAGTTGTTCATAAATAGTAGCAACCACAATCACAAGCTAATCTTCTGAATCAAGGACAATCTTCCAAAGATTGGAGATTCGAGTTTGAACATCCTAAGGAACAAATAATAAGAAAAGTGGACTAATGAATCGAAATAAGATTGTCTCTCAAGAGTATGTTAAATTCCTTGGCTCTCATATTCCAATTTGAACCCAAGGAAGTGGAAGATGCTCTCAAGGATAAACCTTAGATCGAAGCTATGTATGAGAAATTACATCAATTCAAAGTCAACGATATATGGGAACTAGTTACAAGACTTAAGGATTAAACAGTTTTAGGAACCAAATGGGTATTTCGAAACAAACTTTATAAAGAATGTAATATTGTATGTAACAAGGCAAGACTAGTCACTAAGGGATACCTATAGGAGGAAGATATTGATTTTGATGAAACTTATACTCCTATTAGTAGATTAAAGGCTATACTTTTGTTACTAACTTATGCTTGTTTCCATGATTTCATACTTTATTAAATGGATATCAAAAGTGCTTTTTTAAATGGGTATATCAAAGAAAAAATATATGTTGAGCAATCACCAGGTTTTGAAGAATCAAGAAGATCTAGTGATGTCTATTGTCTCAAAAATGTGCTCTATGGACTAAAACAAACGCCCAGAGTTTGATATGAAAGATTAAGTAATTTCTCGACAGAGTATAAATTTGAAAAAGGTAAGATAAACACTACTCTCTTTATCAAAAGAAAAGGCAAAAATTTGTTCATTGTCTAAAGATACGTTGATGATATTTTTGTTGGAGTCACTAACAACGTGCTGTGCAGTGATTTTGCAAAGATGATGAAAGTGGGTTCAAGATGAACTTGATTGGAAAACTGAACTTCTTTCTCAGACTTCAAATCAAACAAATTCCTGAAGGCACATTCATACATTAAAAGAAGTGTGTAAAGGAAATAGTAAAGAAATTTGGTCTGGAGGGATGCAAGAAAATCGTGACTCCCATGTCATGTTCTATCAAGTTGGACAAAGATGAAAAAGGTAAGTTTGTTGACTTGAAGCTATACAGAATTATGACAAGTTCACTACTATAACTAACAACATCTATACCTGATATTTTATTTAGCACTCGTTTGTGTGCTCGCTTTCAATTTGATCCAAAAGAATCCCACTTATCGGCTTTTAAACATATTATTCAATACATTGGATCCACTTAAAAGTTAGGGATATGGCATCCTAAAAATACAGACTTTATACTATGTGGATACTCGGATGCTGACTTTGTATGTTGTGAGGTAGATAAAAAGAGTACATCAAGTACTTGCCAATGGCTAGGTAGTATGCTAATCTCTTGATTCTCGAAGAAACAAAACTCATTCGCTCTTTCAACCACTAAGGCTGAATATATTGCCCTTAGAAGTTGTTGTGCTCAACTAATTTGGATGAAACAACAACTAAGTGATTTTGGAAAAGATGAGGAATGTATTCTTATTGTGTGTGACAACATCAATGCTATAAATCTCACTAGGAATCCAATCCTACATTCAAGAGTAAAATACATCAAGGTAAGACACACTTTGTTAGTGATATCTGTACATAGTTTATAGAATCAAAACAGTAACCAGTAGACATTTTCATCAAGTTGCTAGATAAACCAGCCTTCAAATACATTTGTGGTGAACTAGGAATATGCAATGCTTTAGAATGATATTATCCAGATAAAGTTTCAATTCTGTCAAAAACATTGAGTACAATAGAAACAACAAGTATGCAACTATTATCTCATTTAAAAAGTTACCTTATAGTAATGCAATTGTTACCGTTCTGACTACACGTATACCCTATCTAAAGTTGTTATGATTGCTTTAACAGAATTAGCAAGCATAATTTTTACTGCCTATTTAATTGGTAGAATTTCAATACAAAATAATTACGAATAAGAAAGTTATCATTGAAGGACAACAACTAACTCTCTCTACATGAAATACACTGCTCATATATATAGAGTTAGTATTCACACCTTCACTCATACTACTCATACTTGCTCTCTTGTATTTCTTGTACATCATCTACTCAAAATTCCCGTCCATTCTACACCCAATACCTCTAGACTCAAAAAGCATGATACCAAAAACTCACCATTTTTCCAAGGTCATAAGGAAATCCTCACGTATCATTGGCTGAACATCCAAAACCTCTAAAGAAGAGGTCACCCAACAAGAAGAATCTCTAGAGGCCACTTAAAGTCAGAGTGTGGCTCAAGCTAATGGGTCAATTACCACTATCACTCCATTGCTTGCAACGACAGACAAGGAAACACCTATAGGAAAAGCTCCAGAATCTCAACTATTAGTAGAAATTGACACAGACGTATAAACCTATGGTGCCACTAGTCATAGCCACTCCATCACCATCAGCTCCTGCCCTAACTCTCCAAGGAGATCTATTAAAAAGTGTAGCCACTCTTATGGAAACCCATGGATTGGAGCTAAAGAAAGTCCTCAAGTTCGAAAGAATAGGATCACAAACCCAAGGCAAGCATGGCGAAGCTGCAGAGGCCATTTACTCTGGTAGAAAGAAGATCAAGATTTCTCATTTCTACGATTGCCTTCAGGATGTCGTTTGTTACTAAGATATAGTTAACTAGCATAGCATCCCATATGTTTTTTTTTCTTTTTACTTGATGATCTGTATATGTCTTTTCCAAACTTTTCTTTACCAAAATGCTTTGTAGTCGGCATGAGTTGTTCGTTTATTAAATAGCAAATGCTCATGATTTTGTGAAGAAGTTAACCAATGGTTACTTGAAAAAGTGCACTAGTCCTTATGAATTATAGACCATTGTTTCATGGTATTCTCATGATCAAAAACTTCAATATCATGGCCTTTTGCTCCATGCTTTCAAAGATCGGTGCAAAATCCCTCTTCACAGGTGACTTTGAGGAATTAAGCTCCCGACTTCAAGTAGGCTTTTGTGGGAAAATAACCATTGCCATTAGTAGACATTTTATTATTTCCTATATATTTCCAAGGTACTTCATGAAGGATACACCGGTTGCATCTTCCAAGCATCGATCTACATCAACATTGTTGCCCAGAAGCATCACCAATAGATGTCTACAAAGAGCTGGATGTTGAGTGAAAGATTTGTTGGATATTTACCTTAAAACCTAGGAATGCTTTAGAAAGTACGAAGTCGTGGGTGAGGGGAGTTTGCACCTATTATGGAAAATGTTGGAGATGCTTGTCTTCTCATGTGTCTCTGTGCTTGCAAAAGAATGTAACATGTTACTGCATGGTGCTTGCATTTATAATAAATTTATAATAAATTTGCATTTACTACAAAGAATGGTACATTTATAATAAATTTGCTCTCCATTAGTTTTTGTTAAATTAAATTAAATTAATACCATGAAAATCATAATCTAGTAAGCCTGCGACAAATAGAGGGTAATACCCTAATACCCCAAAACTAGTATCCTATCAATTGTTACATGTCATCTAACTTAACAATTTAATAGTAAATTTGACGGAAAATAATGAAATGTAAATTTGTCACGCATGTACCAACTTGGAGTTATATGTGATAAAAAAAATTAAATTGGAGTAAATTTGTTAAAAGTACTAATTTGAAATTTTTTTGGGGTATTAACCTTTTTAATTTTAACTCTCTCTAAGACACTGTTGATCTTTGATGCAACTAACCATTTGTGGTGTCCTATGCATTTCTTTTCTAGACTCTTCTTCACGAAAATATTTGCACTTGACAGGAGTCGTTAATTGGTTGAGTAGCAAATACATGTGATTTCGTGAAAAAGCTATTAGCAGCTAATTGAAAAAGCGCACTGCATGGATTCTTGTGAATTACAAACTCTTGTTTTGTAGAGAAAGTATTCGATAGTTTCAAACTACCATGTCTCCTATGGAGAAAATATTAAGTAGTTTCATACCACAACGTTAATTGCTGATGTGGCACGTGTTTTTTAATCATGTCAAATAATAAGATGACGTGTCCGCTCACTCAGAATAAAAGTTAAAAGATCAAATTCTCCCCGTTCCTCCTCCGTCCTTTGTTTTCCTCCGTCCTAGCCAAACGACAAAAAAAAAAAAAAAAAAAACTCAGGCAACATTGTTGAGAGATCTACAACTCCAATGAAGCAAAGAAGCTTCCATTGTTAACATTGTTCATCCATCGACATGATTTGGAGCTTCCCATAAAAACTAACAGCCATGCACAATCCGTGGTCACTAGATTTGTGGAGAAGGCTCCTCGAGCTATGGACAAGTAAAGCTTACAGCCATGGATGATGGATGACCCCTTCCAATGTTGCTTGCGGTTGGCCCGAGCCTCCCCTTTGACTCTGGCTTTTTCTATTTTTATCCGACCTCTAGATTTGGCATCGTGTCCATCATCCAAGGTTGTCATCACCTTCATTGGCATCACTCGCTAAATCTCTAGATCTAGCCATCCATGGCCGAACGCATTCAGGTATCTTATCGCTTGTCCATGGCTGTAAGTGTCGAGTAATGCCGAAAGGGGTGGCTTGATCTGGAAGTTCGGCAAAATCTAGAGCCATAGCTATGAGCGACGACTGCTCATTCGGCCATGGACAAGGGATGCAGAAGAAGGTGACAAAGGATGCTAATGAAGATGACGGCGGCCATGGCCATCAAAGGTCACCTTCCTACTACTACTCCAAGGATGGAGGAGAAAGAAGGGAGAATTTGGTTTTTTTACTTTTCTTCATTCAAACTTAGTAGACGTGTGTCATCTTATTATCGGACATCATTAAAAAAGGCATGTTACGTGTCATGCCCCGAACCCTGAGTACGCAAGCATCCCTCAGCAGTTGATTAAAAATGTGACACCCCAGGACACGTAGCCGACCCATTCTTTTTATCTTTCGATTATACGCATGCGGAAACGAATTAAATTAAACACCCGGTCAATCAACAATAATAGGGATAATAAAAACACAACTACGAGTTCTTACAAACTACGATTTATTTACAAACAGGTTAACCCAACGAGTTTAATATATACAAGTCTACCACAAAAATGAACTCATATACGACCTACAAACAAAAAGGGTCAAAGGTTGAGGTTAACTTCCCACTACACAAGCTACAACATCCGCTCTAGTACCTAGGCCTAGCCATGAAGTCGGGCATGATGTCAGGTGAGCACGGCGTCCCAGGCCCTTCCGGCTCGGAATCTGAATCCACTATGACATCATTAGGGATGTCAATATCCATAACATCAATTTCTTGCCCATCCACATTTCTGACAGGCAGTCCATCAAAACCATGCAGTGGACCCTCCTGATCACTGTTCGGCTTTGTAATAAACCACGCTTTGAAGCGGTGAGGCACCACATTCACAAAGCCATCATCTACCCACACCGTCGTCACTACCAACTCGTGAAATCAGTTGGTCCCGAGGATAGGATAGAGAGTCTCTGCCTCCATATCCTAAGGGACCTCGAAACGTATCGAGCGCATCTCCATATTATGGACCTACAAATATTTTGACAATGACGGGGTGAGATAAAATCTTAGCGAGTTAAAATCGCTAAACCTCAATTAGAATGATAATTCTCCTCAAAGGTAGTCTAAGCACGCACCACACAAAAACTCACCTCACCTCGGCACGTCCCTTTATATTAGCACGTCTCGTAGCAATAATAGTATAACGTGCATAAATAACAATCAGAACACATACAAGAATTTCACGCACATTGTCAATACAAGTGTTCCAATTATTACGACCCCTTAAGCCATGGTCAACACAAGTGTCGGCAGTCTTCTGGTGTAACTAGGCATCATCCCGTCCCATCGAGCACGGCATTGTCTAGGACCCCCGCCTAAACAGTATTCCATAAAGGAGCTTCAGTCTGGCCTCAATTGCAACTCGGTATCCGAACCCCCGCTAGGCATCCGATAAAATCAAACATTGTCCCCAAACTCCCGTCGGGTGATGGGTTCAATTAATTAACCACTCGAACACACATTTGGCCAAGAACATCATACTTTGTTTTCAAATAATAATCTTGGCCAATTTTCCTTATCCAAAAATCCAGGTAAAATATTAATACGTGATCATGTACTCAAAATCAACCTATCAAACTTAGAACGCTTCCATTTTAAAATTCCATCGTCTTATCTAGCACGTAAAAATTGGCATTCAAACCCGACACCTCACATTTTCCTATTTAATTGTCAATAAAACCATCTTTTGCAACAATAATAGATAATTATCATAGAACAACCAATTGTACGTGCAAACACTCAAAATCATGCATAATTTCATCCAATAAAACGAGCGTAAAATTCTAGCTAACGACTAATCCGTCGCTAATTACACTAATTACGATTAATAAAATAAATTACAATTAATAAAGCTAAACGTAATTAATTAATGTAAACACGATTAATTAAACTAATCACAATTAAATTTAACCTAAACCATTCTTAATCTCAATTAAAACTAAACCAAGCTTAATTAAGACTAATCACTATTAACACTAATCTAACCACCCCTAAACATAATTAACAACCTAATCAAAGATTATGAAGTTAACTCATAGGTTTTCGATGGCGGCGGGCTTGCGGCGATGGCGATGCGACGGCGTTGAGAACATGACAACTGCGGCTTGAACAGAGGCTCGATAGTGGCAGTTCGGCAAGGTTGAGCTCACGGCCAATGTGGGGGGGGCTCGGCTTAGGCGGACGGCGGCTCGATGGCAACTCGGAAGCTCGGTGGACAGTGGTTGGACGCTTGGGGCGTTGGCGGTGGTGTGGTGGTGGTGAGGTGATGATATGAAGATGGCGTTAGCGGAGGTGGTGGGATGATGAAGACGGCGATGGTCTGGTGCTAATGGTGGACGATGGTGCTGATGGATGGGGGGAAATGATGGGGTGATGCTGGCGGTGGGTGATGGATGGTGCGGCAGCAAGGAAGATGGAGGAGGGAAGAAGAATGGAGAAGAGGGGAAATGGAGACGTGAGGGAAGAAGATGAGAAGAAGGGAGCAAAAGGGGAGGGCCGGCTGCAGGGGGACTCGCGCGCAAGTGAGAGAGAAAAGAAAATAAGGCAATCAATTGAAGACTCTTAGGAAATATCTCAAATTCATTATCACACAAGCCACAAAAGTCTCCTAAGCTCATCTATAGTCTCCCAATCAAATTTTTAACTCTAATTTCCCAAAATTAAAGCTTTTTGGGTAGAAAAATTCAAATTTTCTTCCCCATCCGAATTTCATTCCTATTTCTTTTTGTCTGAAAAATCATTTTTCCAAAATTTTTTTGACTTGTTGAAAATTTGCTGAAAGATGAGATGACATTCAATAATTGAATCGTGACACGCTCGAATATTCAATTTTCAAAACCGAATTAAATTTCATGGTTAAAAATCAATCGAACGCGACTTAAGAATGACCTAATCTATCGAGTAACTTTTAGGGGTTTTAGCATGTTTGACCCGTGATCGATAATTTTCAACCCACGTTTGTGCATATTCGAATCGTAAATGACTCTCGATTGTCATGTAATTGCGAGGGTTCAATTACTTATCATGAATATAATATCAATGGAAAATCAGTTTATTACTGTTCGATGCGAATATTATAATTATGTGAAATCACCCACAATTCGACTATGTACTTCCATCGAATCGACTTATATCCGTTCGCTAATCGATTTATAATAGTGTCGTATTGACTCTTGCTGATTATTATGGTCAAGCGGTCGAATTCTGATCGAATTCTCTAGTTTGTTGCGTTTATAACCCTTTACGGCATTACATAATAGATTAGTTAACTCGTAAATAATCAATTTCGAGTAAAATTACCATAAGCGTGTCGACGAAATAACCATTTCATAAATTCAAAACGGAGGCCAAACTTTAGGATGTCACATCACATTAGTAATTGACATGGCTGTTTGAAATCACTAAATATTTTCTCCATGTTGTACTATTTTCATGTTCAGACATTTCAACATACTTGATAGCTAGGGGCGCGCATAATAAAATTTCTACTTCCTTATTTCTCTATTTCTCATCCCCGGAACAAATTTGGAACAAAAATCCATTTGGTAATGTAATTTGATTTTTCTATTTCTAAAACAGATTTCTATTCCAAAAATAGATTTGAAGAAGAAATTTGAAGCTAAAATTTTTAACTTTTCAATTTTGAAATAGAAATTGAGAAATCAATTTCTAGCTTCTATTCTAGAAATTTTGTTACGCGCACCCTAGTTGGGCCAAACTAAACCATAACAAAGGCCTACTCATCCTGATTGAATCTCAAAACATCACCCTAGATGTAGGGTCCTTAGTTAATGAAGATTTTATTCTTATAAAAATAATTTTATTTTTTATTTTTTTAATTATTTTTAAAATATTTTAATTATTTTTTTCCTTTTGTTTTCTTGTTTTCCTTTCTCCCTTGTCTTCTGCTGATTGCGTGCGTTGGTGACAATTGACAGTTCGAGCTAGCCGAAGCCACCGGCTGAGGCTTGCCGAGCTGGCCGAAGGCACTCGCTTGAGGCTTGCCAGATCTTGGTGAACTAATAGCTTGGCCAATCTTAGCATTTGGGCTTGCTTGAGGCCAGCGAGCTTGTGGCTTACTCACATCTCAATGAGATTGAGCTTGTCCAAAGTTGACGAGGCTAAGCTTGCCTAAGATCGATGAGCTCCGAGGCCATTATTGGTCAATCGCAGTGAAGGAGGGAAAAGAAAAAGGAAAGAAAAGAAAAAGAAAAGAGAATTTTAAAAATAATTAAAATTTGATTTGTTTGAACAAATAAAATAGACAAAAATTTTAAAAATTAAAAATTCATTTTTTAAAAAAAATTAAAAATTTTGAAATTTTTGTTTGAGATAAAGATAGGGTTAATACCCTTAAAAAAACGCTAAATCTCAAACTTTTTTTTTCACCATGAAAAATTCCAAACCGATATATATATGGCCAATTTACTCCGACTGACCATAAAAAAACCTAAACTTGTAGATTTATGACAAATTTATTCCAAACTAATTTATTTGATCGCAAAAAATCCAAAACTAGTAAATTTGTGACAAACATACCTTTTGCTAAATCGGATTAATATCAAAAAAATCACAAAAATTGTAAAAATATGACAAACGGAGCCTAAAATCCCAAATTAATATATCAATTCGATTTGTCATGTGTTATTTAACTTAATAATTTGACAATAAAATTTAACAAAAACTAATAGAGGGTAAATTTGTTACAAGTGTACTAGTTTGGGGTAAATTTGTCAAAAATATACCAATTTATGGTTAGTTTTGAGTAAATTTATCACATATGTACCAATTTTGAGTTTTTCAAGGTATTAATTCATAAAGATATATGATTGAAATCACTTTCAAATAAGACATTTTCGATCCTAAATCACAAACTAAAGGAAAATTAACTATATTTTTGAAAATGTTTTCTCAAAAAGATTTTCTTTTATTATTAAGTTTTTCACAAGACAAATGCAATTTGAAATACAAAAAGTATTTAGGATACTATTGTGCACAGTATAAGAACAGTCAATGCGCGAAAAAGCATAAAATTACCTTAATGGATATTACCAAATTCCAAACCCGAACCCGAACCCATTAATATCAAGACCGGATCTCCATTTCTTCTTCTTGTTCTTTACCTTGGCCTCCGTCGCTCGACGTCGTCGTCCACCTCCGATCGCAGCCATGGCCAGCCGGTTCTTCCAGTCGTCCCCGTCGCCGTCCGCCATGATCGTCACCAACACCCCCGCCGCCGACCTCGCCCTCACCAACCTCGCCTACTGCTGCCCCTCCGATCTCCACCACTTCGCCGTCCCCGGCACCAAGCTCTCCCTCGCCTCCATCGCCGATTCCTTCGTCCTCTCCGTCTCATATCCTTTTCTCCGACCTCCCTCTCGTCGTTTCGTTTCCTCGCCGTTTTGTCAATCCGAATGCGTGCTTGATCTTCTCGTTTGCGTGCTTGATCTTTTCGTTTTGAGGTGTTGATTAGGATCGATCGTTGATTTTGTGGCATGATTCTTGTTTGATTTTGAGCCGGGACTGTCGATTCGTGTGATTGTTTTGCTGGTGGTGTTGTGCGATCTCTGATCGAACTGTCCGATGATTGTGCGTTGGCCTTAACTGAGAGAAACTCCTCACGAGAATGTCCGCCCTGGTCACATCGGGCTCAATGCCATCCAACGGCGCTACGCGAGGGTTTCGACCGGCGACTCGATCTCCGTTAGTAGGTTAGTTCATGGCGGACCGCGGAACTTGCGATTCGTAGTGATTGGAGATTATCTCAAGGGGTGGTTGTAAATGTAGGTTTGTGCCGCCGGAAAATTTCGATCTGGCGTTGCTCACGCTTGAGCTGGAGTTTATCAAGAGAGGAGCCAAAAATGAACAGGTGTGCATGTCACGAGCCGACTGTCCTGCAATTCTCCGTGGGGAGTAGCAGTCTCATGGAACTTCCTTTGAATTTTGTAGGTTGATGCTGCTTTACTGGCTAATCAACTACGGAAGAAGTTTAAGGACCAGGTACTGCGTGCAATTTTTCAGAACAATTCCAGTTCGCATAATGGCAGTATCAGTCTTGGATTGTTTAGATTATGTTCATTAAGTCAAATTTATTCGCCTCATTGCATTTATTGACTATCCCCCTCCTGTCCTGGTTATTGGTTTACAAGTTATTATTCTGCCCCCTTTGTGGGGAAATTCATGAACCAGTTGCTAGTTTATGAGGCATGCAACAAAGTATCTCTTGGGATCACCCATACAACAATCCACAAATGTGTGAATGAGCTCTTTCTTTTGGGATAAGTAGAAGAGATTTGCTGCTGCCTAAAAATGTCGAATAACAACTGCATTTTCAGACTTATTATAATTAGCTGATTCAAGTCATAAACAAGATTAAGAAAATGCATACATTCACCACAACTAAGTAAATTAGTTTGGTTTCTAATGAATAGATTTGAGTATTGCACATGTGCCAGACAAAGATGAACATGCTAGACAAAAAAAAAAAAAAAAAGTTTTGTGAGATGAGGTACCTACCCATGGAAACAACGTCTTCAAGTGACAATGACTGAACTGCATAAGTACCCAACTGGATGATGCCAATCCAGAAGTGAGTGTAGTTGATATGTAGCATGAGTTTTATGAAGGAAGTTGTTGTGGGGCTTTTCACTTAAACTGCAAACATATCACTGACCAACACTCTAGCGTCGGTAATTTCTAGGATCATCTAAGCTTCTCTAACTTTTCATCCCAAACAATATTAAATCATTTGAATGATAGATTTTGTTTTTCAATGAGTAAGTATAAAACTTGAACTGGTGATCAACTCCTGCTTCATTCAAGTACTGAGGAGAATCAACAGACTAATCACAGTTAGTACGATGAGAGAATTTTTAGGAACTACTCCTGCATCTAAGTGTGTTTGAAAGCCATTCTCTTAATAGGTAGGGAAAAACCCAAGCATAGGGGCACTTTTTGATAAAGGGCCAATTCAGCATAGGATTGCTGAGGTAGGATTGCAGCTTGGATCTCTAATAGATCCTTGTCAAGGACTTAGTATAGTCTGTCATTTCTTTGAAATGCATTTTTTATACTTGTGGGCTAAATATCGGAGTATATATGATGCACTTGGAGGTAAAGGTGCATATGACAAAAGGATTGCATCTTGTACCTGTACATCTCCTTGTCAAGTACTTAGTGAATTATGACATTCTCAAAGGCTATGCTTTTATGTTAGCTAAATTTATTGAAATGGGACTCTGAAAGTTCATGTATTTATTTGCCTCCATGACTATTATGAACTTTTCTTAGACATGCATTTTGCCCTTTCTGTCTCTGATATATAAATTTTTAATGTACATGGAAATGTAAATGTATTTTCAGGTTATGACAGTAGGGCAAAGGGTATCATTTGAGTATCATGGGAACAACTATATCTTCACAGTCAATCAAGCTGCCGTGGAGGGACAAGAAAGGTCAAATGCTCCTGAAAGAGGAAAGATTACAAACGAAACATACATTGTCTTTGAAGCGTCAAATGCTAGTGGAATAAAGGTTTTCCTTTTAATTTCTTTTCTTTTTCATCTTATACAGTTTCATTTTTCTTTTTTTTTTGACATTTATTTTGTGGTCCGGATTCGAAGTCATATGGTGAAATTCTCCTTAGTATATCCTTCAAATCTGATTTTTGACTGCAGAAACTCTAGCAATTTGCATTAGAATTTGGGTGCAGTGAGGGTGTCTGTAATGCTCATGGAGCACAGCTGAAACTTCTGTGATCTTTAAACTTGCTCTGTACTTATTGCTTGGAGAAATAGTGAACATCCTTTTCTTTTGCTGTGTGAGTCTTTGATAGTGAACACCTTCCTGATGCAGTTTTATTGGCCATTATACTATAATGTGGTAAGTTTGTTGATTCTGTCTCGACTGTTTTGTCTTGATATTCAGGTCGTCAATCAACGTGAAGCTGCTAGTAGCAACATATTTAGGCAGAAGGAATTTAACCTTGAGTCCCTAGGCATTGGCGGCTTGAGTGCAGAGTTTGCAGATATATTTCGAAGGGCTTTTGCTTCTCGTGTTTTCCCTTCTCACGTGACTAGCAAGTAAAGAAAGCAGAATTCTGGGCTTTGCAATTTATATGATGTCTTATATTCTGGTGCATTTTTTCTTTCTGTAATACATGGTCATTTCCAGGCTTGGTATTAAACACGTAAAAGGTATGCTGCTTTTTGGGCCTCCTGGCACTGGCAAAACCCTAATGGCTCGTCAAATAGGGAAGATGTTGAACGGCAAAGAACCAAAGGTATTATATTTTCTCTTTTGTGGTTATTCAATTACTATGGATGCTATTTTTGTGGAAGGCCTTTAACCCAACATGGGTATCTGTGAACTAACCAATGATATTTAGATTCCGAGAAGGTCAAGGGCTTGAGAGCTTTTTGCTGCCTGGCCTCTATTTTCTCTCCTATGCTTTAGGATTTGTCTCCCTTCTTTCTCAAAACCTTGAATCCTATTGGACATAGCCTTATTGCTGTTCTTATGGTAGTTTACTTATATTGTTGAAGATGTTTGAATCATCTCTAAGATGTAGGTATTCGAACTGGCCTTTGGACTTGCATATGTTGACCTTCCTACTCATATTGTAAATTATATGTATGTATGTTTTGTCAATTTGACTTCATTTTCTCTGCTAGATAATCAATGGTCCTGAAGTGTTGAGCAAATTTGTTGGTGAAACTGAGAAGAACGTTCGAGATTTATTTGCTGATGCTGAACAGGATCAGAGGACTCTTGGTAATTGAATATATGAATTGCAGTATGATTTTTCTTAGCAAGTATCTATAACTTATGCCTCACATTAATTTTCAGGCGATGAGAGTGATTTGCATGTCATCATTTTTGATGAAATTGATGCTATATGCAAGGTATGACAATATCTGGTCGATATATGCATTCCTGTCCTCTATGATGTTGAATAGCTAGCACTGCTGCTTATATGAATTGCTTGGGGCAACTTCGTCTTCCCTGTCATTTCTTAGTAACTGGTTGTATTTGGCTTTTTGTTTTGGAAGTAGTGTATATAGAATAGCAGGCAGTGTGTCTGCAGGGTTTGGTTCCCGTATAAGGTCAACTTTAGCTAGCTGTATGATTAGACTTTTGCATTTTATTGTCTTGGTAGGTCCTCTATCATGATTTTTATAGTTTTCAAGGTTCCATTGTAGGATTTTTCCCTGATGGTCTGCTCGGATATCCAATATAAAATACTCTTAACCTATTATTTGTT
The DNA here is from genome assembly GCA_014182405.2 of Eucalyptus sideroxylon. Lineage (NCBI taxonomy): Eukaryota > Viridiplantae > Streptophyta > Magnoliopsida > Myrtales > Myrtaceae > Eucalyptus > Eucalyptus sideroxylon. Next base: position 2,080,408 of record CM024552.2, read on the forward strand.
TTGTTAAGTTGCTTAATTCGTTCCTGGAATTTTTATCAAGTTTAATGTAACTACGTACTGTGCAGTGCTTGTCTTGATAACCCCATTATCCCCCCCCACCAAAAAAAAAAAAAAAAAACACACACACACACACAAGCAAAAAAAAAAAAAAAATGAAGCAATGGTTGTGATATTTATGTGTCAATTGCATTAACTGCACTTTTTGCTTAGAGTCCCATCTTTATCATGTTAATTTGTCGCTTTTTTTTTGTTTTTTGCTTCTTAAATGGCTGTGTTTTGTCTTATTGTAGACTAGTGCTGCTTGTTGACTTTTTATAATAAAGATATGAAATGACCTGATTTTGCATCTGCAGTCAAGAGGATCTACCAGAGATGGTACTGGAGTTCATGACAGTATTGTAAACCAGCTACTTACAAAGGTCCGTAGTAGTATCTAAGTGTTCTAATCGTGTGCAGTAATATTCCATTTTTATCTGCGGATATTTCCTGTTATGCTCATTTATACCAATCATTGCTGCTGAGATATTTCCTGATTTTCAGATTGATGGTGTAGAGTCACTGAACAATGTTTTGCTTATTGGAATGACCAACAGAAAAGATCTTCTTGATGAGGCTCTTTTGAGGTGGTCCCTCATTTTCTCTTTTGGTTCTTCATGTCTAAGTTCTGTAGCTGCTTTTGATCTCCTGAGATGGTAAAAAGCATTCATATGTCATCTTGCAACTTAATGGAAGATTGTTTAATTGTTTCTTTTAAGATATATTATGGCTAGCACTTTGAGGATAGAAAAGATTGTAATTTTGTTGCTGACATGTGGTGGCATCATGACTTTGGCAGGATCATATGTACATTTACAATATTTGTTTTAGAGGTAAAAGTAGATACTTAAAGACATACTGACATTTGGGACTTTTGATATATAGACCTGGACGCTTGGAGGTACAAGTTGAGATAAGCCTTCCTGATGAGAATGGTCGCCTGCAAATCTTTCAGATCCACACGAACAAGATGAAAGAGAATTCTTTTCTTGCTCCTGATGTCAATCTATCTGCGCTTGGTTAGTCAGCTGGCACATTTACTAGAATGAAACTTCATCAAGCAAATCTTTGTTTATTATTTAAGAAGTGGCTTACCTTATTCAGCATTGTCATGTGGAAGCAAAAAAAAAATGGGCATATAATATGATAGTAATGTAGTTTCGAATAATTTTGCTTTTTTCTTTGATCAAATAGGCTAACTCTTGTATTTCTGGACATATTACATATATACTAAAAAGAACTACTGGGTCCCTGGCCTGGTGGCCACTGTTCTCTCTGAGAATTGGGATCCACCTCCTGTGAAGTAGGGGCAAGGGATGTTCTTAATTACCCAAAAAAAAAGAAAAAAGAAAAAGAAAAGATGTATATGCTAAAAAAGCTGGTGCTTAGTTCATCTCTTGTGATGCCCCTACCTTATTTGCAATCTGCGATTGTGCAGCTGCTCGTACAAAGAACTATAGTGGTGCAGAAATTGAAGGCGTTGTGAAGAGTGCTGTATCATATGCTCTGAATAGACAATTAAGTCTTGATGATCTTACCAAGCCTGTAGATGAAGAGAGTATCAAAGTCACTATGGATGATTTTTTGAATGCACTCAAAGAAATTATTCCTGCATTTGGAGCTTCCACAGATGACTTGGAAAGATGCAGGTAGGAATAATTGAATGATGATCTGCATTATATATCTATCTTTTGTGGCAATGTTCTTATAATCCATAGTTCCAATGAAGTAAGACTTGTATGACTGGATATCGCATGTAAATTTAAAGGCCTTCAAAATTGCTTGGCCGGAAATCTACACCAACCACAAACTTAGCATTATCCTACTAAGTGAAGTCAGTAATTGCTTTTTTCCCTGGTTGATACTTCCATTGGATCTCCAATGATACTTGTATTGTCCATCACACATAGCAAGTGTACAAAGAGTACATTGGTTCAAAACGCTAAAACATACTGTGATGACCTTTTACTGCTGGCCTCTCAATGACGGAGATTTAGGTCACTAAGAAGGGTGAAGCAAAAGAGGATGATTTGCAAAAGCTTTCTCTGATTCCCCTTGTGCATTACATATGAGCATTCATGTAAAACAACCCAATGCCTTAGAGATGGTTTAGCTGCTGTAGCTGCATGCTGTATACAAGCGATTCTTATTAAAATGTACAAGGATCTCTGAATTTTACTTAAGGATTGGTAATTACAGGAGCGAATGTCTGGATAAAGAATGAATGAAGCTCAGATGAGAGTTGATATCTTTGAAATTGCTTCTTCGTTTGGGGTTTGGGTTTTTCAACTTGGTTTGTACCGTTGCAGAATGATAACATAAGTAGATTTATCTGATGTGTTTTTAGGAATTCTTATTGTGTGGTTTTACCCAATTATATGTGGACCATGGTGAATCATATGGTAGTTCTGGGTTTCTGACATTTAATTCTGGAAAGAACAAACAAGAGGAGGGGAGTAATTCAGAGAATTCTCTCTGAGCTGATCATTAAATTTGCCCCAAGTATTTTTCAATAAGATGTCTGGTCCATTGTTGTCTAGACAAAAACATTTTGAGTTTCATTAGGCAAATAGATTGGACGATGTGAATATTAATGGGTTTACCACATGCTTCTTTTGTGCATGTTATCATATGATTCGTGGCTTATCTGAATCTTAGAGCTCAAGGTTCTCCAAATTGACGAACCAACATAAAAACATTCCTTTTGTTCTGCCAAAATATGATCATAAAACCTTGGCGATCTTGCAAAGCATTTTGCAGATCTGGATTTTTTTATTCTGCTTGGGAGCCTGCAGTGTTGTTACTTTAGCATCTTTGCCATGTCATGAAGACGCTAAAATGGCTCAGCTTTGCTGGCTATTGGAGCATGTTTAAAAATACACATTTTTTGTGTGCTTGTATTAAAGTTTCATGTATTGTTGAATTTTATTCTGGAGTTCCAGTTAAAGATAAAGAGCAAACACTATTAAGCATGTTTTACTCAATTGTTTTTGCAAATATTTTTGTAGGCTTAATGGGATAGTAAGTTGTGGCGATCGAAATAAGCACATCTATGAGCGAGCAATGCTATTGGTTGAGCAAGTTAAAGTGAGCAAAGGAAGTCCACTTGTCACTTGCCTCCTGGAGGGTCCGAGTGGTAGGTATGTGAGCTTTTCTGACACATTGCTTTTCATTTTTGCTAAACATTTTTTACTACGGTCTTAAAACAATTGGGATTATTCTAACATACTGTCTGTTGTACAGTGGTAAAACTGCTCTGGCAGCTACAGTTGGCATCGAGAGTGATTTTCCATATGTTAAAATTGTAATCTTCTGCTCCACCCTTTGCTTTCTCTGAGTAATCAGACTTCTTTGTGCTTTAAGTATAATTTCTGATTTTCTTTTGGATGCTTAGGTCTCGGCAGAAACTATGATTGGATTACATGAGAGCACCAAATGTGCACAAATTGTGAAGGTTTGTGACCTGTATTTCTGGTCGATTAGCAGTTTGAGGAATGGGAAATTAGTTGATTCCCCTCCATTTATGACTAACTTGAGGAGCGGTTACCTTTACATTTTTCATAATGATAGGGGGAAGGTTTTGTAATGGATTCTAATCTTTGATAGGTTTTCGAGGATGCATACAAATCTCCATTAAGCATTATCATCCTTGATGACCTTGAAAGGTAAATTCTGTTGATTTCTATTAGTTGACCTCAGTTGTCATTCTTGGCATTAAGAGATCATTCTAACTTTAGTGAATTGCTTTGCAGGCTATTGGAGTATGTCGCCATTGGGCCTCGATTTTCAAATTTGATATCTCAAACATTGTTAGTCCTTTTGAAGCGACTACCTCCAAAGGTTGTTTCCTCCCTTCGCCTTGTTTCCACAAATAGATATTGGTGTGAAGAGTAATTATCCTTTTCTCTGATAATTTCTGAAAGTTAATGCTGGCAAAGTTCCTAGGATTGTTGAAGTAGGAATGCTTCAGGGGGGATGAGTGGGAATTGGTTCTTTTTCTGGGAAATGAAAAATTCGGGGGACAATGTAGAGAGCAAAAATCACTGGTCATCTCGCTGCGGGAACACAATAATGATGCCATGATGCAGGTGGTAATTAGGAACTTGAGTTTGAGAGATTGATTCCGTTCATTGGCATTATCTTTCCCCATGTTGACCTTAGAATGATTGGCTAGTTTGCTTATCCTGTTTGAGATGGAGAAGTAGCGAAGTTTGTTTTGCTGTATAAAGCAACAGACTGAGTGCAACCTTGGTTCGCGTGTTTGCTCAAGGCTGTCCCAGGGGATATGTGGATGCATCGAACTTGGCATCATCATATACAGATGCACTTTAGTATGAATAGATGATATTTGAAATGTTATATGTAATGTTGCTTTTGCTAATTAAGAACTAGGGTATGTACATGTTCCCCTGTGTATTGTGATTCTAATAACATTATACTAGCTGTTTTTATTTCCACTGATTGAGTTGGTGGTTGCTGACTTACAAGGTTTGATTTCGGTATTCTTTTTCGCATCACTGAATTTCTTAGCTTATTATACACATATATTTGGCTTTTCCTTTTTCTAGGGTAAGAAGCTTCTCGTGATAGGGACAACAAGTGAAGTGAGTTTCTTGGATTCAGTTGGTGTCTGTGATGCCTTTTCTGTCACTTACCATGTCCCCACGTTGAAGACAGAGGATGCGAAGAAGGTAAGCTGCTGTGGATGCTATTTTGGTGTTTGCATGTGGTATTCTTGTTTCTGCTGTTCTTTCTTCATTTCTCTTCTGCTGGAATTGTGGAATAGAGGGGGAGAAAATGTGCGGCAGCCTCTTGTTCTAAGGAAAATGTTTTCTGCTCTAATAAACCAGTCATTTGTTGACTCACTTGGTTCTGATTCTCTTGCAAATATTGGGGGTCTAGAGGTGCTCGTATCCAAAATGACATCCCCTTATCAGATTCCAAATCAAGACAAGTAATATGGATTAACCATTTGAAGTAGCCTAGACATTGTGAATTATAAGGAAATTAATGTTCCCGAGCACAGAAACATGATAGTAACTTTGGAGTCCTTAGCTTTTCTGTTTGCTTCTCTCTTGTTTTCTTTTTTCCTCAGAAAGCGAGGGAGTTTGGGTGGGTAATGGGGTTGGGAGGGGATGGGCAGTTTTATAGAAAGTCACGTGGTTGATGTTTGAGGATGGTTCAGATCTCATCCAAAGTGCTGGATTAATAAAATTTCAGATTGACTTCTTTAATCGACTGGGAATCTAGTTTTCTTGTAAGTTTCCCAAAGCAAATTCTGCAGACTGGAGAATTTTGTTGATAAGTCCGTGGATCCAAATTGTGGATGTGAAGCATTTGGCATCACCATAGAGCTATGTATATATGTATACATGACTTGCATTGTCTCCCTTCAGGTGTTGGAACAGCTAAATGTTTTCTCTCAAGATGACGTCGATGCAGCTGCTGAGGCTCTAAACGATGTAAGCTTTAGATCTCTCAACTTGTGCCTTCTTCTGTTTTGCTGTGTTAAGTGATGATGTGCAACGGAAATTCGCCTGGAAAGAGTTGAGATAATTTCATCAGCCATGCCATGCTCGTATCCATCATATTTGCCTGCAAATGGAGTGACGCTAGAGAGAGTTCTAACTCGTGCTTTTGTTCTCCTACTTTTCTTAGATGCCTATCAAGAAGCTTTACATGCTAATAGAGATGGCAGCCCAGGGGGAACGCGGTGGAGCTGCGGAGGCCATCTACTCCGGCAGAGAGAAGATCAAGATTGCTCATTTCTACGATTGCCTTCAGGACATCGTTCGTTACTAAGTTGCGCGGCTAACCACTTTAGCGTCCCATATATTGTTTATTCTTTTCATTCTATGATCTCTATAACGATTTGCAGTCTACATGTGTTGTTTGTTTGTTGAGGAGCGAGTAAGAGGTGTTTTTTTGGACATCCCCGTAGGTTGTTAGTCTTCAAGGTGTTTTTTTTTTTTTTATCTTAACCCATCTGTTCCCAAGTGCTGCCAGTTGCCATTTAAAACAATTCCTTAGGGCCACAGGCTCTCCCTTTTTGCTTTAGACGCCTGTGAAGCACCGCAACTTTCCAAGAGTTTTATGTTGTGTCAGACATTTCAACACTTGTCCAACACTCCCGGACACTTTATCAACACATATAGGAAAATTCGACATTTGGTTAATTTTTCTGACACACTTGAGTTGGAATTTTGATATACGAGTTTTCGACATGTGATTCCGATATCGAAGTTAATTTTAAAAATTCAATAAATGAGGTTCAAAATATTTCACAAAACACAATAATAAAAATAATAAAACAAATAATAAAAATAATAAATTGAGAAACAATATATATACAAGTTTTTTCTCCTCTTCTAACATATTTAACATGTGAGTCTAGAATATGGATTGTTTATTTTTTCTTCAAGTTTTATGAATAATTGAAATAGAGTTGAATTTGTTCAAATTGAAATAAATGAATGATATTAATAAATGGCGAATTAATGTTTTTAGTGTATATTCATTCTAGGTTTTTTTAATTATTTATTTATTTATGAATTTGATTCAAATTAAAATTTGATTGAAATAATTATATACAATATATTATTATGTATAATATATAACGTGTTTTTTTTATTTTTAAAATGATATGTCGGTTTTTTATTTTATTTTTTATAAAAGATGTGTCAGTATGTCATGTCGTGTTATGTCATGTGTTATGTGTCAGTGTCGGTTCAACTTAGTTAGATGCTTGAGACTTCACTTGACCTTGACCTTGACCTTGACCCAGTATTAAATTTCTTATACTCAACTCGAAAAAAAAAAAATCGAGATATTCAAATTAGACTTGACTTGACTAAATTGAAATATAAATGAAATTTGAATATGGAATTTCATATAGAAAGAATCTTATAGATTTTTGTGTCTACTGTAATAAGTACTGAGTAGTCTACAAAATTAACTTAAAACATTACTAGGCTCGTGAGATTATTAAATAGGGTATTGGTGATTTTAACCTCAATATTTTATGGCACGTTTGTGCTTAAGTTTCACCTAAAATTGGTTTTTGGGTTGTGCAGCGTAAATTGAAAAACTTATCTTTTTCAATTTGCATGGTAAAATGAAAATTTTATTGTCTTTTCATATATAAAAGAGTACGGATTTCCCTTTGTTGTCCTTCTTTGATGATAGATTTGTATGTTAGAATCCCTTGTATGATATTTCAGTCGTACCATATAATATCATGACCTATCCTCACAATTAAATATATAATAGTCATAACACATCAATCGTCTCGATGTAAAGTACGGTGTTGAAAAAGTGGGATACGGTTAATTTTTGAGAGATTCCCGTAAGGTAGTCAACATGGTTGGACCTAACAGGTGAATTGGCACTGCTGTTTTGTTTACCGCTTGCCATTGTAGGCAATTCCTTGAGTTCACCCTTCTTTTTATCCTCCTCTTCTTCTTCATTTTTATGGACTTTTATTTTCCCTGCTTTAATACACTAGATGTATATCTTTTCACAAGGAAATGATCTACCCTTTTTAGCTTAAAATTTCCTCCTCTACACCAATAGATCGCTAAGTTTTCAATTGAAACTTCCAATTTGGCATGATGACATTTTACAATAAGGTCAACTGGCAAAGATGTTAGTATTGTTCAATTAAAAATGTTCCAAGGTGAGGATGAGTGGGAATTATTGCACGCTATATTTGTTGTTAACCAAAATTGACTGTTGACAATTCTCTTTGTTTAATTGACCCGATTATTTTATCAACAGAAAGCTCACAACCATATTTCTTTGAAATGTGATTTGATGTCACATTAGCAATTACCTAATTGCCGAAAATATGATTTTTGAGTTAATTGAACACGATACATGTTCTTTGGGGATTGTTTAATCTCATATATGTACATGAAGGCGTCCGTGATTGAGGTGTTAGGGTTTCAAAGATGTAGAGAAAATATGCCAGAAAAGGAAATGACAATCATTCAGATGGCTATACCCTTCTTTTATTTATTTATCTTTATTCTTTCATGAATCAAGGCTCTCGCAACATGGTGCAAATCCTTGATGCCGTTCTCTCCGGGATCATCATACCAGGATTTGCTTCCGCTCAGTTCCGAGCTTGGTCCATCCTAGACTGTCCTTACTCCCTATTCGATTTCAATCCTTGCTGCCTTCGAGTGTTCGTGTCCAAGTGCGTGACGTTAGACGTTTTGGTGTTACTCCATCCTTTTCCTCGATTAGTTCCTTCGCTCAGATGCCAATTATCTCCACGTGGCCGGAAATGATCACGGTCATCAAGTTGCAGCAAAAACTCCGTGAATGCCTGGGTCAACAATCGAGTGACCGCGGTCATCAATGAGAAATCAAATCACATTTCGAAAAAATTGGATCATGAGTTTCCGTTGCTAAAACAATCGAGATAGCTAGACACCAGACAGAAAGTTTATCAACGGACAAATTATGGTCAACAACAAACGTAGTGTTAATAACATTGAGATTATGTGAGAAACAACAATGAGATAATTGATACCTCAACACAGGATATTGTCCTACCAAAACATATCAATATGAACTAGTGAGGTTTTGCATTAGTAATACATGAGTTGGATGCCGGGTACGAATGATTGAATGTTGGTATTGTTCAAATTTCTATAATGTTCTTATAGTCCGTATTTCCATTGAAGTGAGAATTGTGTGTCTGGACACTGCATGTTAATTTAAACGCCTTCAATTGCTTGGCTGGAACTGAGCATTATCCCATTAAGTGGAGTCGGTTATTATTTATTTCCCTCGCTGATCATTTTATTGGGTTTCCAATGATACTTTCACCATCTTGTACAGCAGTGTACGAAAATACATTTATTATCGACGGTAAAACATAATGTAATGTCCTTTTACTACTGGCCTTTCAGGGATTGAGAATTTAGGTCATGAAGAAGGGTGAAGCAAAAAGTTGATTTACGATTAGTTTTTAGAACTTTTTCTTAACCCCATGCACCATATATGAGAAGAAAAAGTATAAAAAAAAAATATTCATAAATCTATTGCATTAATACCAATTTAATCATAAACCTTTTAAATAGACTAAAGTTCTAAACATTTTCATATTGGTATCAATTCAATCCATTTGGTCAATTTTGATCGGTCGACATGACGACGTGATAATTTTAAAAATTTTAAATTTTTTTCAAATTTTTTATTAATTTTTTTCTTTTCTTTTCTTTTCTCTCTCCTTCTTCTTTGAACCATCCTCAGTGGTGGCCGAGCCTTGGTGTTGCTCACCAGCCACTGGGCGAGGGCCGCGTAGCCCTCGTTGGCCACCAGGGCCACAACTCTCGCCCGATCTTGCCTAGGGCCCCAAGGTCACAGGCGAGGTAGCTTCACCCAAATCTAAGGCGAGGCTAGCCTTGCCGTGGGCCAAGGCGACCTCACCTATGACTGGCAAGGCCATGGCAGCCTTCGGCAAGCCACCTTCGCTCATGGCAAGGCTAGGGTGAGGCCCTACTAGCCTTGCCCAAATATAGGCAAAGCCATGTCCCGACGGCCTTGGGTGAGGCTTGGCAAGGGTTTCAACCGTCACCAATGGCGAGGTGTTCCCGATTCTCGCCTAGTGGCCAATGAGCCTCGATGGAGGCTTGTTGGCCACCGTGAGGATAGTTCAAGGAGGAAGAAAAGAGAAAGGAAAAGAAAAAAAAGAAGAAAAATGTTAATAAAAATTTTGAAAAAAGTAAGATTATTTTAAAAATTGCTACGTCAACGTCCAGCCACTAGTCAACGTCCACATCAACACCGACCGACCAAAATTGGTCGGATGGATTAAATATGTACCAATGCTAAAAGACTTAGGACTGAATTGATAAAAATGTAATAGGTTTATGACTTTTTTTATACTTTTCCTATAAATGAGCGTAGCATGCCATGGAGTACAACACAATGCCCTAGATATGGTTTAGCCGTTGTAGCTACAGGCCTCACTATTATCAAAGTGATTATGATTAAAATGAATGAGGATCTCTGATTTTTTTTTTTTTACTTATGGATGGGTAATTACGAGGGTGAATATCTAGATAAAGAATTAATGAAGCTCAGATAAGAGTTGATTCCTTGAAATTGCTTTCCAGTATCAAGTTAGGTTTTGTTAGAATTTTGGAACTCTAATAAAATTGTTGGTTTTGATCGTGGAACTCTGATGCGGAAGTATGTGGTTTTGATGCCACAAATAGTTTGTGGTTTGAATGTGCAGATGTGTATATGTGCAGAATATATTTGGCAGAGGAGGATAAGGGGACAAGGTATATAGATTCAAGGGATATAGGTAAGGGGATAAGAAAAAATAGTTTCACCAGCTTATAGAAATGGTTTTACAATAGTTGGAGGAGGAGAAATGGTGGAGGAGCAATTTGATATGCCTTATGAGCCACTCCCCGCACATGGTGGAGGGTTAAACCCCACGCATACTTGCAAGAATGATTCCTAGCCTATTTTTGGGCAATCTTAACCAACTAGTCGCCGTCTTAAAGGATTCCTTAGCCCATAATTTCTTACTTCAAGTCTTCCTCTTCAACTCATCGTCTACGTTCTTGACTCTTCTTTTCTTCATAATCAAGCTAGTAGTTTCTAGATTTAGAAAATTTAGAAAATGGATCGCAAATTTCAACAGGTTTTTTCGACTTGTGTTTACTGTAATCAATGATAACATAACTAGATTTGTCTGATGTGTTTTTAAGAATTTTCTTATTGTGTGGTCTTACCCAATTATATGTGGTGCACGGTGAATCATATGATAGATTCGGTTTTCTGAGATTTAGTTCTGGAAATCTCTCTGGGCTGATCTGTAGGTGTTAAATTTGTTCCATTATTTTTTTTTTTTAAGTAATGTCTGGTCCATTGATGGCTCAGAAGAACAGATCTCGAGTTTCATTAATCAAATAGATTGCATGATCTGAATGTTAATGGGTTTCTTGCCTGCTCCTTTCACACTCAGCAATTTGCAGATGCGAAATTTCCATTCTGCTTGGAGAGTACATAGTGCTGTTATCTTAGCATCTTCTTGGCCATCTCATGAAGTCTTTAAAATGGTGTTTTTATATACTATGATATACCTGATATCATTTTTAAACATAGGCATATTTTTTTTTTTTTTTTTTTTTTTGTGAGCTTCTGTTGAAGTTTCAGTAGTCTTTAGGTTTTGCTCTGGAGTTCCAGTTAAATGTAAAGAGCAGACACTATGCAGCATGTGCCACTGCCTCAATAGTTTGTGCAAATACTTTTGTAACCGACATGTGGACTCACATGAGAAAGCAATGCTACTGGTTGAGCAAGTTATAGTGAGCGAAGGAGGTTCGCTTTTCACTTGCCTCTTGGAGTGTCAGAGTGGTAGGTATTTGGGGTTTTCTGATGCATTGCTTTTCATTGTTGCTAGCGAGTTCTTCCTGTGTCTTAAAACAATTGGGATTATTCTAAATATTGTCTGTTGTACAGTGGTAAAGCTGCTCTGGCACAAACAGTTGGCATCAAGAGTAATTTTCCATGTGTTGAAATGGTGATCTTCTGCTCCACCCTTTGCTTTCTTTGAGCAATCAGACTTCTTTGTGCATCAAGTATCAATTCCTGATTTTCTTTTGGATGCTTAGGCCTCAGCAGAAATTATGATTGGACCAAATGAGAGCACCAAATGTGCACAAATTGAGAAGGTCTGTGACATGTATTTCTGGTCGATTAAACAAAGCACTTTCATGGATATTAAATGTAACAGAGTGGTTATCTTATATTTCCATAATGACATAATCTTTGATAGGTTTTCAAGAATGCACACATATTTACATTCAGCATTATCATCTTTGATGACGTTGAAAGTTAAATTCTATTGGTTTTTATTAGTTGATCTCTGTTGTCAATCTTGGCATTAGATGATCATCTCGACTTGAGTGAAATACTTTGCAGGGTACTGGATTATGTCGCAAATTGGGGCTCTATTTGTAATTTTATATATCAGACATTGTTAGTCCTTTTGAGGCAGCTTCCTCAAAAGGTTGTCGCTTCTCCCCTCACCTTGTTTCAACTGATCAATGTTGGTGTGAGGAGTAATTATCCTTTTCTATGATCTCTTCTGGAAGTCTTCTGGAAGTCAATGCTAGCAAAGATGCCAGTACTGTTTAATTAGGAATGCTTCAAGGTGGATGAGTGGGAATCAGTTCCCTTTCTCTAGGAAATGAAAATTAGGAGTGAAAAAGTAGAGAGCAAAGATCCCCAGTCATGTTGCCAAGGAAGCACTACAATGATGTCACGATGCTGGTGCCGACAGTAATTCTGGGTTTGTGAGATTATGATTCAGTTCATTGGCATTATCTTCCATCATGGTGGTCTTGACGGATTAACTATTTTGCTTTTCTAGTTGGGATGGAGAAGTAGTGAAGTTTGTCTCACTGTATAACATGTTTCCTCAACGTTGTTCCGGGGGAAGAAAATGCATTTAACTTGGCATCATCATGCACTTGTGCATTCTAGTATAAACAAACGAAATATAAAATGTTACAGATAATTTTGCTTTTAGTTAAGCATTAGGTCATGAACATGTTCCCCGTGCATTCTGATTCTGATACTATTATACTAGCTTTTCTATCTCTACCGATCTAGTCACTGATCTCTGGGATAAAAAGGTCTGATTCTGGTACTCTTTTCACATCACTCAATCTTTTAGCTTATTATTCACATATATTTGGCTTTTCATATTTTCAGGGGAAAGAACCTTCTCGTGATAGGGACAACGAGTGCAGTGAGTTTCTTGGAGAGTCAATTGGTGTCAGCAATGCCTTTTCAGTCACTTACCATATTCCCACATTTAAGACAGATGATGCGAAGGTAGGCTGTTGTAGATGCTATTTGGGTGCTTGCATGTGGTGTTATTGTTTCTGCTGTTCTTCCTCATTTCTCTTCTGCTGGAAAAAGTGAAATGGAGGGGACATACATTCCGTAGTGTCTTGTTTTAAAGAAAGTTTTATCTGTTTAAAAAAAAAAAAAAAAAGTCATGTTGATGTCACGTGGTTCTGATTCTCTTGATAAGGGGCCCAGAGGTGCTCGTACCCAAACGGTCCCCTTATCAAAATTCAAATTATGAAGAGGGGACTGGGATTGACTTTTTGGATTAGCCTAGACATTGTGAATTTTAAGGAAACTAATATTATTAATCACAGAAACATGAGAACAGGGGAGTTTGCGTGGGAAATGGGGTTGGGAGGGGATGGGCAGGTTTATTAAAAGTCATGTGGCCGATGTTTGAGAACAGTTCAGATCTCATTCGAAGTGCTGGATTAATAAATTTCAGATTGACTTCTTTAATCAGCTGGGAATCTGTGGTTTTCTTGCAAGTTTCCCATAACAAATTCTGCAGGCTGGAGAATTTTGTAGATAAAGTTGTGATCCAGATTGTGGATGGGAAGCGATTGATGCCATCATAGAGCTGCATATATCTATGCACATGGCTTACCTTCTGTTTCCATTTTGGTGTTAGAACAGCTAAACGTTTTTCTTTGAAGATGACTCTGATGCAGCTGCCGAGGCTATAAATGATGTGAGCTTTAGATCTCTCAACTCGCGCCTTTTATGTTTTGCCGTGTTAAGAGTGATGATGTGTGACAGATATTCATTATGTAGGGTAAATGGGGACTTAAAAGAGTTAAGATAGTTTCATTATCCACTCTGTGATCTTATCCAATCTTAGTTTGCTTGCAAATGGAGTAAGGCACAGTTTAGATGCCCATCAAGAAGCTTTCCTGGCAGATAGAGATGGCGGACCAGGGCGAGCATGGTGGAGCTGTAAAGGCTATCTACCCCGGCGGAGAGAAGATGAAGATTGCTCTTTTCTATGATTGCCTTCAGGATTGTGTCCGTTGCAAAAGATGCCTACCATAATGTTATTCTTTTCACTTGATGAACTTTACATTTCTTTGTCTGAAATTTTCCTCCGCTAAATGATTTGCAGCCTGCATGAGGTGTTTGTTTATTGAGTATCAAACGCTCACGATGTTGTGAAGAAGTTACCTTAAAAAAGCGCACTGGTCCTCGTAAATTAAAGATTCTTGCTGTGTGGTATTCTCATGATCGGAAACTTCAATATTACTACATCCTTTCGTGGACAGCGCAGGCTTCCCCATCGCAAACAAATTCAAGGAAATAAGCTTGACGTCGACCCGGCTTTTGTAGGAAAATAAACGTTGCCATTAGGCTTTGCAGGGAACTTTCCACTATTTCCAGCATATTTTCCGGGATGCTTCCCGGAGAATACGCGAGTCGCATCGGTCTACATCAGCGTCGCTGCCCTGAAACATCATCGCCCCTAGACATCCAAAACGAACCGGACTTGAAGCGAAGGTTTCCTAGGAAATTCACCTCAAGACCTACAAACACTTGAGAAAGTACAAAGTCGCGGTCAAGACGTTGGGAGATTTCATCTTCCCGATTTGTCTTTTTGCTTGCGGAGGAGCACAAAACACGTTCTTGCCTGATACTTTCTGTGAAAATATCTCTCCTCCCGTCGTCATTTTTAACGTAGAATAGTAATGGGGCCGGTCTGTCCGTCCGACAGACGGAGGTTGCAAGATACCCCATAAACCGAGTTTTCAATCCCTTCATCTTATCCGACACCGACGTGAACCCGATCGCGACGGATCGACGACAAACAACCCCTCGTTCAGCTGGCACGAGAACACGCGAGCTTCGCTCCCTCGTCCACTTGTCACCACGCGAGAACAACCCAAAAAGAAAAAGATAAATAATAGAGAACCCACTTAGCCGAAGATACTACTGATTGGTGCCAAGCACCTCATATCTACAGTACACAGATCGTATAGCAAAACTTGTATACATTCCTTAGAAAGCTCTCAGATGTTACAACACTAAGACGAGAAGGAGCCTGATTCAGCAAGCTTCACAGGCACCCCACTTGCCCCAAAGAAAAAGGAGATTCCAAAACTGAAAAAGGAGAGAGAGGGAAAGAAGATGAAAAACCCTTTTTTTGGCCTTTCCTTCTTTACAGTACAACCTTATTTTGGCCAAAAGGATAAGAAGAAAACATAGAGAAAAACAGCAAAGGGCACGCGCGATTCCATTTCCGGGTCAGTCGTACTTCTCCCTCCAGGAGTAGACGACGAAGAGGAGCCACGACAGGGCCAGCAGGAAGTCCCCCACCGTCTGCCGGAGGCAGTCCCCGGCGAGGTCCTCCACCCCCCGCTCGAACGACACCCTCCACACCGCCACGAACACGTGCAGCACCGTGCAGCCCTTGGCGAAGAAGTCCTGGAACTCCCGGTCCTTGATGTTGGACACCATGAGGAGGAGGAGCCCGATCGCGAGGAGCAGGAGGCCGGCGAAGGAGTCGGAGGTGCTGATCAGGAGGCGGTCCTGCGGGGTGGACCCGAGGAGGCGCTCGGCGGCGTCGATGCCGTGGCCGAGGGAGTAGATGGCCCGGGCGTGGAACATCATGAGGGAGCCGCAGAAGAGCGCGATCAGGGAGTGGAGCACGCAGATCACCGTGAACGCCGACGACGCCGTCGTAGCAGCCGCCGCCGCCGCCGCCGGGGCGGAGGGGGACTTGGGGGTGGCCGGGCCGTGGCCGTGGTGGGTTTGGGAGGGAGTGATGTAGGCGTGGTGCATTGCTGTCGAGTGAGAAGCTCTGAGCGAGAGAGAGAGAGAGAGAAAGAGGGGATGATGAGGATGATGATGATGTTGGCTTTTGTTGACAAAAGTGATTCCCTATGCGCCGTTGATATTTTTTCCTGTGGGGCTTTGAGACTTTAAGAGAGGAGGAGATAGCGATGATGTGGGGCGGACTTTCGGGTTATTAATAGTGCTTTGATAATATTAAAAAAAATTGCTAACTTAAAAGCAAATTGCCCTTTTTTAAATGGATATTGATACCCATTTTGGATGGTGACATATATAGTCTTTGAATTTTGACCCAAATTATAAAAACGATCATTGAACTTTTAATTTATTTAATATGAACCTTAAAATTTTAGTGTATATTCAAGTTAGTCCCTAAATTATATGAAGATACTTAATGCTATTATTAGGGTTGTGCAACTAAACCGATTCTACTTAGAAATTGAATTGAACTTTTCGAAAAATAGGTCTGAGAATTGATTCTCCTTGAAATAGTTCTAGGAAAATAAAGAGGATTTCATCTACTTTGGAATCTGTTTTATAAGTTAAAAAGCTTAAATTCTAATTGCTTTTTTCCCTAAATTTTAACCTTAGCACTCTTTCGTCTTTTGTCCTTTTTTGAAATTTCTTGCTAGTCTTTCATTTTCCTTTAACTTTTATGGACAAATGGGGAATTTATATTTTATATTATGTGTTTGAATTTTTTTATCATTTATAATTGTACTTGACTACATAATTAGATTGTTGTTTTTGACAGATTAGGATTTCTGTTATTTCATATTTTACTTTGAATCATTTCATTACTATAATCTCATATGATTTTGCTATAAAAAAAAAAAAAAAAAAAAAAAAAAAAGAAAAAGAAGATAAAACAGATTCTCAGGTGAACCCTCGAACTAGTTTGGAAATATAGAGAACATAATAGGTTTCAAGATCCAAAAAATAGAAACTAGTTATAATAGGATGGAACATTAGAACTTACTTGCCTTGAAATCAATCACCCTTAATTATCATATCAATAATTCAAGTTCAAGAGCAATATTAAACATTTTCTTATAATCTAGGAACCAGATTAGATATGAAGTTTAGGGATTATATTAAACAAATTATTTGTATAGAGACCATTGTATATTTGGTCAAAATTCAAGGACCATGATGTCGTTTTCCTTTTTATTTTTAATTATGTTCAATTTTTTTTAATAAAAAAAATTGGAAATGGGCGGAGATTAGATTTGAGATAAGAAGCGTATGGTGGGGGCCATGGCCCAGGGATGGGGATATGCAGTGGGGTCCCACAGAGACAAGGATGGGTCGTTGGCTGGTGGGAGGGACAGCACGTAAAATGAGACTCCGCACGTGTGTTGGGTCACTGTGTGCCGACACACGGGCCGGGTATGATCGACGGCCGTGATTCGTCTCGGGGGGAGGGGACCGCTAGGCACTCGTGCAATTACACTTGTGCCCTCGGTGAGCCAAGATGCTCACACCATCAGGGAGAGCAGCGAGTTCGTTTTTTATTTTCCTTCTTCGTACGGGAACCGGGGAAAGGTACTATCAAAGCCGCTAACCGAAAATCATCGTGCGCATTTTCGCGTAACCTAATGAATTTTTTTCCTTTAAAAAATTTAGAGGAAGAGATTGAGTAATCGGATGTGTCATTTTGATGTCACGGGTTATGGCCAAACCAGAGCACAACTTTGACTTGTCTTGAAGCTTGGAGTGAAGATTGATGTGAAGACGGAGTTCATGTTCACGTGATTCTACCTTGAGAGTGTTTTACAGTTTCTCTTGATAAGTTTTGAGAGTAAATATGATATTCTATTAATATCTAGCGTTGTGGCGGAATCAATGATCTATTTCGTACAACATCGTCAAGTATTTTGTAATATAGAGTTGTTATGCGATATATAAATACTAATTAATGATAGCACATTATAGTTTCATAATTCACAACTCAAGTCCAAGGCCAAGGTCCCGAGTCTATGGTAGGGTCTTAGGTGGCCTATGCTATAACTTGTTTTGTTGGTGTCTCTAGTCCAAGTGTTGGGGTCCTAAGTCTAGCCATCAATGTGGAGATATAATCCAAATTGAGTTGAGCTAATTCAACATACTTGATGCTTGAACCTTCACTTGAACTCAGTATTAAAGTTCTTGTTCAAAGTCAACTTGAAAAAGAAAATCAGACTATTCAAAATTGACTTCACTCAAATTGATTATATTAAATAATTGACAAAAAGTAAATTAAGCCCAATTAGGCTATTGAGACTATCAAATTGGGTATTAATGAGTTTAAGCTTGATATTGTGTAGTACATTCATCCTTAAGTTTCACCTAAACTCATTTGTGAATTGTATAATTGATCCTAATTGTAAACTGAAAAACCTTTTTCGAACCGGCATATTGTCATAAATAAAAAGTGTAAGTGTCACTTTTTTCTTTTCTTTCGATGATAAACTTATATGTTAGGAGCACTTTTGCGATACTTCAAATGTATCATATAAGATTATTATGTGTTGTTGCAATTAAATATAAAAACATCTTATATATATATAATGTTATTATCACAAATCGTCACAACCGTAAGGTAAAACCGCTGTTAAAAAAGTGGGATCCAGTACATCTTTCACATTTCTAGAATCTAGTCCACAACGTGTTGGATTTGCACTGCAGCTTTCGTTTGCAGGTTTTTTTTTTTTTTTTTTTTTTTTTCAACCTATTTGTTCACATGTGTTGGCCACTTGCCATCGAAGGTTGGGCCGACAGAACCCTGTTCCCCATCGAGGATTTTTTATTTTTTTTTTTTACAATAAATAAGATTATTTCTATGGTATGATTTTTTGTTTTCATCAGTGAATACGAATCTTCACTTGCCTAATCTTACTAATGCATGCACGTCATCTTATCCATGAGCAACAAGACTTTATCAATAAGCCAAAAATGGGCGTGACCCCTTAAAGTTTTTGTAAACGGTGATTTCGTAACTAAATACTAAATCAGTTGTATGAATTAACCATTTAACTACTCAAACTATCTCTTGGACTATAAGTTTAAAAGAAAGAAACCCTGTCAATCTTCGTGTACTAAGCACCTAGACTTATATATATATATATATAAGAAGGTTTGATAAACATTTTAGTTTGATTTTCTTTTTCATCTCACTTTCGTAGCTAGGTTAAACTTTTTCTTTTTTACATGTAAAGGTGAATCACGTTCATTTTGTAAAGTGTAAGTCAATCACTTGTTAGTTAAAAAATTAAGATGCATAGAGTGAACTTCGACATTTTAATTTTAGCAATTGGTATTCTATAATCATTCACTTGAAGGAGTAAATTATATTTTTGTTGTTGTTTGCAATCCATAGCAAGATGATAAGGCTCGTATAAATTTTGTAGACAAGTGATAAATAATTCTTAATAAGCTTCTTAGCATGTAAAACTAATGTGAGAATGACATGCGGAATTAACCAATGAGGAGTGCCAAAAAAAAAAAAAAAAAAAAAAAAAAAACCTAGTTTAGAACTTGACTTTGTGATATGTTAAAATGTCTAACCCCAAAAAAGACAAGCATTATACTGATAGAGAATATATGTACATGAAAACCGTGCAAACCCTAGAGGTAAAGAGACATTTTAGCATACTAAAGTTACTGCGTTTGGTATAAAAGATTGTAAAACTACTTAAAGTGAGCAGACATTAATAATCTAAAATAAATTTTATTTTGTGGGTGGATTTAGTGTAGTAATAGAATAACAAATCCATGAATTACGAGTGTACAATAAACTCTATTTTGCATAAGATTTTTTTAACGTCACCAAATAGGAAGAAAGAATGCCACGTGTTAACATTTTTTGTACATTAACTAATACTAGAAAACTAAAATATAAAACCTGAATGGCATGCAACAGGTTAAGTGGTTCGGAAAGTTGAGGGACGACGGACGCCAAAAATTAAGAAATTTCCGGAATCCCCTCTTTTCCAGGATAGCCAAGGTTACACTTGGAAATACACACAATTGGACGGCTCGTGTAGTTGGATGATTTTATCATTTTCCTTTTTTCTTTTCTAGAGACAACTTGACAGTTGAAATTAAGTGCCACGTGTTCTTACAATAAACTGAATTCAACGGCCATGGAGAGAACACAGGTTGGATAAGAAAGGAGAAAAGAAAAGTCAATTACACGTGAAATTTGACCATTAAATTACTTAGCACAAAATCAAAGAAGAAAATATCTTTTAGGTTAAAAAAATGATAACATTATGATAATTCTATCACCGCTTGATCTTGCTCTCTTTCTAGCTCTGGCCAATTTATCCTTGCGTCCGCTCATTTTGGGTAGGAATTGTTGATGCTGCTTTGTTGGATCAACGAGAAAATTTGGTTACGCTCATTGAAGATTGGTTTTGGAACAAAATTTTGGAGAATTAAGCTTGTTAAATCCAATGAAAAGACATACTGATGAAAGCAAACAAACTTAAAGGATCATATACTAATATACTAAAGATATAGGAGCTAATTGCAAAATATCAAAAGTGAGAATATAGGCAATTCCTTTCTTTTTCTTCATTTTCCCCCAATTTTTTCTTTTTTAATCTTTTGGATCCCTTGATGATATCTATAGAATGACAAATGTTGTCAAGAAGTCATTGTCTAGAACAAGGCCTGGTCCATCCTGATATAATTGAGGATGCCTGAAGTGGTCAATGTGGCTATCGCTGATGTAAGATTCATGATCATTACCTCTCCACTTCTGACATTTTTCTTCAATTACAAATTTACGAGTAGAGAGAGATTAATTAATTTAGGAAGGATTGTTTTGGCCAAGATATTTCCCAACAATTAATTCCGAATAGGTTTTTCATTTGTAGTTAGGTGTCAATTTCTAATAGTTTCCTCAAATAAAGTTTAGTATTACTTTGAAAGTGTTGTGAAAAAAGGGATTTTTGTTGTTGTTGTTGTTGTTGTGGTGGTGGTTTTTCATTCAAATGTTGAATTTGATGGCTCTCAATTGATCAAGTGTCTTAACATCAATTCCACTAGTAAGTAACTATCGCATTATTTTTAATTGAGAAAAGTCGGGGTTTGAATTTTTTTGTTAAAGTATGATCTCTAATCTTGGTAAGGTCGACAACCCAACGTCGATTTATTTTAGATACAAGGAGTGAACATGGCCCATTCTTCAGTCTTGCTAGAGGATCAGCTAGAGAATCGGCCAATCATATCAGTCTTGGTTGCCCATTTGGTGGAGTTGACCCGAGACTTTTTCAATTCTGGTCGGCCCAAGAATTTGCTCGACTAGTTGCCCAACATTGCTCATCCTTTTGAATTTGTTCTTGAACGTTGTTAATTCAAAATAAAGGTATAACAACAAGGAAAGGGTCATAAAAAAAAAAAAAACGGAATTACAGGATGTCTAAATAAAATCATTTTGTAGCTTCCGTTTTTTTTTTTTTTTTTTTTAAATCATTTTCTGTCAATGGTGTTGCTCCCATAAAATAAGATTCGAAAAGAGTCGATGTTTATTAAGTACATTCTCTTTTATGGGGTTACACCTAGAAAATAGCCACTAGCGTTCGTAGTGCTTTCTTAGGGGGTGCATGATAAAAATTATTTCTATTCCAGAAATGATTTTTCTGCTCCAGACCAATTTCTAGAACAGAAACTTGTTTGATAACGCTACTCAAATTTTTTATTTCTGGAATAGATTTCTCTTCCAGAAATAGAAATGGAGGAGAAATCAGAAGTATAAAATTTTCTACTTCTGATTTCTTCCAGAAATCAATTTCTGATTTCTTCCCCTAAAAACCCTAATTTCACTCGGTTCTCCCTCGTACGTCTCTGCCGCCTCTTCTCCGCCTCCTCCGCCTCCTCCTCCTCCTCCTCCGCCTCTTCTCTGCCTCCTTGAGACATCATCTCCTCCGCCTCTCCTCCACCTCTCCTCATCTCCTCGAGACATCGTCTTCTCCATTGGACGCTCGGATCGTCTCCTCCACTGGACGCTCTCTGCCTCTCCTCTTGCTCATCCACATCTGCTCGCGAATCCACCCCCTCACCGTGACCCACTGTCCCCGCTTGTTGTTCGAGAACCCCTCGGCAACAGATCTCACGCTTGCACCCCCGCCGCTCATTCCCCTGTGGCGGCGGGCAAGGCATGGTTTTTGAGCAAGCTCGCGCGGGCAAGGCATGCACTTGTTGGATTCACTTCTTCAGAAATGCACCTCCCTCTCCCGCATCAAGCAGCTCCAAGCCCATCTGTTGGTCACCGGCCAATTCTAATCGACCAACGCCTGCACGAGGCTTGTCGAGCTCTGCGCAATCTCGCCTTTCGGCGACCTCTCTTTTGCGACCCACGTTTTCCACCGCATCCTCCGCTCCTCCACGAACGACTTCAACGCCATCCTCAGGGGCATCGCCCAGAGCCTCGAGCCCGCCGGCGCCGTCTCTTGGTACTGCTCCATGCTGCGCGGCTCCCGCAGGGTCGACGCGCTCTCTTGCTCCTTCGCCTTGAAGGCTTGCGCGCGCGCCCTCGCAATCTCCGAGGCGATGCAGCTGCACTCCCAAGTGGTGCGTTTCGGGTTTTGTGCAGACGTGTTGCTGCGGACGACTCTGCTCGACGTGTATGTGAAGGGTGGCGATCTTGATTTTGCGGAGAAGGTGTTCGATGAAATGCCTGTGAGAGATATTGCCTCTTGGAACGCGTTGATTTCCGGGCTAGCTCAGGGCCAGCGACCCATTGAGGTTATATCTTTGTATAAGAGGATGAAAGAGGAAGGCTTGAAGCCTAATGAAGTAACGGTTATTGGTGCTCTTTCCGCATGCTTGCAGCTGGGAGCCACGCGAGAAGGTGGAAGGGTTCATGACTATATAACGGAGGAGAAGCTTGATCAGAATGTCCAAGTTTGCAACGTTGTTATTGACATGTATTGTTATCAAACGAATAGAAATTGTTTGATATCTTTGCAACATTTTTTGGAAGGGTCCAAAAAAAGAAAATTTTGTTTTAAGAAATAGAAATTTTTATACAGTTATCAAACGAATTTCTATTTCTGAAATAGAAATTTTGTATTGTTATCAAACAGATTTTTTTTCCTCAGAAACTCGTCCAGAAATAGAAATAGAAAAATTCATTTATGTTCCAAAAACTATTTCTGGAACAAAAATGTTCTCATGCGCCCCCTTATTCTTTGTGATGTGTAAATTAATTCGTGCATGTACTTCTATTAAAAAGAGAGAGAGAGAGAGAGAGAGAGAGAGAGAGAGGGAGGGAAAGAGGAGGGGGAGGAGGGGATGAGAGAAGATGGTGATGCCATGATTTTGGAATTTGATCATTTGTGGTAAATATATGTGAGATGAACATGTGTTACAATTCAAAAAAGACATACGACATCACTAGTGTGTATAATCTCAAATCCTAAGATACGGACATTTGAAGTGCCAAAACTTGGCACGGGAGAATTTAAATGCCAAAAGTTTGAAAAGTAACACTCAAGTGCTAAAATTAGAGCAAAATGAATCACTTAGGGTGCGCATGATAAAATGCTGATGTGGCAATTTTTCAACAAGGTAAGTGCAAAACAACGTCATTTTGTCTCGACGTGGTAAAAAATCAATATAATAATTAATTTAATTTAATTTAAACTAAATTTATTTAAAATATTTAAAAAAATTTTATATATATATATATTATAAAAGGTGGGGAAGAGGAGGCAGCGACTAAGGGGTGAGCCCTCGCCGCCGTCGCCTCCCTGCCATCATTGGGAAGGGCCAGTGACAGTGGGGGGAGCGTTGGTCGGGGTCGCTGGCTCTCGACTGATCGACAGTGAGGGCTCGCAAGCCCTCGTTGGATCTGGGAAGGGTTGCGGCCCTCCCCCTTCAATCGCCGGCCCTTCCCAATGATGGCTAGTGACAGTGGGGGGAGCGTTGGTCGGGGTCGCTGGCTCTCGACTGATCAACAGTGAGGGCTCGCAAGCCCTCGTTGGATCTGGGAAGGGCTGCGACCCTCCCCCTTCAATCGCCGGCCCTTCCCAATGATGGCGGGGAGGTGGCGAGGGTCGGTGACCCCGGCGACGCTCCCAACTGTCGCCGGCCCTTCTCGGCGGCGACGGCGAGGGCTAGCCCTCAACCTTTTCTATTTTTATTTTATTTTATTAAAATAATTATTATTTATTTTTATAATTTCATTAAATTAATTTTTATATTAATATTTGAATTCGCTTAAAATGACGTCAGTTTTGCCTTTTTTTGGTTGAGTTAGTATTCTAGAGAGCCACGTAGACGATAAAAATAATAAAAAATTGCCATGTAAGATTTCCGGTGAGGTTTGTCAAAGATGGCATTTAAGTGTCCCATTTTAAAAAAAAAGTGATACTTAAGTATCACTTTTCTAACTGTTGGCACTTAAATGTCCATTCGTGCCAAATTTTGGCACTTGGACTATACTTTGCCCATGAAATCCTTAATGATTGTAAGTGATAGTTTAGTGACAAGCATTTGACATCTCATATTTTCTCATGATGTGATTATGTTGCACGTGCGGAGACTATTGTAATCTTTTGCTCTTGCTAGTTCTTGCCTTCAGAAAGTGATTTGCGATATCATTTCTACTTTATTGAATTTTGCATTTGACCATGGACGATTTGGGACCGCCATGACTAATACGAAGGGCGACTGATGGGAGGGAAAGTATAAGGAGAATGACTTTAGTGAAAGCCAGGGAAGAATACAAAGGCAATACTAGTAGGAACTTGACTTCCCAAAATCCTGATAGGAAATTATCAAAATGCCACTTGGCATTTCACTTGCCCAATGAAATGAAACTTGAGTCTTCAAAGGGAGAAAAAAGAGAGGAAATAATACATATATATTACTATGATAAATATCACAAAATATATTCAACTGGTAATACTCGAACATATTTACTCTTAAAAAAAATTCGGACTCATAAAAACCCCTTAAGTAGTACCGGTATTTCAATTTTACCCTCGTTTCAATCCTGTCTAATTTGGCAGTTAAAAAATTTGAGTGCTGAGTCATCTTGAATTAAGCTATTTTGGACCTTCAAGGGCCCTTGAGTCAAGGATTTGATATTTGATAACAAAATTTCAAAGATTTTGATCCAAAGTTTTACTTTGAAAACGCTCAGAGTTCAAGGTAAGCCTCCGAGCATAGGCTTTAGCATCTTAGAAATGCAATTTTAGGTTTACTGAAGATTTTGTCTTTCCAATCTTACCGTCACTAATATATTTGCAATCATATTTTACCCCTCAACCTTCATAGTAGAGAGAAAGATGTGGTTGATCATGGCCAAGAAGCTTTGAAGAGGGACCGAGGGACGCTGGTGCAGCTTTGCCGAGGGTTGAAAGACATCGGCAAAGCTTTGCCGAGGGTCACGCAACGTCGAGGAGCTTTGGGAGGGTCACTTGATGTCAGATTTAGCTTGCTGCGGGTCAAGCATCATATTGCCTAGTAGTGTGGCCCCAGTGTAGCATCACTTGGGGTTGTGTGACACTAGCGTTGTAGCCTCAGTGTCGCGTTGCCGGGTTTGCTCGACTTTAGAGGCGCGTTGCCTAGGGTTGCAAAATGTTGGCACAATGTCACCCCCGCTTGTGCCTTCATATACAACTGCAAGTTCCTTCCTTCTCTATTTTTTTTTTCTCTATACTAAAAATTGTTCTGTAATAAATATTTTACAAGGCGTTTGTCAAACACCATTCATTTGTCATGAAAATCTTTTAAGTCAACACCTTTTGCTTATACGAAAAGTCTTGCAGTCTACCTAAGAACAACAAAGGAATCAACTAATCTTTCCTGTGTAGACCTTTCAATTTTTGAGACGATTAGATCAACACTTTTCTCAGGAAGCAAAGCTTTACTATCTTAGAATTGTAGAGTATGAAGTATCGGCATCACTGATTGGATTAAGAGAGGTGACAAGAGATCTATGTGATATATTTCACTGAACTTGGAAGACCATGGCCATTTAACAAGCATCTACTTAATTTCGGATTGGTGCACTTTGCATCACGGATCATAGAGAACGAGAGGGAAATAAAAGGTTCCTCGACCAAGTCAGTAGCATTATGCGAATTTTAATTGAAGGAGCAGACATTTGGAAATTTCTAGTAGAGACAAGACAAAACGGGGAAAAGCAAGAGGCATTGGAATCAAGATCAACCAGTTCGCATCCCAGTTCGCATCCCCAAGAATCGCTACCTCAAAAAGTGGTGCGAGTTGAACCCATACTCTCGCCATCGCTAAGACCATCTCATCTTCTTGTTGAGTTCAGTCCCACTGGATTATCTTCTTCATTGATTGAGAATTATCTTCGAGTAACTTTCCTTGAAACTCCAATTTGTTTCCATCGGCTGATGGTGTTGGAAAACAGACCCTCAGATCATCCTCCCGTTGCTCGCATACTAGACGGAATCCACGCTTCTTTATACTTCCTTCTGGTGCGCCGAAGCAAACTTGGATATGGCTCCAATTATCTTGCAGAAGCTTCTCTTCTCCTCTCTTATTGTCGCTTGCGATATATACAAGCCTCACATGATCGGATTCCAATGGAGAAATAAATGTCAAACGGAAATACTCTCTTTTGCCATTAACAAATATTCTGACCTCAAATAGATTTTCGAACATGCGTTTTTTATTCTGGCCAAGAATAACACAAAGTGCTAATCCTAAGAAGTTGCCACGTAGGTCTGGGGGAACCATAAAAGATATGGAGTCCTCTTTACACTGGAGAATCCATTCAGGCATCTCTCTTCCATTTACAAGAATCTCAACTACCTGTCATCCAGATAGTACACGTATCAAACATTCAAAATCTAAGAGAGGGACCCGAGGGGGAGGGAGAGAGAGAGAGAGACTGACCTTGAGTGGTGACACATAAGCCACACTGACCCCTTTTCTTTCCTTGCAGCTATAAACAAACAAGTCTTTCCAATAATCATAACTGTTGATGCATGTCGGCAGATGAGTAAACTTATTATTTGAAAGATCTAGGTGTGTCAATGCAGGACAACTGGAAGCACTCTCAAGGAACTCTACTTCTAATAAATTGCAGTCACAAAGGTCTAGCCAACTTAGACTTGGGAATCCCAAATCGCCATCAGGATCAATTGGATCCTCCAAGTTCTTTGGAAACATGGCAAGATTCGAGCAGTTGTAAAGATAGAGAGCCTTGAGATTTTTCAACTTATGAATGCTCGATGGAAGCCTTGTGAGGTTTTTGCAATATCCTAAATCTATTGTCTCTACAGAGACAAGATTTTCAATTGATGTAGGGAGTTCTTTAATAGCCGTCCATTGTAGATCAAGATGCTGTAAATGTTCCATCTTTTCCGGAATATCAGGGCATTTCTCAAGTTTATAGCAATAAGAGAGATCAAGGTTTTGAAGAGATTTTGTCTTGAGTGTGTTTGGAAAGATCCTAAGATTAGAGCAACTTGATATCGACAAAAGTTTTAACTTGTCAAGATATCCAGCAGATTGGTGAATCTCCACCAAACTTTCGCACCTTAAAAGATATAACCTCTCCAGATTTGGAGCCGATGAAAGATCAGGAACAATAGCCAAGAACTTACAATCGCAGAACTCGATGGACTTCAAATTTATAAAATTCTGCAAAAACATACTAGTGCGGTCATTCAGCTCCGCAAATATATTCATAGCTTTAGAAAGTGAAAACATCATCACAAGGGCTTACCTGAAAGTTGCCTCCTAATTGTTTGATATGACCGTTCTTGACATAGAGCCTCACAAGTTTCTTTTGACCAGGGCCGAATTCTAGATCCGGGTAATTGGCCCATTCAAGCCAGCTAAGCTCGTTAGGGAGGCATATTGGACCTCGTGAAAAGATATGCACTTTAGGCATTATAAACATTCTCAACCTTTTCATGTTTGTGAAAGCATTAGGACTAATGGTCATCTCTTCTGGTGTAGGCAAGTCCAATACTATGGCCTTTATCGCATTCTTTCTCTATTCATAACAAAGCAAATTCAGTCATCAAACAAAATTTCCTATTGAGTTTTACATTTTACTATCTGAATTAGAGTGATGTAAAAATTGAGATTCAGTAAAATGGACATAAATGACTTTTACCGTATATTCGCATAGAATGTCCTGAACCTCTTCGAAAAGCCACAACCTACTACGCTTCCTAGGATCATCGGGAGATTCCTGTTTAACGATATCCTTACCCATCAATTGAACCAAATCATGCATTTGTAAGTTTCCATTCACATTTTTTATTAGGGACCTCTCGATGAGAATTTCTATTCCTATAATTGGGTCAAAATCACAGCTATCAAGAACTTCCTTGATGTATTCTATTCTCTTCCCCTTAAAGAAACAAGCAATATCAAGGAAAATCTCCCTCTCACTACCCCCCAATCCATCGAAGCTTGTTTTAAAAACTCGATTGATAGTTTGGTCGGGACTTTTTGAGAGTTTATGCAATGTACTGTCCCACGCAGATTCCTCTCTTCCATATAAGAATGAGCCCAACACTTCAAGGGCTAATGGAAGGCCATCAGCATAGCGCAGTGCCCTATCAATGAGATCCCTTCTTATTCCAACTTTCCTACTATTTGGAAAGGCATGCTGATGAAAAAGTTCTTGTGCTTTGTCGTATTCTAAAGGTTTAATTTCATACACACAATTCATTCTATGAGAAGTTAGCAAATGTTTATCTCTTGATGTCACAATGATTCTACTTCCTTTTCCAAACCAATTGCCTTCTCCAGCTAATGCATTTAGTTGATTCATCTGGTCAACATCATCAAGAACTAGGAGAATCTTCTTGCAACATAGTCTTTCTCGTATCAAACTAATTCCTCCGCCAACACTATAGATCATTAAAGATTTATGAACTAGGATCTCATATAGAAGATCCCTTTGTAAAGCAACAAGACCATCACTTCGGTTCGATTTTTCTCTAACTTGCTCCAAAAAACTACAACCCTGAAATTTTCTCTCCATAGCATTATATAAGGCCTTAGCAATTGTTGTCTTCCCTATGCCTCCAGGTCCCCATAGACCTATCATTAGAACACCATCATCAGCTGACTCTTGCTGTATCAACCATATTAGTTTTTGAACTTGCAAATCTATTTCAACCGGATACTTAGTGACATATAGGGGTCTTCGGTTGAGGTGAAATGATAATTCGTTGACGATGCATTGGATAAGCTTTGCTTCATCTCTGATAAGCACTCAAAAGAAAGAGAAACATCCTTTAGCATTTCAACCTCTAAAAGTCATACGTGACATTTCATAAGAAGGTTTGCAAATAATAAGATGAAAAGAAATAACACGTGCCTGCGCCAACATTTGCGCGATGAAAATTACAAAGAGCCTGCGCCTAAGGACAATAATGCCTCGAGTGCAATGAACCACACTATTTATCTAAGACAAAATTTTTCATTATCTACACACTAAGAAATGGATTCAAAGAATCTGGTAGCTTGAAGTTTTGGTTATTCAAGTTTTCTACGTACCTGTTATTCATATCCCATCCAGACAAGTTACCAGCATCAAAGAGAGTTTTCTTCCATCTTTTCACTTTCTCTGAATCCTTCCCGAACTTTAACTCATGCTTAGCCATATTTCTCCCATAACTCTTTCTCCCCACTTTCACTTCTCTTGGTTCCACTTTGTAAAACACGGGCAACACCTTCAAGCCTTTTTGCTCCTTGCACTCCATGATTTTCACAAGCTCTTCCAAACACCATGGTGAGGAAGCGTACTCCTCAGAGAAAATGATGATTGCGACGTGTGATTCCTCGATCGCTCTCATGAGCGCCGGTGATATTTCCTCTCCTTTCCTAAGCTCTTCGCTATCCACAAAACTGTGTATTCCATTCTGATCAAAAGCTATATAGAGATGACTAAGGAAGTTGTTACGAACATCGGTGCCTCTGAAATTTAGGAATACTTCATGATTCCTTTTCGGCTTTGAAGAAGCAGCCATTGAAAGAGCTGATGAATGATGTGCTTTAAGAATATTTGCTATCTGACCAGGGATTCCAAGATCTAGCTCTTATGTGTATTTGTATAGACGTGGAGTATGAGATACGCAATGGAACGAATGACTAGACGAACTATCACGGTGAGACTGGAGATTCTGCCCGAGTCCACATCTATTTGTCAAGAGTTGCTTTTTGACTTTTGTCTTCTTTGTGAGTAAACCGTGGAAGCTTTTTGTCTTCTTTGCGAGTAAAACCGTGGAAGCTACCATTAGAGGCTAGAGCCACCATTGAAAAATGATCCTTTCCCGTTCCTTCCCTCCGAGTAAATATCCCCACACTCCAGTTCTGGGCAATTTCTTGGCAACATCATTTCTACTTTTTTTTTTTTTTTTATCGATTTTTGTCTTCTTTGTGAGTAAAACCGTGGAAGCTACCATTAGAGCCACCATTAAAAAATGATCCTTCCCCGTTCCATCCCTCCGCGTAAATATCCCCACACTCCAGTTCTGGGCAATTTCTTGGTAATATCATTTCTACTTTTTTTTTTGATGGTTTAAAAAAAAAAAAAAAAACATGTGCCATACGATTCGGCCTCTCCAGTTGGCCCCTCCCTAAACAAATCACAGCCATCGATCGTATCGAAAGAGCCATCTCTGTCTCTGGGCCCCACTGCATATCCCCATCACTCTGGCCCCCACCATGCGCTTCTCTTGAGTCTCTCCCTCCCCACCGTCTTTCCATTCCGTCCTTAAAAAAAAAAAAAACAAATTTGAGTATAAATAAAAATAAATTTTATTAACAGATATATAAAATGCACTGATTAAGAATAATAACATAATAAAAACACATACAAATGCATTTTAAATAATTAAGCAAGAACATATTTCCAATGAGAGCAATTTATTTTAATTTAATTTAATATTTAACATAGACATTTTTTTTTCTTTTCTTCTTCTCCTTTCGAAAATCGAGTCCCAATTTATTTGACAAGTGAAAATGTCAAGTTATTTCCTAGAGAGCATTGGTTAAGTCAAGTTCATGGCCAGCACTAAAGTTCACACTCTTTCTCACTTTCCATCCCATTAGCGACCCTTCATTAAGTCTAGATGGCCTGAAGTCGTTAAGTCTATCATATAGGCCGCATATGGTAGGATTTTTAAGGAAAGCCTTAGGGAAAATGCAAAGGACTTTAAAATAAATGCGTTTTTAGAATGCAAAAGTCCACTATGAAGTACATTTAAGTAAAATAATGTTTAGAAAAATTATATTTATAAAGGACTTTTGTTATTAATAAAAAAAAAATAGCTAGCCCTTTGTTGACATAGGCGGCCGTTGTTCGAGGTTGCAAACCTCAAGTGTCCCCAGAGACTAGACTTGTTAACGGGTTGGTTGAGTCAAGTGTGGGTAGAGTCATAAATGGCTTGACCCAAATCGACTTATTTACCCGTTTTAACCCATTTATTGTGATGTAAAATTCTTGACCTATACCCGACTCAACCCATTACCAATCTATATCTTACCCGTTTAACTAAATTTAAGAAAGCTTATTTCTTGTTCTTTTTTTAAAGTAGTATTGCTAAAACACTTTCATGCAATACAAATTTAGTGGACAATTTTTATAATATTTTAAAAGAATAAGCCTCCATTTGTTTTTAGGAAGAAGTTTTTTTTTTTTTTTTTTTTTTTAAAGGAAAATTACAAAATTTTTTGGTTTTTGCCTAAAACCTGAAAATGAATTATAAAATATTTGTTGGCCATTTGGTATGAAAAATATGATTAAATTTTCCTTCGTGAACTCATTTTAATTTTTTAATCTTTCTTTCTTTTAAAATATCAAATTTATAATTATTTTTTATTTTTACTTTTAAAAAATCTAATTTTTTTTTTCTTTTTTTCTTCTTCTTCTTCGACCAATTGTCAGCCATGATGATGAACAGTAACCAGCCATAGGCCATAGCCTCGCTAGATTCAATAAGGCTCAAGCCAAGCTCAAGCTTGCCCGAGGCAAGTGAGCTTAAGCCTCGCCAAATGTCGACAAGCTTAAGCTTGCATGAGGCCGATGAGCTCGCCCTTTGCTTGGTTGGCCATCACCATCCAGATCACTGGCCAAGGGAGATGGAATAAGAAAGGAATATAAAATGAAAAAAAGAAAAGAAAAAAAATAAAAGAAAAGAAAGTTGTCAAAAAGGAAGAGTTTTCATTTTTATAAGGCTAAAGAGGGAAAGAGAGTGTGTGAGTTTTGGATTGGAAATGGGTTCTAAGTCCAACTCATCTAGACCTATTTATTTTGGGCATTCAATTTTTAAACCCATTTGAGTAGGTTCTTCAAGATTTAAGTGACCAATTTATGACTCATTTAAAACATAAATAGGTCATATATGAGTTTAAGACCCATTTTGATAGATCTACTAGAGACCATAGAGGAGGGCCATTTCATGCATAGAAATGAATCTAACTTAGGAGTTTATTATTGACTGAGAATGATACATTGAAAAATAATGAGTTTTCCCTTTTTTTATGCCATTTGGAAAAAGAGTAAAGTTTTTCAATTTAGAGGATAGATCGACTATATGAGCCAAAATTGAGTTTATGTAAAACTTAAATATGAATGGTTGATTGAAAAAAAAAAAAATGAATTGCCAAACAATTCGGCCTCTTCAGTTGGCCCCTCTTTAAACAAATCACCACTGTTGATCATATCCAACAAGCCATCTCTCTCTGAGCCCCACTGCACGTCCGGCACTCTGGCCCTCACCATTCGCTTCTCTTGAATCTCTCCCTCCCCATCGTTTTTCCCATTCCGTCCTTTTTCTTAAAAAAAAAAAAAAAAAACACACACGCACACAAATTTGAGTATAAATGAAAGGGAAAATGTCACAAATGGTCTCTATACTATTACTTAATGTGCGATTTGGTCCCTAAACTTTCGATCGGCTCAATTTGGTCACTGAACTGTTGATAGATGTCCGATTTGGTCAATGAACTTTTGATCAACTCAATTTGATCCCTGAATTATTTATAAATGTCCGATTTAGTCATTCATTACTATTTTTCCTTTTTTTTTTTTTTTTTGCTTCTTCTCTCTTCCCTTTGCCAGAGCCGGCGGAGGGAAGCCGGCGTCCGGCGAGGGGCTCCTCGAGCGAGGAGCACCCCGGTGTCAGGCGAGGGGCTCCCTTGCAGATCTGGCGAGGGAGCCCCTCGCCATCCGGCGTCGGGCCGCCCTCGCCTGCGTTTGGTGAGGATGGCCATCGCTTGACGCTGGCGAGGATCGCCTTGGCCGGACGCCGGCTTCCCTCCCGCCGAGCTCCGACGGAGGGAAGAGAGAAGAAGCCAAAAAGAAAAAAGAAAAAAGAAAAAAGGGAAAACAATAACGAATGACTAAATTGGACATTTATTAATAGTTTAGAGATCAAATTGAGCCGATCGAAAGTTCAGGGATCAAATCGAACATATATCAATAGTTCAGGGACTAAATTGAGCCGATCGAAAGTTCAGAGACCGAATTGCACATTAAGTAATAGTATAGGGACCATTTGTGACATTTTCCCTAAATGAAAATAAATTTTATTAACAGATATCCAAGAGACAGAGATTAAGAATATAAAATAATAAAAACACATATAAATGCATTTTAAAGAATTAAACAAGAACAAATTTCTGATCAGAGCAATTTAATTTAATTTAATATCTAATCATAGACTTTTTTTTTTGTCTTCTACTCCTTTTGAAAAGTCAAGTCCCACTTCATTTGACAAGTGAAAATGTCAAGTAGTTTCCTTGAAGAACATTGGTTGAGTCAAGTTCATATTAGGATTGTGTTTACATTATTCATTGGCTGATGCTAAAGTTCACACTCTTTCTCACTTCCAATCCCATTAGCAACCCTTCGTTTAAATCTAAATAGCCCAAAGTCGTTAAGCCTAAATAGCCTAAAGTCACTGCCGCCACCACGGAGGGGGACTTGTGGTGGCTGGGCTGTGGCCGTGGTGGGTTTGGGAGGGGGTGATGTGGGCGTGGTGCATTGCTATCGAGTGAGAAGCTCTGAGCGAGAGAGAGAGAGAGAGAGAGAGAGAGAGAGAGAGAGAGGGAGAAAGAGAGGGGATGATGATGATGATGTTGGCTTTTTTTTCCTTCGGAGCTTTGAGACTTTAAGAGAGGGGGAGATAGCGATAATGTTGGGGGGCTTTCGAGTTGTTAATAGTGCTTTGATAATATTAAAAAAAAAAATTGCTAACCTAAAAGCAAATTGCTCTTTTAAAAATTTTAAATGAATATTAATATCCATTTTGGATAATAACATAAATAGTCTATGAATTTTGACCAAATTTATAATGCGATCTTTGAATTTTTAATTTATTTAATATAATCCTTAAAATTTTAGTACATATTCAAGTTAGTCTCTAAACTATATGAAAACACTTAATGCTATTATTAGGGGTGTGCAACCAAACCAATTTTACTTAGGAATCGGATTGGACTTTTGAAAAATAGGTCTGAAAATCGATTCTCATTGGAATAGGTCTAGGAATAGGTTCCAAGTGACCCATTGATTCCACTCTACTTTAAAATTTGTTTTATAAGCTAAAAAGCTTAAATCTTAATTTATTTTTCCCTAAATTTTAACCTTAGCACTCTTTCGTCCTTTCTCCTTTCTCAAAACTTCTTGCCAATCTTTCATTTTCCTCTAAATTTTTATGGATGAATGGGGAATATATGTTTTATGTTACATGTTTGAACTTTTTTATTGTTTATAATTGTACTTGACTACATATTTAGATTATTGTTTTTGGCAGATTAGGAATTCTATTATTCATCTTTTACTTTGAATCATTTCCTTACTCATAACCTCATATGATTTTGCTGTAAAATTAAAAAAAATAGAAAAAAAAAGAAGAAGATAAAACAAATTCTTAGATGAACCCTCGAGCTAGACCGGAAAAATAGAGAACATGATAGGTTTTGAGGTCCAAAAAATAGAAACCAGTTATAATAGGGTAGAATCTAGGTTCCAGCTTTAAAACTTACCTACCATGGAATCAATCACCTCTAGCTATCATCTCAACAATTAAAGTTCAAGAACAATATTAAAAATTTTCATATAGTCTAAAAACTAAATTGTATATGAATTTTATGGATCATATTGTATAAATTGAAAGTTCATGGACGACATTACTTGTTGGACTAAATTTCAGAGATTGCCGTGTCATTTTCCCTTTTTATTTTTATTTATGCTCAATTTCTTTTTAAGAAAAAATTGGAAATGGGTGGAGATTAGATTCAAGATAAGGGTATGGTCGGCGCCATGGGCCAGCGATGGGGATGGCTGGTGGGAGGGAAAGCACGTCAAATGAGACTCGCACGTGGGTTGGTCCCTGTGTGCCGACACACGAGCCGGGCATGATCGATGGTCGTGATTCGTCTCGGGGGATGGGGCCGACTCGAGAGGCCGAAATCCTCAGCCGACTGAGCTGGGCACTTGTGCAATTACACTTGTGCCATCGTTGAGCCAAGACGCTCGCACCATCAGGGAGAGCAGCGGTAGTGCAATTTCTCGAGTTCGTTTTTTATTTTCCTTCTTTGTACGGGAACCGGGGGTAGGTACCTAATGATTTCTTCTTTTTTTCCGATTGAAAATTTATAGGAAGAGATCGAATAATCGGTGTTTCATTTTGATGCCGCGGGTTATGGCCAAACCAGAGCATGAATTTGACTTGAATTGAAGCTTGGAGTGAGGATCGATATGAAGATGGAGTTCACGTGGCGTCCGCGAGACAAAGGGACATAGGGCCAAGTGGTTCTTCCTCTTGAGAGTGTTTAAGGATTTCTCTTGGTAAGTTTTGAGAGTAAATATGTTGCAAGAGATTGTATCCGTACTTATTGTTTGGTCCTCTATTAATATCTTGTGTTGTGGTGGACTAAATGATTTTTTTGTACAACATCGTCAAGTATTTCGTAATATGGAGTTGTTATGTGATATATAAATACAAATTGATGATACCACGTTATAGTTTCATAATTCACAACTCAACTC
The DNA here is from genome assembly GCA_014182405.2 of Eucalyptus sideroxylon. Taxonomy (NCBI): domain Eukaryota; kingdom Viridiplantae; phylum Streptophyta; class Magnoliopsida; order Myrtales; family Myrtaceae; genus Eucalyptus; species Eucalyptus sideroxylon. The sequence goes on from CM024552.2 coordinate 2,116,109, forward strand.
CAAGGCCAAGGTCCCGAGTTTATGGTAGGGTCTTAGGTGGCCCATGCTATAACTTGTTTACCTGGTGTCTTTGTCTAGTGCTTAGCCCTCAATGTGGAGATATAATCCAAATTGAGTTGAGCTATTACAACATACTTGATATTTGAACCTTCACTTGAACTCAATCATATATTAAAGTTCTTGTTCAAACTCAACTTGAAAAAGAAAACTGGACCATTCAAATTTGACTTCACTCAATTTGACTATATTAAATAATTGACAAAAAGTAAGTTAAGCCCGATTAGGCTCTTGAGACTATCAATTGGGTATGGGCAAGTTTAAGCTTGATATTGTGTACAACATTTGTGTTTAAGTTTCACTTGAATTCATTTGTGCATTATCTAATTGATTCTTATTGTAAATTGAAAAACCTTTTTTTCCAATTGGCATGTTGCCATATATAAAAGTGTGAATGTAACTTTTTTATTTTCCTTTGATGATAAATTTATATGTTAGGAGCACTTCTACAATACTTTGAATATATTGTATAAGATTATTATGTGTCATTGCAATTAAATACAAAAACGTCTTAATACTATATATATATATATATATATATATATATATTACATCACAAATCGTCATAACCGTAACGTAAAACTGTTGTTAAAAAAAGTGGGATCCGGTACATTTTTCACATTCCTCGAATTTAGTCCACAACGGGTAGGATTTGCACAGCAACTTTCGTTAATAGTTTTTGTCTTTTTTTTTTTTTCTCTTTTTTTCAACCCATTTGTTCACATGTGCTGGCCACTTGCCGTTGAAGGTTGGGCCAACCGAACCGTCTCCCCCATCGAGGACTTTTTTTTTTTTTTTTTTTTTAACAATAAATAAGATTATTTCTATGGTATGATTTTTTTTTTTCATTAATGATCACGAATCTTCACCTGAACAAATCTTACTAATGTATACAAATCATCTTATCCATGAGCAACAAGACTTCATCAATAAGCCAGTAATGGTTATGACCCCTTGAAGTTTTTGTAATTGGTGATTTCGTAACTAAACACCAAATTGATTTTATGAATTAATCATTTAACTATTCAAAGTACCTCTTGGACTATAGGTTTAAAAGAATAAAACCCCATCAGTCTTTGCATACTTGCCACCTAGACTTGGACTTTAAAAAAAAAAAAAAAAAAAACTTGAACATCATTTTATTTTGATATTCTTTTTCATCTCACTTTTGCAGCTGGCTTAAACCTTTTTTCTTTTGCATGTAGCGATGCATCACTTTCATTTTGTAAAGTGTAAGTCAATCACTCATTATTTAAAAAAATGAAGGTGTGTACAACAAATTTCGGCATTTTAATTTTAGCAATTGGTATTTTGTAATCATTCACTTGAAGGAGTAAATTATATTTTTTTTAGTTGGCTGCCTTCCGTGGGGAGGGCTTGTACAAATTTCGTAGACAAGTGATGTGGTAATTCTATAATAAGCTTCTTAGTGTGTAAAGCTAATGTGATAACGACATGTGGAATTAACAAATGAGGAGTGCAAAAAAAAAAAAAATTGGTTTAAAATGTCCAACCCAAAAAAAAAAAATTATTATTATGATAGAGAATGCGAGTATATGAAATCGCGTAAACCCTGTAGACATACTAAAGTTTTCCACCCTTCTCACATAAGAAGGGGGAGGTAAGGGGTTCGGATCACCACCCTCTCAAAAGGGTTAAGGTGATAACGATTTAGTTTCAAATGTGGGTTTTCATTCTCAAATTTTGTATGGAGGCAAGGTAAAAGTCTGAGAATGAAAATTAGAGTACGAGTAGAACATGATCGGCTAAAAAAAAAGCATACTAAAGTTACTTTATTTGGTATAAAACATTGTTAATCGAATTAGAATAGGAGTAGAGTAGGACAAAAAACAAATAATACTAGAGTCACTTTCTTTGGTATAAAACATTGTAAAATCACTTGAAGTAAGTAGACATTAATAACTTAAAATAAATTATGTTTTGTGGCTGGATTTAGTATAGTGATAGAATAATGAACCCATGAAATAGAATGCAGATTAATAAACTCTATTTTGCATAAGATATTTTTAGCCTCACCAAATAGGAAGAAAGAATGCCACGTGTTAACATTTTTTGTACATTAACTAATATTAGAAAACTAATATAAAACCTGAATGGCATGCAACAGGTTAAGGAGTTTGGAAATCTGAGAAACGATCGACACCAAAAATTAAGAAAATTCAGGCATCCCCTCTTTTCCAGGATAGCCAAGGTTACGCTTATAAATACACACAATCGGATGGCTCGTGTAGTCAGACGATTTTATCATTTTCCATTTTTTTTTTCCAGAGACAACTTGACAGTTGAAATCAAGTGCCACATTTTCTTACAACAAACTGAATTCAACGGCCACGGAGAGAACTTTGGTTGGATAAGAAAGGAAAAAAGAAAATTCAAAACGTGAAATTTGACAATTAAATTACTTAGCACAAAAAATCAAAGAAGAAAATAAAAATATCTTTTAGGTAAAGAAAAAAATGATAACATTAGGATAATCATATCACTGCTTTATCTTGCTCTCTTTCTAACTTTGGCCAATTTATCCTTGCATCTACTCATTTTTGGTAGGAATCATCAATGTTGCTTTGTCGGATCGTCTCGAAAATTTGTCTACACTCGTCGAAGATTGGTTTGGAACAAATTTTTGGAAAATTAAGCTTGTTAAATCTAGTGAAAAGATTTACCGATGAAAAAAGGACGGACTTAGAGGATTATATACTAAAATACTAAAAATAAAGTAGTTAATTGCAAATATCAAAAATAAAAATATAGTCAAATCCTTTCTTTTTCTTCGCTTTCCCCCACTTCTTTGATCTTTTGAACCCCTTGATTACAAAATACAAGTTTGACTTGGCCTGAACCTTGGAGTGAAGATCAATCTGAAGATGGAGTTTGCGTGGTGTCCACGAGACAAACGGACATAGGGCCAGGTGGTTCTACCTCTTGAGAGTGGTTTAAGATTTCTCTTGGTAAGTTTTGAGAGTAAAAATGCGGTGAGAGATTGTTTTTGTACTTATTGCTTAGTACTCTATTAATATCTTGTGTTGTAGCGGACTCAATGATCTTGTTTGCACAACATCGTCAAATATTTCGTAATATGGAGTTGTTATGCGATATATTAATACAATTGATGATAGCACATTATAGTTTCATAATTCACAACTCTGTCCAAGGCCAAGGTCTCAAATCTATGGTAGGGTCTTTAGTGGCCCATGCTATAACTTGTTTGGCTGATGTCTCTGATCCAAGTGCTAGGGTCCTAGGTCTACCCTCTATGTGGAGATATAATCCAAATTGAGTTGAGCTACTACAACATACTCGATGCTTGAACCTTCACTTGAACTCAATCAAGTATTAAAGTTCTTGTTCAAATTCAACTTGAAAAAGAAAATTAGACTATTCAAATTTGACTTCACTCAACTTGACTATATTAAATAAGTAAGTTAAGCCTGATTAGGCTCTTGAGACTATCAAATTGGGTATTGGCGAGTTTAAGCTTGATATTGTGTGCTACATTCATGTTTAAGTTTCTCCTGAACTCGTTTGTGTATTGTCTAATTGATCCTTATTATAAGTTGAAAAACCTTCTTTTCAATTGGCATGTTGCCAACATATAAAAAGTGTGAATGTCACTTTTTTATTTTCCTTTCATGATAACTTGTATGTTAGGAGCACTTGTACAATACTTCAAATGCATTGTATAAGATTATTATGTGTCATTGCAATTAAATACAAAAACATCTTAAATATATATTTATATATATTAAATCACAGATAATCGTAACCGCCACGTAAAACCGTTGTTAAAAAAGTGGGATTCGGTACGTTTTTCACATTCGTAGAATTTAGTTCTCAACGTGTAGCATTTGCACTGCTGCTTTCGTTTGCGGCTTTTTTTTTTTTTTTCTTTCCAACCCATTTGTTCACACGTGTTGGCCACTTGCCATTGAAGGTTGGGCCGACAGAACCCTCTCCCCCATCCAGGATTTTTTTTTTTTTTTTTTTTTTTATAATAAATAAGATTATTTCTATGGTATAATTCTTTTTCAACAGTGAATACGAATCTTACTAATGCATGCAAATCATCTTATCCATGAGCAACAACACCTCATCAATAAGCCAATAATGAGTGTGACTGCTTAAAGTTTTTGTAAACGGTGTCTTCGTAACTAAATACTAAATCGGTTGTATAAATTAACCATTCGACTACTCAAACTACCTCTTGGACTATATGTTTAAAAGAACGAAACCCTTGTGAACTTGCCACCTAGACTTAGACTTTAAACTAATAAATAAATAAATAAAAAGCTTGATAAACATTTTATTTTGATTTTCTTTTTCATCTCACTTTCGTAGCTAGGTTAAACTTTTTCTTTTTTACTTGTAAAGATGCATCACGTTCATTTTGTAAAGTGTAAGTCAATCACTCATTTTTAAAAAATTAAGATGCATATAGCGAACTTTGACATTTTAATTTTAGCAATTGGTATTTTGTAATCATTCACTTGAACGAGTAAATTATATATATTTTTTCTTTTTGCGATTCATAGGGAGATGATAAGGCTCGTATAAATTTTGTAGACAAGTGATATGTAATTCTTTAATAAGTTTATTAGCGTATAAAACTAATGTGAGAACAACATGCGGAATTAACAATGAGGAGTGCTAAAAAAAAAAAAAAAAACTAGTTTAGAACCTGACTTTGTGATATTTTAAAATGTCTAACCCCAAAAACAAAAAGCATTATCCCGATAGAGAATACATGTACATGAAACCCGTGTAAACCCTGTAGGTAAAGAGACATTTTAGCATACCAAAGTTACTTCGTTTGGTATAAAGCATTGTAAAATTACTTGAAGTGAGCAGACATTAATAAATTAAAATAAATTTTATTTTGTGGTTGGATTTAGTGTAGTGATAGATTAACAAACCCATGAATTACGAGTGTGCATTAATAAACTCTATTTTGCATAAGATTTTTTTAACCTCACCAAATAGGAAGAAAGAATGCCACGTGTTAACATTTTTGTACATTAAGTAATATTAGAAAACTAAAATATAAAACTTGAATGGCATTTCAACAGGTGAAGGAGCTCGGAAAGTTGAGAGACGACGGAGACCAAAAATTAAGAAAATTCCGACATCCCTTCTTTTCCAAGAGAGCCAAGGTTACAGTTGTAAATATACACAATCGGACGGCTTGTGTGGTCGGACGATTTTATCATTTTCCTTTTTTTTTTTCCGGAGACAACTGGACGGTTGAAATCAAGTGCCGCTTTTTTTTTTACAATAAACCGAATTCAACGGCCACGGAGAGAACACTGATTGGATAAAAAGAAGAAAAGAAAAGTCAATTACATGTGAAATTTGACCATTAAATTACTTAGCAAAAAATCAAAGAAGAAAATAAAAAAATCTTTTAGCTAAAAAAAAAAATCTATAACATTAGGATAATTCTATCCCCGCTTGATCTTGCTCTCTTTTTAGCTCTGGCCAATTTATCCTTGCATCCTATCATTTTGGTAGGAATTGTCGATGCTGCTTTGTTTGATAGTTGCGAAAATTTGTCTATGTTCATTGAAGATTGGTTTTCGAACAAAATTTGGAGAATTAAGCTTGTTAAATCTAATAAAAAGATTTACCAATGAAAAAAAAAAAAAACTTAAAGGGTTATATACTAAAATACTAAAAATATAGGAGCTAATTGCAAATATCAAAAGTGAAAATATAGGCAATTCCTCTCTCTTTTTTTTTTTTTTTTTTTTTCATTTTCCCCCACTTTTTTGATCTTTTGGACCCCTTGACAATGTTTATGGAATGACAAACATTGTCATGAAGTCATTTTCTAGAACAAGGCTTGGTCCATCCTGACATAATTGAGGATGCTTGAAGTCGTCCATGTGGCTATCGCTGATGCAAGCTTCGAGATCAAGATCACTCTACTTTTGAAATTTTTCTTCAATTAAAAATTTACAAGTAAATGGAGGTTAATTAATATAAGAAGGATTTTTTGGGCCAAGATATTTCCCAACAATTAATTTTAAATAGGTTTTTCAGCAGTAATCTGGTGTCATTTTCTCATAGTTTTCTCAAATAAAGTTTTATTGCTTTGAAAGTGTTGTGAAGGATTTTGTTGTTGTTTTTTTTTGCCATTTGTGGTTTTAAATTCAAATGTTGAATTGGACGGCTCTTAATTGGTCAAGTAATCTCTTAACATCGATTTCACTAGTAAGTAACTATTGCATTATTTTTAATTGAGAGGAGTTGGGGGATGAATTTTATGATTGATGAGATGATATGATCTCTAATCTTGTCAAGGTCGACAGCCCAATGTCGATTTATCTTAGATATGAGGTATGAAGATGGCCCATTCTTCAGTCTTGCTTGAGGATCAGCAAGAGAATCGGCCCATCATTTCAGTCTTGGTTGCCCATTTGGTGGATTTCACCCGGGACTGTTTCAATTCTTGTTGGCCCAAGATTTTGCTCAAGTAGTTGCCCAACATCGCTTCGTGCTTGTTGACTTTTTGGGTTGCAAACTTTGCAAAGGTTGAAGTCATCCGTTTGATTTTGCTCTTGAACATTGTTAATACATTATAAATCACATGAATTAGGAAAGGGATGTCTAAATAGAATCAGCATATCGCTTCCGAGAGTATTAATCGTTTCCCATAGGTAGTGTTTCTCCAATTATAATAAGATGTGAAATGAAGTATATACTCTTAATGGGTTGGTACATTTCAAAAAGGGTCGTTGGTGTTGATAGCTCTTCTCCATCTTTTTATCTAGAGAGAGAGGAAAAGGAGGACAAGGAGGAGAGGGTGATGCTATAATTTTGGAATCTAATCGTGGGTGGTAGATTTAATTTGAGGTGAATATGTGTTACGATTTAAATGAGATATTGAAAAAATATATTATTGGTGTACATGATTCCAAGCCTTAATAATTGTAATTAACAGTTTAGTAACAAGCATTTGATATCTCGTATTCTCTAATAATGTGATTGGGTCACTTTTTGGAGGTTATAATAATCTTACATTTGGCTTTAGAAAGTGATGGACAACAACATTTCTACTTTATTAAATTTTGCATTTCAAATAGACGATATCGAGCCAACTAGACTTAAATGAAGGGTGACTAATAGAAGAAAGTGAGAAAGAGAATGAACTTTGGTGTAAGCCAATGAAGAATATAAAGACAATCCTAGTATGAACTTACTAATATTCTCAGTGGAAATTATTAACATGTTACTTGGCATTTCACTTGTCAAATGAATCAAACTCAACTCTTCAAAATGTAAAAAACAAAAAAAAAAAAAAATAAAAACAAAATAATACATAGAAATATTATTTGGCATTTTTAAGAATATAGCTTATTTTCCTTTGGAAAATCTTGAAAATCGGTATCCCATTAAAAAATAATAATTTACAAGAAAAAAATCAAAAAATTATCCTTTTTGACTCAAAAGAAAAAGGAAGAAAAGAAAAAGAAAAAGAAGCAAATTTGAATTATTTTTATTTTTATTTTAAAAATGTACCCCAATTTTTATTTGTTTAAAAAATAAAAAATTCAAATTTAATTTTTTAAAATATATTTTTATAAGAATACTATTCCAATTTTACCCATTTTCCCTTTCAATCCCATTCAATTTGGCCCTAGGAAAATGTTTTTATAAATTTTTGAGTTCTCCGAAAATGTCTTGAATTAAGCTGTTTTGGGCTTTCAAAAAAAAAGCTCTTATAATAAGTTTTAATATTTGCCCTCCTTTCAATACACAATTTTTCAAAAAGATCTTGAATTAAGCTGTTTTGGGCTTTGAAAAGTTTTTAAAAAAGTTTTGAGTTTTGTAACACAATTTCTTTGCAAAAAATGCTTTGAAATGCTCGAGGCAAGCCTCACCTTTGGGCATTCAATGAATTTTCTTCTTCCAATCTTACCATCACTAATATATTTGTAATAATATTTTACCCCTCAACCTTGGATAGGAGAGAGAAAGCCATGGTTGGTCATGGCTAGGAAGCTTCATGAAGGAGGCCGGGTTAATGGACACTGGCAAAGCTTCGTCGAAGGTTGCATGATTCTGAGAAGCTTTGCAAGGGTTGCTTGATGCTAGATTTAGCTTGTCGAGGGTTGAGCATTGCGTTGCCTATTCCTGTGGCTCCGACATTCCGCCACTTGAGGTCATGGGACACTGGCGTTCAGCGTTGTGTCGCCAAGGGTCAAGCAACACTAGTGTCATGTCTCCAAGGTTTGGTGTCATAGTGTCGTGTCGCCTAGGGTCAAGCAAGACTGGTGTCATGTCTCCAAGGGTTGCATGAGGGTCGCACAAGGTCGGCACAGGTCCTACTGTTGTGCCCCCCGCTTGTGCTTTTATATGTACCTGCGAGTTCCTTCGTTCTACCTTTTTAATTTGTTTTTCTCATGCTAAAAATTGCTTTGCAATACTTATTTTAGAAGGTGTTTGCCAAATACTGTTTGCTTTTCATGAATATACTTGAAGTCAATCTCCTTTGCTAAAATGCAAAGTTTCTTGGACGCTAGCACTATCGCTTTATACATCTGCCGACTAACAATAGAGGAATCAACTAATTTTCCCTGTACAGACCTCTTGATCTTTCAGGCAATTCGAACAACAATTTTCTAAAGATATAGATTATCCTAAATTGAGCAAAACTTACCATCTCAGAATATTGAAGTATGAAGTACTAGCACCATTAATTGGATTAAGAGACGACAGAGGCCCGTGTGATGAATTACGCAGAGCAACTAGGAAGGCTATGGCCATTTTAACAAGCAGCCTCTTAATTTTTGGGTTAATGCACTCTGCGTCACAAATAATAAAGAAACAGAGGCAAAAAAAGTAAAAATAAATAAAAATAAAATAAAGAAGTTCCTCAATCATGTCAGTAGTATGGTGCGAAACCTCTGTTTTATAATGATCTTGAATTCTAATTGAAGGAGGAGACACTTGCAAATCTCTAGTGGAGGCCTAGAAAAGGGAAAAGCAAAGACATTGGAACCCATAGTCTCACCGTAGTTAAGACCGTCTTATCTTCTTCGTTAAAGGTAATGAAATTTCCTCTGCATCTGTTTCAATTGGACTATCTTCTTCCTCGTAGTCTGTTTCAATTGGACTATCTTCTTCCTCGGAGTTTGTCTCGGAGTCTGTTTCAATTGGACCATCTTCTTCTTCGAAGTCTATTTCAATTGGACCATCTTCTTCTTCGAAGTCTATTGGACTATCTTCTTCTTCGGAGTCTATTGAATTATCTTCTTCTAAGCGTTCCCAAAAAAACTTCAGTTTGTTTCTATCAGCTGATGGAGCTGTCAACTTTACCGTCAGATCATCCTCCTCGTGCTCGCATATTAGACGGAATCCACACTTCTTTATGCTTCCTTTTGATGAACTAGCGCAAACTTGGATATGGATCCGATCATTTCGTAGGAGCTCCTCCATTCCAGACAGAAGACCGTACGGACCATAACTAAGCCACACGTGGTCAGATTCCATTGAAAAAAAAGATCTCACGTGACTGCTCACTTGTTGGCCATTAACAAGTATTGTGACACCACAGAAATTGTCGACCACTTTTCCTTCCTCCAGGCTTAGAACAAAACAGAGTGCTAGTCCTTGGAACTTGTCATAGAAGTCCTGGGGAACCGTGAAAGAAATGAAATCCTCTTCACAGGGGATAATCCATTCAGGCATCTCTCTTCCACTTAGGATAATGCTGACAGATGGCTTCGTTGGCAGTTCCTGTCATGCAGATGGTACGCATATCAAGCATTTGAAGTTATATACATATAGACAGACAGACAGACAGACAGACAGACCTCAAGTAATGACAAACTAGCCACATCAGCCATATTGACCCCTTTGGGGAATAATTCACGACATGAAGTCAAGTTAACGTGAAGAGAGTGATTGGGGCGACCCTCCAGATTTGGGAGTTTTTGCAGAGATTTGCAACGACCTGCTGATAGTTCATCGATATTTGGTGGGAGCTGAGGAATCTCTTGCAGTAGCTCGCATCCGTCAACATACAATCCATTCAAACAATAGTACTTGTCGATGCATCTTGGCAAATGAGTAAACTTGTTATTTAAAAGGTGGAGTTTCTGCAGTGTGGGAAAACTGGAAAAACTCTCAAGGAAGTCTACTTCCGATAGATTGCAGCCGCTAAGTTCTAGGTACTTCAGTTTTCGGAATCCCAGACGACCATTAGGATCAGTTGAATCCTCCATGTTTCTTGGAAACGTGATTAAATTCGAGCAGTGAGAAAGATTCAAAGACTTGAGATTTTTCAACTTATAAATGTTCAATGGAAGCCTTCCAAGGTTTCCGCAAAATGCTAAATCCATCAACTCCACAGAGACAAGATTTTGAATTGATGCAGGGAGTTCTTCAATAGCTATCCCACGTAGATAAAGGCTTTTCAAATGTTTCATATTTCTGTCAATATCTGGGAACTTCTCAAGTTTAGAGCAACCAATGAGACTAAGGGTTTGAAGAGATTTAGTCCTCAGTGTGTTAGGAAAATTACTAAGCTTAAAGCACCACTCTAGCAACAAAACTTCTAGGTTGACAAGATTTCCGACGGATGGGTGAACCTCCTCCAAGCTCTCACACCTATTAAGAATCAATTTCACGATATTTGAAGCCGATGACAGGTCGTGAATACTAACCAGGGACTTGCAGTCACTGAAATTGATGGACTTCAGCATTCTAAAAATCTGCAAAAGCATACTAGTGCAATCGTTAAGCTCTGCAAATATTTTTTATAGCTATAAAAAGGAAAAGCTAATCATCACAAGGGCTTACCTGAGAGTTGCCCCCAAATTGTCTGATATGACTTTTTGGGACATCGAGTCTCACGAGTTTCTTTGGACCGGAGCCAAATTCTAGATTTGGGGCATTGGGCCATTCAAGCCATCTTAACTCGTTAGGGAGACGTACTTGAGCTTGTGAAGAGATATGTCCTCCAGGCAAAATGAGCATTCTCAACTTTTTCATATTTGTGAAAGCATCAGGACTGATGATTATCGCTTCTGGTAGGGGCTGGTCCAATACTATGGCCTGTACTGCATCCGTCCCCTATCCGTAACAGAGCAAATTCAGTTGTTAGACAAAATTTCCAGTTAAGATTTACATTATACTGTCCAAATTAGAGTAATATAAACTGAAATGTAGCAAAACTGACAAACAAATTTTACCGTATTATAACAAAAAATGTCCTCAACATCTTCCAAAAGCCATAATCTGTTGCGTTTCCCAGGATCATCACGACATGCTTCATTAACAATATCCCGACCCATCGACTGAATCAAATCATGCATTTGCAAGGTCTCATACTGGTTTTTTATTAAGGACCTTTCGATGAGAATATCTATTCCTATGGCTGTGTGAAAACCACAGTTGTCAAGAACTTCCTTGATGTACTTTATATTTTTCCCTTTAAAGAAACAAGCAATATCAAGGAAAATCTCCCTCTGTTTGTTGTTCAATCCATCGAAGCTTATCTTGAGAACTTGATTAATAGTTTGGTCAGGACTTTCAGAGAGACTACGCAATGCACTTTCCCATGCAGCTTCGTTTCTTCCACATAAGAATGAGCCCAACACTTCGAGGGCTAACGGAAGGCCATTAGCATAATGCAGTGCTTTTTTAATGAGATCCCTTCTTATTTCAACACTCTTGCTATTTGGGAAAGCATATAGACTAAAAAGGTCTAGTGCTTCATCATATTCTAAAGCTTCAACCTCATACACACATTTTATTCCATGAGAAGTCAGCAAATGTTTATCTCTTGATGTAACAATAATTCGACTTCCCTCTCCAAACCAATTGCCTTCTCTGGCTAATGCTTTTAGTTGATCCATCTGGTCAACATCGTCAAGAACCAAGAGAACCTTCTTGCAACATAGCCTTTCCCGTATCGAACTAACTCCTTTGCTGACACCGTGGACTGTTAATTCTTTATGAGATGAGATCTCAGATAGAAGTTGATTTTGCAAAGCAACAAGACTACCGGTTTTCGATTTTCTCTAACTCCCTCCAAAAAACTACAATCCTGAAATTGCGGCTCAATAGCATTATATAGTGCCTTAGCAATCGTTGTCTTTCCTATGCCGCCAGGTCCCCATAGACCTATCATCAAAACATCACTACCAGCTCGCTCTGACAAACTTATCAGTTTTTGAACTCGGGATTCTATACTGACTGGATACTTAGTGACATCTAAGGATCTTGGTCTGAGACAACTCGATAATTCCTTGACAATGGATTGTATGAGCTCCGCTTCATCTCTTTCATCTCTGATGAGCACTCAAAAGAAACAGAAACATGTTTTACCATTTCAAGCCATGGCAGGAATTCAACGTCTAACGTCATAAGGAAAATTTCATGAGAAGATTCACAAATAATAAAATGAAAAGAAATAACACACACCTGCGCCAACGTCTGCGGAAGGAAAATTACAAAGAATCTACACCTGAACACACTAATTACTCGGGTCCTAGGAACCACACTACTTATCTAAGACAGAAATTTCCGCTAGCTTGAAATTTTGGTCTTTCGACTTTTGTGTCTACTGCGAATTCAAAGAACTCGATGGATCGTTTCGGCAATTCGAAGCTATACATACTATTTGATATCTAACAAACAATCACGAGCTAACAATCGCAAAGCAATGCATCACATTAGCGCGTACCTGTCATTGAAGTGCCACCCAGATAAGCCACCGGCATCAAGGAGAGCCTCATTCCATCTCTTCACTTTCTCCGAATCCTTCCCGAACTTGGACTCATGCTTCGCCATAGCTCTCCTATAACTCTCTCTCCCTCCTCTTACTTCTCTCGGTTCCACTTTGTAAAACACTGGGAACACAATCAGGCCCATTCTCTCCCTGCACTCCATGATTTTCAAGAGCTCGTCCAAACACCACGGCGAGGAGGCGTAGTTCTCAGAGAAGACAATGATCGCGATGCGCGATTCCTCGATCGCCCTCATGAGTGTCGGCGATATTTCCTCTCCTTTCCTAAGCTCCTGGCGATCCACAAAAGTGTATATTCCTCTCTGGTCCAGAGCGGCGTAGAGATGACTGAGGAAGCCGTGGCGGACATCTGTTCCTCTGAAACTGAGGAACACATGGTAATAATTCCTTTTCATACTCGAAGAAGCAGCCATTAGAAGGGCTGAAGGCTGAAGCAGAGTGGGCTTTGCTCTCGGAGAGGCTGGGCGGCCTCTGACCCGGCGTTGCCCTTCCCCGATCGGCAGCGAAGTCGACGATCTCTTCCTCTTGTTCTGGCTCTCGCTCTCTCTCGCTTCAAAGGAACAAGCGCTCTTAAGCCTGTCCCGTTCTCAGGAAGGAAACTATTGGACCGAACTCAAGGGTAATTTGGCTCGCGAAGACGTTTTTCAGCTTTCGATTTCAGATAAAATATGCTGCTTATACGCGGCGGAGAGGGTGTGGAGGGTGACATCGACGTGATCGACAAACGAATCTGGAACAACGAATCTGGAACGACCAAGGACTCGAAAGACAAAAGCGGCCACTAGGGTTTTATAAATCTGGCTGTGAGGTCTCTGGTCCGGCCCACGCGCTAACCTGTTCGGCTGGTGTCCCTTACTCCACGCGCAAATCCACCTTTGAGGTAATCAAGTCTAAGCGCTAGCGTCCTAGGCCTAGTCCTCGAGATAGAAGGATAATCACATAGCCACGAGCTGATGCAATGTCAAGCTCGACTCACATGTTTGATCGCTCGAAACTTCACTCGAGCTTTAGCTTAATAGAATTGAATTTCTTGCTTGAACCCAACTGAAAAAGAAAATTGAAGTATTCAAAAGTTGCGCCTAGATTCAATTTAAATGGATCGGGCTCGAAATTTCATATAAATAATTTACAAAAAGAAAAACTCAATTAGATTTATAAAACTATTGAGCCAAGTACTAACAAGTTGAAGTTCGATATCATGTGGCGCATTCATGTTTAAGTTTCACCTAATCTCGATTTTGGTATATTTTAAATATTATTTTTGTGAAACAACGAACCCTCTCCTGTGCCTAGCGAGAGGCGCCCTGTGAAAAAAATAAAATTAAAAATTAAAAAAATTGTCTACATTAGTATTAACACCTGGGTTTTAGTTGACACCTAAAAAATTGTTCTAATCTCAAGCTTCTGGAAAGGAAATTAACATATAGGCCATTGAAATGGCTTTTTAAAATAAACCACCAAGTATCAAAAGCATCCAAGAAAAAGTATGGGAGATGAAAAACTCGATACAAGTCGGGCAAAAAATAAACGTGGCCTCATTATTAAGTCTTGGGACATGAATCCCCATAAACTAAACACGATGTTAAGTCAGGCAAAGCATATATAATGTCTTGTTATTTAACCTTGGGACATGAACCCTCATAAGCTTGGGACTAGATATTAATCCTAAACCTAATTCTATTTATTTTACGATGGTGAAGCTAATTTAAGCTATTCTGACCAATTATTTAGGATGTAGTTCTAAGTATAATCAGGCTTTTATTAACTAGAACCTAAACTAACTTACTTCTTGAAACCTAAGTTTATTAATCCAAGCTAGCCTGTTAAAACTAAGCTAGGCTAATCTAATTAGGTGTCTTCGGACCACTGTAGGCCGCCGCCCTTGGCTCCTCCTCGGCTGTTGGGTCGTCGGGAAAAAAGCTCTAGCTCTCATCATCGTATCCCTTAGCTCGAGGAGTACGACTCACGCAATGGAGCGAAGACGAAAGATAATTTCCCCACTACCGCGTACTATCACAGTCAGGTCAATAAAGTAGAGATTCTGCCCGACCCCATTTATTTGTCGAACTTCTTTTTAACTTTCGTCTTCTTTTTGCGTAAACCAAGGAAAGCAGCAATTAGGGCCACTATTAAAAAATGATCGTCTACATTCTCACGGAACCAAAAGTTTCTTTTCTCTCAGGTTCCTTTTGGGGCTTTCCTCGTTCCCTCCCCTCCGAATGAATATTCCACGCACCAGTTCTGGGAAATTTATTGGCAATATCATTTCCACTTCCTTGAATTTTGCGTTTTGGATAGAGGACGACTCGGGGCCGACGAGAATGCAAACACAGTCCTAGTATGAACGTGACTTTACCAATATCCTTTGAGGGAATCACTTGGCATTTTCACTTGCCAAATGAAAAGGATTTTGACTCTTCCAAAGGAGGAGAAGAAAAGAAAGAATATATCTATATTATCAAGATTAATTTAACAGAAAATAGCAAATTGCTTGAACATATTTATTTAAATGATGTTTCAACCCACTATTGCCTCAAATTTACTATCTGTTATAATTCCGTCCAATTTGCCATTAAATTTTGCTAACGAGACTAATGATATTTGCAATGCATGATGGCCATATCGCCATTTTTTCATTGGAGACCCACGTAAAATTGGAGAAAGTTGAATCTACCCAGCTTATCTCTACTATTGTAAAGTCAAAATTGCATATGGCAATATTTTTTTTTTCGGTCCAAACATATCGCATTTTAGAATTCCATACAAGTGAGATCAGTAGACCTATAAAAACTTGCTAGGCTCTTAGTCTATAGAAAATCTTGCCCCGTGGGGATTATGCACAACTTGCCTAATACTCTCCTTCCATGTAGGAAAATAATTATTTCATATGATTAAATTGTCCTACTAATCTCCAACAAAGCCAGTCTGTATCCCTATGATGAGTGCAGCCAGGGAAAAAATAGTCATCAAGTTTGAGAAAAGCATTTTACCAGAAATGTGAAGAGAATGACTCGCATGTCTCTCTCCACAACCCTAAATTGAGTGTGCTTGCACTGTATCAACTAGATAAAAACAACATGTCAATACTACTGACGATAGTGAAATTATCTCGAAAAGGCAATCACAATGAGATAAAAACTTCTATTTTTTTTTATTACTTTTATCAAAAACTTAACTTTCAGGTGGTCGGTATCAACAACGCATTGGATCTGAATAAGACATGGTATGAGATAAATTATTCACATATGACATTGTTTATATTTGATGATACGAAGAATTGATTGTTGTGTGTCTCGTTCTTACATATATCTATTCAGATTAGCTGACTAATTCAAATTAGATCACAAGAGTAAGGAAAGGCTGATAAAATGGGATGATTCAATGTCTAAATAGAATCGATATATCGCTTAAGGGATTATTTATTTTTATTTTTATTTTTGTTGAAGTGAAGATAGGTGTGAGCAAGGAATTTGCACGTTGTCCAGGAGACAAGGAACATGTGGTCAGGTGCTCGGGGTAAAGAGGTTGAAAGCCAGTGACCAATTGATTTTGTGAGATTGGCCATCCATGCCGTACAATGATAATGTGCCCACTAGAGAAAATGGGTACTCCCAGTTCATGATATCTACTTGTCATGCGATACATTGGTATCAATTGATGACTGCACTTACAATTCCATGATTCATAAATGAAGTCCAATTCTGACACATAAATTTTTGCTCAAAAATCTCTCATGGATTTCCATAAAAATTAAGAATAAGAATAGTAGAATTTGACTCATAATCAAAATAGGAATATCACATGATTTCGCATTTTTTAATTTCAATTTTTAATAATAGAATTTGTCTCATGAAATAGTATATCCGAGTCGAATATCGACTTTTGTGAACTAGCCTGTCACGCAACTCAATAAAAAGGAAAAGGGGAGCAACGCTCTAACAAGCACCGCCATTAAGGCACAAGCTACACTCAGAAGCAAATAAAAAAAAAGGGGAAATTTGTAAATAAGGGTTTAAAGTGCCATAATTTTTTCAAATAAGAGCTCGGAGTGGACTTTGTGTCCATGATTATTTCAAATAAAGGCCTAAAATAGCTATTGTCATTTTAAATAAGTGACTAACCTCATCGATCATCGGCCAGCTAAATATTTCGACGGGTCAAGGATGTTTTCTTCTAATAACAATTTCAATTTTGAATTATTTTATATTCTTTTCTTTTATTTCCTTTTCTTTTTTCACTTTTTTTTTTTTTTCCGGCTAAGGGCCAATGGCCATCAACAAGGACTCTACCAGGTTGACCTCGCCTACGGCCGACAAGGGCTTGGCTACCCTGGTTGGTTGTTGGTGAGGTGACCCTCGCCTAGATCTAGCAAGGGCTAACCTCGCCAATGGCCGCAAGGGCAGCCTCTCCCGGGGCCGGCGTCACCAAGCCCTCGTCAACTCTAGGTGAGGCCAACCCTTGCCCAACCCTTTCCAGCAAAGAAGAAAGAAAAACTAGAAAAAAGGAAAAAAAGAAAAAGAAAAAAGAAACAAACAAAGGAAAAAATTCAAAAAAAAAGAAGAAGAAGATAAATGACTAAATGCCCTTGACCAGTCGAAAAGTCCGACCCTTATTTGAAATATATAGTCCATTTAGGCGTTTATTTTAAATAAGATCTACTTTGAACCCTTATTTGAAGAAGTAATGACACTTTAAGCCCTTTTTTTTTTTTTAAATAAGATTCACTTTAGACCCTTATTTGAAAAAATAAAAGTATCTCAAGCTCTTATTTGGGATTTTCCCAAAAATCGGGCCAAAGCCTTAAAGAGCACGGAGAGAATAAAAGGGACGAGTTAATAAATCATGAAAAATCATAAATCAATATACTTGAACAAATTTACCTTAAATTAATTTATATTTGACAAATGAAAGATAAAACCTCAAATAAGGAGCTTTGCCATTTTCACCACTCGCGGGTACACTGCTTGTTCATCGGGCTCTCCCTTTCCAGGCGAATTTGGTACTATTCACGTTCGGGTGTTTGGCTTGTTCCTGGAGCTAGAGGCATCCGTTTGGGCTGATTTTTGGAGGATAGGTCATTCTTATCCTCCTCTACATCCCCACCGAAGGATTTCCTCAAACTCCTTCATTTCGAGATCTGAGCTACCCTAGGCGTGCTGCTGAGTTTGTTCCTGCGATTCTGGTTTGAGCTTCGTGTGGTGGGCATTGCTAATCATCTGGGCTTCTTCGGTGGTAGGGTAGGTTGCCTTACCTCCCTCTACCATCCTGTTCAGTCGGCCCTCTCCCTTTGATCCACAAGCCCTGGTCTCGTTGGTTTTGGAAGGGCGGAACTATTCATGCGTTTTCAATTTTCTGCAATGACTAAGCTGTGTTGTGAGCCTTCTTATTCAAGCCTGTGCTCTTCTAGGTCCCGTTTGGTTTCATTGAAGTCTGTCCGAGTATGTTCCTTTACTTCTAATGGGTTTTTTGTAGTTAGTCTTTGGCCTGCACGCCAAGTGTTCGACGTATGGCCTCTTCCACCCCTGTTGCGGGTGATCAGCCTCGTTTGACATAGCATGATGCTGGGACTTCCAGGGGACATAGCCTGTCGTCTCGCTCCCATGGTAACCCCCCTTTGGTGGCCCCAGCTCAGGCTGATCATGCTAGATTGCCCCCACAAGCTCCAACTGGCCGTTGGGACAGGAGCAAGGCTAGGTTTGCTTCGAAGGGGCCTCAGCAAAGAGGCCAGCAAAAGAGGGATTCGAAACCCCCTCAAGCCCGCTCCTGGGCCACTGTCGCTAAACTTGCCACTAAAGGCTTCAATTTGGAATTTATTCCTCCTCCTGTCATCAACAATGAGTCGGTTGTGGAATTGATTGATATTATTAAGGATGCTGCTGATCCTAAGTTCTTTGAATGCCTTGTCAGCTATTTCGTTGGAAGGAAACTTCCTTTCTAGCTGGTGGAGTCTTCTATTAAGAATGCTTGGGGCCATAAGGTGTTGGAAGTGATGGCTAACGGGCAGGGCTTCTTTTTCTTCCGAGTCCCTAATGCTGATTTCCGAAGGAAGGTTTTGGAGGGAGGCCCTCTCACAGTTGCAAGAGTGCCTCTGGTCCTTCGGCAATGGAAGCCTTTGTTGGATATGAGGAAAGATGACCATTCAGTTGTTCTTGTTTGGATTTGATTGAAGAATTTGCCCCCTGTTTTCTGGTCTTTACAGGGGATTAGTGCAGTGGCTAATGTGGTGGGAAAACCATTATATGTTGACTTGAGAACTGAGGAAAAGAGTATGCTAGTATTTGCACGTGTCTGTGTTGAGATATCAATGAAGCAACCCTGTTGTGAAGCTGTTAAGGTGGTTCACCAAGGAGAGGTAAGCTCTGTTGAGGTGGAATACGAATGGAAGCCTAGTGTTTGTCCTTCATGTGGCATCTTTGGCCATACTTGCCCTACACCCTCTGTTCCAATTGTGATTGGAAGTGTAGCTGTTCGTGCAGCCCCTTCTTATGTTCCCCATGACTGTTCTGTGATTCCCGATAGTCAGAGGGAAGCTTCCCGTGTTGCTGGTGCCAGCTCGAATCAGGACAAGAGTGGGAGGATGGATCTTCCTCAGCAAGCTACCAAACCTATCGCTAGCAGCTCGACTAAGGAACGAAGGCAGGCGTTGCCTGCGCTTGGGCCGGTTGACCCTGTGGTAGTTCCGGATCCTGATCCGGTTTCTCAGGCCCCTTCAAGTGTTGGTTTAGAGTGGAAACAAGTAAAAAGGAAGAAGGAAAAGGGCCAGGTGCCCAAGGAGGCCTCTTTGGGTGTAGCCCCCGCTGGTGTTGGTGGCCAGTCCAAGCTTAAGGAACCCATCCAGGCGAGGCCTGCCCTTTCTGCTCCGCTAGCTAAGTCTCAAAATCCTGTTCATGTGAAATCGGTCCAGTCCTCTTCATTTGTTAAGCCACAGCGTGCTGAGGTTGCTCCAGTACAAGGCGGTGGCCGCACTTATCCTGTTGCGGGCAAGGCAGCCCCTCCTGGTGCTCCATCTAGTCGTCTGGCTTCAAGTGCAGGGGTTGGTGGCTCGGTGAGGGAGGAGTACAGCTCCTCGGATGAAGATGCTCTGCCTCCTTGCCTCGTTGTCGCTCCTCTTGACCTAAGGAAGCCTCTATTGATCCAGGACAAGCTTTTGGAGTTATGCCCGGATCCTCCCCCCTCTGACGTGCTTGCTTCGGTTTCTAATCGGCGTGGGCCTAGCAAGAAGAGGTAACTTTCTCTCATTGTTCTTTTTGGATGTTATTAGGATTTTGGAATAGTTGGGGACTCATGAATCCCCTAAGGCGGGCTGAGATAAGAAGTTTGGTTGCTTCCAATAATCTAAGTTTTGTTGGTATCTTGGAGACTAAGGTGCCAAAACCCCTTTTTCAATCCATCTCTGCGGACTTTTTGTCGGGATGGAGTTGTGTTGCAAATTATGATTTCGCTCCTCGTGGTAGGATATGGGCTGGCTGGAATCTTGCCCTTGTTAGTTTTGATGTCTCATCCTTGAATGATCAGGCTATTCATGGTAGTCTGACCTCTATTTTGTCTGGGGTGGTTTGCTGCATTTCTGTGATATATGGTGAGCACACTTTTTTGTGCCGTTAGCCCCTTTGGGCGGATCTTATCTAGAAGGATACTTATTGCAAGAGTCGGCCTGGCTGGTGGTGGGTGACTTCAATGCCATCAGAGACCCATTAAACCGTATGGGTAGCTCGGACACCTGGATTCCCTATTTTAATGAGTTCAATGATTGCTTGGCTCAAACGAAACTCGAGGATCTCAGGTATGTAGGACTCAGGTTTACTTGGTCCACCTCTGCAGGGGAGGATCGGAAGCAAAGAAAAATTGACCGAGTTTTGGTGAATTCAAAGTGGAGACGTGACTTCTCTTTCTCAGAAGCTTCTTTTTTGAGTCCGGGTATTTCTGATCACACTCCCATGTTGGTTAGAGTTTTGCACCCAATTCATACAAGGAAGCCTTTCAAGTTCTTTGACTTTTGTATGAAGCATCCAGATTACAACTCTATTGTTAAGCAAGTATGGGATTCCCTTGGGGCTAGTTTTCCTATGTTCAAGCTTGTCAGCAAGCTAAAGGCTCTCAAAGGCCATCTAAAGCAGTTAAATAGAGAGTCATTCTCTGATATATCCGTGAGAACGGCTGAAGCAAGGAATGCCTTGAAGCTTACCCAGCAGGTCCTCTAGCTAGACCCGACCAGTATTGCTCTTGCTGAGCTAGAGAAAGAGTAACGTTGGTGCTTCGTTGATTTGCGAAGTCAGGAGGAGTCTTTCTATAGACAAAAGTCCAGGATTCATTAGCTTCAGGAAGGTGATAGAAATACTAAATTTTTCCATCACTCGGTTAACCGAAGACAGCTTCGAAATAGAATCCTCTCTGTCAAGGATTCAACCGGCTTGTTGGTCACGGATTCGGATAGGGTGCAGCAAGTTTTTGTCTCATACTTCACTTATCTTCTTACACCACAGGCTGTCTTTGTGAAGCCGTCGCTGCAGGAGCTGCAGGCGCTCATTAGGTGTCCGCTCTCAGAAGAACAGGTTAGTATTCTTTCCCGGCCTGTGCTAGATTCTAAGATCCACGATACTTTATTTTCCCTCGCCAGAGGCAAGGCCCTCGGCCCAGATGGTTTTACTGTGGAGTTCTTTAAGAGTTCTTGGGAGATTGTAGGCCCGTTGGTCCTAGAAGCGGTTAAAGATTTCTTTTCTTTGGGCAAGCTTTTACGTGAGGTGAAAAACACTATCCTTGCTTTGGTGCCCAAGGTCCCTAATGCTTGTGCTGTCTCAGACTTTAGGCCCATTGCTTGCTATAATACTTTATATAAAGTAATCACCAAGATTCTTGCCAATCGGCTAGCCGCCGTGCTTCGGGATTTGATTAGCCCTTCCCAAAATGCTTTTGTCAAGGGAAGGAGAATTAATGATAATATCCTCTTGGCTCAAGAGCTTTTTGCAAGATTCCATGTGGACCCTTATTTGCCTAAGTGTGCGATCAAGGTAGATTTCCAAAAAGCATATGATAAGGTTGATTGGGATTTTCTTGAATTAACCTTGTTAGCTTTTGGCTTTCCATCCTGGATGACCCAGCTCATTACAGTTTGTGTACGGACACCTAAGTACTCCATCTCCATCAATGGGGAGTTACATGGTTTCTTTTCCGGTGGTCGGGGCCTTCGATAGGGGGATCCTATGTCTCATCATCTTTTTACATTGGTGATGGAGGTTTTCTCTAGGATTCTCAGCTCTTGCACTTTACACCCGGACTTTAAGTATTATTGGAGGTGCAAAGCCTTAAAGCTCTCCCACCTATTTTTCGCAGATGATGTATTCTTATTTTTTCAGGCTGACTGGGCATCAGTTTCCCTACTCAAAAGAGGCCTCGACATTTTCTCTTCCTGGAGTGGTTTGCTACCGAACACAAGTAAAAGCGAAGTCTTTCTTGCAGGTGGGTCCCCTACTCTTTAGAATTATATCCTCTTGGCCCTTAGTTTCCAGGAAGGTAAACTATCGGTGAGGTATCTAGGGGTTCCGATCATCACTTCTAGGCTTGCCAAGTCGGACTGTATTTTGCTTGTTGATCGCATCACGGCCAGGGTCCATTCTTGGGCCCAGCGGTTTCTCTCTTTTGCTGGCAGACTTCAATTGATAAGGTCAGTCCTTCACTCCATCCAAAATTATTGGGCCAATGTTTTTATTCTTCCTTGTTTGGTGCTTGATCATATAGAATAACTTTTGAGGCAATTTCTTTGAAAATGTCCTAATCTTGGCCTTGGTGGGGCAAAAGTTGCTTGGGAGGAAGTTTGTCTCCCTAAGATTGAAGGAGGATTGAGTATTCACAAGTTGTGTGATTGTAACAAAGCTGCGATGCTCAAGTATATATGGATTCTTTTTATAGACAATGAGTCATTATGGTGTAAGTGGATCCACACGACCTTTTTAAAGGAGAATTTCTGGGTTTCACGTACTCCGACTGTGTGTTCCTGGGCATGGAAGAAGATCCTGCAACTAAGGCAGGAATTTCGATTATCATTCCTTTGGAAAGTTGGCAATGGGCGTTCCGTGTCTTTATGGTTTGACCATTGGCACCTGAAAGGCCCTTTAAACCTATTTTTATCGGACTCCCTCATGTATGGTTCAAGCTTCTCCAGACAAGTGACGCTTGCTGATCTATTTCTCCCCTATGGTGGTGCGCTTAGGACTATCTTGGAATATGGGGATTTCTCACTTCCGGCCCTCTCTCGAGTACCGGATAGGTTTACCTGGCATGGAAGCTCTGCGGGTGTCTTCACGGTCACCTTAGCTTAGAATATTATTAGGAGGAAGAAGGATCGTGTTCCTTAGGCTCCACTCATCTAGAATGATTTGATTGCTCCGAGATTCCAATTCATTCTTCGGCTTATTATTTGCAATCGCTTACCCACTCAGGTTCTTCTTCTAACAGAAGTATGAAGCACATCTCCTAGAAGACAACTCAGATGACTCTGACTCAGTCTGCAGCTACAATGCCCGTGACGGACGAGACCGTTGAGTCCGTACATTTTCACTGTAGCAAAGTCACTGTTCACTTTTACTGTAGCACTAGGCTAGGGAATGTACTGTTCACAGTACTGTTTCTGTTCATAGTGTGCGAATAATCTCCTGGGGGAAATTAGTAGTGGAGTTTGTGCTTTTTGCAACCTCAGACCGAATTCTATTGATCACTTGTTCTTTGATTGCCACGTCTCAGCTAGTCTCTTTTTTTTTTTGGGCCGCGGGATGTAATCTTCCATGGAGAAACAGATCCTAGTTAGAGAATCTTCTTTGGGCAGTGAGATTCCTTCCCGGCAAGGACTTTCTTCATTGTATTGCTCGTTTTTCTTTTGGTGCCATGTGTCACTTGATTTGGAAGAAGCGCAACAGCATCATCTTTCAGGGGGAGTCCTTGGAGCTGCTGGCTTTGAAGAACCATCTCATCAAAGTGGTCAAGCACAAGGCTCTTACCTACAGCAACGTGGTGGACAACCCAAGGAATAGGAGGCTTCAACGTTGTTGGGGTTTTGATGCTTCTATTTTTGGTCTTCCTGCTTAGAGTGCCTTCAAGCTTTCGTACTTGTCTCTTGAATTGGCTCTTTTTTGATAGTTTGTTTGCTCTCCTTTCCTTTGGGCTTCTTTCTTTTACATCGGCTCCCTTCCACTCATTATGACTTGTTGTCACTATGAGTGGTTGTTTTTGGCGACGTTCTTTTGTATTGTGGTTAAAGCTATTTATTCATTCTTACTTTTACCAAAAAACAAAAAAAAAAAAAAAAGAAGATAAAACCTCAAATTAGTACATTCGTCAACTATCATGTGATTTGACAATAAAATCTAATGGAAATTAAGGATAAATTTGTTATAAGTGTATCAATTTGAAAATTTTTAGTAATCATAAAATTATTTTATTATATTATTATAAATATATTAATTTAAATTTTTTTGGTGATATTAACTTAAAGGAATGGGTTGCCTAAGTCTAGACACATGGAATAGACTTTGGAACAGGAATCAAGGAAATGTTAGATGATGTTTAAGGGCCTTTCGATTCTTCACTGGAGAGTACAAGACAAACAGAGGAAAAAAAACAAAAAAAAGGGCATGGGGATTTGGATATAGGAACAGAAATCCGTATCATAACTATTTTATTTCTTTATTTTTAATTTTTATTTTCAAAAATAAGTTTGGAATAAAAATTCATTTATAATATAATTTTATTTTTCTATTTTTAAAATAAAATTTTGATCAAGAAATGAAAAGTAAAAATTTCTATTTTTCTATTTCCGGAACAAAAAGAAAAATAAAAAATTTTCTCATCACTCGCTCTCACTTCCAGCCGGCCACCCACTCCTTACCACCTACTATCCATTGCTAGTCGCCACTAGCCCGCTCGCTACTTGAGAGGGAGAAATTTTATGTCATTAGCAAACGTGTATGTTTACTCAAAAACTCATTTGGGGAATAGAAAAAAAAATGTTTTTGTCCAAAAATTGATTTATGAAACAAAATAATTATCATTTGCACCAAAAAAATTCAAGAGCTTCCTTGAGAGTCTCCCAAAAAAAAAAAAAAAAAAAAAACTATTCTTAGGAGCTACCTTGATCTCATTTCTCTATTTCTTAGTTAAAACTCTAATAATTGCTTGCATTGAGGTGTATTGCATGGTCCGGTTTCCGCAACATCGTTCCTAATATGGAATTATCTACATTAATACAGATTGACGACTGCATTTATATTTCTATAATTCATAACTTGAGTCGAAGGCTGAGGTCCAGAGTCTAATGGTGGAGTCTCGGCCCTATTCATGTGATCACCTGTTTGGGCGGTGTCTTTAGTCCATGTGCTGAGATCCGCAATCAACCTTTCAGGTCCTAGGTCTAGCACTCGGGATAAAAGCATAATCGAATTAAGACCAGCTAATACAATGTCAAGCTTGACTCACATTCTTGATGCTCAAAACTTCAATCTAGCTGAGCTTGATCATGTATTGAAATTTCTTGTTCGAACTCAACTCGAGAAGAAAATTGACATATTCAAGTTTCACTTGAATTCAACTTGATTATGTTAAAATACAAAAGAAAATTTCTCGAGTCTTCTTCAATAGAAGAGAACAACAGGATTTTAAGGTCGGGCCCTTGGTCTTTTAGGCGCGTTTGGTAACTATTCTATTCTCGGGAGTAGATTCTGATCAGAAATGATTTTTTTTTATTCTGTTCTCGGGAACTGATTCTAAGCATTTTAAGCCGTTTGGTAACTGTCCAAAATTTCTAATTCTGTAATAAAATTGCATTTGGTACCGTGCTCATTGATTATGTTCCAAATTAATTTCTTTTAATTTTTAAATAATTTTTATAATTTTTTATTTTCCTTTTTTTTTTTTTTTCTTTTCTTTTTTTTTTTTTCTCCTATTCTTCTTCTTCTTCTTTAGGCCGGTCGCCGGTTCGGCGACCGACTGACGAGGGTGGCGACCTCACCGGAGCGTCGTTGGCCCTCATCGACCGAGCCTCGCCGGTGGCTAGGCCGGCCTCACCGGGCCGGGCGAGGCCCGCCTAGCCACCGGCGGGGCGGGCGAGCCTCATCGGGGTGGGCGAGGCCCGCCTAGTCACTAGTGGAGTTGGGCATCGGGAGGCTTGCCCGAGCCCCGGCGAGGCCGAGCCTCGGCGATGGCGGCCTTGCCGGGGCAGCGGGGCTCGCCCGGCCCGGCAAGGCCCGCCTGGCCATTGGTGAGGCCAAGCCTCCCGGGCGAGGCTTGCCTCCGGCGAGCTCGTCGGACCGGTTGTCGGCGACCAGCAGCGGCGGCGGCGGCGGACGGCGGCGGACGGTCGTGGATGGGGGCGGATGGTGGCGCGCGATTGAAGAAGAAAAGAGAAGATGAAGAAAAGAGAAGAATAGTTAAGTTTGATTTTTTTTTTCCAATTCTGGAACAAGAATCATATTTTCTTTTATTCTTGATTCTACTCCCAATCTATTCCTGGGAACAAAAATTTTACCAAACACGATTCTGTTACCAAACTGATTTCGGGAACAAAGAATCAGAATTTGGCTCTGTTTGGATGATTACCAAACAGGGCCTTACTAGGCATCTCCTTGTTCTTAAGCCATGAGAGCCAAGTACTCCTCCGAACTGTATTAAATTTGATTCCTGTGCATTTTTTATGCAAATTCATGGATTGCCTATTGAGGGGAGAACAGAAGAAGCCATCTGGAAAATTGTTGAGTTAGTGAGAAGTGTAAATGAGGTTAAAATTGAAACTAGAGGCTTTGCGTCCATCGAAATAGGAAGAGCAAGGGTTACTTTGAAGCTGTCCACTCCTTTACTATTTGGGATGATTTCAACATTTCAAGGAAAGGAATATTGGCTGGATTTAGATATGAATAACTTCCCCATTTCTGCTGCTCGTGCAATAGGATTGGCCATAATGCAAAAAACTGCGAGTCAGTACCCTGTGATGAGGATTTCTTCTCCAGTAATGATAATATACTCTATGGCTCTTGGCTAAAGGCTGAAACAAATGCCAATAGCCTTTCTGGGAGTCCTTTTATGGAGATATTACTAAGGAGGAAGTGGGTGAGATCGTGCCTGAAACTACAATTAATTCTGGACAATTAGCTCTAATTGTGAAGGAGCCAAATAGCTCCCATTTTCAGCAAGGCCCCCCACAGGATGAAAGAGTTAAGAGAAGACTCATTGAAGTAGACATGTCATCTATTGAGGCAGAACCAAGAACATAAGACTTTCCTTCCCATGCAATGGCTCTTAATCTGCCTGTAGAGCTCCCTTCATCACAGTTTGTGGAGGAAAAGCTACAAAGGAAGCAAAGAAA
Organism: Eucalyptus sideroxylon; assembly: GCA_014182405.2. NCBI lineage: Eukaryota > Viridiplantae > Streptophyta > Magnoliopsida > Myrtales > Myrtaceae > Eucalyptus > Eucalyptus sideroxylon. The sequence continues at coordinate 2,143,285 of CM024552.2, forward strand.
AGCATCCTCAACAACACAAAATAAAGGTAGTGGATATTGTCCATATGATCTGAGAATCAAACCATTGCAAATATTGGATGAGAGGCTACTTATGGATACTCCGATTCATGAGGCATTGAATTCTAAAATATGAGGTTTGGTGGCTACCCCTAATAATTCACCGAGAGATATATGAAGAGACATATGGAACTTCTTTGCTGGAACTATCAAGGGTTGAGCACACCTTTGACAATCCAGGCATTGAGAGCCACTTTGGCTCAACAAAGGCCTAACTTGGTGTTGGAGACTAAGAATCATAAGGAAGCAGTCTGAAGCACTATTTTGCAGTTAATCCAACGGGAATTGCAAGGGGTTTGACTCTTTTTTGGAATGAAGGAACAAATATAAGGGTAGATTCAGCTAAAGATGAGTTCGTTGACATTGTTTATGAAGATCCTAAGAGAGGAAAAAAGAGCAGATTGACTTTTATCCATGCACCAATTTCTTTTCAAGCACAGTTGGTTTTATGGGAGAAAATTGAGAGCTTAAACTTGCAAGAACAATTACCTTGGGTATGTTTAGGTGATTTTAATAAAATTTTGTATCATTGGGAGAAGGTGCGTAAAAGAATGGTAGAAAATTACAAGTTAAGCGCTTTCAAAGACTTTTTAAATGCTTGTCATTTGATGGACATGGAGAGTAAAGGATGTGCTGTCACTTGGTCAAATAATCATGAAGGAGAGGAATATGTTGAAGAGAGGTTGGACTGGGTAACTTGTAATATTGAATGGAGACTTTTGTACCCAGAAGCAGAAGCATGTGCATTACCAGCCATTGGTTTTGATCATTGCCCTCTTTTATTGTCTTTTTCAGTTGAACCGGTTAAGAGAGTCAAGTCATTTAAATTTGAAGCATTTTGGCCTGAAAATGAAGAGTGTGGAAGGATAGTAAAGCAGGTATGGAATTCTCCAAATTTTGTCGATCTAAGCTTGGCTAGTAAGCTGAAAGCCTTATCAAAGAAGCTCGATAAGTGGAGTAAAAAGGCATTCCTGAATAATTTAAAGAAAATTACTGAATTAAAAGGGGAACTCTAGAATTTAGCTAATGCTCAAAATCAGAATTTTGCAAGAAACAGGGTGAAACAATTAACAAAACAAATCGAGTTGTGTTGGAGACGAGGAGATGTATTGGGGATTGTGCTCTAGAATTAATTGGTCTTTTTTTTTTGGTCAGAGAATTAATTGTTGAAATGGGGGAATAAAAATACTAAGTATTTTCATGCTATGACAATACAAAGGAGGAAGAGAATAGAATTTCAGCGTTGAGAAAGTCAGTTGGACTCGGAAGCCTAGAGAACTAAAGAAGATGATGACAGAATTCTTTAAGGAGTTATATAGCACCATGGGCACTCGAAATTACAATCCAGTTATACAAAAATACCCTGTCCTCGTTACAAAAGAAATGAATCAAAAGCTAGATGCTGAAGTAACAATGAAGGAGGTACAAAAGGCTGTGTTTGAGATGGGAGCCTTAAAAGCACTAGGTCCAGATGATCTCAATGGTCAATTTTATCAAATTTGTTGGGAGGATATTCAAATGGGAGGGATTCAGACGGTGCGGAACTTCTTCGAGATTGGGTATCTTGACCCAGAAATTAACAAAACTCATTATATTGATCCTAAAAGTGCCCAACCCTAAGAGTTTGGATCAATTTAGACATATTAGTTTGAGCAATTTTGTGTACAAGATCTTTTCAAAGGTCTTGGCAAATAGGTTAAAACCATGGCTTCTTGAGATTATAACTGTTGAGCAAAGCGTCGGAGGCAAATACTAGATAATATCGTTATAGTGCAGGAGGTCCTTCACCAACTAAGAATACGCGATCGAAAGAAGAAATTTCAAGCTGTGCTGAAATTGGATATGATGAAAGCACATGATGGAGTAGAACGGGATTTTTTGGAGTCGTGTACGCTGTAAATGGGGTTCAATTAGATGTGAGTTAGTAGGGTGATGACTTGTATCAAACTATCCTGTTTTGTGTTAAATTCAATAAGGAGCCTATATAGCCTTCTTCCAACCCCCAAGAGGGCTTCGACAAAGTGATCCTATCTCCCCGTATCTTTTTAACATTATGGTAAATTCATTGCCGTATTTAATCACATTAGCAGTGGAAGAAGGCATTATCAATGGCATAAAATTAAAATAGACATTATCCAATTCTCTTACACCTGTTATTTACGGATGATTCCATTTTCTTCCTAGATGAAAATGTAAGAGAGTGTCAGAATTTAGCTTTAATTCTAAATCAATACAGCTATGCTTCAGGGCAAGCTATTAATTTGAACAAGTCAGGCATTTCATTCAGCAAATACTATCCACAGGATTTGAGAAGAAATATGGTGTATGAACTGAGAGTCCCCAAAATTGAAAGGACTGGGAAGTACTTGGGAATTCCATCTGATTGGGGATTTTCTAAAAAGAAAATGTTTGCATGGATATTAGCTAGAGTTAATATGAAATTAGAGAGGTGGAAGGAAAGCTTGATCTCAAAAGTGGGCAAAGAAATTATACTCAAAACAGTGGTTCAAGCATTGCCGCAATATACCATGTTTATTTTTAAAATTCCAATTGTCCTTTGCAAATCCATTCAAAGGCAAATAGCTTCGTTTTGGTTGAAAAACAATGACTCTAAAATAGGGCTACATTGGAGAAGATGAGAATTTTTAAAACAAAGGAAAGATTCAGGAGGGATGGGATTCGAGACTTAATTTCTTTTAACGGGCGATGCTTGGGAGACGAGCCTAGAGGCTTTCTCACAATACAACTTCTTTGTAATGTCAGATTTTAAAACAGATCTACTTCCCCCACGGCTCATTTTGGAATGCTAGAAAATGTTCCCGACCCTTTTTTTTTTTTTTTTTTTTTTTTTGGTAATTGAGGACTCGCCTTGACCCGCCGCGCCCGATGGCACTATCGGGCCCGACTCCTATATCTCAGGGGAGACTAGCATAGGACCTCAACATCATAGCCCCCCACTTACAACACTTCAGCAACTGCGAGTTTCAAATCCTCAACCTTGACGATTAAGGAGAGATTTTAATCTAGCGCAGTTGCCCATAGTTGGGTATTGTTCCTGGCCCTCTTGGGGTTGGCAAAGTATGTTAATGGGCAAAGAAGCTATTTCACCTTTAGTGATGTGGTCAATAGGAAACGGAGATGATATTAGTATAAGAGAAGGCATATGGCTCAAGAGAGGCATCATTGGTGGACTTGCGAACTATGGTGAACCTACTTGAGTTGCTGAACTAATTCTTAAGGAGGAAGATAAATGGAATGAACAAATGCTACCTATAATGTTCGATAAGAAAATCATTGATGAAATACTAACGATTCATCTGACAACTCAGGATGCTCGAGATAGGTTAGTGTGGACAGGGACTGAATCAAGTCATTTCACCATTAAGAATGCTTACATATAGATTGAAAAACGGTTTTGCCGAACATGGGAGAGCAAACATCAACATCATATCCATCGCTCCATCAGTTATCGAACATAATTTGGCATATGAAACACCCCCAAAAAAAACAAAAAAAAATTAGAATCTTTATCTGGAGTAGAATACTATCCCTACCAAGGTCAACTTATGCAGAGGAAACATACTACCTGAAGCCTCATGTCCCATTTGCAGCTCAGAACCTGAGACGAGAGCACTTGTTCTTGTTGTACCCTTGGACTTCGCTGATCTGGGCGAATCCTGCATTGCAAATTATGATTTCACGAGTTGGGCTGTCAAGAATCGAAGAACGGTTGCTGGAAATCAAGGAAAAATCAGCGGATCTACCGTCTTTCGAGGTTGTTGCAAGTGTCTTGTGGTTTATTTGGAGGGCGACAAACGACTACATCTTTCGAAAGAGACGCCCGAAACCAGAAATTCTAGTTGAGGAGGCACGCAACATGTTCCGTAACTGGTGCAAGTAATTATAAAGAACAAGAAACAACGTCAGAAGAAGAAGACCCACGTTTACGCTGTTGCAAGTGTCATTATAAAGATCAAGAAATAATGTCAGAAGAAGAAGACCCACCTCTGCGTTGGAGAGCTCCAAAGGAAAGAACTTTAAAGGCCAATTTTGACGGGTATTAGTAGATGGATCGAACACGGGAGTAGTTGCCTGTGTTGTTCGAGATGCGTCCGGAAACTTGGTGGACGGAACGGCAAGATCGGTACCGGCGTTGTCTGCGATTCAAGTTGAAACCCTAGGTCTGCTCACAGTTCTCTCCCTCTCTCCTCGAAGCAAAGAAGGAAGAACCATATCGGACTGCAAGTCTTTAGTTCACATGGTTAATGGCTCAAATCAATGAAAGCGGGAAACACTTGCTCTTATTACAGAAGCTCGTAAGATTATGGGCCAATTCAAGCATACCTACTCAGCTCATTGTCCAAGAGAGTCCAATAGAATAGCGAACTAGATCTATAAGGCTTATCAACTAAAAACTCTACCTTCTAATTAGATAATTCATCCCCCTCAAATCCCTTCAAGATCTGCTTTGTTTTGATGCCCAATTGTGAGCTTCGGTGTTCGAAGTACTTTGATATTTAATAAAGTTTTGTTTGACAAAAAAGAAAGAAGTGGCAAAAAAAAAAAAATTGAGATTTTCATATAATTTAAGAGACAATTTTTTTTGGAGAGGTTTTGTATTAGGCCCAAGAATGGGGAGACGCAATGGGGCCCAGTCAGAGAGACAGGTCGATGGGTGCGAAATGAAAGTACATGATGAGACGGGCAGAGCATGAATGACGGTGGTATTTGTTGGGGGAGGGGCCGACTTAGGAGGTCCGAATACTAGGCCGATGAGGTGGGCACTCACAAAATTACACTTTTGCCCTTACTGAGGCAAGATAATCAAATGCCTTAGGGAGAGCATTTACAAGCGGTTTTGGACCTTTAAAGGTCTTTAAGCCAAAGTTTTGGCGTTTGGTAACACGGTTTCAAATTTTTGTAAACTTTTGCTTTGAAAATGGTCAAGGCTCAAGACGAACTCTAGCTTTGGGCTTTGGTATTTTCGAAATGCACATTCAGAAGTTTAATACAATCTTGTTTTTCCAATCTTGATATCACTCATATAGTAGTATTCCTATTTTGCCCCCCTCCCAATCTTGGATAGAGGTTGTGGTCGATCGTGGTTGGGAAGCTTCGTGGAGGAGGTTGAGGGATGCCGGCACAACTCCACCAAGGGTCGGCAGACATCGGCAAACTTTGCCAATGGTTGCTCCACACCAAATCTAACTCGCCAAGGGTCGCTCGATGCTAGATGTAGCTTAGAGAGAGTCGGGTGTCAAGTTGCCTAATCATGTGGATTCTGCACTAGCACATTACATAGGCTCGTGCGACCTTGGCAGCATCACTTAGGGTCACAAGACATCGGTACCGGTGCTATTGTTGTGCCCCAGGTAGGGGCTTTTATCTGCAATCGCAAGTTTCTCCATTCTCCTCTTGGTAAGTTTTTTCTCTTATTTTATGAAATACATTGCAATAAGTATTTTACAAGGCATTTACTAAGGCACTATTTGCTTGTCATAAACATTCTTCGAGTGAATGTCCTTTGCCTAATGCAAAGTCTTAAAGCTAAAGCTCACCCTTCGTACCTATCCAATGAAATCTGCCAAGTAACAACAGAGGAATCAACTAATTTTCCCCGTATAGACCTTTTGATCTTTGAGACAATTCAAACAACACTATCCTAAAGGTATAAGATTAGGCTCGATTGAGCACAACTTATTATCTCAGAATTTTTAAGTACGAAGTAGTGGCATCATTAATTGGACTAAGAGAGGTGGCAGAGGCCAATCTGACGAATTACACGGAGCAACTTGGAAGACCATGGCCATTCAACATGTATCCTCATATTTTTTGGGTTAATGCACTCTGCATCACAAATGATAAAGAAACAGAGGTAAAAAGAAAAACAAAAAATTGTTCCTCAATCATGTCAGTGACATGATGTGAAACCTCTGTTTTATAATGATTTTGAATTCTATTTGAAGGAGCAGACACTTACAAATATCTAGTAGAGACCCAAAAAAGAAGAAAAGCAAAAGTCATTGCAATTCCCAGTCTCGCCATAGTTTTAGACGATCTTATCTTCTTCGTTAAAAGTGACAAGTTGTCCTCATCTCTTTCAACCGGACTGGTCCATTGAAAATTGTCTTTCGAGTATCTTTCCCTTGAAAATTCCAATTTGTTTCTGTCAGTTGATGGTGCTGGGAACACCACCCTCAGATCATCCTCCTTTTGCTCGCATATTAGACGAAGTCCACACTTCTTTATGCTTCCTTTCTTTGCTCTGAGGCAAAGTTGGAAATGGCTCCAATCCTTTGGCAGTCCATCCTTACAACTCTTTAACCAATAAAGGCGTATTTGGTAACGTTTCGTTCAAAAATTATTCTAGGAAACAGAAATAGAAAAACGTGTTTCTGTTCCGGGGAACAATTTTTGACCAGAAATGTACGTTTAGTAAACTTATTCCGGGAATAAAAAATGAATAGAAATACGTTTGGTAAATTTATATTATTTTTTGTTTCTTTTAATTTTTTAATATTTTTATTTTATTTTTCCTTTTTTCCTTTCTTTTTTATTTTTTCTTCTTTCGGCCGGTAGCCTCGCCCAGCCACGGCGAGGCTTGCCGGCCCCGGCGAGGCCGAGCCTCGTCGGTGGCTGGGCGAGCTTGGGCTCGCCTAGATCCGGTGAGGCCGAGCGTCGCCGGCCCCGGCGAGGCTCGGCCTCGCCGGATCCGGGCGAGCTCGAGCTCGCCCAGCCAAGGCGAGGCCGAGCGTTGCTGGCGCGGGCAAGGCTCGGCCTCGCCGAGGATCGGCGACGCTTTGGCGAGGTCACCGACCCTCGACGGCATCGCCGGCCCTCGACGGCCGGTCACCGGCCATGGTCGAGGCCGGCGACCGGCCAAAGAAAAAAGAAGAAGAAAAGAAAGAAAAAAGAAGAAGAAAAGAAAGAAAAAAAAGAAGAAGAAAAGAAGAAGAAAAGAGAGAGAAGTGTTTTTCAAAAGTGTTTCTAGAACAAGGAACAATTTTTTTTTTGTTTCTCATTTCTGTTCTTTTTGTGTTCCGGGAACAAAAAATTAGATTTTGAACAAAAACGCAAATAAACGCGTTTCTATTCTTTCTTTGTTCCTGGGAACAAAAAAACAAAATTTATGTTCTTAAATAGAAAAAAGAAACGAAAACATGCAGCCCCTCACTAAGCCACACATGGTTAGATTCCATTGCAAAAAAATATCTCATGCCCTCCATCACCGTTGGGCCATTAACAAGTATCTTGAAATCACATGAATAACGGACCACTTTTCCTTCCTCTCGGCTGAGAACAACACATAATGCTAGTCCTTTGAGCTTGTCATACAAGTCCCGGGGAACCATGAAAGATATGGAATCCTCTTCACAGGGGAGAATCCATTTAGGCATCTCTCTTCCAATTAGGACAATGTTGACGTCATCTTTCATCTTTGGCAGTTTCTGTCACACGGAAAGTACGCATGTCAAGCATTTGAAGTATATACATATACATATACATATACATATATACACAAAGAGAGACCTCGAGTAATGACACATTAGCCACATCATCCATATTGACCCCTTTGCGGAATAATTCACAACATGAAGCCAGGCTAACCCACCCAATGTGGGAGGGCTGACCCCACAAATCTAGGAGTTTTTGCAGAGATTTGCAATGATCTATTGATAGTATATCGATATTTGGTGGAAGCTGAGGAATCTCTTGTAGTAGCTCGCATCCATCAACAATCAAGCTTTTCAAACGATAGTACTTGTTTATGTAGGTTGGCAAACCAGCAAACTTGTTATATTGAAGTCGTAGATACTTCAATTCAGGAAAACTGGAAAAACTCTCAAGGAACTCTACTTCTGATAAATTGCACCGATCAAGTTTCAGGAACACTAGTTTTCGGAATCCCAGATGGCCATCATGATCAGTTGAATCCTCCATGTTTTTTGGAAATGTGATTAAATTCAAGCAGCCCTCAAGATTAAAATACTCGAGATTTTGCAACTTATAGATGTGCGAAGGAAGCCTCATGAGGTTTTCACAAAATGCTAAATCCATCAACTCCACAGAGAGAAGATTTTCAATTGATGCAGGGAGTTCTTTAATAGCTATCCTACGTAGATCAAGTCTTTTCAGATGTTCCATCTTTCCGTTTATATCTGGGAACTTCTCAAGTTTAGAGCAACCACAGAGCTCAAAGGTTTCAAGAGATTTAGTCTTCAGCCTGTTAGGAAAATTTCTAAGATTAGAGCACTATTCTAGCGACAAAACTTCTAGCTTGACAAGATCTCCAATGGATGGGTGAACCTCCACCAAACTCTCACACCTATTAAGAATCGATTTCTCCATATTTGGAGCCGATGACAGGTCATGAATACTAACCAGGAACTTGCATTCACTGAAATTGATGGACTTCAGCTTGCTAAAATTCTGCAAAAACATACTAGTGTGGTCATTAAGCTCTACGAATGTTTTTTATAGCTATAAAAAGGAAAAGCTAATCATCACAAGGGCTTACCTGAGAGTTGCCCCCTAATTGTTTGATATGACTTTTTGGGATATCAAGTCTCTCGAGTTTATTTAGACCAGAGCCAAATTCTAGATTCGGGGCATTGGGCCATTCAAGCCATCTTAGCTTTTTAGGGAGACGTACTTGAACTTGTGAAGAGATATGCACTCAGAGCAAAATGAGTATTCTCAACCTTTTCATATTTGTGAAAGCATCAGGATTGATGATTATCACTTCTGGTGGGGGGAAGTCCAATACTATGGCCTCTACTGCATCCGTTCCCTATCCATAACAAAGCTAGTTCAGTTGTCAGACAAAATTTCAAGTTAAGATTTACGTTATACTGTCCGAATTAGAGTAATGTAAACTAAAATGTAGCAAAATTGACATAAACAACTTTTACCGTGTTGCAACAAAAAATTTCCTCAACATCTTCCAAAAGCCATAAACTGCTGCGTTTCCCAGGATCATCACGACATGCTTCATTAACAATATCCTGACCCATCGACTGAATCAAATCATGCATTTCTAGGGTCTCATACTGGTTTTTTTATCAAGGACCTTTCGATGAGAATTTCTATTCCTATGGCTGTGTGAAAACCACAGTTGTCAAGAACTTCCTTGATGTACTTTATATTTTTCCCCTTAAAGAAACAAGCAATATCGAGGAAAATCTTCCTCTCTTTGTTCTCCAATCCATCGAAGCTTATCTTGAGAACTCAATTGATAGTTGGTTCAGGAATTTTGGAGAGTTTATGGAATGTACTTTCCCATGCAGGTTCCTTTCTTCCACGTAAGAATGAGCCCAACACTTCGAGGGCTAATGGAAGTCCGTCGGCATAATGCAGTGCTTTATCTATGAGATCCCTTCTTATTTCAACACTCTTGCTATTTGGGAAAGCATACAGACTAAATAGATATTGTGCTTCACAGCATCCTAAAGTTTGAATTTCATACACACAATTTATGCCATGAGAAGTCGGCAATTGTTTATCTCTTGATGTAACAATGATTCTACTTCCTTTTCCAAACCAATTGTCTTTTCTAGCTAATGCGTCCAGTTGATCTCTATGGTCAAGATCATCAAGAACCAGGAGAACCTTCTTGCAGCATAGTCTTTCTTGTATCAAACTAATTCCTCTAGCAACACTGTAGACCGTTAAAGGATGAACCAAGATCTCAGATAGAAGATCCTTTTGTAAAGTAACAAGACCATCGCTTCGATTTGATTTTTCTCTAACTTGCTCCGAAAAACTACAACCCTGAAATTGTCTCTCCATAGCATTATATAGGGCCTTGGCAATTGTTGTCTTCCCTATGCCTCCAGGTCCCCATAGACCTATCATCAAAACATCATCATCAGCCGACTCTTTTTGTGACAACCATATCAGTTCTTGAACTCGGAAATCTATTCCAACTGGATACTTAGCGACATGTAAAGGTGTTTGGTCGAGACAAATCAACAATTCCTTTACGATGCACTGAATGAGCTCCGCTTCATTTCTGATAAGCATTCAAGAGAAAGATAAACAGGTTTTAGTGTTTCAAATAAGTAAAATTCCGTAATAAGATTAGCAAAATAGAAGATGAAAGGAGGGTGAACCTGTGCCAACATCTACGCAAGGAAAATTACAAAGAACCTGAATCCGAAGACAATAATGACTCGGGCACTATGAATCACACTATTTATGTTACATAAATTTTTCATTATCCACACAGCAAGAATCAATTCAAAGAATCTACTAACTTTGGTTATTTGACTTTTGTGTCCACTGTCTAATTTATGTCCACTTTGTATCTTCAAATCGAAGATCCAAAAAAGAGCATACGATTTGATATCTAACAGACAATCACGAGCTAACAATCACAAAACACCGCATCATATTTGTGCGTACCTGTCATTTAACTCCCACCCAGACAAGCTACCGGCTTTAAAGAGAGCCTCCTTCCATCTCTTCACTTTCTCTGAATCCTTACCGAACTTGGACTCATGCTTAGCCATAGCTCTCTCATAACTCTCTCTCCCTCCTCTTACATCTCTTGGTTCCATTTTGAAAAACACTGGGAATACAATCAGGCCATTTCACTCCTTGCACTCCATAATTTTCACAGCCTCTTCCAAACACCACAGCGAGGAGGTGTAGTCCTCAGAGAAAATGATGATCGCAATGCGTGACTCCTCGATTGCCCTCATGAGAGCCGGCGATATTTCCTCTCCTTTCCTGAGCTCCTCGCTATCCACAAAAGTGCATATTCCTTTCTGGTCCAGAGCCGCGTAGAGATGACTGAGGAAGCCTCGGCGGACATCTGTCCCTCTGAAACTGAGGAACACATGGTAATTCCTTTTCATATTCGAAGAAGCAGCCATTAGAATAGCTGATGGTATATGTGCTTCTCTAGATTGCCAAGCTTTGGAACAGAGTCGGCTTTGCTCTCGGAGATGCTCGGTGGCCTCTGACCCAGGGTTGCCCTTGCCCGATTAGCAGCGAAGTCAACGATCTCTTCCCTATGCCCTGGCTCTGGCTCTCGCTCGCTTCAAAGAAACAAGCGCTCTCAGGGCCATTTAGTTGGTGAAAGCGTTTTCAGCTTTCGGTTTCAGATAAATATGCTGCTCGACGATGAAGGAACGCGCGGCGAGGGTGTAGAGGGCGAGATCGACGTTGGGATCACCGGAAAACCATAGACGTGCAAAAATAAACAAAGCTGACCCGTAACGACGATGGATCGCCCGGCCCTGACGGTGTCGAGGGTGAGAAGATAGAGAGATCTTGGATTGTGGCTGCCAGGCGGTTCTGAGTTTACTATCGTTTTGAAGGAGTACGACGGAGGAGGAAGAAGAAAGTAAGAAGAGAGAGAAAGCCAGGGAAGCAGAAAAAAAGAACTCAAGAGACAAAAGCTGGACCGATGAAGAATCAGCCAAGGACTCAAAGACAGAGACTGCCGCCAGGGTTTGTAAATCTGGCTACGACGTCTCGGGTGCGGCCCACGCGATCACCCGTGCAGCCGGTGTCTCTTAGTCCACGCGCAAGGATGCGCAATCCACTTTTGAGGCATCAGTCTAATCGATAGCAGCGACCTAAGTCTAGTCATTGCAATAGGGAGAAAAAATATTCAGCGGTTTGCAAGCGCCATATCAATGTCTCATATGGGGTGCACTTATTTACTAATATCAAATTAGATCTTTTATGGATATTGACATTGAAATTAAAAAAAAATTAATCTTTTTCTCTTTTACTCCTCCTTCAACCTATACTTTGCCTGGGCTTGGCTTTCTCCACTACCCAAGCCGCCATCGCCACCATCTTTGAGCCCCTACCTCACCGTGCCCTCCGTGCCCACCATGGTCCTTGACAAAGCTATTGAGCTTGTCACCAGCAGCTATAGACAAACCAAGACTCAAGCTCAAAGTTGTTGAGTAGCAGACCAAATCTGGTTGTTGAGCGATGGTCGATCATCACGTCCTAGCTGACCTCCCCATCCACTCAAGATAGAAGGATAATCACATTGAGACGAGCTGATGCAATGTCAAGCTCGACTCACATGTTTGATTGCTTGAAACTTCACTCGAGCTTAGCTTGATCAAGTATTGAATTTCTTGCTTGAACTCAAATGAAGAAAATCGAAGTATTCAAAAGCTGCAACTGGATTCAATTTTATTATGTTGAAATATAAATAGACCGGGCTTGAAATTTCATATAAATAATTTATAAAAAGAAAAACTCAATTAGACTTATAAGACTATTGAATTGAGTATTGGTCAGTTAAAGTTCACTATCATATGGCACATTCGTGTTTAAATTTCACCTAATCTCGATTTTCGGTATATTATAAATTATTTTTGTGAAACAACGAACCCTTACTCACGCTTGGCAAGGGGTTCGTTGGCCATTGTCTCTACCAAGGGCCGACAATCTTCTTGGCCATGTGAAGAAAAATTAGAACTGGGATCCACTTGTTTGTTGCATGGATTCACTCGGGAACCGGACCGCCGGTCCGGTCTGGTTCTCGGGTGGATTCGTGGAACTGGTCTTACAATAATAATAATATCACTTTCTCAATCCCACCCTGCTTCTTTGCGCGCTGGCCTTTTGAGTTTTGCCCACTAACTACTCGGTGTTTTGTCAAGGCCAGCTTTAGACTTTTTAACTTCTGGACATTTCCATTTGCTTGGCATTTTGTCAAGAAAACTGCAAGCCAAAGCACGAACTTGATGTAAAACCTAGATCAAGATCAGCTCAAATAAGCTCAAACACTCTCATCCGATCACTAACGAGACAAAACATACAAGCTAACGCAAGCCGCCGCCGCATTGAGTACTTGTGCAGCAGTAGATCAAGAGAGATGAGATCCCACTTCGAAAAGATACCCAGAAGACAAAGGCTACGCTACCGCAAAACGGGAGTCGGGTTCGGGCTTACCGTCACTCTGGCGGTCTCGGAAGGTTAGGGGCTGAGCGGTGCCTCAAGAGGATCGGGACTTTCTTCGTGTGCAAAAATTGGGACTAATTTGGTTCGTGCACTGCTTGCCTTTTGATGCTAGGTTTGTTAATTAGTAATTTCAATTTTTCTAATATTAAAAATTAATCGGTCCGGTCAGGGTGGGCGGGTGGATAGATCCGCCCATGGAACCGGGAACCGGACCGGTACCCACTGGTTCCCATAAATTGGAATCGGGAACTGAACCTGTTCCCTCAAGAACCACCAGTTTCGGGCGGTCCGGGTGAATCCCAGTTCTTTTGCACACCTCTAGTGCCAATTAAAGAATCCAAAAGCAAAAGACCACGAAGCCCAAAGAGCATCCAAAGCCCTACCATTCCCCCCCACATGCATATAACTTGTATCCATGCACTCAATGTATTTTCATGATAGACAAATGTTATAAAAGGAGTTGGAAGGTATTAAACATCCGAATCATCTATCATGGATGTGTGCAGGAGATTTTAATGAAATACTTTATTCTTGAGAGAAGGTGGGGAGGAGGATGGCTAAAATTATTGGCTAGTAGCATTTAGAAACTTCCTAAAGAATTGTGATATTATAGAAGTGGAAAGCAAGGGATTTGCTTTCACTTGAGATAATAATAAAGAAGGGGAGGAATTTGTCAAAAAGAAACTAGATAGAGTCTTATGCATGATTGAATGGATGGTGCTTTTCCAGACACGGAAGTCTTTGCTTTATTTGCAGTTGGTCAGACCATAGTCCTATCTTGCTAAGATTATTCCCACAACCAATGAAAATAGCAAAAGAATTTAGATTTGAAACATAGTGCTTAGAGGAAGAGGAGTATGGAAATATTGACAATGGGGTTTGGTTATCTCCCAAGCGAGAAGGAGCCGATTTAATAACTAAATTGTGAAAAGCGACCTAAACCGTTGCATCTTGGAGTAGGAAGAAATTCTCAAAGTGCTCATAGGAGAATTGAGATGCTAAAGTAGGAAATAAAAAATATAACAAACAGCCCAGATATTTCCCAAAGTAAAGAAAAGATATTGAAATTGAAAAAAGGAAATTGCTTCACTGTGGAAAAGCGAAGAAATTTTTTGGGGCATGCATTCTAGAATTAACTGGTCGAAATGGGGGATAAAAACTCCAAAATTTTTCATGCAACTACTATTCAAAGGAGGTAAGAAAATGGAATCTCTATGATGTTAATACTTATGTGGAGTGGATGCGTGAATCTAGCGCTCTAAAGCAAATGATGGTGGAATACTTTAAGAGTTTATATATGTCATCAAGACAAAGAAATTTCCAACCAGTTATTGAACATATTCCAACTTTAGTGTTGGAAGATATGGATTGAAAGTTGATAGCTGAGGTCACCATACTAGAAATTTCAGAAACCGTACGCCAGTTAGGAGCTCTCAAAGCCCTTGATTCTGATGGTTTAAGTGGACATTTTTTCCAACACCACTAGGAGGACATTCGACATGATGTTTTTCAAGAAGTAACTTCCTTTTAGAACACTGGATGCTTAAATGCTAAAGCTAATAAAACCTAAATTATACTTATTCCCAAAATACCATACCTAGAAAAGCTAAAATAGTTTCGTCCCATTAGTTTGTGTAATTTTGTCTACAAAATTATATCCAAAGTTATGACCAATAGATTAAAATCATTAGTTTTGGATATTATCTGCATAGAACAAAATACTTTTGTCATTAGCCATCAAATTCAAGACAATATACTCATTGTTCAAGAGATGCTGCCCTCTAAGAGTGAATGCAAACAATAAGAAGTTGCCAGCTATGTTGAAACTTGATATGCAATAGGTGAATGATAGAATAGATGAGACCTTTTAGAAGCACTTCGAGGGAACTATTTGATGAACTATGGAAATTATTGTTATGCCTTTAAATTCTCAATTAACGGAAGATAGATTAGTCTAGACAAACACTAAATATGGGACATGCTCTATTAAGAGTGGGACGACAGAGTATTTACTATGAGCGTCAAATAGCTTGATTCTTAGAGGATTACATACTAAAAAGTAAAGATCTTGCAAATATCAAAAATGAAAATATACGCAATTCCTTTCTCGTCAGTCTTTTTCCCCCGTTTCTTCGAATTTTTTGACCCCTTGATGATATTTATGGAATGATAAATATTGTCAAGAAGTCATTGTCTAGAAAAAGGCCTTGGTCCAAACCTGACGTGACTGAGGATGCTTATGCTTTAAGTCATCAACGTGGCTGTTGCTGGCGTAATATTCGAAATCAAGATTACTCTACTGTTGATATTTTTCTTCCATCAAATGAGAAGTAGATAGAGATTAATTAATTGATGGGATTTTTTTGGCCAAGTTATTTCCTAGCAATCAATTTCAGATAGGTTTTCCAGCTGTGACTGGGTGTCATTTTCTTCATATGGTTCCTAAAATGAAGTTCATTATTGCTTGGAAACTGTTACGGAAAAAGAAATTATCTGATTTTTTTTTTCTTTCCTTTCCGTCTGCCGTTATTCATCCAAAATCTGTACTTGACGGCTGCGTTTTGCCGAGTGATCTCCTAACATGGGTTCCACTTGAAAGTAACCACCGAATTATAATTTAAGAGCGAACTAATTTTTTATAGAGCGAAAGTAAAATCCCTTGACTTTTTCTTTTTTTCTTTTTTTAAAAATGAAGATTTTATTACAATTAACATAAAAAAATTGTTTAAAAGTGTAGAAGTGCCCTAAAGTACTAGTTAAGACTACTAATATGAACGAACACTTTGTCAAAGCATTTTCATGATCGGGATGCATAAAAATTTACTTCGGGCTTAGCTGACACCAAATTCTGCATTCGAGAATTTACCAAATACTCAAATAGAGTTGCTTTTAGCTTTTTGAAAGTAAAATCATGTGAATTTACTGCACTGATCAACTACAATAGCGCATGATTAATTTCTTTGGCCAGTTTAGAACTTAGAAAAACTAAATAATAATAATAATAATAATAATAATAATAATAATAATAATAATAATAATAATAATAATAATAATAATAATAATAATAATAATAATAATAATAATAATAATAGTAATAATAATAATAATAATCATCATCATCATCATCATCATCATCATCATCATCATGCTGGGAACAAAAAATTTATTAAAAAGTAGGAAAGAAAATTTTCATGAAATGTACTTTACCCAAAAAAAAAAAATTTTCATGAAATGTAAAGCGAATCCAAACCATATTTTCATTCATGTTCCAATTAAGCTAGCAAGAGAAACGGCCCATCGTTTCAGTCTTAAGAGGCCCATTTTGACCCGAACTTGTTTCAAATCGGGTCGGCCCAGGATTTTTCTCGTGAATTTGTCCAACATTGCTTCGAGCTTTGTTGGTTTTCGTGTGGCAATTTCGTAGAGTCATCCTTTTGGATTTTGTTCTCAAACGTTGTTAACTCAAAATAAATTACAACAATAAGGAAGGCTGGTAAAACGGAATGATTCGATATATAAATAGAAATCAGTACATTGCTTCGGGTTTTATTAATCATTTTCTATCAATGGTGTTGCTCTTGCTCTCATTGCATAAGATGTGAATTAAAAATTATATTTTTGAATGAAAAAATAGTATATACTTGTCGTGACCTAACTCATCGTTAGGTTTAGGAGTATTATCAACTTAAGGCCGATAACCATTTCTTGACTAGAGTTCTCTTAAATTCATACCTTGCGTGACATTAAATGTTGAAAATTTAAATGCAAATTTTAACAAAAAAAGTCACCACCAGCTTTTTGGGAAGCAGTTAGAAATTAGTAAGATACAAGAAAATATCTTATTATTTATTCAATCAAAGATTATAGACTTGGGGATTTTATTACGTTAGCCCTAAAACTAATTCTCTTTCAATACCTAATTTGATTATGTCAACTAATGCCATACCAACCTCTCAAAGAAATTTAAGTTTTGTCTTGACCATTCTAAAACAAAAGGATTAACATCCAATATATTAAAATATACAACCGAGTATAATAAAAAGAAAACATACAAGCTTCCTTATATTAAGCCTTAAAAAAAAAAAAAAAAAAAAAACCCAAACCACTAAAGAACCCTATTGTAAAACTCTAAAGACTTGTTCAAATATGGGTTTCAATTTCTAAGGGCTTCTATTTTTTTTTTTTTTTTTTTTTTGAGTTTTTTTTTTAATAATTTTCTGAACTTTTTATGATTTTCGATTTTTTATTTTTCTGGATTTTATTTTTTAATAATTTTTTAATTTTCTAAATTTTCATGAATTTTCTCATTTTTCAAAAATTTAAATTTTTATCGATTTTTTATTTTTTAATGATTTTTCGGATTTTTAAAATCTTTAATGATTATCTAAAAAATTCTGATTTTTTATTGTTTTTCGAATTTTCTAAATTTTATTATTTCCTAATTTTTTTATCATTTTCTGAATTTTTATAATTTTTTCGAATTTTTTAAATTTTTAATGACTTTTTGGTTTTTTTAAGTTTTAATAATATTATTAATAATGTATTCGGGGAATGGGTTCGGACTGTTTACCCGACCGACCCATTGACCCGACCCTTATACCCGCATCCGGCACGTGTCGGATTAAAACTGGATTTTATGTTTGTTTGATTTTTTTTTTTTTTTAATTCTGTCTTTTTGTCTTTTTCTGCCTGCACTACCTCTTCTTCCTCCAGACATCCTTTACCCGAACGCCATTTTCAACCTGCAACCCCACCTTTCGCGCCATTTTTTTCTTTTTAACGAAACAAATACCATCGTTGACGAGTTCATCACCAGAACTTAGATTACCGCCCATCTATCTCCAACCGCCGATCATTTATTCCGACCGACGTTGACCACCTCTGGCCGCCCGCTCCATTATCGCAAAACTTAACAAAAACCATCCTACCTAATTCACACTTTTCACGGCAGCATCCCTAACAAATTAACAAGCAAAAATACATTAGAATGAAGTGAGATGGCTAACTAGTATGTCCCTGAAACGCTGACTTCGCTGGTGCAAGGGGATACTCTGATGAAAAGCTTTCCGGCCTTGGAGATACGCATGTACGTTGGACTCAAGCAAATATTTTTCATCAAATCGCATAGAGACACAGAGAAAATGCCAGTATTAGATATGATTCAACAAAAACACAACAAGTACGAATCGACTTGAATTTAGACGGGACTTGACATTCGGCCTCTTTTAGGCATTTTATCAAACATGCAATACGCAGAACTTTCAATGGTTTTCTGTTTTAATGTTAACTAGATACTGAGCCTCACACGTTACGAACAGACTTAAAACACCATGGTTAGCAACAAAGAAACTTCGTCTTATCAAGATCTCTTCAAGAAAATCGATCGAACCGAGCATGTCTTTCTCGGCCAAAACAGAGACAAAGTAGAGCGTTCGGAGCGAGACTGTACCTGGTTTGTTTGGCGAATCGAGGTCTCGATTGACGACGATGAAGGGCGTCTGGTTAGAGCTTCTCCTCCGCTCGCGGAAGAAATCCCAGTATTCGTCCGATCTTCGACACCGACTCTGTGAAGAACAACTCACGGATTGGCCTTTGACCGGAGCTCTGAAAACCGACGGCGAACTCCGGCGATGCGGTTTTCTGCTACTCCGAAACGGGATGCACTCTCCCTTTCTCTCCCATTCGAGCTAGCTCCCCTGCTCGCCTATATCGTCGTGCACGCACTCTCCATGTCGTCGAGCGTCCTCCTCCCCTCACTCTCTCCGAGAAGGAATATTTTATGTTATTTTCCCTCTCTCGCTGTTCTCTCACGGACCAACTCACGGACGCCTCTCTTGCTCGGTCACCGCACGCCGTCTTCTTCGCTCACAGACGTGAGCGTGCGAAAGAGAAGGGGCCTGCATATGGGCTGGGCCTTCCCGTTTTAAGTTCAGATGGGCTATTGAGGACAATAAAAGGAACAAAAGAAATGGGCTCAAAGGGAAGTAAAAGATGGGTTGAGGGGATTAGCTTTTGGGCTGAGAGAAAGAGCTCTTCCGGCCCACAACCTGCTGAAAATAAACGGGCTAAGCCCCTCAGCCGATTTCGTCGTCGTCGTCGTCATTATTATTATTTGAATTTTTATGTTTTTGCCCAAAATGGACACTTTAACAATCGACAAAATTCGGATGTCAACAATACGCTTTATGGGCTGACACCCAAAAGAGGGTTGGTAGTTCTTTCTTGTATTTTGTGGAGTATAAATTTGTTTGCACATGAGAGAGAGAGAGAGAGAGAGGTAGATAGGAGGAAGGGTGATGCTATGAGCCTATGACTGCGGAAGGAGAAGAGAAGGGGTGATGCTATGATTGGTAAATTGTACGACAGATTAATACATGTTATGATTATAGAAATTAGATATTAAAAAAAGACATCGCTGGTGCATATGATCTCGAACTCTTAATGATGCTGGGAAGCTTGGTTGAGGTCTCTTGATGCCAATTTTAGCTTATTGAGGGTCAAATGTCACTTTGCCTAGTAGGTGGCCTTGGCATTGCGCTATTTGGAGTCACACAACACGGACATTGTGTTAGTGTGGGTTTGCTCGACCTCAATGGCACATTGCTTGGGGTCATGCAATGTCGGCATTGGTCCCACTGTTGTGCCGCTCGCTTGTGCTTTCATATGCATCTACATAGTACTTTGTTCTCCTTTTTTTTTTCTTATTTTAAAATTGCTTTACAATAAATATTTCACAAGATGTTTACCAAACGCTAGTTGCTTAACATTAGTGTCCTTGACTTAAATGTGAAGTCTTAAAGATAAAGCTCTCCCTTTATACCTATCAATGCAATATGCCCAGCTATAACGGCGGAATCA
Source organism: Eucalyptus sideroxylon (assembly GCA_014182405.2). Lineage (NCBI taxonomy): Eukaryota > Viridiplantae > Streptophyta > Magnoliopsida > Myrtales > Myrtaceae > Eucalyptus > Eucalyptus sideroxylon. The sequence continues at coordinate 2,163,136 of CM024552.2, forward strand.
ACTAATCTCCCTTTGTACACATCAATGTCAGTGTCCTTGACTTAAATGCAAAGTCTTAAAGATAAAGCTCTCCCTTTGTACCTCTTGATCAATGAGACAATTTAGGCTACGTTTGGTTCAAAGCATTTGCAAGGGCTTTGAGTCCAATGCAAATGCTGAAAGCCCAAAATTACTTGGAGAAATGTAATTGTGTTTGGTAATTTTTTTTTTTGCAAATGGACTTTGAGTTGAATGTGCGTTTGGTAAAAAAAAAGCTTTTGCAATGGGCTTTGATGGGTATAATATATATATATATTTCTTTCTTTCTTTTTAAATTAAACTAAACCCTTCGCTGGATTGGTGAAGGGCTACGGTCGCTGCCGGCTGTCGACTAAGGTCGCCTGACCTTGGGCGACCTCAGCCAACGGCCGTCGGCACCAGATCTGGCTCACCGGCGGCCGTAGCCCTTCGCCGGTCCAAAGCAAAGCATTGCCTCATTTTCAATTTAAAAAAAAAAAAAATAATAATCGGGGCAAAATCGGAAATATGAAGAATTAATAAGGGTAGTTTTGGAAGGAAAAAATAATTTCAATATTTGGCGGAATCTTTGAAAGCCCAAAGCTACTAACTTTGGGTTTTCAGCATTTTGAAGGCAAGTTGAAAGCTGAAAACTGGCTTCAAAGTTGAATCAAACGGTCTAGCATTTCCCCAAGGGGCTTTCAGGCTTAAAAACCCCTTGGAAATGCTGAACCAAATGCAACATAATCAATGCTTTCCCAAACATATAGATTATATTAGATTGAGCAAAACTTACCATCTCAATTTTAGAGTATGCAGTGCTGGCATCATTAATTAAATTAAGAGAAGCAACGGAGGTCCATATGATAAATTACACGGAGCAACTTGGAAGACCAATGGCCATTGAACAAGCATCCAATTAATTTTGAATTTATGCACTTGGCATCACAAATCATAATAAAAGAGAGGAAAAAGAAGTTCCTCAACCATGTCAGTAGCATGAGGCAAAACCTCTATTTCATATTGATTTAAAATTATGATCGAAGGAGCAGACATTTTCAAATTTCTAGTGGAGACGAAAAACAAGAAAAGCAAGAGACATTGGAATCAAAATCACCTGGAATCACTTCCTCAACAAGTGATGACCAATTCGATAGGCATGTTTGGCAAGCCATACTCTCACCATGGTAAAGACCATTTCATCTTCTTTGTTAAGTTTTGTTCCATTGGACTATCTATTTCCTCGATGTCTATTGAAAATTGCCTTCCTTTGAGTCTCTTTCCTTGGAATTCTACTTTTTCTTTTTTCTTTTTGTATCGGCTGATGGTGTTGGAGTACAGACCCCTAGGTCATTCTCCTCTTGCTTGCATATTAGACAAAATCCGTACTTATTTATGCTTACTTTCGTTGCTTTGAAGCAAAAACGGCATCAATCCTTTCGCAGAAGTGTCCATGGTTCACACAGTCTAAAGAGTGGTAAATATTCAAGCCTCACATGATCGGATTCCGATGAAAAAAATAGTTTCAAGTTCTGAGTCAAACTTCGGCCATTAACAAATATTTTGACCTCACATTTGGCATCAACCACTTCTTCCCAGCCAAGAACGACCTAGTCTCAAGGATTTGTGATACAAGTCCTCGGGAAATGTGAAAGATGTGGAATCCCTTTATCGTGGACAATCCATTATGACATCTCTTCCTTTTAGGAGTATGTTGAATCTGCTTGTCCTTGGTAGTCTCTGTCATACAGATAGTACGCATATTAAAAGATCAAACTGAGAGTGAGAGAGAGAGAGAGAGAGAGAGAGAGAGAGAGTAAATTATGATTTTTTTCGTTGGCCACAGTCCGTGCGGGGATAATAAGGCACGTATAAATTTCATAGACAAGTAATGTGTAATTCTTTAATAGCCCTCTTGGAGTATAAAATTAATGTGAGAACAGCACATGGAATTAATGAATGAGGAGCCACCTATGCCAAAAAAAAAAAAAAACTACATTAGAACTCGACTTTGAGGTTATGTTAGAATGTTCAACCCAAAAACGTAAATCATTATACTGATAGAGAATACATGTACATGAAACTTGTGTAAACCCTGTAGATCAAGAGACATTTTAGCATACTAAAGTTACTTTGTTTGGTATAAAACATAGTGAAATTACTTGAAGTAAACAGACCTTAACAACTTAAAAGGAATTTTATTTTGTGGTTGTATTTAGTACAGTGATAGAGTAACAAACCCACGAGTTAAGAGTGTACATTAATAAACTCTATTTTGGTGAAGATTTCTTTTAACCTCACCAAATAGGAAGAAGAATCCCACTTGTAAATATTTTATTGTACATTAATTATAAATTAAAAAACTAAAATACAGACCTGAATGGCATGCAACAGGTGAAGGAGCTCGGAAAGTTGAGAGACGACGGACACCAAAAGCTAAGAAAAATCGGACATCGACTCTTTAACAGGATAACCAAGGTCAAACTTGTAAATACATACAGTCGGACTCAAATGTCGGCTCACGTAGTCATCGGACGGTTTTATCATTTTCCTTGATTTTCAGAGACAACTTGACAGTTGAAATCAAGCGCCGTGTTTTCTGACAATAAACTGAATTCAACGGCCACGGAGATAACACTGGTTGGATAAGAAAGGAAAAACGAAAAGTCAATTACACGTGAAATTTGACCATTAAATTACTTAGCATAGAATCAAAGATAACAATAAAAATATATTTAAGGTGAAAAAAATGATAACATTAGGAAATTCTATCACCATTTGATCTTACTGTCTTTCTAATTTTGGCTGATTTATCCTTACATCCATTCGTTTTTGATAGAAATCGTCAATGCTACTTTGTTGGATTGTCGCAAAGATTTGCTTACACTCCTCGAATATTGGTTTTGGAACAAAATCTTGGAGAATTAAGCTTGTTAAATCTAATGAAAATAATTACCAATTAAAAAAAAACCTTAAGAGGATTATATACTAAAAACTAAAAATATAGGAGCTAATTGCAAATATCAAAACTGAAAATACATGCAATTCCTTTCTTCTTCATTTTTCCCCACTTTTTTGATCTTTTGGACCCCGTGATGATTTTTATGGAATGACAAACATTATCACGAAGTCATTGTCTTGAAAAAGGCCTGGTCCATCCTGACATAATTGAGGATGCTTGAAGTCATCAATGTGGCTATCAATGATGCAAGTTTCAAGATCGAGACCACTTTACTTTTGCCATTTTTCTTCAATTAAATTTTATGAGTAGATAGAGATAAATTAATTTAAGAAGGATTTTTTTGGCCAAGATATATCCCAACAATTCATTTCAAATAGGTTTTTCAGCAGTAGTTGGGTGTCATTTTCTTATAGTTTCCTCAAATAAAGCTTAGTATTGCTATGAAAGTGTTATGAAAAAGGGATTTCTTTGTTGTTGCTATTTGTGGTTTTTTTCATTCAAGGTCAAGTGATCTCCCAATATCGATTCCACTAGTAAGTAACTATCGCATTATTTTTAATTGAGAGGAGTTGGGGGTTGAATTTTATGATTGATGACAATATGATTTCTAATCTTGATAAGGTCGATAACCCAATGTCGATTTATTTTAGATACGAGGAATGAAGATGGCCCATTCTTCAGTCTTGCTAGAGGATCGGCCCATCATTTCAGTCTTGGTTGCCCATTTTGTGGAGTTGACCCAAGACTGTTTCCATTCGGGTCGGCCCAAGATTTTGCTCGAGTGTTTGCCCAACATTGCTCATCCTTTTGATTTTGTTCTTGAGCGTTGTTAATTCAAAATAAATTACAAGAATTAGGAAAGGCTGATAAAAACAGAATGATTGATGTCTAAATAAAATCAGCATGTCGCTTCGGTGTTTATTAATCATTTTCTATCAGCGGTGTTGCTCCCATTATATGAGATGTGAAATGAAGTGCATACTCTTTTATGAGGTTATACCCAGAAAAGAGTTGTTAGCATTGGTAGTGAGGAGTGATTGGAAGTAATAGTTTAATAACGAGCTTTGACATCTCATATTCTCATGTAAAATGATTAGATCGCTTGCGCAGAGACAATAGTAATCCTCTTGCCAATTCTTGCCTTCAGAAAGTGATTGGCAATATCATTTTACTTTATTGTTCTGCATTTAAAAACGGACGACTGATGGGAGGAAAAGTAGAAAGAGAATGAACTTTAGCAAAAGCCAATGAAGAATATAAAGGCAATCCTAGTAGGCACTTGACTTACCACTATTCTGAGGAAATTATCAAAATGCTACTTGGCATTTCACTTGCCCAATAAAGAAAAAAGGAAATAATACATATATATTATTAGGATTAATATCACAAAATATATTCAATTGGTACTACTTGAAAATTTTTATTTCCCAAAAAAAAAAATTTGACTCATAAAAACCCCTAAAGTGTTACAGCTATTTCAATTTTACCCTTCGTTTTAATCCCGTCCAATTTGGCATTAAAAATGTGTTTAATCATCTTGAATTAAGCGGTTTTGGACCTTCAAGGGCCCTTGAGCCGAAGATTTGATGTTTTTTTTTTTGGTAAAGAGCCGAAGATTTGATGTTTGATAACACAATTTCAAAGATTTTGATGCAAAGTTTTGCTTTTAAAATTCTCAAAGCTCAAGATAAGCCTCCAAGTTTCAGCTTTAGCATTTTGGATGCAAGTTCAGAGGTTTAATGAAGTTTTTTTCTTCCAATCTTATCATCACTAATGTATTTGCAATCATATTTTACCCCTCAACCTTGGGTAGAGAGAGAAAGATATTGTTGATCATGACTCGGAAGCTTAATGAAGAGGAGGCCAAGAGACGCCAATGCAACTTTGCCGAGGGTCGAGGGACATCAGCAAAGCTTTGCGAGGGTCACACGATGTCAATAATCTTTATGAGGGTTGCTGATGCCGATTTAGCTTGCCGAGGGATTTAGCTCGCGTTGCCTAGTCATGTGGCCCTGGCATTCCACCACTTGGGGTTGTGTGACACTAGTGTCATGTCACTTGATTTCACTCAACCTCAGAGTCGAGCTACCAGGTTTGCTCAACTTTAGAGGCACGTTGCCTAGGGTTGCACAGTGTTGGCACCGGTCCAACTGTTGTGTCACCCCCGCTCGTGCTTTCATATACAACCGCAAGTTTTTCTTCATTTCTATTTAGAAAAAAAATTTTCTCAATGCTAAAAATGTTCTGTAATAAATATTTTACTTAGGCGTTTGTCAAACACCATTGCTTTTCATGAAAATCTTTCAAGTCAATACCCTTTGCTTACATGCAAAGTCTTAGAAGCTAGACCTGACCTCTCCCTTGGTACCCTATCCAACGCAATCTTGCCTAGGAACAACAAGGGAATCAACTAGTCTTTCCCATGTAGACCTTTTGATTTTGAGACAATTTTGAGACAATTAGACACTTTCCTCAAGAAGCAAAGCTTACTATCTTAGAATTCTAGAGTATAAAGTATTGGCATCACTGATTGGATTGAGAGAGGACGGTTCTGTGTGATATATTTCACTGAACTTGGAAGACCATGGTCATTCAACAAGCATCCACTTAATTTTGGATTAGTGCACTTTGCATCACAGATCATAGAAAACGAGAGGGAAATAAAAATTCCTCAACCATGTCAGTAACATTATGTGAAATCTAATTGAAGGAGCAGACATTTGCAAATTTCTAGTAGAGAAGACAACGGGGAAAAGCAAGAGGCATGATTTTGAATTTGACATTGACGGAGCAGACATTTACAAATTTCTAATAGTTACGAGAAAAAAAAAAAAAAAGGGAAAAGCAAAGAGGCAATGGAATCAAGATCACCCAGTTCGCATCCCCAAGAATCGCTACCTCCAGAAGTGGCGTCAGTGGAACCCGTACTCTCGTCATCGCTAGAGACAATCTCATCCTCTATGTTTAGTTCCCCGAACTATATTTTTCTCCATTGAAATTTCTTCCTTCGAGTATCCTTCCTTGAAACTCCAATTCGTTTCCATCGGCTGACAGTGTTGGAAAACGGACCCTCAAGTCATCCTCCTCTTGCTCGCATATTAGACGGAATCCACGCTTCTTTATGCTTCCTTTCGGTGTTCTGAAGCAAACTTGGATATGGCTCCAATCGTTTTGCAGAAGCTTCTCTTCTCCTCTTGGGATATATACAAGCCTTACATGATCAGATTCCAATGGAGCAACAAGAAGGTACACATCACGATACTCTATCTTGCCATTAACAAATATGCTAAAATCAAATTAAATTCCAAACGGGTTTTTTTTATGCTGGCCAAGGATAAAACAGACTGCTAGTCCTAGGAACTTGTCACATAAGTCTGGGGGAACCATGAAAGATATGGAGTCCTCTTCACAGGGGAGAATCCATTCAGGCATCTCGCTTCCATTTGCAACAATCTCAACTTCCTGTCATACAGATAGTAAACATATCAAACATTCCAAATGTGAGAGAGAGAGAGAGAGAGAGAGAGAGAGAGAGAGAGAGAGAGAGAATCTGACCTCGTATAATGACACATCATCCACAATGACCCCTTTACTTGCTTGCATCTATAAACAAACAAGTCTTTCCAATGATCATACTTGTTGAAGCATGTCGGTAGATGAGTAAACTTATTATTTGCAAGATCTAGGTGCCTCAATTTAGGACAGCTGGAAGCATTCTCAAGGAACTCTGCCTCTGACAGATCGCAGTCTTGAAGGTCAAGCCATTTTAGACTTGAGAATAAATCGGCATCAAGGTCAATTGAATCCTCCAAGTTCTTTGGAAACTTGGCAAGATTTGAGCAGCAAGAAAGATACAGACTCTCGAGATTTTTCAACTTATGAATATTTGATGGAAGCCTTGTGAGGTTTTTGCAAAATCCTAAATCTATTGTCTTTACAGAGACAAGATTTTCAATTGATGCAGGGACTTCTTTAATAGCCGTCCCTCTTAGATCAAAATATTCTAGATGTTCCATCTTTCCTAGAATATCAGGGCATTTCTCAAGTTTGAAGCAATCATTGAGACGAAGCATTTGAAGAGACTTTGTATTGAGTGTGTTTGGAAAGATCCTAAGATTGGAGCACTCTGCCATCGTCAAATGTTTTAACTTGTCAAGATCTCCGACGGATTGGTGAACCTCCACCAAGCTTTTGCACCTTAAAAGATATATGCTCTCTAGCAGTGGAGCCGATGAAAGGTCAGGAACACTAGCCAGGGACTTGCAATCCAAGAACTCGATGGACTTCAAGCATATAAAATTCTGCAAAAACATACTAGTGCAGTCATTAAGCTCTGCAAATATTTTCATAGCTTTGAAAAGGAAAAGCTGATCATTACAAGGGCTTACCTGACAGTTGCCTCCTAATTGCTTGATATTACTGTTTTTGAAATGGAGCCTCACGAGTTTCTTTAAACCAGGGACAAATTCTAGATCTGGGGGATTGGGCCATTCAAGCCATCTTAGCTCCTTAGGGAGGCGCACAGGACCTTGTGATGAGATATGCACTTTACGCAAGATGAGTATTCTCAAGCTTTTCATGTTTGCGAAAGCACCGGGACTAATGGTCATCTTTTCTGGTGCGCACAAGTTTAATACTATAGCCTCTACTGCATCCATGACCTATCCATAACAGAGCAAATTCAGTCATCAGACAAAATTTCTTGTCGAGATTTACATATTACTCTCCGAATTAGAGTACTGTAAAAAACTGAGACGGAGCAAAATGGACATGAACAATTTTTACCATATCTTCATAGAGAACGTTCTGAACATCTTCCAAAAGCCATAATCTGCTGCGCTTCCCAGGATCATCGCGACATTCTTGTTTAACAATATTCCTACCCATCAATTGAACCAAATCATGCATTTGCAGGTAACCCCACTCATTTTTTATCAAGGACCTCTCGATGAGAATTTCTATTCCTATGGTTGTGTCGAAATCACAGCTGTCAAGAACTTCCTGGATGTCCTTTATACTTTTCCCCTTAAAGAAACAAGCAATATCAAGGAAAATCTCCCTCTCATTCTCGTCCAATCCATCGAAGCTTATCTTGAGAACTCGATCGATTTTTGATTCAGGAATTTTAGAGAGTTTATGCAACGTACTTTCCCATTCGGGTTCCTTTCTTCCACGTAGGAATGAGCCCAACACTTCCAAGGCTAATGGAAGGCCGCCAGCATAATGTAGTGCTCCATCAATGAGATCCCTCCTTATTTCTACTTTATTGCTGTTTGTAAAGGCATGCTGACCAAAAAGGTCTCGTGCTTCGTCATCTTTTAAAGTTTTAACTTCATACACATAATTTTTGTCATGAGAAGTTAGTAAATGTTTATCTCTTGATGTAACAATGGTTCTACTTCCTTTGCCAAACCAATCGCCTGTTCTAGCTAAGGCATCAAGTTGATTCATATGGTCAACATCATCAAGAACCAGGAGAACCTTCTTGCAACATAGTCTTTCCCGTATCAAACTAATTCCTCCTCACTCGACATCTGTAGACCGTTAATTTTTAGGATGAAAAGATCTCAGATAGAAGTTGTTTTGCAAAGAAACAAGACCACTGCTTTGGTTAGATTTTTCTCTAACTTGTGCCAAAAAACTACAACCTTGAAATTGCCACCCAATAGCATTATATAGGGCCTTAGCAATCGTCGTCTTCCCTATGCCACCAAGTCCCCATAGACCTATCATCAAAACATCACTCAGCCAGCTGGCTCTGACAAACTTATCAGTTTTTGAACTTGGGATTCTATACCGACTGGATACTTAGCGACATGATAAGGATCTTGGTTGAGACAAATTGATAATTCCTTGACGATGGATTGTATGAGCTCCGCTTCATCTCTTTCATCTCTGATGAGCACTCAAAAGAAATAGAAACATGTTTTACCATTTCAAGCCATGGCAGGAATTCAACGTCTAACGTCATAAGGAAAATTTCATAAGAAGATTAACAAATAATAAAATGAAAAGAAATAACACACACCTGCGCCAACGTCTGCGGAAGGAAAATTACAAAGAATCTGCGCCTGAAGACACTAATTACTCGGGTCCTAGGAACCACACTACTCATCTAAGACAGAAATTTCTGCTAGCTTGAAATTTTGGTCTTTGGACTTTTGTGTGTACTGCGAATTCAAAGAACTCGATGCATCGTTTCAATTTCGAAGCTATAGCATACGATTTGATATCTAACAAACGATCACGAGCTAACAACCGCAAAGCACTGCATCACATTTGTGCATACCTGTCATTCAACTCCCACCCAGATAAGCGTCCGGCATCAAGGAGAGCCTTCTTCCATCTCTTCACTTTCTCTGAATTCTTTCCAAACTTTGACTTATGCTCAGCCATAGCTCTCTCATAACTCTCTCTCCCTCCTCTTACTTCTCTTGGTTCCACTTTGTAAAACACAGGGAACACAATCAGGCCATTTTGCTCCTTGCACTCCATGATTTTCAACAGCTCTTCCAAACACCACGGTGAGGAAGCGTAGTCCTCGGAGAAAACGATGATCGCAATGCGCGATTCCTCGATCGCCCTCATGAGCGCCGGCGATATTTCCTCTCCTTTCCTAAGCTCCTCGCTATCCACAAAAGTGTATATTCCTTTCTGGTCCAGAGCCGCGTAGAGATGACTGAGGAAGCCTTGGCGGACATCTGTCCCTCTGAAACTGAGGAACACATGGTAATAATTCCTTTTCGTATTCGAAGAAGCAGCCATTAGAAGAGCTGATGGTACATGTGCTTCCCTAGAATGCGAAGCATCGGAACAGAGAGTCTTGCTACGAAAATCAAGAGCTGAAGGCTGAAGCAGAGTCGGCTTTGGTCTCGGAGAGGCTGGGCGGCCTCTGACCGGGGGTTGCCCTTCCCCGATCGGCAGCGAAGTCGACGATCTCTTCCCTTTGCTCTGGCTCTCGCTCTTTCTCGCTCCAAAGAAACAAGCGCTCTCAGCCTGTCCCATTCTCAGGAAAATATTGGCTCGTGAAGACGTTTTCAGCTTTCGATTTCAGATAAATATGCTGCTTATGCGCGGCGGTGAGGGTGTGGAGGGCGAGATCGACGTGATCGACAAACGAATCTGGAACGACGAAGAATCGGCCAAGGACTCAGAAGACGAAAGCGGCCACTAGGGTTTATAAATCTGGCTGTGAGGTCTCGGGTCCGGCCCACGCCCAAGGACGCGCAAAAAGAACGCGTCAAAGAACGCGCAAGGACGCGCAAATCCACCTTTGAGGTATCAAGTCTAAGCGCTAGCGTCCTAGGCCTAGTCCTCGAGATAGAAGGATAATCACATTGAGACGAGCTGATGCAGTGTCGAGCTCGACTCACATGTTTGATCGCTCGAAACTTCACTCGAGCTTAGCTTAATCAAGAATTGAATTTCTTGCTTGAACTCAACTGAAAAAGAAAATTGAAGTATTCAAAAGTTGCGCAAAAATTCAATTTAAATGGATTGGGCTCGAAATTTCATATAAATAATTTACAAAAAGAAAAACTCAATTAGACTTGTAAAACTATTGAGCCAAGTACTAACAAGTTGAAGTTCGATATCATGTGGCACATTCATGTTTAAGTTTCACTTAATCTTGATTTTGGTATATTTTAAATATTATTTTTGTGAAGCAACGAACCCTCCCCCATGCCTAGCGAGAGGCGTCCACAATCTCTTTGGCCTTGTGAAGAAAATAAAATTAAAAATTAAAAATTAAAAAAATTATCTACATTAGTATTAACACATGAGTTTTAGTTGACACCTAAAAAATTGTTCTAGTCTCAAGCTTCTTGAAAGGAAATTAACATATAGGCCATTGAAATGGCTAAACCACAAAGTATTGAAAGCATCCAAGAAAAAGTATGGGAGATGAAAAACTCGATACAAGTCGGGCAAAAAATAAACATGGCCTCGTTATTAAGTCTTGGGACATGAATCCCCATAAACTAAACACGATGTTAAGTCAGGCAAAGCATATATAATGTCTTGTTATTTAACCTTGGGACATGAACCCCCATAAGCTTGAGACTAGATGCTAATCCTAAACCTAATTCTATTTATTTTATGATGGTGAAGCTAATTTAAGCTATTCTAACCAATTATTTAGGATGTAGTTCTAAGTATAATCAGGCTTTTATTAACTAGAACCTAAACTAACTTACTTCTTGAAACCTAAGTTTATTAATCCAAGCTAGCCTGTTAAAACTAAGCTAGGCTAATCTAATTAGGTGTCTTCGGACCACTGTAGACCGCCACCCTTGGCTCCTCCTCGGCTGTTGGGTCGTCGGGAACCAAGCTCTAGCTCTCATCATTGTATCACTTTGCTTGTGGAGTATGACTCACGCAATGGAGCGAAGACCAAAGATAGATTCCCCCACTACCGCGTACTATCACAGTCAGGTCAATAAAGTAGAGATTATGCCCGATTCCCCATTTATTTGTCGAGCTTCTTTGTAACTTTCGTCTTCTTTTTGCGCAAACTGCAGAAAGCAGCAATTAAAGCCACTATTCGAAAATGGTCGTCTACATTCTCACGGAACCAAAGTTTCTTTTCTCCCAGGTTCCTTTTGGGACTTTCCTCGTTCCCTCCCTTCCGAATGAATATCCCACGCACCAGTTCTGGGAAATTTCTTGGCAATATCATTTCCACTTCCTTGAATTTTGCGTTTTGGATAGAGGACGACTTGGGGCCGACGAGACTTAAACCAAGGGTCGCTAAGGGATGGAAAGTGAGAAAGAGAATGAACTTTAGCGCAAGCCAATGAAGAATGTAAACACAATCCTAGTATGAACGTGACTTTACCAATATTCTTTGAGGGAATTACTTGGCATTTTCACTTGCCAAATGAAAGGATTTTGACTCTTCCAAAGGAGGAGAAGAAAAGAAAGAATATATCTATATTATTAGGATTAATATAACAGAAAATAGCAAATTGCTTGAACATATTTACCTAAATGATGTTTCAACCCACTATTGCCTCAAATTTACTATCTCTTATAATTCCGTGCAATCTTGCTATTAAAATTTTGCTAACAAAGCTAATGATATTTGTGATGCATGATGACCATATCACCATTTTTTTCATTGGAGACCCATGTAAAATTGGAGAAAGTTGAATCTACCCAACTTATCTCTACTATTGTTAAGTCAAAATTGCATATTGCAATATTTTTTTTTTTTTTGGTCCAAACATATCACAATTTAGAATTCCATACAAGTGAGATTAGTAGACCTATAAAAACCTCCTAGGCTCTTAGTCTATAGAAAATCTTGCCCTGTGGGGATTACACACAAATTGCCTAATACTCTCCTTCCACGTAGGAAAATAATTATTTCATATGATTAAAGTGTCCTACTAATCTCCAACAAAGCCAATCCGAATCCCTATGATGAGCCCAGCCAGGGAAAAATTGTCATCAAGTCTAGAAAAGCATATTACCAAAAATGTGAAGAGAATGACTCGCATGTCTCTCTCCACAACCCTAAATTGAGTGTGCTTGCACTGTATCAATCAGATAAGAAGAACATGTCAGTACTACTAACGATAGTGAAATTATCTCGAAAAGGCAATCACAATGAGATAAAAACTTCTCTTTTTTATTACTTTTATCAAAAACTTAACTTTCAAGTGGTTGGTATCAACAACGCATTGGATCCGAAGAAAACACGATATGAGATAAATTGTTCACATATGACATTATTTATATTTGATGATACAAAGACTCAATTGTTGTGTGTCTCGTTCTTACATATATCCATTCAAATTAGCTAACTAATTCAAATTAGATCACAAGAGTAAGGAAAGGCTGATAAAATGGGATGATTCAATGTCTAAATAGAATCGATTGTTGTGTGTTTAGTTCTTACATATATCCATTCAGATTAGTTGACTAATTCAAATTAGATCACAAGAGTAAGGAAAGGCTGATATTACCAAAAATTGTATCACTTTGCTCGGAGAGTATGACTGTTGCAATGGAACGAAGACCAAAGGAAGTTAGATTCCCCCCACTACCGCGTACTATCACAGTCAGGTCGATAAAGTAGAGATTCTTGCCCGATCCCCGTTCATTTGTCGAGCTTCTTTTTGACTTTCGTCTTCTTTTTGCGCAAACCGCGGAAAGCAACGATCAGAACCAAAGTTCTGGGCAATTTCTTGGCAATATCATTCTCACTTCCTTGAATTTTGCGTTTTGGATAGGGGACGACTTGGGGCCGACGAGACTTAAACGAAGGTTCGCTATGATATTGCCAAGAAATTGCCCAGAACTTTGGTCATGATCATTGCTTTCCGCGGTTTGCGCAAAAAGAAGACGAAAGTCAAAAAGAAGCTCGACAAACCCTGGCGGGCCGGACCCGAGACCTCACAGCCAGATTTATAAACCCTAGTGGCAGGGTTTGGAGGGCGAGATCGACGTGATCGACCGACGAATCTGGAACGATGAAAATCGGCCAAGGACTCACAAGACGAAAGCTGCCACTAGGGTTTATAAATCTGGCTGTGAGGTCTCGGGTCCGGCCCACCAGGGTTTGTCGAGCTTCTTTTTTACTTTCGTCTTTTTTTGCGCAAACTGCGGAAAGCAAAGTTCTGGGCAATTTCTTGGCAATATCATTCTCACTTCCTTGAATTTTGCGTTTTGGATAGGGGACGACTTGGGGCCGACAAGACTTAAACGAAGGTTCGCTAAGGGATGGAAAGTGAGAAAGAGAAAGAACTTTAGCATATGTCTATATTATTAGGATTAGCATAATAGAAATAGCAAATTACTTGAACACAATTACCTAAATGATTTTTTTTTTTTTGATGACCGTGGAACCGCCTCGCGGCCGATAGCGGCTATGCGTAAATCACGGGGGTGCTAGCGTAGGGGCCCACCTTCCACGGCTCCCCACTTTAGTCGCGCATCATGACGAGTTGGGGAATCGAACCCTAGCCTTGCGTGTGGCTAACGTGCGATTTCACCAACTCAACGAGATGGATATTACCTCAACCCACTATTGCCTCAAATTTAGAATCTATTACAATTCTGTCCAATTTCACCATTAAAATGTCATATGTGGCAACTAATAAGGCTAAAGATATTGGTGAAGCACGCTTATATGAAAATTTTTATGTATGATGACCAAATCACCATTTTTTTTCTGTGGAGACCCAGGTAAAATTGGATAAAGTTGAATCTACCCAACTATCTCTACTATTGTTAAGTCAAAATTGCATATTGCAATTTTTTTTTTTTTTTTTTTGGGCCCGATCATATTGCAATTTAGAACTCCATATAAGTGAGATCGAAAGACCTATAAAAACTTGCTAGGCTCTTAGTCTATAGAAAATCTTGCCCTGTGGGGATTACGCACAAATTGCCTAATGCTCTCCTTCCACGTAGGAAAATAATTATTTCATATGATTGAAGTGTCCTGCTAATCTCCAACAAAGCCAATCCTAATCCCTATGATGAGCCCAGCAAGGGAAAAATTGACATAAAGTCTGAGAAAAGCATATTACCAAAAATGTGAAGAGACAAGACTCACCTGTCTTTCTCCACAACCCTAAATTGCGTGTGCTTGCACTATATCTATCAGATAAAAACAGTACGTACGATAGTGAAATTACGTTTAAAAGACAATCACAATAAGATAAAGATTTCTCTTTCTTATTACTTTTATCAGAAAATTAACTTTCAGTTGGTTGGTATCAGTAACGCATTGGCCCTGCCGCGCAATGATAATGTGCCCACTACAGAAAATGGGTACTCCCATTTCATGATATTGAGTCATCATGCGATACATTGATATTAATTGATGATTGCACTTATAGTTCCATGATTCATAAGTGAAGTCCAATTCCATCAACACATAAATTTTCGCTCAAAAATTTCTCGTGCATTTCCATAAAAATTAAGAATAAGAATAGTAGAATTTGACTTGTAATCAAAATAGTGATATCACATAATTTCGCATTTGCATTTTTAAATTTCAATTTTTAGTCGTAGAATTTGTCTCATGAAATAGTATGTCCGCGTCGGATATCAACCTTTCCAAATTTTGTGAACCAGCTTGTCACGCAACTCGACAAAAGAAAAAGGGGAGCAACACTCTAACAAGCACAGCCATTCAAGCACGGGCCATGTTCAAAAGCAAAAAAAAAAAATAGAGAAAATTTCAAATAAGGGTCTGAAATGCTCTTATTTTTTTAAATAAGAGTTCGAAGTGGATTTTGTATCAAATGAGGGCATAGAGCAACCATAATTGTTTCAAATAAAGGCTTCAAAAAGTAGTCATCGTTATTTCAAATAAGAACCTAACATCGCCGATCGTTGGCCAACTAAATATTCCAATCGTCAAGGGCGATTTTTTTTCCAATTACAATTTTAATCTTAAATTATTTTTATTCTTTTTTTCTTCCTTTTTTTCACTTTTGTTTTGTTTTTTTTTTTTTTTTTGAGAGGGCTTGCTAACCCTTATCGGCCACTAGTAAAGGCCCGGCAAGGTGAGGGCTTTGCCAACCTCAGCGGCCATTGGTCAAGGGTGGGCTAGGGCCTTGCCAGCCCTCATTGGTCACTAGCAAGGGCAGCCTCCCTAAGGGCAAGGCTTTGGGTGCCAAGCTCGGCTGACCCTCCCCAAAATTTAGCGAGGCTAACCCTTGCCTAGTAAGGGTGGCCTCCCTAAGGCAAGGGTCGTCAAGGCCTTGTCGTCCCAAGTGAGGCCGACCCTTGCCTAGTCCTTTCGGTATCGCTAGTGTTTCGATGAAGAAGAAAGAAACAAAACTAGGACAAAAGAAAAAAAAAAAAAGAAAAAAAAAAAAAAAAAAAGGTAAATGACTAAAATGCCCTTGACCAGTTGAAAAGTCAAGCTCTTATTTGAAACAAGATTCACTTAAGGCCTTATTTGAGAAAATGATGGTATTTTATACCCTTATTTGAAACAATGTCCACTTTAGGTCCTTATTTGAGAAAATGAAGGCACTTCAGGCCCTTATTTGAAATTTTCCCAAAATATGGGCAAAAGCTTCAAAGAGTACAAAGAGAATGCATCCAAGAAAGGGAAAAGGGATGAATTAATAAATCACAAAAAATCCTAAATCAATATATTTGGACAATTTTACCTCAAATTAATTTATGTTAAATTGGATTAATATCACAAAAATTCATAGACTAGTACACTTGTCAAAAATGAAAGGTAAAACCCCAAATTAATATATTCATCAACTGTCATGTATTGTCCAACTCAATAACTTGACGGTAAAATCTAATGGAAATTAAGGATAAATTTGTTATAAATATACCAATTTGAAGTTTTTAGTAATCAAAAATTTATTTTATTATAATTTATTATAAATATATTAATTTAAAATTTTTGTGATATCTACTTAAAAAGAAAAGGAATGGGTTGCCTAAGTAAAATACAAGACACATGAAAAAGACTTTGGAACAGGAATCAAGGAAATGGTGGATGATGTTTAATGGCCTTTCGGTTCTTCACGTGGAGAATACAAGACAAAAAGAAAAAAAAAAAACAAAAAAAGGACATGAGGATCTGGATAAAGGAACAAAAATGCACATCATAACTATTATATTTCTTTAATTCATTTGTAACACAATTTTATTTTTCTATTTCTAAAATAAATTTTAATTAAGAAATGAAAACTAAAAATTTTATACTTTTCTAATTCTAGAACAAAAATGAGAAATAAAAATTCTTCTCATCGCTCGGCCACCCACTCCTTACCACCTATTGTCCGTTGCTTGTAGTCGCTTGCCCACTTGTCACTCGAAAGAAAGAAATTTTGTGTTGTCATTAAACAAATTTTTATTTTGGAAATAAATTTTTTTTTTGTCATCAAATGCGTATGTTTGCTCAAAAACTCATAAAGGAATAGAAATACAAAAAATTATTTATAAAATTGATTTTTGAAACAAAATAATTATCATTTGTGCCAAAAAAAAAAAAATTCCAGAGCTTCCTTGAGAGTCTCCAAAAAAAAAAAAAAACATGTTCTTAGGAGTTGCCATGAGAGTGTCTTGGGGTTTCTCTCCAGAAGTTATAGAAGTAAAAATTCCATGAGATATTGTTTCTCCATTTCTTAATTAGAACTCTAATAATTTCTTGCGTTGAGGTGTATGGCGTGGTCCGGTTTGCGCAACATCATTGAATTATCTACATTAATACAAATTGACGATTGCACTTATAGTTCTATAATTCATAACTCGAGTCCAAGGCTGGGGTCCTGAGTCTAATGGTGGAGTCTCGGCCCCGCTCATGTGATAACCTTTTGGGCGGTGTCTTTAGTCCATGTGCTGGGATCCGCAATCAACCTTTTAGGTCCTAGGTCCAGCATTCAAGATAGAAGCATAATAATTCGAGCTAATACAATGTCAAGCTTGACTCACATTCTTGATGCTTGAAACTTCAATCTAGCTGAGCTTGATCAAGTATTGAAATTTCTTGCTCGAACTCAACTCGAGAAATTGACATATTCAAGTTTCGATTGAATTCAACTTGATTATGTTAAAACATAAATGAACTAGCGCTCAAAATTTCATATACAATGGAATTTTAAGTTTTCTTTTTGTGTCTATTCCTAGAAATATTAAATAATCTTAAAAAGTAACTTAAACTCAATTAGACTCATAAGACTATTGAACCGATTATTGGCAGGTTCAAGTTTGATATTTTATGGTGCATTCATGTTTAAGTTTCACCTAAACTCCATTATGGTTCATATAGTTGATTTGAGTTGTAAATTGAAAATGGCATAAAAAATTATAAAAGTCATTGTTTTTCAACGTAACATTCTCATCCAATGACAAACTTATAAGTTAGAGGCACTTTTATGCTTCTTCAAGTGTGACGTATAATATTACAACGTGTTGCTGCAATTGAAGTACCGAAACGTTATAATACATTGGTAAAATTGATTTATGATTTATGAGGAATGGTAGTATAAAACCGTCGCTGAAAGGGCGGAGATTCGGTACGGTTTAGACATTGCCGTATGTTAGCAAGGTAGGACAATTGTTTTGGATTTGCACTGCAGCTTTTGTTTGCAGGTGTTCTCTTTTAACCCATTTGTTCACACCCCATTTCTGTATTCCGTATACATCTAGTTCGTAAATTAGGTACATAGTAAACAATTATTTTTATTGTAGTAACGGATGCAAATCTTCACTTAACTAAACGCTATGAATGCATGCAAATTGTCTCAATCACATCCCATAAGACTTCGTGACCCCTTAAGAGTTATTCTCACTGGCGAGTATGCAATGGAATACAGGATTTGTCGTATGGATCAATCTCTTAACTACTCAGTTAACTCCTTGAAGATTAAAATTAGATTTTATTTCTATCTAACGTGAGTAAATAAAAAAATTATCTTGATCGCTACAGTTTAAAAAGAAAAATGAACCACGTCAGTCCTTGCATACTTCGACCTGGACTGGGACTTTAGACTTAAAAAAAGCTTAATCAACATTATGTTTTTTGATTTGTTTTCTCATCTCAGTTCATAGCAGGATTAAAGTTACTTTTTTCACATGTGGCATTCCGTAGCATTCCGTAATCATGCGCTTGTAGAAGCAGCAACTTAATTATAGTTTTTTTGCCGCAATTCGTGGGGAGATAATAAGGCCGTTTAAATTCTGTGAGCAAACGATGTATGATAAAATAATCTCTTTTAGCATGCAAAATCGATCTTAAAATGACAGGTAAAATTGACGTATGGAGAGCCATGCATACATGAAATAAATTAGGTTTGAACTTGGCTCTGATATCATATTAGAATGTTTAACCTAAAAAAATTAAGCTATTAAACAGAGAGAGATTACATATACAGATAAAAAGATACATAGCATAGCAAAAGTTACTTTGTTAGGTATTAAACATTGTAAACTTACTTGAAGTCTAGGTATGTAAAATGGGTGGGTTGAGTCGGGTTTAGGACAAATTGAAAATGACTCGACCCATATTGACTCATTTATTGTATAAATGAAGTAAACATAATATTTCACACTTATATGATTTTGAGAGGAGAAGACAAGTATTGAATCCCTTATACTGTGCATGCAATTCAGGCTTTATATTTTAATTTTTATTTTATAATTAATGTACGCAAAATATAAACACGTCTTTCTATTTCTTTCTATTTGGTAAAAAAAATCTTTTACAAAATAGAATTTATTAATGTACACACTTAACTCATGTGTTTGTTACATTTTTTTTTTTTTTTTTTACTATAACGATTCTAATACAACCACAAAATAGAATTTATTGTAAATTATTAATGTCTCTTTAAAAAATATATTTCAAATTGTTTACTTCAAGTAATTTTACAATGTTTTATACCAAACAAAGCACCTTTGAACTTGGCTTTGCTATTATATTAAATCGTCCAATTTGGAAATTTAAGCTATTATAGATAAGAAGAAAACAAGTAGACCTTTTAATAAGGGTAATGACGATTTATCGCATGCCTCATATCATCTTGCAATGGCCATGCCTGAGCCATAACAGAGCGACAATGTCAATCTTTCTCGAGAATCACGCGATCCGATTATCATCGCAATCTCTGACAACTCCCGCCACTGTCGATTGCTCCTCTAGTTCCATGTGTCCAGCTAGGAAACTTACCTCGTAAATCAGCCGAAAGACTGGTTAATCTATGGTAGGTAGTCTGCTGACTATAGAATTGACCTAAGTTGAATGCTCTTTGATGTGAGAGACGATCCGTAGTATAATGTGAAGGTTTGAGAAAGATATGCTGTTGAAATTTTTTAAAACTCTAGCATTCAAATTTAGTTGGATTACGATTTTATCAAAGTTGATATTACGAAAAATTGTAGACCAATACATCTATAGCAAATTTACTTCAAACTAATATTTTGATTATAAAAATCCCCAAATTGGTATGTATATAATAAATTTATCATGAACTAATTTTTTAACCGCCAGAAATACAAAATTAATATATTTGTGATTAATTTTTCTCTAAATTAATTTCCATTAAATTGAATAAATATTACGAAAAATTGTAAACTAGTATACTTATAATAAATAATGGGTAAAACCTCAAATTGGTACATTCGTCTACTGTCACGTGGCATTAAACTTAGCAATTTTGAAAAATTTAACAAAAAGTTTAACAGAAAAGTTTTAATAAATTTGTTGTAGGTATATCAGTTTGAGTGAATCACTTCATAAAATGTGGACTTCTCATCTAGCCTCTTTTTTGTTAATCATTAGATTTTTCTTTTGAGTATTGAAAAAAAGTTTTATCTAAATTGATTGATATAAATTTATCTTGTATATGAACTAATTTTTTTTTATTTGTGATTAATTTTTCTAAATTAGTTTCCATTAAATTGAATTAATATTACGAAAAATTGCAAAAGTAGTATACTTATAATAAATAATGGGTAAAACCTCAAATTGGTACACTCGTCTATTGTCACGTGTCATTAAACTTAACAATTTGATGATAAAATTTAACGAAAACTAACAGAAAGTAAATTTGTCACATATGTACTAGTTTGGAGTTTTTTGTAGTCAAAAAATTAGTTTTGGTAAATTTGTTGGAGGTATATCAGTTTGGGGTTTTTTTGTGATATTAATCATTTTTTTCTATAAGTTGAGTATTGAATTTGTCTAGGTAGTTTTATCTAGAATGTGAATTTTAGTATAATATTGTCATTTTGATTTGATATTATAGTTAGGATGAACGATGAATATTTTTGAACATATAAGACTATTGTTTGACAGTTATAAATATCGTTGAGTTATTAAACTAAGTTTTTCTTTTTTGGGAAATTTGTTCCGTTTATCTTTTCTTTCTTTGCCTCTCTTTTCCTTAGTGGATTCCTCGGTTCGTTAGTGATCAAGATAGTGCTCGATCCTTGGACTGGCTTATCAAGGCGAAGATTCGGCTAAAAATAGTAAGGTTATTTACTTGCTAAATTGGCAAAATCAATTTATTTATTTGGTGCTTCAATATATCCCGACGTCAAC
The DNA here is from genome assembly GCA_014182405.2 of Eucalyptus sideroxylon. Lineage (NCBI taxonomy): Eukaryota > Viridiplantae > Streptophyta > Magnoliopsida > Myrtales > Myrtaceae > Eucalyptus > Eucalyptus sideroxylon. The sequence continues at coordinate 2,184,129 of CM024552.2, forward strand.
CTTGCTCTATGATGAACCCTTTTTTCGTTAAAAAAAAAAAAAAGATCACATAATTACAAGTACCATCCTCACCTTTTGTATCAATATCGATTCTCATCCTAAGTTCTGAAAGTCCGTAAGCTGCATTCTCATGTTCATGATACGCCTTTGCTTAGAAAAAAAAAATACTCTACAAGAAAAAAAAAAAAACAGAAAATAATACATATCCATTGCCCCATCCTATATTCTACAAATTATGCATCTTATTGCCAATGAGAAAAAGCAAATTAAGAGGATTATTTACTAAAACCTCAAAACTATGGCAACAATTTGCAAACATCAAAAGTGAAAAACATACGAATTGCTTTTTCCTTCTACATTTTCCCCCATTTCTTTGATTTTGATAACCCCTTGATAAAACTTACAGGATGACAAACAGTGTCAATAAGTCATGTCTAGCACAAGGCCTAGCCCATCCTGACTTAATTTAAGATGGTAGAAGTCATAGATGTGGCTGTCATTGATGCAATATTTGAAATCAAGACCACTCTATACTGACGAGTAGATAGAAATTAATTAATTGCTAGATGATTTTTTTGGCCTTATTTACCTCCTGACAAATAATTTCAGATAGGTTTAGCAATAGTAGATTGGGTGCCATATTCTTACATGCTCCAATTCGGTAATTCAGGAATTATTTTACAATGGAGAACCTTAATAATTAAAAGGAACATACCTAAATTCGTTTTTTTGTCCCTACTCCTAGGTAAATATGTTAAACTGTCATGTGATCCTATTAGAATTTGGATTCTAAAATCTAAACAAATTACCGAATCTTATGATACAATAATATTTCAAGTGTTTTTAGATTGTGTCATATACGTTGTAAGTTTAGACTATATTTTCACTTAGTTTAAACCGTAATTTTTTGTGCTATAACATTGGTACTATTCTGTGCAATATGGCACGATTGTAATCTTGTGAATGCATGATGTATTTGGCTTGCTTGATTTCAATTGGTTTGTGGTGGTATAAAAAAAGGGAGATTTTCTTTTAATTTAAGAACAAACTAATCCCTTGAGTTTTCTTTTTTGAGATGATATGTAGTTGCCCCAGGTACGGGAGATGCTATATGACCTGAAGAGAGAGATGGGTCAATGGGTGTGGAGCGAACGTACATAATGATACTAAAATATGTCTTGGTTACTCCATGCCGATAGGCAGGGTATGATGGACAGTGGTGATTTGTTGGGGGTAGAGCTGACTCAAGAGGCCCAAATGCTAAGCCAACTCAAGCTACATTTGGTTCGATTTTGAAAATGAGCTTTGGAATAATACAAATGCTAAAAGCCTAAAAATTTTTGGGGAAATGCAAATTATATTAAAATTCTTTACAAAGCATTTGGGTTCAGTTGGCACTCATAAAATTGCATTGCTCTTATAAAGCCAATATGCTGCAGTGTTTGAGAGAGCATCTACGAGCACATTTGGGCCTCTAAAGGCCCTTGACCCGAAATTTTGGTTTTTGATAATATAATTTTAAATATTTTGTGCAAAATTTTGCTTTGAAAATGCTCCAAGCCCGAGGCATGGGGTTTTTTCGCTTCTAATCTTGCTGCCACTAACATATTAGTATTCCTATCTTACCCCTCAATCTTGGATAGAGATAGAGAAAGCCGTGGTGGATCGTGGCTGGGAAGCTTCGCGGAGAAGGTCAAGGGACCCCAGCGTAGCTTTGCCGATGACTGGGGAGACATCGCCAAGCTTTGGTCGAGCGTCGCATCGCCTAGTTTGCGGCCCTAACATTACGCCACCAAGGTGTGCCCGACCTCGGCAGCGTGTCCCCTAGGGTCGCGCGACGTCAATGACGGTGATACGATTGTGCAACCTGCCTGAGCTTTCATATACAACTGCAAATTTCTTCATTTTCCCTTTTTTTTCCTTATTTTAAAAATTGCTTTGCAATAAGTTTATTATGTATTATTTACCGAACACTATTTTCTTTTATGCAAATCCATTTAAGTCAATGTCCTTTTCTCACTTGCAAAGTCTAAGTTGTAATGAGAGAAATCAACTAATCTTCCCGTATAGACCTTTTGATCTTTGAGATAATTTGATCAACACTTTGTTGGAACCAAATAAATAATATAAACTTTAGACATTTGAAATAGAAGCACAGACAAGATGAAGAGAACTTCTTATTTAGAATGCTTTCTTTATGTGATTTCATACTAACAATTTTTTAACTTCAGATCTTTATATAGAAGCCAAATGCACACAAACTAAGCACAAATGTCAATAACATTTATTGAAGAAAACAAAACAGTCCACACACCATTTAATGAAAAAAAAAAAAAAACAAACAAACCGCTTATTTTGTTTGCATAAATAGATAAACAGCCATCCTGAAGTCATTAATGGCTCTTCTTGATAAAATGCTTGCAACCTTCTTGAAGAACACTAGCAGCCTATATAGAAACCAACAAGTGACGTGTTCAAATTTTCAATGATCTAACAATCAATTTTATATCATTCTGGCAGTCTTAAAATTGAATTTGGAATTCACCAACACCAAAAATGGTCCATAATTTTTTGAAAGAATCCACTTTTAATAGTTTCATCAAAATATCTTCAACTTGATCTTCTAATTTGTAGAAATTAAGCTCAATTTCACCATTTTTGACACACCCACGAATATAGTAATACTTGACGGCAATGTGTTTGCTTGGTGGGCCTTTTGTTCATGCATTAATTCACATAATATCCTTCAAAACCATATTGTTTGACATGCCACTACAACTAATATTATGTATTCTGCTTCAATTGTCAAGAGTATAACAACTTGTTTTTAAGAGGACCAAGAGATTACTTGTGATCCAAGAAAGAAAGCATATTTAGAAGTACTTTTTCGAGTTTCGATATCACCATCCCAATCATTATTTGTATACACCACTAGATTGAAATTGTTAGTACAAGAACATAAACTCCATGATTGCAAGTTCCACTTACCATAAAATTCTTTTTGTTGCCTATAAATGAGATTGTATGACTTCCCCATGAACCTACCAATAATTCCCACACCATAAGTAATATATTGCTTAATAGAAGCCAGATATCTTAAACCGCCAACAATGTTTTTGAAATAAGTGTTGTGACCAAATGGTACATACAAGCTAAAGTCTCGGATGGACCTTAACTCGATAACACCGCAAACGGACCCTTGATCATAAATCTCTCCAAGACCATACCTCGCATAAACATGGGATATGCAATTTAAATTCAAACTTATACTAAACATTCTATGTAAAGAGTCACCACTAGTTTAATGAGGTCAATTAGAAATCAAGTGAGTATGAGAGGGTACATCACTTTTTATGCAATCAGAGATTCAAGGAATGAGGACTTGATTAAACTAGTCATCTAAATAGTATCATTTCGATACTTAAACTTGATTATTTGCTCACTAAATTCTTGTTTGCTAAGTGTCTAGGAGATGATTGTTTATTATGCTCTTAATGATTTAACCTAATCATGCTAAAAGTGGAAATTAACAGTCAATGTATTGAAAAAGCACCATCAAGTAAAATCGACATGAGGTTGTCCAAATAGCGACTTAGCATTGTTTCCGAAAAAGGAAGCATTCAAAAATTTATTGTGAAGCCCAAAGGCTTATTTAATTTTGAGTTCAATTTTTTGCTAAATTAGTTTAAATTACAATCAAAACTAAAAATATAATGAAACTAGTCAAAATCTAATTTCTAAGCAAATTTTTTGGATTTTATTTATTTATTTATTATTTTTATTTCTAAAATGGACTTCGGATATCAAGGACCCGGTTCGAATTGTGGGTCAGAATAGGACCCTAGCGGTCCGGGTTTAGTCTGAACTTGGGCCGGCCTTCAAGCCCGGTCCGAATATGGCCCAATCACCGAATCTATTCAAAATCATTATTCATGTTTGGCCCGGTCTATTCTCTAGGCCCATTCATTTAACCCGGCCCGAATCAATTACCTGGATCTGACCCGACTTCATTATATCCAGATGTTTATATTTTTTTGACTTTTTATTTTGATTTTTCTATTTTCTAATTTTTATTTCTTTTTCTATTTTATTATTTTTGTATTTCTTTTATTTCTTCTTTCCTTCTCCTGCCTCGTCTTCCTGAACTGACGCTCGCCGGAGGAACCCCTTTGAACATTCCCAACCACCGGCCGGCCATCACAGTAAGCCACCATCTCCTTCGATCATCTCGGCACCGCCGTCGTAAGTCACCATCTCCCATCTATTCCGGCCACCACCGGAACGTTACCAGCGGCAATTTCCGGTGACCGAACCACCACCTCCGTCTTGACTCACCGGTTAAAACAGAGACTTCAAACATTCACAGCACACCAGTAATAGAGATAGACAGAAGCAAACCAGTGTGAACGCCTCCCAAGGATGAACACACAATCCCGCAATCCGAATCCATTTGTTCCCCGTAAACAGCCATCGACGACCTGCCATGACAAGCAAATCCGGAAATAATGAGACAAAGACATGGATTACTACCCACAGTGATCAAGTAAGATTCCACAAAATCGTGCTTAATAACCAATACAATCAGGTCAAAATATGCAAATCACATTTGCATGTCTTCGGACTCAACCGCAGTAGGCATTACCTCAGGATCAGACTTCAAAGAAATTTCATGGAACATGTGGAGGGCGTCTCAATCTAATGGTCTAAATGCAGGGATTCAACGATGATTCGCGTTCATATTGACACCAGTCTCAACTTCCCAGCCTCGTTTTTGACTTATAGATGAACATTCGAGCTTTACCTTGAAAGCTTGGTTGCCGATCGCAAATTGTTGCCAAGCGAGCGATGCCTCCGGTGAGTATCAAGTCCGGTGAAAAGAGCTTCAGGGGAGATTTGGTCATTTCAATCCTCAAGGTCGCCGAACAGAGTCGAACGGAGGGCTCCGATGCGGCTTCAAGATCGGTCGAAAATGACTATTTGTGGAGGCTGCGGCGTCTGAAGATTGATGAATTCGATGTCGTCGGCAACTGGCTGATGATCAGAGATGGCGGACGGAGAGGTGTCCCCAGAGCTACGATTCTCCCCCTTTTTGCCGCACCGGAATCCGTTATCTATCGGTGACGTGCTGCATGCCATTACGGCGAGTCTCATCTCAGTAGGGAAAGAATTAGAAATCTTTTTCGCTCGATGAGTTTGTCAAATTTGGGCCATCCAAGATGGGCTTCCCGTGCTGGCTCTATTATTGTATTTATTTTATTTTATTTTTGTTTTTATATTTTGCTATTAACAATGTATCGGTGAAATTCGGGTGTCGACAATAAGTGCGATTTACTAGTTCACTGATTTGTTCATTTTTTACGTCCAAACATTTTGTTGCTGAAGTTCGTATTGATATGAGCAATTCCATCTTCAATCGCTTCAAAAAATCATTAGCATATTTCTAATGTGAAATAAGTATGACATCACTTGTTTGCTTCACTTCAAGGCCTAGAAAATAGGACATCAATCCTAAATCTGTCATCTCAAAATGGTTGATCCTTGAATTTAGTAAATATCTTTTCACAGCTCCAATTAACGTAAAGGCATACAATTATTAAGTTACTGTTAGTATTTGACTTGATGTATAGTGTATGGTCATAGGGGCACTTTTGAAAGCCATGCTCTAATAGCTAAGTGTTGATCCGCGTGTATGAAGCTCATTGTCCCTGTGTTAGCCCATATAGTAAATTGGTTAACAGTCTACACGCAATCAAATTAAGCCGAGATTGATTTGGCAATGATCTTACTTCGAAGCAATCTCTAGAGTCATTCATGCATAGAAAGTCTAAATCACCTCCAAGTGTTTGAAACCAAACTTTTTTACATGATGATCGCCTTTGTAAAATTTTTGCAAAATACCCCAAACTACTTTTGCAGTCTCTACAGTCAATATTTTTTCAAATATTGTTTTTCTCCATGGCTTAAAAGTTCACATACAGTACTTTCTAATAAATATGCTTAGAGTCATTTGGTTCGTGAAAACGTCTTCAGCTTTCGATTTCAGATAAATATGCTGCTGGAGGAGGAAGGAACGCGCGGCGGCGAGGTTGTGGAGGGCGAGATCCACGTCGGGATCAGCGGAAAACCATAGACGTGCAAAAATGAACGAAGCTGACCCGTAACAACAATGGATCGCACGGCCCTGACGGTGTCGAGGGCGAGAAGAGAGTGATCTTGGATTGTGGCTGCCAGAAGGTTCTCAGTTGACTGCCGTCCTGAAGAAGTATGAAGAAGATAGAAAGTGAGAACGATGAAGAATCAGCCGAGGACTTGAAAACAAAAGTTGCCCCTGGGGTTAATAAATATGGCTACGCGGTCTCGGCTCCAGTACACATGATAATCTATTTTGGCTGATTTTTAGGGCGCATATGATAATCATACTCTTTATATATATTTTTATTTTTCTAATTTTGGGAACATATTTGGAGCAGAAATCCATTTGATAACGCAATTCAATTTTTTTTTTATTTTTGGAATCAATTTTTGCTCAAGAAATAAATTTCCATAATTGAGAAGTAAAATTTTATATTTTTCTATTTTTTTCAAATGAATTTCTATTTATTAACCCTTGCTATTAAGTTTTTGTTGTTATCAAAAGAAATTTTGTGTCATTTTTATTTCTATTTTGAAACTTCTCAAAATAAATTAGGAAATGGAGATAGACAATTCTATTTTTGATAAGAAATTGATTTTTAGAATAGAATGGTTATCATTCACGTCTTTAGTGTCCATTGTAATCAACTTTTGAGGTATCGAGTCTAAATGCTAGTGTCCTAGGTCTAGCCCTAGAGATAGAGGGATGATCACATTGAGACAAGCTAATGAAATATCAAGCTCGACTCACATGTTTGATTGCTCAAAACTTCACTTGAGCTTAGCTTGATCGAGTATTGAATTTCTTGCTTGAACTCAACTAGAAAAGAAAATCTAAGTATTCAAAAGTTTCACTTGAATTCAATTTGATTATGTTGAAATAAAAATGGATCGGAGCTTAGAATTTCATATATAATGGAATCTTTAGTATTTTGTTTATATCTAGAAGTATTAAATAATTTACAAAAAGAACAACTCAATTAGACTTGTAAGACTATCGAGCTAAGTACTAGCAAGCTGAAGTTCAAGATCTTATGGCACATTCATGTTTAAGTTTCACCTAGACTCCATTTGGTATATAGTAAATATTATTTTTGTGAAACAATGAACCCTCACCCGCACTTGGCAAGGAGGTCGCTAGCCCTCACCTTTGCCAGGGGACCACGACCTTGTTAGCCATGTGAAGAAAAAATAAAACAAAAAGGAAAAAAATTAAAACTAAAAAATTGTCCATGTCAGTGTTAACATCTATATTTTAGTTGACAAATCAAGTATAGACTCTTATAATATATATGAAAATGAATTTAAAAAAATTACAAGAAAGAGAAAATAATAAAAAGGGCTCCAATGCTATCCTAAAGGACCTGGTCTAGTATGCATGGCCCAAAGAAATGGATGTTTGAATTCAAGCACTATCGATTTCAAGTCAGTGCCAATTAAAGAATCCAACAAAATAAGCCCTTGAAGCCCAAAGAGCGTCCAGAGCCCGGTCATTTTTCTCTCGTTTTCTGTCCCTTTCTCTCTCTCCTCGTGGGATATTAACAAGACGTGCGCTCGTTGAGGGAAAGTACTTGGATCCACGGTCGCAATTTCCATCGAGCCGAACTGGCTATGGCTCTGTTAGTCCCCAGTCAAAACGTTTAACTATACCCCGAAAGGGCTAAAGACTTTTTTTTTTTTTTTCAAAATAGACTTAGACATCTCTCATAAGTTTCAAAGTCGGAGGTTTATTTTTATTTTCTAATAACTCTTTTAGTGGATAATCGGCCTATTTCTTGGGGAGTAGTTGCATTTCTATTGGATATTTATTAGAATATTTAAATAATAAACCACACATTCATCTAACAATTTAAATTTTTAGAATAATTGACTGTAGTACCACAAAATCTCACAACATTAAACAATACAATGATAGCTAAAATTGAATATAAAATGATGGAATATTTGCTGAAAACCACCCTGAACATTGATACTATTGCGCAATAGCTCTCAAAACTTTATAAAGTTACATATTGCCTCCTTAAACAATTTGATATATATTTTTTAAAGAGACATTAATAATTTACAATAATTCTATTTTGTGGCTGTATTAGTATAGTTATAGTGTAAAAGCACATGAATTAAGTGTTTACATTAATAAATTCTATTTTGTGAAAGATTTGTTTTACCAAATAGGAAGAAAGACAAAGACGTGTTTATATTTTGTGTACATCAATTATACAATAAAAAAATTAAAATATAAAGCCTGAATTGCATGCACAGTATAAGGGATTCTTTATTGTATAAATCAAGTAAACATAATATTTCACACTTATAGTGATTCTGAGAGAAGAAAATAAGGTAATGAATATTTAGTCCTCCTAACTGTTTATTAATATTGGCCAACTCCTTATATAGTATGGAGATTATTTATTGACTCTTTCTTTGATAGAATAATGACAAAAAAATTTAGAGTAATTATAACTATGTTTTTTTTTTTTATTTATTTTTTCTATTTTTGCTCTCAGGGCTGAAAGATTCAGAAAGTCGAGAAGACGTTGGACACCGAGATCGGTTTCAGAAGAAAATTTTAGGTGTCATCTGTCGGGGGAAGGGGCCGAGTCAAGAGGCCTAAATTATGAGCCGACTGAGTTGGCACTCATGAAATTACACTTCTGCCCTTACAGAGCCAGGACGCTCAAGCTGCATATGGGAGACGAGCAGCTTTGAATTTCCAAAAGCCCTTGAGCCAAAGTTTTGGCATTTTGGAACACGACTTCAAATATTTGGGTGCAAAATTTGCATTGAAAATGGTCTAAGCTCAAGGCGAGCGAGAGCTCGGGGGTTTAACATCTTTGGCATGCATGTTCATGTTTTTTCCAACAGCACCCCCTAGGGGTATAAATGGTCCAGTTCAATTCGATTTTTTTGAAAAACTAAACTGATAAGGAATTTATTAAACCAAATGAAATCCGATTTGAACCCAAATTGAACCGAACTGAAATCCCTGTTCAATTTTTCGATTTTTCTCATTTATGTTTGTATTTCTCCCTACATACACCCCTTTCTATAATTTTTTTATTTTTTAAAATCGATTTTTAATTATTTTTTCTTTTTCTTTCTTTTTCTTCTTCTTCTTCTTCATTGGCTGGTCACCGGCCACCGACTGATGACTAGCCAATGAATAAGAAGAGGAAGAAAAAGAAAAGAAAAGAAAAAATCAAAAAAATTAAAAAATGATTTTTTTAAAAAAAAGGAAAAACTTTAGATTTTATCGATTTGGTTCGATTAACCGAACCGATAAAAACTGAACTAGTTAAAAAGTTTCGATTTTTAATGAGAATCAAACCGAATAAGAACCGAACCAAAAAAATCAATTTTTTCGGTTCGGTTCAATTCAATTTTCGGTTTAGTTTTTGACACCCCTACCCCCAACCCAATCTTGGATGGAGATAGAGAGAGCCGTGGTCGCTCATGGCTGGGATGCTTTTTGGAGAAGGTTGGGGGACATCGGCAAGCTTGACGAGGGTTGGGGGACATCAGCAAGCTTTACCGGGTCGGTCGCTCGACACCAGATTCTACTTGCCTAGGGTCACCTGACACCAGATCTAGTTTGTTGAGGGTTGAGCATTGCATTACCTATTTGTGTGGCCATGGCGTTGCACATCGCATGGGACCACGGCAGCGCAATGGGATCGCATGATGTTGGCACTGGTCTAGTTTTGTGGCCCCTGCCTAAGTTTTCATATGCAACTGCAAGTTCCTCTGTTCTCTTCTTCTTGCTTATTTGAAAAAAATGCTCTGCAGTAAGTATTTTAACAAGGTATTAAACACTATTTACTTTAAAATTAATTCCTTTTGAGTCAATGTCCTTTGCTTAAATGCAAAATCTTGAAGCTAAAGCTCTCCCTTAGTACTTATACAATGCAATCTGCCTAGCGACAAGAAAGGAGCCGACTAATCTTCCCTGTATAGACCTCTTGATCTGTGAGACAATTAGATCAATGCTTTCCCAAAGAGATGGATTATATTAGATTGAGCCAAACTTACTATCTCAGAATTTTAGAGTATGAAGTGCTAGCATCATCAATTAGATTATAAGAGGTGACAGATGTCCATATGATAAATTACACAAAGCAACTTGGAAGACCATGGCCATTCTGCAAACATCAAATTAATTTTGAATTAAAATACTCAGCATCACAAATTATAACTAAAGAGAGGAAAAATAAGAAGTCCCTCCATCATGTCAGTAGCATGATGTGAAATCTATATTTCAGAGTGATTTTGATTTCTGATCGAAGGAGCACACATTTTCAAATTTCTAGTAGAGAGATGATCAAGGAAGTTGTTGTGGACGTACTTGCCTCTGAAGCTCAGGAGCATGCTAACACCTTTTCTGATTGGAAGAAGCAGCCATGAGAAGAGCCAATGAATGAGGGGCTTCAAGAATGTTTACTATCTGATGGGGTTTCCAGGCTCTGGCTCTCATCTATATATCACTTTGTTTGTGGATTATGGCTTACGCAATGGAACAAAGACCAAAGAAAGTTATACGTAGATCAGATCCCCACCACTACCGGGGGTATCCTTTTGGGTTTAGGAGCCCCAGGCGCAGTATCACCATCAGGTACAGTCAGAGACTCCATTCGAAAATGATCGTGCGCCATTTGCCTGAAGCCCAAGTTTCTTTCTCCTATTTCCCTTTCGGAACTTTCCTCGTTCCCTCTCCCCCACTATTCGAAAATGATCGTGTACACCGGTTCTGGGCAATTTCTTGAGTTCAGAAAGTGATTGGCAATATCATTTCTACTTCATTGAATTTTGCGCATGACTTTAGGCCTCCAAGACTTGAAATGAAGGGTCGCTAATGAGATGGAAAGTGAGAGAGATTAAACTTTAGCGCAAGTCAATGAAGAATATAAATGCAATCCTAGTATGAACTTCACTTTATAAAATATTCTTAGAGAAAATCACTTGGCATTTTCACTTGCCAATTGAAATGGGACTGAAAACTCTTCAAGAGGAGAATAATAAAAAAAAAAATGTATATATTAAAAATAAATTAAAATAAATTGCTCGCATTCGAAATTTGTTCTTACTTAATTCTTTACAATGCGTTTATATGTGTTTTTATTATTTTATTATTCTTAATCAGTGTCTTTTGGATACCTCTTAATAAAATTTATTTTTATTTACACTCAAATCCGTTTTTTATTTATTTATAAAGAAACGGAATGGAATGGGAAAAATGACGAAGAAGGAGAGATTCAAGGTGAGCGGGGGTCAAAGGGATGGGGATATGCACTATGCAGTGGGGCCCGGAGACAGAGGTGGGTCGTTGGATGTGATCGACGGCGGTGATTTGTTTAGGGAGGGGCCGACCGAAGAGGCCGAATTGTATGGCACATTCATGTTTTTTTGTTTTTTTGTTTTGTTTTGTTTTGTTTTTTTGTTTTTTTTTTATCGACCACTCATGTTTAAGTTTTACATAAACTCGATTTTGGTTCCCATAAGCTGATTTGTGCCGTAAATTGAAAAACTCTCCTTTTTTTTTTCGATTGACATAAAAATAGAAAAATTCATTATTTCTCAACGTATCATTCTTATTCAATAACAAACTCATAAGTTAGAGTCACTTTTATATTACTTCAAATGTATAATATAATATTACAACATCCTGTTGTAATTAAAAGTACAATACTATTATGATACATTGGTAAAATTGATTTATGGTACTATGAGTTATGGTGATATAAAGTGTAGAGTCGATACGGTTCACACATTCCGAATGTTTAGCGAGGTTGGACAATTCTATTGGATTTGTACGGCAGCTTCTTGTTTTTAGGTGTTCTCCTTTAACCCATTTGTTCACCGCACTTCTGTATTCCGTATACATCTAGCTAGTCCATCAGATATTGTTTTACCCCTTTTTAGCTCAAAGAATTTCCCCATAAACCAACAAATTGATAAGTATCAATTGAAATTGGAATACTTATAGAGGAATTTTTGTAATTATTAAAATTAGGTATATGGTAAAAATAAATTGTAACAACGGATGCGAATCTTTACTTGACTAAAACCCTATGATTGTCTCAATCACATGCAATAAGACTCCATCAATGGGCCGATCGTGAGCATGACCCCTTAGAGTTATTCTTATTGGCGAGTATACAACTAAATACAGGATCTGTCTTATAAATAAATTTCTCACACACTCAATCAACTCCTTGAAGATTAAAAATTACATTTTATTTCATTTTTATTGTAAAGATCGCCATAGTTTTTTTTTTTTTTTTAAATGAACCTCGTCATTCCTTGCATACTTCGACCTAGGCTTGGACTTTAGACTTACAAAAACTGAATCAACATTATGTGTTTTGATTTTTATTTTTTTTTTGTCATCTCAGTACCATAGCAGGGTTAAAGTTACTTTTGTCACACATGGCATTCCGTAATCATGCACTTGTTGAAGGAGTAACTTAATTATGATTTTCTTTTGTTGGCCACTATAATATCTCTTTTAGTGTGCAAAACTTATTTTAAAACTAGGGACTATGGAGAGCTACATATATGAAACAAACTGGGTTTAAATTAGCTCTGATATCATATTTGTATGTCCATACAAAAAATTTAATGTATTAGATGGAGAAAGACTACATATATATAGGAGACCCGTGCAAACACTATAGATAAGAAGATATTTTAGCATAATAAATAAACTTTGTTTGGTTCCAATCAAAGGAAAATTTTACTTTGTTTGGTATAAAACATTGCAAAATTACTTGAAGTAAACAGTTTGAAATGTATTTGTAAGAGAAATCAATTACTTGAAATATGTTCGATACAGTGGTTGTATTTAGTACAGTGATAGAGTAATAAAAACTGATCGGATAAGAAAGGAAAAAGAAAAGTCAAGTACACATGAAATTTGGCCATTTGATTACTTAGCACAAAATCAAAAAGAATATAAAAATATCTTTAAGGCAAAAGAAAATGATAACATTAGGATAATCCTAACACCACTTGATCTTTTGAGATATTACTATTAGATAAAGACGTGATTTATAATTTAAATATTCTAAGACTCTCTCTTATGCATAGGTTGGTCTTTAACCTAAGCCTAGGCATGGAAATATGTAATTGGAGAAGCAAATAGGGGCCTAAAAGATTTGAATTCAAGATCTCTTGCTCTAATGCCATATGAGATTTTGGTGGAACCATTGCTAACTATTCAAAAAATTTAAGCTATTAGATGAAGACTTGGTTTATTATTTAAATATTCTAAAGTCTTGCTCTCTTTCAAGCTCTGGCAAATTTATCCTCGCATTTGCTCATTTCCAGTAGGTATCATCCATGCTCCATTGTCGGATCATTGTGATAATTTGCTTGCACTCGTTGAAGATTGATTTCAGAACAAAATTTTGAGAATTGAGCTTGTCAAATCTAATGAAAAAATTCGATTATTACCAATGGAAAAAAAATCAAACTAAGAGAAAATATGGTAAGCGAGCTAATGGCAAAACCCAAAGTGAAAATATGGCAATGCCTTTTTCCTTCATTGTCTAGAACAAATCCTGGTCCATCCCGACATAATCGAGAATGCTAGAAGTCATCGATGTGGCTGTCATTTATGCAAGATTTGAAATCAAGACTACTCTAACTTCAACATTTTTCTTTTATTAAATTGACGAGTATATAGAAATTTAAGTAATAGATGGACTTTTTTTTTGCCACGTTACCTCCTTACAATTAATTCTCGCATAGATTTTCAGCAGTCGTTGTTATTTTCTTATATGGTTTCCTCAAATAAAAGTTAAGTATTGATTTGAAAGTGATAAGAAAAAGGAAATTATTTGATCTTTTTCTTTATCTATTTGCTGTTTTTCATCCGAATGTTGAAATCAATGGCTCACAATTTGTCGAGTGATCTCCTAACCTCCATTCCACTAGTAAGTAACTATCGCATCATCGAGAGAAGAGTTGGGGGTTGAGTTCCTGAAGTCTAATCTTGGTAAGGTGGATAACTCAATGGGAATTTATTTTATAAACGATGAATGAAATGACTCATTCTTCTGTAATAAATCACCACCTTAATAAGTCACACTGCAATACAAAACCAAAAAAAATATCCACTAAAAGGAAAAGGAAAGAGGAGAAAAATATTTGGAGCTACAATTGCAAAGGGATACTAATTGGTAATTTAGAAATTTTTTATAATTAAGAAACCTCATATAATTACAACGAACGTACCTAAATCCTTTTTTTTTTTTTTTTTTTTTTTGGGTCCCTACTCCTAGGTGAACAAATCAACTGATGAAAACATATGCTATAACAAATCCTATTGGAATTTGGATGGTAAAATCTAAACAAGTCATTGGATCTTCATACACAATAATATCCGAACATTTTTGGATTGTGTCATTTACATTGTATGTTTAGATTAGATTTTCACTTAATTTAAACTCTAGTTTTTTGTGCTATAATATTGGTACTATTCTATGCAATATGGCACGCTCGTGATCTTGGGAATGCGTGATTTACTCTGCCTGCTTTATTTCAATTGTTTTGTAGTGGCAAAAAAAAAGTGGAAAAATAAAAAATGGAGATTTTCATATAATTTAAGAGCTAACTTTTTGTTTTTTGGATAGGTTTTGTAGTGGGGCCCAGGGATGGGGAGATGCAATGGGGCCGGACAGAGAGATGAGTCGATGGGTGGGGATGAAAGTACATGATGAGACAGCCAGGGCATGATCGACGGTGGTGATTTGTTGGGGAGGGGCCGACATAGGAGGCCCAAGTACTGAGCCGATAGAGTGGGCACTCATAAAATTACACTTTTGCTTGACTGAGCCAAGATAATCAAGTGCCTTTGGGAGAGCATTTACAAGGGGCTTTGGACCATTAAAAGTCTTTAAGCCGAAGTTTTGGCGTCTGGTAGCACGGTTTCAAATTTTTTTGTGTAAATTTTTGCTTTGAAATTGCTCAAAGCTCAAGACAAACTCCAGCTTTGGGCTCTAGTATTTTTGGAATGCAAGTTCAGAGGTTTAATATAGTTTTGTTCTTCCAATCTTGATATCACTGATGCAGTAGTATTCCTATTTTACAAGCCCCCGCCACCCAAACAAACTTGGATAGACAGAAAGAAAGCCATGGTCAATCGTGGCTAGGAAGCTCCGCGGAGGAGGTCAAGGGACGCCGGCACAACTTCACCGAGGGTTGGCAGACGTCAGCAAGCTTTGCCGAGGGTTGCTCGACACCAAATCTAACTCGCAAAGGGTCACTCATTGCTAGATGAAGCTCACAGAGAGTCGGGCGTCGAGTTGCCTAGTCTTGTGGATTCGGCATTATGCCGCCTAGAATCGTGCAGCACCAGTGCACTATGTGGGCACATGCGTGCTGCCATATGTGGGCTTGCACGACCTTGGCAGCACGTCACTTAGGGTCACGGGACGCCGGCACCGGTGCTATTGTTGTGACCCACGCTTGGGCTTCTATCTAAGTTTCTCCATTCTCCTTTTGGCATCTTTTTCTCTTATTTTATGAAATACTTTGCAACAAGTATTTTATAAGGCGTTCACTATGTGCTATTTGCTTATCATGAACATTCTTTGAGTCAAATCTCCTTTGCTTAAATGCAAAGTCTCAAAGCTAAAGCTCTCCCTTTGTACCCATCCAATGCAATCTGCGGAGTAAAAACAGAGGAATCAACTAATTTTTCCTCTATAGACCTTTTGATCTTTGAGACAATTCGAACAACACTTTCCTAAAGATATAGATTATACTAGATTGAGCAAAACTTACTATCTCATAATTTTGAAGTATGAAGTTTCGGCATCATTAATGGGATTAAGAGAGGCGACAGAGGCTTGTGTGATAAATTACACGGAGCAATTTAGAAGATCATGGCCATTTTAACAAGCATCCTCTTAATTTTTGGGTTAATGCACTCTGCATCACAAATCATAAAGAAATAGAGGCCAAAAAAAAAATGTTCCTCAATCATGTCGGTAGCATGGTGTGAAACCTTTCTGTTACAATGATCTTGAATTCTAATTGAAGGAGCAGACACTTGCAAATCTCTAGTGGAGGCCCAGAAAAGGGAAAAGCAAAGACATTGAAACCCATAGTCTCACCGTAGTTAAGACCGTCTCATCTTCTTTGTTATGAGCTTTCCTCTTCATTTGTTTCAATTGGAGTATCTTCTTCCTCGGTGTCTATTGAATTATCTTCTTCCGAGTCTTCCCAAAACACTTCACTTTGTTTATATCCACTGATGGTGCTGGGAACACCACCCTCAGATCATCCTCCTTTTGCTCACATATTAGACGGAATCCACGCTTCTTTATGCTTCCTTTCTCTGCTATGAGGCAAACTTGGAAATGGCTCCAATCCTTTGGCAGTCCATCCTTAAAACTCATTAACCGACAACTAAGCCACACATGGTCAGATTCTATCACATGAAAATATCTCGTGCCCCTTTGCACCCATTGGCCATTAACAACTATTGTGTATTTACATGAATAACGGACCACTTTTCCTTCCTCCGGGCTGAGAACAACACAGAATGCTAGTCCTTTGACCTTGTCATACAAGTCCCAGGGAACCATGAAAGATATGGAATCCTCTTCACAGGGGAGAATCCATTTAGGCATCTCTCTTCCAATTAAGTCAATGTCAACTTTATCTTCCATCTTTGGCAATTTCTGTCACACGGAAAGTACGCATGTCAAGCATTTGAAGTTATATACATATACATATACATATACATATACATATATAGAGAGAGAGAGAGACCTCGAGTAATGAAATATTAGCCACATCATCCATATTGACCCCTTTGCGGAATAATTCACAACATGAAGCCAAGCTAACAGACAAGGTGTGGGAGAGCTGACCCCACAAATCTGGGAGTTTTTGCAGAGATTTGCAACCATTTGCTGATAGTAGCTCGATATTTGGTGGAAGCTGAGGAATCTCTTGTAGTAGCTCGCATCCGTCAACATACAAGCATTCCAAATGATAGTACTTGTTGATGCATGTTGGCAAAGCAGCAAACTTGTTGTATTGAAGTTGTAGATACTTCAATTTGGGAAAACTGGAAAAACTCTCAAGGAACTCTACTTCTAATAGATTGCACCGCTCAAGTTTCAGGGACACTAGTTTTTGGAATCCCAGACGGCCATCAGGATCAGTTGAATCCTCCATGTTTTTTGGAAACATGATTAAATTCGAGCAGCCCTCAAGATAAAAGCCCTCGAGATTTTTCAACTTATAAATTTGCGACGGAAGCCTCATGAGGTTTTCACAAAATGATAAATTTATCCGCTTCACAGAGACAAGATTTTCAATTGATGCAGGGAGTTCTTTAATAGCCGTACCATATAGAGGAAGTACTTCCAAATGTTCCATCTTTCCGTCTATATCTGGGAACTTCTCAAGTTTAGAGCAATCACAGAGCTCAAGGGTTTGAAGATATTTAGTCTTCAGCGTGTTAGGAAACTTTCTAAGATTAAAGCACCCTCTTAGCGACAAAACTTCCATCCTGACAAGATCTCCAACGGATGGGTGAACCTCCACCAAGCCCTCACACCCATTAAGAATCAATTTCTCCATATTTGGAGCCGATGATAGGTCGTGAATACTAACCAGGGACTTGCATTCACTGAAATTGATGGACTTCAGCTTTCTAAAATTCTGCAAAAACATACTAGTGCGGTCATTAAGCTCTGCGAATTTTTTTTATAGCTATAAAAAGGAAAAGCTAATCATCACAAGGGCTTACCTGAGAGTTGCCCCCCAATTGCTTGATATGACTTTTCGGGACATCAAGTCTCATGAGTTTGTTTAGACCAGAGCCAAATTCTAGATTTGGGGCATTGGGCCATTCAAGCCATCTTAGCTTGTTAGGGAGACGTACTTGAGCTTGTGAAGAGATATGCACTCCGAGCAAAATGAGTATTCTCAACTTTTTCATATTCGTGAAAGCATCAAGACTAATGATTATTACTTCTGGTGGGGGCAAGTTCAATACTATGGCCTCTACTACATCCACCCCCTATCCATAACAGAGCAAATTTAGTTGTCAGACAAAATTTCCATTTAAGAGTTACATTATACTGTCCGAATTAGAGTAATGTAAACTGAAATGTAGCAAAATGGACATAAACAACTTTTACCGTGTTGCAACAAAAAATGTCCTCAACATCTTCCAAAAGCCATAATCTGCTGCGTTTCCTAGGATCATCACGACATGCTTCATTAACAATATCCTGACCCATCAACTGAATCAAATCATGCATTTGCAAGGTCTCATGCTGGTTTTTTATCAAGGACCTTTCAATGAGAATATCTATTCCTATGGCTGTGTGAAAACCACAGCTGTCAAGAACTTCCTCGATGTACTCTATATTTTTCCCCTTAAAGACACAAGCAATATCGAGGAAAATCTCCCTCTCGTTGTTATTCAATCCATCGAAGCTTATCTTGAGAACTCGATTGATAGTTGGTTCGGGAATTTTGGAGAGTTTATGCAACGTACTTTCCCATGCAGATTCCTTTCTTCCATGTAAGAAGGAGCCCAACACTTCGAGGGCTAATGGAAGTCCGTCGGCATAATGCAGTGCTTTATCTATGAGATCCCTTCTTATTTCAACACTCTTGCTATTTGGGAAAGCATACAAACTAAAAAGATATTGTGCTTCACGGCATCCTAAAGTTTGAATTTCATACACACAATTTATGCCATGAGAAGTCAGCAATTGTTTATCTCTTGATGTAACAATGATTCTACTTCCTTTTCCAAACCAATTGCCTTTTCCAGCTGATGCATTCAGTTGATTCATATGGTCAACATCATCGAGAACCAGAAGAACCTTCTTGCAACATAGTCTTTCTTGCATCAAACTAATTCCTCCAGCGACACTGTAGACTGTTAAAGGATGAACCAGGATCTCAGATAGAAGATCCTTTTGTAAAGTAACAAGGCCATCACTTCGGTTTGATTTTTCTCTAACTTGCTCCAAAAAACTACAACCCTGAAATTGTCTCTCCATAGCATTATATAAGGCCTTCGCAATTGTTGTCTTCCCTATGCCTCCAGGCCCCCATAAACCTATCATGAGAACATCATCATCATCTGACTCTTTCTTTGACAACGATATAATTTGTCGAACTTGGGAATCTATTCCGACTGGATAATTAGCAACATGTAAAGGCATCCGGTTGAGATGAATTGATAATTCCTTTACTATGCATTGTATGAGCTCCGCTTCATTTCTGATAAGCGTTCAAGAGAAAGATAAACAGGTTTTAGCATTTCAAATAAGTAAAATTCCATAATAAGATTAACAAAATATAAGATGAAAGGTGGGTGAACCTGCGCCAACATCTACGCAAGGAAAATTACAAAGAACCTGAATCTGAAGACAATAATGACTCGGGCACTATGAATCCACTATTTATGTTAAATAAATTTCTCATTATCCACACACCAAGAATCAATTCAAAGAATCTACTCTAGCTTTGGTTATTTGACTTTTGTGACAACTGTATAATCTTCAATTCAAAGATCCAAAAAGAGTATACGATTTGATATCTAACAAACAATCACAAGCTAAAAATCACGAAACATCACGTCACATTTGTGCGTACCTGGCATTCAACTCCCACCCAAACAAGCTACCAGCTTCAGAGAGAGCCTTCTTCCATCTCTTCACTTTCTCTGAATCCTTACCAAACTTGGACTCATGCTTAGCCATAGCTCTCCCATAACTCTCTCTCCTTCCTCTTACTTCTCTTGGTTCCACTTTGTAAAAAAATGGGACCACCATCAGGCCCATTCGCTCCCTGCACTCCATGATTTTCACAGCCTCTTCCAAACACCACGGCGAGGAGGCGTAGCCCTCAGAGAAAATGATGATCGCAATGCGTGATTCCTCGATTGCCCTCATGAGCATCGGCGATATTTCCTCTCCTTTCCTAAGCTCCTCGCTATCCACAAAAGTGTATATTCCTCTCTGGTCCAGAGCCGTGTAGAGATGACTGAGGAAGCCTCGGCGGACATCTGTCCCTCTGAAACTGAGGAACACATGGTAATTCCTTTCCATATTCGAAGAAGCAGCCATCAGAAGTGCTGATGGTACATGTGCTTCCCTAGATTGCCAAGCATCGGAACAGAGAGAGAGTCTTGCTACGAAAATCGAGGGCTGAAGGCTGAAGCAGAGTCGGCTTTGCTCTCGGAGAGGCACCGCGGCCTCTGACCCGGGGTTGCCCTTCCCCGATCGGCAGCGAAGCCAACGATCTCTTCCCTTTGCTCTGGCTCTAGATCTCGCTCGCTTCAAAGAAACAAGCGCTCTCAGCCTGTCTCATTCTCAGGAAAATATTGGACGAGACTCAGGGCCATTTGGTTGGTGAAAACGTTTTCAGGTTTCGATTTCAGATAAATATGCTGCTTGCCAAGGAAGGAACGCGCGGCAGCGAGGGTTTAGAGGGCGAGATCGACGTTGGGATCACCGGAAAACCACAGACGTGCAAAAACAAACGAAGCCGACCTGTAACGACGATGGATAACCCGGCCCTGACGGTGTCAAGGGCGAGAAGATAGAGAGATCTAGGACTCTGGCTGCCAGGTGGTTCTGAGTTGACTATTGTTTTGAAGGAGTACGAAGGAGGAGGAAGAAGAAAGTGGGAAGAGAGGGAAAGCCAGGGAAGCAGAAAGATGAACTCAGAGACAAAAGCTGGACCGATGAAGAATCAGCCAAGGACTCAAAGACAGAGACTGCCGCCAGGGTTTGTAAATCTGGCTACGTGTCTCGGGTCCGGCCCACGCGACCACCCGTGCGGCTGGTGTCTCTTAGTCCACGCGCAAGGATGCGCAATCCACGTTTGAGGCATCAAGTCTAAGCGCTAGCCACCTTAGTCAATATTCAACGGGTCTCATATGGCGTGAACTTATTTATTAATATCCACCCTAGTCAATATTCAACGGGTCTCATATGGCGTGCATTTATTTATTAATATCCAATTAATCAAGCGTCAATATTGACACCTAAGTTTTAGTTGACAAATCAAGCATAGACTTTTGTAAAATATATTAAAATAAATTTAAAAAAATTAAAAAAAAAACGAAGAGAAAATGATAAATAGGGCTCCAATGTGGTCCTTGATTGGAAGGGCCTGGTCCAGTTTGCAAGGCCTAAAGAAGTGGATGTTTGAATTCAAGCAGTATGATTTCAACTCAATGCCAATTAAAGAATTCAAAAGCAAAAGACCACGAAACCCAAAGAGCATCCAGAGCCCTACGATTTTCCTCCCCCCCCCCCTTCCTTTCCCCTTCCATCAAAGGATATTAACAAGACGTGCGCTCGTTGAGGGAAAGTACTTGCATCCACAATAGCAATTTCCATGAAGCAAAATATCGATAGATTTTATTGATATAATATGTGAACTAAAAGATCATAAGTTACGAATGCATATATCTTGTATCCATGCACCCAATGTATTTCATGATAGACAAATGTTATGGAAGGAGCTGGAAGGTATTAAACATCCGAACCATCTACCATGGATGTATGTAGGGGATTTTAATGAAATACTCTATCCTTGAGAGAAGGTGGGGAGGAGGATGGCTAAAAATTATTGACTAGTAGCATTTAGAAACTTCCTAAACAATTGTGATATTATAGAAGTAGAAAGCAAGGGATGTGCTTTTATTTGGGATAATAATAAAGAAGGGGAGGAATTTGTCAAAAAGAAACTAGATAGAGTCTTATGCATGATTGAACGGATAGTGCTTTTCCAGACATGGAAGTCTTTGCTTTATTTGCAGTTGGTCAGACCATAGTCCTATCTTGCTTAGATTATTTCCACAACCAGTGGAAAAAGCAAAAGAATTTAGATTTGAAACATAGTGCTTAGAGGATGAGGAGTATGGAAATATTGTCAATGGGGTTTGGTTATCTCCCAAGCGAGAAGGAGCTGATTTAATAACTAAATTGTGAAAAGCGACCTAAACCCTTGTATCTTGGAGTAGGAAAAAATTCTCAAAGCGCTCATAGGAGAATTGAGATGCTAAAGCAGGAAATAAAAAATATAACAAACAGCCTAGATATTTCCCAAAGTAAAGAAAATATATCAACATTGAAAAAAGGAAATTGGCTCACTGTGGAAAAGCGAAGAAATTTTTTTGGGGCATGCATTCTAGAATTAGCTGGTTGAAATGGGGATAAAAACTCCAAAATTTTTCAGACAACAACTATTCAAGGAGGTAGGAAGACAGAATCTCTATACTGCTAATACTGATGGGGAGTGGACACATGAACCTAATGCTCCAAAGCAAATGATGGTGGAATACTTTAAGAGTTTATATATGTCGTCAAGACAAAGGAATTTCCAACCAGTTATTGAACATATTCCAACTTTAGTTTTGGAAGATATGGATTGAAGGTTGATAGTTGAGGTCACCATACTAGAAATTTCAAAAACTGTACACTAGTTAGGAGCTCTCAAAGCCCCTAGTCCCGATGGTTTAAGTGGACATTTTTTCAAACATCACTAGGAGGACATTCAACATGATGTTTTTCAAGAAGTAACTTGCTTTTAGAACACTGGATGCTTAAATGCTAAAGCAGATAAAACCTAAATTATACTTATTCCCAAAATGCCCTACTTAGAAAAGCTAAAATAGTTTCGTCCCATTAGCCTATGTAATTTTGTCTACAAAATTATATCCAAAGTTATGACCAATAGATTAAAATCATATCATCACCTTGGTGGCTGCGATGGTTTGGGCTCTCTCCCCCTCACGAAGGGGAGGAGTTCGAATCCCCTCATGGTCGCTTGGGGTCTTAAGTGGGATGCCGGGGGTGGTGGGTCCTCTCGCTTACGTGTCCCCCAGGTTTACTCGCCGGTTGTCGGTTGTACAAAGTTCCTAGGTCACCAAAAAAAATAAAATTAAAAAAAAATAGATTAAAATCATTAGTTTTGGATATTATCTGCATAGAACAAAATGCTTTTGTCGGTAGCCATCAAATTCAAGACAATATACTCTGTTCAAGAGATGTTGCCCTCTAAGAGTGCATGCAAGCAATAAGAAGTTGCTAGCTATGCTGAAACTTGATATGCAATAGGCGAATAATAGAATAGACGAGACCTTTTAGAAGCACTTCGAGGGAACTATTTGACAAACTATGAAAATTATTGTTATTCATTTAAATTCACAATTAACGGAAGATAGATTAGTCTAGACAAACAATAAGTATGGGACATGCTCTATTAAGAGTGGGACAACAGAGTATTTACTATGACCGTCAAATAGCTTGATTCTTAGAGGATTACATACTAAAAAGTAAAGATATTGCAAATATAAAAAATGAAAATATATGCAATTTCTTTTGCGTTAGTCTTTTTCCCTTGTTTCTTCGAATTTTTTGACCCCTTGATGATATTTATGGAATGATAAATATTGTCAAGAAGTCATTGTCTAGAAAAAGGCCTTGGTCCAAACCTGACGTGACTGAGAATGCTTTGAGTCATCAACGTGGCTGTCACTAGCGTAAGATTCAAAATCAAGATTACTCTACTTTTGACATTTTTCTATGAGAAGTAGATAGAGATTAATTAATTGATGGGATTTTTTTGGCCAAGTTATTTCCTAGCAATCAATTTCAGATAGGTCTTCCAGTTGTGACTGGGTGTCATTTTTTTCATATGGTTCCTAAGATGAAGTTCATTATAGCTTGGAGACTGTTATGGAAAAAGAAATTATCTGATTTTTTAGTTTTCTTTCCCTTCCCTATGCCGTTATTCATCCAAAATCTGAACTTGATGGCTGTCGATTTGCCGAGTGATCTCCTAACATGGGTTCCACTTGAAAACCATCGTATTATAATTTAAGAGCGAACTAATTTTTATAAAGAGAAAATAAAATCCCTTGACTTTTTTTTTATAAAAAAAATGAAGAGTTTATTACAATTAACATAAAAAAAATTGTGTTTAAAAGTGTAGAAGTGCCCTAAAGATACTAGTTAAGACTACTAATATGAACGAACGCTTTGTCAAAGCATTTTCATGATCGGGATGCGTTAAAATTTACTTCGGGCTTATCTGACACCAAATTCTGCATTCGAGAATTTACCAAATATTCAAATAGAGTTACTTTTAGCTTTTTTGAAAGTAAAATCATGTGAATTAACCGCACTGATCAACTACAATAGCACATGATTTATTTCTTTGGCCAGTTTAGAACTTACAAAAACTAAATAATAATAAAAATAATAATAATAATAATAATATCATCATCATCATCATGCTGGGAACAAAAAAAAAATTTAAAAAGTAGGGAAGAAAATTTTCATGAAATGTAAAGCGAATCCAAACCATATTTTCATTCATGTTCCAATTAAGCTAGCAAGAGAAACGGCCCATCGTTTCAGTCTTAAGAGGCCCATTTTGACCTGAGCTTGTTTCAAATCGGGTCGGCCCAGGATTTTTCTCGTGAATTTGCCCAACATTGCTTCGCGCTTTGTTGGTTTTCGTGTGGCAATTTTGTAGAGTCATCCTTTTGGATTTTGTTCTCAAACGTTGTTAACTCAAAATAAATCACAACAATAAGGAAGGCTGGTAAAACGGAATGAGCCGACATATAAATAGAAATTGGTACATTGCTTCAGGTTTTATTAATCATTTTCTATCAATGGTGTTGCTCTTGCTCTCATTGCATAAAATGTGAATTAAACTATATATTTTTGAATGAAAAAATAGTATATACTTGTTGTGACCTAACTCATTGTTAGGTTTAGGAATATTATCAACTTAAGGCCAATGACCATTCCTTGACTCTAGCTCTCTCAAATTCATACCATGCGTGACTTTAAATGTTGAAAATTTCAATCAATTTAGCCTATGTAAATTTTAACAAAAAAGTGGCCACTAGCTTTTTTGGGGGCAGTTAGAAATTAGTAAGATATAGGAGAATTTCTTATTATTTATACAATCAAAGATTATAGAATCGTGGATTTAATTACGTTAGCCCTAAGACTAACGCCCTTTCAGTACCTAACTTGGTTATGTTAACTAATGCCATAACAACCTATTGAAAAAATTTAAGTTTTGTCTTGACAATTCTAAAACAAAAGAAATAACATCCAATATATTAAAAAGTACAACCGAGTATAATAAAAAGAAAACATACAAGCTTCCTAATATTGTTCTTTAAAAAAATATAAAAAATTCCAAACCACTAAAGAACCCTATTGTAAAACTCTAAAGACTTGTCCAAATATGGGTTTCAATTTCTAAGGGCTTCTAATTTTTTTGAATTTTTTTATAATTTTCTATTTTTTAATATGTTCTGAATTTTCTAAATTTTTTAATGATTTTCTGAATTTTCTAAATTTTTATGAATTTTCTCATTTTTCAAAATTTTAAATGTTTTCATCGATTTTTATTTTTTAATATTTTTCAGATTTTTAAAATCTTTAATGATTATCTAAAAATCCTGATATTTTATTGATTTTCGAATTTTCAAAATTTTTATTATTTCCTAAGTTTTTTTATCATTTTCTGATTTTTAAATTTTTATTCAAAATTTTTAAATTTTTTAATGACTTTTTGGATTTTTTAAATTTTTTATAATTATTATTAATAATATATTCGGGGAATGGGTTCGGACTGTTTACCTGGTCCGACCCATTGACCCGACGCTTATACCCGGATCCGGCCCGCGTCGGATTAAAACTGGATTTTTAATGTTTGTTTTAAATTCTTTTTGTCTTTTTGTCTTTTTTTGCCTGCATTTCCTCTTCTTCCTCCAGACATCCTTTACCCGAACGCCTTTTTCAACCTGCAACCCCACCTTTCCCGCCATTTTTTCTTTTTTAACGAAACAAATACCATCGTTGACGAGTTTATCACCAGAACTTAGATTACCACCGATCTACCTCCAACCGCGATCATTTATTCCGACCGACGTTGACCACCTCTGGCCGCCCGCTCCATTATCGCGAAACTTAACAAAAAACCATCCTACCTAAACCACACTTTTCACGGAAGCATCCCAAACAAATTAAAAAGCAAAAATGCATTAGAATAAAGTGAGATGGGCTAACTAGTATGTCCCTGAAACGCTGACTTCGCTGGTGCAAGGGGATACTCTGACGAAAAGCTTTCCGGCCTTGGAGATACGCATGTACGTTGGACTCAAGCAAAGACATCAAATCGCATAGAAACACAGGGAAAATGCCAGTATTAGATATGATTCAACAAAAAACACAGCAAGTACGAATCGATCTTGAATTTAGACGGGAGTTGACATTCGACCCTCTTTTAGGCATTTTATCAAACATGCAATGCGCAGATCTTTCAATGGTTTTCTGTTTTAATTTTAACAAGATCCTCAGCCTCACACGTTACGAACAGACTTAAAACACCATGGTTAGCAACAAAAAAACTTCGTTTTATCAAGATCTCTTCAAGAAAATCGATCGAACCGAGCATGTCTTTCTCGGCCAAAACAGAGACAAAGTAGAGCGTTTGGAGCAAGACTGTACCTGGTTTGTTCGGCGAATCCAGGTCTCGATTGACGACGATGAAGGGCGTCTGGTTAGAGCTTTTCCTCCGCTCGTGGAAGAAATCTCAGTATTTGTCTGACCTTCGACACCGACTCTGTGAAGAACAACTCACGGATTGGCCGTTGACCGGAGCTCTGAAAACCGACGGCGAACTCCGGCGATGCGGTTTTCTGCTACTCCGAAACGGGATGCACTCTCCCTTTCTCTCCCATTCGAGCTAGCTCCCCTGCTCACCTATATCGTCGAGCACGCACTCTCCATGTCGTCGAGCGTCCTCCTCCCCTCGCTCTCCGAGAAGGAATCTTTTATGTTATTTTCCCTCTCTCGCTGTTCTCTCACAGGCCAACTCACGGACGCCTCTTTTGCTCGGGCACCGCACGCCGTCTTCTTCGCTCACAGACGTGAGCAGGCGAAAGAGAAGGGGCCTGGGGTATGGGCTGGGCCTTCTTGTTTTAAGTTCAGATGGGCTATTGAGGACAACAAAAGGAACAAAAGAAATGGGCTCAATGGGAAGTAAAAGTTTTACTTCCCATTGAGCTCTTCCGGCCCACAACCTGCTGAAAATAAACGGGCTAAGCCCCTCAGCCGATTCTGTCGGTGTCGTCGTCGTCATCATCATCGTCATGATGATGATGATTATTACTATTATTAATATTATTTGAATTTTTATGTTTTTGCCCAAAATGGACACTTTAACAATCGACAAATTCAGATGTCAACAATACTCTTTATGGGGTGACACCCAAAAGAGGGTCATTAGCATTGGTAGTTCTTTACCGTCTTTTGTGGAGTATAAATTTGTTTGAGAGAGAGAGAGAGAGAGAGAGAGAGAGAGAGAGAGGTAGATAGGAGGAAGGGTGATGCTATGACACTAGAGAAGGAGGAGAAGAGAAGGGGTGATGCTATGATTGGTAAATTATACAACAGATGAATGCATGTTATGATTATAGAAATTAGACATTGAAAAAAGACATCACCAGTGCATATGATCTCGAACCCTTAATGATGCTGGGAAGCTTGGTCTAGGTCACTTGATGTCAATTTTAGCTCATTGAGGGTCAAGTGTTGCATTGCCTAGCAAGTGGCCTTGGCGTTGTGCCACTTGAGGTCACACAACACGGATGTTGCGTTGTGTGGGTTTGCTCGACCTCAATGGCATCTTGAACCCTTAATGGTGCTAGGAAGCTTGGTCTAGGTCACTTGATGCCAATTTTAGCTCATTGAGGGTCAAGTGTTGCGCTGCCTTGCAAGTGGCCTTGTCGTTGTGCCACTTGGGGTCACACAACACGGATGTTGCGTTGTGTGGGTTTGCTCGACCTCAATGGCACATTGCTTGGGGTCATGCAACATCGGCTTCGGTCCCACCGTTGTGCCGCTCACTGTGCTTTCATATGCATCTACATAGTCCTTTGTTTTCCTTTTTTTATTTTTCTTATTTTAAAATTGCTTTGCAGTAAATATTTCGCAAGGCCTCTCCCTTGGTACCTATCCAACGCTATCTGCCTAGGAACAACAAAGGAATCAACTAATCTTTCCCGTGTCGACCCTTCGATTTTTAAGACAATTAGATCAACACTTACCTCAAGAAGCAAAGCTTACTATCTTATAATTGTAAAGTAAAAGTACCGGCATCACTGATTGGATTGAGAAAGGTGACAGTTCTATGTAATACATTTTACTCAACTGTGAAAACCATGGCGCCATTAAACAAGCATCCACTTAATTTTGGATTAGTGCACTTTGCATCACAGATCATAGAGAACGAGAGGGAAATAAAAAGTTCCTTAACCATGTCGGTATTGTTATGCGAATTCTAATTGAAGGAGTAGACATTTGCAAATTTCTAATAAAGACGAGAAAAAAACAGGGAAAAGCAAGAGGCATTGGAATCAAGATCACCCAGTCAGTTCGCATCCCCAAGAATCGCTACCTCAAGAAGTGGCACTAGTGGAACCCCTACTCTCGTCATCGCTAAAGACCATCTCATCCTTTTATGTTGAGTTCCCCCGAACTATCTTCTTCCTCAAATTTCATCTGAAAATTGTCTTCTTTCGAGTATCCTTCCTTGAAACTCCAATTTGTTTCCATCGGCTGACAGTGTTGGAAAACCGACCCTCAGATCATTTTCCTGTTGCTTGCATATTACATGGAATCCATGCTTCTTTACGCTTCCTTCTGTGTTTGTTTTGAAGCAAACTTGGATATGGATCCAATCGTTTCGCAGACGCTTCTCTTCTCCTCTCTTATTGCCGCTTGGGATATATAAAAGCCTTACATGATCGGACTCCAATGGAGCAACAAATTTAGAATCCCCATAATTTCTTTTGCCATTAACATATATTTCTAACATAAACAGAATTCCGAACGGGTTTTCTTTATACTGGCCATGAATAAAACAGAGTGCTAGTCCTAAGAACTCGTCATATAAGTTTAGGGGAACCATGAAAGATATGGAGTCCTCTTCACAGGGGAGAATCCATTCAGGCATCTCTCTTCCATTTGCAACAATTTCAACTACCTTTCATATAGATCAGTAGTACACATATCAAACTGTTGACACCTAAATTTTTGCACAATTTTTGGGTTAATTTTTACTAAAAAAAAAAAAAAAAAAAAACACACATAGCATATAGTTTAGAAATATTTTATTTTTATTTTCATTTTATTTTATTTTATTTTAGGCATATCCGGTGAAGAAATTTTTGCACAAGATTTTTTAAAAAAAAAAAAAAAACACACACATATTCCATTTAGATTTTTTTATTTTATATTTTTTAGGTAATATAGGTAATATACTAAGGGATGTATTTTGTGCAAAGAGGGAATTTTTCTAAATAGAATATGCGAGAAATACAAAAGGGAATATTGCATGGGGCATGTATATTTCAACGACATATTTAGTGGTATCGTGCGCAAGCAAAAAAGGAAAAAATATATGTCTTGAGGATACATTTTTTGAACCTATAAAATACATCTCGCGCAAAGTAAAAGGGGCTCTTTCTTTCGGGTGAAAAAGTACACAAAGGTGAAAAGTTGAAAAAGTGATGTAAGAGAGAGACCAAACCAAAAAAAAAAAAAAAAGCCCCCACGCGACTGTTCATCTTCCTCATGGGGGTGTCCCTGCCGGCGCCGGCACATTTTTTGGCCTGCCCGCAATGTTGCCGTCTCGCCAAAAGTGAAAAGTTAAAAAGTGACGTGAGAGAGAGAGAGAGAGAGTCCAAAAAAAAAAAAAGCCCCCATGACCATCTTCCTCGTGGGGTGTCCCCGTTTACACCCACCGTCTCTCCCACCACCCGCGACTCGCGCGACGCCAGACTGCCGCTCCGAACCTCCACCCGTGAGCCCGCATCGATTTGAAGCCCCTGCTCCATCGCGACCTCCGATTGGTAACCCGACACCACAGATCCAGTGACCTAACGACCCGGGATTGCACTCCGCCCTGCTTGTGACCGACGCCAGGAGATCCAAAGTTCCTGCTCCGCCCGTGACACTGCCTGCCAGTCTCGCCGTGCCGCCCGCGATGCTCCCTGTTGCCTCGCCGCCCCGACACCATCTCGCCTTGCCTCTGCCCGCGCTCGGAGTCCCTCGCCCACGACGCTCGCACCCAAACCTGCGACGCTCCCTGTTGCCTCGCCGCCATCGCGCCGCTCCTGGTGTCCTCGCTGGAAACCCTCGCCGGCGATTCCCCCAAAACCAGCGGCCAAGATTTCCCATTTTTTTTTTTTTTTAATAAGAAAAAATTTATTAGGTATTTTTGCTTTACTTTATTAGGCAAGTTTAGGTTTTTCTCTTCTTTTTATTTTATTATCTCTTTATATGTTGTTTCTTTGGTTGAAATACCTATCTATGCATAATTGGAAATCTCAATATATCACCCGATTTGCATTATTTCATCTGTAAGGCTTTAGATGAAATAATTAATCAAATATGAATAAATTTGATATTTTGATCTTTAAGACTTAAGATTAATTTATCGATTTTAATAGCGAAATATTATTCCTTGATCTGAACAATGTGTGATATTTTTTTGGGTAATTTTGAATGGACTTGATTACTTTATTTATCTTGAAATATGTCTGAGTTAGAATATTGCATGTTTTAGAGTTATTTGCATATTTAGGCTAAGAATTCTATTTATCATGAATTTTCGAAATAAAAAAAATAAAAAATTCAAATCAATCAATTTAGGTTGCTATATTTTAATTTGGAATGCATGTTTAATTATATGGCAATTATTAGTTTCGAAATTAAAAAAAAAAAGGGAAAAAAAACAATAACAAAAATCATCATGCATATGTCATGTAGAATTATGGCATATTTTGTATGTCATTGCATATTAAGGTAAAGTTGCACTTAGTTTAATTTTTTATTATAAGTTTAGGTATTTTCTTAGATATATTGCATTTTAGGATTATTTAGGTTAAGATAATATCCTAGTTTAAATTAGGGTTTAGCTTGACCTAATTCTAAATATAAATTAGGTAGAATCTTAATTTAGCTAGATAATTTTCACATTTTTCTAATTTCGAAATTTCATAAAAAATACAAAAAAAAAATATTTGAATTAGTTTCAATCTCTAGGATAGATTGCATTTTTTTTTAAAATAAAATAAAATAAAAATGTCATTGCATGTTATTTAGAATTAAATTCATGAAATGTTTACTATTTAGTGATTATTGCTAGGTCCGTTTAATTAGAAATTGCATGTCATTAGAATTAAGTCATTTAGTTAATATTGCATTGCATATTGCATGATTTTCATTAATCAAGTGAAAATAAAAAAGAAATTGCTTGTTAATTAGAAATCATATCTAGAGTTATTGATGTGGATTCTAATTTAACATTGTAGATGCTTTGGTTGCTTTGATGTAAGTTTTTGCAATTTATTCATTGTTTTTCTGGATGTTAAATTGGTGGTTTGCGTACCTGCATGATCACTTCACATGTTAGGAAAACAAATTAAAATTAATTCAAGCTGCTTGCCAAACATTTTTCAAAATAAAAAAGAAAGGTACCACAAGGACATAGAGAAATCTAGTGTAACAAAACCTCCGTACCCATGGTCTATGGTTTGTAGGAGTAAAATAATTCTTAGGTGTCTAATCGATCTACCATAAACCGATTAGTGGCGACTTCTAGATAAAATCCATTTGCATGTTTAAAAATTTGAACATAAGTCGCGAATTGGTATGGGCTTATGATAGCTCGAGTTAATTCTAGATTTAACAATCAATTAGCCAAACCTAGGTGGTTCACACTCAAAAAATTGGTCGCGACACAAACATTCCAAATGAGAGAGAGAGAGAGAGAGAGAGAGAGAGAGAGAGAGTTTGACCTTGGGCGATGACACATCAGCCACACTGACCCCTTTGCTTTGCTTGCGGCTATAAACAAACACATCTTTCCAACAATCATACTTGTTGATGCATGTTGGCAAATGATTGAATTTGTTATTTGAAAGATTTAGGTATGCCAATGCAGGACAATTGGAATCATTCCCAAGGAGCTCTACTTATGATTTATTGCCGCCACTAAGGTCTAGCCAACGTAGACTTGATAATCCCAAATTGCCATCGGGATTAGTTGAATCCTCCAAGTTCTTCGGAAACATGGCAAAATTCGAGCAATCATGAAGATACGGACTCTTGAGTTTTTTCAATTTATAAATGCTCGATGGAAGCCTTGTGAGGTTTCTGCAAAAAGATAACCGTATAATCTTCACAAAGACAAGATTTTCAATTGACATTGGGAGTTCTTTAAAAGCCATCGCTGAAAGATCAAGATGTTCTAGATGTTCCATCTTTCCTAGAAAATCAAGGCATTTCTCAAGCTTATAGCAACTGGATAGTTTAAGGCTTTGAAGAGACTTTGTCTTGAGTATGTTTGGAACGATCCTAAGATTAGAGCAACTTGATATCGACAAAAGCTTTAACTTGTCAAGATATCCGACGGATTGGTGAACCTCCACCAAGCTTTCACACCTTGTAAGCTTGAAGCTTTCCAAATGTGGAACCAATGAAAGGTTAGGAATACTAGCCAAGGAATTGCAATCGCAGAACATCATGGACTTCAAATTTCTAAAATTCTGCAAAAACATACAAGTTCAGTTATCAAGCTCTGCAAATATTTTCATAACTTTAAAAAAGGGAAAGTTGATCATCACAAGGGCTTACTTGAAAGTCGCCTCCCAATTGTTTGATATGACTATTTCGGAAATGGAGTCTCACAAGTTTCTTTTGACCAGGGCCAAATTCTAGATCCGAGGCATTGGGCCATTCAAGCCATCTTAGCATGTTAGGGAGCCGTAGAGGACCTTGTGAAGAGGTATGCACTTCATGCAAAATGAGCATTCTCAACATTTTCATGTTTGTAAAAGCATTAGGACTAATGGTCATCTTTTTGGTGCGGGCAAGTCCAATACTATGGCCTGTATTGCATCCATGCCCTATCCATAATGGAGCAAATTCAGTTGTTAGACAAAATTTTTTATTAAAATTTACATTTTACTACCTGAATCAGATTATCGAAAAACATTGAGATGTAGCAAAATGGGCATAAATGACTTTTACCGTATCTTCACAGAGAACATCTTGAACATCTTCAAAAAGCCATAATTTGCTGCGTTTCCTAGGATCATTGGGCCATTCCTGATTAACAATATCCTTACCCATCAATTCAATAAAATCATGCATTTGCACGATTCCATTCTCATTCTTTATCAAGGACCTCTCAATGAGAATATCTATTCCTATGGTTGTGTCAAAGCCATAGTTGTCAAGAACTTTCTTGATGTATTCTTTTTCCTTTCCCTTGAAGAAACAAGTAATATCAAGGAAAATGTCCCTCTCGTTGTACTCCAATCCATCAAAGCTTGTCTTGAGAACTCGATTAATAGTTTGGTCAGGACTTTTGGAGAGTTTATGCAATGCACTTTCCCATGCAGCTTCATTTCTTCCACATAAGAATGAGCCCAACACTTCGAGGGCTAACGGAAGGCCATTAGCATAATGTAGTGCTCTATCAATGAGATCCCTACTTATTTGAACTTTCTTTTTATTTGAAAAGGCATATCGACCAAAAAGGTCTAGTGCTGCATCATTTTTTAAAACTTCAACTTCATACACACATCTTATTTTATGACAAGTTAGCAAATGTTTATCTCTTGATGTAATAATAATTCTACTTCCCTCTCCAAACCAATTGCCTTCTCTAGCTAATGCTGGTAGTTGGTTCAACCGATCAACTTCATCAAGAACCAAAAGAACCTTCTTGCAACATAGCCTTTCCCGTATCAAACTAATTCCTCCATCGACACTATAGATCGTCAAGCTTTTAGGAGATAAGATCTGAGATAGAAGTTGTTCTTGCAAAGCAACAAGACCTCTGCTTTGGTTCGAATTTCTCTTACTCGCTCCAAAAAGCTACAACCCTGAAATTGTGACTCAATAGCATTATATAGGGCCTTAGCAATGTTGTCTTTCCTATGCTCCCAGGTCCCCATAGACCTATCATCAAAACATCACTACCAGCTGACTCTGACAAACTTATCAGTTTTTGAACTCGGGGTTCTATATCGACCGGATACTTAGCGACATCTAATAATCTTGGTCTGAGATGACTTGATAGTTCCACGACGATGGATTCTACGAACTTCGCTTCATCCCTGATGAGCACTCAAAAGAAATAGAAACATGTTTTACCATTTCATCGTATGATTTATTTTTGTGATTTGTGAGTTAAGATTTGATTTAGTACGTGTAATTATTTGAGATAATTCAGATTATTTGGTTTAATTTTATGCTCTCAAATTGTCATATTTTTCAACGTCAATTTTGGAAAAATCTTTTTGAATCGATCGTGATCTTATTATGAATGGAAGGAAAGGTAAATGTGTCAGAATTTGTTCAAAAATCCGGTTAGTGCATTTTTTATTACCTTTTGTCATTAACAAATCTCTTATTGATATTATCATTTTATTATGACAAAAAGAGTACGTGAATTTCATGATGCATCTGTGATTTTTATTGGATATTTGCTAATATAATCGAAGTGAGCTATATTGCATATCTTTATTAGTCGATAAAAAGCTGATTTTTAATTATGACAAAAAGGGGAGAAGATATGAATATGCATATGTGCTGATTGGTTGATATTGTCGTCAACGGCTACCAAATCTTCTAGATCGACCTGTCCAATGGGCCATGGAATTCAACGTCTAACGATAGTTCCACGACGATGGATTCTACGAACTTCGCTTCATCCCTGATGAGCACTCAAAAGAAATAGAAACATGTTTTACCATTTCAAGCCATGGCAGGAATTCAACGTCTAATGTCGTGCCATGGATTCAACGTCTAATGTCGTAAGGAAAATTTCATAAGAAGATTAACAAATAATAAGGTGAAAAGATATAACACATACCCAAGCCAACATCTGCGGAAGGAAAATTACAGAAAATCTGCGCCTGAAGACACTAATTACTCAGATACTAGGAACCAAACTACTTATCTAAGAGAAAAATTTCTGCTAGCTTGAAATTTTGGTATTTTGACTTTTGTGTCTACAGCGAATTCAAAGAAGTTGATGCATCATTTTGGCAATTCGAAGCTATACATATGATTTGCTATCTAACAAAAAATCACGAGCTAACAATCATAAAACACCATGTCACATTTGTGCATACCTGTCATTCAACTCCCACCCAGACAAGCTACCGGCTTCAAAGAGACTCTTCTTCCATCTCTTCACTTTCTCCGAATCCTTACCAAACTTGAACTCATGCTTAGCCATAGCTCTCCCATAGCTCTCCCTCCCTTTCCTCACTTCCCTTGGTTCCACTTTGTAAAACACAAGGAACACAATCAGGCCGTTTTTCTCCTTGCACTCCATGATTTTCAAGAGCTCTTCCAAACACCACCATGAGGAAGCGTAGTGCTCAGAGAAAATGATGATCACAACGTGCGATTCCTCAATCGCCCTCATGAGCGCCGACGATATTTCCTCTCCTTTCCTAAGCTCCTTGCTATCCACAAAAGTGAATATTCCTTTCTGGTCCAGAGCCACGCAGAGATGACAGAGGAAGCCTTGGCGGATATCTATCCCTCTGAAACTGAGGAACACATGATAATTCCTTTTCATATTCGAAGAAGCAGCCATTAGATTAGCTACTGGTACATGTGCTTCTCTAGAATGCCAAGCTTCGGAACAGAGAGAGAGAAAGATTCTTGCTAAGAAAATCAAGGGCTTAAAGCAGAAGCAGAGTGGGCTTTGCTCATCCTTTTGAATTTGTTCTTGAACGTTGTTAATTCAAAATAAGTTACAAGAATTAGGAAAGGCTCATAAAAAACGGAATGATTGGATGTCTAAATAAAATCTTTATGTTACTTCGGTTTTTATTAATTATTTTCTCTCAGCGGTGTTGCTCCCATAAAATAAGATTCGAAAAGAGTTGATGTTTATTAAGTACATTCTCTTTTATGGGGTTACACCTAAAAAAGAGCCACTAGCGTTGGTAGTTCTTTCCTATTCTTTGGGAAGTATAAATTATTTCGTGCTTGTACTTGTGTTATAGAGAGAGAGAAAGGGAGGGAAAGAGGAGGGGGAGAAGGGGGAGGAAAGAAGATGGTGATGCCATGATTTTGAAATTTGATCATTTGTGATAAATATATGTGAGATGAACACGTGTTACAATTCAAAAAATTAGATATTCAAAAAAGACATAAGACATCACTAGTGTGTATAATCTCATATCCTTAATGATTGTAAGTGATAGTATAGTAACGAGCGTTTGACATCTCATATTCACTCGTGATGTGATTATGTTGCTTGTGCAGAGACTATAGTAATCGTCTATTCTTACCAGTTCTTGCCTTTAGAAAGCGATTGGGGATATCATTTCTACTTTATTGAATTCTGCATTTAAGAATGGACAACTTGGGACCACCAAGACTAAAACGAAGGGCATCTGATGGGAGGGAAAGTATAAGGAGAATGAACTTTAGTGAAAGCCAATGAAGAATACAAAGGCAATACTAGTAGGAACTTGACTTACCAAGATTCTGAGAGGAAATTATCAAAATGCCACTTGGCATTTCACTTGCCCAATGAAATGGGACTTGACTCTTGAAAAGGAGAAAAAGAAAGGAAATAATACATATATGTTACTAGGATTAATATAACAAAATATCTTCAATTGGTACTACTCAAACATATTTACTTCAAAAAAAAAAAAAAAAAAATTTCGGACTCATAAAAACCCCTTAATTGGTACCGGTATTTCAATTTTACCCTTTGTTTCAATCTTGTTCAATTTTGGCCGTTAAAAATTTGAGTGCTCAGTTATCTTGAATTAAGCTATTTTGGACCTTCAAGGGGCCTTGAGCCAAGGATTTGATGTATGATAACACAATTTCAAAGATTTTGATCCAAAGTTTTGCTTTGAAAATGCTCAAAGTTCAAGGTAAGCCTCCGAGTATGGGCTCTAGACATTCTTGAAATGCAAGTTTAGGGGTTTAATAAAGTTTTTTTCTTCCAATCTTACCATCACTAATACATTTGCAATCATATTTTACCCCTCAACCTTGGATAAGAGAGACAAAGATGTGTTTGATCATGGCCGGGAAGCTTAGAAGAGGGACCGAGGGATGCAGGTGCAGCTTTGCCGAGGGTTGAAAGACATCAGCAAAGCTTTGTCGAGGGTCACGCAACATTGAGGAGCTTTGCGAGGGTCGCTTGATGTCAGATTTAGCTTGCCAAGGTTGTCAAGCGTCGCATTGCCTAGTAGTGTGGCCCCGGCGTTCTATTACTTGGGGTTGCGTGACACTAGTGTTGTGTTGCTTAGTTTCAGTGTACCTCAGTGTCGCATCGCCGGGTTTGCTCAACTTTAGAGGTGCCTTGCCTAGGGTTGCACAATGTTAGCACCAGTCCAACTGTTGTGTCGCCCCCGCTTGTGCTTTCATATACAACTGCAAGTTCCTTCTCTATTTTTTTTCTCTATACTAAAAATTGTTCTGTAATAAATATTTTACAAGGCGTTTGTTAAACACCATTCGCTTTTCATGAAAACCTTTTAAGTCAGTACCCTTTGCTTATCCGCAAAGCCTCAGAAGCTAGATCTCTCCCTTGGTGTCTATCCAACGCAATCTGCCTAGGAACAACAAAGGAATCAACTAATCATTCCCGTGTAGACCTTTCGATTTTTGAGACAATTAGATCAACACTTTCCTCAAGAAGCAAAGCTTTACCATCTAAGAATTCTAGGATATGAAGCATCGACATCATTAATTGGATTAAGAGAGGTGACAAGAGTTCTATGTGATATATCTCACTGAATTTGGAAGACAATGGCCATTCAGCAAGCATTCCACTTGATATTGGATTGGTGCACTCTTGCATCACAGATCATAGAGATCGAGAGGGAAATGAAAAGTTCCTCAACCATGTCAGTAGCACTATGCGACTAATTGAAGGAGCAGACAATTGCAAATTTTTAGTAGAGACGAGAAAAAAAGGGAAAAGCAAGAGGCATTGAAATCAAGATCACCGGTTCGCATCCCCAAGAATCGCTACCTCAACAGGTGGTGCGAGTTCAACCCATACTCTCGCCATTGCTAAGACCGTCTCATCTTCTTTGTTGAGTTCTGTTCCAGTGGACTATTTTCTTCCTCGGTGTCTATTGATAATTGTCTTCCTTTGAGTATCTTTCCTTGAAACTCCAATCTGTTTCCATCCGCCGATGGTGTTGGAAAACAGACCCTCAGATCATCCTCCTGTTGCTCGCATATTAGACGGAATCCACGCTTCTTTATGGTTCCTTCCAGTGCCCTGACACAAACTTGGATATGGCTCCAATCGTTTTGCAGAGGCTTCTCTTCTATCTTTCTGTTGCTTGGGAAATAAACAAGACTCACATGATCGGATTCCAATGGATCAAAAAATATCAAACGGTAATACGATCTTATGCCATTTACAAACAAGCTGATGTCAAATGAACAGGACGAATCGTCAAACGAGCCTTTCTTATTCTGGCGAAGAATAACACAGATTGCTAGTCCCAAGATCTTGTCACATAAGTCTGGGGGAACCATGAAAGATATGGTGTCCTCTTTACAATGGAGAATCCATTCAGGCATCTCTCTTCCATTTACAAGAATCTCAACTTCCTGTCATACAGATAGTACACGTATCAAACATTCAAAATGAGAGAGAGAGAGAGAGAGAGAGAGAGAGAGAGAGAGAGAGAGAGAGAGAGAGAGACCTTGGGTGATGACGCATCAGCCACACTGACCCCTTTGCTTTGCTTGCAGCTATAAACAAACAAGTCTTTCCAATAATCATACTTGT
Source organism: Eucalyptus sideroxylon (assembly GCA_014182405.2). NCBI lineage: Eukaryota > Viridiplantae > Streptophyta > Magnoliopsida > Myrtales > Myrtaceae > Eucalyptus > Eucalyptus sideroxylon. The sequence continues at coordinate 2,223,153 of CM024552.2, forward strand.
TGATGCATGTAGGAAGATGAGTAAATTTGTTATTTGTAAGATTTAGGCCCGTCAATATAGGACAACTGGAAGCATTCTCAAGAAACTCTGCTTTTGATAGATTGCAGTGAGAGAGGTCTAGCCACCTTAAACTTGGGAATCCCAAATCGTCATCAGGATCAATTGAATCCTCCAAGTTCTTTGGAAACATGACAAAATTTGAGCAGTAGCTAACTACCAGAGACTTGAGATTTTTCAACTTATGAATGCTCGATGGAAGCCTTGTGAGGTTATTGCAACAACCTAAATCTATCTGCTCTATAGAGACAAGATTTTCAATTGATGCAGGGAGTTCTTTAATAGCCGTCCCTTTTAGAAAAAAATATATTAGGTGTTCCATCTTTTCCAGAATATCAGGGCATTTCTCAAGTTTAAAGCAACCAGAAAAATCAAGCCATTGAAGAGACTTTGTCTTGAGTGTGTTTGGAAAGATCCGAAGACTGGAGCAACTTGATATATTCAAATGTTTCAACTTGTCAAGATCTCCAACGGATTGGTGAACCTCTACCAAGCTTTTGCAACTGAAAAGATCTAAGCTCTCCAGAAGTGGAGCCGATGAAATGTCAGGAATACTAGCCAGGGACTTGCAATCCTGGAACTCCATGGACTTCAAACATATAAAATTCTGCAAAAACATACTGGTGCAGTCATTAAGCTCTGAAATATTTTCATAGCTTTGAAAAGGGAAAGCCGATCATCATAAGGGCTCACCTGACAGTTGCCTACTAATTGTTTGATATGACTGTTCTGAAAACGGAGTCTTGCCAGTTTCTTTGGACCAGGGCCAAATTCTAGATGCAGGGCATTGGGCCATTCAAGCCATCTGAGCGCATTAGGGAGGCGTACAGGACCTTGTGAAGAGATATGCACTTTGTGCAAGATGAGCATTCTCAACCTTTTCATTTTTTTGAAAGCACAAGGACTAATGGTCATCTCTTTTGGTGTGGCCAAGTTCAATACTATGGCCTTTACTGCATCCATTACCTATCCATAACAGAGCAAATTCAATCGTCAGACAAAATTTTCGATTGAAATTTACATATTACAATCCAAATCAGAGCAAAGTAAAAAACTGAGATGTTGCAAAATGGACATGAACAACTTTTACTGTATCTTCATAGAGAACTTCCTCAACATCTTCGAAAAGCCATAATCTGCTGCGTTTCCCAGGATCATCGGGCCATTCCTCATTAACAATATCCTTACCCATCAACTGAATCAAATCATGCATTTGCAGGGTTCCATACTCATTTTTTATCAAGGACCTCTCGATGAGAATTTCTATTCCTATGGTTGTGTTAAAACCAGAGTCATCAAGAACTTCCTTGATGTATTCTACTCCCTTTCCCTTAAAGAAACAAGCAATATCGAGGAAAATCTCCCTCTCATTGTTCTCCAATCCATCAAAGCTTGTCTTGAGAACTTGATTAATAATTTGGTCAGGACTTTTGGAAAGTTTATGCAATGCACTTTCCCATGCAGCTTCGTTTCTTCCACATAAGAATGAGCCCAAGACTTCGAGGGCTAACAGAAGGCCATCACAATAACGCAGTGCTCTATCTATGAGATCCACTCCTAATTCAACACTCTCGCTATCTGGGAAAGCATGCAGACAAAAAAGGTCTCGTGCTTCACAACATCCTAAAGTTTGAATTCTATGCACACGATTTATGCCATGAGAAGTCAGCAATTGTTTATTTCTTGTTGTAACAATGATTATACTTCCTTTTCCAAACCAATTGCCTTTTCCAGCTAATGCATTCAGTTGATTCATATGGTCAACATCATCAAGAACCAGGAGAACCTTCTTGCAACATAGTCTTTCTTGTATCAAACTAATTCCTCCAGCGACACTGTAGACCGTTAAAGGATGAACCAGGATCTCAGATAGAAGATCCTTTTGTAAAGAAACAAGACCACCGCTTTGGTGTGATTTTTCTCTAACTTGCTCCAAAAAACTACAAACCTGAAATTGTCTCATCATAGCATTATATAGGGCCTTGGCAATTGCTGTCTTCCCTATGCCTCCAGGTCCCCATAGACCTATCATCAGAACATCATCATCAGCCAACTCTTTCTGTGACAAACATATTAGTTTTTGAACTCGGGAATCTATTCCAACGGGATACTTAGCGACATGTAAGGGTGTTTGGTTGAGATGAATCGATAATTCCTTCATGATGCATTGTATGAGATCTGCTTCATCTCTAATAAGCACTCAAAAGAAAGAAAAACCCGTTTTAGCATTTCAAAGCCATAGCAGGAATTCAACCTCTGACGTGATAAGGAAAATTTCATAAGAAGAATAGTAAATAATAAGATGAAAAGTGGGTGAACCTGCGCCAACATCTACGCGAGGAAAATTACAAAGAACTTGAATCTGAAGACAATAATGACTAAGGCACTATGAATCGCACTATTTATGTTTGATAAATTTCTCATTATCCACACAGCAAGAATCAATTCAAAGAATCTACGAGCTTTGGTTATTTGATCATGTGTCTACTGTCTAATTTATCTCCACTTTGTATCTTCAATTCGAAGATCCAAAAAAGTGCATATGATCTGATATCTAACAGACAATCACGAGCTAACAATCACAAAACACCATTGTCACATTTGTGCGTACCTGTCATTCAACTCCCACCCAGACAAGCTACCGGCTTCAGAGAGAGCCTTCTTCCATCTCTTCACTTTCTCTGAATCCTTCCCGAACTTGGACTCATGGTTATCCATAGCTCTCTTATAACTCTCTCTCCCCTCTCTCACTTCTCTGGGTTCCACTTTGTAAAACACAGGGAACACCTTCAGGCCATTTTTCTCCTTGCACTCCATGATTTTCAAGAGCTCTTCCAAACACCACCGTGAGGAAGCGTAGTGCTCAGAGAAAACGATGATCGCAACGTGCGATTCCTCAATCGCCCTCATGAGCGCCAACGATATTTCCTCTCCTTTCCTAAGCTCCTCGCTATCCACAAAAGTATATATTCCTTTCTGGTCCAGAGCCGCGTAGAGATGACTGAGGAAGCCTTGGCGGACATCTGTCCCTCTGAAACTGAGGAACACATGGTAATTCCTTTTCATATTCGAAGAAGCAACCGTTAGAAGAGCTGATGGTACATGTGCTTCTCTAGAATGCCAAGCTTCGGAACAGAGAGAGAGAAAGATTCTTGCTAAGAAAATCAAGGGCTTAAAGCAGAAGCAGAGTCGGCTTTGCTCTCGGAGATGCTGGGTGGCCTCTGACCCGGGGTTGCCCTTCCCCGATCAGCAGTGAAGTCGAGGATCTCTTCCCTATGCCCCGGCTCTGGCTCTCGCTCGCTTCAAAGAAACAAGCGCTCTCAGGGTTTGGAGGGCGAGATCGACGTGATCGACCGACGAATCTGGAACGATGATGAATCGGCCAAGGACTCGGAAGACGAAAGCTGCCGCGAGGGTTTATCGAGTGAGAAGCTCTGAGGGCTGTTCATATTTTTTTTCCTTTTGAGCTTTGAGACTTTAAGATACGGGGAGATAGCGATAATGTTTCTGTGGTGGCGGACTTTCGGGTTATTAATAGTGCTTTGATAATATTAAAAAAATTTGCTAACTTAAAAGCAAATTGCTCTTTTAAAATTTTTAAATGGATATTGATATCAATTTTGGATAATTACATAAATAGTCTTTGAATTTTGACTCAATTTATAATGTGGTCCTTAAACTTTTAATTTATTTAATATAATCCTTAAAATTTTAGTACATATTCAAGTTAATTCCTACACTATATGAAGATGCTTAATGTTGTTATTAGGGGTGTGTAACTAAACTGATTCTACTTAGAAATTGGATCCAACTTTCGGAAAAATATGTCTGAAAATCGATTTTCCTTGAAATAGTTCTAGGAATAGGTTTCAAGTAAAGATCCACCGATTCCACTCTACTTTGGAATCTATTTTATAAGTTAAAAAGCTTAAATTCTAATTGTTTTTTTCCCTAAATTTTAACCTCAGCACTCTTTCGTCTTTTGTCCTTTTTTGAAACTTCTTGCTAGTCTTTCATTTTCCTTTAACTTTTATGGATGAATGGGGAATTTATGTTTTATATTACGCGTTTGAACTTTTTTATCATTTATAATTGTACTTGACTACGTATTCAAATTGTTGTTTTTGGTAGATTAGGATTTCTGTTATTCATCTTTTACTTTGAATCATTTCGTTACTCATAATCTCATATGATTTTGTAGTAAAAATAAAAAAAAAATGGAAAAAAAAAAGAAGATAAAACAGATTCTCGAGTGAACCCTCAAACCAGACCAAAAAAATAGAGGACATGATAGGTTCCAGGGTCAAAAAAATAAAAACCGATTATAATAAGATATAATTAAGATTCCAACTTTAGAACTTACCTACTCCGAAATCAATCATCCCTAACTATTGTCTCAATAATTCAAGTTCGAACATTTTCGTATAGTCTAAGAACTAGGTTGCATATAAATTTTAAGGACCATATTGAACAAATTGAAAGTTTAGAACGACATTATTTGTTGGGCTAAATTTCAGAGATTGCGGTGTCATTTTCCCTTTTTATTTTCATTTATGCTCAATTTCTTTTTAATAAAAAATTGGAAACGGGCTGAGATTAGATTCGGGATAAGCGTATGGTGGGGGCCATGGCCCAGGGATGGGGATATGCAGTGGGGTCCACGGAGAAAGGGATGGGTCGTTGGCTGGTGGGAGGGAAAGCACGTAAATGAGACTCCGCACGTGTGTCGGGTCACTGTGTGCCGACACACGGGCCGGGTATGATCGACGGCCGTGATTCGTCTCGGGGGATGGGGCCGACTCGAGAGGCCGAAATCCTGAGCCGACTGAGCTAGGCACTCGTGCAATTACACTTGTGCCCTCGGTGAGCCAAGACGCTCACACCATCAGGGAGAGCAGCGAGTTCGTTTTTTTATTTTCCTTCTTTGTACGGGAACTGGGGAGAGGTACTATCAAAGCCACTAACCGAAAATCATCGTGCGCAATTTCGCGTAACCTAATGAATTTTTTTCCGATTGAAAATTTATAGGAAGAGATTGAGTAATCGGACGTGTCATTTTGACGTCATGGGTTGTGGCCAAACCAAAGCACGAGTTTAACTTGGCTTGAAGCTTGGAGTGAAGATTGACCTAAAGACAGAGTTCATGTTCGCGTGGTTCTACGGTAGAGTTTTTCTTAATAAGTTTTGAGAGTAAATATGTTGCGAGAGATTGTTTCTATACTTTTTGCTTGGTACTCTATTAATATCTTGCGTTGTGGCGGGTGGACTCAATGATCTTTTTTGTAGAACATCATCAAGTATTTTTTAATATGAAGTTGTTATGTGATATATAAATACAAATTGATGATAGCATGTTATAGTTCCATAATTCACAACTCAAGTCCAAGGCCAAGGTCCCGAGTTTATGTAGGGTCTTAGGCGGCCCATGCTAAAACTTGTTTACCTAGTGTCTCTAGTCCCAAGGCTAGGGTCCAAGGTCTAGCCCTCAATGTGGAGATATAATCCAAATTTAGTTGAGCTAATACAACATACTCGATGCTTGAACCTTCACTTGAACTCAATCGTGTATTAAAGTTCTTGTTCAAACTCAACTTGAAAAAGAAAATCGGACCATTCAAATTTGACTTCACTCAACTTGACTATATTAAATAATTGACAAAAAGTGAGTTAAGCCTAATTAGGCTCTTGAGAATATCAAATTGGGTATTAGCAAGTTTAAGCTTGATATTGTGTGCTACATTCATGTTTAAGTTTCACTTGAACTCGTTTGTGTATTATCTAATTGATTATTATTGTAAATTGAAAAATCTTTTTCCCAATTGGCAGGTTGCCTACATAAAAAGTGTGAAAGTCACTTTTTTATTTTCCTTCAATGACAAATTTATATGTTATTTATATGTTAGGAGCACCTCTACGATACTTCAAATTTATTGTACAAGATTATCATGTGTCGTTGCAATTAAATACAAAAACGTCTTAATTATATATATATATAATATTATATTATAAATTGCTATAACCGTAAGGTAAAACTGTTGTTAAAAAAGTAGGATCTGGTACATTTTTCACATTCCTAGAATTTAGTCCACAACGTGTAGGATTCGTTTGCAGTTTTTTTTTTTTTTTTTTTTTGCTTTTTTTCAACCCATTTGTTCACATGTGTTGGCCACTTGCCGTTGAAGGTTGGGCCGACCGAACCGTCTCCCCCATCGAGGATTTTTTTTTTTTTTTTTTTTTACAATAAATAAGATCATTTCTATGGTATGATTTTTTTTTTCATCAGTGAATACGAATCTTCACTTGACTAAATCTTACTAATGCATACAAATCATCTTATCCATGAGCAACAAGACTTCATCAATAAGCCAATAATGGGTATTGACCCCTTAAAGTTTTTGTAAACGGTGACTTCGTAACTAAATACTAAATTGATTGTATGAATTAACCATTTAACTACTCAAACTACCTCTTGGACTATAGGTTTAAAAGAATGAAACCCTGTCAATCTTTGCATACTTGCCACCTAGACTCGGACTTTAAACTAAAAAGAAAAACTTGAACAACATTTTATTTTGATTTTCTTTTTCATCTCACTTTTGTAGCTGGGTTAAACTTTTTTTCTTTTACATGTAACGATGCATCACTTTCATTTTGTAAAGTGTAAGTCAATCAATCATTATTTAAAAAATTAAGATGCGTACAACGAACTTCGACATTTTAATTTTAGCAATTGGTATTTTGTAATCATTCACTTGAAGGAGTAAATTATTTTTTTTTGTTGGCTGCAATCCATGGGGAGGGCTCGTATAAATTTCGTAGACAAGTGATGTGTAATTCTGTAATAAGCTTCTTAGCGTGTAAAGCTAATGTGATAATGACATGTGGAATTAACAAATGAGGAGTGCCAAAAAAAAAAAAAACTGGTTTAGAACTTGACTTTGTGAGTATGTTAAAATGTCCAACCCAAAAACAAAAAGCATTTACTGATAGAGAATGCATGTATATGAAAACCCTGTAGATAAAAAGACATTTTAGCATACTAAAGTTAACACTAGGGTTCCACCCTTCTCACATAAGAATGGGGAGATAGGGGTTTGAATCGCCACATTCTCAAGAGAGTTGGTGTGAACGATTTAGTTTCAAATGTGGATTTTGACTTCCACACTTTATAAGGAGGTAAGGCAAAAGTTTGAGAATGAAGTATTAGAGTTGAGTAAATATAATGCAAAAAAAAAAAAAAAAAAATACTAAAGTTACTTTTTGGTAAAAAAAAAAAAAAATAGGAGTAGAGTAAGTTAAAAAAAAAAATACTAAAGTTACTTTGTTTGGTATAAAACATTGTAAAATCACTTGAATTGAGCAAACATTAATAACTTAAAATAAATTATATTTTGTGGCTGGATTTAGTATAGTGATAGAATAACAAACCCATGAATTACGAGTGTACATTAATAAACTCTATTTTGCATAAGATATTTTTAACCTCACCAAATAGGAAGAAAGAATGCCACGTGTTAACATTTTTTGTACATTAACTAATATTAGAAAACTAAAATATAAAACCTGAATGGCATGCAACAGGTTAAGGAGTTTGGAAAGTTGAGAGACGACGGACACCAAAAATTAGGAAAATTCCGACATCCGCTCTTTTCCAGGATAGCTAGGTTACACTTGTATATACACACAATCGGACGGCTCGTGTAGCCGGACGATTTTATCATTTTCTTTTTCCAGAGACAACTTGACAGTTGAAATCAAGTGCCACGTTTTCTTACAATAAACTGAATTCAACGGCCACGGAGAGAACACTGGTTGGAGAAGAAAGGAAAAATGAAAAGTCAATTACACGTGAAATTTGACCATTAAATTACTTAGCACAAAATCAAAGAAGAAAATAAAAATATCTTTTAGGTAAAAAAAAAATGATAACATTAGGATAATCCTATCACCATTTTATCTTGCTCTCTTTCTAGCTCTAGCCAATTTATCTTTGCATCTGCTCATTTTCGGTAGGAATCGTCAATGTTGCTTTGTTGGATTGTCGCGAAAATTTGTCTACACTTGTCGAAGATTGCTTTTGGAACAAAATTTTGGAGAATTAAGCTTGTTAAATCTAATGAAAAGATTTACCGATGAAAAAAAAAAAAACAAACTTAGAGGATTATATACTAAAATACCATAAATATAGGAGTTAATTGCAAATATCAAAAGTGAAAATATAGGCAATTCCTTTCTTTTTTCTTCATTTTTCCCCACTTCTTTGATCTTTTGGACCCCTTGATGATATTTATAGAATGACAAACATTGTCAACAAGTCATTGTCTAGAACAAGGCCTGGTCCATCCTGACATAATTGAGGATGCTTGAAGTCGTCCATGTGGCTATCGCTCATGCAAGATTCGAGATCAAGACCACTCTACTTTTGACATTTTTCTTCAATTAAAAATTTACAAGTAAATGGAGATTAATTAATATAAGAAGGATTTTTTTGGCCAAGATATTTCCCAACAATTAATTTCAAATAGGTTTTTCAGCAGTAGTCGGATGTCATTTTCTCATAGTTTCCTCAAATAAACTTTAGTATTGTTGTGTTAAAAAAAAAAAAAAAAAACTTTAGACAGTGTTGTGAAAGGGATTTATTTATTTATTTTTTTTTTTTTTTTTGCTGTTTGTGGTTTTTAATTCAAATGTTGAATTCGACGGCTCTCAATTGGTCAAGTGATCTCCTAACATCGATTCCAGTAGTAAGTAGCTATCGCATTATCTTTAATTGAGAGGAGTTGGGGGTTGAATTTTATGATTATTGATGATATGATCTCTAATCTTGATAAGGTCGATAACCCAATGTTGATTTATTTTAGATATGAGGTATGAAGATGGCCCATTCTTCAGTCTGGCTAGAGGATCAGCAAGAGAATCGGCCCATCATTTCAGTCTTGGTTGCCCATTTGGTGGAGTTGACCCGAGACTGTTTCAATTCTGGTCGGCCCAAGATTTTGCCCGAGTAGTTGCCCAACATCGCTTCGTGCTTGTTGACTTTTTAGGTTGCATATTTTGCAAAGGTTGGAGTCATCCGTTTGATTTTGCTCTCGAACGTTGTTAATACAATATAAATCACAACAATTAGGAAAGGTTCATAATGCGGGATGACTCGATGTCTAAATAGAATTGGCATATCGCTCTGGGAGTATTAATTATTTTCCATAGGTAGTGTTTCTCCAATTATAATAAGATGTGAAATGAAATATACACTCTTAATGGGTTGGCACATTTCAAAAAGGGTGGCTAGTATTGATAGCTCTTCTCCATCTTTTTATCTAGAGAGAGAGGAAAAAAGGAGAAGGAGGAGGGGGTGATGCTATTATTTTGGTATTTGATCTTGGGTGGTAGATTTAATTTGAGGTGAATATTTGATCAATAATGAACACATGTTACAATTCAAAAAATCAGAAAATTCAAAAAAGATATTATGCTCTTCTCCATCCGACTAGTGTACATGATTTTGAACCTTAATGATTGTGATTAATATTTTAGTAACGAGCATTTGATATCTTGTATTCTCTAACAATGTGATTGGGTTACCTTTTTGGAGATTGTAGTAATCTTTTATTTGGCTTCAAAAAGTGATGGGCAACAACATTTCTACTTTATTGAATTTTGCATTTCAAATAGACTATATCGGGCCAACTAGACTTAAACGAAGGGTGACTAATGGTAGAAAGTGAGAAAGAGAATGAACTTTGGTGCAAGCCAATGAAGAATATAAAGGCAATCCTAGTATGAACTTAACTTACTAATATTCTCAGTGGAAATTATTAAAATGTTACTTAGCATTTTACTTGCCAAATGAATCAGACTCAACTCTTCAAAAGGTAAAAAAAAAAAAAATAATAATACATAAATATTATTTGGATTAATATCACGAAAAATCTTAAATCAGCACCCTTAAATAATTTACTAAAAATTATTTTTTGACTCACAAGGACCCCAAAGTGATACACTATTCCAATTTTGCCCTCCGTTTCAATCCCATCCAATTTGGCCTTTAAAAATTTGAGTGCTCCGTCATCTTGAATTAAGCTGTTTTGGGCTTTCAAAAGTTCTTAAAATAAGTTCTGATATTTGGTAACACAATTTCAAAGACTTTAGTGAAAAGTTCTGCTTTGAAATGCTTGAAGCTTGAGGCAAGCCTCACCTTTGAGCTTTAGTATTTTCCAAATGCAAGTTCGGGAGTTTAATGAATTTTTTTTCTTACAATCTTACCATCATTAATATATTTGTAATAATGTTTTGTCCCTCAACCTTGTTTAGGAGAGAGAAAGCCATGGTTGGTCATGGCTAGGAAGCTTCATGAAGGAGGCCGAGGGTTGATGGACAGCGACAAAGCTTCGTCGAAGGTTGCATGATTCCTGAGAAGCTTTGCGAGGGTTGCTTGATGCCAGATTTAGCTTGTCAAGGGTTGAGTATTGTGTTGCCTAGTCGTGTGGCTCCGACATTCCGCCACCTGAGGTCATGGGACACTGGTATTTAGTGTCGTGTCGCCTAGGGTCAAGCGACACTGGTGTCGTGTCTCCAAGGTTTGGTTGACCTCAGCGGGTATTGCCTAGGGTCGCACAAGGTCGGCACTGGTCCTACTGTTGTGCCACCTGCTTGTGCTTTCATATGTACCTGCAAGTTCCTTCGTTCTCCCTTTTTAATTTTTTTTTCTCATTCTAAAAATTGCTTTGAAATACTTATTTTAGAAGGCATTTGACAAATACCATTTGCTTTTCATGAATATCCTTGAAGTCAATCTCCTTTGCTAAAATGCAACGTTTCTCAGATGCCAGAGCTGTCCCTTTATACCAATCCAATGCAAGCTGCCGAGTAACAACAGGGGAATCAACTAAATTTCCCTGTATAGACCTCTTGATCTTTGAGACAATTCGAACAACACTTTCCTAAAGATATAGATTATACTAGATTTAGCAAAACTTACTATCTCAGAATTTTGAATTATGAAGTATCGGCATCATTAATTGGAATTGGATTAAGAGAGGCGACAGAGGCCCATCTAATAAATTACATGGCGCAACTTGGAAGACCATGGCCATTTCAACAAGCATCCTCTTAATTTTTGGGTTAATGCACTCTGCACTAAAAATCATAAAGAATCATAGGCCAAAAAAAAAAAAAAAGTTCCCCAATCATGTCAGTAGCATGGTGCGAAACCTCTATTTTATAATGATCTTGAATTCTAATTGAAGGAGCAGACACTTGCAAATCTCTAGTGGAGGTCCAGAAAAGGGAAAAGCAAAGACATTGAACCCAAAGTCTCACCGTAGTTAAGACCGTCTTATCTTCTTTGTTAAAGGTGATGAGCTTTCCTCTGCATCTGTTTCAATTGGAGTTTCTTCCTCAGGTTCTATTGAATTATCTTCTTCTGAGTCTTCCCAGAAAACGTTCACATTGCTTCCATCAGCTGGTGGTGCTGGGAACACCACCCTCAGATCATCCTCCTTTTGTTCACATATTAGACGGAATCCACACTTCTTTATGCTTCCCTGTTGTGCTTTGAAGCAAACTTGGAAATGGCTCCAATCATTTTGCAAAAGCTTCTTCACTGAAGGCCCAAAACAGCGTAAATCATAATAAAGCCACACATGGTCAGATTCTATTGACGAAAGTTCTTTTTCCCAAGCCATCGCTTCTTGGCCATTAACACGTAATATGATAAAACATAAATGGTCAACCACTTTTCCTTCCAAAGGGCTAAGAACAACACAGAATGCTAGTCCTTTAATCTCATCATACAAGTCCTGTGGAATCATGAAAGATATGGAATCCCCTTCACAGGGTTGACTCCATATAGGCATCTCTTTTCCACCCACTTACAATAACGTTGAGGCGGCCCATCTGTCACACAGAGGGTACGCATATCAAGCATTTAAGTACATATATATAGAGAGAGAGAGAGAGAGAGAGAGAGAGAGAGAGAGAGAGACCTCGAGTAATGAGAAATTAGCCACATCATCCATATTGACCCCTTCGCGGAATAATAAACATGAAGTCAAGTGACCCAAATCCCACAGCAAATCTGGGAGATTTTGCAGGGATTTGCATTTAGATGTAATTAGCTCATTAATATTTGGTGGAAGCTGAGGAATCTCTTGTAGTAGCTTGCATCCCTCAACAATCAATTGCCTCAAATGATAGTACTTGTTGATGCATGTCGGCAAATGAGTAAACTTGTTATATGAAAGGTTTAGGTGCTCCAATTTGGGAAAACTGGAAGTACTCTCAAGGAACTCTACTTCTGATAGATTGCAGCCCTGTTAAGTCCTAGGTAGGTAGTCTTCGGAATCCCAGAAGGCCATCAGGATCAATTGAATCCTCCACGTTTTCTGGAAATGTGATTAAATTCGAGCAGTCAGAAAGATCCAAATACATGAGATTTTTCAACTTATAAATGTGTGATGGAAGCCTCATGAGGTTTTTGCAAAATGCTAAATCCATCCACTCCACAGAGACAAGATTTTCAATTGATGCAGGGAGTTCTTTAATAGCTGTCCTATTCTAGAAAAACTTTTCCAGATGTTCCATCTTTCCGTCAATATCTGGGAACTTCTCAAGTTTAGAGCAACCAGAGAGACTAAGGATTTGAAGAGATTTAGTCCTCAGTGTGTTAGGAAAAATACTAACATTAGAGCACGATTCTAGCGACAAAACTTCTAGCTTGACAAGATTTCCAACGGATGGGTGAACCTCCACCAAGCTCTCACACCCATTAAGAATCAATTTCTCCATATTTGGAGCCGATGACAGATCAGGAATACTAACCAAGGACTTGCATTCACAGAGATTGATGGACTTCAACTTTCTAAAATTCTGCAAAAACATACTAGTGCAGTCATTAAGCTCTGCAAATATTTTTATAGCTATAAAAAGGAAAAGCTAATCATCGCAAGTGCTTACCTGAAAGTTGCCCACTAATTGTTTGATATGACTTTTCTTGACATTGAGTCTCACGAGTTTATTTGGACCAGAGCCAAATTCTAGATTCGGGGCATTGGACCATTCAAGCCATCTTAGCTCGTTAGGGAGACGTACTTGAGCCTGTGAAGAGATACGCCCTCCAAGCAAAATGAGTATTCTCAACCTTTTCATATTTGTGAAAGCATCAGGACTGATGATTATCGCTTCTGGTGGGGCCAAGTCCAATACCATGGCCTTTACAGCATCCGTCCCCTATCCATAACAGAGCAAATTCATTTGTCAGACAAAATTTCCAGTTAAGATTTACATTATACTGTCCAAATTAGAGTAATATAAATTGAAATGTAGCAAAACTGACATAAACAACTTTTACCGTATTTTCACAAAAAATGTCCTCAACATCTTCCAAAAGCCATAATCTGCTGCGCTTCCCAGGATCATCGCGACATTCTTGTTTAACAATATTCCTACCCATCAACTGAACCAAATCATGCATTTGCAGGTAACCCCTCTCATTTTTTATCAAGGACCTCTCTATGAGAATTTCTATTCCTATGGTTGTGTTGAAATCACAGCTATCAAGAACTTCCTGGATGTATTCTATTTCATCTCCCTTAAAGAAACAAGCAATATCAAGGAAAATCTCCCTCTTGTTGTCGTCCAATCCATCAAAGCTCGTTTTGAGAACTCGATTGATTTTTGATTCAGGAATTTTAGAGAGTTTATGCAATGTACTTTCCCATTCAGGTTCCTTTCTTCCACGTAGGAATGAGCCCAACACTTCCAGGGCTAATGGAAGGCCGCTGGCATAATGCAGTGCTCCATCAATGAGATCCCTTCTTATTTCTACTTTATTGCTGTTTGTAAAGGCATGCTGACCAAAAAGGTCTCGTGCTTCATTGTCTTCCAAAGTTTTAACTTCATACACATAATTTTTGTCATGAGAAGTTAATAAATGTCTATCTCTTGATGTAACAATGATTCTACTCCCTTCGCCAAACCAATCGCCTTTTCCAGCCAAGGCATTCAGTTGATCCATATCATCAACATCATCGAGAACTAGGAGAACCCTCTTGCAACATCTTTCCTGTATCAAACTAATTCCTCTGTCAACAGTGTAGACCTTAAATTTTGTATGAGAAAAGATCTCAGATAGAAGTTGTTCTTGCAAAGCAACAAGACCACCACTTTGGTTCGATTTTTCTCTAACTCGCTCCAAAAAACTACAACCCTGAAATTGGTTCTCAATAGCATTATATAGTGCCTTAGCAATCGTCGTCTTTCCGATGCCGCCAGGTCCCCATAGACCTATCATCAAAACATCACTGCCAGCTGGCTCTGACAAACTTATCAGTTTTTGAACTTGGGATTCTATACCGACTGGATACTTAGCGACAGATAAGGATCTTGGTCTGAGACAAATTGATAATTCCTTGACGATGGATTGTATGAGCTCCGCTTCGTCATCTCTGATGAGCACTCAAAAGAAATAGAAACATGTTTTACCATTTCAAGCCATGGCAGGAATTCAACGTCTAATGTCATAAGGAAAATTTCATAAGAAGATTAACAAATAATAAAATGAAAAGAAATAACACACACCTGCGCCAACGTCTGCGGAAGGAAAATTACAAAGAATCTGCGCCTGAAGACACTAATTACTCGGGTCCTTGGAACCACATTACTTATCTAAGACAGAATTTTCTGCTAGCTTCAAATTTTGGTCTTTCGACTTTTGTGTCTACTGCGAATTCAAAGAACTTGATGCATCGTTTGGGCAACTCGAAGCTATAGATACGATTTGATATCTAACAAACAATCACGAGCTAACAATCGCAAAGCACTGCATCACATTTGTGCGTACCTGTCATTGAAGTCCCACCCAGACAAGTTACCAGCATCAAGGAGAGCCCTCTTCCATCTCTTCACTTTCTCTGAATCCTTCCCGAACTTGGACTCATGGTTATCCATAGCTCTCTTATAACTCTCTCTCCCCCTCTCACTTCTCTCGGTTCCACTTTGTAAAACACTGGGAACACCATCAGGTCGTTTTGCTCCTTGCACTCCATGATTTTCAAGAGCTCTTCCAAACACCACGGCGAGGAGGCGTAGTTCTCAGAGAAGACAATGATCGCGATGCGCGATTCCTCGATCGCCCTCACGAGCGTCGGCGATATTTCCTCTCCTTTCCTGAGCTCCTCGCTATCCACAAAAGTGTATATTCCTCTCTGGTCCAGAGCCGCATAGAGATGACTGAGGAAGCTATGGCGGACATCTGGTCCTCTGAAACTGAGGAACACATGGTAATAATTCCTTTTCATATTCGAAGAAGCAGCCATTAGAAGAGCTGATGGTTCATGTGCTTCCCTAGAATGCGAAGCATCGGAACAGAGAGTCTTGCTACGAAAATCAAGGGCTGAAGGCTGAAGCAGAGTCGGCTTTGCTCTCGGAGAGGCTGGGCGGCCTCTGACCGGGGGTTGCCCTTCCCCGATCGGCAGCGAGGTCGACGATCTCTTCCGTTTGCTCTGGCTCTCGCTCTTTCTCGCTCCAAAGAAACAAGCGCTCTCAGCCTGTCCATTCTCAGGAAAATATTGGAAACTCAGGGTAATTTGGCTCGTGAAGACGTTTTCAGCTTTCGATTTCAGATAAATATGCTGCTTATGCGCGGCGGTGAGGGTGTGGAGGGCGAGATCGACGTGATCGACAAACGAATCTGGAACGACGAAGAATCGGCCAAGGACTCAGAAGACGAAAGGTCTCGGGTCCGGCCCACGCGATAACCTGTTCGGCTGGTGTCTCTTACTCCACGCGCAAGGACGCGTAAATCCACCTTTGAGGTATCAATATCATTTGGCTCACCTAATCCACTAGGGTTTTTAAGTCTGTCCTCGACGAGACTTAAATGAAGGTTCGCTAAGGGATGGAAAGAGAGAACCGGGTCGGCAAGCACGTCGGATCCGGGTAGGGTTTTCAGGATTCGGGTCGTGGCTACTGAGTTGGGTCGAACACGGGCCATAACCGGGTAGGGTTTTTGGTCGGTCCGAGCCAACCGGCCCCTGTCGCGTATGGGCCGAGCCCACGCCTAGGGCCCTCCGGGCGGCGGTCGGCCATTCGGGCTGAGGGCCAGCGAACCGGGTCGGTCCCAACCGGGGAATCCGACCCGGGTCGCTTTTTTATAATTAAAAATAGTATTTTAATAAAATAAAAAAAATAATTTATTTTCAGAAAATCAAAAAAATAAAAAAAAATATCCATATTTTCCTAAAAAAGCCAAAAAAAGTCAGAAAAAGCCAAAAAATGATTTATAAAAAGACCAAAAAAATCCAAAAATCCCTTTTATGTTCAAAAAATAGAAAAGGTCCAAAAATGTTTTTACTCCACAAATGCATAGAAAACCCCTTAAAAATCCAAAAAAAGATTTAAACAAGATTAAATACGAAAAAGAGCTTTAGTGATTAATTAGTATAATCAAGTCTCCAATTCTAATTTATTTAATTGCACAAGAGCAAATATTTCTCTTAATATTTTGCTTAGGTTTCTAATCGACCCACCCCAAACTGATTAGTGGCGACTCCTTTTTAAAATTAACTTATAGACTAAAGAATCAAACCATAAGTCGCGAATTGGTGGGCTTGAAAGAGTTCGGGTTGAGCCTAAGAGATCTAGCCAAACCATTAGCCTCACCGGCGCCCATTGCCCGCCCTAATCTACACCAAAAAAAGAGGTCGCGACAGGTACCCAAGATCCTTATTAAAAAATACTCTATAAGAAAAAACAGAAAATAATACATATCCATTGCACCATCCTATATTCTACAAATTATGCACAAAATTGCCAACGAAAAAGCAAATTAAGAGGATTATTTACTGAAATCTCAAAACTATGGGAACAATTTGCTAAAATCAAAAGTGAAAAATTCACGAATTCCTTTTTCGTTCTTCATTTTCCCCCATTTCTTTGATTTTTATAACCCCTTGATAATACCCACACAATGACAAATATTGTCAAGAAATCATTGTCTAGTACAAGGCCTAGCCCATCCTAACTTAATTGAAGATGCTAGAAGTCATGGATGTGGCTGTCATTGATGCAAGATGCGAAATCAAGACCACTCTACCCTGACGAGTAGCTAGAGATTAATTAATTGCCAGATGATTTTTTTGGCCTTATTTACCTCCCGACAAATAATTTCAGATAGGTTTTGCAGTAGTAGATTGGGTGCCATTTTCTTTTATGGTTCCTCAAATAAAGTTTAGTAATGCTTTGAAATTGTAATAAAAAAGGAAATTATCTGATTTTATTTTTCGATTTGCCGTATTTCATGCAAATTTTGAGTTCGACAGCTCTCAATTCACCAAGTGATCTCCTAACATTGATTCCACTTGTATCGCATTATTAAGAAACAAGTTGGGAGTTTAATTTATGATTGATTATATGATTTCTAGTTTTGGTGAGGTTGATAATTCGATGGGGATTTAATTTACATATGAGGAATGAAGATGACCCATTCTTCCGTAAAAAAATCACATCTCAATAAGTCATACCGCTTTGACCCAAAAAAAAAAAAAAAAAAAAACAAAAAAAGTCATACCGCAGTATAGAACCCTTAAAATTCACCATATGGAAAAGGAAAGGGAAGAGAAAAATATTTGGAGCAGCAGTTGCCAAAAGATACCATTCGATAAGTCAGGAATTATTTTACCATGGAGAACCTTAATAATTAAAAGGAACATACCTAAATTCGTTTTTTGTCCGTACTCCTAGGTAAATATGTTAAATTAACTAATTAAATAATGAAAACATATGCTATCACGTGATCCTATTAGAACTTGGATTCTAAAATCTAAACAAATTACTGGATCCTCTTATACAATAATATTCCAAGCGTTTCTAGATTGTGTCATATCCGTTGTAAGTTTAGACTATATTTTCACTTAGTTTAAACCATAGTTTTTTGTGCTATAACATTAGTACTATTCTATGCAATATGGCACGCTCGTGATCCTGTGAATGCATGATGTATTTGGCCTGCTCTATTTCAATTGGTTTGTAGTGGTAAAAAAAGGAGATCTTCATATAATTTACACTCCGTTTTGCGGAAAATATGATTTTTCTGGAAAATGTTTTCTGGAAGCCAAATCATTTTCCAGGAAAATAATCATATTTTCCGTTCTTCGATTGAAACCTGAAAATGTACTAGACAATATTTTTCACTGTTCGGTAGGGAGAATCTTTTCCTTCATGCACTCTTTTCAATAATTTTATTATTATTATATATTTTCTTAAAAATAGATTTTTCAATTTTTTTTCTTTTCCTTTTCTTCTTCATTGGCCGGTCATTGGCCACGGCAACAGTTGGCCACTGGCAAAAGGCGAGCTGGAGACTCACCACAGGTCGGTGAGGTCAAGCTCGCCTAACACCGATGAGCTCGAGCTTGCTAGATTCAATGACCTGGGTGAGGCTTGAGCCTCATCGGAGGTCGCCGAGCCTCGCTGATGTCTGGCAACCTTTGGCAAGGCTTGAGCCCTACCTAGGTAGAAAAAAATTTTAAAAAAAAAAAGGAAAAAGAAAGAAAAGGAAAAAAAAAACGAAAGAATAAAAACAATTAAAAATTGATTTTAAAAAAATAAAAAATAAAAAGGAAAAGGTATTTGATAAAGGAAAGTGAGGTGAAAGAAGGAATTGAAAAGATTTTCCTATTTCTCAAAAGTGGAAAACATTTTCCTTAATGTTAGAGGACTTTTTTTCCCTTCATGGAAAATTTTTCCTCAATTAATTCATTTTTGTAAAATAAACGTTGGAAAACACAAAAAACGTTTTTCTGAAAATTATTTTTTGTGAAACGAATTGAGCTTAAGAACAAATTAGAGTGAAAATAAATCCCTTGAGTTTTCTTTTGAAGATGATATGTAGTGGCCCCAAGAACGTGGAGATGCTATGCGGCCTTAAGAGAGAGATGAGTCAATGGGTTGGAGCGAAAGTACAAAATGAGACTGAAATGCATCTCGGTTCCTCCGTGCCGATAGGCAGGGTATGATGGACAGTGGTGATTTGTTGGGGTGGGGCTGACTCAATAGGTCCAAATGCTGAGCCAACTCAAGCTGCATTTGGTTCGATTTTGGAAATGAGCTTTGGAAAAATACAAATACTAAAAGTTTAAAGCTTTTTAGGGATATGCAAATTATATTTGGTAAAGACTTCTTGACAAAGTATATGGGTTCAGTTGGCACTCATAAAATTGCATTGCTCTTATAAAGTCAATATGCTGCAGTGTTTGAGAGAGCATTTACGAGGGCCTCTGAAGGCCCTTGACCCGAAATTTTGTTTTTTATAGTATAATTTTAAATATTTTGTGCAAAATTTTGCTTTGAAAATGCTCCAAGCCCGAGGCGTGGGCTTTTTTTTCTTCCAATCTTGCTGTCACTAACATATTAGTATTGCTATCTTACCCTTAAATCCTGGATGGAAATAGAGAAAGCCGTGGTGGATCGTGGCTGGGAAGCTTCGCGGAGAAGGTCAAGGGACCCCAGCGTAGCTTTGCCGATGACTGGGGAGACATCGCAAGCTTTGTTGAGGGTCGCTCAATGCCATCTAGCTCACCAATGGTCGAGTGTTGCATCGCCTAGTCTGCGGCCCTAACATTACGCCACCAGGGTGTGCCCGACCTCGGCAGCGTGTCCCCTAGGGTCGCGCGACGTCAATGCCGGTGATACGATTGTGCCACCTGCCTGAGCTTTCATATACGACTGCAAATTTCTTCATTTTCCCTTTTTTCCCTTATTTTAAAAATTGCTTTGCAATAAGTTTATTACGCATTATTTACCGAACACTATTTTCTTTTATGCAAATCCTTTTAAGTCAATGTCCTTTTCTCACTTGCAAAGTCTAAGTTGTAACGAGAGAAATCAACTAATCTTCCCGTATAGACCTTTTGATCTTTGAGATAATTTGATCAACACTTTGTTGGAACCAAATAAATAATATAAACTTTAGACATTTGGAATAGAAGCACAGACAAGATGAAGAGAACTTCTTAATTAGAATGCTTTCTTTATGTGATTTCATACTAACAATTTTTTAACTTCAGATCTTTATATAGAAGCTAAATGCACACAAACTAAGCACAAATGTCAATAACATTTATTGAAGAAAACAAAACAGTCCACACACCATTTAATGAAAAAAAAATAAAAAAAACAAACCGCTTATTTTGTTTTCATAAATAGATAAACAGCCATCCTGAAGTCATTAATGGCTCTTCTTGATAAAATGCTTGCAACCTTCTTGAAGAACACTAGCAGCCTATATAGAAACCAACAAGTGACGTGTTCAAATTTTCAACGATCTAACAATCAATTTTATATCATTCTAAAAGTCTTAAAATTGAATTTGGAAATCACCAACACCAAAAATGGTCCATAATTTTTTGAAAGAATCCACTTTTAATAGTTTTGTCAAAATATCTTCAACTTGATCTTCTAATTTGTAGAAATTAAGCTCAATTTCACCATTTTTGACACACCCACGAATATAGTAATACTTGATGGCAATGTGTTTGCTTGGTGGGCCTTTTGTTCATGCATTAATTCACACAATATCCTTCAAAACCATATTGTTTGACATGCCACTACAACTAATATTATGTATTCTACTTTAGTAGTCAAAAGTATAGCAACTTGTTTTTAAGAGGACTAAGAGATTACTTGTGATCCAAGAAAGAAAACATATTTAGAAGTACTTTTTTGAGTTTCAATATCACCATCCCAACCATTATTTGTATACACCACTAGATTGAAATTGTTAGTACAAGAACATAACCTCCACGATTGCAAGTTCCACTTACCATAAAATTCTTTTTGTTGCTTATAAATAAGATTGGTATGACTTCCCCATGAACCTACCAATAATTCTCACACCATAAGTAATATATTGCTTAATAGAAGCCAAATATCTTAAATCGCCAACAATGTTTTTGAAATAAGTTTTGCAACCAAATGGTACATACAAGCTAAAGTCTCGGATGGACCTTAACTCGATAACACTGCAAACGGACCCTCGATCATAAATCTCTCCCAAGACCATACCTCGCATAAACATGGGATTTGCAATTTAAATTTAAACTTATACTAAAAATTCTATGTAAAGAGTTGCCACTAGTTTAATGAAGTCAATTAGAAACCAAGTGAGTATGAGAGGATACGTCACTTTTTATGCAATCAGAGATTCAAGGAATGAGGACTTGATTAGTGTCATTTCGATACTTAAACTTGATTATTTGCTCACTAAATTCTTGTTCACTAAGTGTCCAGGTGATGATTGTTTATTATGCTCTTAATGATTTAACCTAATCATGCTAAAAGTGGAAATTAACAGTCAATGTATTGAAAAAGCACCATCAAGTAAAATCAACATGAGGTTGTCCAAATAGCGACTTAGCATTGTTTCCAAAAAAGGAAGCATTCAAAAATTTATTGTGAAACCCAAAGGCTTATTCAATTTTGAGTTTAATTTTTCGCTAAATTAGTTCTAAATTAGAATCAAAACAAAAATATAATGAAACTAGTCAAAATCTAATTTCTAAGCAAAATTTTTGGTTTTTTTTTTTTTTTTAAATTTTTTTTATTTATTTCTAAATGGACTTCGGATATCAAGGACCCGGTCCGAATTGTGAGTCAAAACAGGACCCTAGCGGTCCGGGTTTAGTCAAAACAGGGCTGGCCTTCAAGCCCGGTCCGAATATGGCCCAATCACCTAATTTATTCAAAATCATTATTCACATTCGGTTCGGTCTATTCTCTAGGCCCATTTATTTAGCCCGGCCCGAATCAATTACCTGGATCTGACCCGACTTCATTATATCCAGATGTTTATATTTTTTTGACTTCTTATTTTGATTTGACTATTTTCTAATATTTATTTATTTTTCTATTTTATTATTTTTTGCATTTCTTTTATTTCTTCTTTCCTTCTCTGCGTCGTCTTCCTGGACGCTCGCCGGAGGTCGCTTTCCCTTTGAACATTCGCAACCACCGGCCGGCCATCACAGTAAGCCACCATCTCCGATCATCTAAGCACCGCCGTCGGCCATCTATTCCGGCCACCACCGGAACGTTACCAGCGGCAATTTCCGGTGACCGAACCACCACCTCCGTCTTGACTCACCGGTTAAAACAGAGACTTCAAACATTCACAGCACACCAGTAATAGAGGTAGACAAAAGCAAACCAGTGTGAACGCCTCCCGAGGATGAACACACAATCCCGCAATCCGAATCCACTTGTTCCCCGTAAACAGCCATCGACTACCATCATGACATGCAAATCCGGAAATGATGAGACAAAGACATGGATTACTACCCACAGTGATCAAGCAAGATTCGACAAAATCGTGCTTAATAACCAATTCAACCAGGTCAAAATATGCAAATCACCGCTGTTGGGAATAATGGATCCCCGAAAACCGGATTCGACACTAAATCGAACCCCTAAATCAATGCGGAAGACGAAGCCCGGGAAAATCACGTATCACCGATCGTAAAGCACACCACGGATTTGAGCGTACCTTGTTAGCCACAGATTAAACACCAATGTTGAAGATCGAGGAAGAAATTCTGATTCGATGATGTCAATTTGCCTTGAAAAGGAAGAAGCTGTCGCCGTTTGCGTTCGTTTTCTTTTTGGAGGGAAAGAGGGAGAGAACGTACGTACCTTAATGCCAAAAGGTATCTTCTCTCTCTCTCTCTCCTCCCTTTTATACCTTCCCCCATCCACGGGCCCTATTCCCGTGGGCCAGGCTTTTTGGGCCCAGCATGGGCGGACGGGCCTTAAGCCCATCACCAATTAAATCCATCATCTCCCACTCGCACATGGTGGTCCAAAACCAACATGGGCGGACAGGCCCTACTCAACCCCATCAGAGAAAAATCCATCGTAGACTCTCACTTAACATGGTGGGCCGAACAGAATCCTCTTTTCCTCTCTTCAACATTCATACCGGTGAATAATCCGTGCGACCAGCATACTTTGAGAGCTCGTTGCCATACATCTGTTAGGAATATATAACAGCTCATAATGGGCATCACATCCTGAGTAGATTTAGTATGCAGTACCCTAGATCGATCGATCATATTTATATCTCTCCTGATCTCTTTTAAACAATGATATATATATATTGTATTCACAATTATGATTATCCCAAAGACAGTTATAATTGGTTAACCGGTGAATACAAAACTACAATGTGATTCTCCAAAATCGATCTTCCTCTTTCCTTCAAACTCTCAATTTCAGTCCAGCTTGCTTTTCTAGAAATGCCCCATTAGATCGAATCACTCATGACCATTGGCAACATCCTAAGATAGCAAACACTAAATAGAAATCTTGAGAATAAGTAAGAGTCATGAGGGGACTAAAATTGAGGAACTCTTTTCCTCAAGAGTCTCACACGACATAAAAGTTGAGATCAAACTTTTTGCCACTCTTATTGGTCGTCTCATGCATACGTAGTATGAAATACGTATTACGGCATTAACTCCTTTCCCATGGAGCGTATGTCTTCACCTTTCAATACCGTACAGATGATAGTTCAGACATACCCAATGTCTAACTTGAGTTCACATATCTACTCATTCACAAAATTCATTAGAACTCACATCTGGCATCTTAGACAGATAAAGTAAAATATGTGGGGTATTTTACTTTCGGACATAGTAAGTATTATGTCCTCATCTTAACACCCAGTTAAGGCGACATACGTGTTTTAAGCTTGAGCTCTCGATTACCACCTAGATAATAAGCTTAAAAACAGTCTCATCTCTATTTATCACACAGTAAACAGAGGCGATTACCCGTGTGAGTGGGCTAATTTAATATCTGTCCGACATACTTCTCAACTTAAAATAATGCACTGAGCATTAAGATGCATAAAGATCAAAACAAAGATTCATAGGCATTAATGATGAAAACACAAATTCATCAAATGTGAACACTTAGGGAAATTACAATATTCAGAACATCAGTCTCTACGCAATCCTAGAGATTTCATATGGCCACAAAAACACATCTCTAAGTATTGGCTATGTCATAGGATCTGCTACCATTCTATGCGTAGATATGTACTGTAAGTTCACTTCTTTTCGTGCAACCATATCCTTGATAAAAAATTATACTTGGTATCTATATATTTGGTCTTGTCATGATATTTTGGATCTTTGGTGTACGCTTTCGCTGCTTGGCTATCACAGTTAACCAATTACAAATCTACAGCACTTCCAATAACACCTAAATGATCAAATAATCTCTTAAGCCAAACACCTTCTAATACTGCTGCTGATAATGCCACGAACTCATTTTCCATCGTGGACAAGACTATACACTTTTGTTTCTTACTGCTCCAACATATGGTGCCATTATTCGGTAAGAAAACAAACCCAGATGTAGATTTCCTTTCATTTAAATCTCCTCCCCAATCAGAATCAGGATAGCCTTAGAGTCGCAGATCCTTTCCTTTATAACTCAGCGTATTATCAGCAGTTCCCTTTAGATACCTCAGTATTCTCTTAACAGCTTTCCATTGTGCTTGACCTGGATTGGATTGGTATCCTCTCACCATTCCAACTGCAAAACATATGCTAGATCTTGTACACATCATAGCGTACATAAAGCTTCTAGCAGCACTAGTATAAGGAACATGTTTCATTTGTTCCTTCTCTTGTGGAGTCCTTGGACACAGTCTATGGCTCAATCCTTCACCTTTTGCAATAGGAGTGTCTATGAGTTTACAATCTTGAAATCTTAACTCCAAGAATATATGCAACCTCACCCATATCCTTCATCTCAAAGTTGGAAGATAACCAACTCTTGACGATGTTAACAATCTCCATATTCTTTCCAACAATTAGTATATCATCAACATATAATGATATGATCACAAATTGATCATTTGATCTTTTGATATATACACAATGATCCTCATCTATCATTGTAAAGTCACATGCCCTTTTGGCATTGTTAAAAACGTATATACCATTGTCTTGATGACTGCTTAAGGCCATATATCAACCTCAAAAGTCGACATACCTTTTCTTCTTGGTCTTTCACTATGAAACCAGCAGGTTGTTCCATATATATAGTTTTTCCTCTAGTTCTCCATTGAGGAAAGCAGTCTTTACATCCATTTGATGTAACTCAAGATCCATATTAGTTACTATTGCCAGAATAATGTGAATCGAGGTAAATCTCACTACAGGAGAAAATGTATCTTCATAATCAATTCCTTCCTGTTGATTATACCCTTTCGCCACAAGGCGAGCCTTATGCCTTTCTACCAAGCCATCAGCCTTTCGCTTTATTTTGAGAACCCACTTGTTCCCAATAGCTTTGTGTCTTTTTGGAAGATCAACCAGTTCCCAGACATGGTTTGATTTCATTGACTCCATTTCGTCTTTCATTGCATGAATCCATTTTTTTTTTTTTTTACTAGGGCAATTCAGAGCCTCATTAATATTTCTTGGCTCATCCTCATCTTGTGGAGCGATCATAAAAGTTTCCCCTTCAATGTCAAAATATTGACAGGAAATACTTTGGCGACTTGTTCACCGTATGGGAGATTGTACACTTAGCACATCATTCCCCATCATGCTCCCACTTGGATTAGGTAATGATGATGTCGTCACATCAGGTGGTTGCAATTGAGAATGAGTTGAATTCAATTCATCACATCTCATATTACTCCCACTTGGACAAACTCCACTGACATCATTATCTTGATCCAAGGTTTCAAATAGGGAATAATCTTCTCCTATTTCGCCCTTTTTAGGAAATTCATCCACTAAGAATGTGACATCTCGTTATTCAAATTCAGTTATACTCCCACTTTCCTGCTCACCTATGAACATATACCCTTTCGAGTGTTCGGAGTATCTCATGAAA
Source organism: Eucalyptus sideroxylon (assembly GCA_014182405.2). NCBI lineage: Eukaryota > Viridiplantae > Streptophyta > Magnoliopsida > Myrtales > Myrtaceae > Eucalyptus > Eucalyptus sideroxylon. The sequence goes on from CM024552.2 coordinate 2,249,115, forward strand.
ATACTCTTATTTCCTTTGGGACCCAATTTCCCAAACTTATGAGAGGACTCATGTGTATAGGTAGCACAACCCCATGGCTTAAGAAAACTTAAGTCCGGTTTTCTACCTGTTCATAACTCATATGGAGTGGAAGCAACTGATTTGGAAGGCACTCGGTTAAGTATATAGGCAGCAGTTAACAACGCATCACTCCAAAAAGTAATAGGTAAGTTAGCATGCGCCATCATGGACCTAACCATTCCAGTATGGTTCTGTTTCTTCTCTTCCACAACACCATTTTGTTGAGGAGTATATGGAATAGACAACTGTTTTCTATTCCTTTTTCATCACATAATTTTCTGAACTTATCAGATAAATGTTCTTAACCTCGATCGGATCTAAATACCTTTATTTTCTTATCTAATTGATTTTCTGCCAGGTTTATAAACCTTCTGAAACAACTTATGCTTTAGATTTATGAGAAATCAAATAGACATATCCGACTTGAGTATAATCATCTATAAAAAAATGATGAAATAAACAGCCCCTTGCTTTCCTTTCACATTCATTGAACCACATACGCCCAAATGGATTAAATGCAGAGGAAATTCAGCTCTTTTATCTTTTTCTAAATGGTTTCATTGTTATTTTCCCTACTAGGCAATGCTCACATATGGACAAATCGACTTTTTCAATGTTGCCCAACAAGCCCTCTTTGGCTAGTCTATTCATATGTTGTTGGCCCATATGACCAAGTCTAGCATGCCACCATATTCACATCATTATCATATAAGGTAGAAGACGTGAAACAAGAAAATAACATATTGACATCACCATAGTCAACATCTAGTACAATAGAACCATCCAGAAAATAACCACAACCAAAGTAGTTTGTATACAAATACAAATCTACACTTCTATTATGGAAGTTCATTAAAACCAAGCGTAACCAACACCAAAACAGACACAAAATTTCGACGAATCTCCGGAGCATATAGAACATTAAGGTGCGTCCACCACTCATGTTCAATCGGCAGGTGCCAATCCCTTTAACTTCAGCTCTGGAGTTATTTCCAACATAGATCCACTTAGTTCCAGTTGGTATCGTCGGAATTTCACGAAGGATCCTCTATCCTTCGCTATATGGTTTGTCACTCCTGAATTTACAGTCCACAAAGGATTGGATTCAGCCAATAATACAGAACTTGACACATAAGCAAAGTTCTCAAATGTACAAGAGGTGTTTACTTTTTTTTGGCTCACAACAGTTGCGAGCATAGTGACCTCTCTTGTCACAATTGTAACATCTCACCCTTGACATTTTCATCACTTGAGGACGTTTTCCTTTCTTGTGTTGGTTAACTCTTGATTTCTTGCAATAAGGACTTGATCCTTTGCATTCCCACATATTGAACGAATCAATACGCTTGCGTTTAGAGCACAAAGCCCTTTCTGAGCTAGAACCAGCATTGCAAATATCCATTTTCTGCTCAAATGCCGTTAGACGGTCCTCTACTAGCTCAAGGCGGCGCACGGCACCCTCAAGATCTTCCATAACATGGTCAAGAGCTTCTAGTGCTTCTTGCTTTTCCAGCACATATTGAATCTTCATATTCAATATTTCACAATTGTCGCCGTTCATATCAGCAATTACGTTCTTAGTTGCTGAAATCATTGATCTGAACATATCAGACATACATGCACGAATAATTAATGCCTATCATTTATGCATCCATTTTGCACAGACCCATTATATCAACGAATAATTTCAAGTAAGGTTTCAGAATCAAAAGGTCACTACGTTTCCAATCATCCTCCAAAAATCCTAACTCAAAATTATTATTAATATAATTGTCTTATGCAAAATCAATTCTATGAAGCTACAAAAGCTTCTAAAACTACCCACAGCTAATTACCCACAACAACCAGCAATAACAGAAAGCAACAATATCTAACATCCAATAGAACAACAATGCTTTCATCTAATACAACTATACATTACACTTTTGGAATATATACAGAGAAAATTATCAACATAGAAAGAGATATTCACATAAAAAACATCTCAAATTAATCCAAGAAATAATTAGGGAATGTCTCTTCTAATCTATCAGTCAAAACATCTGAGAAATTTGAAGGCACATTTGCCAACCATGGAAAAACTTTTGGAGAGCTTTCATGTCGCCTCCAAGGCGCATTTACTCGGCGCCATGTGGTGCTCAATCTAAGGGTTGAAGTTTTGGTTAACTCAATCCTATAGTATTCTCTCACAAAAGCTTCCACAAGCCTCCTATAACCCGAGACCACGTTGACCTCCCATAGCCGATCCAACACTACTTGCCATTCAGGTGGAAGAGTGTTCATTAAAGCCGGCACCTTCTCAAAATCCGGCATAAGATAACCATTCCAGATGATTTCCTGTATCATCTGATTGACCTTGACCACATGTGATACTAAATCACCATCATGCCACCGATAATTAGCAAATTCTCGACATCAGCCTTTTAAGTCTTGCATTTCCCTCGTCCGTTCTCGGGATTGCGGTATCCTTGCATAACGCATCATAGTTCCTGCAACAAATGCAGAACTAAAAATAGATTACTCATAATCCATAATTTACATAAGGGAAAATACATAATTTTCCAAAATTCATGCAATAAATGTAGAATTAAAAATGGATTACTTATAACCCATATAGGCATGACCGAAAAAGAAACAAATCTTTTTTTTTTTTTTTTTTTTTTTTTTTTTTTTTTTTCAGGTCAACGGTCAACGATGGTCAACGGTCGTCGGTCGTCAGACCGGACGGGCCGGTCGGGCCAGTCGGACCGCTCGCACGGACCGACGCACGTACCGCGCGCGTGCGCGGGATGACGTCACGCAGACGTCAGCCGGCACGTGCCGCGTGCGTGCCAGGGCGCGGGTCGGGTCAGATCGCCGTCGGGTCGGGTCACTGTCGGGTTGGGTCACCGGCAGGTGACCGGCCGGCCAACGGTCGTCGGCGATGACGTCATTGATGACGTCATCCCGGCAGTTACCGGCCGTTGGTGACGTCACGATGACGTCATCGGGTGACGTCGCACGTCATCGTGACGTCGGCACGCGTCGGTTCGCCCGACCGGCGCGTGCCGTTCGCCGATCGCCGGTGCGCACGTGCCGGTTCGTCTCGCGCGTGTGGCGCACGCGCTGGCCATTGCCAGCGCTTCGGGCGCGTACGGTGTCGTACGGTGGCGTGCGACATGTCGCCAGACTCATCTCGACGTCGTCTTTCTTCCTATGCCTTCAGATTTTTATTCCGACTTACGGAAACTCAGAAAAAACGACGTACAGTGCTCGGGTGTCGGGATTTCACGCCCCGATCCGTACGGCCGAGAATTTTTTTGCGAAAATTCAATCAAAAAACATCAAATTGATCGGGAAAACGTGAACTAGGGCTCTGATACCAATGTTGGGAATAACGGATCCCGAAAACCAGATTCGACACTAAATCGAACCCCTAAATCAATGCGGAAGACGAAGCCCGGGAAAATCACGTATCACCGATCGTAAAGCACACCACGGATTCGAGCGTACCTTGTTAGCCACAGATTAAACACCAATGCTGAAGATCGAGGAAGAAATTCTGATCCGATGATGTCAATTCTCCTTGAAAAGGAAGAAGCTGTCGCCGTTTGCGTTCGTTTTCTTTTTCGAGGGAGAGAGGGAGAGAACGTACGTGCCTTAATGCCAAAAGGTATCTTCTCTCTCTCTCTCTCCTCCCTTTTATACCTTCCCCCATCCACGGGCCCTATTCCCGTGGGCCAGGCTTTTTGGGCCCAGCATGGGCGGACGGGCCTTAAGCCCATCACCAATTAAGGGGCTGTTTGGTTCAGCATTCCCAAGGGGCTTTCAGCCCCGAAAGCCCCTTGGGAAAAATTTCAACCGTTTGGTTCAGCATTTGGAGCCATACTTGGGGGAATGCTAGCATTTGGAATGCTCTGGAATGCTGAAGAGGGGATTAATGAATTTTTTTTCTTCCAATATTACCCTCGCTGATAATTACGTTTTCCTATTATACCCTCAAAAAGTTACTGTTCATCGTCTTCCTCGTTGAACTTATTTCTTCAAGAGTGAAGCTCAGCCGCGGAGCTCAGCCGGCCGGAGCTGGTCGCCCACGCATCGCCGTCGCCAAGCACCGCCGTCGCGTGGGTCGCGGCCTCAGGCGACGCCGCCTAGGTCGTGCGACCCACGCGACGGCCGAGCGGTGCTCGGCCCGGCCAGATCTGGTCGCCGTGCACCGCCGTCGCCAAGCGCCACCGTCGCCACGCACCGCCGTCGCCAAGAGCCGCCGTCGCCACGCACCGCCGTCGCCAAGCGCCGCCATCGCCACGCACCGCCGTCGCGTGGGTCGCGGCCTCAGCGGCGGCGTCGCCGGGTCGCGCGACCCACGCGACGGGCCGAGCATCGCTTGATCGCTCGCCACGCACCGCCGTCGCGTGGGTCGCGCGGCCTCGGGCGTCTCGGGCGGCGTCGCCGGGTCGCGCGACCCACGCGACGGGCTGAGCATCGCTTGATCGCTCGCCACGCACCGCCGTCGCGTGGGTCGCGCGGCCTCGGGCGTCGCCCGAGGCCGCGCGACCCACGCGACGGCGGTGCGTGGCGAGCGGCCCCCAGCGGCGTCGCCCGAGGGCGCGCGACCCACAAGACGGCGGTGCGTGGGTCGCGCGACCCGGCGACGCCGCCCGAGGCCGCGACCCACGCGACCGACCCACCGCCTCCCCACCGCCACAACCACCGGTCGCCTCCCCCACCACAGCCACCGCCTCCCCCACCAGCTCCGGCTGCCTCCCAAACGTTCCCCTCCTCGAGATTCAACATCTCCTTCTCCTTTCTCCTTTTCTTTTTTTCCTTTTTATTTTCAGCTCAAAGCTCCTTTGTGAAATGCACAAAAATAAAAAGAGTTCCCAAACACTATAACATTCACAAAATGCCCATTTTTCTAAAGATACTTGGGGAAATGCAAAGACATTTCCCCAAAGTTGAACCAAACAGGCCCTAAATCCATCAACCGCAATAGGCATTACCTCAAGATCAGACTTCAAAGAAATTTCATCAAACACGTGGAGGGCGTCTCAATCTAATGGTCTAAATGCAGGGATTCAACAATGATACGCGTTCGTATTGATACCAGTCTCAACTTCCCGGCCTCGTTTTTGACTTATAGATGAACATTCGAGCTTTACCTTGAGAGCTTGGTTGCCGATCGCGAATTGTTGCCAAGCGAGCGATGCCTCCGGTGAGTATCAAGTCCGGTGAAAGAGCTCCAGGGGAGATTTGGTCATTTCAATCTTCAAGGTTGCCGAATAGAGTCGAACGGAGGGCTCCGATGCGGCTTCAAGATCGGTCGAAAACGACTATTCATGGAGGCTACGGCATCTGAAGATTGATGAATTCGATGTCGTCGGCAACTGGCTGATGATCAGAGATGGCGGACGGAGAGGTGTCCCCAGAGCTACGATTCTCCTCCTTTTTGCTGCACCGGAATCCGTTATATCTGAGTGACGTGCTCCCATGCCATTACGGCGAGTCTCATCTCTCGTCCCATCTCAAGAGGGAAAGAAGTCTTTTTCACTCGATGAGTTTGTCAAATTTGGGCCATCCAAGATGGGCTTCCCATGCTGGCTCTATTCTTGTATTTATTTTATTTTATTTTTGTTTTTATATTTTGCTATTTTTATACTTTTATATTATTACAAACAATGTATAGGTAAAATTCAGGTGTCAACAATAAGTGCGATTTACTAATTTACCGATCTGTTCATTTTTTACATCCAAACATTTTATTACCAGAGTTCATATTGATATGAACAAGGCCATCTTTGATCACTTCAAAATATCATTACCACATTTCTAATGTGAAATAAGTATGACGGCATTTGTTTGTTTCATTTCAAGGCCTAGAAAATAGCACATCAATCCTAAATCTATTATCTTAAAATGGTTGTTCCTTGAATTTAGTAAATATTCTTTCACAGCTCCAATTAACGTAAAGGCATACAATTATTAAGGTACTGTTAGTATTTAACTTGATATATAGTGTATGGTCATAGGGGCACTTTTGAAAGCCATGCTCTAATAGGTAAGTGTTGATCCACATGTACCAAGCTCAATGTCCCTGTGTTAGCCCATCTAGTAAATTGGTTAACAATCTACATGCGATCAAATGAAGCTGAGGTTGATTTGGCAATGATCTTTCTTCGAAGCAATCTCTAGAGTCATTCACGCATAGAAAGTCTAAATCACCTTGAAGTGTTTGAAACCAAACTTGTTTCACACGATGATTGCCTTTGTAGAATTTTTGCAAAAATATCCCGAACTACTTTTATAGTCATCGCACTCAATATTTTTTCAAGTATCGTTTTTCTCCACGGCTTAAAAGTTCACATACGGTACTTTCTAATAAATATGCTCAGGGTCATTTGGTCCGTGAAAACGTTTTCAGCTTTCGATTTCAGATAAATATGCTGCTGGACGAGGAAGGCACGCGCGGCGGCGAGGGTGTGGAGGGCGAGATCAACGTCAGGATCAGCGGAAAACCATAGACGTGCAAAAAATGAACGAAGCTACCCGTAACAGCAATGGATGGCACGGCCCTGACGGTGTCGAGGGCGAGAAGAGAGTGATCTTGGATTGTGGCCGCCAGAAGGTTCTCAGTTGACTACCGTCCCGCAGAAGTATGAAGAAGATACAAAGTGAGAACGATGAAGAGTCAGCCAAGGACTTGAAAACAAAAGTTCCTTCATTCTCTTATTTTTTTTTTTTTTAAAAAAGAAAACAAATTCTCTATGCTAAAAAATGTTCGGTAATAAATATTTTACATGGCGTTTGTCAAACACCATTAGCTTTTCATGAAAATCTTTTAAGTCAATACCCTTTGCTTATATGCAAAGTCTTAGAGGCTAGACCTCTCCCTTGGTACCTATCCAACGCAATCTGCCTAGGAACAACAAAGGAATCAACTAATCTTTTCCATGTCGACCCTTCGATTTTTGAGACAATTAGATCAACACTTTCCTCAAGAAGTAAAGCTTACTATCTTAGAATTGTAGAGTATAAAGTACCGGCATCACTGATTGGATTGAGAGAGGTGACAGTTCTATGTAATACATTTTACTCAACTTGGAAGACCATGGCCATTAAACAAGCATCCACTTAATTTTGGATTAGTGCACTTTGCATCACAGATCATAGAGAACGAGAGAGAAATAAAAAGTTCCTTAACCATGTCAGTAGCATTATGCGAATTCTAATTTTTTTTTTGGTTGGTATGCGAATTCTAATTGGAGGAGCAGACATTTGCAAATTTCTAGTAGAGACAAACGGGGAAAAGCAAGAGGCATGATTTTGAATTGACATTGAAGGAGCAGACATTTACAAATTTCTAGTAGAGACGAGAAAAAAAAAAACAGGGAAAAGCAAGAGGCATTGGAATCAAGATCACCCAGTTCGCATCCCCAAGAATCGCTACCTCAAGAAGTGGCGCTAGTGGAACCCCTACTCTTGTCATCGCCAAAAGACCATCTCATCCTTCTATGTTTAGTTCCCCCGAACTATCTTCTTCCTCGAATTCCATCTGAAAATTGTCTTCCTTCGAGTATCCTTCCTTGAAACTCCAATTCGTTTCCATCGGCTGACAGTGTTGGAAAACCGACTCTCAGATCATCCTCCTGTTGCTCGCATATTAGACGGAATCCATGCATCTTTACGATTGATTCTGGTTTTGTTCTGAAGCAAACTTGGATATGGATCCAATCGTTTTGCAGGCGCTTCTTTTTTCCTCTCTTATTGTCGCTTGGGATATATAAAAGCCTTACATGATCGGACTTCAATGGAGCAACATATTCAGAATCCCAATACTTTCTTTTGCCATTAACATATATTTCTAAATCAAACAGAATTCCAAACGGGCTTATTTTATACTGGCCATGAATAAAACAGAGTGCTAGTCCTAAGAACTTGTCACATAAGTTTGGGGGAACCATGAAAGATATGGAGTCCCCTTAACATGGGAGAATCCATTCAGGCATCTCTCTTCCATTTGTAACAATTGAAACTACCTGTCATACAGATAGTACACATATCAAACATTCCAAATGAGAGAGAGAGAGAGAGAGAGAGAGAGAGAGAGAGAGAGAGAGAGAGAGAGAGTCTGACCCTTGGGTGATGACGCATCATCCACATTGACCCCTTTGCTTGAGAGAGAGAGAGAGAGAGTCTGACCCTTGGGTGATGACGCATCATCCACATTGACCCCTTTGCTTTGCTTGCAGCTATAAACAAACAAGTCTTTCCAATGATCATACTTGTTGAGGCATGTCGGCAGATGAGTAAACTTGTTATTTGAAAGATTTAGGTGTGCCAATTTAGGACAACTGGAAGCATTCTCAAGGAACTCTGCCTCTGATAGATTGCAGCCATTAAGATCTAGCCATCTTAGATTTGGGAATCCCAAATCACCAGCAGGATCAATTGAATCCTCCAAGTACTTTGGAAAAATGGCAAGATTCGAGCACTCCCAAAAATACACAGTCTCGTTGCTCAATGGAAGTCTTGTTAGATTTTTGCAATATCCTAATTGTATTGTATCTACAGAGACAAGATTTTCAATTGATGCAGGAAGTTCTTTAATCGCCGTCGCTTTCATACAAAAATATTGTAGATGTTCCATCTTTTCCGGAATATCAAGGCATTTCTCAAGTTTACAACAATCAGAGAGACTAAGGTGTCGAAGAGACTTTGCCTTGAGTGGGTTCGGAAAGATCCTGAGACTGGAGCAACTTGATATCGTCAAAAGTTTTAACTTGTCAAGACATCCGACAGATTGGTGAACCTCCACCAAGCTATTGCACCTTGAAATACTTAAGCTCTCCAGATTTGGAATCGATGAAAAGTCAGAAACACTAACCAGGAACTTGCAATCGCAGAACTTGATGGACTTCAAATTTATAAAATTCTGCAAAAACATAGTAGTGAAGTCATTAAGCTCTACAAATATTTTCATAGCTTCAAAAAGGAAAAGCTCATCATCACAAGGGGCTTACCTGAAAGTTGCCCGTAATTGTTTGATATGACCGTGGTTTAAATGGAGTCTCTTGAGCTTATTTGGACTAGGGCCAAATTCTAGATCCAGGGCATTAGACCATTCAAGGCATCTTAGCGTGCTAGGGAGGTGTATAGGACCTTGTGAAGAAATATGCACTTTATGCAAAATGAGCATTCTCAACCTTTTTATGTTTGTGAAAGCACCCGGACTAATTGTTATCTCTTCTTGTGTGGGACCTTTCTAATACTATGGCATTTACTGCATCCATGCCCTAGCCATAACAAAGCAAATTTAGTCATCAGACAAAATTTCCAGTTGAGATTTACATTTTACTGTTCGAATCAAAGTACCATAAAAAACTGAGACGTAGCAAAATGGACATAAACAACTTTTACCGTTTCTTCATAGAGAACGTCTTGAACATCTTCGAAAAGCCATAATCTGCTGTGTTTCCTAGGATCATCGGGCCATTCCTGATTAACAATATCCTTACCCATCAATTGAATCAAATCATGCATTTGTAGGATTCCATTCTCATTTTTTATCAAGGATCTCTCAATGAGAATATCTATTCCTATGGTTCTTTCAAAACCAGAGTCGTCAAGAACTTCTTTGATATATTATATTCTCTTTCCCTTAAAGAAACAAGCAATATCGAGAAAATCTCCCTCTCGTTTTCTCCAATCCATCAAAGCTTGTCTTGAGAACTCGATTAATAGTTTGGTCAGGACTTTTGGAGAGTTTATACAATGCACTTTCCCATGCCGCTTCGTTTCTTCCATGTAAGAATGAGCCCAACACTTCGAGGGCTAACGGAAGGCCATTAGCATAATGCAGTGCTTTATCTATGAGTTCCATTCTTATTTCAACACTCTCGCTATTTGTGAAAGCATGCTGGCTCAAAAGGTCTTGTGCTTTATCATATTTAATTTTCACTTCATACACACAAATTTCTCCCATCATAAGTTAGCAAATGTTTATTTCTTGATGTAACAATGATTCTATTTCATTTTCCAAACCAATCACCTTTTCCAACTAAGGCATTCAGTTGATCCATATGATCAACATCATCAAGAACTAGGAGAACCTTCTTGCAACATAGTCTTTCCTGTATCAAACTAATTCCTCTGTCGACACTGTAGACCATTAATTCTTTATGAGGTAAGATCTCAGATAGAAGTTGTTTTTGCAAAGCAACATGACCACTGCTTTGGTTAGATTTTTCTCTAACTTGCGCCAAAAAACTACAACCTTGAAATTGCCACCCAATAGCATTATATAGGGCCTTAGCAATCGTTGTCTTCCCTATGCCACCAGGTCCCCATAGACCTATCATCAAAACATCACTACCAGCTGACTCTGACAAACTTATCAGTTTTTGAACTCGGGATTCTATATCAACTGGATACTTAGCAACATATAAGTCTCTTGGTCTGAGACGAATTGATAATTCCTTGACGATGGATTGTATGAGCTCCGCTTCATCTCTTTCATCTCTGATGAGCACTCAAAAGAAATAGAAACATGTTTTACCATTTCAAGCCATAGCAGGAATTCAACGTCTAACGTCACAAGGAAAATTTCATAAGGAGATTCACAAATAATAAGACGAAAAGAAAAAACACATACCTGTGCCAACATCTGCGGAAGGAAAATTACAAAGAATCTGCGCCTGAAGACACTAATAACTCGGGTCCTAGGAACCACACTATTTACTTATCTAAGACAAAAATTTCTGCTAACTTCAAATTTTGAGTCTTTCGATTTTTGTGTCTACTCGAATTCAAAGAACTTGATGCATCATTTGGCAGATTCAAAAAAAGCATATATTTGATATCTAACGACAATCAAGCTAACAATCACAAACACCATGCATCACATTTCTTCGTACCTGTCATTGAAGTCCCACCCAGACAAGTTACCAGCATCAAGGAGAGCCCTTTTCCATCTCTTCACTTTCTCTGGATCCTTCTTGAACTTGGACTCATGGTTATCCATAGCTCTCTTATAACTCTCTCTCCCCTCTCTCACTTCTCTCGGTTCCACTTTGTAAAACATTGGGAACACCATCAAGCCGATTTGCTCCTTGCACTCCATGATTTTCAAGAGCTCTTCCAAACACCACGGTGAGGAAGCGTAGTTATCAGAGAAAACGATGATCGCAACGTGCGATTCCTCAATCACCCTCATGAGTGCCAACGATATTTCCTCTCCTTTCCTAAGCTCCTCGCTATCCACAAAAGTGTATATTCCTTGCTGGTCCAGAGAGGCATAGAGATGACTGAGGAAGCCGTGGCGGACATCTGTTCCTCTGAAACTGAGGAACACATGGTAATAATTCCTTTTCATATTCGAAGAAGCAGCCATTAGAAGAGCTGATGATATATGTGCTTCTCTAGAATGCCAAGCTTCGGAACAGAGAGAGAGAGAGAGAGAGAGAGAGAGAGAGAGTCTTGCTAAGAAAATCAAGGGCTTAAAGCTGAAGCAGAGTGGGCTTTGCTCTCGGAGATGCTCGGCGGCCTCTGACCCGGGGTTGCCCTTCCCCGATCGGCAGTGAAGTCGAGGATCTCTTCAGCTTTGCCAGCCTGTTCCATTCTCAGGAAAATATCGTGAAAACGTTTTCAGCTTTCGATTTCAGATAAATATGCTGCTTGACGAGGAAGGAACGTGCGGCGGCGAGGTTGTGGAGGATGAGATGGGCTCTCGCTCGCTTCAAAGAAACAAGCGCTCTCAGGGTTTTCGGGCGAGATCGACGTGATCGACTGAGTTGAATCTATTTTGAAGAAGTACGAAGGAGGAGAAAGGAATGATGAAGAATCGGCCAAGGACTCAGAAGACGAAAGCGGCCACGCGCAAAAAGAACGCGCAAATCCACCTTTGAGGTATCAAGTCTAAGCACTAGCGTCCCAGTCCTAGTCCTAGTCCTCGAGATAGAAGGATAATCACATTGAGACGAGCTGATGCAATGTCAAGCTCGACTCATGTTTGATCGCTCGAAACTTCACTCGAGCTTAGCTTGATCGAGAATTGAATTTCTTGCTTGAACTCAATTGGAAAAGAAAATTGATGTATTCAAAAGTTGCGCCCATATTCAATTTTATTATGTTGAAATATAAATGGACTGGGCTCGAAATTTCATATAAATAATTTACAAAAAGAATAACTCAATTGGACTTGTAAAACTATTGAGCCGAGTATTAACGAGTTGAAGTTCGATATCATATGGCACATTCATGTTTAAGTTTCACCTAATCTTGATTTTGGTATATTGTAAATATTATTTTTGTGAAACAACAAACCCTCCCCCATGCCTAGCGAGGGGGTTGACAGTCTTGTTGGCCCTGTGAAGAAAATAAAAAAAAATTTAAAATTTAAAAATTATCTACATTAGTATTGACATTTGAGTTTTAGTTGACACCTAAAAAATTGTTCTAGTCTCAGGCTTGTGGAAAGGAAATTAACATATAGGCCATTGAAATGGCTTTTTAAAGTAAACAACCAAGTATCAAAAGCATCCAAGAAAAAGTATGGGAGATGAAAAACTCAATACAAGTCGGGCAAAAAATAAACATGGCGTCGTTATTAAGTCTCGGGACATGAATCCCCATAAGCTAAACACGATGTTAAGTCAGGGAAAGAATATATAATGTCTTGTTATTTAACCTTGGGACATGAACCCCCATAAGCTTGGGATATGCACGCCCATGATCTGCCAATGGGTCGATCATGGGCGTGCATCCTTAGAGTTATTCTAAATGGTGAGTATGTAACTAGATATAGGATTTGTCGTATGAATCAATCTCTCACTATCTCAGTCAACTTTTTGGAGAATTAAAATTAGATTTTATTTCTATCTACTATAAGTAAGTAAAAAATATTATCTTTATCACTATGTTAAAAAAAAAAAAAAAAAAAAAGAACCAGGTCAGTCCTTGCATACTTGGACTTTAGACTTAAAAAAGCTTAATCAACATTATTTGTTTTGATTGGTTTTTGTCATCTCAGTTCATAGCAGGTTAAAGTTACTTTTTCACATGCGGCATTCCGTAATCGTGCACTTGTAGGAGTCACTTAATTATGATTTTTTTTTTTGTTGGCCACTATTCGTGAAGAGATAATAAGGTAAGTATAAATTCTGTAAACAAGCAATGTATAATATTATAATATCTCTTTTAGCATGCAAAACCGATCTTAAAATGATAGGTGAAATTGATGTATGGAGAGCCACATATACAAAATAAACTGGGTTTGAACTTGGCTTTGATATCATATTGAATAGTCCAACCTAGAAATTTAAGCTATTAGACGAAGAAAGACTACATATATAGAAGACCCTCGCAAACCCTATAGATGAGAAGATATTTTGATAGCAAAGTTACGTTGTTTGGTATAAAACATTGTAAAATTACTTGGAGTAAACAATTTGATATATATTTTTTAAAGAGACATTAATAATTTACAATAAATTCTATTTTGTGGTTGTATTAGTATAGTTATAGTGTAACAAGCACACGAATTAAGTGTTTACATTAATAAATTCTATTTTGTGAAAGATTTTTTTTACCAAATAGGAAGAAAGACAAAGACGTGTTTATATTTTGTGTACATCAATTATACAATAAAAAAAATTAAAATATAAAGCCTGAATTGCGTGCACAGTATAAGGGATTCTTTATTGTATAAATGAAGTAAACATAATATTTCACACTTGTATGATTCTGAGAGAAGAAAACAAGTAAACCTTTTAATAAGGGTAATGAATATTTAGTCCTCCTAACTGTTTATCAATATCGGCCGACTCCTTATATAGTATGGAGATTATTTATTGACTCTTTCTTTGATAGAATAATATTTAGAGTAATTATAACTACGTTTAATTTTTTTTTTCTTGAGGTTAATGTAAATTGTTGAACCATGAATCACTATGTTCTTACCTCCTAATTCTTAAATTATATATAAAAAAAAGGGTGCAAGCTTGACAAAAAAAAAATTGAAAAAAAAAAAAGATTGATTAATCCTATTATTAAATGGTTGTAGCGGTGAATATTGATCGCCCTAAAAAAGTACCAATTCCGAGAGCATTTTGAGTTGATATTAAATTTTAAAGTGGAATAAGCTAAAATTCAAAATTAAGAGAGAAAATAACTAGAAAACGAGATTTCTATTTTTGCTCTCAGGGCTAAAAGGTTCAGAAAGTCGGGAAGACGTCGGACACCAAGATCGGTTTCAGAAGAAAATTTTAGGTGTTATCTGTTGGGGGAGGGGCCGAGTCAAGAGGCCCAAATTATGAGCCGACTGAGTTGGCACTCATGAAATTACACTTCTGCCCTTACCGAGCCAGGACGCTCAAGCTGCATATGGGAGACGAGCAGCTTTGAATTTCCAAAAGCCCTTGAGCCAAAGTTCTGGCATTTTGGAACACGACTTCAAATATTTTGGTGCAAAATTTTGCATTGAAAATGGTCGAAGTTCAAGGCGAGCGAGAGCTCGGGGGCTTAACATCTTTGGCATACATGTTCATGTTTTTTCCAACACCCCCCAACCCCAACGCCAATCCCCAACCCAATCTTGGATGGAGACAAAGAGAGAGCCGTGGTCGCTCATGGCTGGGATGCTTTTTGGAGAAGGTTGGGGGACATCGGCAAGCTTGATGAGGGTTGGGGGACATCAGCAAGCTTTACCGGGGTCGGTTGCTCGACACCAGATTCTACTTGCCTGGGGTCACTTGACACCAGATCTAGTTTGTTGAGGGTCGAGCATTGCATTACCTATTTGTGTGGCCATGGCATTGCGCATCGCATGGGACCACGGCAGCGCAATGAGATCGCATGACGTTGGCAATGGTCTAGTTTTGTAGCCCCCGCCTAAGTTTTCATATGCAATTGCAAGTTCCTCTGTTCTCTTCTTCTTGTTTATTTGAATGAAAAAAATGCTCTGCAGTAAGTATTTTAACAAGGTATTAAACACTATTTACTTTAAAATTAATTCCTTTTGAGTCAATGTCCTTTGCTTAAATGCAAAATCTTGAAGCTAAAGCTCTCCCTTAGTACCTATACAATGCAATCTGCCTAGCGACAACAGAGGAGCCAACTAATCTTCCCTGTATAGACCTCTTGATCTGTGAGACAATTAGATCAATGCTTTCCCAAAGAGATGGATTATATTAGATTGAGCCAAACTTACTATCTCAAAATTTTAGAGTATGAAGTGCTAGCATCATCAATTAGATTATAAGAAGTGACAGATGTCCATATGATAAATTACACAAAGCAACTCGGAAGACCATGGCCATTCAGCAAGCATCCAATTAATTTTGAATTAAAATACTCAGCATCACAAATCATAAATAAAGAGAGGAAAAAGAAGAAGTTCCTCAACCATGTTGGTAGCATGATGCGAAATCTATATTTCATAGTGATTTTGATTTCTGATCGAAGGAGCAGACATTTTCAAATTTCTAGTAGAGAGATGACCAAGGAAGTTGTTGTGGACGTTCTTGCCTCTGAAACTCAGGAGCATGATAACACCTTTTCTGATTCGAAGAAGCAGCCATGAGAAGAGCCGATGAATGATGGGCTTCAAGAATGTTTACTATCTGATGGGGTTTCCAGGCTCTAGCTCTCATCTATATATCACTTTGTTTGTGGATTATGGCTTACGCAATGGAACAAAGACCAAAGAAAGTTATACGTAGATCAGATCCCCACCACTACCGGGGTATCCTTTTGGGTTTAGGAGCCCCACGCGCAGTATCACCATCAGGTACAGTCAGAGACTCCATCCGAAAATGATCGTGCGCCATTTGCCCGTAGCCCAAGTTTCTTTCTCCTATTTCCCTTTCGGAACTTTCCTCGTTCCCTCTCCCCCACTATTTGAAAATGATCGTGTACACCGGTTCTGGGCAATTTCTTGAGTTCAGAAAGTGATTGGCAATATCATTTCTACTTCATTGAATTTTGCGCATGACTTTAGGCCTCCAAGACTTGAAACGAAGGGTTGCTAATGAGATGGAAAGTGAGAGAGATTAAACTTTAGCGCAAGTCAATGAAGAATATAAATGCAATCCTAGTATGAACTTCACTTTATAAAATATTCTTAGAGGAAATCACTTGGCATTTTCACTTGCCAATTGAAATGGGACTGAAAACTCTTCAAGAGGAGAAGAAGAAAAAAATGTATATATTAAATTAAATTAAAATAAATTGCTCTCATTCGAAATTTGTTCTTGCTTAATTCTTTACAATGCGTTTATATGTGTTTTTATTATTTTATTATTCTTAATCAGTGTCTTTTGGATACCTCTTAATAAAATTTATTTTTATTTACACTCAAATCCGTTTTTTTTATTTATTTATAAAGAAACGGAATGGAATGGGAAAAATGACGAAGAAGGAGAGATTCAAGGTGAGCGGGGGTCAAAGGGATGGGGATATGCACTATGCAGTGGGGCCCGGAGACAGAGGTGGGTCGTTGGATATGATCGACGGCGGTGATTTGTTTAGGGAGGGGCCGACCGAAGAGGCCGAATTGTATGGCACATTCATGTTTTTTTGTTTTTTTGTTTTTTTTTTAATCGACCACTCATGTTTAAGTTTTACATAAACTCGATTTTGGTTCCCATAAGCTGATCTGTGCCGTAAATTGAAAAACTCTTTTTTTTTTTTTTTTCCGATTGGCATAAAAATGGAAATATTCATTATTTTTCAATATATCATTCTTATTCAATAACAGACTCGTAAGTTAGAGTCACTTCTATACTACTTCAAATGTATAATATAATATTACAACATCCCGTTGTAATTAAAAGTACAATATTATTATGATACATCAGTAAAATTGATTTATGGTATTACGAGTTATGGTGATATAAAGTGCAGATTCGATACGGTTTACACATTCCGAATGTTTAGCGAGGTTGGACAATCCTATTGGATTTGTACTGCAGCTTCTTGTTTTTAGGTGCTCTCCTTTAACCCATTTGTTCACCGCACTTCTGTATTCCGTATACATCTAGCTAGTCCATCAGATATTGTTTTACCCTTTTTAGCTTAAAGAATTTCCCCATAAACCAACAAATTGATAAGTTTCAATTGAAATTGGCATACTTATAGAGGAATTTTTGTAATTATTAAAATTAGGTATATGGTAAAAATAAATTGTAACAACGGATGCGAATCTTTACTTGACTAAAACCTATACGATTGTCTCAATCACATGCAATAAGACTCCATCAATGGGCCGATCGTGAGCATGACCCTTTAGAGTTATTCTTATTGGTGAGTATACAACTAAATATTGGATCTGTCTTATAAATAAATCTCTCACATACTCAATCAACTCCTTGAAGATTAAAAATTACATTTTATTTCATTTTTATTGTAAAGATCGCCATAGTTTAAAAAAAAAAAAAAAATGAACCTCGTCATTCCTTGCATACTTCGACCTAGGCTTGGACTTTAGATTTACAAAAACTGAATCAACATTATGTGTTTTGATTTTTTTTTTTTTTGTCATCTCAGTACCATAGCAGGGTTAAAGTTACTTTTGTCACATGTGGCATTCCGTAATCATGCACTTGTTGAAGGAGTAACTTAATTATGATTTTCTTTTGTTGGCCACTATAATATGGAGAGCTACATATATGAAACAAACTGGGTTTAAATTAGCTCTGATATCATATTCGTATGTCCATACAAAAACTTTAATCTATTAGATGGAAAAAGACTACATATATATAGGAGACCCGTGCAAACACTATAGATAAGAAGATATTTTAGCATAATAAATAAACTTTGTTTGGTATAAAACATTGCAAAATTACTTGAAGTAAACAGTTTGAAATGTATTTGTAAGAGAAATCAATTACTTGAAATATGTTCGATACAGTGGTTGTATTTAGTACAGTGATAGAGTAATAAACACCGATCGGATAAGAAAGGAAAAAAGAAAAGTCAAGTACACATGAAATTTGACCATTATATTACTTAGCACAAAATCAAAAAGAATATAAAAATATCTTTAAGGCAAAAGAAAATGATAACATTAGGATAATCCTAACACCACTTGATCTTTTGAGATATTACTATTAGATAAAGACGTGATTTATAATTTAAATATTCTAAAACTCTCTCTTACGCATAGGTTGGTCTTTAACCTAAGCCTAGGCATGGAAAAATATGTAATTGGAGAAGCAAATAGGGGCCTGAAAGATTTTAATTCAAGATCTCTTGCTCTAATGCCATATGAGATTTTGGTGGAACCATTGCTAACTATTCAAAAAAAAATAAGCTGTTAGATGAAGACTTGGTTTATTATTTAAGTATTCTAAGAGTCTTGCTCTCTTTCAAGCTCTAGCCAATTTATCCTTGCATCCGCTCATTTCCAGTAGGTATCATCCATGCTCCATTGTGGGATCATTGTGATAATTTGCTTGCACTCGTCGAAGATCGATTTCAAAACAAAATTTTGAGAATTGAGCTTGTCAAATCTAATGAAAAAATTCGATTATTACCAATGAAAAAAAAAATCAAACTAAGAGGGTTATATACTAAAAACTAAACGGTAAGCGAGCTAATGGCAAAACCCAAAGTGAAAATATGGCAATGCCTTTTTCCTTCATTGTCTAGAACAAATCCTGGTCCATCCCGACATAATCGAGAATGCTAGAAGTCATCGATGTGGCTGTCATTTATGCAAGATTTGAAATCAAGACTACTCTAACTTCGACATTTTTCTTTTATTAAATTGACGAGTATATAGAAATTTAAGTAATAGATGGACTTTTTTTTTTTTTTTGCCATGTTACCTCCTTACAATTAATTATCGCATAGATTTTCAGCAGTCGTTGTCATTTTCTTATATGGTTTCCTCCAATAAAAGTTAAGTATTGATTTGAAAGTGATACGACAAAGGAAATTATTTGATCTTTTTCTTTATCTATTTGCCGTTTTTCATCCGAATGTTGAAATCAATGGCTCACAATTTGTCGAGTGATCTCTTTACCTCCATTCCACTAGTAAGAAACTATCGCATCATCGAGAGAAGAGTTGGGGGCTGAGTTTCTGAAGTCTAATCTTGGTAAGGTGGATAACTCAATGGGAATTTATTTTATAAATGATAAATGAAATGACTCATTCTTCAGTAATAAATCACCACCTTAATAAGTCACACCGCAATACAAAACCATAAAAAATCCACTAAAAGGAAAAGGAAAGAGAAGAAAAATATTTGGAGCTACAATTGCAAAGGGATACTAATTGGTAATTTAGGAATTTTTTTACAATTAAGAAACCTCATATAAGTACAACGAATGTACCTAAATCCTTTTTTTTTTTTTTTGGGTCCCTGCTCCTAGGTGAACAAATCAACTAATGAAAACATATGCTATAACATAATCCTATTGGAATTTGGATGTTAAAATCTAAACAAGTCATTGGATCTTCATACACAATAGTATCCCGAGCATTTTTGGATTGTGTCATTTACATTGTATGTTTAGATTAGATTTTCACTTAATTTAAACTCTAGTTTTTTGTGCTATAATATTAGTAATATTCTATGCAATATGGCACGCTCATGATCTTGGGAATGCGTGATTTACTCGGCCTGCTTTATTTCAATTGTTTTGTAGTGGCAAAAATAAAAAATGGAAATTTTCATATAATTTAAGTGCTAACTTTTCTTTTTTGGATAGGTTTTGTAGTGGGGCCCAAGGATTGGGAGATGCAATGGCGCCGGACAGAGAGATGAGTCGATGGGTGGGAATGAAATTACATGATGAGACAGCCAGGGCATGATCGACGGTGGTGATTTGTTGGGAAGGGGCCAAAATAGGAGGCCCAAGTACTGAGCCGATAGAGTGGGCACTCATAAATTACACTTTCGCTCTGACTGAGCCAAGATAATCAAGTGCCATTAGGAGAGCATTTACGAGGGGCTTTGGACCTTTAAAAGACTTTAAGCCGAAGTTTTGGCGTCTGGTAAGTTGGTAACACGGTCTCAAATTTTTGTGTGTAAATTTTTGCTTTGAAATTGCTCAAAGCTCAAGACAAACTCCAGCTTTGGGCTCTAGTATTTTCGGAATGCAAGTTCAGAGGTTTAATATAGTTTTGTTCTTCCAATCTTGATATCACTCATATAGTAGTATTCCTATTTTACAACCCCCGAAAAAAAAAAAAACAAAAAACAACAAACAAAAAACAAAACAAAACAAAACAATCTTGGATGGACAGAAAGAAAGCCATGGTCAATCGTGGCTAGGAAGCTTCGCAGAGGAGGTCAAGGGACGCCGGCACAACTTCACTGACGGTTAATGGACGTCAGCAAGCTTTTGCCAAGGGTTGCTCGACACCAAATCTAACTCACCAAGGGTCACTCATTGCTAGATGAAGCTCACGGAGAGTCGGGCGTCGAGTTGCCTAGTCTTGTGGATTTGGCATTATGGCGCCTTGAATCGTGCAGCACCAGCGCATTATGTGGGCACGGGCGTGATGCCATATGTGGGCTCGCACGACCTTGGCAGCACGTCACTTAGGGTCACGGGATGCCGGCACCGGTGCTATTGTTGTGCCCCACACTTGGGCTTCTATCTAAGTTTCTCCATTCTCCTTTTGGCATTTTTTTTCCTCTTATTTTATGAAATACTTTGCAACGAGTATTTTATAAGGCGTTCACTATGCGCTATTTGCTTATCATGAACATTCTTTGAGTCAAATCTCCTTTGCTTAAATGCAAAGTCTCAAAGCCAAAGCTCTCCCTTTGTACCCATCCAATGCAATCTGCAGAGTAAAAAACAGAAGAATCGACTAATTTTTCCTCTATAGACCTTTTGATCTTTGAGACAATTCGAACAACACTTTCCTAAAGATATAGATTATACTAGATTGAGCAAAACTTACTATCTCAGAATTTTGAAGTATGAAGTTTCAGCATCATTAATGGGATTAAGAGAGGCAATAGAGGCCTGTGTGATAAATTACACGGAGCAATTTAGAAGATCATGGCCATTTTAACCAGTATCCTCTTAATTTTTGGGTTAATGCACTCTGCATCACAAATCATAAAGAAATAGAGGCAAAAAAAAAAAATGTTCCTCAATCACGTCGGTAGCGTTGTTACAATGATCTTGAATTCTAATTGAAGGAGCAAACACTTGCAAATCTCTAGTGGAGGCCCAGAAAAGGGAAAAGCAAAGACATTAGAACCCATAGTCTCCCCATAGTTAAGACTGTCTCATCTTCTTTGTTATGAGCTTTCCTCTTCCTCTATTTCAATTAGAGTATCTTCTTCCTCGGTGTCTATTGAATTATCTTCTTCTGAGTCTTCCCAAAAAAACTTCACTTTGTTTATATCCATTGATGGTGCTGGGAACACCACCCTCAAATCATCCTCCTTTTGCTCGCGTAGGATATTAGACAGAATCCACGCTTCTGTATGCTTCCTTTCTCTGCTATGAGGCGAACTTGGAAACGGCTCCCATCCTTAAAACTCATTAACCAACAACGAAGCCACACATGGTCAGATTCTATCGCATGAAAATAT
Organism: Eucalyptus sideroxylon; assembly: GCA_014182405.2. NCBI lineage: Eukaryota > Viridiplantae > Streptophyta > Magnoliopsida > Myrtales > Myrtaceae > Eucalyptus > Eucalyptus sideroxylon. The sequence continues at coordinate 2,270,716 of CM024552.2, forward strand.
TTCCTGCCACTTTTCACCCGTTGGCCATTAACACGTATCATGTAGTGACATGAATAACGGACCACTTTTCCTTCCTCCGGGATGAGAACAACACAGATTGCTAGTCCTTTGAGCTTGTCATACAAGTCCAAGGGAACCGTGAAACATATGACATTTTCTTCCCAAGGGAAAATCCATTTAGGCATCTCTCTTCCAATTATGACAAAGTCGACTTCATCTTTCATCTTTGGCAGTTTCTGTCACATGGAAAATATGCATGTCAAGCATTTGAAGTTATATACATATACATATACATATATACAGAGAGAGAGAGACCTTGAGTGATGACACATTAGCCACATCATCCATATTGACCCCTTTGCAGAATAATTCACAACATGAAACCAAGTTAACAGACAAGGCGTGGGAGGGATGACCCCACAAATCTGGGAGTTTTTTGCAGAGATTTGCAACGATTTGCTGATAGTGTCTTGATGTTTGGTGGAACCTGAGGAATCTCTTGCAGTAGCTTGCATCCGTCAACATACAAGTTGCTCAAACTATAGTACTTGTTTATGCATGTTGGCAAACCAGCAAACTTGTTATTTTTAAGGTGTAGATACTTCAATTTAGGAAAACTAGAAAAACTCTCAAGGAACTCTACTTATGATAGATTGCACCGCCCAAGTTGTAGGCACACTAGTTTTTGAAATCCCAGACAGCCATCAGGATCAGTTGAATCCTCCATGTTTTTTGGAAATGTGATTAAATTCGAGCAGCCCTCAAGATAAAAGTACTTGAGATTTTTCAACTTATAAATGTGCCACGGAAGCCTCATGAGGTTTTTGCAAAATGATAAATCTATCTACTTCACAGAGACAAGATTTTCAATTGATGCAGGGAGCTCTTTAATAGCCGTACCATATAGAGGAAGTTCTTCCAAATGTTCCATCTTTCCATCTATATTTTGGAACTTCTTTAGTTTAGAGCAACCCCGGAGCTTAAGGGTTCGAAGAGGTTTAGTCTTCAGCATGTTAGGAAATTTTCTAAGATTAAAGCACCTTCCTAGCGACAAAACTTCTAGCTCGACAAGATCTCCAACAGATGGGTGAACCTCCACCAAGCTCTCACACCCCCTAAGAATCAATTTCTCCATAATTGGAGCCGATGATGGGTCGTGAATACTAACCAGGGACTTGCATTCACTGAAATTGATGGACTTCAACTTGCTAAAATTTTGCAAAAACATACTAGTGCGGTCATTAAGCTCTGCGAATGTTTTTTTTATAGCTATAAAAAGGAAAAGCTAATCATCGCAAGGGCTTACCTGAGAGTTGCCCCCTAATTGTCTGATATGACTTTGTAGGACATCGAGTCTCACGAGTTTATTTCCACTAGAGCCAAATTCTAGATTCGGGGCATTGGGCCAGACAAGACATCTTAGCTCGTTAGGGAGACGTACTTGAGCTTGTGAAGAGATATGCACTCCAAGCAAAATGAGCATTCTCAACTTTTTCATATTTGTGAAAGCATCAGGACTGATGATTATCGCTTATGGTGGGGGCCTTTCCAATTCTATGGCCTTTACTACATCCGTCCCCTATCCATAACAGAGCAAATTCAGTTGTTAGACAAAATTTCCAGTTAAGATTTACATTATACTGTCTGAATTAGAGTAATGTAAACTGAAATGTGGCAAAACTGACAAACAAATTTTACCGTATCATAACAAAAAATGTCCTCAACTAGTGGAGGCCTTTCCAATACTATGGCCTTTACTGCATCCGAGAAATTGAAATGACTCGAAAGTAATGCAGAAAAGAAAGACCCGATACAAGTCAAGCAAATAATATTACAAGGCCTTATTATCACGCCTTGGGACGGGACTCCCATGAGCAAAATGAGAATTCAAATGTGCATGAAATTACTATATATGCATGAAATTATTCTAAATAATTTTAATCTACGCAAAATGGATTATTTACAAAAATGGTTATAAAATACCAAAATAGCATTAAATTAGGAATTGCCCAGTACATGAAGATAACAAGAACCAAGCTCAAATCGACCATTTCAAGATCAAAACTTGGTTTGCGCATTTCATCGAATACTTGGCATACATCAAATCACCCCAAACCAGCTTCCTTGAGCTATGTTTGCGGCCTTCAATCTTAACACATAAGCAATCTTATGTGGAACTAAAGTATCAAGATTATACTATCACATGCAAGGAGCAAGATTAGATAGAAATCATAACCTAAAACACACAATAACTAAGTTGAAATCAGTCTCAAATATGCAGGTTTGAGCTGATTTTACAAATCTGGGTTTGAACCCAAGTCAAGCAAATAGGTTGCATGCCCATATTCAAGCCCCGACACTCATCACATACGAAATCTAAGGGAAACATTACTTTATCCGGGTAAAAGTAGGTAACATGAGCTTTCAAATGCAATAAACATCATAGAGAATGACCAACCGAACGCATCAAAACGACTTCTCCAAGAAGCACACATGCAAAGTCCACACTAACCAGCCATGAATTAATGTGGATAGGCTTGGTTTTTTGCCAAAGTTTTAGACAATCTCATAGTTCACATGGGAATTTAAAGACCAAACCAAATTGACCTCAGCATCATTTGTACTCCATACAATATTTATCAAGCTCATGAAGGCAAAAAAAAAACATATGCAAAGGGGAGTAGCAAGTCAAGCATGTAGGGCTATTGAAGAGGTTTTAAACACTTAGAAAAATTCCAACCTCAGAAATTAGTTTTCCAGACTGGTTTTCCTCTTATTTTCATGATCAAAACATGTTCAAACTTGAACAAAAATACATCTAGGATGCTTACCTTGCTACCTAGTTTCTTTTTCAAGTAACTCTTGGCCAAGGAAATCAAGAAATGGGATATGGTGGGGCCACCAATATGCTTACTTAGCAGCTCTGAATTGAGACTTAATCGTGGGCTGGGTTTTGGTAGCTAGTTCGAGTGCTTTAATCCATTAATTTGGCTACAATTTTTGATCAATTAGCAAGCTCATGTATAGTAGCTTAAGATCTTGATCAGCTTTCACAATTGTGCCTACTCAATTTTGCAAGAAAGTCCCTCAAAGTTGGCCATTTTCTTATCCAAAAATACCAAATTCAATGCAAATTTGGTCCTTTCGGCCCGATTTGATTGATTCGACCTGGCCTAAGTTCAATTTCAACTTAATTGGTGACCAAGATGATGATTTAAGGGTTTGGACGAAATTTTGTAAAATTTGCAAATTGGTCTCTCAACTTTTGGAAATTGCATTTTGACCCCCAACTTGCCGTTTTAATTACAATCTGACCTCTTAGGCTTGGCTAGTCACATTCAGATCATCAGCTCCAATTTTTTAAGGAAAAAAATCTTCCATTTAAAAAACTATACTAAACACCTAGATAATATATATGCAAGAATTTGACATGAAAATTTTTTTGTGGAAAAACAAGTTCCCATTTTTCGGAAATGATTTTTGAACAAAAATTTAGGTGTCAACAATAGGAAGCTTCATGAGGGAGGCCAAGGGTTGATGGATGCCGGCAAAGCTTTGTTGACGGTTGCACGATTCCAAGAAGCTTCGTGAGGGTTGCTTGATGCCAAATTTAGCTTGCCAGGGGTTGAGCGCGGCATTGCCTAGTCATGTGGCTCCGACATTCCGCCACTTGAGGTGATGGAACGGACACTAGCGTCGTGTCGCCTAGGGTCAAGCAACATTGGCATGCATCTCCTAGGTTTGGTTGACCTCAACGGCATATTGCCTAAGGTCGCACAAGGTCGACACTAGTTAGACTATTGTGCCACCTGCTTGCACTTTCATATGTACCCGCAAGTTCCTTCGTTCTTCCTTTTTAATATTTTTTTCTCATTCTAAAAATTGCTTTGTGATACTTATTTTAGAAGGTGTTTGCCACATACTATTTGCTTTTCATGAAAATCCTTGAAGTCAACCTCCTTTGCTAAAATGCAAAGTTTCTTAGAAGCTAGCACTATCCCTTTTTACCTATCCAATGCAATCTGCCGACCAACAATAGAGGAATCAACTAATTTTCCTTGTGTAGACCTCTTGATCTTTGAGACAATTCAAACGACACTATCCTAAAGATGCAGATTATACTAGTTTGAGCACAACTTACTATCTCAAAATTTTGAAGTACAAAATATTAGCATCATTAATTGGATTAAGAGAGGCGACAGAGGCCCGTGTGATAAATTACACGGAGCAACTTGGAAGACTATGGCCATTTTAACAAGCATCCTCTTAATTTTTGGTTTAATGCACTCAACATCACAAATCATAGAGAAACAAGGCAAAAAGAAAAAAAAAAGTTCCTGAATCATGCCAATAGCATGGTGCAAAACCCGTCTTATAATGATCTTGAATTCTAATTGAAGGAGCAGTCACTTGCAAATCTCTAGTGGAGGCCTAGAAAAGGGAAAAGCAAAGACATTGGAACTCATAGTCTCACCGTAGTTAAGACCGTCTTCTCTTCTTTGTTAAACATGATGAGCTTTCCTCTGCAGATATTTCAAATAGAACATCTGCTTCCCCAGTGTCTATTGAACTATCTTCTTTTGAGTCACTCCTTGACAACTTCAATTTGTTTCCATCATCTGATGGTGCTGGGATCACCATCCTCAGAATATCCTCGTTTTGCTCGCATATTGGACGGAATCCACACTTCTTTATGCTTGCTATTTTTGCCCTAAGGCAAACTTGGTAATGGATCCAATCACTTTGCAGAATTACAAAATGGTGTATATAATAATAATAAAACCACACATGGTCAGATTCTAATAAATAAAAAGATTCCATCCATAGACCCACTGACTGGCCATTAACAAATATTTCGAATGAACATGAAGCATCAAACACTTTTCCTTCCTTCGGGCCAAGAACAACACAGACTGCTACTCCTTTTAACTTGTCATACATCTTCCGGTGAATCATGAAAGATATGGAATCCTCTTTACAGGGGAGAATCCATTTAGGCATCTCTCTTCCAATTACGACAATGCTGACATCATCTATCATCTTTGGCAGTTTCTGTCACACGGAAAGTACGCATGTCAAGCATTTGAAGTTATATACATATACATATACATATACATATACATATATAGAGAGAGACCTCGAGTAATGACACATTAGCCACATCATCCATATTGACCCCTTTGCGGAATAATTCACAGCTAACAGACCGAGTGTGGGAGGGCTGACCCCACAAACCTGGGAGTATTTGCAGAGATTTGCAACAATCTGCATATAGATAAACTATATCTGGTGGAAGCTGAGGAATCTCTTGTAGTACCTCGCATCCCCTAACATTCAATGAGCGCAAACAATAGTACTTGTTGATGCATGTCGGCATATGAGTAAACTTGTTATATTGAAGGTGTAGAAACTCCAATACGGGAAAACTGGAAAAATTCTCAAGGAACTCTACTTCTGATAGATTGCAACCATAAAGGTGTAGCTGGCGTAGTCTTCGGAATCCCAAATAGCCATCAGGATCAGTAGAATCCTCCATGTTTTTTGGAAACGTAATTAAATTCGAGCAGTCCCCAAGATCAAGGAGCTCGAGATTCTTCAACTTATAAATGTGCGACGGAAGCCTCACGAGGTTTTTGCAAGATGCTAAATTCATCGACTCCACAAAGACAAGATTTTCAATTGACGCAGGGAGTTCTTTAATAGCTGTCCCATGTAGATCAAGTCTTTTCAAATGTTCCATCTTTCCGACTATATCTGGGAACTTCTCAAGTTTAGAGCAACCATGGAGCCCAAGGGTTTGAAGAGATTTAGTCTTCAGTGTGTTAGGAAAATTTCTAAGATTAGAGCACAATTCTAGCGACAAAACTTCTAGCTTGACAAGATTTCCAACGAATGGGTGAACCTCCACCAAGTTCTCACACCCATTAAGAATCAATTTCTCTATATTTGGAGCCAATGACAAGTTGCAAATACTAACCAGGGACTTGCATTCACTGAAATTGATGGACTTCAGCTTTCTGAACTTCTGCAAAAACATACTAGTGCAATCATTAAGCTCTGCAAGTATTTTTTATAGCTATAAAAAAGGAAAAACTGATCATCGAAGGGCTTTACCTGAAAGTTGCCCCCTAATTGTCTGATATGACTTTTTGGGACATCAAGTCTCACGAGTTTATTCAAACCAGAGCCAAATTCTAGATTCGGGGCATTGGGCCATTCAAGCCATCTTAGCTCGTTAGGGAGACATACTTGAGATTGTGAAGAGATATGAACTCCAAGCAAAATGAGTATTCTCAACTTTTTCATATTTGTGAAAGCATCAGGACTAATGATTATTACTTCTGGTGAGCGCAAGTCCAATACTATGGCCTTTACTGCATCCGTCCCCTATCCATAATGGAGCAAATTCAGTTGTCAGACAAAATTTTCAGTAAAGATTTACGTTAGATCGTTCAAATTAGAGTAATGTAAACCGAAATGTAGTAAAACTAATATAAACAACTTTTACCGTATTATAACAAAAAACGTCCTCAACATCTTCCAAAAGCCATAATCTGCTACGTTTCCTAGGATCATCACGACATGCTTGATTAACAATATCTTGACCCATCAACTGAATCAAATCATGCATTTGCAGGGTCTCGTCCTCATTTTTTATCAAGGATCTTTCGATGAGAATTTCTATTCCTATGATTGTGTCAAAATCACAGCTGTCAAGAACTTCCTTGATGTCCTTTATACTTTTCCCCTTAAAGAAACAAGCAATATCAAGGAAAATCTCCCTCTCATTCTCGTCCAATCCATCAAAGCTTATCTTGAGAACTCGATTGATTTTTGATTCAGGAATTTTAGAGAGTTTACGCAATGTACATTTCCATTCAGGTTCCTTTCTTCCACGTAGGAATGAGCCCAACACTTCTAGGGCTAATGGAAGGCCACCGGCATAATGCAGTGCTCCATCGATGAGATCCCTTCTTATTTCTACTTTGTTGCTGTTTGTCAAGACATGCTGACCAAAAAGATCTCGTGCTTTGTCATCTTTTAAAGTTTTAACTTCATACACATAATTTTTGTCATGAGAAGTTAATAAATGTCTATCTCTTGATGTAACAATGATTCTACTCCCTTTGCCAAACCAATCGCCTTTTCCAGCTAAGGCATTCAGTTGACCCATATCGTCAACATCATCGAGAACTAGGAGAACCTTCTTGCGACATAGTCTTTCCTGTATCAAACTAATTCCTTCGTCAACAGTGTAGACTGTAAATTTTGTACGAGAAAAGATCTGAGATAGAAGTTGTTCTTGCAAAGCAACAAGACCACCGCTTTGGTTCGATTTTTCTCTAACTCGCTCCAAAAAACTACAACCGTGAAATTGGTTCTCGATAGCATTATATAGTGCCTTAGCAAACGTCGTCTTTCCGATGCCGCCAGGTCCCCATAGACCTATCATCAACACATCACTGCCAGCTGGCTCTGACAAACTTATCAGATTTTGAACTTGGGATTCTATACCGACTGGATACTTAGCGACATATAAGGATCTTGGTCTGAGACGAATTGATAATTCATTGACGATGGATTGTATGAGCTCCGCTTCATCTCTTTTATCTCTGATGAGCACTCAAAAGAAATAGAAACATGTTTTACCATTTCAAGCCATGGCAGGAATTCAACGTCTAATGTCATAAGGAAAATTTCATAAGAAGATTAACAAATAATAAAATGAAAAGAAATAATACACACCTGCGCCAACGTCTGCGGAAGGAAAATTACAAAGAATGTGCGCCTGAAGACACTAATTACTCGGGTCCTTGGAACCACACTACTTATCTAAGACAGAAATTTCTGCTAGCTTCAAATTTTGGTCTTTTGACTTTTGTGTCTACTGCGAATTCAAAGAACTTGATGCATCGTTTGGGCAACTCGAAGCTATAGATACGATTTGATATCTAACAAACAATCACAAGCTAACAATCGCAAAGCACTGCATCACATTTGTGTGTACCTGTCATTGAAGTGCCACCCAAACAAGTTACCAGCATCAAGGAGAGCCCTCTTCCATCTCTTCACTTTCTTTGAATCCTTCCAGAACTTGGACTCGTGGTTATCCATAGCTCTCTTATAACTCTCTCTCCCCCCTCTCACTTCTCTGGGTTCCACTTTGTAAAACACTGGGAACACCACCATCAGGTCGTTTTGCTCCTTGCACTCCATGATTTTCAAGAGCTCTTCCAAACACCATGGCGAGGAGGCATAGTCCTCAGAGAAAACGATGATCGCAACGCGCGATTGCTCGATCGCCCTCATGAGCGTCGACGATATTTCCTCTCCTTTCCTAAGCTCCTCGCGATCCACAAAAGTGTATATTCCTCTCTGGTCCAGAGCGATGTAGAGATGACTGAGGAAGCCGTGGCGGACATCTGTTCCTCTGAAACTGAGGAAGACATGGTAATAATTCCTTTTCATATTCGAAGAAGCAGCCATTAGAAGAGCTGATGGTATATGTGCTTCTCTAGAATGCCAAGCTTCGGAACAGAGAGAGAGAGAGAGAGTCTTGCTAAGAAAATCAAGGGCTGAAGGCTGAAGCAGAGTGGGCTTTACTCTTGGAGATGTTGAGCGGCCTCTGATCGGGGGTTGCCCTTCCCCGATCGGCAGTGAAGTCGACGATCTCTTCCCTATGCCCTGGCTCTCGCTCTCGCTCGCTTCAACGAAACAAGCGCTCTCAGGGCCATTTGGTTGGTGAAAACGTTTTCAGCTTTTGATTTCAGATAAATATGCTGCTGGACAAGGAAGCAACGCGCGGCGGCGAGGGTGTAGAGGGCGAGATCGACGTCGGGATCACCGGAAAACCATAGACGTGCAAAAATAAACGAAGCTGACACGTAACGACGATGGATCGCCCGGCCCTAACGGTGTCGAGGGCGAGAAGATAGAGAGATCTAGGATTGTGGCTGCCAGGCGGTTCTGCGTTGACTATCGTTTTGAAGGAGGAGGAAGAAGAAAGTGGGAAGAGAGAGAGAGCCAGGGAAGCAGAAAGAAGAACTCAGAGACAAAAGCTGGACCGATGAAGAATCGGTCAAGGACTCAAAAGACAGAGACTGCCGCTAGGGTCTGTAAATCTGGCTACGAGGTCTCAGGTCCGGCCCTCGCGACCACCCGTGCGGCTGGTGTCTCTTAGTCCACGCGCAAGGATGCGCAATCCACTTTTGAGTCATCAGTCTAATAGCTAGCGACCTAACTCTAGTCATCGCGATAGAGAGAAAAACTATTCAACGGTTTGCAAGCGCCACCACGTCAATGTCTCATATGGTGTGCACTTATTTATTAATATCTAATTAGATCTTAATGTATTGATATTGACATTTAAATAAAAAAAAGAATTAATCTTTTTCTCTTTTACTCCTCCTTCTTCAACCTATGCTTTGCCTGGGCTTGGCTTTCTCCACTGCCCAAGCCGCCATCGCCTCTACCAAGGGCCGGCAGTCTTGTTGGCCATGTGAAGAAAAAATAAAAATAAAATTAAAAAATTGTCCACACGTCAATATTGACACCTACGTTTTACTTGACAAATCAAGCATAGGCTTTTGTAAAATATATTAAAATGAATTTAAAAAAATTAAAACAAAGAGAAAATGATAAATAGGGCTCCAATGTGGTCCACCCCCCTCCTCTTTCCTTTCCCCTTCCCCTGTCAAAGGATATTAAGAAGACGTGCGCTCATAGAGGGAAAGTACTTGCATCCACGATAGCAATGTCCATGAAGCAAAATATCGATAGATTTTATTGATATAATATGTGAACTAAAAGATCATAAGTTACAAATGCATATATCTTGTATCCATGCACACAATGTATTTCATGATAGACAAATGTTATGGAAGGAGTTGGAAGGTATCAAACATCCGAACCATCTACCGTGGATGTATGTAGGGGATTTTAATGAAATACTCTATCCTTGGGAGAAGGTGGGGAGGAGGATGGCTAAAAATTATTGACTAGTAGCATTTAGAAACTTCCTAAACAATTGTGATATTATAGAAGTGGAAAGCAAGGGATGTGCTTTTACTTGGGATAATAATAAAGAATGGGAGGAATTTGTCAAAAAGAAACTAGATAGAGTCTTATGCATGATTGAACGGGTAGTGCTTTTCCAGACACGGAAGTCTTTGCTTTATTTGCAGTTGGTCAGACCATAGTCCTATCTTGCTCAGATTATTCCCACAACCAGTGGAAAAAGCAAAAGAATTTAGATTTGAAACATAATGCTTAGAGGACGAGGAGTATGGAAATATTGTCAATGGGGTTTGGTTATCTCCCAAGCGAGAAGCAGCTGATTTAGGGTGCGTTTGGTAATGATTCTGTTCCCGGGAGCTGATTCTGACTATAAATGATTATTTTTTAATCTGCTCCCGAGAACTGATTATGAGTAAAAAAAACACGTTTGGTAACTGTCCAAAATTTTTTATTTTGGAATAGAATTGCGTTTGATGCCGTGCTAATTGATTCTATTCCAAATTAATTTCTTTTAATTTTTAAATACTTTTAAATACTTTTTTTACTTTTTTACTTTTTTTCATTTTCTTTTCCTTTTTTCCTTTTGTTTTTTCTTTTTTTCCCCTTTCTTCTATTCTTCTTCTTCTTCATTTGGCCGATTGCCGGATGGGGATCGGCCAAACGAGGGCCGGCAACGCTCACCGGAGCGTAGCTGGCCCTCGCCGAGGTCGGCTCTCGTCGGGCCGAGCCTCGCCCGGCAGCCGGGCGAGGCTCACCCAGCCCCGCCGAGGCTTGGCCTCGCCGAGCTAGGCAAGGCCTACTTGGCCACCGGCAAGGCTTGCTTGGCCACCGGCAAGGCTCGGCCTCGCCCAGCTGTCGGCGAGGCTCGCCTAGCCCCTCCGGGTGGCCAGGCCGGCCTCACCAAGAGGCGAGGCTTGCCTTCGGCGAGCTTGTTGGACCTCGCCCTGGCCTGGCAAGCCTCTGGCGAGGTCGCCGGACCGGCGAACAGCGACCGGCGGCGGACGGAGGCGACGGGTGATAGCGGACAGCAGCAAGTGGTGGTGGATGGCAATTGCGGGATGTCGGAAGGGAAGAAGGAGACTTGATCTTTTTTGATTCTTGGATGGAGAATCATATATATATATTTTATTCTCAATTCTCTTCCCAATCTGTTCCCGAGAACAAATTTGTTCCCAGGAACAAAAATTTTACCAAACGCGATTTTCGTCCCAAACGGTTCGGGAACAAAAAATCAAAATCAAACATTGTTTGGCACATTGCCAAACAAGCCCGTAATAACTAAATTGTGAAAAACGACCCTTGCATCTTGGAGTAGGAAAAATTCTCAAAGCTCTCATAGGAGAATTGAGATACTAAAGCAAGAAATCAAAAATATAACAAACAGCCCAAATATTTCCCAAAGTAAAGAAAAGATATCGAAATTGAAAAAAGGAAATTGGCTCAAATTTTTTTGGGGCATCCATTCTAGAATTAGCTGGTTGAAATGGGGTATAAAAACTCCAAAATTTTTCATGCAACAACTATTCAAGGAGGTAGGAAGACAGAATCTCTATACTGCTAATACTGATGGGGAGTGGACACGTGAACCTAATGCTCCAAAGCAAATGATGGTGGAATACTTTAAGAGTTTATATATGTCGTTAAGACAAAGGAATTTCCAACCAATTATTGAACATATTCCAACTTTAGTTTTGGAATATATGGATTGAAAGTTGATAGCTAAGGTCACCATACTAGAAATTTCAAAAACCGTACGCTAGTTAGGAGCTCTCAAAGCCCCCGGTCCCGATGGTTTAAGTGGACATTTTTTTCAAACATCACTAGGAGGACATTCAACACGATGTTTTTCAAGAAGTAACTTGCTTTTAGAACACCGGATGCTTAAATGCTAAAGCAGATAAAACCTAAATTATACTTATTCCCAAAATGCCCTACTTAGAAAAGCTGAAATAGTTTCGTCCCATTAGCCTGTGTAATTTTGTCTACAAAATTATATCATTAGTTTTGGATATTATCTACATAGAACAAAATGCTTTTGTCGGTTGCTATCAAATTCAAGACAATATACTCTGTTCAGGAGATGTTACCCTCTAAGAGTGCATGCAAGCAATAAGAAGTTGCCAGCTATGCTGAAACTTGATATGCAATAGGTGAATGATAGGATAGATGAGACCTTTTAGAAGCACTTCGAGGGAACTATTTGGCGAACTATGAAAATTATTGTTATTCATTTAAATTCACAATTAACGGAAGATAGATTAGTCTAGACAAACAATAAATATGGGACATGCTCTTTTAAGAGTGGGATGATAGAGTATTTACTATGACCATCAAATAGCTTGATTCTTAGAGGATTACATACTAAAAAGTAAAGATTTGCAAATATAAAAAATGAAAATATACGCAATTCCTTTCGCATTAGTCTTTTTCCCTTGTTTCTTCGAATTTTTTTGACCCCTTGATGATATTTATGGAATGATAAATATTGTCAAGAAGTCATTGTCTAGAAAAGACCTTGGTCCAAACTTGACTTGACTGAGAATGCTTTAAGTCATTAACGTGGTTGTCATTGGCGTAAGATTCGAAATCAAGATTACTCTACTTTTGACATTTTTCTATAAGAAGTAGATAGAATTTAATTAATTGATGGGATTTTTTTGGCCAAGTTATTTTCTAGCAATCAATTTCAGATAGGTTTTCCGGTTGTGACTGGGTGTCATTTTCTTCATATGGTTCCTAAGATGAAGTTCATTATTGCTTGGAGACTGTTATGGAAAAAGAGATTATCTGATTTTTTATTTTTCTTTCCCTTCCCTATGCCGTTATTCATCCAAAATCTGAACTTGACGGCTGTCGATTTGCCGAGTGATCTCCTAACATGGGTTCCACTTGAAAACCATCGCATTATAATTTAAGAGTGAACTAATTTTTTATAGAGCGAAAATAAAATCCCTTGACTTTAAAAAAAAAAAAAAAAAATTGAAGAGTTTATTACAATTAACATAAAAAAAATTTGTGTTTAAAAGTGTAGAAGTGCCCTAAAGATACTAGTTAAGGCCCTGTTTGTTAACATTCTTTTTTTCTGTTTATGAACAAAATTTTCTGTTTTTTTTGTTCAGGGGAACAAAATTTTCTGTTTTTTTGTTCCAGGGAACAAAAAAAACTTAAACACATTTGTTTGCGTTTTTGTTCCAAATCTATTTTTTTGTTCCTAGGAACACATTTGGTACGAAACGAGAAACAATAAAAACATGTTTCTTATTTCGGAACAATTTTTAAGATCAAATTTTCTCTCTCCTCTCTTTTTCTTTTCTTTTTCTTTTTTCTTTGGCCGGTCGCCGGCCTCGGCCATGGCCGGCGACCGGCCGTCGAGAGCCGGCGACCTCGCCGGAGCATCGCCAGCCCCAGCAAGGCCAAGCGTCGCCGGCCCCCGGCGAGGCTTCGCCTCGCCTTGGTTAGGCGAGCTCGGGCTCGCCCACATCCGGCAAGCCCGAGCTCGCCCGGCCACCGGCGAGGCTCGCCGACCGGCGGTGGCCCGGCCAAGGCTCGGCCTCGTTGGTGGCTGGGTGAGCTTGGGCTCGCCGACCAAGGCGAGGTCGAGCCTCATTGGTGTGGGGCAAGGCTGGTTGAGCTCGGGCTTGCCAAATTTGGGCGAGCCCAAGCTCGCCCGGCCAAGGCGAGGTCGAGCCTCGCCCACCACGGCGAGGCTTGGCCTCACCAAGGGTCGGTAAGCCTTGCCGTGGTGGGCGAGGCCGCCGGCCCTCGTCGGCCGGTCGCCGACCATAGCCGAGGCTAGCAACCGGCAAAAGAAGAAAAAAAGAAAGAAAAGAAAGAAAATAAAATAAAAATATTAAAAAATTAAAAGAAACAAAAAAAGAACGAAAATTTACCAAACGTGTTTTGTTCATTTTTTATTTTAGGAACAAGTTTACCAAACGCCTTCTTCGTTCAAAATTGTTTCTGGAGCAAAAATCGTTTTTTCTATCTCGTTCCTCGGAACAATTTTTGAACAGAAACGTTACCAAACGTGCCCTAAGACTACTAATATGAACGAACGCTTTGTCAAAGCATTTTCATGATCGGGATGCGTTAAAATTTACTTCGGGCTTAGCTGACACCAAATTCTGCATTCGAGAATTTACAAAATACTCAAATAGAGTTACTTTTAGCTTTTTTGGAAGTAAAATCATGTGACTTAACCGCACTGATCAACTACAATAGCACATGATTTATTTCTTTGGCCAGTTTAGAACCTAGAAAAACTAAAGCATAATAATAATAATATCATCATCATCATTATCATGCTGGGAACAATTTTTTTTTTTTTTTAAAGTAGGGAAGAAAATTTTCATGAAATGTAAAGCGAATCCAAACCATATTTTCATTCATGTTCCAATTAAGCTAGCAAGAGAAACGGTCCATCGTTTCAGTCTTAAGAGGCCCATTTTGACATGAGCTTGTTTCAAATCGGGTTGCCCCAGGATTTTTCTCGTGAATTTGCCCAACATTGCTTCGCGCTTTGCTGGTTTTCGTGTGGCAATTTTGTTGAGTCATCCTTTTGGATTTTGTTCTCAAACGTTGTTAACTCAAAATAAATCATAACAATAAGGAAGGCTGGTAAAATGGAATGATCTGATAAATAAATAGAAATCGGTACATTGCTTCGGGTTTTATTAATCATTTTCTATCAGTGGTGTTGCTCTTGCTCTCATTGCATAAGATGTGAATTAAAATATATATTTTTGAATGAAAAGATGGTATATACTTGTTGTGACCTAACTCATTGTTAGGTTTAGGGTTATTGTCAACTTAAGACCGATGACCATTCCTTGAGTCGAGGTCTCCCAGATTCATACCTTGCATGGCATTAAATATTGAAAATTTCAATCAATTTAGTGTATGCAAATTTTAACAAAAAAGTGGTCACTAGCTTTTTTAGGGGGCGATTAGAAATCAATAAGATACAAGAGAATATCTTATTATTTATATAATCAAAGATTATAGACTCAAGAATTTAATTACGTTAGCCCTAAGACTAGTGCCTTTTCGGTATCTAATTTGATTATGTTAACTAAAGCCATAACAACCTATCGAAGAAATTTAAGTTTTGTCTATACCATTCTAAAAAAAAGAAAAAAAGAAATAACATCCAATATATTAAAAAGTACAACCGAGTATAATAAAAAGAAAACATAAAACTCCCTAATATTGTTCCTAAAAAAAAAAAATTCCAAACCACTAAGGGTGCGTTTGGTAACGATTCGTTCCAGGAGTAGATTCGATCGAATTGATTTTTTATTACGTTTAGAACCGATTCTAATCATTTTGTTTGATAACCGTTCAAAATTTCGATTCGAAATAGAATTGCGTTTGGTACCGTACTTCATTAATTCTGTTCCAAATCAATTTCTTTTAATTTTTAAATAATTTTATTACTTTTTTTCCTTTTTTCCTTTTTTTCTTTCTTTTTTTCATTTTTTCCTTTTCTTTTTCCTTTTTTTCTTTCTTTTTCCTTTTTTTTTTTTCCTTTTTCTCATCTTCTTCTTCTTCTTGTGGTGGCGACCTCAGGAGCATCGCCGACCGAGGCTCGCCGGCGGCGAGGCCCGGCCCCGCCGGTGACCAGGCCGGCCTCGCCGGGCCGGGTGAAGCCTGCTAGGCCACTTAGGCAAGATTGGGCGAGCCTCGCCGGTGGCCAAGCGAGCCTCGCCGGGCCCACCGGTGGGGCTGGGCGTCGCAAGGCTTGCCTAGCCCCTACCCGGCCCGGCAAGGCTCGGCCTCGCTAGATCCGGTGAGGCCGAGTCTTGCCGATGGCTAGGCTTGCCTCCAGCGAGCTCGCCGGATCGGCGGCGGTGGATGATGGCGGCGGACGGCGGACGGTGGTGGGCGGTGGTGGACGACGGTCGCGAGATGGCCGAAGGGAAGAAGAAGATTTCTTGATTTTGATTCTCAAATTCGTTCTCGGAACAAGAATTAATTTTTTTTTTTTTTTTTTTTTGGTTCTTGATTCTATTCCCAATCTGCTTAGAACAAAAATTTTATCAAACGCGATTCTAGGCCCAAACTAATTATGGGAACAAAGAATCGGAATTTGGTCTTGTTTGGATGATTACTAAATAGGGCCTAAAGAACCCTATTGTAAAACTCTAAAGACTTGTCCAAATATGGGTTTCAATTTCTAAGGGCTTCTAATTTTTTTTTTTTTTTTTTACTTTTTTATAATTTTCTGAACTTTTGAATGATTTTCGAATTCTTTCTTTTTCTGGATTTCTAGTTTTTAATATTTGATGAATTTTCTAAATTTTTATAAATTTTAAATGTTTTTATCTACTTTTTATTTTTTAATGATTTTTCGGATTTTTATAATCTTTAATGATTATCTAAAAATTCTGATTTTTTTATTGATTTTCGAATTTTCTAAATTTTTATCATTTTCTGAATTTTTATAGATTTAATGACTTTTTGGATTTTTAAAATTTTAATAATTATTATTATATTCGGGGAATGGGTTCGGAGTTCGGACTTGTTTACCCGATCCGTATATCCGGATCCCACCCCGTCCGATTAAAACTGGATTTTTTAATGTTTTGATTTTTTTTATTTCTATTTTTAATTCTTTTATTTTTGTCTCTTGTTCTTTTTGTCTTTTTTTGCCTGCACTTCCTCTTCTTCCTCCGGACATCCTTTACCCGAACGCCATTTTCAACCTGCAACCCCACCTTTCGCGCCATTTTTTTCTTTTTAACGAAACAAATACCATCGTTGACGAGTTTATCACCAGAACTTCGATTACCGCCCATCTATCTCCAGCCGCCGATCATTTAGTCCGACCGACGTTGACCTCCTCTGGCCGCCTGCTCCATTATCGCAAAACTTAACAAAAACCATCCTACCTAATCCACACTTTTCACCGCAGCATCCCAACAAATTAACAAGGAAAAATAAATTAGAATGAAGTGAGATGGGCTAACTAGTATGTCCTGGAAACTTCTGACTTCGCCGGTGCGAGGGGATACTCCAACATAAAGCTTTCCGGCCTTGGAGATACGCATGTACGTTGGACTCAAGCAAAGATTTTTCATCAAATCGCATAGAAACACAGATAAAATGCTAGTATGAGATAGGATTCAACAAAAAAAAAAAAAAAGCAAGTACTAATCGATCTTGAATTTAGACGGGACTTGACATTCGGCCCTCTTTTAGGCATTTTATCAAACATGAAATACGCAGACTTTTCAATGGTTTTCTGTTTTAATTTTAACGAGATCCTCGGCCTCACACGTTACGAACAGACTTAAAACACCATGGTTAGCAATAAAAAAAACTTCGTTTTATCAAGATCTCTTCAAGAAAATTGATCGAACCGAGCATGTCTTTCTCGGCCAAAACAGAGACAAAGTAGAGCGTTTGGACCGAGATTGTACCTGGTTTGTTCGGCGAATCCAGGTCGCGATTGACGACGATGAAGGGCGTCTGGTTAGAGCTTTTCCTCCGCTCGCGGAATGAATCTCAGTACTCGTCTGATCTTCGACACCGACTCTGTGAACAACAACTCACGGATTGGCCGTTGACCGGAGCTCTGAAAATCGACAGCGAACTCCGGCGATGTGGTTTTCTGCTACTCCGAAACGGGATGCACTCTCCCTTTCTCTCCCATTCGAGCTAGCTCCCTGCTCACCTATATCGTCGAGCACGCACTCTCCATGTCGTCGAGCGTCCTCCTCTCCTCTCTCTCCGAGAAGGAATCTTCTATGTTATTTTCCCTCTCTCGTTGTTCTCTCACGGACCGACTCACGGACGCCTGTTTTGCTCGGGCACCGCACGCCGTCTTCTTCGCTCACGGACGTGAGCGTGCGAAAGAGAAGGAACCTGGAATATGGGCTGGGCCTTCTTGTTTTAAGTTCAGATGGGCTATTAAGGACAACAAAAGGAACAAAAGAAATGGGCTCAAAGGGAAAGTAAAAGATGGGTTGAGGGGATTAGATTTTGGGGTGAACGCAAGAGCTCTTCCGGCCCACAACCTGCTGCCAATAAATGGACACTTGAACAGTCGATAAAATTCGGGTGTCGACAATACTCTTTATGGGATGACACACAAAAAAGGGTCGCTGGGGTTGATAGTTCTTTCCCGTCCTTTGTGGAGTATAAATTTGTTTGCACATGAGAGAGAGAGAGAGAGAGAAGGGGTGATGTTATGACTGTTAAATTATACGAGAGATGAATACATGTTACGATCCAAGAAATTAGATATTGAAAAAAGACGTCGCAAGTGCATATGATCTCGAACCTTTAATGATTGTAAGTGATAGTTTAGTATTGTGATTAGGTCACTTGTGTGGAGACTATAATAATCTTTTATTTAGCTTAGGATGTCGGATTCAGAAATTAACAATGTCATTTCTACATCATTGAATTTTAATGTAAGCTGATGAAGAATATAAAGGCAATTTTAGTATATTCCAATTTCACCTTCCGTTTCAATCCCATCTAATTTAGCCATTAAAAATTTTGAGTGTCTGAATTAACCTGTTTTAGGCTCCAAATGCCCTTAATTCAAAGTTTTAACATTTGGTAGCACAATTTCAAAGATTTCTTGTACGAAATTTTGTTTTTAAAATACTCAAAGCTCAAGATAAGTCCCCAACTTTCACCGAGGATTGCTTGGCGCTAGATTTGGTTTGTCAATAGCTGCATGATGCTGGGAAGCTTGGTCAAGGTCGCTCGATGCCAATTTTAGCTCACTGAGGGTCAAGTGTCGCGTTGCCTAGTGGGTTGCCTCGGCGTTGTGCAACTTGGGGTCACATGACACGGACGTTGCATTGTGTGGGTTTGCTCGACCTTGATGGCACATCGCTTGGGATCATGCAACATCAGCATTGGTCACACCGTTGTGACGCTCACCTGTGCTTTCATACGCGTTGACATAGTCCCTTGTTCTCTCTTTCTTTTTTCTTATTTTAAAATTGCTTTGCAATAAATATTTTACAAGGTGTTTACCAAACACTAGTTGCTTAATGCCAGTGTCCTTGACTTAAATGCAAAGTCTTAAAGATAAAGCTCTCGCGTTGTACCTATCAATGCAATCTGCCCAGTTACAACGGAGGAATCAACTAATCTCCCTTTGTACCTACCAATGTCAGTGTCCTTGACTTAAATGCAAAGTCTTAAAGATAAAGCTCTCCCTTTGTACCTCTTGATCCGTGAAACAATTTAATCAATGCTTTCCCAGAGATATGGATTATATTAGATTGAATAAAACTTACCATCTCAATTTTAGAGTGTGCAGTGCCGGCATCATTAATTAAATTAAGAGAGGCGACAGAGGTCCATATGATAAATTACCCGGAGCAACTTGGAAGACCAATGGCTATTCAATAAGCATCCAATTACTTTTGAATTTATGCACTCAGCATCACAAATCATTAAAAAAGAGAGGAAAAGAAGTTCCTCAACCATGTCAGTAGCATGAGGCGAAACCTCTATTTCATAGTGATTTTAAATTTTGATCGAAGGAGTAGACATTTTCAAATTTCTAGTATAGACGAAAAAAGGGAAAAACAAGAGACATTAGAATCAAAATCACCTGGAATCACTTCCTCAACAAGTCATGACCAATTCGACAGGCATGTTTGGCAAGCCATACTCTCGCCACGGTAAAGACCATTTCTTCTTCTTTGTTAAGTTTTGTTCCATTGGACTCTCTATTTCCTCGGTGTCTATTGAAAGTTGTCTTCCTTTGAGTCTCTTTCCTAGAAACTCTACTTTTCTTTTTCTTTTTTCTATTGGCTGATGGTGTTGGAGTACAGACCCCCAGATCATGCTCCTCTTACTTGCATATTAGACAAAATCCGCACTTCTTTATGCTTACTTTCGTTGCTTTGAAGCGAACTTGGCACCAATCCTTTCGCAGGAGTGTCCATGGTTCACACAGTCTAAAGAGTGGTAAATATTCAAGCCTCACATGATCGGATTCCAATGAAAAAAATAGTTTCAAGTTCTGAGTCAAACTTCGGCCATTAACAAATATTTTGACCTCACATTTGGCATCAACCACTTCTTCTTCCCAGCCAAGAACGACACAGAGTGCTAGTCTCAAGGATTTGTGATACAAGTCCTCGGGAATTATGAAAGATGTGGAACCCCTTTATCGTGGACAATCCATTCTGACATCTCTCTTCCTTTTAGGATTATGTTGAATCTGCTTGTCCTTGGTAGTCTCTGTCGTACAGAGTACACATATTGAAGATCAAACTGTGAGAGAGAGAGAGAGAGAGAGAGAGAGAGAGAGTAAATTATGATTTATTTTGTTGGCCACAATCCGTGGGGAGATAATAAGGCACATATAAATTTCATAGACGAGTAATGTGTAATTCTTTAATAGCCCTCTTGGAGTGTAAAATTAATGTGAGAACAGCACATGAAATTAATGAATGAGGAGCCACCTATGCAGCAAAAAAAAAAAAAACCTATATTAGAACTTGACTTTAAGGTTATGTTAGAATGTTCAACCCAAAAACATAAATCATTATACCGATAGAGAATACATGTACATGAAACCTGTGTCAACCCTGTAGATCAAGAGACATTTTAGCATACTAAAATTACTTTGTTTGGTATAAAACATAGTGAAATTACTTGAAGTAAACAGACCTTAACAACTTAAAAGAGATTCTATTTTGTGGTTGTATTTATTACAGTGATAGAGTAACAAACCACGAGTTAAGAGCGTACATTAATAAACTCTATTTTGGAGAAGATTTCTTTTAACCTCACCAAATAGGAAGAAGAATGCCACTTGTAAATATTTTTTTGTACATTAATTATAAATTAAAAAACTAAAATATGGACCTGAATGGCATGCAACAGGTGAAGGAGCTCAGAAAGTTGAGAGACGACGGACACCAAAAGCTAAGAAAAATCGGACATCGACTCTTTAACAGGATAACCAAGGTCAAACTTGTAAATACATACAGTCGGGCTCAAATGTCGGCTCACGTAGTCATCGGGCGGTTTTATCATTTTCCTTGATTTTCATAGACAACTTGACAGTTGAAATCAAGCGCCGTGTTTTCTGACAATAAACTGAATTCAACGGCCACGGAGATAACACTGGTTGGATAAGAAAGGAAAAACGAAAAGTCAATTACACGTGAAATTTGACCATTAAATTACTTAGCACAGAATCAAAGAAGACAATAAAAATATATTTCAGGTGAAAAAAATGATAACATTAGGATAATTCTATCACCATTTGATCTTACTATCTTTCTAATTTTGGCTGATTTATCCTTACATCCATTCGTTTTTGATAGAAATCGTCAATGCTACTTTGTTGGATTGTCGCAAAGATTTGCTTACACCCCTCGAATATTGGTTTTGGAACAAAATCTTGGAGAATTTTAAGCTTTTTAAATCTAATGAAAATAATTACCAATGAAAAAAAAACCTTAAGAGGATTATATACTAAAAAACTAAAAATATAGGAGCTAATTGCAAATATCAAAACTGAAAATACATGCAATTCCTTTCTTCTTCATTTTCTCCCACTTTTTTGATCTTTTGGACCCGTGATGATTTTTATGGAATGACAAACATTGATGATTTTTATGGAATGACAAACATTATCACGAAGTCATTGTCTTGAAAAAGGCCTGGTCCACCCTGACATAATTGAGGATGCTTGAAGTCGTCAATGTGGCTATCAATGATGCAAGTTTCGAGATCGAGACCACTTTACTTTTGCCATTTTTCTTCAATTAAATTTTATGAGTAGATAGAGATAAATTAATTTAAGAAGGATTTTTTTTTGGCCAAGATATATCCCAACAATTCATTTCAAATAGGTTTTTCAGCAGTAGTTGGGTGTCATTTTCTTATAGTTTCCTCAAATAAAGCTTAGTATTGCTATGAAAGTGTTATGAAAAAGGGATTTCTTTGTTGTTGCTATTTGTGATTTTTCATTCAAGGTCAAGTGATCTCCCAATATCGATTCCACTAGTAAGTAACTATCGCATTATTTTTAATTGAGAGGAGTTGGGGGTTGAATTTTATGATTGATGACAATATGATTTCTAATCTTGATAAGGTCGATAACCCAATGTCGATTTATTTTAGATACGAGGAATGAAGATGGCCCATTCTTTAGTATTGCTAGAGGATCGGCCCATCATTTCAGTCTTGGTTGCCCATTTAGTGGAGTTGACCCGAGACTGTTTCCATTTGGGTCGGCCCAAGATCTTGCTCGAGTGTTTGCCCAACATTGCTCATCCTTTTGATTTTGTTCTTGAGCGTTGTTAATTCAAAATAAATTACAAGAATTAGGAAAGGCTGATAAAAACAGAATGATTGATGTCTAAATAAAATCAGCATGTCGCTTCGGTGTTTATTAATCATTTTCTATCAGCGGTGTTGCTCCCATTATATGAGATGTGAAATGAAGTGCATACTCTTTTATGAGGTTATACCCAGAAAAGAGTTGTTAGCATATATTCAAAAGACATAAGGCATTGGTAGTGAGGAGTGATTGTAAGTAATAGTTTAATAACGAGCATTTGACATCTCATATTCTCATGTAAAATGATTAGATCGCTTGCGCAGAGACAATAGTAATCCTCTCGCCAATTCTTGCCTTCAGAAAGTGATTGGCAATATCATTTTTACTTTATTGTTCTGCATTTAAAAATGGATGACTGATGGGAGGAAAAGTAGAAAGAGAATGAACTTTAGCAAAAACCAATGAAGAATATAAAGGCAATCCTGGTAGGCACTTGACTTACCACTACTCTCTGAGGAAATTATCAAAATGCTACTTGGCATTTCACTTGCCCAATAAAGATGAAAGGAAGTAATACATATATATTATTAGGATTAATATCACAAAATATATTCAATTGGTACTACTTGAAAATTTTTATTTAAAAAAAAAATTGGACTCATAAAAACCCCTAAAGTGTTATAGCTATTTCAATTTTACCCTTCGTTTTAATCCCGTCCAATTTGGCATTAAAAATGTGCTTAATCATCTTGAATTAAGCGGTTTTGGACCTTCAAGGGCCCTTGAGCCGAAGATTTGATGTTTGATAACACAATTTCAAAGATTTTGACGCAAAGTTTTGCTTTTAAAATTCTCAAAGCTCAAGTTAAGCCTCCAAGTTTAAGCTTTAGCATTTTTGGGATGCAAGTTCAGAGGTTTAATGAAGTTTTTTTCTTCCAATCTTATCATCACTAATGTATTTGCAATCATATTTTACCCTTCAACCTTGGGTAGGAGAGAGAAAGACATTGTTGATTATGACTCGGAAGCTTAATAGAGGAGGCTGAGAGACGCCGATGCAACTTTGCCGAGGGTCGAGGGACATCGGCAAAGCTTCGCTGAGGGTCACACGATGTCGATAATCTTTATGAGGGTTGCTCGATGCCAGATTTAGCTTGCCAGATTTAGCTCGTTGCCTAGTCATGTGGCCCTGGCATTCTGCCCCTTGGGGTTGTGTGACACTAGTGTCATGTCAATTGATTTCACTCGACCTCAGAGTCGAGCTACCCGGTTTGCTTGACTTTGGAGGCGCGTTGGCTAGGGTCGCACGACGTTGGCACCAGTCCTACTTTTGTGTCGCCCGCTTGTGCTTTCATACACAACTGCGAGTTTTCTCATTCTCTATTTAAAAAAAAAAAAAAAATTCTCAATGCTAAAAAATGTTCTGTAATAAATATTTACTTAGCATTTGTCAAACACCATTCGCTTTTCCTGAAAATCTTTCAAGTCAATACCCTTTGCTTACATGCAAAGTCGGCTAGACCTGACCTCTCCCTTGGTACCCTATCCAACGCAATCTTGCCTAGGAACAACAAGGGAATCAACTAGTCTTTCCCATGTAGACCTTTCGATTTTTGAGACAATTTTGAGACAATTAGATCAACACTTTCCTCAAGAAGCAAAGCTTACTATCTTAGAATTGTAGAGTATAAAGTATTGGCATCACTGATTGGATTGAGAGAGGTGACGGTTCTGTGTGATACATTTTACTGAACTTGGAAGACATTGGCCATTATACAAGCATCCACTTAATTTTGGATTAGTTCACTTTGCATCACAGATCATAGAGAACGAGAGGGAAATAAAAAGTCACTCAACCATGTCAGTAACAGTATGCGAATTCTAATTGAAGGAGCAGACATTTGCAAATTTCTAGTAGACACGACAAAACGGGGAAAAGCAAGAGGCATGATTTTGAGTTGACATTGAAGGAGCAGACATTTGCAAATTTCTAGTAGAGACGAGATAAAAACAGGGAAAAGCAAGAGGCATTGGAATCAAGATCACCCAGTTCGCATCCCCAAGAATCACTACCTCTGAAAGTGGTGCTAGTGGAATCCCTACTCGCGCCATCGCTAGAGACTTTCTCATCCTCTATGTTTAGTTCCCCGAACTATATTTTTCCTCGAATTCCATTGAAATTTTCTTTCTTTCGAGTATCCTTCCTTGAAACTCCCATTCGTTTCCATCAGCTGACAGTGTTGGAAAACCGACCCTCAGATCATCCTCCTGTTGCTTGCATATTAGACGGAATCCATGCTTCTTTATGCTTCCTTTTGAACATTCTCTGCAAACTTGGATATGTTTCCAATCGTTTTGCAGAAGCTTCTCTTCTCCTCTTATATTGCCCCTTGGGATATAAAGTAGGCTTACATGATTGGACTCCGATGATTTAACTAAATGAGATTTGTTATACCTTTTTTTGCCATTAACATATATACTGAACCTAAACCAATTTCCAAACGGAGCTTTATACTGGCCATGAATAAAACAGAGTGCTAGTCCTAAGAACTCGTCACATAAGTCTGGAGGAATCATGAAAGATATGGAGTCCTCTTCACAGGGGAGAATCCATTCAGGCATCTCTTTTCCATTTGCGAAAATATTAACTACCTGTCATACAGATAGTACACATATCAAACACTCCAAACGAACGAGAGAGAGAGAGAGAGAGAGAGAGAATCTGACCTCGTATAATGACACATCATCCACACTGACCCCTTTGCTTTGCTTGCATCTATAAACAAACAAGTCTTTCCAATGATCATACTTGTTGAAGCATGTCGGCAGATGAGTCAACTTGTTATTTGAAAGATCTAGGTACTTCAATTTAGGACAACTGGAAGCATTCTCAAGGAACTCTGCCTCTGATAGATTGCAGCCTTGAAGATCTAGCCAACTTAGATTTGGGAATCCCAAATCGCCATCAGGATCAATTGAATCCTCCAAGTACTTTGGAAACATGGCAAGATTCGAGCAGTACGAAAAATACATAATCTGAAGATTTTTCAACTTATGAATGCTCGATGGAAGTCTTGTTAGATTTTTGCAAGATCCTAATTCTATTGTCTTCACAGAGACAAGATTTTCAATTGATGCAGGAAGTTCTTTAATCGCCGTCCCTTGCATACAAAAATATTGCAGATGTTCCATCTTTTCCGGAAAATCAGGGCATTTCTCAAGTTTATAGCAATTAAAGAGATCAAGGTTTTGAAGAGACTTTGCCTTGAGTGTGTTCGGAAAGATCCTGAGACTCGAGCAACTTGATATCTTCAAAAGTTTTAACTTGTCAAGACATCCAACAGATTGGTGAACCTCCACCAAGCTATTGCACCCAGAAATATATAACCTCTCCAGATTTGGAGTCGATGATAAGTCAAGAACACTAACTAGGAATTTGCAATCACGGAACTCGATGGAGTTCAAATTTATAAAATTCTGCAAAAACATACTAGTGCAGTCATTAAGCTCTACAAATATTTTCATAGCTTTAAAAAGGAAAAGCTCATCATCACAAGGGCTTACCTGAAAGTTGTCTTGTAATTGTTTGATATGACCGTGGTTTAAATGGAGTCTCTTGAGTTTCTTTTGACCGGGGCCAAATTCTAGATCCGGAGCATTGGACCATTCAAGGCATCTTAGCGTGTTAGGGAGGTGTATAGGACCTTGTGAAGAAATATGCACTTCATGCAAAATGAGCATTCTCAACCTTTTTGCGTTTGTGAAAGCACCTGGACTAATTGTTATCTCTTTCGGTGTGGGCAAGTCTAATACTATGGCATTTACTGCATCCATGCCCTAGCCATAACAAAGCAAATTTAGTCACCGGACAAAATTTCCAGTTGAGATTTACATTTTACTGTTCGAATCAAAGTAACATAAAAAACTGAGATGTAGCAAAATGGACATAAACAACTTTTACCGTTTCTTCATAGAGAACGTCTTGAACATCTTCAAAAAGCCATAATCTGCTGCGTTTCCTAGGATCATTGGGCCATTCCTGATTAACAATATCCTTACCCATCAATTGAATCAAATCATGCATTTGCAGGATTCCAATCTCATTTTTTATCAAGGACCTCTCGATGAGAATATCTATTCCTATGGTTGTTTCAAAACCAGAGTCGTCAAGAACTTCCTTGATATATTTAATTCTCTTTCCCTTAAAGAAACAAGCAATATCGAGGAAAATCTCCCTCTCGTTTCTCTCCAATCCATCAAAGCTTGTCTTGAGAACTTGATTAATAGTTTGGTCAGGACTTTCAGAGAGCCTACGCAATGCACTTTCCCATGCAGCTTCGTTTCTTCCACATAAGAATGAGCCCAAGACTTCGAGGGCTAACGGAAGGCCGTCACAATAATGCAGTGCTCTATCTATGAGATTCACTCCTATTTCAACACTCTCGCTATCTGGGAAAGCATGCAGACAAAAAAGGTCTCGTGCTTCACAACATCCTAAAGTTTGAATTCTATGCACACAATTTATGCCATGAGAAGTCAGCAATTGTTTATTTCTTGTTGTAACAATGATTATACTTCCTTTTCCAAACCAATTGCCTTTTCCAGCTAATGCATTCAGTTGATTCATATGGTCAACATCATCAAGAACTAGGAGAACCTTCTTGCAACATAGTCTTTCTTGTATCAAACTAATTCCTCCAGCGACACTGTAGACTGTTAAAGGATGAACCAGGATCTCAGATAGAAGATCCTTTTGTAAAGTAACAAGACCATCGCTTCGGTTTGATTTTTCTCTAACTTGCTCCAAAAAGCTACAACCCGAAAATTGTCCCATCATAGCATTATATAGGGCTTTGGCAACTGTCGTCTTCCCTATGCCTCCAGGTCCCCATAGACCTATCATCAGAACATCATCATCATCTGACTCTTTCTTTGACAACCATAAAATTTGTTGAACTTGGGAATCTATTCCGACTGGATATTTAGCAACATGTAAAGGCATTCGGTTGAGACGAATCGATAATTCCTTCACGATGCATCGTATGAGTTCCGCTTCATCTCTGATAAGCCTTATCACTCAAAAGAAAGAAAAAACCGTTTTAGCATTTCAAAGCCATAGCAGGAATTCAACCTCTGACGTGATAAGGAAAATTTAATAAGAAGATACATAAATAATAAGACGAAAGGTGGGTGAACCTGCGCCAACATCTACGCGAGCAAAATTACAAACAACCTGAATCTGAAGACAATAATGACTCAGGCACTATGAATCGCACTATTTATGTCTGATAATTCTCATTATCCACACAGCAAGAATCAATTCAAAGAATCTACTAGCTTTGGTTATTTGACTTTTGTGTGCACTGTCTAATTTATCTCCACTTTGTATCTTCAATTTCAAAGATTCAAAAAAGAGCATACGATCTGATATCTAACAGACAATCACAAGCTAACAATCACAAAACACCACTGTCACATTTGTGCGTACCTGTCATTCAACTCCCATCCAGACAATTTACCGGCTTCAAGGAGAGCCTTCTTCCATCTCTTCACTTTCTCGGAATCTTTACCGAACTTGGACTCATGCTTAGCCATAGCTCTCCCATAACTCTCTCTCCCTCCTCTTACTTCTCTTGGTTCCACTTTGTAAAACACTGGGAACACAATCAAGTCATTTCGCCCGTTGCACTCCATATTTTCAAGAGCTCTTCCAAACACCACCGTGAGGAAGCGTAGTTCTCAGAGAAAACGATGATCGCAACGTGCGATTCCTCGATCGCCCTCATGAGCGCCGGCGATATTTCCTCTCCTTTCCTGAGCTCCTCGCTATCCACAAAAGTGTATATTCCTTGCTGGTCCAGAGCCGCGTAGAGATGACTGAGGAAGCCTTGGCGGACATCTGGTCCTCTGAAACTGAGGAACACATGGTAATTCCTTTTCGTATTCGAAGAAGCAGCCATTAGAAGAGCTGATGGTACATGTGCTTCCTTAGAATGCGAAGCATCGGAACAGAGAGTCTTGCTACGAGAATCAAGGGCTGAAGGCTGAAACAGAGTCGGCCTTGCTCTCGGAGAGTCTGGGCGGCCTCTGACCCGGCGTTGCCCTTCCCCGATCGGCAGCGAAGTCGACGATCTCTTCCTCTTGTTCTGGCTCTCGCTCTCTCTCGCTTCAAAGGAACAAGTGCTCTGCATTACAAATCATAAAGAAACAAAGGCAAAAAAATAAAATAAAATAAAATAATAATAATAATAATAATAATAATAATAATAATAATAATAATAATAATAATAAATGTTACTCAATCATGTTAGTAGCATGATGCAAAACCTCTGTTTTATAATGATCTTGAATTCTAATTGAAGGAGCAGACACGTGCAAATCTCTAGTGGAGGCCCGGAAAAGGGAAAGGCAAAGACATTGGAACCCATAGTCTCACCGTAGTTAAGATTGTCTCATCTAGGTGATTAACTTCCCTCTGCATCCGTTTCAATTGAAGTATCTTCTTCCTCGGTGTCTATTGAATTATCTTCTTCTGAGTCTTCGCCAGAAAACTTCAAAAATCTATCTTCTTCCTCGGTGTCTATTGACCTATCTTCTTCTAAGTCTTCGCCGGAAAACTTCCAAAAAAGCGTCCTTTTGTTTCTATCTTCATCTTCACTAGAAAACTCCAAAAAAACACTTCATTTTGTTTCTATCTGCTGCAGCTAATGGTGCTGGGAACACCACCCTCAGATCATCCTCCTTTCGCTCGCATATTACACGGAATCCACACTTCCTTATGCTTCCTTTTTTGACTCTGAAGTAAACTTGGAAATGGCTCCAATCATTTCGCATAAGCTTCTCCACTCCATTTAGATGGCGTGGACGATACGTAAGCCACACATGGTCAGATTCCACTGGAGAAAAATCTTCCTCGTAATACCACACCTCTTGGCCATTAACAAGTATCTTGACATGCATTATAACGTTGACCACTTTTCCTTCCTCCGGACTAAGAACAACACAGAGTACTAGTCCTTTGAACTTGTCATATAAGTCCTGTGGAACCTTGAAAGATATGTAATCCTCTTCACAGGGGAGAATCCCTTTAGGCAACTCTCTTCCAACTAAAAAAATGCTGAATAGGCCTTGCCTTGGCAGTTCCTATCACACAGATGGTACGCATATCAAGCATTTAAGTTATATATATATATATATATATAGAGAGAGAGAGAGAGAGAGAGAGAGAGAGAGAGAGAGAGACCTGGAGTGATAACAAATTAGCCATATCATCCATATTGACCCCTTCATGGAATAATTCACAACATGAAGTCAAGTCAACCGAAAGATGGTCGAAATGGCGACCCCCCAAATATGGCAATTTTTGCAGGGATTTGCAACAAGCTGATGATAGGCTACAAAAATTTGATGGAAGCTGAGGAATCTCTTGTAGTAGCTCGCATCCCTCAACATGTAAGAACCTCAATTGATAGTACTTGTTGATGCATGTCGGCAAATGAGTAAACTTGTTATATGAAAGGTATAGGTCCCACAAGCTGGGAAAACTGGAAGAACTCTCAAGGAATTCTACTTCTGATAGATTGCAGCCGCAAAGATCTAGGGTGCTTAGTTTCTGGAATCCCAGAAGGCCATCAGGATCAATTGAATCCTCCATGTTTTTTGGAAACATGGTTAAATTCGAGCAGCCAGAAAGAATCAAACACCGGAGATTTTTCAACTTATAAATGTGCCATGGAAGCCTCACGAGGTCTTTGCAATCTGATAAAACCATCTCATCCACAGAGCCAAGATTTTGAATTGATGCAGGGAGTTCTTTAATAGCTGTCCTATCAAGATAAAGTCCATTCAGATGTTCCATCTTTCCGTCAATATCTGGGAACTTCTCGAATTTAGAACAACCAGAGAGATTAAGGGTTTGAAGAGATTTAGTCCTCAGTGTGTCGGGCAAATTACTAAGATTAGAGCACGACTTTAGCAACAAAACTTCTAGCTTGACAAGATTTCCAATGGATGGGTGAACCTCCTCCAAGCTCTCACACCCATTAAGAATCAATTTCTCCATATTTGGAGCTAATGACAGATCAGGAATACTAATCAAGGACTTGCATTCAGTGAAATCGATGGACTTCAACTCTCTAAAATTCTGCAAAAATATATTAGTGCAGTCATTAAGCTCTGCAAATATTTTTTACAGCTATAAAAAGGAAAAGCTAATCATCACAAGGGCTTACCTGAAAGTTGTCCCCTAGTTGTTTGATATGACTTCCCGGGACATCGAGTATCACGAGTTTCTTTGGACCAAAGCCAAATTCAAGATTCGGGGCATTGGGCCATTTGAGACATCTTAGCTCGCTAGGGAGACATACTTGCGAATAGATATGCACTCCAGACAGAATAAGTATTCTCAACTTTTTCATATTTGTGAAAGGGTCATGACTGATGTTTATCGCTTTTGGTGGAGGCAAGTCCAATACTATGGCCTTTACAGCATTCGTCCCCTATCCATAATAGAGAAAATTGATTTGTCAGACAAAATTTCCAGTTAAGATTTACATTAAACTGTCCAAATTAGAGTAATATAAACTGAAATGTAGCAAAATTAACATAAACAACTTTTACCGTATTATAATAAAAAATGTCCTCAGCATCTTCCAAAAGCCATATTCTGCTGCGCTTCCCAGGATCATCGTGACATTCTTGTTTAACAATATCCATACCCATCAACTGAACCAAATCATGCATTTCCAGGTAACCCCACACATTTTTTATCAAGGACCTCTCGATGAGAATTTCTATTCCTATGATTGTGTCAAAACAGCTGTCAAGAACTTCCTGGATGTCCTTTATAGTTTTCCCCTTAAAGAAACAAGCAATATCCAGGAAAATCTCCCTCTCATTCTCGTCCAATCCATCGAAGCTTATCTTGAGAACTCGATTTATTTTTGATTCAGGAATTTTAGAGAGTTTATGCAACGTACTTTCCCATTCAGGTTCCTTTCTTCCACGTAGGAATGAGCCCAACACTTCTAGGGCTAATGGAAGGCCGCCAGCATAATGCAGTGCTCCATCAATGAGATCCCTCCTTATTTCTACTTTATTGCTGTTTGTAAAGGCATGCCGACCAAAAAGGTCTCGTGCTTTATTGTCTTCCAAAGTTTTAACTTCATACACATAATTTTTGTCATGAGAAGTTAATAAATGTCTATCTCTTGATGTAACAATGATTCTACTCCCTTTGCCAAACCAATCGCCTTTTCCAGCTAAGGCATTCAGTTGATCTATATCATCAACATCATCGAGAACTAGGAGAACCTTCTTGCAACATAGTCTTTCTTGTATCAAACTAATTCCTACGTCGACATCATAGACCGTTAATTCTTTATGAGGTAAGATCTCAGATAGAAGTTGTTTTTGCAAAGAAACAAGACCACCACTTTGGTTCGATTTTTCTCTAACTTGCGCCAAAAAACTAGACCCCCGAAATTGCATCTGAATATCATTATATAGGGCCTTAGCAATCGTCGTCTTCCCTATGCCGCCAGGTCCCCATAGACCTATCATCAAAACATCACTACCAGCTGACTCTGACAAACCTATCAGTTTTTGAACTTGGGATTCTAGACCGACTGGATGCTTAGCGACAGATAAGGATCTTGGTCTGAGACGAATTGATAAATCCTTGACGATGGATTGTATGAGCTTCGCTTCATCTCTTTCATCTCTGATGAGCACTCAAAAGAAATAGAAACATGTTTTACCATCTCAAGCCATGGCAGGAATTCAACGTCTAACGTCATAAGGAAAATTTCATAAGGAGGATAACAAATAATAAGATGAAAAGAAATAACACATACCTGCGCCAACATCTGCGGAAGGAAAATTACAAAGAATCTGCGCCTGAAGACACTAATTACTCGGGTCCTAGGAACCACACTACTTATCTAAGACAGAAATTTCTGCTAGCTTCAAATTTTGGTCTTTCGACTTTTGTGTCAACTGCAAATTCAAAGAACTCGATCCATCGTTCCGGCAATTCGAAGCTATACGTACGATTTGATATCTAACAAACAATCACGAGCTAACAATCGCAAAGCACTGCATCACATTTGTGCCTACCTGTCATTGAAGTGCCACCCAGACAAGTTACCAGCATCAAGGAGAGCCTTCTTCCATCTCTTCACTTTCTCTGAATCCTTCCCGAACTTGGACTCGTGGTTATCCATAGCTCTCTTATAACTCTCTCTCCCCCCTCTCACTTCTCTGGGTTCCACTTTGTAAAACACTGGGAACACCACCATCAGGTCGTTTTGCTCCTTGCACTCCATGATTTTCAAGAGCTCTTCCAAACACCATGGCGAGGAGGCGTAGTTCTCAGAGAAGACAATGATCGCGATGCACGATTCCTCGATCGCCCTCACAAGCGTCGGTGATATTTCCTCTCCTTTCCTGAGCTCCTCGCTATCCACGAAAGTGTATATTCCTTTCTGGTCCAGAGCCGCGTAGAGATGACTGAGGAAGCCGCGGCGGACATCTGTTCCTCTGAAACTGAGGAACACATGGTAATAATTCCTTTTTACATTCGAAGAAGCAGCCATTAGAAGAGCTGATGGTACATGTGCTTCCCTAGAATGCGAAGCATCGGAACAGAGAGTCTTGCTACGAAAATCAAGGGCTGAAGGCTGAAGCAGAGTCGGCTTTGCTCTCGGAGAGGCTCGGCGGGCTCTGACCCGGCGTTGCCCTTCCCCGATCGGCAGCGAAGTCGACGATCTCTTCCCTTTGCTCTGGCTCTCGCTCTTTCTCGCTTTAAAGAAACAAGCGCTCTCAGCCTGTTCCATTCTCAGGAAAATATTGGACCGGACTCAGGGTAATTTGGCTCGTGCAGACGTTTTCAGCTTTCGATTTCAGATAAATATGCTGCTTATGCGCGGCGGAGAGGGTGAGGAGGGCGACATCGATGTGATCGACAAACGAATCTGGAATGACGAAGGGTAGGCCAAGGACTCAAAAGACAAAATTGCTTTGCGATACTTATTTTAGAAGGTGTTCGCCACATACTATTTGCTTTTCATGAAAATCCTTGAAGTCAACCTCCTTTGCCAAAATGCAAAGTTTCTTAGAAGCTAGCGCTATCCCTTTTACCTATCCAATGCAATCTGCCGACCAACAATAGAGGAATCAACTAATTTTCCCGGTGTAGACCTCTTGATCTTTGAGACAATTCAAACGACACTAATCCTAAAGATGCAGATTATACTAGATTGAGCAAAACTTACTATCTCAGAATTCTGAAGTACAAAATATTGGCATCATTAATTGAATTAAGAGAGGTGACAGAGGCCCGTGTGATAAATTGCACAGAGAAACTTGGAAGACTATGGCCATTTTAACAAGCATCCTCTTAATTTTTGGTTTAATGCACTCAGCATCACAAATCATAGAGAAACAAGGCAAAAAAAAAAAAAAAAAAAAGTTCCTCAATCATGCCAATAGCATGGTGCGAAACCCATCTTATAATGATCTTGAATTCTAATTGAAGGAGCAAGCACTTGCAAATCTCTAGTGAAGGCCCAGAAAAGGGAAAAGCAAAGACATTGGAACTCATAGTCTCAATGTAGTTAAGACCGTCTTCTCTTCTTTGTTAAATGTGATGAGCTTTCCTCTGCAGATATTTCAAATAGAACATCTGCTTCCACGGTGTCTATTGAACTATCTTCTTCTGAACTATCTTCTTCTGAGTCACTCCTTGAAAACTTCAATTTGTTTCCATCGTCTGATGGTGCTGGGATCACCATCCTCAGAATATCCTCCTTTTGCTCGCATATTGGACGGAATCCACACTTCTTTATGCTTGCTATTTTTGCCCTAAGGCAAACTTGGTAATGGATCCAATCCGTTTGCAGAATTACAAAATGGTGTATATGATAATAATAAAACCACACATGGTCAGATTCTAATAAATAAAAAGATTCCATCCATAGACCCGCTGACTGGCCATTAACAAATATTTCAAATGAACATGAAGCATCGATCACTTTTCCTTCCTCCGGGCCAAGAACAACACAGACTGCTACTCCTTTTAACTTGTCGTACATCTCCTGGGGAATCATGAAAGATATGGAATCCTCTTCACAGGGGGGAATCCATTTAGGCATCTCTCTTCCAATTACGACAATGCTGACATCATCTATCGTCTTTGGCAGTTTCTGTCACGCGGAAAGTATCCATGTCAAGCATTTGAAGTTATATACATATATATATATACATATACAAATATACAGAGAGAGACCTCGAGTAATGACGCATTAGCCACATCATCCATATTGACCCCTTTGCAGAATAATTCACAACATGAAACCAAGCTAACAGACCAAGTGTGGGAGGGCTGACCCCACAAATCTGGGAGTATTTGCAGAGATTTGCAACAATCTGCATATAGATAAACTATATCTGGTGGAAGCTGAGGAATCTCTTGTAGTACCTCGCATCCCCTAACATTCAATGAGCGCAAACAATAGTACTTGTTGATGCATGTCGGCATATGAGTAAACTTGTTATATTGAAGGTGTAGAAACTCCAATGCGGGAAAACTGGAAAAATTCTCAAGGAACTCTACTTCTGATAGATTGCAGCCATTAAGGTGTAGCTGGCGTAGTCTTCGGAATCCCAAACAGCCATCAGGATCAGTTGAATCCTCCATGTTTTTTGGAAACATAAATAAATTCGAGCAGTCCCCAAGATCAAGGAGCTCGAGATTCTTCAACTTATAAATGTGCGACGGAAGCCTCATGAGGTTTTTGCAAGATGCTAAATTCATCGACTCCAAAGAGACAAGATTTTCAATTGACGCAGGGAGTTCTTTAATAGCTGTCCCATGTAGATCAAGTCTTTTTAGATGTTCCATCTTTCCGACTATATCTGGGAACTTCTCGAGTTTAGAGCAACCATGGAGCCCAAGGGTTTGAAGATATTTAGTCTTCAGCGTGTTAGGAAAATTTCTAAGATTAGAGCACAATTCTAGTGACAAAACTTCTAGCTTGACAAGATCTCCAATGGATGGGTGAACATCCACTAAGCTCTCACACCCCTTAAGAATCAATTTCTCCATATTTGGAGCCGATGACAGGTCGTGAATACTAACCAGGGACTTGCATTCACTGAAATTGATGGTATTCAGCTTGCTAAATTTCTGCAAAAACATGCTAGTGCGGTCATTAAGATCTGCGAATGTTTTTTATAGCTATAAAAAGGAAAAGCTAATTTTCACAAGGGCTTACCTGAGAGTTGCCCCCTAATTGTCTGATATGACTTTTCGGGACATCGAGTCTCACGAGTTTATTTCGACCAGAGCCAAATTCTAGATTCGGGGCATTGGGCCATACAAGCCATCTTAGCTCATTAGGGAGACGTAATTGAGCTTGTGAAGAGATATGCACTCCAAGCAAAATGAGCATTCTCAACTTTTTCATATTTGTGAAAGCATCAGGACTGATGATTATCGCTTCTGGTAGGGGCCAGTCCAATACTATGGCCTTTACTGCATCCGTCCCCTATCCATAACAGAGCAAATTCAGTTGTCAGACAAAATTTTCAGTAAAGATTTACGTTAGACCGTTCAAATTAGAGTAATGTAAACCGAAATGTAGCAAAACTGACATAAACAACTTTTACCGTATTATAACAAAAAACGTCCTCAACATCTTCCAAAAGCCATAATCTGCTGCGTTTCCCAGGATCATCACGACATGCTTGATTAACAATATCTTGACCCATCGACTGAATCAAATCATGCATTTGCAGGGTCTCGACCTCATTTTTTATCAAGGACCTTTCGATGAGAATATCTATTCCTATGGCTATATCGAAATCACAGCTGTCAAGAACTTCCTTGATGTCCTTTATACTTTTCCCCTTAAAGAAACAAGCAATATCAAGGAAAATCTCCCTCTCATTCTCGTCCAATCCATCGAAGCTTATCTTGAGAACTCGATTGATTTTTGATTCAGGAATTTTAGAGAGTTTATGCAACGTACTTTTCCATTCAGGTTCCTTTCTTCCACGTAGGAATGAGCCCAACACTTCCAGGGCTAATGGAAGGCCGCCGGCATAATGCAGTGCTCCATTGATGAGATCCCTTCTTATTTCTACTTTATTGCTGTTTGTAAAGGCATGCTGACCAAAAAGGTCTCGTGCTTCATTGTCTACCAAAATTTTGACTTCATACACATAATTTTTGTCATGAGAAGTTAATAAATGTCTATCTCTTGATGTAACAATGATTCTACTCCCTTTGCCAAACCAATCGCCTTTTCCAGCTAAGGCATTCAGTTGATCCATATCATCAACATCATCGAGAACTAGGAGAACCTTCTTGCGACATAGTCTTTCCTGTATCAAACTAATTCCTCTGTCAACAGTGTAGATCGTAAATTTTGTACGAGGAAAGATCTGAGATAGAAGTTGTTCTTGCAAAGCAACAAGACCACTGCTTTGGTTCGATTTTTCTCTAACTCGCTCCAAAAAACTACAACCCTGAAATTGCATCTCAATAGCATTATATAGTGCCTTAGCAATCGTCGTCTTTCCAATGCCGCCAGGTCCCCATAGACCTATCATCAAAACATCACTGCCAGCTGGCTCTGACAAACTTATCAGTTTTTGAACTTGGGATTCTATACCGACTGGATACTTAGCGACATATAAGGATCTTGGTCTGAGACGATCTGATAATTCCTCGGCGATGGATATTATGAGCTTCGCTTCGTCATCTCTGATGAGCACTCAAAAGAAATAGAAACATGTTTTACCATTTCAAGCCATGGCAGGAATTCAACGTCTAATGTCATAAGGAAAATTTCATAAGAAGATTAACAAAAAATAAAATGAAAAGAAATAACACACACCTGCGCCAACGTCTGCGGAAGGAAAATTACAAAGAATGTGCGCCTGAAGACACTAATTACTCGGGTCCTTGGAACCACACTACTTATCTAAGACAGAAATTTCTGCTAGCTTCAAATTTTGGTCTTTCGACTTTTGTGTCTACTGCGAATTCAAAGAACTTGATGCATCGTTTGGGCAACTCGAAGCTATAGATACGATTTGATATCTAACAAACAATCACGAGCTAACAATTGCCAAGCACTGCATCACATTTGTGCGTACCTGCCATTGAAGGGCCACCCAGACAAGTTACCAGCATCAAGGAGAGCCCTCTTCCATCTCTTCACTTTCTCTGAATCCTTCCCGAACTTGGACTCGTGGTTATCCATAGCTCTCTTATAACTCTCTCTACCCCCTCTCACTTCTCTGGGTTCCACTTTGTAAAACACTGGGAACACCACCATCAGGTCGTTTTGCTCCTTGCACTCCATGATTTTCAAGAGCTCGTCCAAACACCATGGCGAGGAGGCGTAGTTCTCAGAGAAGACGATGATCGCGATGCGCGATTCCTCGATCGCCCTCACGAGCGTCGGCGATATTTCCTCTCCTTTCCTAAGCTCCTCGCGATCCACAAAAGTGTGTATTCCTCTCTGGTCCAGAGCGGCGTAAAGATGACTGAGGAAGCCGTGGCGGACATCTGGTCCTCTGAAACTGAGGAACACATGGTAATAATTCCTTTTCGTATTCGAAGAAGCAGCCATTAGAAGAGCTGATGGTACATGTGCTTCTCTAGAATGCGAAGCATCGGAACAGAGAGTCTTGCTACGAAAATCAAGGGCTGAAGGCTGAAGCAGAGTCGGCTTTGCTCTCGGAGAGGCTGGGCGGCCTCTGACCCGGCGTTGCCCTTCCCCGATCGGCAGCGAAGTCGACGATCTCTTCCTCTTGCTCTGGCTCTCGCTCTCTCTCGCTTCAAAGGAACAAGCGCTCTCAGCCTGTTCCATTCTCAGGAAAATATTGGACCGGACTCAGGGTAATTTGGCTCGTGAAGACGTTTTCAGCTTTCGATTTCAGATAAATATGCTGCTTATGCGCGGCGGCGAGGGTGTGGAGGGCGAGATCGACGTGATCGACAAACGAATCTGGAACGACGAAGAATCGGCCAAGAACTCAGAAGACGAAAGCTTCTACTAGGGTTTATAAATCTGGCTGTGAGGTCTCGGGTCCGCCCCGCGCCCAAGGACGCGCAAAAAGGACGCGCGCAAAAAGAACGCGTAAGGACGCGCAAAAAGGACGCGCAAGGACGCGCAAATCCACCTTTGAGGTATCAAGTCTAAGCGCTAGCGTCCTAGGCTTAGTCCTCGAGATAGAAGGATAATCACATTGAGACGAGCTGATGCACTGTCAAGCTCGACTCACATGTTTGATAGCACGAAACTTCACTCGAGCTTAGCTTGATTGAGAATTGAATTTCTTGCTTGAACTCAATTGGAAAAGAAAATCGAAGTATTCAAAAGCTGCACTTGGATTCAATTTTATTATGCTGAAATATAAATAGATTGGGCTTGAAATTTCACATAAATAATTTACAAAAAGAAAAATTCAATTAGACTTGTAAAACTATTGAGCCGAGTACTAATGAGTTGAAGTTCGATATCATATGGCACATTCATGTTTAAGTTTCACCTAATTTCGATTTCCGTATATTGTAAATATTATTTTTGTGAAACAACGAACCCTCCCCCATGCCTAGCGAGGGGGGTCGACAGTCTTGTTGGCCTTGTGAAGAAAATAAAAATAGAACTTAAAATTTAAAATTGTCAACATTAGTATTGACATTTGAGTTTTAGTTGACAACTAAAAAATTGTTCTAGTCTCAAGCTTCTGGAAAGGAAATTAACATATAGACCATTGAAATGGCTTTTTAAAGTAAACAACCAAGCATTGAAAGCATCCAAGAAAAGGTATGGCAGATGAAAAACTTGATACAAGTCGGGCAAAAAATAAACATGGCATCGTTATTAAATCTTAGGACATGAATCCCCATAAGCTAAACACGATGTTAAGTTGGGGAAAGAATATATAATGTCTTGTTATTTAACCTTGGGACATGAACCCCATAAGCTTGGGATATGCACGCTCATGATCACCAATGGCGAGTATGTAACTAGATATAGGATTTGTCGTATGAATCAATCTCTCACTATCTCAGTCAACTTTTTGGAGAATTAAAATTAGATTTTATTTCTATCTACTATAAGTAAGTAAAAAATATTATCTTGATCACTATGTTAAAAAAAAAAAAAAAAAATGAACCAGGTCAGTCCTTGCATACTTGGACTTTAGACTTAAAAAAGCTTAATCAACATTATTTGTTTTGATTGGTTTTTGTCATCTCAGTTCATAGCAGGTTAAAGTTACTTTTTTCACATGCGGCATTCCGTAATCGTGCACTTGTAGGAGTCACTTAATTATGATTTTTTTTTGTTGGCCACTATTCGTGAAGAGATAATAAGGTAAGTATAAATTCTGTAAACAAGCAATGTATAATATTATAATATCTCTTTTAAAGTGCAAAACCGATCTTAAAATGATAGGTGAAATTGATGTATGGAGAGCCACACATACAAAAAAAAAGGGTTTGAACTTGGCTTTGATATTATATTGAATAGTTCAACCTAGAAATTTAAGCTATTAGATGAAGAAAGACTACATATATAGAAGACCCTCACAAACCCTATAGATGAGAAGATATTTTGATAGCAAAGTTACGTTGTTTGGTATAAAACATTGTAAAATTACTTGGAGTAAACAATTTGACATATATATTTTAAAGAGACATTAATAATTTACAATAAATTCTATTTTGTGGTTGTATTAGTATAGTTATAGTGTAACAAGCACACGAATTAAGTGTTTACATTAATAAATTCTATTTCGTGAAAGATTTTTTTTTTTACCAAATAGGAAGAAAGACAAAGACGTGTTTATGTTTTGTGTACATCAATTATACAATAAAAATAAAATAAAATATAAAGCCTGAATTGCGTGCACAGTATAAGGGATTCTTTATTGTATAAATGAAGTAAACATAATATTTCACACTTGTATGATTCTGAGAGAAGAAAACAAGTAAACCTTTTAATAAGGGTAATGAATATTTAGTCCTCCTAACTGTTTATCAATATCGGCCAACTCCTTATATAGTATGGAGATTATTTATTGACTCTTTCTTTGATAGAATAATATTTAGAGTAATTATAACTACCTTTAATTTTTTTTCTTGAGGTTAATGTAAATTGTTGAACCATGAATCACTATGTTCTTACCTCCTAATTCTTAAATTATATATAAAAAAAGGGTGCAAGCTTG
Organism: Eucalyptus sideroxylon; assembly: GCA_014182405.2. Taxonomy (NCBI): domain Eukaryota; kingdom Viridiplantae; phylum Streptophyta; class Magnoliopsida; order Myrtales; family Myrtaceae; genus Eucalyptus; species Eucalyptus sideroxylon. The sequence goes on from CM024552.2 coordinate 2,311,253, forward strand.
ACAAAAAAAATTGAAAAAAAAAAGATTGATTAATCCTGTTATTAAATTGTTGTAGCGGTGAATATTGATCGCCTTAAAAAAGTACCAAATCAGAGAGCATTTTAAGTTGATATTAAATTTTAAAGTGGAATAAGCTAAAATTCAAAGTTTTAGAAAGAGAGAAATTAACTAGAAAACGAGATTTCTATTTTTGCTCTCAGGGCTAAAAGGTTCAGAGAGTCGGGAAGACGTCGGACATCAAGAGCGGTTTCAGAAGAATATTTTAGGTTTTATCTGTTGGGGGAAGGGGCCGAGTCAAGAGGCCCAAATTATGAGCCGACTGAGTTGGCACTCATGAAATTACACTTCTGCCATTACCGAGCCAGGACGCTCAAGCTGCATATGGGAGACGAGCAGCTTTGAATTTCCAAAAGCCCTTGAGCCAGAGTTTTGGCATTTTGGAACACGTCTTCGAATATTTGGGTGCAAAAATTTTGCATTGAAAATGGTCAAAGCTCAGGGCGAGCGAGAGCTTGGGGGTTAACATCTTTGGCATGCTTGTTCGTGTTTTTCTTTTTCCAATCTTACCCTTGCGAATATATTGATGTTCTCATTTTACCCCCCCTCGATCTTGGATAGGGACAGAGAAAGCCATGGTCGCTCATGGCTGGGATGCTTTTTCGAGAAGGTCGGGAGACACCAGTGCAGCTTTCCGAGGGTCGGGGGACATCGGCAAGCTTGACCAAGGGTTGGTCGCTCAACATCAGATTCTACTTGCCGAGGGTCACTTGACGCCAAATCTAGCTTGTCAAGGATCAAGCTTGTCTTCCCCATTGTGTGGCCATGGAGTTGCGCATCGCGACAACGATGGCGCACTGCATGGGGTCTCACGACCGCGGGTTCACATTGAGATCGCATGATGTCGGTATCAGTTCTAGTGTTGTAGCCCCCGCCTGACTTTTCATATGCAACTGCAAGTTCCTCTGTTCTCTTTGTTTTTTCTTATTAAAAAAACGTTAGCAGTAAGTATTTTCACAAGGGGTTAAACACTATTCACTTTAAGATTAATTCCTCTGAGTCAATTTCCTCTGCTTAAATGCAAAATCTTGAAGCTAAAGCTCTCCCTTTTTACCTATTCAATACAATCTGCATAACGACAACAGAGGAGCCTTCTAATCTTCCTTGTATAGACCTCCTGATCTGTGAGACAATTAAGATCAATGCTTTCCCAAAGATATAGATTATATTAGATTGACTGAAACTTGCTATCTCAGAATTTTAAAGTATAAAGTGCTAGCTAGCATCATTAATTAGATTATAAGAGGTGACAGAGGTCCGCATGATAAATTACACAAAGCAACTTGGAAGACACTGGCCATTCAACAAGCATCCAATGAATTTTGAAGTAGTGTACTCAGCATCACAGATCATAAAGATCGAGAGAAAAAAGAAGAAGTTCCTCAACCATCTGGGTAGGCATGATGCGAAACCTCTACTTCAAATTGATTTTGAATTCTAATCTAAGGAGCAGACATTTTCAAATTTCCAGTAGAGACGAAAAAAGGGTAAAGCAAGAGGCATTGGAATCAAAATCACCTAGAATCACTTCCTCAACAAATCGTGACCAATTCAGCTGGCATGTTTTGCAAGCCATACTCTCGCCATGGTTAAAACCATCTCATCTTCTTTATTGAGTTCTGTTTCACTGGACTATCTTCTTCCTCGGTGTCTATTGAAAATTGTCTTCCTTTGAGTCTCTTTCCTTGAAACTCCAATTTTTTTCTATCCGCTGATGGTGTTGGAGCACGGACCCTCAGATCATCCTCCTTTTGCTCGCATATTAGACGGAATCCGCACTTCTTCGTGCTTAGTTTCGATGCTTCAAAGCAAACTTGGAAATGGCTCCAATCACTTTGCATAAGCTTCTCTAATCCAAGATTACTGCGTGGGAGATAATAAAGCCACACATGATCGGATTCCAATTGATATAAGCTTCTTAAATCCCCAAACAACCTTCTGCCATTCACAGATATTTGGAACTGACATTTATCATTGACCACTTTTCCTTTCTCCAGGTCAAGAACAACACAGAATGCTAATCCAAAGAACTTGTCATACAAGTCCCGAGGAACCATGAAAGATATGAATCCATCTTTACATTGGAGAATCCATTTTGGCATCTCTCTTCCACTGAGGAGAATGTCGACTTTTATCATCTTTGGGAGTCTCTGTCACACAGTACGCATATCAAGCATTCAAAGTTAGAGAGAGAGAGAGAGAGAGAGAAAGAGAGAGAGAGAGAGAGTCTGACCTCGAGTGAGGACACATCAGCCATATTGCCCCCTTTGCATTCACAACATGAAACCAAGTCAACTTGAAGGCAATCGGAGGGCAGACTCAACAAATCTGGGAGTTTCTGTAGAAAATTACAACTATTCACTTCCATGATGCACCTATTTGATTCTTGTAATTGCTTGCGTTTATCAAACCAGCCTTTCCGATAATTATACTTGTTGATGCTTGTCGGTGAAAGACTTAGGTAGGCCAACTCGGGAAAACTGGAAGAACTGTCGAGAAACTCTACTTTTAATAAATTGCAGCCATCAAGTTCTAGACACTTTAGATTTGAGAATCCCAAATTGCCATTAGGATCAGTTGAATCCTCCAAATTCTTTGGAAACATGACAAAATTCGAGCACTCTTCAAGACTCAGACATTCGAGATTTTTCAACTTATAAATGCTCAATGGAAGCCTCATGAGGTTTTTGCAATATCCTAATTCTACCCACTTCACAGAGATAAGATTTTCAATTGATGCAGGGAGTTCTTTAATAGCTGTCCCCTGTAACTCAAGATTTTCTAAATGTTCCATCCTTCCGAAAATATCGGGGAACTTCTCAAGTTTAGAACAACCAGAGAGACGAAGGTCTTGAAGAGATTTTGTCTTGAGTGTACCAAGAAATATACTAAGATTAAAGCACCATCGTAGCGACAAGTATTTTAACTTGTCAAGATATCCGATGGATTGGTGTACCTCCACCAAGCTTTTGCACCTATCAAGTTCCAGGCTCTCTAGATTTGGAGCCAATGATAAGTCAGGAACAGCGGCTAGGGACATGCATTCCTTGAAACTGATGGACTTCAACTTTCTAAAATTCTGCAAAAAGATTTTAGCGCAGTCATTGAGCTTTGCCAATATTTCTAGCTATACAAAGTGAAAGCTAGTCATCACAAGGGCTTACCTGAAAGTCGCTTCCTAATTGTTTGATATGACTTTTCTTGACATCAAGTCTAACAAGTTTCAAGCCATATTCCAGATCTGGGGCATTAGCCCATTCAAGCCATCTTAGCTCCTCAGGGAGACTTATAGGACCTTGTGAAGAGATATGCACTCCAAGCAAAATGAGCACTCTCAACATTTTCATGTTTGTGAAAGCATCAGGACTAATAGTTATCTCTTCTGGTGTAGGCAAGTCCAATACTATGGCCTTTACTGCATTCATTTCCTGTCCATAACAAAGCAAATTCAGTTGCCACACAAAATTTCCATTTAGATTGACATTATACTGTTCAAACCAGATTAATGTAAAAACTGATATGTAGCATAATTGACATACACAACTTTTACCTTATCACTACTTAGAATGTCCAAAACATCTTCAAACAGCCATAGTCTACTGTGCTTTCTGGGATCATTGCGACATTCCTGGTTAACAATATCCTTACCCATCAATTGAATCAAATCATGCATTTGTTGGAACCCATACTCATTTTTTATCAAGGACCTCTCTATGAGAATTTATATTCCTATGGTTGTGCTGAAATCACAGCTATTGAGAACATCCTTAATATACATCATGCTCTTCCCCTTAAAGAAACAAGCAATATCCAGGAAAATCTCCCTCTCGTTGTGCTCCAATCCATCAAAGCTTATCTTGAGAACTTGATTAATAGTTTGTTCAGGAATTTTTGAGAGTTTATGTAATGTACTTTCCCATGCAGATTCCTCTCTCCCACGTAAGAATGAGCCTAACACTTCAAGGGCTAATGGAAGGCGGTTAGCATATTGCACTGCTCTATATATGAGATCCCATCTTATTTCAACTCTCTTGCTATTTGGGAAAGCATGCCGATAAAAAAGGTCTAGTGCTTCATTGAATTCTAAAGTCCGAACTTCATATACAAAATGTCTACTATGAGAAGTTAGCAAATGTTTATCTCTTGATGTGACAATGATTCTACTTCCTTTACCAAACCACTTGCCTTCTCCAGCTAAAGCATTCAATTGATTCAACTGGTCAACGTCGTCAAGAACTAGGAGAACTTTCATACAACATAGTCTTTCCTGTATCAAATTAATTCCTCCATCGACACTACCAACCATTAAATCTCTTTGAGATAAGATGTCAGACATGAGTTTTTTTTGCAAAGCAACTAAACCATCGCTTGCGTTCAAAGTTTCTCTAACTCACGCCAAAAAACTACAACCATGAAATTGTCTCTCAATAGCATTAAACAGGGCCTTGGCAATTGTTGTCTTCCCTATGCCTCCAGGTCCCCATAGACCTATCATGAGAACATCATCATCATCATCCGACTCTTCATTTGACAATGATATAAGTTGTTCAACTTGGGAATCTATTCCGACCGGATACTTAGCGACATGTAAAGGCGTTCGGTTGAGATGAATTGATAATTCCTTTACTATGCATTGTATGAGCTCCGCTTCATTTCTGATAAGCATTCAAGAGAAAGATAAACAGGTTTTAGCATTTCGAATAAGTAAAATTCCATAATAAGATTCGCAAAATATAAGATGAAAAGTGGGTGTACCTGCGCCAACATCTACGCAAGGAAAATTACAAAGAACCTGAATCTGAAGACAATAATGACTCGGGCACTATGAATCACACTATTTATGTTACATTAATTTCTCATTATCCACACAGCAAGAATCAATTCAAAGAATCTACGAGCTTTGGTTAGTTGATTATGTGTCTACTGTCTAATTTATCTCCACTTTGTATCTTCAATTCGAAGATCCAAAAAATGAGCATACGATTTGATATCTAACAAACAATCACAAGCTAACAATCACAAGACACCACGTCACATTTGCGCGTACCTGTCATTCAGCTCCCACCCAGACAAGCTACTGGCTTCAAAGAGTGCCTTCTTCCATCTCTTCACTTTCTCTGAATCCTTACCGAACTTGGACTCATGCTTAGCCATAGCTCTCCCATAACTCTCTCTCCCTCCTCTTACTTCTCTTGGTTGCACTTTGTAAAACACTGGGAACACAATCAGGCCCATTCGCTCCTTGCACTCCATGATTTTCACAGCCTCTTCCAAACACCACGGCAAGGAGGCGTAGTCCTCAGAGAAAATGATGATCGAGATGCGCGATTCCTCGATCGCCCTCATGAGCGTCGGCGATATTTCCTCTCCCTTCCTAAGCTCCTCGCTATCCACAAAAGTGCATATTCCTTTCTGGTCCAGAGCCGCGTAGAGATGACTGAGGAAGCCTTGGCGGACATCTGTCCCTCTGAAACTGAGGAACACATGGTAATTCCTTTTCATATTCGAAGAAGCAGCCATTAGAAGAGCTGATGGTACATGTGCTTCTCTAGAATGCCAAGCTTCGGAACAGAGAGAGAGAGAGTCTTGCTATGAAAATCGAGGGCTTAAAGCAGAAGCAGAGTGGGCTTTGCTCTCGGAGATGCTTGGCGGCCTCTGACCCGGGGTTGCCCTTCCCCGATCGGCAGCAAAGTCGAGGATCTCTTCCCTATGCCCTGGCTCTGGCTCTCGCTCGCTTCAAAGAAACCAGCGCCCTCAGGGCCATTTGGTTGGTGAAAACGTTTTCAGCTATCGATTTCAGATAAATATGCTGCTGGACGAGGAAGGAACGCGCGGCGGCGAGAGTGTAGAGGGCGAGATCGACGTCGGGATCACCGGAAAACCATAGGAGCGCAAAAATAAACGAAGCTGACCCGTAACGACGATGGATCGCCCGGCGCTGACGGTGTCGAGGGCGAGAAGATAGAGAGATCTAGGCTTGTGGCTGCCAGGCGGTTCTGAGTTGACTATCGTTTTGAAGGAGTACGAAGGAGGAGGAAGGAGAAAGTGGGGAGAGAGTAAGCCAGGGAAGCAGAAAGAACGGAAATTTCTGAAGCGTCGGATCCACCAGAACACGGGGCAATCGACCAACGAATCTGGAACGATGAAGAATCGGCCAAGGACTCGAAGACAAAAGGTGCCACTGGCCCACGTGATAACCCGTTCGGCTGGTGTCTCGCAGTCCACTCGCAAGGATGCGCAACCCACCTTTGAGGCGTCAAGTCTAAGCGCTAGCGTCCTAGGCCTACTCCTCGAGATAGAAGGATAATCACATGGAGACGAGCTGATGCGCGGTCAAGCTCGACTCACATATTTGATTGCTCGAAACTTCACTTGAGCTTAGCTTGATCAAGAATTGAATTTCTTGCTTGAACTCAATTGGAAAAGAAAATTGACGTATTCAAAAATTGCACCGGGATTCAAATTTATTATGTTGATATACTAATAGATTGGGCTTGAAATTTCATATAAATAATTTACAAAAAGAAAAACTCAATTAGACTTGTAGGACTATTGAGCCAAGTACTCCCGAGTTGAAATTTGATATCATATGGCACATTGATGTTAAAGTTTCACCTAATCTCCATTTTGGTATATAGTAAACATTACTTTTGTGAAACAATGAACCCTCGACGATGCATAGCGAGGGGGTCGTTGGCCCTCACCTCTACCAAGGGCCGATGGTCTTGTTAGCAGTGTGAAGAAAATAAAATTAAAATTAAAAAAAATTATTTACGTCGGTATCGACATCTAAATTTTAGTTGACAAATCAAGCATAGACTCTTGTAAAATATATTAAAACGAATTTTAAAAAGTTAAAAGAAAGAGAAAATGATAAAAAGGGCTCCAATGTGGTCATGATTGGAAGAGCCTGGTCCAGTTTTTTTTTTTTTTTTGAATAGAAACCCTCATAGCATTAAGAGGAATAACCCATACAGCCCGCGGCTAGTGCATCCGCGCATAACAAGTTCAAGAGAGTAGGGGGGAAAGAAGCGCCCAATTACAAGTCAAGGTAGTGCTATTATGGGCCTTGCAAGCCCAGTCAGCGACTGAATTCGCTTCTCTTCGACAGAACCCTAGCGTGAGATTGGAAAATAGGGTTAGCAGGAAGGCAGCCTCTGCGAAGAGAGAGTGATCCGTCCATGGCGGCTGTGTGCGGCTGTTCAAAGTTTCCACCAGAGTGAGGTTGTCTGATTCAACGACGATTGTTGCAGTTTGAAGCCCTTGTTGCAGAAGATGGCGAAGCAAGAATGATAAAGCTTGGATCTCAACCTGAAGAGCGGAGATGGCCACAACCCCTAAGGAAAAACCATCAGTAAGCCGGCCTTGATGATCCCTACAAATACAAGCTATCGTTCCATTGTTGCTACCCTGATGAAATGATCCATCGATGTTAACTTTCAATACCCTGAGATCTGGGAGACGCCATAGATGGGATCTGTTTGTGACCAAACTGTTTTGATGCAGATTTGAGGCTGAAGATAATCGATCTGCTTGAGCACAAGTCAGTGCCGCTTCTACAACCTGAGATGGATTAGGATAAGTACCTCGGAAGACGAAGGCATTCCGAGCGCGCTAGATCTGCCACAGAATATGAGAAATAAAGGCCAGTTGAGGTAATCGATTTCTTGCCCCAATCGTGGAAGTGATCCATGAATCCAGACGCTGAATGTTAATAGGAAGGATGGAAACCCGGATCTGGGAATAAGTCCACACCTGTTGAGTCCACGAGCAGAGTAAGAGTAAATGCTCTAAAGTTTCTGGAGTCTTTCTTTTACATAATGTGCAGCAAGGACTGTCTAATATGTGTCGTCGATACAAGTTTTCTCGCGTTGCCAAGGCATTATTGCAGATGGACCAGAGGAATACTCGGATTTTGGGTGCAGCAGGCATTCTCTAGATAGAGCGCCATAACCAGGTAGGAATTTGGTGTGATGATGATGCATTTGAAGTTGAGATACCAGATTGTGTGTGAGTGAGTGCATAATATGCTGATTTGACCGTAAATGTTCCTTGTTTGGTTGCTGTCCATATAAGTGCATCTGTAGTGAAGTTAGGTCGGAGTTGGATGTATGTGATCTGTTGAATGGTTGGCATGTCGAAAAATCTGTATAATAAATCAATTTTCCATGAACTGGTAGTTTGGTCAATAAGATCAGCTACTAGTGTAGGTTCTTCAGGGGCTTTAGGTCCAGCTAGAATTCCCATAGGAAGCCATCTGTCTTCTCTTATCTTTATGCTTGTTCCATCTCCCACAGACCAACTAACGTGTGGTAAAATTGCATTCCTTCTGCATAATAAGCTCTGCCAGCCCCATGATGGGCAAGAGCCCTTGTTAGCTTTTTAAAAAGTGGAAGAATGGAAATATAAGCCCCTAAAAAGCTTGCTCCATAAAGATAATGGCTGATGCATTAGACGCCATGCTTGCTTACCGAGCATGGCTTGATTAAAACTCACTAAATCCTTAAAACCCAATCCACTGAGTTCTTTTCGGTTCTGTAGATGTTTCCAGCTCTGCCAATGCACTCTAGATCTGCTTGTATCATTACTCCACCAGAATTTGGCCATTCTTTTCTCAATAACTTTACATAAGGAGATAGGGATCTTAAACACAGACATTGCATACTGAGGGATAGATTGAATAACCGTCTTTAATAGAACTTCTTTCCCTCCCTTTGAAATTAGTTTCTCCTTCCATCCTTCTAGTTTCGATTGAACTCTACTCAACAGCCAAGAAAACATATCTCTTTTAGATCTTCCCCAATCAGTAGGTATCCCTAGATACTTCCCACAACGCTGTAAAACTGGTACCCGTAATTCAGCAGCTAAATTTTCCTGAAGGGCGATAGGGCAAGAGGGACTAAAGAAAACTCCAGATTTGTTACGATTGATTGTTTGTCCTGATGCCAAGCAATACTGGTTTAAAATGTTAGAAAGGTTCTGACACTCCAACAAGGTACCATCAAGAAAAAACACAGCATCATCGGCAAAAAAAAGATGCGATAGAGTAGGACACCTTTGATTCAGCTTGATGCCTTTGAGAGAGCCCATATTTATAGCATTTCTTATTAGGAAGGATAAGAGATTTGGAATGATGATAAACAAGTAAGGGGATAAGGGATCTCCCTGCCGCAGCCCACGAGTTGGTTGAAAACTCGGTAAATACTCCCCATTCATTTTGATAGAGAAAGATGGCGTGGAGATGCACTGCATGATTAGATGGACCCAAAGAGAATGAAATCCCAATCGAAGTAAATAATCTCGGAGAAAGTCCCACTCAACACGGTCATAAGCTTTTTGCATGTCTACCTTTAGAATTGCTTTAAAATGACGTTTCCTTTGCCTTGTTTTAAGCTGATGAATGATTTCTTGTACAACTAGAACATTGTCCTGAATCTGTCTGCCAGCAACAAAGGCGCTCTGCTCCTCGGTGATCGGCAGAGGCAGCAGGGGTTTCAATCGATTAGCCAGCACTTTAGCGAAAATTTTATAGACATAGTTGCATAAGCTAATAGGACGATACTGATCCAAGCTTTCCGGGTTTGGAGTTTTGGGAATTAGGGTTATAGCAGTGCTGTTTAGAGATGGAGGTAATGTGCCATGATGAAAGAATTGTTGTACTGCTCTGTGAATGTCCACTTTAATAATTTCCCAATGCGATCGATAAAATAATCCATTCAAACCGTCGGGTCCTGGTCCAGTTTGCATGGCCGAAAGAAGTGAATATTTGAATTCAAGCACTATCGATTTCAACCCAGTGCCAATTAAAGAATCCAAAAGAAAAAGCTCACGAAGCCCAAAGAGCATCCAGAGCCCTGCTATTTTCTTCTCTCTCTCTCCCCCCTCGGGGGATATTAACAAACCGCGACAGAATACTTACCGCGCCAAAAACAACCTGCAATTTTAACGACTTCGACCAGAATATGATTAGGAAGCCCTGAATGACGGCGACAGATGCGCGACCACGGCAAGGACCAGCGAGGCTACGTTGATGTCGCTCTGGCACGACGAAGTATGTGCTGGCCGAAGTTCAACAGGACTTGGATTGCCGTGAGAACGCCAAATGATCTTGCCAAGAATCATGCATTTTGCCGAAATACTTTGCCTTGCATGCTTTACTTTGTGTGCTGGCCGAAGTTCAACAGGACTTGGATTAAATTTGGCTTGGTCTTGAAAATTCAAATAAGATTAGGGCCTCCCCCTCTCCTAAATTCGAGTCCATTTAGCTGATAGGCCAATTCGAATGCCATCCACGACGGGGCCAATTCGAATGAAACTTATTCAATGTGAATATGCTTTATAATGTCTAAATGCCTAAACGCAATGCAATATCGATATTTATTAAGGGATTGGGCTCTATTTTTTTTTTTTTTAATTTTCTAATGTGATGATTAAGTCTACAAGTTAAAGTTTAGGTGTCAACACAATTGAGCAAAGCTTGATCAAGTATTAATTTTCTTGCTCAAACTCAAGTCGAGAAGAAAATTGAGATATTAAAAAGTTTCACTTGAATTCAACTTGATTAAGTTGAAATATAAATGAACTAGAGCTCAAAATTTCAGATGCTATGGAATCATAAGTATTTTTTGTGTCTCTCTAGAATTATTAAATAATCTACATAAATTAACTTAAACTCAATTAGAATAGTAAGACTATCTAACCGAATACCAGCAAGTTCACGCTTGATATTATATGGCAGATTCCTGTTTAACTTTTACTTAAACCTTGATTTTCATTCATATAATTGATTTGTGTTGTAAATAGAAAGATTTTCTTTTACCAATTGGCATGGTACATTGAAAAACTTGATTGTCTTTCAACGTATCCTTTTCATTCGATCATAGACTCCTAAGTTAGAGTGACTTCTATGTTACTTGTTACAACATATCATTGTAATTAAAGTAAAATATTGTTATGATACATCATTAAAATTGATTTACAGTATTACGAGTTATGACGACATGAAATGGTCATTGAAAGAGTGGAGATTCGGTACGGCTCAGAGATTCCCGTATTTTAGCAAGGTTGGACAATTCTTTTGGATTTGCACCGCAGCTTTTGTGTGCAGGTGTTTAACCCATTTGTTCAACCCGCACTTTGTACTCCGTGTACATCTTGTTAGTCCACTAGATGATTAACGAGATATTGTTTTACCCTTTTTTAGCTTAAAGAATTTCCCCTAAACCAAACGAATTGATAAGTTTCAATTGAAAGCGGCATACTTATATAGGAATTTTTATAATAATTAAAATTAGGTATACAGGAAAAAAAAAAATTATAACAACGGATGCGAATCTTCACTTGACTAAAATCCTCTGAATGCGTTCAAATTGTCTTAATCACGTGCAATAAGACTTCATCAAGGGGCCACTGATCATGAGCATGACCCCTTCCAGTTATTCTCATTGGCGAGTATGCAACTAAATATAGGATTTGTCTTATGAATCAATCTCTCACCTACTCAATCAACTCTTTGAAGATTAGAAATTAGATTTTGTTTCATTTTTATTACGCGTGATTCCATTTCCGGTCAGTCGTACTTCTCCCTCCAGGAGTAGACGACGAAGAGGAGCTACGACAGGGCCAGCAGGAAGTCCCCCACCGTCTGCTGGAGGCAGTCCCCGGCGAGGTCCCCCACCCCCCGCTCGAACGACACCCTCCACACGGCCACGCACACGTGCAGCACCGTGCAGCCCTTGGCGAAGAAGTCCTGGAACTCCCGGTCCTTGATGTTGGACACCATGAGGAGGAGGAGGCCGATTGCGAGGAGCAGGAGGCCGGCGAAGGAGTCAGAGGTCCGGATCAGCAGGCGGTCCTGCGGGGTGGACCCGAGGAGGCGCTCGGCGGCGTTGGTGCCGTGGCTGAGGGAGTAGATGGCCCGGGCGTGGAACATCATGAGGGATCCGCAAAAGAGCGCGATCAGGGAGTGGAGCACGCAGATCACTGTGAACGCCGACGATACCATCGTCGCAGCCGCCGCCGCCGCCGCCGAGGCGGAGGGGGACTTGGGGGTGGCTGGGCCGTGGCCGTGGTGGGTTTGGGAGGGGGTGATGTAGGCGTGGTGCATTGCTGTCGAGTGAGAAGCTTTGAGCAAGAGAGAGAGAGAGAGAGAGAGGGAGAAGGAGAGAGAGGGGATGATGAGTAGGGGTGAGCGTGGTTCCCGGGTAGAACCGGGAACCAGAGAACCGAACCGCAGGTTCCGGTTCGGTTCCCGGTTCTTAAAGGACCTGGTTCGGTTCCCGGTTCCCCTTTTTCGGGAACCGGCGGTTCTTGGTTCCAATTCCGATTCCTATGGGAACCGGAACCGGAACCGGTTAGGTTAAAAAAAAAAAAAGCCCCAAATTAATTTACCCTAATCTCAAACTCTCAGTTCTCACTTTCACTTCACGCTTCTTCTCTCTGTCTTTGCCCGACGCTGCTCTCTGCTCAGTGCTCGCCCTCGATGAGTTCGTTGACGAATCTGCTCACTGCTCAGTGCTCGGCCTCGACGAAGTGCTCGCCGTCGACGAGTTCCTCGACAAATCTGCTCACTGCTCAATGCTTGCCCTCGACGAGTTCCTCGACAAATTTGCTCACTGTTCAGTGCTCGCCCTCGACGAATCTCCACACGAAGTTGGGCCTCAAGTCCCTCGATGAGTTCCTCTCCGGCAAGACCTACATCTCCGGGTAACACTTCCTCGACGAATCGAGCGATCACCTTCTCGGATCTCCACACGAAGTCAGGCCTCAAGTCCCTTCCAAGTGGTGGTGTTGGTCGGCGGCTTCTCGAAGAAGCTCGTCCCCCTCGTCTCTAAGGTCGCTCCCTCCACCTTCCTGCGGTTCGGAGATTTTCTCCGAGGAACTAATGCGTTCTACTTAGAGAACGATTCTCGAAGGCTTTTATCATCCATCTTCGTCTTTGTTTTTATTCTTCATCTCGGTTCAAATTTGTTGCAGGAGGTGCCGAAGGCGCTACTTCCGGTGGCCAACCGCCCTGTCCTCTCCTACTTCTTGGAGCCCCTGGAGCAAAGTAACCTCAAGGATCTCATCGTTGTGAGTTCTCTCTCCCGCTCGTTCTCTTTCTTTGCCCTAATTGGGGTTGCCAGCATGTTGTGGTCCGCATTTGCGAGCGCTTTATGGTGCGTCTTTCGAATATAATGTGTGCATATTTGCATACGGCCAAACTGGTTTTGGAAAAACCTACATGATGGTACAAGTCCTCTCTACATTTGAAATTTCCTTAATAAATGTTTTGTCCTTACAAACTTACTCAATGTTATGCGATGGCATTGCCAGAGTGGTCCTGGTGCAGCGACTGAGGAGAGCTGGGGTGTCAAGTCAACTATCGAGCTCTTAATGACCTTTTCAATATGTCTGAGAGCAAAAGTAGAGCCATCGTGTATGAAATCTGGGTTCAAATGATTGAGAAATACAATGAACAAGTGCGAGATCTACTCTCCAGTGACGGCTCTCAGAAGAAATATCCTTTTGCAACATTATAGTTACTTTTAAGTTAAATTAAATAAGATTCGTTTGTTCTCATTATGGAAGTTCCAAACTTAAATAGGAAGAAGTACTTAGTTTTCGTTAACATGCTTACACTAGGGATTTCATCAATCTCTCATGCAAGTGGTCTAGCTGTTCCAGATGCTAGCATGCATCCTGTGAGAGCAAGCTCGGATGTTATGGAACTAATGGACATAGGACTTAAGAATAGAGCCGTTGGTGCCACTGCATTGAATGAAAGAAGTAGTCGCTCACACAGGTTCTTGATCTGATGTTCTGTTTTCAATTGATGTTCTAGATCCTAATGCATTTCTGTGGTTCTGAGCTGTAATTTTATTTGAAATTTTGTGGTGACAGTATCGTCACTGTACATGTTCGTGGGATAGATGTGAAGACTGGAAGCGCATCACATGGTAATCTTCACTTGGTAGATCTTGTGGGAAGCGAATGAGTCGACTGCTCAGAAGTCAGAAGTAACTGGTGACAGACTGAAAGAGGCACAGCATATAAACAAGTCACTCTCTGCCCTTGGAGACGTCATTTTTGCTCTTTCGCAGAAGAGTCCTCATGTGCCTTACTGTAATAGCAAGCTCACTCAAGTGCTATAGAGTTCTTTGGGTAATCCTCTTTATAATGCCTTGCATTTGCTTATCTTGTCTCTATAATTGGTTTTTTCATCAGCAAAGTAGTAGCGCAATGACATACTCAGCTTCGTGTTTCCTTGCAAACTTCTAGTCAACTTTTTGGCAATGATTGAGTGTCATACTTATTTTTTCTTTTTTATATTAATTGTGTGCAATGCTTGAAATGATGATTATGGTATGGTCCAACTTCAAAATGCCTTTGACAAGATATTTGGTTCTTCCCTTCTCCATAACACCATATTCTTGTAGGTATATATCTATTATCAAGACTGAAGGGCTTGAGATATCACAACCAGCCCTTGATCCAATGAAATCAGAGGTGCATCACCAAATCACTGCATGTGGGAGGAGAACAGTTGTTCACAGGTGATCTTATGTCCTACTATCTTTTGCCAAAGTTTGACTCTAAGACCTGTTTGATCTCACAAGTGCCTCTTTATTGTATCAGTTTGAATTTGACTTTGAATTGGATGTTGTCTGCTATGGACCAGAATAATAAAGTAGGAAACTGCCTCATTGATAATTTGTGTGTGTCTAAGAGGATGATAATTATTAGTCACTACATTTTAAACTCATAGATGGTGTTGGGTGACTCAGTTAGGCCTAACCTTTTACAGAGGCAGATTGGTTACTCACCACTCTGTGCATTCTTAACTTTCTTCACAGAATGATTTGATCCATGCTTGGGGCCTAGACACACAACTTGGTTATTGAGCTCAAGTCAGTTTAACTTTCAAAAGCACTTCGAAGTTTCTACATGCATCTGTCACAGGTTACCGTAATAGCAAGCTCACTCAATTTGTTTATTATTGCTTCTAAAATGCTGTTTGTGTTATATTCTCTTCGATGAATGACAAGTTTGTTTATTATTACTGCATTCATTTCCATTTTTTTAAACTAAAAAAAGAAAAAAAAAAAAAAACCTATTGGAACCTGTTGGAACCTGGAACCGACCCCGAAACCTGTGACAGGGTAGGTTCCAGGTTCTTGGTTCTGACGAGTAAGTTCCAGGTTCCAAAAAATAAGGAACCTGTACCCGATGGTAGGTTCCAGGTTCCAAGCGGAACCTGTAAGGAACCGAGAACCGCTCACCCCTAATGATGATGATGATGATGATGATGTTGGCTTTTGTTGACAAAAGTGGTTCCCTTTGCCCTGTTGATATTTTTTTTCCTTTGGAGCTTTGAGACTTTAAAAGGGGGGGAGATAGCGATAATGTGGGGGCGGATTTTCGAGTTATTAATAGTGCTTTGATAATATTAAAAAATTTTGCCAACTTAAAAGCAAATTAGGGGTGAGCATGGTTCGGGTTGGTCCGGGCCATCCCCTAACCCTAGGACCAACCTGTACAGTGTTGGTCCTCAATTTTTAGGACCAAGGATCAACCCTATTGAACCTGGGACCAAGGACCGGACCGACCCAATGGGTTCGGTTTGGTTCCAGGGTCAACCGGGGACCGATTGATAATTTTTTTTATCTTATTTTTTATACTCTCTAAAAAAGCAAACCTACAAATTCAAATTACACATCCATCGACAATGCGGCATTATACAACTAAACTATAAATACCAATACATATTTAGCAAATTTAAGATGACACAATAATAAAAATTTCGTACTTGCTAACCGCTCATCAAAATATGTGACAAGATGGAAAGTTCTTGTAATCATCTATCTTTAATATTCATAACACCATATGCAAAAGCGTTTTCTTGCATTTGATCATGTAGAGTCTACTCAACCAAAAAATGAGCTTCACACCACTTGGCTAGCATTTGATCATGTAGAGTCCACTCAACCAAAAAATGAGCTTCACACCACTTAACTAGCAAATCACCGTAGCAACTGCAATACTACTCTACTCTTCAAAAACTTCTACAATTTAACACAAATTGAAAAGCAAAGTGCGGCGGAAATTCATTAGTAAAATACAATTAAACCATAAAAAACTCAAAATACTTAATATAAACCATGAATATATAACTTCACATCTTGTTAATTCACTTGAATTTTTAAACACCTAAAACAAAACAAATAACACATAATTAATACTCAACAAAATTTTTAAATTGAAATTACTATTAGTGCTATTAATAGAACATCTCATTATAATATAATATAACAGACATTTTACTTAGGTTTGAATATATAAAAGAATTATAAATAATATAATATAATATAATATAATATATAGGGTTGGTCCAAGGTTGGACCGACCCAAAACTCTTAGGACCGAGGACCAACCCGCACAGTGTTGGTCCTGGAATTTTAGGACCAAGGACTGACCCAGTCTCCTTGGGAACCGGACCAAGACCGACAGGGTTGGGCCGGTCTAGGGCTCGGTCCCGGGGTCGACCATAAACCTTCTTTGCTCACCCCTAAAGCAAATTGCTCTTTTAAAATTTTTAAATGGGTATTGATATGCATTTTGGATAATGATATAAATAATCTCTGAATTTTGGCCAAATTTATTATACAATCTTTAAACTTTTAATTTATTTAATATAACCCTTAAAATTTTAGTATATATTCAAGTTAGTTCTTAAATTATATGGAGATGCGTATGCAACCAAACCGATTTTACTCATGAATTGGATCGGACTTGTCCACTCTACTTTGGAATATGTTTTTTTTTTTTTTTATGACCCGATAACCCCCGTACAGCCGGTAGCCGGCGAGGTAAACCCGGGGTGACACTAGCGGAGGACCCACCACCCCGACGTTACACTTAAGATCCCGTGCGGCGGCCGAGATTTGAACCTCTCCTCCTCGCAAAGGATCGTGAGAGTAGCCTTATCCAACCCGCCATGCAGGCGGTGGTTACTTTGGAATATGTTTTATAAGCTAAAAAGCTTAAATCCTAATTTCTTTTTCCCGTAAATTTTAACCTCAGCACTCTTTCGTCATTTGTCATTTTTTGAAACTTCTTGCCGGCCTTTCATTTTCCTCTAAATTTTTATGGATGAATGGAGAATTTATGTTTTATATTAAGTGTTTGAACTTTTTTATCGTTTAGAATTGTACTTGACTATGTATTCAGATTGTTAGTTTTGGTAGATTAGGATTTCTATTATTCATCTTTTATTTTGAATCATTTTATTACTCATAATCTCATATGACTTTGCCGTAAAAATTAAAATAAAAAAAGGAAAAAAAATATAAAATAGATTCTCAAGTGAACCCTCAAACCAGACCGGAAAAATAGAGGACATGATAGGTTTCAGGGTTCAAAAAAAAAAAAAAAGAAATCGGTTATAATATGGTAGAATCCAAGTTTTAGCTTAGAACTTACCTATCCAAAAATCAATCACTCCTAGCTATCATCTCAATAATTCAAGTTCAAGAGTATTATTGAACATTTTTCGTATAGTCTAAGAACTAGATTAGATATGAATTTTGGGGAACATATTAAACAAATTGAATGTTTAGAGACGGCATTACTTGTTGGGCTAAATTTTAGAGATTGCGGTGTCATTTTCCTTTTTTATTTTTATTTATGCTCAAATTATTTTTAATAAAAAATTGGAAATGGGCGGAGATTAGATTCGAGATATGCGTATGGTGGGGGCCATGGCCCAACAATGGGGATATGCAGTGTGGTCCACAGAGACAGGGATGGGTCGTTGGCTGGTGGGAGGGAAAGCAAGTAAATGAGACTCCGCACGTGTGTCGGATCACTGTGTGCCGACACACGGGCCGGGTATGATCGACGGCCGTGATTCGTCTCGAGTGGAGGGGCCCGCTAGGCACTCGTGCAATTACACTTGTGCCCTCGGTGAGCCAAGACGCTCGCACCATCAGGGAGAGCAGCAAGTTTGTTTTTCTATTTTCCTTCTTTGTACGGGAACCGGGGACAGGTACCGTCAAAGCCACTAACCGAAAATCATCGTGCGCATTTTCACGTGACCTAATGAATTTTTTTATATTGAAAATTTATAGGAAGAGATCGAGTAATCAGACATGTCATTTTGGTGTCACGGGTTGTGGCCAAACCAGAGCACGAGTTTGACTTGGCTTGAAGCTTGGAGTCAAGATCAATCTGAAGATGGAATTCACATTCGTGTGGTTCTATCTTGAGAGTGTTTTAGAGTTTCTCTTGATAAGTTTTGTGAGTAAATATGCTGCGAGAGATTGTTTCTATACTTATTGCTTGGTACTCTATTAATATCTTGCGTTGTGGTGGACTCAATGATTTTTTTGTACAACATCGTCGAGTATTTTGTAATATGGAGTTGTTATGCAATATATAAATACAAATTGATGATAGCACGTTATAGTTCCATAATTCACAACTCAAGTCCAAGGCCAAGGTCCCGAGTTTATGGTAGGGTCTTAGGTGGCCCATGCTATAACTTGTTTACTTGGTGTCTGGTCCCAATGCTATGGTCCTAGGTCTAGCCCTCAATGTGGAGATATAATCCAAATTGAGTTGAGCTATTACAACATACTAAATACTTGAACCTTCACTTGAACTCAATCATGTATTAAAGTTCTTGTTCAAACTCAACTTGAAAAAGAAAATCAGACCACTCAAATTTGACTTCACTCAATTTGACTATATTAAATAATTGACAAAAAGTAAGTTAAGCCTGATTAGGCTCTTGAGACTATCAATTGGGCTTGATATTGTGTGCAACATTCGTGTTTAAGTTTCAACTGAATTCGTTTGTGCATTATCTAATTGATCCTTGTTGTAAAAACCTTTTTTTTTTTTTCCAATTGGCATGTTGCCATATATAAAAAGTGTAAACGTCACTTTTTTATTTTCCTTCGATGATAAATTTATATGTTAGGAGCACTTCTACAATACTTCGAATATATTTTATAAGATTATTATGTGTCATTGCAATTAAATACAAAAACGTCTTAATACTATAACACGAATTGTCATAACCATAACGTAAAACTGTTGTTAAAAAAGTGGGATCCGGTACATTTTTCACATTCCTCGAATTTAGTCCACAACATGTAGGATTTGCACTGCAGCTTTCGTTCGCAGTTTTTTTTTTTTTTTCTTTTTTTCAACCCATTTGTTCACATGTGCTGGCCACTTGCCGTTGAAGGTTGGGCCGACCGAACCGTCTCCCCCATCGAGGATTTTTTTTTTTACAATAAATAAGATTATTTCCATGGTATGATTTTTTTTTCATTAGTGATCACGAATCTTCACCTGACCAAATCTTACTAATGTATACTAATCATCTTATCCATGAGCAACAAGACTTCATCAATAAGCCAATAATGGTTATGACCCCTTAAAGTTTTTGTAATCGGTGACTTCGTAACTAAACACTAAATTGATTGTATGAATTAATCATTTAACTAATCAAAGTATCTCTTGGACTATAGGTTTAAAAGAATGAAACCCCGTCAAGCTTTGCATACTTGCCACCTAGACTTGGACTTTAAACTAAAAAGAAAAACTTGAATAACATTTTATTTTGATATTCTTTTTCATCTCGCTTTTGTAGCTGGCTTAAACCTTTTTTCTTTTACATGTAACGATGCATCCCTTTCATTTTATAAAGGGTAAGTCAATCACTCATTATTTTAAAAATTAAGATGCATACAATGAACTTCGACATTTTAATTTTAGCAATTGGTATTTTGTAATCATTCACTTGAAGGAGTAAATTTTTTTTTTTTTTTGTTGGCTGCGATCCATAGGGAGGGCTTGTATAAATTTCGTAGACAAGTGATGGGGTAATAGGGGAAGTAGGGGGTTCGAATCGCCACCTTCTCAAGAGGGTTGGGGTGGAAGTGATTTAGTTTCAAATGTGAGTTTTGACTTCTACGCTTTGTAAGAAGGCAAAACAAAAGCCTGAGAATGAGAATTAGAGTAGGAGTATAATATAACCGGCAAAATAAATAAATACTAAAGCTACTTTGTTTGGTATAAAACACTATAAACCAAGTTAGAATAGGAGTAGAGTAAGATAAAAAAAAAAAATACTAAAGTTACTTTGTTTGGTATAAAACATTGTAAAATCACTTGAAGTAGTAGACATTAATAAATGTTGTATAGCTGTATAGCCCCTTGGTTTAAAGTCAATATATCTCTTACCTTTTACACACAAAAAAAAAGGGATAATACCCTAAAAAACCCTAAACGGTACACTTGTGACAAATTTACGCCAAACTATTTTTTTGACCACCAAAAACCCCAAACTGGTATACTTTTGACAAATTTATCCCAAAGCGGTACACTTGTGACAAATTTACCATATGTTAGTTTTCGTTAAATTTTATTCTCAAATTATTAAGTTAAATGACACGTGATGTGAGTTAACCAAGTATATCAATTTAGGATTTTACGTTCTGTTTGTCATAGTTTACAATTTTTATGATTTTTTTGTGGTATTAATCCAATTTAGCATAGGGTATATTTGTCACAAATTTACCAGTTTAGGGTTTTTTGCAGTCGAATAAATTAGTTTGGGGTAAATTTGTCATAAATGTACCGGTTTAGGGTTTTTTATAATTAGTCGGGGTAAATTTGTCACAAGTTTACCAGTTTGGGATTTTTCATGGTTAAAAAAATAGTTTGGGGTAAATTTGTCACAAGTGTACCAGTTTGGGGTTTTTTAAGGTATTATCCCAAAACAAAACTTAAAATAAATTATATTTTGTGGCTGGATTTAGTATAGTGATAGAATAACAAATCCATGATTACAAGTGTGCATTAATAAACTCTATTTTGCATAAGATATTTTTAACCTCACCAAATAGGAAGAAATAATGCCACGTGTTAACATTTTTTGTACATTAACTAATATTAGAAAACTAAAATGTAAAACCTGAATGGCATGCAACAGGTTAAGGAATTCGGAAATTTGAGAAACGACGGACACCAAAAATTAAGAAAATTCCGACATCCCCTCTTTTCCAGGATAGCCAAGGTTACACTTGTAAATACACACAATCAGACGGCTCGTGTAGTCGGACGATTTTATCATTTTCCTTTTTTTTTTCTTCCTAGAGACAATTTGATAGTTGAAATCAAGTGCCACGTTTTCTTACAATTATCTGAATTCAACGGCCACGGAGAGAACACTGGTTGGAGAAGAAAGGAAAAATGGAAAGTCAATTACACGTGAAATTTGGCCATTAAATTACTTAGCACAAAATCAAAGAAGAAAATAAAAATATCTTTTAGGTAAAAAAAAAATGATAACATTAGGATAATCCTATTACCGTTTTATCTTGCTCTCTTTCTAGCTCTAGCCAATTTATCTTCGCACCTACTCATTTTCGATAATAATCGTCAATGTTGCTTTGTTGGATTGTCGGGAAAATTTGTCTACACTCATCGAAGATTGCTTTTGGAACAAAATTTTGGAGAATTAAGCTTGTTAAATCTAATGAAAAGATTTACCGATGAAAAAAAAAAAAACAAACTTAGAGGATTATATACTAAAATATAAAAAATATAGGAGTTAATTGCAAATATCAAAAGTGAAAATATAGGCAATTTTTTTCTTTTTCTTCATTTTCCCCCACTTCTTTTTTTAAAAGATCTTTTGGGCCCCTTGATGATATTTATAGAATGACAACCATTGTCAAGAAGTCATTGTCTAGAACAAGGCCCGGTCCATCCTGACATAATTGAGGATGCTTGAAGTCGTCCATGTGGCTATCGCTGATGCAAGATTCGAGATCAAGACCACTCTACTTTTGATATTTTTCTTCAATTAAAAATTTACAAGTAAATGGAGACTAATTAATATAAGAAGGATTTTTTTTTGGCCAAGATATTTCCCAAAAATTAATTTCAAATAAATATTCAGCAGTAGTCGGGTGTCATTTTCTCAAAGTTTCCTCAAATAAAATTTAGAAAGTGTTGTGAAAAGGATTTTTTTTTTTTTTTTTTTCTGTTTGTGATTTTTAATTCAAATGTTGAATTCAACGGCTCTCAAATTGGTCAAGTGAATGAAATATTGAAAAAGGATATTACCGGTGTACATGATTCCGAACCTTAATGATTGTAATTAATAGTTTAGTAACGAGCATTTGATATCTTGTATTCTTTAACAATGTGATCGGGTTGCCTTTTTGGAGATCGTAATAATCTTATATTTGCTTCAAAAAGTGATGGGCAACAACATTTCTACTTTATTGAATTTTGTGTTTCAAATAGACTATATCAGGCCAACTAGACTTAAACGAAGGGTGACTAGTGATAGAAAGTGAGGAAGAGAATGAACCTTAGCATAAGTCAATGAAGAATATAAGGGCAATCCTAGTATCTTAACTTACTAATATTCTCAGTGGAAATTATTAAAATGTTACTTAGCATTTCACTTGCCCAATGAACCAGACTCAACTCTTCAAAAGGTTAAAAAGAAAAAACAATAATACATAGATATTATTTGGATTAACATCATAGAAAATCTCATATCGACATTCTTAAATAATTTATCAAAATATTTTTTTGACTCACAAGGACGCCCAAAGTGGTACACTATTCCAATTTTACCCCCCATTACAATCTTGTCCAATTTGGCCTTTAAAAATTTTAGTGCTCCGTCATTTTGAATTAAGCTATTTTGGGCTTTCAAAAGCTCTTAATGTAAGTTTTGATATTTGGTAACACAATTTTATAGACTTTTTAGTGAAAAGTTCTGCTTTGAATTACTTGAAGCTCCGCCTTAGTATTTTCCGAATGCAAGTTTGGGAGTCTAATGAATTTTCTTTTCTTACAATTGTACCATCATTAATATATTTGTAATAATGTTTTACCCCTCAATCTTGGTTAGGAGAGAGAAAGCCATCGTTGGTGATGGCTAGGAAGCTTCATGAAGGAGGCCGAAGGTTGATGGACAGCAGCAGAGGGTTGCACAATTCCGAGAAGCTTTGCGAGGGTTGCTTGATGCCGGATTTAGCTTGTTGAGAGTTGAGCATTGCGTTGCCTAGTCGTGTAGCTCCGACATTCTGCCACTTGAGGTCATGGGACGCTAGCATTCAGTGTCATGTCGCCTAGGGTCAAGCGACACTAGTGTCGCGTCTCCAAGGTTTGGTTGACCTCAGCAGGCATTGCCTAGGGTCGCACAAGGTTGGCACTGGTCCTACTGTTGTGCCACCTGCTTGTGCTTTCATATGTACCTGCAAGTTCCTTCGTTCTCCCTTTTTAATTTTTTTTTTCTCATTCTAAAAATTGCTTTGAAATACTTATTTTAGAAGGCGTTAGACATATACCGTTTGCTTTCATGAATATCCTCGAAGTCAATCTCCTTTGCTAAAATGCAACATTTCTTAGACGCCAGAGCTGTCCCTTTATACCAATCCAATGCAAGCTGCTGAGTAACAATAGGGGAATCAACTAAATTTCCCTGTATAGACCTCTTGATCTTCGAGACAATTCAAACAGCACTTTCCTAAAGATATAGATTATACTAGATTTAGCAAAACTTACTATCTCAGAATTTTGAATTATGAAGTATCCGCATCATTAAATGGATTTGGATTAAGAGAGGCGATAGAGGCCCATCTAATAAATTACATGGCACAACTTGGAAGACCATGGCGATTTCAACAAGCATCCTCTTAATTTTTGGGTTAATGCACTCTGCACTAAAAATCATAAAGAATCAGAGGCAAAAATAAAAAAAGTTCCCCAATCATGTCAGTAGCATAGTGCGAAACCTGTGTTTTATAATGATGTTGAATTCTAATTGAATGAGCAGACACTTGCAAATCTCTAGTAAAGGTCCAGAAAAGGGAAAAGAAAAGACATTGAACCCAAAGTCTCACTGTAGTTAAGACTGTCTTATCTTCTTTGTTAAAGGTGATGAGTTTTCCTCTTCAATTGGACTTTCTTCCTCAGGTTCTATTGAATTATCTTCTTCCGAGTCTTCCGAGATAACGTTCACATTGCTTCCATCAGCTGGTGGTGCTGGGAACACCCTCAGATTATCCTCCTTTTGTCCACCTATTAGATGGAATCCACGCTTCTTTATGCTTCCCCGTTTTGCTTTGAAGCAGACTTGGAAATAGGTGCAATCATTTTGCAAAAGATTCCCCATTCCAAGCAGAGAATATTGTAAATCATAATAAAGCCACACATGGTCAGATTCTATTGACGAAAGTTTTTTATCCAAATTCATCACGTTTTGGCCATTAACAAGTAATGTGAAATTACATGTAACGTCGACCACTTTTCCTTCCTCCGGGCTAAGAACAACACAGAATGCTAGTCCTTTAATCTCATTATCCAAGTCTCGTGGAATCATGAAAAATATGGAATCCTCTTCACAGGGTTGAATCCATTTAGGCATCTCTCTTCCACTTATAATAATGTCAAGCCAGCTCCTCTGTCACACAGAGGGTACGCATATCAAACATTCAAGTATATATATAGAGAGAGAGAGGGAGAGAGAGAGGGAGAGAGAGAGAGAGAGAGACCTTGAGTAATGAGAAAGCCACATCATCCATATTGACTCCTTTGCGGAATAATAAACATGAAGTCAAGTCACCCGAATCCCACAGAAATTCTGGGAGTTTTTGCAGGGATTTGCAATTATGTGCTGATAGCTCATGAAAAATTGGTGGAAGCTGAGGAATCTCTTGTAGTAGCTCACATCCCTCAACCTTCAAATGCCTCAAAGGATAGTACTTGTTGATGCATGTCGGCAAATGAGTAAACTTGTTATATGAAAGGTCTAGGATAGTCAGTTCGGGAAAACTGGAAGTACTCTCAAGGAACTCTATTTCTGATAGATTGCAGCCCTAAAGTCTTAGGTAGGATAGTCTTGGGAATCCCAGAAGGCCATCAGGATCAATTGAATCCTCCATGTTTTTTGGAAACGTGATTAAATTCGAGCAGCCATCAAGATCCAAATACTCGAGATTTTTCAACTTATAAATGTCCGGTGGAAGTCTCACGAGGTCTTTGCAAAATGCTAAACACAACTCACTCACAGAGACAAAATTTTGAATTGATGCAGGGAGTTCTTTAATAGCTGTCCTCTCTAGATCAACTTTTTCCAGATGTTCCATCTTTCTGTCAATATCTGGGAACTTCTCAAGTTTAGAGCAACCGGAGAGATCCAAATACTCGAGATTTTTCAACTTATAAATGTCCGGTGGAAGTCTCACGAGGTCTTTGCAAAATGCTAAACACAACTCACTCATAGAGACAAAATTTTGAATTGATGCAGGGAGTTCTTTAATAGCTGTCCTCTCTAGATCAACTTTTTCCGGATGTTCCATCTTTCCGTCAATATCTGGAAACTTCTCAAGTTTAGAGCAACCGGAGAGATGAAGGATTTTAAGAGATTCATTCCTTAGTGTGTTAGGAAAATTACTAACATTGGAGCACGATTCTAGCGACAAAACTTCTAGCTTGACAAGATTTCCAACGGATGGGTGAACCTCCACCAAGCTCTTACACCAGTCAAGAATCAATATCTCCATATTTGGAGCCGATGACAGGTCGCAAATACTAACCAGGGACTCGCATTCACTGAAATTGATGGACTTCAGCTTGCTGAACTTCTGCAAAAACATACTAGTGCAGTCATTAAGCTCTGCAAATATTTTTTATAGCTATAAAAAAGAAAAGCTAATCATCACAAGCGCTTACTTGGGAGTTGCCCCCTAATTGTCTGATATGACTTTTTGGGACATCGAGTCTCACGAGTTTCTTTGGACCGAAGCCAAATTCTAGATTCGGGCCATTGGGCCATTCAAGCCATCTTAGCTCGTTAGGGAGAAGAACTTGAGCTTGTGAAGAGATATGCACTCCAAGCAAAATGAGCATCCTCAACTTTTTCATATTTGTGAAAGCATCAGGACTAATGATTATTGCTTTTGGTGGGCACAAGTCCAATACTATGGCCTTTACTGCATTCATCCCCTATCCATAACAGAGCAAATTCAGTTGTCAGACAAAATTTTCAGTAAAGATTTACTTTAGACCGTTCAAATTAGAGTAATGTAAACCGAAATGTAGCAAAACTGACATAAACAACTTTTACCGTATTATGATAAAAAATGTCCTCAACATCTTCCAAAAGCCATAATCTGCTGCGCTTCCCAGGATCATCGCGACATTCTTGTTTAACAATATCCTGACCCATCGACTGAATCAAATCATGCATTTGCAGGTAACCCCTCTCATTTTTTATCAAGGACCTCTCAATGAGAATTTCCATTCCTATGGTTGTGTCGAAATCACAGCTGTCAAGAACTTCCTTGATAACCTTTATACCTTTCCCCTTAAAGAAACAAGCAATATCAAGGAAAATCTCCCTCTCGTTCTCGTCCAATCCATCGAAGCTTATCTTGAGAACTCGATTGATTTTTGATTCAGGAATTTTAGAGAGTTTATGCAACGTACTTTTCCATTCAGGTTCCTTTCTTCCACGTAGGAATGAGCCCAACACTTCCAGGGCTAATGGAAGGCAGCCGGCATAACGCAGTGCTCCATCAATGAGATCCTTTCTTATTTCTATTTTATTGCTGTTTGTAAAGGCATGCTGAACAAAAAGGTATCGTGCTTCATTGCCTTCTAAAGTTTTAACTTCATACACATAATTTTTGTCATGAGAAGTAAATAAATGTCTATCTCTTGATGTAACAATGATTCTACTCCCTTCGCCAAACCAATCGCCTTTTCCAGCTAAGGTATTCAATTGATCCATATCATCAACATCATCGAGAACTAGGAGAACCTTCTTGCGACATAGTCTTTCCTGTATCAAACTAATTCCTCCATCAACATCGCAGACCGTTAATTCTTTATGACGTAAGATCTCAGATAGAAGTTTTTGCAAAGAAACAAGACCACCACTTTGGTTCGATTTTTCTCTAACTTGCACCAAAAAACTAGAACCCCAAAATTGCGTCTGAATAGCATTATATAGGGCCTTAGCAATTGTTGTCTTCCCTATGCCGCCAGGTCCCCATAGACCTATCATCAAAACATCACTACCAGCTGACTCTGACAAACTCATCAGTTTTTGAACTTGGGATTCTAGACCGACTGGATGCTTGGCGACAAATAAGGATCTTGGTCTGAGACAAATTGATAATTCCTTGACGATGGATTGTATGAGCTCCGCTTCATCTCTTTCATCTCTGATGAGCACTCAAAAGAAATAGAAACATGTTTTACCATTTCAAGCCATGGCAGGAATTCAACGTCTAACGTTATACGGAAAATTTCATAAGAAGATTAACAAATAATAAAATGAAAAGAAATAACACACAACTGCCCCAACGTATGCGGAAGGAAAATTACAAAGAATCTGCGCCTGAAGACACTAATTACTCGGGTCCTAGGAACCGCACTACTTATCTAAGAGAAATTTCTGCTAGCTTGAAATTTTGGTCTTTCAACTTTCGTGTCTACTGCGAATTCAAAGAAGTCGATGCATCGTCAATTGGAAGCTGTACATGCGATTTGATATCTAACAAACAAACACGAGCTAACAATCGCAACTGCATCACATTTGTGCGTACCTGTCATTGAAGTGCCACCCAGACAAGTTACCGGCATCAAGGAGAGCCTTCTTCCATCTCTTCACTTTCTCTGAATTCTTCCCCAACTTGGACTCGTGGTTATCCATAGCTCTCTTATAACTCTCTCTCCCCCCTCTCACTTCTCTCGGTTCCACTTTGAAAAACACTGGGAACACCATCATCAGGTCGTTTTGCTCCTTGCACTCCATGATTTTCAAGAGCTCTTCCAAACACCACGGCGAGGAGGCGTAGTCCTCAGAGAAAATGATGATCACAACATGCGATTGCTCGATCGCGCTCATGAGCGTCGGCGATATTTCCTCTCCTTTCCTGAGCTCCTCGCGATCCACAAAAGTGTGTATTCCTTTATCTTTCAAAGCCGCGTAGAGATGACTGAGGAAGCCGTGGCGGGCATCTGGTCCTCTGAAACTGAGGAACACATGGTAATAATTCCTTTTCATATTCGAAGAAGCAGCCATTAGATTAGCTGATGGTACATGTGCTTCCCTAGAATGCGAAGCATCGGAACAGAGAGTCTTGCTACGAAAATCAAGGGCTGAAGGCTGAAGCAGAGTGGGCTTTGCTCTCGGAGAGGCTGGGCGACCTCTGACCCGGCGTTGCCCTTCCCCGATCGGCAGCGAAGTCGACGATCTCTTCCTCTCGCTCTCTCTCGCTTCGAAGGAACAAGCGCTCTCAGCCTGTTCCATTCTCAGGAAAATATTGGACCGGACTCAGGGTAATTTGGCTCGTGAAGACGTTTTCAGCTTTCGATTTCAGATGAATATGCTGCTTATGCGCGGCGGCGAGGGTGTGGAAGGCGAGATCAACGTGATCGACAAACGAATCTGGAACGATGAAGAATCAGCCAAGGACTCAGAAGACGAAAGCGGCCACTAGGGTTTATAAATCTGGCTGTGAGGTCTCGGGTCCGGCCCACCAGGGTTTGTCGAGCTTCTTTTTGACTTTCGTCTTCTTTTTGCGCAAACCGCGGAAAGCAACGATCAGAACCAAAGTTCTGGGCAATTTCTTGGCAATATCATTCTCACTTCCTTGCATTTTGCGTTTAGGATAGGGGACGACTTGGGGCCGACTAGACTTAAACGAAGGTTCGCTAAGGGATGGAAAGTGAGAGAGAGAACCGGGTCGTCAAGTGGGTCGGATCCGGGTAGGGTTTTCAGGATTCGGGTCGCGGCTACTGAGTTGGGTCGAACACGGGCCATAACCGGGTAGGGTTTTTGGTCGGTCCGGCCAACCGGCCCCTGTCGCGTACGGGCCGAGCCCACGCCTAGGGCCCTCGGGGGCGGCGGTCGGCCATTTGGGCCGAGGGCCGCCGAACCGGGTCGGTCCCAACCCGGGAATCCGACCCGGTCGCTTTTTATAATTAAAAAATAGTGTTTTAATAAAAAATAAAAATAATTTATTTTCCATAAAATCAAAAATATCGAAAATATCTCATATTTTCCTAAAAAGCCAAAAAATTCAGAAAAGGCCAAAAAAAAATCCAAAAATCCCTTTTATGTTCAAAAAATAGAAAAATGTCCAAAAATATTTTTTTTTTTTTTGATAAAGGGTAAATATATATTAGATCAAGAACCAGTGAGCTACACACCTATAAAGCAACAGACCCCTGGCACCAAGGCTTGCACTCATAAGACAATCAGCCAAGCGAGTGGAAGGGTGCTTGGGGAAGGGGGAGGGGGGGAAGGAGCTGCATAGAGAGGAACGAAAGAAACAGCAGCTAGACGAAGGCTAAACAATAGCCACAAAGGAAGAGAAGGGGAAGGACGAAGGCACCCGCACAGGGAGAAGGAATACAACTAGGAAATTGAAAAATAGCGAAGAAGGGACACCATGGATGCATCCAAAGCTGAAGAGACTGGACGCCTCATTACTCAAAACGAAACGTCTCAGTCAAATATCGAAGGATGGATTCCCCAACTGAGTTGTAGTCTTCTGTTTGGAGTCGTATCCGGAACCTTCGAAAAGGTAAAGGCTCTATCCTTGATAGCCATGCGAAGATGTTCCTTTAAAGCCGAGAGGGATAAGGTTTGGTTGCGGAAGATGATGTTATTCCTCTCCTTCCAAATAATGTAGCATAAGGCGGCAAAGCCAAAGCGAGCCACTGATTAATAGAAGCTAGAGTCAGAGAGATGCTTGATAACCCAATCTAAGTTATCCTTCCATGTAGAATTTCGCCATGGGAGGTTACACTTATTCGCCCAGAAAGCACCCAGAGTAGCTGTAACCGGGCATTCGAAGAACAAGTGATCAACAGAGTCAGGTCTAGAGGAACAGAACACACATGAGGAAGCAGGAATTCTCCCATGAGCAAACAGAATTACCTGGGTCGGTAATCGGTTGCGAGTGATCAACCATAAGTGGGTTTGATACCGGGGGGGAAGAGAAGAACTCCAAATGAATCTCGACCAAGGCACGAGCTGGCCCCTAGGCCTTATAAGTGTCCAAGCAGAAGCCGTCGTAAACATCCCTGAAGAATGGCCCAGCCATAGGAGTTTGTCATCATTGTCGTTGAGGTTTGGGAGAGGATCATCCCAACCCATAATGGCCGTCGAGACTGCAGAGGGAAGTGAAAGGGCTATAATACCAGCAGCAACAGACGCAAGCCGAGGGATGCAGAAGCGTATATATTCCGATCTGTGAAAAGCTTATAGAGCGGCCCCCGATGATGCCAATGATCGAACCAAAAGGATGTAGATAATCCATTGCCTATTCGCCACATAAATTGATACTGAATTAAGTCTCGAAGGCCTAGCAGCTTTTTCCAAGCCCAAGAGCATATGGTAGGTCTAGGGATGACCCAAAAATTCTTATGTTTGATGAAGTTGGAATGGATCCATTTGCACCAAAGCGATTCTTTATCGATAAAGAGGAGCCACAAGTGCTTAATCATTGAAGCTATATTGTTAACCCGGATGGGTCGGATACCCAAGCCACCTTCCTCCTTGGGTAGGCAGACTTCATCCCATTTGACCTTCGCCCCTCCTAATCCAAGGGTCGGTCCTTTCCAAAGGAATTGGCGAAATATTTTCTCTATTTGTTTTATGACCGAAGAGGGGAGGATGAACACACTAGACCAGTAAACCTGAATCGAGTGCAAGACCGATTTAATCAGCTGCAATCTATCGGCCAGGGAGAGGAACTGGTTCGTCCAGGATTGGACTCTCGAGGTTATAGCATTCACCAAAGATATGCAATCCACTTTGCCTAGTCTAGATGACACAATAGGGACACCGAGATACCTAAAAGGGAGCGAACCCAACTGAAAGCCAGAGGTACTAACCATGGAATCTTTTAGAGCTTGAGAGCCACTCGAGAGAAATATTTCGCTTTTGTTGAAGTTTGGCTTGAGCCCAGACCAGCTAGCAAAGGATTGAATCCCATCCAAAAGAGCGGGGACAAAGAAGACAAATTACCTTCGGAGAACAATAGTACATCATCTGCAAAGAAAAGGTGGGAGAGTCTAGTCGCTTTGCATCTCTCAGAAAAAATCAAAGCCCACCTTGGACGTTTGGGTATTGATGATTCCAGTAAAAAATTCCATAACAAGAGTGAAGAGATAAGGGGACATAGGGTCACCCTGCCTGATTCCTCTCCCACTTGAGAAAAAACCATGTAATTCACCATTAAGAGAGATAGAAAACTTAGGTGACCGAATGCATACCATTATGCGGTCGATAAAAACTGCAGGGAAACCAAAGGCCATCAAAGTAAGCCGGATAAAGTTCCAATCAATGGAATCGTAGGCTTTACAAAAATCAACCTTAATAATACATTTAGGCCGATAAGGATTGTGATGGAAGTCGCTAAACAATTCCTGGGTCAGCATAATGTTATCGCTTATGCGTCTTCCTTTCACGAAGGCATTCTGAGGAAGACTAACTATAGAAGGTAGCACAGCAGCTAACCTGTTAGCAATAATCTTTGTGATACACTTGTATATAGTGTTGCAGCATGCTATGGGCCGAAAGTCATTAACCGTTGACGCATTAGGGACCTTCGGGATTAGAGTCAGGATAGTTGCATTGATCTCTCTCAGAAGCTGACCATTAATAAAGAACTCTCGAATTGCCAGAAGGACCGATGGTCCTATAGTCTCCCACGCTCGCTTGAAGAATTCAACATTAAAGCCATCTGGGCCAGGGGACTTACCAAAAGCAAGAGAGAACAGAGTAGACCGAATTTCCTCATCCGAAACAGGACGAGACAACTGTTGGATCTGTATATTATTAAGAGTGTGCATCAATTTCTGCTGGATTTCGGCAACCAAGGGCACCGCGGATGGAGGAGAGGCCGCCAAAAGATCTTGGAAATGAGAGATAAAGAGCTGATGCACCTCAGGCGGGTGAGAAACCAAACGTTCTCCATCCTGGATTGAGATGATTCTATTTCGCAGGTGAGATTGTTTGACGGATTGGTGGAAAAATTTTGTATTTAGATCTCCTTCCTTAAGCCACCTCACTCTCGACTTTTGCCTATAAAATGATTCCTCTTGGAGGCGAAGGTCAGAAAATATTTGTAACTTCTCCTTCTCTGTATCCGCCAGGGCCTGGTTAAACGGATCAAGTTGAATGGCTTCTTGAGCCAAAGAGAGTTGGGCTCTAGCTTCATCAGTTCTCATAGATATGTCCGCATAGGCCATCCTATTTAGATGCTTAAGCCTGCATTTGAGCGCACGAAGCTTACAGCACAGGGAATACATAGACGTACCAGGAAATTCAGAATTCCAAGTTTGCGAGACCATGTCAAAGAAGGAGGGGTGGCTCATCCAAAAGTTGAAGAACTTGAAAGGCTTGCGGGTATTGGGAACAGGCATGATTCTAACAACCATTGGGCAATGATCCGACACCCCTGGGGCCAAAAAGGATGCTTTCGAGAATGAAAACATCGAATTCTAGGCTGAGTTGATCAAAACTCTATCAATTTTCCTAAGCCTGCGGTTCAAACCCGAAGATGTTGCCCACGTGAATCTATTTCCCACATATCTCAGATCTTCCAATCCAGCTTCAGCAAGACACTCACCAAAGTCATTGAACGAGGGGATCCAATAATTAGAAGAATCGGCTCTATCCGATGCATCCCAAATTGCATTGAAATCTCCAGCGATAATCCACGGCGAGTCCGAGAGCACTAGACTAAGGCGCATAAGCTCATTCCGAGGGTCTTCTCAAAATGAAGGAATGTTCCGCATATATAACAGAAAGATTGAAAGAGCTGCCGCTATTGATACAAAGCAACCGACCATGAATAGCCTGAGCCGAACAATCAGAGATATCAAAAGAGGCATTATTGGGATTCCAACCCACCCATACTCTCCCCCTATGCGAATGAGTGTAGTTGGAACACCACCGCCAACCTGGAATAAGGCCTGCAGAAATAGTAGAAAAAGCAGCATGAGAGATTTTGGTCTCTAAAATGCCCAAACAACTAAGGTTGTTGGTTCTCACAAAATGCCTAATTTCAGCTTGCTTAAGGGGGAGACCGAGACCCCTAATATTCCAAACTCCAAAAAACATAGGACACAAAAGATAGGAAAGGTTATTTCTTCCTTCCTCCTCGTTTTCTAACCGAGGAGAGCATCGGCTTTGGGCTAGGTGGTATACTCGCATCAGCAGATGCATATCGAAGAGGTCCTTTCAGGCGAACAGGAACATCTATCAAAGGATCTGGGAGAGGTGGGGGAGGGATAGTCTCCTCCAGGATAGATGAAGCTACCACAAGCGGTGAGTTCGAGCCGCTCTTACTCGAAACAGTTTCATCCACCCCTTCTTCATCTGAGGATGACGAATCCGAAGAGGATTTCCCTGAATCTTGACCTTGAATCGCCAGACGAGGGGCGAGAGGGATATCAGGCATTAATTCAAAGGATGGAGGGGGGCGATTTACCTCATTCGTAGGCACCGGATTTGCCATTTCAGGCTCCTTCTACTGATTTGTAGAATGTTTACTACCTTCTAACTGAGGGGGAACCATAATGCTAGTTGAGGGAGGGGGGTTCTCTGGTTGAATTAGGGATCTGTTGTTACGCTTCCCCCGCACTTCCCTCCACTCGTTTTCTGGACGGACTGAGGATGGATTAGCATCTGCACAGCCAGACTTCGACTTAATTTCACCAGGTACAGCACATCTGTGCCCAAAAGGGGCAGATAGTTGGCACCCATTCATAATGAACATCTATAGAGCGACTCTCACCATCAAGGGAGAACTTAATGACTTCAGGAAAAGAGCTTGAAGCATCAATCTCCACACAAATACGAGCAAAGGCAACCATAGCCATCTGTTCTGTTATGCTGTCAACAAATAACGGCTTACCAAGAGCAAGATTAAATGTATAGAAAACCCCTTAAAAATCCAAAAATTTTAAACAAGATTAAATACCGAAAGAGCATTAGTGATTAATTAGTATAATCAAGTCCCCGATCTTAATTTATTTAGTTGCACAGAAGCGAATATTTCTTTTAATATTTTGCTTGGGTTTCTGATTGATCTACGTCAAATCGATTAGTGACAACTCCTTTTTTAAAATTAACTTATAGACTAAAGAATCAAACCATAAGTCACGAATTGATGGGCTTGGGAGAGTCCAGGTTGAGTCTAAGAGACCTAGCCAAACCATTAGCCTTCGCCGGCGCTTGCCCTAATCAGACGTCAAAAAAAGAGGTCGCGACAGGTACCCAAGATCCTTATTAAAAAATACTCTATAAGAAAAAAACAGAAAATAATACATATTCATTGCACCATCCTATATTCTACAAATTATGCATAAAATTGCCAATGAAAAAGCAAATTAAGAGGATTATTTACTGAAATCTCAAAACTATGGGAACAATTTGCGAAAATCAAAAGTGAAAAATTCATGAATTCCTTTTTCGTTCTTCATTTTCCCTCATTTCTTTGATTTTTATAACCCCTTGATAATACCCACAGAATGACAAATATTGTCAAGAAATCATTGTCTAGTACAAGACCTAGCCCGTCCTAACTTAATTGAAGATGCTAGAAGTCATGGATGTGGCAGTCATTGATGCAAGATGCGAAATCAAGACCACTCTACCCTGACGAGTAGCTAGAGATTAATTAATTGCCAGATGATTTTTTTGGCCTTATTTACCTCCCGACAAATAATTTCAGATAGGTTTTGCAGTAGTAGATTGGGTGCCATTTTCTTTTATGGTTCCTCAAATAAAGTTTAGTAATGCTTTGAAATTGTAATAAAAAAAGGAAATTATCTGATTTTATTTTTCGATTTGCCGTATTTCATGCAAATTTTGAGTTCGACAACTCTCAATTCGCCAAGTGATCTCCTAACATTGATTCCACTTGTATCGCATTATTAAGAAACAAGTTCGGAGTTTAATTTATGATTGCTTATATGATTTCTAGTTTTGGTAAGGTTGATAATTCGATGGGGATTTAATTTACATATGAGGAATGAAGTTGACCCATTCTTCCGTAAAAAAATCACATCTCAATAAGTAATACCGCTTTGACCAAAACAAAAAAACAAAAAAAGTCATACCGCAGTATAGAACCCTTAAAAGTTCACCATATGGAAAAGGAAAGGGAAGAGAAAAATATTTGGAGTAGCAGTTGCCAAAAGATACCATTCTATAAGTCAGGAATTATTTTACCATGGAGAACCTTAATAATTGAAAGGAACATACCTAAATTCGTTTTTTGTCCGTACTCCTAGGTAAATATGTCAAATTAACTAATTAAATAATGAAAACATATGCTATCACGTGATCCTATTAGAACTTGGATTCTAAAATCTAAACAAACTACTGGATCGTCTTACACAATAATATTCCAAGCGTTTATAGATTGTGTCAAATCCGTTGTAAGTTTAGACTACATTTTCACTTAGTTTTTTTTTGAACAGGTATTTTCACTTAGTTTAAACCATAGTTTTTTGTGCTATAACATTAGTACTATTCTATGCAATATGGCACGCTCGTGATCTTGTGAATGCATGATGTATTTGGCCTGCTCTATTTCAATTGGTTTGTAGTGGTGAAAAAAAAAAGGGAGATCTTCATATAATTTACACTCGTTTTGCGGAAAATATGATTTTTCTAGAAAATGTTTTCCGAAAGCCAAAACGTTTTCCAGGAAAATAATCATATTTTCCGTTCTTGATTGAAACCTGAAAATGTACTAGACAATATTTTTCGCTGTTTTGGTAGGGAGAATCTTTTTCTTCATGCACTCTTTTCAATAATTTTATTATTATTATATATTTTCTTAAAAATAGATTTTTCAATTTTTTCTTTTTCTTTTCTTCTTCATTGGCTGGTCACTGGCCATGGCAATAGTCACCACTAGCAAAAGGTGAGTTGGAGACTCACCACAGGCCGGTGAGGTCGAGCTCGCCTAACACCGACGAGCTCGAGCTTGCTAGATTCAATGACCTGGGTGAGGCTCGAGCCTCATCGGAGGTCGCCAGAGCCTCGTTGATGTCTAGCAACCTTTGGCGAGGCTCGAGCCCTGCCTAGGTGGAAAAATTTTTTAAAAAAAGGAAAAAATAAAGAAAAATAAAGAAAAGAAAAAAAACGAAAGAATTAAAACAATTAAAAATTGATTTAAAAAAAAAAAAGAAAAAAGGTATTTGATAAAGGAAAGTGAGGTGAAAGAAGAAATTGAAAAGATTTTTCTCTTTCTCAAAAGTGGAAAACATTTTCCCCAACGTTAGAAGACTTTTTTTCCCTTCATGGAAAATGTTTTCCTCAATTAATTCATTTTCCGTAAAATAAACGTTGGAAAATCCAAAAAACGTTTTCCTGAAAATTATTTTTTGTGAAACGAATTGAGCCTTAAAGAACAAATTAGGGTGAAAATAAATCCCTTGAATTTTCTTTTTGAAGATGACATGTAGTGGCCCCGAGAACGGGGAGATGCTATGCGGCCTTAAGAGAGAGATGAGTCAATGGGTTGGAGCGAAAGTACAAAATGAGACTGAAATGCATCTCGGTTACTCCATGCCGATAGGCGGGGTATGATGGACAGTGGTGATTTGTTGGGGTGGGGCTGACTCAATAGGTCCAAATGCTGAGCCAACTCAAGCTGCGTTTGGTTCGATTTTGGAAATGAGCTTTGGAAAAATACAAGTACTAAAAGTTTAAAGCTTTTTAGGGACATGCAAATTATATTTGGTAAAGACTTCTTGACAAATTATATGGGTTCAGTTGGCACTCATAAAATTGCATTGCTCTTATAAAGCCAATATGCTGCAGTGTTTGAGAGAGTATTTACGAGGGCCACTGAAGGCCCTTGACCCGAAATTTTGTTTTTTATAGTATAATTTTAAATACTTTGTGCAAAATTTTGCCAAGTTCGAGGCATGATTTTTTTTTTCTTCCAATCTTGCTATCACTAACATATTAGTATTCCTATCCTACCCTTCAATCCTGGATGGAAATAGAGAAAGCCGTGGTGGATTGTGGCTGGGAAGCTTCGAGGAAAAGGTCAAGGGACCCCAGCGTAGCTTTGCCGATGACTGGGGAGACATCACCAAGCTTTGTTGAGGGTCGCTCAATGCCATCTAGCTCACCAATGGTCGAGCGTTGCATCGCCTAGTTCGCGGCCCTAACGTTGCGCCACCAGGGTGTGCCTAACCTCGGCAGCATGTTCTCTAGGGTCGCGCGACATCAATGCCAGTGATATGATTGTGCCATCTGCCTGATCTTTCATATACAACTGCAAATTTCTTCGTTTTCTCTTTTTTTCCTTATTTTAAAAATTGCTTTGTAATAAGTTTATTACACATTATTTACCAAATACTATTTTCTTTTATGTAAATCCTTTAGTTAATGTCCTTTTCCACTTGCAAAGTCTAAGTTGTAACAAGAGAAATCAACTAATCTTCCCGTATAGACCTTTTGATCTTTGAGATAATTTGATCAATACTTTGTTGGAACCAAATAAATAATATAAACTTTAGATATTTGAAATAGAAGCACAGACAAGATGAAGAGAACTTCTTGTTTAGAATGCTTTCTTTATGTGATTTCATACTAGCAATTTTTTAACTTCAGATCTTTCTATAGAAGCTAAATGCGCACAAACTAAGCACAAACGTCAATAACATTTATTGAAGAAAACAAAACAGTTTACACACCATTTAATGAAAAAGAACAAACCGCTTATTTTGTTTGTATATATAGATAAACAGCCATCCTGAAGTCATTAATGGCTCTTCTTGATAAAATGCTTGCAACCTTCTTGACGAACACTAGCAGCCTCTATAGAAACCAACAAGTGACGTGTTCAAATCTTCAACGATCTAACAATCAATTTTATATCATTCTGACAGTCTTAAAATTGAATTTGGAAATCACCAACACCAAAAATGGTCCATAATTTTTTAAAAGAATCCACTTTTAATAGTTTCGTCAAAATAGCTTCAACTTGATCTTCTAATTTGTAAAAATTAAGCTCAATTTCACCATTTTTGACACACCCATGAATATAGTAATACTTGACGGTAATGTGTTTGCTTGGTGGGCCTTTTGTTCATGCATTAATTCACACAGTATCCTTCAAAACCATATTGTTTGACATGCCACTGCAACTAATATTATGTATTATGCTTCAGTAGTCAAGAGTATAACAACTTGTTTTCAAGAGGATCAAGAGATTACTTGTGATCCAAGAAAGAAAGCATATTTAGAAGTACTTTTTCGAGTTTCAATATCACCATCCCAATCATTATTTGTATACACCACTAGATTGAAATTGTTAGTACAAGAACATAAACTCCATGATTGCAAGTGCCACTTACCATAAAATTCTTTTTGTTGCATATAAAAGAGATTGGTATGACTTCCCCATGAACCTACCAATAATTCCCACACCATAAGTAATATATTCCTTAATAGAAGCTAGATATCTTAAACCGCCAACAATGTTTTTGAAATAAGTGTTGCGACCAAATGGTATATACAAGCTAAACTCTCGGATGGACCTTAACTCAATAACACTGCAAACGGACCCTCGATCATAAATCTCTCCCAAGATCATACCTCGCATAAACATGAGATTTGCAATTTAAATTCGAACTTATACTAAAAATTCTATGTAAAGAGTCGCCACTTGTTTAATGAGGTCAATTAAAAACCAAGTGAGTATGAGAGGGTACGTCACTTTTTATGCAATAAGAGATTCAAGGAATGAGGACTTGATTAAACTAGTCATCTAAATAATGTCATTTCGATACTTAAACTTGATTATTTGCTCACAAAATTCTTGTTCGCTAAGTGTCCAAGTGATTATTGTTTATTATGCTCTTAATGATTTAACCTAATAATGCTAAAAGTGGAAATTTATAGTCAATGTATTGAAAAAGCACCATCAAGTAAAATCGACATGAGGTTGTCCAAATAGCGACTTAGTATTGTTTCCGAAGAAGGAAGCATTCAAAAATTTATTGTGAAGCCCAAGGACTTATTCAATTTTGAGTTCAATTTTTTTGCTAAATTAGTTCTAAATTAGAATCAAAACAAAACTATAATGAAACTAGTCAAAATCTAATTTCTAAGCAAAATTTTTGGATTCTTTTATTTTTATTATTTTTATTTCTAAAATGGACTTCGGATATCAAGGACCCGGTCCGAATTGTGGGTCAGAACAGGACCCTAGCGGTCCGGGTTTAGTCTGAACTTGGGCCGGCCTTCAAGCCCGGTCCGAATATGGCCCAATCACCTAATTTATTCAAAATCATTATTCACATTCGGCCCGGTCTATTCTCTAGGCCCATTTGTTTAGCCCGGCCCGAATCAATTACCTGGATCTGACCCGACTTCATTATATCAAGATGTTTATATTTTTTGACTTTTTATTTTGATTTTTCTATTTTCTAATTTTTATTCATTTTTCTATTTTATTATTTTTTGCATTTCTTTTATTTCTTCTTTCCTTCTCTGCGTCGTCTTCCTGGACGCTCGCCGGAGGTCGCTTTCCCCTTTAACATTCGCCACACCGGCCGGCCATCAAAGTAAGCCACCATCTCCGATCATCTAAGCACCGCCATCGGCCATCTATTCCAGCCACCGCCGGAACGCTACCAGCGGCAATTTCCGGTGACCGAACCACCACCTCCATCTTGACACACCGGTTAAAACGGAGACTTCAAACATTCACAGCACACCAGTAATAGAAATAGACAGAAGCAAACCAGTGTGAACGCCTCCCAAGGATGAACGTACAATCCCGCAATTCGAATCCATTTGTTCCCTGTAAACAGCCATCGACGACCGCCATGACAAGCAAATCCGGAAATGATGAGACAAAGACATGGATTACTACCCACAGTGATCAAGTAAGATTCCACAAAATCGTGCTTAGTAACCAATACAATCAGGTCAAAACATGCATATCACATTTGCATGTCTTCGGATTCAACCGCAGTAGGCATTACCTGAGGATCAGACTTCGAAGAAATTTCATCGAACGCGTGGAGGGCGTCTCAATCTAATGGTCTAAATGCAGGGATTCAACGATGATTCGCGTTCATATTGATGCCAGTCTCAAATTTCCAGCCTCGTTTTTGACTTATAGATGAACATTCGAGCTCTATCTTGAAAGCTTGGTTGCGGCGTCTGAAGATTGATGAATTCGATGTCGTCGGCAACTGGCTGATGATCAGAGATGGCGGACGGAGAGTTGTCCCCAGAGCTACGATACTCCTCCTTTTTGCTGCACTGGAATGCGTTATCTATCGGTGACGTGCTCCCATACCGTTGCGGCGAGTCTCGTCTCTCGTCCAATTATAATAAGATGAGAAATTAAGTATACACTCTTAATGGATTGTCACATTTCAAAAAGGGTGGCTAGTATTGATAGCTCTTCTCCATCTTTTTATCTAGAGAGAGAGGAAAAGGAGGAGAACGAGGAGGGGGTGATGCTATAATTTTGGAATTTGATCATGGATGGTAGGTTTAATTTGAGGTGAATATGTGTTACGATATAATGAATGAAATATCGAAAAGAGTTATTATCGGTGTACATGATTTTGAACCTTAATGATTGTAATTAATAGTTTTGTAACGAGCATTTGATATATCGTATTCTTTTTATTTTATTTTTTTTGTAAAAGGTAAGAATATATATAAGCTTTGGATAAATATACAAAAAATTCAGCGCCAAAACTCACACTCTAGCTATAGAAACGGGAAGAGTGAGAGGAAACCGAATCGAAAGATACAGGGCAATAATAACAACAAGCTATACTACCTAGAACAAGGAAACAACTAGATTACAACCACCGACCCTTGAGGTCC
Source organism: Eucalyptus sideroxylon (assembly GCA_014182405.2). Classification (NCBI taxonomy): domain Eukaryota; kingdom Viridiplantae; phylum Streptophyta; class Magnoliopsida; order Myrtales; family Myrtaceae; genus Eucalyptus; species Eucalyptus sideroxylon. Next base: position 2,352,234 of record CM024552.2, read on the forward strand.
AATCCAAAGAAAGGCGAAGGATGGAGAGGATGTTAGGAAGATGTAGCCGAAGCAAACACGAAGAGTGTGAGTTTGGTAATGTGATTGGGTCACTTTTTTGGAGACTGTAGTAATCTTATTTTTGGCTATGGGCAACAACATTTCTACTTTATTGAATTTTGCGTTTCAAATAGACAATATCGAGCCAACTAGACAATCTAGTATGAACTTACCAATATTCTCAGTGGAAATTATTAAAATGTTACTTAGCATTTCACTTACCAAATGAATCAGACTCAACTCTTCAAAAGGTTAAAAAGAAAAACAAAATAATACATAGATATTATTTGGATTAACATCATAGAAAATCTTAAATCAACAACCTTAAACAATTTACTCAAAATTATTTTTGACTTTCATGGACCCCCAAAGTGGTACACTATTCCAATTTTACCCTCCATTTCAATTTCGTCCAATTTGGCCTTTAAAAATTTGAGTGCTTCATCATCATGAATTAAGCTGTTTTTGGCATTCAAAAGCTCTTAAAATAAGTTTTGATATTTGGTAACACAATTTGAAAGACTTTAACAAAAATTTCTGCTTTGAAATGCTTGAAGCTCGAGGCAAGCCTCACCTCTGGGCTTTAGTATTTTCCAAATGCAAGTTCGGGAGTTTAAGGAATTTTTTTCCGTCCAATCTTACCATCACTAATATATTTGTAATAATATTTTACCCCTCAACCTTGGATAGGAAAGAGAGAGCTATGGTCGGTCATGGATAGGAAGCTTCATGAAGGAGGCCAAGGGTTGATGGACACTGGCAAAGCTTTGTTGACGGTTGCACGATTTCGAGAAGCTGTGTGAGGGTGCTTGATGCCAGATTTAGCTTGCCGAGGGTTGATTGTGGCATTGCGTACTCGTGTGGCTCCGACATTCCACCACTTGAGGTCATGGGACACTGGCATTGAGTGTCGTGTCGCCTAGGGTCAAGCAACACTGGTGTCACGTCTCCAAGGTTTGGTTGACCTCTGCGGTGTATTGCCCGGGGTCGCATGAGGTCAGCACTGGTCCTACTGTCGTGCCACTTTCTCATGCTTTCATATGTACCTACAAGTTCCTTCGTTCTTCCTTTTTAATTTCTTTTTTCTCATTCTAAAAATTGCTTTGCAGCACTCATTTTAGAAAGTGCTTGCCAAATACTGTTTGCTTTTCATGAAAATCCTTGGACGTCAATCTCCTTTGCTAAAATGCAAAGTTTCTTAGACACTAGAGCTCTCCCTTTATATACCTATCCAATGCAATCTACCTAGTGACAATAGTGGAATCAACTCATTTTTCCTGTATAGAACTCTTGATCTTTGAGACAATATGAGCTACACTTCCCTTAAGATATATATTATATTAAATTGAGCAAAACTTACCACCCCAGAATTTTAAAGCATGAAGTATTGGCATCATTAATTGGATTAAGAGAGGCGACATAGGTCCACATGATAAATTAAATGGAGCAACTTGGAAGACCATGACCATTTTAACAAGCATCCTCTCAATTTTCGAGTTATTGCACTCTACATTACAAATCATAAAGAATCAGAGGCAAAAAAAAAAAAAATGTTCCCCAATCATGTCAGTAGCATGGTGCGAAACCTCTGTTTTATAATGATATTGAATTTTAAGTGAAGAACCAGACACTTGCAAATCTCTAGTGGAGGTCCAGAAAAGGGAAAAGCAAAGACATTGGAACCCAAAGTCTCACCGTAGTGGAGACCGTCTTATCTTCTTTGTTAAAGGTGATGAGCTTTCCCCTACATCTGTTTCAACTGGAATTTCTTCCTCAGGTTGAATTATCTTCTTCTGAGTCTTCCCAGAAAACCTTCGTTTTTTTTTTTTTTTTTCTAACAGCTGATGGTGCTGGGAACACCATCCTCAGATCAGCCCCTTCTAGATCGCATATTAGAGGGAATCCACATATCTTTATGCCTCCTTTTCGTGCTACAATGCAAACTTCGAAATGGATCCAATCATTTTCCAGAAGCTTGTACGCACTAAACAGACTCGTGTGTGGACAATAATAAAGCCACACATGGTCAGATTCCATTGAAGGAAATTCTATCCTGTGATGCACCGCGTGTTGGCCATTAACAAATACATTGACAAACAAAAATCGACCACTTTTCCTTCCTCCGGACTAAGTGCAAAACGGAGTGCTAGTCCTTTGACCTTATCGTACAAGTCCTGTGGAACCATGAAAATTATGGAATCCTCTTCACAGGGGAAAATCCATCTAGGCATCTCTCTTCCAAATAGGATAATGTCGACCGAGCCCTTTTTTGGCAGTTTCTGCGACACAAAGGGGTACGCATATCAAGCATTTAAAGTTTAGAGAGAGAGAGAGAGAGACCTCCGGTAATGACAAATTAAGGACATCATCCATATTGACCCCTTTGCGGAATAATTCACAACATGAACTCAAGTCAACGGAAAGATGGCTGAAATGGGGAACCCCAAAACTTGAGAGCTTTTGCAGGGATTTGCAACGAGGTGCTGATAGTTTCCTACAATTTGATGGAAGTTGAGGAATCTCCTGTAGTAGCTTGCATCTGTTAAGATTCAATACGCCCCAATGATGGTACTTGTTGATGCATGTCGGCAAATGAGTAAACATGTTATATGAAAGGTCTAGAGCCTCCAACCTGGGAAAACTGGAAGAACTCTCAAGGAACTCTAATTCTGATAGATTGCAGCCTTTAAGAATTAGGATGGATAGTCTTTGGAATCCTAGACGCCATCAGGATCAGTTGAATCCTCCATGTTTTTTGGAAATGTGATTAAATTCGAGCAGCCAGCAAGTTCCAAATGCATGAGATTTTTCAACTTATAAATGCACGATGGAAGCCTTACGAGGTTTTCGCAAAATGATAAATCCATCAACTCCACAGAGACAAGATTTTGAATTGATGCAGGGAGTTCCTTAATAGCCGTCCTATCTAGAGAAAGAATTTCCAGATGTTCCATCTTTCCGTCAATATCTGGGAACTTCTCAAATTTAGAGCAACCAGAGAGACAAAGGATTTGAAGAGACTTAGTCATCAGCGTGTTGGGAAAACTACTAAGATTAGAGCACAATCCTAGCGACAAAACTTCTAGCTTGACAAGATTTCCAACGGATGGGTGAACCTCCACCAAGCTCTCACACCCATCAAGAATCAATTTCTCCATATTTGGAGCCGATGACAGGTCGCAAATACTAACCAGGGACTCGCATTCACTGAAATCGATGGACTTTAGCTTTCTAAACTTCTGCAAAAACATACTAGTGCAGTCATTAAGCTCTGCAAATATTTTTTATAGCTATAAAAAGCAAAAAAACTAATCATCACAAGGGCTTTACCTGAAAGTTGCCCCCTAATTGTCTGATATTACTTTTCGGTACATCGAGTCTCACGAGTTTATTTGGACCAGAGCCAAATTCTAGATTCGGGGCATTGGGCCATTCAAGCCATCTTAGCTCGTTAGGGAGACGTACTTGAGCTTGTGAAGAGATATGCACTCCAAGCAAAATGAGCATTCTCAACTTTTTCATATTTGTGAAAGCATCAGGACTGATGATTATTGCTTCTGGTGGTGGGGGCAAGTCCAATACTATGGCCTTTACTGCATCCGTCCCCTATCCATAACAAAGCAAATTCAGTTGTTAGACAAATTTTCAGTAAAGATTTATGTTATACTGTTCGAATTAGAGTAATGTAAACCGAAATGTAGTAATATAAACAACTTTTACCATATTATAACAAAAACTGTCCTCAACATCTTCCAAAAGCCATAATCTGCTGCGTTTCCCAGGATCATCACAACATTCTTGTTTAACAATATTCGTACCCATCAATTGAACCAAATCATGCATTTGCAGGGAACCATTCTCATTTTTTATCAAGGACCTCTCGATGAGAATTTCTATTCCTATGGTCGTCTTGAAATCACAGCTGTCAAGAACTTTCTGGATGTATTCTATTCTCTTTCCCTTAAAGAAACAAGCAATATCAAGGAAGATCTCCCTCTCATTGTTGTCCAATCCATCAAAGCTTGTCTTGAGAACTGCATTAATAGTTTGGTCAGGACTTTTAGAGAGTTTATGCAATGCACTTCCCCATGCAGCTTCATCTCTTCCACAAAAGAATGAGCCCAACACTTCGAGGGCTAATGGAAGGCCGTTAGCATAATGCAGTGCTTTATCTATGAGATCCTTTCTTATTTCAAAATTGCTATTTGAAAAGGCAGGCTGACTGAAAAGGTCTAGTGCGTCATCGGGGTCTAAAGTTTTAACTTCATATACACAATTTATGCCATGAGAAGTTAATAAATGTTTATCTCTTGATGTAATAATGATTCTACTTCCTTTGCCAAACCAATCGCCTTTTCCAGCTAAGGCATATAGTTGATCTATCTTATCAACATCATCAACAACCAGGAGAACCTTCTTGCAACATAGTCTGTCTTGTATCAATTTAATTCCTCTGTCGACATTGTAGACCGTTAATTTACGACATAAGATCTCAAATAGAAGTTGTTTTTGCAAAGAAACAAGACCACTACTTTGGTTCGATTTTTCTCTAACTTGCGCCAAAAAACTATGACATGGAAATTGCGTCTGAATAGCATTATATAGGGCCTTAGCAATCGTGGTCTTCCCTATGCCGCCAGGTCCCCATAGACCTATCATCAAAACATCACTACCAGCTGACTCTGACAAACTTATCAGTTCTTGAACTCGGGATTCTATATTGACTGGATACTCAGCGACATGTAAGAGTTTTGGCCGGAGACGAATTGATAACTCCTTGACGATGAATTGTATGAGCTCCGCTTCATCTCTGATGAGCATTCAAAATAAATAGAGACATGTTTTACCATTTCAAGCCATGGCAGGAATTCAACGTGTGACGTCATAAGGAAATTTATAAGGAGATTTAACAAATAACAAGATGAAAGGAAATAACAAATACCTGCGCCAACGTCTGCGGAAGGAAAAGTACAAAGAATCAGCGCCTGAAGACACTAATTACTCGGGTACTAGGAACCACACTACTCGTCTACGACAAAAAATTTCAGCTAGCTTGAAATTTTGGTATTTCAACTTTCGTGTCTACTGCGAATTCAAAGAAGTTGATGCATCGTTTCGGCAATTCGAAGTCATACATACGATTTGATATCTAACAAACAATCACGAGCTAAAAACTGCAAAGCACTGCGTCACATTTGTGCATACCCGTCATTCAAGGGCCACCCAGACAAGCTACCAGCATCAAGGAGAGCCTTCTTCCATCTCTTCACTTCTTCCGAATCCTTCCCGAACTTGGACTCATGCTTAGCCATATCTTCCTCATAACTCTTTTTTCCGTTCTTCACTTCTCTCGGTTCCACTTTGTAAAACACCGGGAACACGATCAGGTCATTTCGCTCCTTGCACTCCATGATTTTCGTGACCTCTTCCAAACACCACCATGAGGATGCATAGTTTTCGGAGAAAATGATGATCGCGACGCGCGATTCCTCAATCGCCCTCATGAGCCCCGGCCATATTTCCTCTCCTTTCCTAAGCTCCTCATCATCCACAAAAGTGTTTAATCCATTCAGGTCCAAAGCTGTGTAGAGATGACTGATGAAGTTCTTGCGAACATCCGGACCTCTGAAACTCAAGAAGACATGGTAATATTTTTTCGGATTCAAAGAAGAAGCCATTGAAAGAACTGATGAATGATTTGCTTCAAGAATGTTTACTATCTGATGGGGTTTCAAAGCTCTACCTCTCATCTATATATATCACTTGTTCGTGGAGTATGAGTTACGCAATGGAACAAAGACCAAAGAAAGTTAGAAGTTGATCAGACTCCTCTCAGTACCGGGGGTCTCTCTTTTGGTTCAGGAGCTCCCACGTACAATCACAGAGGTAAAGTAGAGATTTTGCTCAGGTCTATATCCATCTGTCGGAGTTTCCTTTTGACTTTCGTCTTCTTTGTGCGTAGTCCCGTGCAACTATCAGAGCCATCCTGCCCCCTCTCCACGGGGAAGTACATGTCCCCACACTAAAGTTCTGGGCAATTTCTTCCCAATATCATTTCTACTTCATTGAATTCTGCGTTTTGAATAGACGACGATTTCGGGCCATCTAGACTTAAACGAGGGGTCGCTAATGGGATGGAAAATGAGAAAGAGCATGAACTTTAGCGCCGGCCAACAAATAATGTAAAGGCAATCCTCGTACGAACTTGACTTAACCAATGTTCTCCGAGGAAATTACTTGGCATTTTCACTTGCCAAATGAATTGGAATTTAAGACTCTGCAAAAGGAGAAAATAGAAAAAGATAATACATCTATATCATTAGAGTTAAATCATAGAAAATCTTAAATTGTTATGACTTAAACATAATTACCACAAATTATCTTAGGACAAGTAAAAACTCTCAAAGTGGTACCATTGTCTCAATTTTATCTTCCTTTGCGATTTCACCCAATTTTGACAATTGACATCCTCTGTGATAGGTGACGGGACTAATGATTTTGCACTGTAATTTATGTGACATTTTTAATAATTAAAAGATTATATATAAATTAAAAGATAAAAAAATGATGTTGGCAAAAAAAAGGGAAATAATGAGTTTAACTATTAAGACAACTAAGAAAGTACAAATAGAAAAATGAAAAATTGAGAAAAGAAATTCTTATCCTCGAGTCGTCGCCCCCATTGAACAGATTAAAGAAAAAACAGAGAATTGAATGAGTGAAGAACACAGATTTCATTGATACTTTCTATAGTATAACTAAAGTGATACCATAGAGAGATATCATCATTTATAAATCCCAAAATGATCATCTCATGCAGAATCTGTTTGATGTGTTATCATCATACCTAGGACCGTGCTATATTTTGCTATTTGATTTGTTACTTTACTAGAGACATGTGTTAGAAAATAGTAAAATTGATTTTGTGTTTTGGATTAGCTTATTTGTCTTTTAATTGTTTTTTGGCTATGTGTGTGAAAACCACCAAAGAAACGTGTGCTACAGCACCACGTCTCTCTAAGCCGTTGGAGAAGAAAAATCATGAAGAAAGTACAAGTCTTGGGCACAGAATAAAATATTATTATACTTGCTGCTGGAGATCTCAAGAAGTACGAAGGAAGGTGTACTTGTGGTTAGCAATATTTTGTTCTCACTGAAGACAGCAAGAAGAAGAGATACGCAGCCCACGTTTCTTTTGACTGCCAAGAAGAAAAGTTCAAATTTAACTCTTGCAAGTTTGAAGTCCAGGCGGTGAAGATGCATGTAATTATAGGGTTATGTTAGTTTTATTTTAGTGAGTGAAAGTGTGAGAGAGTGAGATTTTAGAGAGAGTTTTAAGCTTAGCAAAGTTAATGTGTGTACTCTCTTAAGCCTTTGAAGGCATATTGTGCAATATAATCTCTCTTTGTGTGTGTGTACTCTCACCCTCCAAGTCCTCTTGGTTCCAACAACATGCACATGCGATGGCCATTTAAGATTTCATGCCTATTGAAGAGTTGTTCATGTGCTCCATTGTCGCATCCATTGTAACCATTAAAGAGACCATTGAAGATCCCCGCAACATTGAAGTTATCATGGGCATCCTTGTTGTGACAATCACGACCTCGAATTTCATGCCAGCCACGGTTGTTGCCTCAAATCTGGTCCAAATTGAGGTCGGATGACCTTGGGTCTGGTCCAAATTGGTCCCATGGCCACACCATGATGTAATCGACAATTTAGTAACGAGCATTTGACATCTTCTATCCCCTCATGATGTGATTAGGACTACTGTGTGGAGACTTATGTTTAGCGTAGGACGTTAGTTGGGCAATATCATTTCTACTTCATAGAATTTTGTGTTTTAGATAGCTGATGACTTCGGGTCAACTAGACTTAAACGAAGGGTGACTAATGGGATGGAAGGTGAGAAAGAAAACAAACTTTAGTGAAAGCTGATACGGACTATAAGGGCAACTGTAATATGAACTTGACTTACCAATCATAGAAAAGTACTTGGCATTTCACATGCCAAATGAAATGGGACTCAACTCTTCAAAAGAAAAAGAGAAGGAATTAAATTGGTATCGCTTGACCATATTTATCTTAATTTATTTTTTAAGCCATAAAAATCCTCAACGTGGTGCCGTTGTCCCACTTTTAAACGTCCATCCAATCCTAACCAATATTGTTGTTAAATGCTCTATGTTGTAGCTGGCGAGGTTAACAGTGTTTATGGGGGTATGCTCATATGGAATTTTCATGCATGATGAGCATTTTGCCATCTTTTAATGGAGGCCCACGCAAAATTGGAGAATCCTGAATCTTACTCAATACTACTATCTTTAAGTCAAAATTGCATACGAAATTGCATATATGTAAATTAGAACCATGTAAAAGTGATTGGTAGACTGATGAAAACTTGCTAGTTTCTAGTCCGTAGAACATCAGTGCATAATTCGCTCCTCTCCCACGAAGTTCCCTACTAATCTCCAACAAGCCGATCCCAATCACTTCAGCGAGCCCAACACGGGGAAAATTGACGTCCACCTCCAAGAAAAGCGTATTTACCCAAAAGGTAAAGAGACATGACTCGTGGATCCCTGGGTTCGTTAGTGATCGAGATGGTGCTCGATCCTTGGACTGGCTTATCTAGGCGAAGATTCGGCTAAAAATAGGAAGGTTATTTACTTGCTAAATTGGCAGAATCAATTTATTTATTTGGTCCTTCAATACATCCCGATGTTAACCTTACTCTATGATGAACCTTTTTCTATTAAAAGAAGATCACATAATTACAAATACCATCCTCACCTTTTGTATCAATATCGATTCTCATCCTAAGTTTTGAAAGTCCGTAAGTTGGATTCTCATATTCATGATACGCCTTTGATTTTTCAAATTACTCTAACAGAAAACCTTATTTAAGCTCTCTCTCTCTCTCTCTCTCTCTCTCTCTCTCTCTCTCTCTCTCTGTGCACCGGTACCCAAGATCCTAATTAAAAAAATAGTCCACAAGAAAAAACAGAAAGTAATACATATCCATTGCTCCGTCCTATATTATACAGATTACGCATATTATTGCCAATGAAAAAAAAAAAAAAGCAAATTAAGAGGATTATTTACTAAAACCATAAAACTATGGCGACAATTTGCAAAAATCAAAAGTGAAAAATACTCGAATTCCTTCATTCCCCCCCCATTTCTTTGATTTTCATAACCCCTGATAATACTTACAGAATGACAAACATTGCCAAACATTGCCAATAAGTTATTGTCTAGTACGAGGCCTAGCCCATCCTGACTTAACTGAAGATGCTAGAAGTCATGGATGTGACGGTCACTTATGCAAGATTCGAAATCAAGACCACTATACACCAACGAGTATATAGAGATTAATTAATTGCCGGATGATTTTTTCTGGCCTTATTTACCTCCCGACAAATAATTTCAGATAGGTTTTGCAGTAGTAGATTGGGTGCCATTTCCTTACATAGTTACTCAAATAAAGTTTAGTAATGCTTTGAAATTGTTATGACAAAAGGAAATTATCTGATTTTAATTTTTGATTTGCCGTATTTCATCCAATTGTTGAATTCGAGGGCTCTCATTTCAGCAAGTGATCTCCTAACATTGATTCCACTTGTAAGAAACTATTGCATTATCAAGAAACAAGCTGGGAGTTGAATTTATGATTGATGATATGATTTCAGTTTCGGTAAGGTTGATAACTCGATGGGATTTAATTTGCATATGAGGAATGAAGATGACCCATTCTCCATAAGCCATACCACTTTGACCCAAAAAAAAAAAAAAAAAATCATACCGCAATATAGAACCCTTAAAAATTCACCAAATGGAAAAGGAAAGGGAAGAGAAAAATATTTGGAGCTCCAATTGCCAAAAGATACCATTCGGTAATTCAGGAATTATTTTACAATGGAAAGCCTAAATAATTAAAAGGAACATGCCTAAATTCGTTTTTCTTGTCCCTACTCCTCGGAAAATATGTCTAATTAAATAATGAAAAAATATGAATCATGTGATCCTTCTAGAATTTCGATTCTAAAATCTAAACAAATTACTGGATCTTCTTATACAATAATATTCCAACCGTGCTTAGATTGTGTCATGTACGTTGTAAGTTTAGACTATATTTTCACTTAGTTTTTTTTTTTTTTGGTCAAAATAGAAGTGACTATTGCTGAATTAAATATGAGTCTTACAAACCACAGATGGGGAAAGATCTGCGCATAATATATTCCATAGGGAAAAAGGGGGAGAAGACACCCAGTTACGTGGAAGGGTGTTTAGACGATGTTGTCGTGCTATCCAATCCGCTGCTGCGTTAGTTTGGCGTGGGCTATAAATCACCGTGAAATCGTTGTTCTGCTGAAGCCCATGCATACACCTTTGGACGATTTCTTTAAGATCCCATGGAGGTGCGGCCCGGCCCATGACCATTTCTACCGCCGCATAACAATCACTTTCTATGAAGCTTCTTCCTATTCGGCTTCTGAAGTCCCGCACGTGGTTCGTCTTGAGTTCGTGCAGAAACGAAATCCCGTGTGAAAGTGCTTGAGTTTCCGCTTCACCTGCCGAGGAAACCCTAGCTGTGGTCGCGAAACCGTCGATAACCCTTCCAGCTTCGTCTCGTACGATACCGGCGACAGAGCAGAGGAGATCTTCGGGTCTCCACGATGCATCTACATTCAGCTTCAGATTTTCCCCTTCCGGAGGCCTCCAGTGAGCAGGTTGGTTTTGGTTGAGAGATCGCTCGTTTTTTTTCGATCTACCCTTGCTGAAGGAGTACTGTTGTTCCTTTGCTATTATCAACAGATCTGCTGGTTGGGGTTCCTTTGCACGAAATACCCGGTTGTTTCTCACCTTCCAGATGTTCCAGAGGATCAGACTAATCAATTCTCGGTCGGGTGAGTTCTGATCTCTTCGGAAAGCGTTTAAAATCCACTGATCCGTGCGTTTGATGCTGTTATTTGGCCTGATCTTCTCAAAAATCGGGTCTTGCCATACTATCTTTGTCCACTTGCAAAGAAACAATAAGTGCTCTGTAGTTTCAATAGTCGAACAGCATACCGGGCATCGTGGGTCACTAACGATTTTCCGTTTGAATAGGTTTTCCTTCGTCGGGAGGGCATTTTGGCAGAGACTCCAGAGGAAGGAGCGAACCTTTGGAATCACGTCAAGACTCCATATTTGTGTCCACAATGTTCGTGGCGGTTGAAAAGAACTGGAAGGTCGGTTCTGATCTGTGTTGGTGGATGATTTTCTCGCTTCGTTATAACCGCTTTTGACAGAATATTGTCCAGAACCGTTACCTGTCCATATAAGCATATCTTGCTTTGGTTGCTGATTTAGGGGAATTGCTACAATTTTGTTTGCAAACTTTTCTTCATAATGATGGTAGATAAGTTGTTGATTCCATTCACTGGATTCTGGAATGATCAGTTCAGACACCAATTTAGGCTCTGTGTGGTTTGCTGTCCCTCCTATTATACCTTGTGATAGCCACTTGTCTTCTCTTATGCGGATAGATGTCCCATCCCCTACTGACCATTTGATATTGCTTTTTATGGTGTCTCTGCCAAGCATTAAGCTGCGCCAGCCCCATGATGGTCTACATCCCTTTGAAGCAGTCCATAGATCTCCATGAGGAAAATAAATCCCTTTCAGCACTCAACTCCATAGGGCTGAAGGAGAGGAAACCAGACGCCAGGCCTATTTACCTAACATGGCTCGGTTGAAGGTAATCAGATCCTTAAAGCCCATACCCCCTGCATCTTTTCGAGTTTTTAACATTTCCCAGTTTTTCCAATGCAAGCCTCTTTTAGCATCACCATTCTACCACCAAAACGACGCAATACGTTGTTCTATAGCTCGGCAAATTGAAACAGGCAGTTTGAATATGGACATGGCATAGGTAGGTAGGGATTGCACCACACTTTTTATTAGCACTTCCTTACCGGCCTTTGTAAGCATTTTTTCTTTCCATCCAGCTAACTTGGAGTTTACTCGCCAGGATCTACGAAAACATCTCTTTTTGGATTGTCCCCACTCGCAGTAGGTATGCCCAAGTATTTTCCCGTTTTTTCGTAGAATAGGGACTCGCATTACGTGGCCGATTGTGTTTCAATACTTCGGGCAATGCCCACTGAAATAAACCCCTGATTTATTCAAATTTACTGTTTGTCCTGTTGCATAACAGTATTGGGTCAATATGAGGGCAAGGTTCTGGCATTCTATGATAGTTCCATCTAGGAAACAGATAACATCATCGGCAAACATCAAGTGTGATAACTGAGGGCAATGTTTATTTACCTGTATTCCTTTGAGTGTATCTTCTGCTAATGCTTTCTTCAACATCCAGGTTAAGACATTGGATATCAGGATGAAGATATAGGGGGAGAGAGGATCGCCTTGTCTGAGACCCCTCGAGGGGTGGAAGAAAGAGGTAGGTTCCCCATTGATCTTTAAGCTGAAAGTAACTGTTGTTATGCATTGCATAATTAGCGCGACCCATTTTGCATCGAACCCCATATGCAGCATTAGATCTCTCACGAAATCCCATTCTATTCGATCGTATGTTTTCTGCATATCAAGCTTTACAATGGCCTGATGTTTTGTCTTCTTTTTGGTTATGCGCAGCTGGTGCAGAACTTCCCGGACTATGAATATGTTGTCCTGGATTTGCCTCCCCGAGACGAAAGCTCCCTGCTCTGGTTCTATGATAAGTGGCAACCACTTTTTGAGTCTGTTTGCTAGTATTTTTGAGATAACTTTGTAACTGAAGTTACACAGACTAATGGGTCTGTATTGACTGATTGTTTCAAGGCTTTTTCCTTTCGGGATCAACACAATGTGTGTCTGGTTGAGCCTATGGTCAAACACACCTGTCTGAAAAAACTCCTGTACAAGCTGCAGCAGGGCGGTTTTTATTGTTTCCCATGATTTTTGAAAGAAAGCTCCATTGAAGCCATCTGGGCCTGGAGCCTTGAGAGCTCCCAACTGGAAAACTGCTTCCTTGATTTCTTCCAATAGAGGTATTGCCACCAGATCTGCATTAATCCTCTCTGTAATTGGTGATGGGCATTGGTCTAGGATCGGTTGGTAGTGTCGTGGACCCTCAGAGCTATACAGGTTCTCATAGAAAGCTTTAATATGTTGCTGTATCGTTGATGGTTCTCTGCACCAGCAATTCTCCTGTAATTGCATCATTGTAATACGATTTTGGTGTCTCCTTTGGATTGTCGTGGCATGAAAAAATCTAGTATTTTGGTCTCCCCAATGTAGCCATTTAATGCGTGACCTCATCCCCCAGAATTGTTCTTCCTGTCTTCTCAATGTGGCTATTTGTCTGATAATATGCTGCACCTGCTGTCTACTTGTATGCTGAACTTTTTGGTTGGTGATGGCTTGTAAAGCTTGATTGAGCTCTTTGATCTGAGAATAGGCATTTGCAAACTTTTCTTTGCTCCACTTCGTTAATTCTTTCGATGTTCTCCCTAATTTTTCTGCAAATAGACACTGTGGAGTTGTATTATCTTTCCAGACTTGCTTAATGACTTCCTGATATTCTGCATGTTCCATCCAGAAAGTTTCCAATTTAAACTGTTTTTTCCTTTTGTGTACTATAGGATACAGACGAAGGAGAAGGGGACTGTGGTCTGATCCAATAGCTGGAAGGGCCTGGACTTCTGCTTCATGAAAGGTAACTCTCCACTCCATATTACATAGTACTTTGTCGAGTCTCTTTTTTACCAACTCGGCTCCCTCCCTGTTATTAGCCCATGTAAATGCACATCCGTGGCTTTCTTCATCGATCAGGGATAAATCATTGATCATATTTCTGAAAGCTGCAATTCGTCGATTGTCTGCCTCTTTCTTCCCAATTTTCTCCCATACGTATAGAATCTCATTGAAGTCCCACATGCAGATCCAGGGAGTGGAAAGTGAAGGTTTGAGGGTTCCCAATTGCTGCCATAACGCCATCCCCTCTCCAAAGTCAGTTGATGCATGGATAAAGGTAATCTGCATTATCTTTTTACTTTCAGGGTCTGTGTATTGTACATCAATGAAGTGTTGTGAACTGTGTTGCACCTTTAAACTGAGTTCCTCCTGCCACATGATTGCCAATCCCCCCGTTATTCCTGTCGGATCCACTAGGTAAAGTTGCTGAAACTGGAACTTTTTACAAATCTTTTCCACCCTGGTTGTTTTATTTTTCGTCTCCATGAGAAAAACTAGATTGGGCCTTTCAAGAGCAATCATAGCTCTTAACTCCTGAATTGTCAGGGGAGTACCCAGCCCCTGACAATTCCAACTCACTATTTTCATGGCTTTTGTGGTGGCTTATTAAGGCTAACCACCAAAGCCCAATCTTGTCCTTCCTGTATCAGATTCACTGGGGTCTCCATAAGGTCGTCATCATCTGGGATAAGAGCTGATATCTCTGGCATGCATTTCTGTTTTTTTTTGCCTTTTGAACTTTCATTGTCTTCTTGCTGCTTTTGCCAATCTTTAACACCAGTGGATTTTGAGTTTCAAGGCTCATTACTTGTTTTCCACGGTTTCTATCTTCTGCTGCAGTAGGAGCTTTTGCTGGATTTATTATCTGTTCTGAGCTACTTTCTGATCTCTTTTTGCTGCGTACTACAAGTTGCAGATCAGTTGGCGGCTCTTGGTCAGTGTGGTTCCTCTCCCTCGGTTCAGGTGATGAATCAGGTATAGTATCTTCCACTACAAACTCCTCTAGTTTCTCGTAGAAAGCATCCCAATAAGGGCTGTGGTCGCTGGTTTCTGCCTTCAACCATGGTCCATATGACCCTTTTTTGTTCAATGCCCAAACTGTAGTTTTTTGTGCTATAACATTGGTACTATTCTATGCAATATGGCACGCTTGTGATCTTGTGAATGCATGATGTATTTGGCCTGCTTTATTTCAATTGGTTTGTAAAGGTGAAAAAAAGGGGGGAATTTCCATAAAATTTAAGAACAAATTAAAGTGATAATGAATCTTGAGTTTTCTTTTTTGAGATGATATGCAGTGGCCCCAGGTACGAGGAGATGCTTTGTGGCCTGAAGGAGAAAATATTTAGTGGTTTGATATCACCACGTCAACATCCTACCCTACGTGGCATATATTTTTTTACTTATATCCAATGATACTTTCACACATGTTCACATATTCATGTCAACTATTGACGTGTAAATTAAGTGAAAATCTTCTCTCTCCTTCACCTTTGCTCTCTCTTCCTCCTCCTCCTCGGCCGCTAACCTCCGCTCCTCCGTGGCCGTAGCCACCAGCAGAGTCGCTGGCGTCGTGAACAGGCCGACCACTGTGTTCAAGCTAAGCCTATTGTCTCCGTCTTGTCATTATCCAGATCTCAAATCTGGCCCATCCATGGCTGGAATTGTTGGCACTGGTCCATCCATGGTCGAACGCCTTCAGGTGTCCATGGCCGTCGGGATATGTGAGCTCCATGGCCAGATGGCCATGGACACCTACTTCCTTTGCTTTTCTTGATATGTGAGCTCCATCCATGGCTGTTGGAATCTCGACCTTGCCCGCCATGGCCATGGACGAGCCAGTCATGGCCAAATCTGAAGGTGGCTTTAGATCTGGAAGCCATGCCTTCAGTATCACATCTGTTGTTGAAGAAAGCATGACTTCAGTTCAAATCTAAAGCAAAGGGAGCAGAAGCCATGCTTTCTTCCCGAGCACGACCCAATCAGTCCAGATCTAAACCCCTACTACAACCGAGCGCAGGTCATGGCCGTCTGGACCTCAAGCTTGCCGTCAAGGCTCACAGCCATGAACAAGCCTTGTGAGCCATGGATGAGCTAGGTTTGCGGATACGGAGGCATGACTCTAGTTCAAATTTGAACAGGTAGAGACTGAGTCGACTGCGAGCACAACGAAGGGGTAGCTTAGGTCAACTGCAAGTGATGCCAAAAGCGGTGGGGATGCTGGCCGAACGAGGTGGTGCTTTGTGATGGAGGAGGAAGCGCCTGCAGCCATGGAGGATAACCAGATCGGCAGAGGAAGGAGGAAGCAGAGAAAAATCAACTTTTTATTTTTATTCCACCTCAAGTGACACGTGTCAATTTATTATTGGGCATAAGTCAAAAAAATGCACACCAGGTCAACAATTGACGTGGTGATTTGCAACCACTAAATATTTTCTTGACCCAAAGAGAGAGATGGGTCAATGGGTATGAAGTGAAAGTGCAAAATGAGATTGAAACGTGGCTTGGTTACTCCGTTCCGATAGATAGGGTATGATGGATGGTGGTGATTTGTTGGGGTGGGGCTTACTCAAGAGGCTCAAATACTGAGCCAACTCTTTCAACTTTGAAAATGGATTTTAGGAAAATATAAATGTTGAAAGTTTAAAATTCTTTAGGAAAATGCAAATGGCATTTGGAAAAAACTTCATTGTAAAGCGACTTTAACTTTAGTTGGCACTCATGAAATTGCATTGCCCTTATAAAGCCAATACAATGTAGTGTTTGAGAGAGCATTTACGAGCACATTTGGGTCTTTCAGGCCACTTGAACCAAAGTTTTGGTGTTTGATGATATAATTTTAAGTATTTCGTGCAAAATTTTGCTTCGAAAATGCTCAAAGCCGAAGGCAAGACCCAACTTTGGGCTCTAAAATTTTTAGAATGCAAGCTGAGGGGTTTAGTGGGTTTTTTTTTTTTTTTTTTTCTTCCAATCCTGCTGCCACTAACATGTTAGTTATCCTATCTTACCCCCTCAATCGGTTAGAGACAAGGAGAAAGCCGTGGTGGATTGTGGCTGGGAAGCTTTGTGGAGAAGGTCAAGGGACGCCAGCGTAGCTTCACCGATTGTCGGGGAGACATCGGCAAGCTTTGTTGAGGGTCGGTCAATGCCATCAAGCACGTCGATGGTCGAGCATCGCGTTGCCTAGTTTGCGGCCTTGACATTGCACCATGCTCGATCTTGGCAGCATGTCGTCTAGGGTCACGCCACGTCAGCATTGGTGATATTGTTGTGCCCCTTGCCTGAACTTTCACATACAACTGCAAGTTTCTTTGTTTTCATTTTTTTTTCCTTATTTTAAAAATTGCTTTGCAATAAGTTTATTACACATCGTTTACCGAACACTACTTTCTTTTTATGCAAATCCTTTTAAGCCAATGTCCTCTGCTCACTTGCAAAGTCTAAATAGCAACAAGAGGAATCAACTAATCTTCCTTGTATAGACCTTTTGATCTTTGAGATAATTCAATCAACATTTTGTTGGAACCAAGTAAAAAATATAAACTTTAGACATTTGGAATAAAAGCACAGACAAAATGAGGAGAACTTCTTATTTAGAATGTTTTCTCTACGTAGTTTTATACTTACAATTTCTTAGCTTCATATCTTAATATAGAAGCTAAATGCACACAAACTAAGCACAAACGTCAATAACATTTATTGAAGAAAACAAAACAGTCGACACGCCATTTACTGAAAAAAAACCAAACAGTGGTTAAAAAAAAAAAAAAAAAAAAAAAAAACAGCCATCCTGAAGTCATTAATGGCTCTTTCTTGATAAAATGCTTGCTACCTTCTTGAAGAACACTAGCACTAGAAACCAATAAGTGACGTGTTCAAAATTTTAACAATCTAACAATCAATTGATATTATTCTAATAGTCTTAAAATTGAAGTTGGAAATCAACGACACCAAACACGGTCCATAATTTTTCGAAAGAATCCGCTTTTAATAGTTTCTTCAAAATATCTTCAACTTGATCTTCTAATTTGTAGAAATTAAGCTCAATTTCACCATTTTTGACATGCTCACGATTACAGTAATACTCAACAGCAATGTGTTTGTTTTTGCCATGAAAAATTAGATTTTTGGCTATTGCAATAGTTGATTTATTATTAGATGTTATTTTGGTGGGCCTTGTTTGTTCATGCATTAATTCACATAGTCTCACTTGAAGCCATGTAGTTTGACATGCCACTGAGATTAATATTATATATTCTACTTCAATAGTCGAGAGGACCAAGAGATTACTCATGATCTAAGAAAGAAAGCATATTTAGATGTACTTTTTCGAGTTTCAATATCACCTACCCATCACTCTTTTTGTACACCAGTAGGCCAAAATTATTAGTACAAGAATATAAACTCCATAATTGCAAGTTCCACTAACACACAATAAAATTCTTTTCGTTGCGTATAAACGTGATTGGTATGACTTCCCCATGAACTCACTAATAATTCCCACACCATAAATAATACCTTGCTTAATAGAAGCCAAGTACCTTAAACTACCAACAATGTTTTTGAAATAAGTGTTGTGACCCATGTTGGGCCGCCCTCGATGAATAGGTTAGAGATATTTATCTATGAGACGATTCAAATGGTACATAAAAGCTAAAGTCTTGGATGGACCCTCATTGGATAACACTACAAATGAACCCTCAATCATAAACGTGATTTCTCCCAAAATCATACCTCGCATAACACGAGATTTGCAATTTAAATTTGAATTGATCCTAAAAATTTTATGCAAGGAGTCGCCACTAATCTAATGAGGTCGACTAAAAACCAAGAGAAGTATGAGATGATACCTCACTTTTTATGCAACTAGAGATTTAGGGAATGAGGACTTGATTAAACTAGTCATCTAAATAGTGTCACTTTGGTACTTCAATTTGATTATTTGCTCACTAATTACCTATTATGAGCCCTAAGATTCTTGTTCGTCAAGTGTCCACGTGATGATTTTTTGTTATGCTCCTAATGATTTAACTTAACCATGCTAAAAGTGGGAATTAATAGTCAATGTATTAAAAAAGCACAATCTAGTAAAATCAAAATGAGGTTGTGCAAACAGCCACTTAGCATTGTTTCTAAAAAAGGAAGCATACAAAATTTATTGTGAAGCCCTAAAGGCTAATTCAATTTTGGGTTCAATTTTTTTAGTCACTTTTTTTTTTTTTTTTTGCTAAATTAGTTTTAAACTAGAATTAGAACAAAAAAATCTAATGAAACTAGTCAAAATCTAATTTCTAAGAAAAAATTTTGAATTTTTTTGTAAATTTTTTATTTTATCATCTTTATTTCTAAAAATGGACTTTGGATATCAAGGACCCGGCCCGAATTGTGGGTCAGATCAGGACCCTAGCAGTCCCGGTTTACTCTGAACTTGGGCCGGTCTTCAAGCCCAGTCTAAATATGGCCCAACCACCGAATCCATTCAAAATCATTATTCATCTTTGGCTCGGTCTATTCTTTAGGCCCATTCATTTAACTCGGCCCGAATCAACTACTGGATATGACTGGACTTCGATGTTTATATTTTTTTGACTTTTTATTTTGATTTTTCTATTTTCTAATTTGTATTCATTTTTCTATTTTATTGTTTTTTGCATTTCTTTTATTTCTTCTTTCCTTCTCTGCCTCGTCTTTCTCGACGCTTGCCAGAGTTCGCTTTCCCCTTTAACATTCGTGTTGTACTTTAGCTAGTATGTCTATGATGGGGTGCGATTGGACCGCACCGGTTCACCTTGATACGGTACGATGGAAAGACACCATTTGTAGGGGTGTCATGGAGTCGTATAAAAGCCTTTTGAAGACAACCGTTGGGGGTTGTTGCTAGTAGAATATATGCCCAAAATTTCTCTCATTTTCCATCAAATAAGAGAATGCATTCCATTTCAGTTTTATAAGAACAATCGGCATTTATGCTGTGGAAATCAAGTGTTTTCCCTCGTGATCGCATCCATACCAACGTGGAGTAATTTCATTCGTGATTCATCCGTAATTCAACGTTCGTTCTGGGGTTAATTGTTGTTTGTGCATCGAAATCAGGTAAGTCGTCTTCCACCGACTTGAATTCCTTCATTGGTATTAGAGCCCGGTCGCGATTACTGCCTTGTTTTTCTATTGAGTTTTCTCATTTACCATTTGATATCGAGATCAAGAAATTGTATTATACACTGTTTTGATATTTATTGGTCAGAATTACAATTTGAAAACTCGAAATTGAACCGAAGCGAAGAACGAGTTTTGGGTCGTGTGCATCCGTATGATTTTGGCCAATTTTCGAAATATTTTTTCAGCCAAAATAAAATTTTAAATATATAGAGTGAAAGTGCTCGTCGAGACGAGTCCGATGATGGGTTGAGCATCGCCGGAGGATGCCGGACGCGCTCACACGTGCGGCCAGAAGCCACTGCGCATGGGATCCACGCGCCGGACGCGCTGGGGACGCCAGCGAACCGGCGTGTGATGTCACGCGCTGGCATCGGTAAATCGACACGTGCTAACGTCACTAATGACGTCATCCAATGGTCGGTAATCGCTTGAATGACGTCATCGATGACGTCACCACCAGCAGAAGTTGGCCGGCCGGCAACCAACTCGTGACCCGACTCAGCCCGAGATTTGACCCGACCATTGACCCAATCCGACCGATCGGCCGACCAGTCAATGGGTCGGACTGGTCAACGGGTCCGGCGGTCAAACCGGTCAGACCGGTCACCGATGGGACTGGTTAGACCGGTCGGACCAACCAAGAGCCATTTGGCTCACTAGTGTGTGCGCCACACACGTTGCGCACTCAGGCGGCGCGTGTGGGCGCGTGGGGAGTTCGATTGGAGCTTAGTCAGTGGCGTTTGGTTCGTATGAATGTGCTCTACACTGTGGTATAATTATTTTATACTTTTAAATTGTATAAATGTATGAAAATGTGTAGGAAACCCTAAGTACGCGTATTTTTTGGGGTTTAATGCATAATTTATTCATTTGTAGCTTGTATTTTCTTGTGGTTTAGGAAATACAGTAGTTAGCTTGTGTGCAAATGATGTCATATATGCTGTGTAGAGCTTGGTTCAATGATATCATGTATATAGTTTAATATACTTGCAATTTTCTAGTTGCTAGAAAATTCGAACAATGGTAGGAAATCCATTACATGTTGAATTGCGATTTTGATTATAGTTGAAGCATGATTGTCGTTTGTACGTTGGTTCATATCATGCTATGTTTTTGTGTTAATGAAAAAATGTAGAAATTACATGAGACCATGTAATTATTTTTCCTAATAGAAGTTCGTAGGTTGGTAGAATTGAAAGGAGTTCTCACATAAAATTTAAAATTTGTACAAATTAAACTAATTAATGATAATAGAATAATTGTACATAGAAGTTGATTGGGAACTTAGTGAACTTTTGCTTTTGTGTCTTTTGTTGAATTATCATTAATTTAGTTTGTCTTTGCTGCAAATTAAATATTTGTGTTACTCTGTAAAGTGTGTTAGTATTGATTTTGCGTTTATTATGTCAATGTGTTATAGTAATTGATTATGGCTTCGACATCCAAGACCATTGGTTGACCTCAATAAGGGTGAGAAGCTGAACGGTAACAATTATGATATTAGGCACTGAAATGTTCAGTACATCCTTGAGGAGCAAGAGGTTTTGGAAACCCTCAACCATACCATGGATGAACTTGAGCATAGAATTTCAGCTCAACACAGGAGAGATCTAGAAGCTTATTAAGCTTGGAAAAAGAAAAATAGCATTGCTCGCATTACGTTGCTGAGCTGTATGTAAGATGATCTCATGTGCGAATTTAAAAGTTATGATAAAACTCAAGCTATGTGGGTTGCCTTCAAAGATAAGTTTGGGGGTACATCTACCACTAAGTTGAGGAGACTCACCATCAAGTTTGACATATTCCGAAAGCGCCCAAATGTAATGATGAGGTAGCATATTCAGGAGATGTCAAACATGATTCGTGAGCTAAAGTCGGCAGGTCACTCCCTTACTGATGAACAACAAGTTCAGGCTATTATAAGGTCTCTTCTTGACAATTGGGAGCATATGAAGATCAATATGACGCATAATGAGAATATTGTCACTTTTAATGATATTACGCGTCATTTGGAATTAAAAGATGAGCGCCTATAGGGTGTGAGATCCTCTACCCATGCTTATGTTGCTGAATCGAGTTCGCGCAAAGTTTCGGGCTTCAAGCGCAAAAGGAATCTTCAGTTCAACAACAAAGGGAAGAAGACTGATCAAACACCAAAAATGGCTAAGACCTTCCGACGCAAGAAGCGTAGTGGGAAGAAGGACAATGCCAAGATGGGGTGCTACAATTGTGGCAAGATGGGTCACTTTGCTCGTGAATGCATTGAGCCGAAAAAGGTACTCAATTACTCCATTACTTTGATTAATGCTTTTGTTTCTAATACTGTAATACTTGCTGAATCTCATCCAATGTGGACTGTAGATTCAGGAGCAACATACCACGTAGCTAAAGACCGAGAAGCATTTGTGGAGTATCGTTAGATACAGCTTGGAAGAAGATGGATATATGTTGGGAATAATTCAAGAGTTGAAGTAAAGGGTATCGGCACATGTAAATTAATCTTACGTGGTGGTCAAAACCTATTCCTTGATGTCCTTTATGCTTCAGATATTAGATGAAACTTGGTCTCTGTAGTTGTTTTTTTTTAGCTTATGTTATGTATTGAATTTCCATGGTGATTGTGTTGACATTTTGTATGGAATAGTTTATTATGGTTTAGGTCATGTATCGAATGGTTTTATGGTGTTAGATATTGACTATGATCAGTACAATGTTAATGTCGATGGTTGTTTTTCTTTAATCGCATCTTCTAGTAATGTTGAGATTGATGCAAGTACTTGGCATACTAGATTAGGTTATATTGAATTGCAAAGAATGCAAAGATTAGCTAGAGAGGCCTTTTAGGGTCACTCACTAATGTTAGTCTATCCGTATGTGAACATTGTATAGCGGGAAAAGTAACTAGAAAATCATTCGATAAATGGACTAGAGCTGAATTTCCATTGCATCTCATACATTTTGATATTTGTGGTCATTTGGATGTGAAGGCGAGGCATGGAGCCTCATATTTCATCATTTTCATAGATAACTTCACATGTTTCAGTTATGTCTTTCTGATCTCCCATAAGTCAGAAATATTAGATTGCTTTAGACGATATATAACGATGGCAAAGAATCAATTGAACAAAACAATAAAGACATTGAGAACCAATCGTGGACGTGAGTCTATCGAAACAATTCAAAGCTCTTTGTGATGCAAAAAGGAATTGTACAACAATTGACTATTCTTGGTACTCCACAACAAAATAGGATAGCTGAGAGAAGGAATAAAACCATATTGGAAATTGTTAGATCTATGATGGCGCAAGCAACTTTACCTATCTTCTACTGGGGAGATGCGTTATTGACTGCTGCCCATATACTTAATCGAGTGCCCTCAAAATCAGTCACTTCCACTCCTTATGAATTATGGACTAGTAGGAAACCTGACTTGAGTAGTCTATGTCCATGGAGATGTGCAGCTTATGTTCATGATTCTTCTCATAAATATGGCAAATTAGGTCATAGAGAGAAGAAATGTATCTTTATAAGATATTTTGAACACTTTAAAGGATACATGTTCATAGGTGAACAAGTTAATGGAAGTGTGACTGAAATAGAGTCACGAGATGTCATGTTCTTAGAGAACGATTTTCCTAGTAGAGGTGAGATCGAAAAGGACTTCCAATTATATGAGATAGAAGATTCTGATAATACATCTACTGATGTTGTAGAGGGAAATGAAAATTCACCTCAACATGCAAAACTTAGTGGGAGTGTTGCATCGCCTGACGAATTGAATTCAAGAGAAATTCAATTACGTAAAAGTAATTGTAAAAGTATTATTCGTCGTCGTTTTGAAATTGAAGGGAAAGCATTTATGATTGCTCAGAATGACGATGTCGAGCTTAAGACTGTTCAAGAGGCTCTCTCATCTTTTGATAAGGAAGAATGGAGAAAAATTTTGGAAGATGAAATGGAATCAATAAGGGCAAATCATGTCTGGGACTTGGTTGATCTACCACCCAATTGTAAGGCCATTGGAAACAAATGGGTCTTCAAAATTAAGCGAAGGGAGGATGGATCCATTGAAAAATATAAGGTCCGCATTGTGGCGAAAGGTTATACTCAACAAGATGGTATAGATTATGAGGAAACATTTTAACTAGTTGTAAGGTTTGCCTCAATATGCCTTATTCTAGCCATTGTTGCACATTTAAACTTTGAATTACATCAAATGGATATAAATACGGCATTTCTCAATGGAGAACTAGATGAGAAAATCTATATGAAGCAGGCAATGGATTTCATAGTTAAAGGTCAAGAGTATAAAGTTTGCAAGCTTCATTGCTCAATATATGGCCTTAAGCAATCATTTAGATAGTGGTATCTTTTCGTTGAGCGATAATCACTTTTGGTTTCATGATGATCGAAAAAGATCACTGTGTATATGTCAAGCGGTCCGAAGATAATTTGTAACTTTATCATTTTATGTGGACGATATTTTATTGGCTGAAAATGACAAGATTTTGGTTATCACCATAAAAGAATGGTTGCCCCCCAATTTTGAAATGAAGGACATGGGAGAAGCTGCTTATATATTAGTAGTTAAGATAAAAAGAGATCGATCAAGGAAACTCCTTACTTTATCTCAAGAGTCTTAGGCTGCGCATGATAAAATTTATGTTTCTTGATTTCTTGATTTCTCTGTTCCCCGTAACAGGTTTGGTAACGCAATTTGATTTCTCTATTTCTAAAATAGATTTATATTTCAGAAATTGTTTTGGAGGAGAAATCGAAACTAGAAATTGTAGCTTCTCTGTTTTTGAAATAGAAATAGAAATTTTTTTTTTCTCCATCCTTCCCTTCACATACGTTGACTCCTCCTTCTCCTCACTTTACCCTTGCTTTTCTTCCTTCTCGTCACTTCCAACAAAAAACCCTAGCGTCGACTCTGTGAAGCTCACTTCAACTGAAAACCCTAGCATCGTCGACTCTGTGAAGCTCACTTCAACCGAAAACCCTAGCGTTGTCGACTCTAAAGCTGGCCATCGTCGCCATCGACTCCGACGCCGTTGCCGTCCTCAGATCGTCCAATTTGCTCCGGTCATCCCGTCAAACCTGCCTCCTCTGTCCACATCCCCTTTCCACTCTCGATTCTGCAACTCCAGTTGCCGTCGCCGTCCTCTTGCCGATCAGATTGTCGCTCATCTTGCCTTCACCGTCGCTCTTCTCTGAAACTTCCCACCACGATTCTAGGTTTGATCGATCCTTCTCTTCTCGCCTCTCTTATCATGTTTCGGCTTTCGTTTCGCAGATTTGATTTCGATTTCCCTGTTGCGATTTCCCCGTTGCTTGTTGAAGAGGGTTGGGGGATTTTATGTTCTCGGTGTTCTGTGCTTGTGCTTGGTTGCTGCTCGTCACTTCTCTATCCGCCCCCTGCTCCCTCTCTCTCTCTCTCTCTCTCTCTCTCTCTCTCTCTCTCTCTCTCTCTCTCTCTGTTTCTCTCTCTGAAACGAGCTCTGTTCTTGCTTCATGCGTTGACCCGAGTGAATCTATTCTTGCTTCCTGCGTTGACCCAAGTGAGTCTCTTCGCTTGCGCATCGCTTGTCGATATTGGTTTTAACGTAATTCGCGATCGTGAAGAGGGAAGTTGGCGTTTGCGTGATGGGGTTGATTGGTTTTGGTTTTGGTTTGGTTTTACCCAATTGGGGTGGCATCGTTATTTTGCTGGGGAAGCAGTTGGGTTTGGGGTTCTCTCGTGCGTTTCGAGGGGAAGATCGGTCGCTTGTGTTGTGGCCATGTGTCATGTGATTCAATTGGTTCGTCCGGAGCGGGGACGAGTGATGATTGGAAAACGGAAAACTCGGATGCGTTCTGGGCTGCCGGCTCTGGGATTTGTTCGCTCGAGCCTAGCACATTTCCGGTATCCAGCTTGAAGCATTTTAATGATAAGGGCTATAAGCTATGGAGTGAATGAAACAAAAAATGGGAATGATACTCATTTGTTCGGATGAACTTGATTTGCGCGTGGTGTATTACGTACAAGGAACTTTCTTTTCATTTGCTTCTTTTTGGGGGCCAAGATACATGGATCTTTCTTGGCCGTTTACTCTTTTCCATCTTCCGTTTGTGTTTGAACTTGAAAAGCTAATGTCTAAAGTTCTGCCAAAGCCGCTGGAATGATCTGGATATTATTAGATCATTGTGAATGCAATTCAACGGTGAAGTCACTGAAGTGCTAGTTTGCTGCTAAAATGCCCTGTTTTCGTTCCTTTTCTGAGAAAGAGAGTTAAAGGGTAGAACAGGGCAATGGCCATCTATATATCATTCTATCCCATGCATGTTTTATATATGATGAACTGAATTTACTAGAATAACAGTGACACTTTGTTCTCTTTATCTTCTCATAAATGTATAAATTTTCCAGAACACAAGATAGAACTTTGTTCGTTTTATGGCATAGGGTGATCTGCACATTGATTATATTTATGCTGAAGAGGCTGCCCGTTTTCCTTTTATTCTTTTATGTTGCATTTTTATCGTGACATGCTTCATAATAATGGATTGATGATTTAATATGCCTCTTGAAGATACGATTTCCACATATGTAATACACATTTTAGCTTTTAATGTGATTGTTAATCAAAAGCTTTTGTTCTTGAATTGGTGCATCATCTGATATAGTTCATTGAATACTGATTCAGTTAAGGTTAGATGGCACCCCACAAAGAAACATTTATAGCAAAGTGGACTGAATCATTGACCAATTTGCTTATAACTTTGTTGGTAGAAGAGGTGAAAAAGGGGAAATCGCCTCACTTGTACCTTCAACAAAGTAGGGTGGAATAACATACATGCTGAGTTCAATAAACAAGCAGAGCTCCATTTTAATGTAATTCAGTTGAAGAATAGGGTAAACAAACTAAAGAAGTAGTATAGTAGTTTTAAGAAGCTTCTTTCACAATCTGGATTTGGATGGGATAATGTCAACAAAACAGTCATTGTGGAGGATTCAAGTGTGTGGGATTCTCACATCAAGGTATCACTTTACTTGGGTCCATTTTTCCTTATTGTGGGAGTAAGCTTTAATTATATTGCTGATGTATGTCATTTCTATGAAATTTGCAGGATAATATTGAATGGACTAAATTCAAGAATGATGGGTTTCCTCAGTATCCAGACATTTGTATTGTGTTTAGTGATATATATGCTACTGGGGATTATGCAGCAGGAAATGCAAAAGAGTATGTGGTGTCAGAGGGAGAAGACAATGGTGTTAGTGGCAACAATGTTGGTGGTGCTACGATAGGTGATCCGAGGGAATTTAATGAAAACTGTGTTGATGAGGGAGCCTTTACATCTGACGTGACTCCCACCCCAGTTCGTGAGAAACACAAGTTGAATAGAACTCCAAATTCCAAGAGGAGAAGAAAGAGTAACACCTCTAATGTGAGTGACACTTGCAAAACCATTCAAGAAATGATCAAATTAAGGATGGCCCAATCAACAAGTGGCTCTGTAACCTCACAGGCTTCACTTCCTGTAGACCCTTACTCCATAGGAGCTGTGCTTGCTATTCTAAATGGCATGCCTGACTTGGAGCAGAATCTTTACAATAAGGCTGTGAACCAGGCATACGTTAATGCCACTTGGAGAGAAGCTTTTATCATCACTCTACCTGAAAGAAGATGTGGACTACTTGAATCTCTTTAAGTAGTTGTTAAGAAACATGCATGACTTATGTATTTCATTTCATGACTTATGTATTTGAGACTTTGTGTATTTATGTTTTTAAGTTGCAATTATGATGATATTATTGCTATTGTTGATTACTATTAGAATCCTTATCTAATGTGTTTATATTCTTATTTTGTGTGATGATATAAGTAATATGGATGAGGGTGAAAGTAGCATGTTTTATGGTCAAGTAGCATCAGATGAATCAATTGAGCAGGATTTTGATAATTTTGATGATTTTGATCTTGATATAATGATGGCATGGTGAGCCACTGTTATAGTGGATAGGTCCATGCACACAAGAGAACCTATTAGGGACAGCTTATTATCAGGACCGCAATTGATAAGGGAGGTTCTTTATGGGCATTCTGATAGAGTATATGAAGCTTTTAGAATGGAGAGACATGTCTTTCTCAACTTTTGTGGTTTAATGAAGGAAAAAGGTTAGTTGGAAGATACCCGATATATTGGGGTAGATGAACAAATTGAGATTTTCTTATCTATGATTTCTCACAAGAACTCAAATAGAGATTTATATGAGAGATTCCAATGTTTGGGACAAACTATAAGCAAATACTTCACTAAAGTATTGCAACCAGTTCTCAAATTGGCAAAAGAGATTATCATACCACCTTCCTTTGAAGTTGTCCCACAAGAGATTCTTATGGATCCTAAGCATAAACGTTACTTCCAGGTAAAATTCTCATATATTCTTTTACACCATTAACTTTATTTAGTTGACAATTTTGTATAATACTAGTCTTTGATAAAATGACAGAGTTGTGTAGGCGCTATTGATGGCACCCACATTCATACTTCTGTACCTGTGTCAAAGCAAATCCCATTTAGAGGTAGGAAATTTACCACCACTCAGAATGTGCTGTGCGTTTGTTCATTTGATATGAAATTTACTTTTGTATATGCTGGTTGGGAAGGCTCTGCCAACGATTGTCGAGTGCTTGCAGTAGCACTGGAGACACCTCACTTGGAATTTCCTCGGCCTCCACCAGGTATTTGTTTGTCCTCTAACGAGTAATTTTCTTTATGATCATATTTATAGTTACAAATTATGACCAATGTATGAATACATTATTATAGGCAAATATTATGTCATGGATTCTGGTTATGCAGCAACTTCGAGATTTTTAATTCCTTTTAGAGGTGACCGGTATCATTTAAATGAGTATAGGGGTAGAGCGAGACGGCCAACAACTGCAAGAGAATTGTTCAACTATAGGCATTCTTCTTTAATGAATGTCATTGAAAGATCATTTTGGGCATTGAAGAATCGCTTTTTCATTTTGAGGCACATGCCCTCATTTGCACTTTGAAAGCAAGCATATATCGTAATTGCATGTTGTGCCATCCATAATTACATCCGTGATTAAGACAAGATGGATAAGAACCTTTCCCTATATGGAGATCCAATGTACGTGGCTAAACCTACGCAAGATGAGCTTGCAAACATTCAGTTGACCGAGGAGGGAGACCAAATAAATACGCTTAGGAAAATCATTGCCAATAAAATGGCAAGGGATAATAATATGCCGGAAATTCCATGAAATTGTATTTTCAACTTTTGTAATGTATTAGTATTATTTCGACTATTATTTTGTATTTGATGATTTCCTATATTGTTATCTAATCAATTTCTATTTCTAGCACAACTTTCATTTTATTAATTTTGAATCTCTCACAAATTGCGCCTCCCTCTATGTCAACTAGTACCTAACATAAAATCACTTCGTGGTCCAAAAGAATGCAAAAGTGTAGTGACTTAAACCTGAATATTGAATGAGGAGAATAAATACATTCACTATTTGCAAATTTGCATTTGAAAATACCAAATCTTTTATAGTTTGCATATTAGCATTTTTTATACTAATTACTAGCTTTTATTTACAAAAATTGCTAATGTTTTGAAGTTCCTAACTACTCTATCGAATTTCCAATATAAATTAAAGTGATTTACCAACTTTTATCAAATTAAATTACCATCATAAGCACCGAGAAGAGTGAGGTAAAAGGATGGGGACAACATGATTCATAGAAATAGAATTTTTTTTTTCTATTATCAAACGGATTTCTGTTTCAGAAATAGAAATTTTGAGCCGTTATCAAACGGGTTTCTTTGCTCAGAAACTTGGCCGGGAATAGAAACGAGAAATTGATTTCTAGCCAGAAATCAATTTCTATTTCAGAAATTTTATCATACGCAGCCTTATATAATGAAGTTTCTTAAGCGTTTCAATATGCGGTATTATAATCGCATTGATACCCCTGTCATGCAAGGTGGAGGCCTAAATACTGAGATGTATCCTAAGACTCTAAAAGAAATTAAAATGATGAAAACTATTCCTTACACTAGTGCGGTCGGAAGTTTGATGTATGTTATAATGCGTACTCAACCCGACATATGTTATGCCATGGGATTGTTGAGCCGATATCAATCATATCCTAGTCAAGCTCACTGGAAAGCAGTGAAGAGGATCTTGAGATACTTGAAAGCACCATGGACTATCGACTTTGTTACCGAGAGAGTGATTTACACCTATTATGCTATTTACATGCTGATTGTGGTGGAGACCCAGATGAACGTAGATCGACTTCTGGATATGCGTTCTTGCTTAATGGCGGTGCGATTTGGCTAAAACGTTTCTTGGAAAATTTAGCCACTGTCATTGAGATTCCAAGACCGATGATAGTTTATTGTGATAGTCAAGTAGCCATTGCCTATGTAAAGGATCTCATGTATCATGGAAGGACGAAGTACATTGACATAAAGAACAATTTCATCAAAGATATTATAGCGCAGAAAGAAGTGATCTTACGATACATTTCAACTAATAGAATGGTTGCTGATCTATTTATGAAGGCTGTTCCTAAAGACATATTCTTGACCCATAGGATGTTACTAGGATTGCGTAGAATATGATGTGTTATTGTAGAGGATCATTGGTTTATGTATATGTGGATATATGTATTGTACTTGTTTGTTTATTGATGACTTGATATTTATAAATTTATTATGAGACTAGCATAAGCACACATATATTATTGAAAAGTATGTCAGCAGGCAATGATTAGCTCACTCACACGAGCAATAGCCTCAAGTGCTTTAGATAGCACATTGAGATGAGACGTTATGTACAAATAAATGCTGAAGAGCAAGTCTAGTACATAAAATATGTCGCCTTGATTGGAGTCAAGATGAGGTCTGTGATTTGTTTATAATAAGACCGAACATGATAGCTCCACAATCATATATGCCTGTAAGATGCCGGATGCGAGTACTTAATTGGGGGCTATAGAAAGTGAGCTGATATAGCACTCGAGCTAAACATGAGTACGTGAGAAGCATGTAACTATGTTTAGACTAAGATCCATATAGTAGATATATTTGATACATGACATACGCTCTTATAAAAAGAGAAATCCACTATAACATGTAATTCATATTACATGTGCATTATACGACCGACAAGGGAATGTGAGTAAAATTATCCCTATTTACTCATTGTGTGAGCTCTTGAAGTAATTTATAATTTACCTTATTTTGTGCCCTATGTTACTTCTGACTATGTTCTCGAAGTGAAAGATCAATGTTGCTACTTTAGCATGTTACCGGTGGTCGTGAATAGATATGGCCTTATGGGACGTGTTTAGGAAAGCAGTTGTTCTGACTATGTTCTCGAAGTGAAAGATCAATGTTGCTACTTTAGCGTGTTATCGGTGGTCGTGAATAGATATGGCCTTATGGGACGTGTCTAGGAAAGCAGTTGTTTTGAAATGGAGAGAGACATGAGTGCGAAGGAAGACTATTGTCGTTTTACACCTATCACATGTATTTACTGGTCGACTAATTATATCGCTTTATGTGGTTGTGGATATAATTATAAATACATGGTGTTTTTGAGAATAATCAAATATAGTCTTTAAGGGATAGGTATACTTGGATTGATGTAACAAAATATGTCTGGGGCATTATGAGACATCGATTGTTTACTTCTTTTCGGGGTTGTAGTGATTATGTCATCCTTAACAGGTGCATAATTTGAGCTTCCAAGTGCAGGTGTACTCACTGATCGCACGGCTTATTTGTCGATATGAATTATTTTGTAAAGTTGATGAATGTTGAATGCCTTATATTCTTGATAGAGAGTTATCAAGCCCATCATGTCTAAGTGGGAGATGTTGTACTTAATTTAGTATATCCATGATGGGGTGCAATTGGACTGAACTGGTTCGCCTTGATACGGTACGATGGAAGGACACCATTTGTAGGGGTGTCATGGAGTCATATAAAAGCCTTTTGAAGACAACCGTTGGGGGTTGTTGCTGGCAGAATATACGCACCAAAATTTCTCTCATTTTCCATCAAAAAAGAGAATGTATTCCATTTCAATTTTACAAGAACAATCGGCATTTACGCTTTGGAAATTGGGTGTTTTCCCTCGTGATCACATCCAGACCAACGTGGAGTAATTTCGTTCGTGATTCATTCGCAATTCAACATTCGTTCAGGGGTTAATTGTTGTTTGCGCATCGGAATAAGGTAAGTTGTCTTTCGCCGACTTGAATTCCTACAATTCGCAACCACCGGCCAGCCATCACAGTAAGCCACCATCTCCAATCATCTAAACACTGCCATCGGCCATCTATTCCGACCACCACCGGAATGTCCAGCGGCAATTTCCGATGACCAAACCACCACCTCTGTCTTGACTCACCAGTTAAAACAGAGACTTCAAACAATCATAGCACACCAGTAATAGAGATAGACAGAAACAAACTGGTGTGAACCCCTCCCAAGGATGAACACACAATCCCGCAATTCGAACCCATTTGTTCCCCTTAAACAACCATTGACGACCACCATGACAAGCAAATCCGGAAATGAAAAATGATGAGACAAAGACATGGATTACTAAAAAGAGGAATAGCATCATTTTTTGTGGTGAATCCTTGGTGGTTTCAGATTTAAAAATCATCTTATCAAGGTTGTCAAGGACAAAGCTATTACTTTAAAAAATGTTCCTCTTACCTCAAGGAACAAGAGACTTCAGAAAGGGTGGGGCTTTGACCCTTCAGTGTTTTCTCGCTCGCTCGTTTCTCCTTGGCAGTTGCTCATGTGCTTTGCCTCACTTCTTAGCAGTCTATAGGCTCTTCGTTCTTTGTCCCGCTTATCGAGTGGCCGAGGGTTGGTGTGCCTTGTAGTTTTGCTTTGTTGTATCTGCTGTTGCTGTCTAGCTTGTTGTTTTGTTGTTGCCCTCGCGATTTTTACATTGGTTCTCTTTCACTCTCTCTCTTGTTTGATATTTGAGTGTAAGTTTTTGACACCGATCTTTTGTATATTTTTCCAAAGCTCAATATATATTCTTACCTTTTACAAAAAAAGAAAAAAAGACATGGATTACTACCCACAGTGATCAAGTAAGATTCCACAAAATCGTGCTTAATAACCAATTCAATCACGTCAAAATATGCAAATCACCGCAACAGGCATTACCTCAGGATAAGACTTCAAAGAAATTTCATCGAACATGTCGAGGGCGTCTCAATCTAATGGTCTAAATGCAGGGATTCAACGATGATTTGCGTTCATGTTGACACCAGTCTCAACTTCCCAGCCTCGTTTTTGACTTACAGATGAACATTCGAGCTTTACCTTGAGAGCTTGGTTGCCCATCGCAAATTGTTTTCAAGCGAGCGATGCCTCCGGTGAGTTTCAAGTCCGCTGAATGAGCTTCAGGGGAGATTTGGTCTTTTCAATCTTCAAGGTCGCCGAACAGAGTCGAACAGAGGGCTCCGATGTGGCTTCAAGATCGGTCGAAAACGACTATTCATGGAGGCTGCGGCGTCTGAAGATTGATGAATTCGATGTCGTCGGGGACTGGCTGATGATCAGAGATGGTGGACGGAGAGGTGTCCCCAGAGCTACGATTCTCCTCCTTTTTGCTGCACCGGAATCCGTTATCTATCGTCTCATCTCAATAGGGAAAGAAATCTTTTTCGCTCGATGAGTTTGTCAAATTTGGGCCATCCAAGATGGGCTTCCCATGCTGGCTCTATTATTGTATTTATTTTATTTTATTTTATATTTTTCTATTTTTATACTTTTATATTATTACAAACAATGTATCGGTGAAATTCAGGTGTCAACAATAAGTGCGATTTACTAGTTCACCGATTAGTTCATTTTTTACATCCAAACATTTTGTTGATGGAGTTCATATTGATATGAGCAATTCCATCTTCAATCGTTTCAAAATAACATTAGTATATTTCTAATGTGAAATAAGTATAACATCACTTGTTTGCTTCACTTCAAGGCCTAGAAAATAGGACATCAATCCTAAATCTGTCATCTCAAAGTGAGGTATACAATTATTAAGTTACTACCAGTATTTGACTTGATATATAGTGTATGATCATAGGGGCACTTTTGAAAGTCATGCTCTAATAGGTAAGTGTTGATCCGCGCTTACTAGGCTCAATGTCCTCGTGTTAACCCATATAGTAAATTGGTTAATAGTCTACAGGCGATCAAAGTAAGCTGAGATTGATTTGGCAATGATCTTACTCCGAAGCAATCTCTAAAGCCATTCATGCATAGAAAGTCTAAATCACCTCGAAGTGTTTGAAACCAAACTTGTTTTACATGATGATCACCTTTGTAGAATTTTTACATAATATCCCAAAACTACTTTTATAGTCATTGCACTCAATATTTTTTCAAATATCGTTTTTCTCCACGGCTTAAAAGTTCACATACAGTAATTTCTAATAAATATGCTCAGGGTCATTTGGTTGGTGAATACGTTTTCAACTTTCGATTTCAGATAAATATGCTACTGGACAAGGAAGGCACGCAATCACTGGGGGTTCACCCCAGTGGCCACCCTTCCAACTTGGAAGGGGGAGGTGAGGGGTTCAAATCCTCACCTTCTCAGGGGGGATGAGGGGTAGGGACGCATAAGTTTCGAGAGTGGGTTGCGACTCCCACGCCCTGCAAGAGGTAGGGCACAAGTTTGCGAGTGAGTATAGAGTAGGCATAGAGTAGGACTGAAAAAAAAAAAAAAAAAAAAAAGAGGAAGGCACACGTGGCGGCGAGGATGTGGAGGGCGAGATCCACGTTGGGATCAGCGGAAAACCATAGACGTGCAAAAATGAACGAAGCTGACCCGTAACAGCAATGGATGGCACGGCCCCGACGGTGTCGAGGGCGAGGAGAGAGTGATCTTGGATTGTGGCTGCCAGAAGGTTCTCAGTTGACTGCCGTCCTGAAGAAGTATGAAGAAGATAGAAAGTGAGAACGATGAAGAATCAGCCGAGGACTTGAAAACAAAAGTTGCCCATGGTTAATAAATATGGCTATGCGGTCTCAGCTCCAGTACACGGAATCCATTTGGCTGATTTTTAAGGGCGCGTATGATAATCATACTTTTTATATGTATTTGTATTTTTATAATTTCGAGAACAGATTTGGAGTAGAAATTCATTTGATAACGCAATTCCAATTTTCTATTTTTGGAATAAATTTTTTGTCTAGAAATAAATTTGGAACATAATTGAGAAGTACAAATTTTCTATTTTTCTATTTTTAAAATAAAAAGGAGAGATAAAAAATTCTTCTCATTACTTACCCTTGCTATTAGCTGGCTGCCCACCCTCCGTTGCCTACTCGAGAGGAAGAAATTTTGTGTCATTTTTAAATGAATTTCTATTCTGGAAACAAAATTTTTTTGCTATTATAAAATGAGTATTTTCGCTCAAAACTTGTCCAGGAAATTGGAGATAGACAACTTTATTTTTTATAAGAAATTGAATTCTGGAATAGAAAGATATCATTCATGTCTTTAGTGTCCTTGTAATCAACCTTTGAGGTATCAAGTCTAAATGCTAGTGTCCTAGGTCTAGCCCTCGAGATAGAGGGATGATCACATTGAGACGAGCTAATGAAATGTCAAGCTTGACTCACATGGTTGATCGAGTATTGAATTTCTTGCTTGAACTCAACTAGAAAAGAAAATCTAAGTATTCAAAAGTTTCACTTGAATTCAATTCGATTATGTTGAAATAAAAATGGATCGAAGCTTAGAATTTCATTTACAATGGAAACTTTAGTATTTTGTTTATATCTAGAAGTATTAAATAATTTACAAAAAGTACAACTCAATTAGACTTGTAAGACTATCGAGCTAAGTACAAGCAAGCTTAAGTTCTAGATCTTATTGCACATTCATGTTTAAGTATCACCTAGACTCCAATTTGGTATATGGTAACTATTATTTTTGTGAAACAATGAACCCTCACCTACACCTGGCAAGGGGGTCGCTAGCCCTCACCTTTGCTAAGGGACGACGGCCTTGTTAGCCAAGTGAAGAAAAAATAAAACAAAAAGAAAAAAATTAAAACTAAAAAATTGTTCATGTTAGTGTTAACATCTATATTTTAGTTGACAAATTAAGCATAGATTCTTGTAATAAATATGAAAATGAATTTAAAAAATTAAAAGAAAGGGAAAATAATAAAAAGGGCTCCAATGCGGTCCTAAAGGGCCTAGTCTAGTTTGCATGGCCCAAAGAAGTGGATGTTTGAATTCAAGCACTATCGATTTCAACTCAGTGCCAATTAAAGAATCCAACAAAATAAGCCCTTGAAGCCCAAAGAGCGTCCAGAGCCCGGCCATTTTTCTCTCGTTTTCCTGTCCCTTTCTCTCTCTCCTCGTGGGATATTAACAAGACGTGTGCTCGTTGAGGAAAGTACTTGGATCCACGGTCGCAATTTCCATCGAGCCGAACTGGCTATGGCTCTGTTAGTCCCCAGTCAAAACGTTTAACTATACCCCGAAAGGGCTAAAGACTTTTTTTTTTTTTTTTTTTGAAAATAGACTTAGACATCTCTCATAAGTTTCAAAGTTGGAGGTTTATTTTTATTTTCTAATAACTCTTTTAGTGGATAATCAGCCTATTTCTCGGGAGTAGTTGCATTTCTATTGGATATTTATTAGAATATTTAAATAATAAACCACACATTCATCTAACAATTTAAATTTTTAGAATAATTGGATGTAGTACCACAAAATCTCACAACATTAAACAATACAATGATAGCTAAAATTGAATATAAAATTATGGAATATTTGCTGAAAACCACCCTGAACAT
Organism: Eucalyptus sideroxylon; assembly: GCA_014182405.2. NCBI lineage: Eukaryota > Viridiplantae > Streptophyta > Magnoliopsida > Myrtales > Myrtaceae > Eucalyptus > Eucalyptus sideroxylon. The sequence continues at coordinate 2,389,062 of CM024552.2, forward strand.
TGATACTATCGCGCAATAGCTCTCAAAACTTTATAAAGTTACATATTGCCTCCTTAAACAATTTGATATATATTTTTTAAAGAGACATTAATAATTTACAATAAATTCTATTTTATGGTTGTATTAGTATAGTTAGAGTGTAACAAGCACACGAATTAAGTGTTTACATTAATCAATTCTATTTTGTGAAAGATTTTTTTTACCAAATAGGAAGAAAGACAAAGACGTGTTTATATTTCGTGTACATCAATTATACAATAAAAAAAATTAAAATATAAAGCCTGAATTGCGTGCACAGTATAAGGGATTCTTTATTGTATAAATGAAGTAAATATAACATTTCACACTTGTATGATTCTAAGAGAAGAAAACGAGTAAACCTTTTAATAAGGGTAATGAATATTTAGTCCTCCTAACTGTTTATTAATATCGGCCGACTCCTTATATAGTATGGAGATTATGTATTGACTCTTTCTTTGATAGAATAATATTTAGAGTAATTATAATTACGTTTAATTTTTTTTCTTGAGGTTAATGTAAATTGTTGAACCATGAATCACTATGTTCTTACCTCCTAATTCTTAAATTATATATAAAAAAGGGTGCAAGCTTGACAAAAAATTTTGAAAAAAAAAAAGATTGATTAATCCTGTTATTAAATGGTTGTAGCGGTGAATATTGATCACCTTAAAAAAGTACCAATTCAGAGAGAATTGTAAGTTGATATTAAATTTTAAAGTGGAATAAGCTAGTTCAAAGTTTTAGAAAGAGAGAAAATAACTAGAAAACAAGATTTCTATTTTTGCTCTCAGGGCTAAAAGGTTCAAAAAGTCGGGAAGACGTCGGACACCAAGATCGGTTTCAGAAGAAAATTTTAGGTGTCATCTGTAGGGGAAGGGGCCGAGTCAAGAGACCCAAATTATGGGCCGACTGAGTTGGCACTCATGAAATTACACTTCTGCCCCTACCGAGCCAGGACGCTCAAGATGCATATGGGAGACGAGCAGCTTTGAATTTCCAAAAGCCCTTGAGCCAGAGTTTTGGCATTTTGGAACACGTCTTCGAATATTTGGGTGCAAAAATTTTGCATTGAAAATGGTCAAAGCTCAAGGCGAGGGAGAGCTTGGGGGTTAACATCTTTGGCATGCTTGTTCATGTTTTTTTTTCCAATCTTACCCTTGCGAATATATTGATGTTCTCATTTTACCCCCCTCGATCTTGGATAGGGACAGAAAAAGCCATGGTCGCTCATGGCTGGGATGCTTTTTCGAGAAGGTCGGGAGACACCAGTGCAGCTTTCCGAGGGTCGGGGGACATCGGCAAGCTTGACCAAGGGTTGGTCGCTCAACATCAGATTCTACTTGCCGAGGGTCACTTGACACCAAATCTAGCTTGTCAAGGATCAAGCTTGTCAACTGAGTATAATCATAATGAAAACATACAAGCATCCTAATATTGTCCCTAAAAAGAAAAAGACAATCCAAACTGAAGAACCCTATTGTAAAGCTTTAAAGGCCCGTCCAAATTTGGGTTTCAATTTCTAGGTGTTTCTAATTTTTCCTGAATTTTTCTGATTTTTTTAATAATTTTCTGAATTTTTTAATGATTTTCGATTTTTTTGTTTTCTGGACTTTCTTTTTTAATGATTTTCTGAATTTTATAAAATATTTTTAAATGATTTCTGAACTTTTAAATTGTTATTAATTTACTATTTTAATTTTTTAATGGTTTATGTTTTTATGACATTTTCGGATTTTTTAAATTTTTTAATGATTTTCCAAAAATTCTGATTTTTTATTGATTCCCGATTTTTCTAAATTTGTTATTATTTCCTAATTCTTTTTCCTTTAATTTTTTAAAATATTTTTCAGAATTTTTAAATTTCAATGACTTTCTTTGGATTTTTAAAATTTTTCACTATTATTATTATTAGAGAAAATTTCAAATAAGGACCCAAAATGTCATCATTTTCTCAAAAGAGAACCTTGAAGTGAAGTTTGTTTCAAATAAGGACTCAAAGTGTCATCATTTTCTCAAAAGAGGACCTAAAGGACCCAAGTGCCATCATTTTCTCAAAAGAGGATCTAAAGTGAAGTTTGTCTCAAAGAAATACCTAAAGTAGTTATTTAGTCTCAAAAAAGGACGACTCGTCGGCCGGTGAATAGATACATTTTTTATGTATATTCCGGTGGCCTAATTACGTATTTTGGTTGCCCTATTCATCGTCTTCTTCATCCCCTGTTCACTTCTTCTTGCTTAGATCAAGAACATCGGATTTAGGGAAAGGTTAGTAAGCATCAACCGCTAGTAAGGGCCGGTTAGGGCTCGATGCCTATCACCGGCAGTGAGCGAGGGCTCGATGCCCATCGCTGACAGCGGGCAAGGGCCATCGAGCCCTCGCTGGCCATGGAGGAGGGCGGTCGTCCAAATCGAGGCCTTACAAGAAGGTCCTCGAGGGCAAAAGGGGTAGCCGAAAAAGTTGTCGATCTGGGAGCGGTGGTGGGAGGAAGGGATGAAGAAAGCGATATGAGCGTCCCAGTCATAGTCCTAACAGAAGACGAGGTTGTTAGTGGAGCAGCGGGTGGAGGTGGGGAGGTCGCCCCTCACGACCATTAGCGAGGTCACCCCTCACTGGCCTTGGGTGAGCCTCACTAGCCACTAATAAGGGCCGGCGAGAGCCTGCAAGCCCTCGCCTGCAACCAGTGAGGGCTCAACAGCCCTCGCCAGCTACAGTCGAGGCCACCCTCACTAGATCCGGTGAGGGTCAGCCTACAAGCCCTCGCCCACGCTCGGCGAGGGCTTGGTGGCCCTCCCTACTACCGGCGATGGGTGTCCAACCCTCGCCAACCCTCACCAACGGCCAACGCTTGTTGGTCCTTCCCAAGTCCGATGTTCTTGAGAAAAAGACGAATAGAAACCGAAAAAGATGATGAATAGTGCCACCATTGACCCATAAAAATAATAATAATAAAGAACAAGACAACCAAAAATTTTAAAAATAAAAAGACAAAATACCCCTGGTTAGGCTACCGAAATATGCATCGGAGATGTATCTATTTTACCGGTCGGCAAATGAGATCTTTCTTTGAGATTAAATGATCACTTTGGGTCCTTATTTGAGACGGACTCCACTCAGGTCCTCTTTTGACAAATGAAAGACTTTGGGTTTTTATTTGAGCACAAACTTCATTTCAGGTCCTCTTTTGAGAAAATGATAGCACTTTGGATCATTATTTGAAATTTTCCCTTATTATTATTATTGTTATTATAATATTTGGGGAATGGGTTCGGACTTGTTTACCGAATCCGTATATCCGAATCCGACCCCGTCCGATTAAAAATGGATTTTTTAATGTTTTATTTTTTTTATTTCCATTTTTTAATTCTTTTATTTTTGTCTCTTGTTCTTTTTGTCTTTTTCTTCGCCATCTTCAACTTGCAACTCCATCTTTCGCGGCCATTTTTTCTTTTTAACGAAACAAATACCATCGTTGATGAGCTTATCACCAGAACCTAGATCACCGCCGATCATTTATTCTGACTGACGTTGACCACCTCTGGCCGCCCGCTCCATCCATCGCAAAACTTAACAAAAACCATCCTACCTAATCCACACTTTTCACGGCAGCATCCCCAACAAATTAACAAGCAAAAATACATTAGAATGAACTGAGATGGGCTAACTAGTATGTCCTTGAAACGCTCACTTCGCTGGTGCGAGGGGATACTCCGACGAAAAGCTTTCTGGCCTTGGAGATACGCATGTACGTTGAACTCAAGCAAAGATTTTTCATCAAATCGCATAGAAACACAGAGAAAATGCTAGTATTAGATATGATTCAACAAAAAACAAAGCAAGTACGAATCGATCTTGAATTTAGACGGGACTTGACATTCGACCCTCTTTTAGGCATTTTATCAAACATGCAACACGCAGATCTTTCGATGGTTTTCTGTTTTAATTTTAACGAGATCCTCAGCCTCACACGTTACGAACAGACTTAAAACACCATGGTTAGCAACAAAGAAACTTCGTTTTATCAAGATCTCTTCAAGAAAATCGATCGAACCGAGCATGTCTTTCTCGGCCAAAACAGAGACAAAGTAGAGCGTTTGGACCGAGATTGTACCTGGTTTGTTTGGCGATCGAGGTCTCGATCGACGAAGATGAAGGGCGTCTGGTTAGAGCTTTTCCTCCGCTCGCAGAAGAAATCCCAGTATTCGTCTGATCTTCGACACCGAATCTGTGAAGAACAACTCACAGATTGGCCGTTGACCGGAGCTCTGAAAACCGATGGGGAACTCCGGCGATGCGGTTTTCTGCTACTCCGAAACGGGATGCACTCTCCCTTTCTCTCCCATTCGAGCTAGCTCCCCTGCTCACCTATATCGTCGTGCACGCACTCTCCATGTCGTCGAGCGTCCTCCTCCCCTCTCTCTCTCCGAGAAGGAATCTTTTATGTTATTTTCCCTCTCTCCCTGTTCTCTCACGGACCGACTCACGGACGCCTCTCTTGCTTGGGCACTGCTCGCGTCTTCTTCGCTCACGGACGGGAGCATGCATAAGAGTAGAAGCCTGGGATATGGGCTGGGCCTTCTTGTTTTAAGTTCAGATGGGCTATTGAGGACAACAAAAGGAACAAATGAAATAGGCTCAAATTTTAAAAAATGAAAAGATCAAAATGCCCTATAATTTTGGGGTAAATGTGTCACATAATAAAAGTTTAGGATTTTTTGTGTAAAAAAAAAAAAAGTTTGGGCTAAATGTGTCACGGTTGGCAAAGTTCAGAGTTTTTCAAGTCACAAAAAAAAGTTTGGGGTAAATGTGTCATTTTAGGCAAAGTTCAGGATTTTTCGTGACTTTTTCCCAAAACCCCTAAAGTGTTACAGCTATTTCAATTTTACCATTCGTTTTAATCCCGTCCAATTTGGTGTAAAAAATGTGCTTAATCATCTTGAATTAAGCGGTTTTGGACCTTCAAGGGCCCTTGAGCCGAAGATTTGATGTTTGATAACACAATTTCAAAGATTTTGATGCAAAGTTTTGCTTTTAAAATTCTCAAAGCTCAAGATAAGCCTCCAAGTTTAAGCTTTAGCATTTTTGGGATGCAAGTTCAGAAGTTTAATGAAGTTTTTTTCTTCCAATCTTATCATCACTAATGTATTTGCAATCATATTTTACCCCTCAACCTTGAGTAGGAGAGAGAAAGACATGGTTGATCATGACTAGGAAGCTTAATAGAGGAGGCCGAGGGACGTCGATGCAACTTTTCCGAGGGTTGAGGGACATCGGCAAAGCTTCGCCGAGGGTCACACGATGTTGATAATCTTTACAAGGGTCGCTTGATGCTAGATTTAGCTTGCCGAGAGTCAACCATCACGTTGCCTAGTCATGTGGCCCTGGCATTCTGCCCCTTGGGGTTGTGTGACCCTAGCGTCATGTCACTTGGTTTCACTCGACCTCAAAGTCGCGCCACCAGGTTTGCTTGACTTTGGAGGCACGTTGCCTAGGGTCGCACGACATTGGCACCGGTCCTACTTTTGTGTCACCCGCTTGTGCTTTCATACACAACTGCAAGTTCTCTCATTCTCTATTTAAAAATAAAAATAAAAAATCTCTATGCTAAAAAATGTTCTGTAATAAATATTTACTTAGCGTCTGTCAAACACCATTCGCTTTTCCTGAGAATCTTTCAAGTCAATACCCTTTGCTTACATGCAAAGTCTTAGAGGCTAGACCTGACCTCTCCCTTGGTACCCTATCCAACGCAATCTTGCCTAGGAACAACAAGGGAATCAACTAATCTTTCCCATGTAGACCTTTTGATTTTTGAGACAATTAGATCAACACTTTCCTCAAGAAGCAAAGCTTACTATCTTAGAATTGTAAAGTATAAAGTTTTGGCATCACTGATTGGATTGAGAGAGGTGACAGTTCTGTGTGATACATTTTACTGAACTTGGAAGACATTGGCCATCAAACAAACATCCACTTAATTTTGGATTAGTGCACTTTGCATCACAGATCGTAGAGAACGAGGGAAATAAAAAGTCCCTCAACCATGTCAGTAACAGTATGCGAATTCTAATTGAAGGAGCAGACATTTGCAAATTTCTAGTAGAGACACGACAAAACGGGGAAAAGCAAGAGGCAAGATTTTGAGTTGACATTGAAGGAGCAGACATTTGCAAATTTCTAGTAGAGACGAGATAAAAACAGGGAAAAGCAAGAGGCATTGGAATCAAGATCACCCGGTTCGCATCCCCAAGAATCGCTACCTCAGGAAGTGGTGCTAGTGGAATCCGTACTCTCGCCATCGCTAGAGACTCTCGTCCTCTATGTTTAGTTCCCCGAACCATCTTCTTCCTCGAATTCCATTTGAAATTGTCTTTCTTTCGAGTATCCTTCCTTGAAACTCCAATTCGTTTCCATCAGCTGACAGTGTTGGAAAACTGACCCTCAGATCATCCTCCTGTTGCTTGCATATTAGACGGAGTCCTTGCTTCTTTTTGCTTCCAACCATATTTGTTCTGCAAACTTGGATATGTTTCCAATCGTTTCGCAGAAGCTTCTCTTCTCCACTTATATCGCCCCTTGGGATATAGAAAAGGATTACATGATCGGACTCCACTGGTTTAGTGAACACAAAATCGTGATACCTTTTTTTGCCATTAACATATATGTCCAAACAAAAACAATTTGCAGAAACTTCTTTATACTGGCCATCAATAAAACAGAGTGCTAGTCCTAAGAACTCGTCACATAAGTCTGGGGGAATCATGAAAGATATGGAGCCCTCTTCACAGGGGAGAATCCATTCAGGCATCTCTCTTCCATTTGCCAAAATCTTAACTACCTGTCATACAGATAGTACACATATCAAACATTCCAAATGTGAGAGAGAGAGAGAGAGAGAGAGAGAGAGAGAGAGAGAGAGAGTCTGACCTTGGGTGATGACGCATCATCCACACTGACCCCTTTGCTTTTCTTGCAGCTATAAACAAACAAGTCTTTCCAATGATCATACTTATTGAAGCATGTCGGCAGATGAGTAAACTTGTTATTTAAAAGATTTAGGAACGTGAATTTAGGACAACTGGAAGCATTCTCAAGGAACTCTGCCTCTGATAAATTGCAGCCACTAAGATCTAGCCATGTTAGATTTGGGAATCCCAAATCGCCGTCAGGATCAATTGAATCCTCCAAGTACTTTGGAAACATGGCAAGATTCGAGCAGTCCCAAAGACACAGAATCTCGAGATTTTTCAAGTTACGAATGCTCGACGGAAGTCTTGTTAGATTGTTGCAACAATCTAATTGTATTGTGTGTACAGAGACAAGATTTTCAATTGATGCAGGAAGTTCTATAATCGCCATTTTACTAATAACAAACATTTTCAGATGTTCCATCTTTTCCGGAATATCAGGGCATTTCTCAAGTTTACAGCAATCAGAGAGATGAAAGTATTGAAGAGACTTTGCCTTGAGTGTGTTCGGAAAGATCCTGAGACTAGAGCAATTTGATATTCTCAAATATTTTAACTTGTCAAGACATCCGATGGATTGGTGAACCTCCACCAAGCTACCGCACATTAGAATATGTAAACTCTCCAGATTTGGAATCGATGAAAAATCTGGAACACTAGCCAGGAACTTGCAATCTTTGAACTTTATGGACTTCAAATTTATAAAATTCTGCAAAAACATAATAGTGCAGTCATTAAGCTCTACAAATATTTTCATAGCTTTAAAAAGGAAAAGCTCATCATCACAAGGGCTTACCTGACAGATGCCTCGTAATTGTTTGATATGACTGTGCTTTAAATGGAGTCTCTTGAGTTTCTTTCGACCAGGGCCAAATTCTAGATCCGGGGCATTGGACCATTCAAGGCATCTTAGCGTGTTAGGGAGGTGGATAGGAGGACCTTGTGAAGAAATATGCACTCCACGCAAGATGAGCATTCTCAACCTTTTTATGTTTGTGAAAGCACCTGGACTAATGGTTATCTCTTCTGGTGTGAGCAAGTCTAATACTATGGCATTTACTGCATCCATGCCCTAGCCATAACAAAGCAAATTTAGTCATCAGACAAAATTTCCAGTTGAGATTTACATTTTACTATTCAAATCAAAGTAACATAAAAAACTGAGATGTAGCAAAATGGACATAAACAACTTTTACCGTTTCTTCATAGAGAACATCTTGAACATCTTCGAAAAGCCATAATCTGCTGCGTTTCCTAGGATCATTGGGCCCTTCCTGATTAACAATATCCTTACCCATCAATTGAATCAAATCATGCATTTGCAGGATTCCATTCTCATTTTTTATCAAGCACCTCTCAATGAGAATATCTATTCCTATGGTTGTTTCAAAACCAGAGTCGTCAAGAACTTCCTTGATATATTCTTTTTTCTTTCCCTTAAAGAAACAAGCAATATCGAGGAAAATCTCCCTCTCATTTTTCTCCAATCCATCAAAGCTTGTCTTGAGAACTCGATTGATAGTTTGGTCAGGACTTTTGGAGAGTTTATGCAATGCACTTTCCCATATAGCTATGTTTCTTCCACGTAAGAATGAGCCCAACACTTCGAGGGCTAACGGAAGGCCGTTAGCATAATGCAGTGCTTTATCCATGAGTTCCATTCTTATTTCAACACTCTTGCTATTTGCAAAAGCATGCTGGCTCAAAAGGTCTTGTGCTTTATCATATTCTAAATTTCGAACTTCATACACGCAAATTCTCCCATCGTAAGTTAACAGATGTTTATTTCTTGATGTGACAATGATTCTACTTCCTTTACCAAACCAATCGCCTTTTCCAGCTAAGGCATTCAGTTGATCCATATCATCAACATCATCGAGAACTACGAGAACCTTCTTGCAACATAGTCTTTCCTGTATCAAACTAATTCCTCTGTCAACATCGTAGAACGTTAATTCTTTATGAGGTAAGATCTCAGATAGAAGTTGTTTTTGCAAAGCAACACGACCACTGTTTTGGTTCGATTTTTCTCTAACTTGAGCCAAAAAACTACAACCCTGAAATTGGGTGTGAATAGCATTATATAGGGCCTTAGCAATCGTGGTCTTCCCTATGCCGCCGGGTCCCCATAGACCTATCATCAAAACATCACTACCAGCTGACTCTGACAAACTTATCAGTTCTTGAACTCGGGATTCTATATCGACCGGATACTTAGCGACATCTAAGGATCTTGGTCTGAGACAAATTGATAATTCCTTGACGATGGATTGTATGAGCTCCGCTTCATCTCTTTCATCTCTGATGAGCACTCAAAAGAAATAGAAACACGTTTTACCATTTCAAGCCATGGCAGGAATTCAACGTCTAACGTCATAAGGAAAATTTCATAAGAAGATTAACAAATAATAAAATGAAAAGAAATAACACACACCTGCGCCAACGTCTGCGGAAGGAAAATTACAAAGAATCTACACCTGAAGACACTAATTACTCGGGTCCTAGGAACCACACTACTTATCTAAGACAGAAATTTCCGCTAGCTTGAAATTTTGGTCTTTCGACTTTTGTGTCTACTGCGAATTCAAAGAACTTGATGCATCGTTTCGGCAATTCGAAGCTATACATACGATTTGATATCTAACAAACAATCACGAGCTAACAATCGCAAAGCAATGCATCACATTAGCGCGTACCTGTCATTGAAGTGCCACCCAGATAAGCTACCGGCTTCAGAGAGAGCCTTCTTCCATCTCTTCACTTTCTCCGAATCCTTCCCGAACTTGGACTCATGCTCAGCCATAGCTCTCCAATAACTTTCCCTCCCTTGCCTCACTTCCCTTGGTTCCACTTTGTAAAACACTGGGAACACAATCAAGTCATTTTGCTCGTTGCACTCCATGATTTTCAAGAGCTCTTCCAAACACCACCGTGAGGAAGCGTAGTTCTCGGAGAAAACGATGATCGCAACGTGCGATTCCTCGATCGCCCTCATGAGCGCCGGGGATATTTCCTCTCCTTTCCTGAGCTCCTCGCTATCCACAAAAGTGTATATTCCTTTTTGGTCCAGAGCCGCGTAGAGATGACTGAGGAAGCCTTGGCGGACATCTGGTCCTCTGAAACTGAGGAACACATGGTAATTCCTTTTCGTATTCGAAGAAGCAGCCATTAGAAGAGCTGATGGTACATGTGCTTCCTTAGAATGCGAAGCATCGGAACAGAGAGTCTTGCTACGAAAATCAAGAGCTGAAGGCTGAAGCAGAGTCGGCTTTGCTCTCGGAGAGGCTGGGCGGCCTCTGACCCGGCGTTGCCCTTCCTCGATCGGCAGCGAAGTCGACGATCTCTTCCGTTTGCTCTCAGCCTGTCCCATTCTCAGGATAATATTGGACCGGACTCAGGGTAATTTGGCTCGTGAAGACGTTTTCAGTTTCCGATTTCAGATAAATATGCTGCTTATGCGCGGCGGAGAGGGTGTGGAGGGCGAGATCGACGTGATCGACAAACGAATCTGGAACGACGAAGAATCGGCCAAGGACTCAGAAGACGAAAGCTGCCACTAGGGTTTTTAAGTCTGTCCTCAAGCGGGTCTAATCCGGGTAGGGCTTTCAGGATTCGGGTCGCGGCTACTGAGTTGGGTCGAACGCGGGTCATAACCGGGTAGGGTTTTTGGTCGGTCCGGGCCAACCGGCCCCTGTCGCGTATGGGCCGAGCCCACGCCTAGGGCCCTCCGGGCCGGCGGTCGGGCTGAGGGCTGAGGGCCAGCGAACCGGGTCGGTCCCAACCGGGAATCCGACCCAGGTTGCTTTTTTATAATTAAAAATAGTATTTTAACAAAATAATAAAAAATAATTTATTTTCCAGAAAATCAAAAAAATATAAAATATCCCATATTTTCCTAAAAAAGCCAAAAAAAAAAAAAAAGTCAGAAAAAGCCAAAAAATGATTTATAAAA